>BSBN01000659.1:2400000-4800000 GCA_027924645.1 Cunninghamia lanceolata | reverse complement strand
AAAATCAACTGAAAACATCACAAAACACTACTGCTGCAACACCTAGATTAGTCCATAAAAATCAAAAATAGAGTAATTTTCAATCCACATGGACTGAACCAGATTGGAATACAGTGAAACACAACTCTATAAGCCGAAGAAAGCTACAGCAGTAGACTGTAAACTAACCCAACTAAACCAGCACTGAAATACTATGCATAAAACCCAAAAATCAGTCTTGTACAGCCCAAATAAAAGGAAGCATGGCCTGTAGAATGTGAATGCAAGCTGTTGTAGGCTAAAACAAAGATGTACGGCCAGATTAAGGACTATACGGCCAGTCTAGCATACCCCCAAACTGCTACAAACAATTCTGAAACAGTACGGAACCTTTAGTTTGTGGTACGGCCTCAATAGAGAGTAGTAGGGCACACTAGGAAAGAGGCTTTGCACCTAGCAAACAGCGACTCAATTCTTCCTTCACATACCCTACAAATAACTCTTGTACGGCTGGCAAAATCAGCACCAATGGAATAAGAAATCAGTACGACCAGTATATAAGTGAACTCAGCAATTGGTACAGCCTGTGCTATGCAAGTATGGCCCAGCACATCCTAAAATCAGAAGCAACAAAGGTGCGGCCTGGTTTTGGGATGATACGGCTTGTACTTTCCTTCATGAACATCAACAAAATGCCAAAATCAGCACACAAAACCAACTTCATATCTACCCACTACTTAGAACACATCAAAATCCTCCATGGATCAACAAGAATGAAAAATCAAACTTCACACAATTAATCCAAACTGCAAATTTCACTCTCAATACAGGTGATTTCTGGATGAAAACACACAAACTAGCTAGGAGGTTTTCGCCCCCGAAACTAGATTCACCAAAAGGTTTTCGTCCTCAAGCAAATAGAACTCACATTCATTCTCAAAGCAAAAGAAATGAATTAGCCAGGAAGAACTTCTATGCACAAGTTCCCCTTTTATAGTCTTCTGAGAGAAAATAATATATTTTTAATTACTTGTCATTTTTCCCTCAACTTAAGTGTCTGAAAATGTCATTACCTTTTGTACCCCATTCATAACAACACTTTATAAACTCACTTTTTAAAAACAACCTTTTTAATAATAAAGCATAAGTTGCTCTTTTAAAATATAACTTAAAGTTACTTTTTGCATAGGCAAAATCAGATGGATCGAGGAGGTGGTAAATGATGCTAGAGATGTGCAGATGTTTATTAGCAACCACCATACTTCACATGCACTCTTCAGAACCTTCTCTAAGGAGTTTTTAACACTTCTAAAGACTAGATATGCCTCAAATTTCATTCTTTTGGAGAGGAGGCTTGAGTTACAAGAGGCGTTGCAACTAATACTAATGACAGTAGAGTGGAATTGGTGGCTCAATTCTAAGTCAAAGTAGAGGAGGGTGAAGGAGGTGGTGAAGAGTAACACTTTTTGGGCTAATGCAAAATACATTGTTACATTCATCACTCTAGTATTTAGAGTAATTAGATATGGGAACACAAATGCACCTACCCTTGGAGAGGTGTATGAATGTATTGACAATATGCTTGGCCAAATGAAGGCCATTGTGTAAGACAAGGACCCCATGTTACAGTTCTACAATGAGCATATTCAGCCAATCATTCATCACCGATAGGAGAAGCTCAACACTCACTTGCACATGGTTGCCTATGCATTGAACCCAAAGTGGTATGTGCAAAGGCCTAGCAGTGTTGCCCCTATACAAATGCTAAGGTGAAAGCAAGGTTCACGAAGGCCATTCAAAAGATGTATGATCCTATACAAGCTAGCATCATTCGTACTAAATGGACAAAATTTGCCATTCTTAGGGGATATTTAAAGGAGGCCAAGATGGATAGGGAGACTATTGCACAGAAGGATCCCATTCTATGGCAGACTATGCATGGGCCTAATTCGTTGACCACCATACTAGCCATTCATCTGTTGTCCCAAGTTTCTAGTTCTTCTACTGCTGAGAGAAACTGGTCTACTTATAATTCCATCCACTTTGTTAAGAGGAATAGACTTACCTCTAGGAGGGCAAAGAAACTTGTAGTTGTACATAATGCCTTGCATTTCATTGACCACAACACACTTACATATAAGGAGAGTCTAGCAACACAATGGGATGTAGAGCCAAAGGAGCCAACACAAGTGGATGAAGATGCGGCATAGACAAGGTTAGTTGGTATTTCTTTGGAGGAGCTTGACCTCAAGGAGTCCAGCAAATCAAGTGATGAGGAGTTTGGAGCGGACTTTGGGGATGAATGATGATTCATTGATTTGAGGCACTGGGCCATTGGCCAATTGTATTTGGATTTTGGACATAATCATCATTTTGAAAAAAACAAATGTTGGGAAAACTCAAGTTTTTAGCCTACTCTGAGCCCAAAGAGACCATTACGAGGGATCTCTTCCCATGGCTTTATCGTCGAGACCACTAATGGGTGATCTCAGTCCCTAAGGCATTATCACCTTGTTCAAACCCGCAAGATCATTGACCCAACGAAGGCACACAGCCTGCAAGCACGCCAGCCCAGCAAAAGCACATATCTTGCGAGCACGATAGCCCAATGAAGGCCCATGGCTTGCGAGCTCGTCAGCCCAACAGGGGTTTGAACCCTGGTAGCCACCACAACAACCATGTGAACTAACCACCGCATTGCACCCTTATGGGCATCATTTTGAAATTTTAAATATAATATAAATATATTGATATTTGACATTTTCATTGTTCAATGCAATATGTTTGACTATTGTTCAATCCAATATGTAGTATATCTATTTGCACCCCCGTCGTTGTCCCCAAATCTAGGCCCTTGGTCCCCCTATCCCCAAGATTCGTCCCCCAAGCCTGTGGAAAACTACAAAATACCTAATTTTGGGGATTATGATAATAATTAATTTATTCCAAAAATAATTATTTTAAAGCACAAACAATTAAGGCTCTTAAAAGCAACAAGGAAATAATGTTAAAGCAAAAACAATTCTAAATAAAAGAATAAATAAAAGCTATCTAAAGCAATCTAAAAATAGGCCCTCATCCAACCAAAAATAGAACCACCTAAAAAGAAACTGTCAGACATAGTCAAGGCCAAAAATAGCAGTTTGATGCCTAAATGCCCTCTGTGATTTTAATCTAGCTCTTTCTCTGAAACATAACGGATCTTCTAAAGAAAAATCAAATACTAATCAACATGAGACTTCACCAAACAATCTTGGTGACTCAAATCTTCAAGTGAAGAATACTTCCTAGGGTTTTATCAAGACTGAAAAACTATGACTGCATCCATTGAATGGAGTTATGAAAAAAACCTAGCCTCACTACCACCATATCCTATTTCAAATAGCTAAAAATTGTCACTTTCAAACCTCAAAGAAACTCTAGAGTTTTCAATACGAATCAGCACTCAACAGGCTGAATCCTTGGTTGGCTGCATGTGATCATTTGCATCAGCAAAATCCTAATACCAAACACACTTCAATAAGTCAAAAAGTCCCCCTCTGAAAACCCTAACTCAGAACTCAGTGATGTCGTCACAAAAGATGGTGGCAAACATAAAAATCAGCCATGAGCATGACTGCAACATCATGCTGAGTTTCATTGCCCAAATGACTGCAAACTGTCATGCAAACCTTGCTGTTCAAACTGCTCAAAACCAGTGATATATGCTAGGAATCTGGAGTATTAAGGAGAATGTGTGTAAACTGCCATCATAAATGTTTGAAAAACTGCTGTCATAGGCAACTGAAAACACTGTCCTTACTATTTTAAGAGGCTGAAAACCTACTGAGCACACCCTTTCTGAGTTATTGCCACTAAAAACTCTTGACCTAAAACACATCAGGCACCTATTCTTGGTGTTTCTGGCACCTAAGTCATCATATTTGACACCCAGACACGTTTTTATGTCCCCTGTCACTTAAACGGTCATCATAACCACTTAGGCGCACTTGACACTCACCTTTTCCACTTAAAAACAGTTTCATTATTGTAATGTCCCCTTCTAGCAAGTCAAAATTTTCTCAACCTTGTACACAATTTCACCTTGTAAAAGAGAACATTAATGACCAATTCATCTTTATAATATCAACATATCTCAATTAGAGTTGACATTCACATGTAATTATCAATATCAAAGTTCATATACTTTTCATATTTCCTCTTAGGATTAGTAACCTTATAATCATAATTCAATATGCATTTCATATTTCCTCATATCTATTATATATGTTCCATGGTTTACCTCGAGAGAGACATCTTTGAGCCTGAACGTTAATTAGACCACTCACCTAATATGAGAGGGTGTGTTAAGGTGCTGATATACAAGACCCACTGCCATAGGCCCAAGGGTTTTCACCTGCTTGGCTCGGAGCGCCTTCATCGCTATACATCCGCGATACTTTGCCAGCTCGAGGGTCACCTACCGTTAAGTCATTACTAATATCTAGGTCTATGCAACCATAGGCCCAAGGGCTTCAGGCTATACATCCGGCAATACTTCGCCTTTGGCTCAGAGGGGTGATACTTCACCAACTCGAGGTTTACCTAGGTGCTAGATCCTAACCGCCTTTCTCTAACCACCAGTTTCATACTTATAGGGTGTGTAGGTGGATTAATGATGAGGCTTCTATTCTCATCCCGGGTATTCCATGATTATGAATTACACTTATTAGAATTACCTTTACTATCTCATTGATTGCCATTCACATTACTTGGCAAATCATTCAATATGCTTCCTTATAGGAATATTATTCATCATATGAACATTTTTATGCCTTGATCATTCTTAGGCTACTCATGAGCATTGTCATGTCTATTTGAATAATAACTTATTCATTCTATATTTCAGAGTCCAGACTATCTTATATACTTATACTAACATATTCTTACTTTGTCATATCTACTATTTTATTCTATGACAGTATTTTCAATTTGTTCTATATGCAGATCTGTTCTACCTTGTATTAGTATTCTAACTTTATTATGCTATTCAATCATAAACCATTTCATGCTATGTCCTATCCCAATCATGAGTATTGCATATCATTAGGATCAGATTGCTATAATATTCAGACATAAGACACATTAATTTGTGATAAGGATCATACCTTTCTTACTTCGATGTGATTATTTTGCTTGATACAATGAATGATAAGGCACACGGTCTGCTGTAGTCGCCTATATGCTGATGATAGATACTTATCCTATTCGATGCTTCTATATTTATCAGTGCTGATCGATGGGTGTGTTGTTCGATGATATGAGACCTCCTTATATATCGCCTTTTCCTCTTGAGAGGGTGCGATCCCTGGGACAGTCACTCCTCTTGGATCGGCGCTGATCCATAATCATTCCTTAATGATTTACTTAATCATTTGTCTTCTTCTGAATTTGTCTTATATGCTGACGTGGCTTTGTCTCATTGTTTTGTCTTATCTTTCTTAGCGCATTCGCTGCTATGCTTGGGATTCCCTTATTCGCATTTGGTGCACCGATTCTTTGTAGAGGAGATCGCCGATTATAATATACTTGTCTTATTTTTGTTTTTCGTTATCTCTAATGACTGTCTTGTAAGCAATGTGTTAGATATAATATTTATCATTCTTCCTTGCTGGAGCTGATTGTCAATATGGTGATCATCATGATGATATCTACATATGTGCTGATCCATCTCCCATTAATTGCCTCTGTCGTGCTTTTAGTCATGATAATGCAAAACGATCCATCATGCTGCCTCAAGGGTCTTGATGTAAATAGTCTTATCATTCCAATCTTAAATGGGAATGATACGATCGATTTGATGTGGAACATGACAATTATTGCAGGAAAGCTGAAGAGTAAAGGGTCATGAAGACCATTTCTAATGATACATTTGCCAAGGACATGGAGGAGATCATCTAGGTAAGTTTTTTATCAAATTCTTCTTCTTTTTTAAATTTTATAATGTTACAATTTGCTGATTTCATAAAATTCTTATATTTTAATTTGCTGATTTTAATTTTTTTTTTCTTATTTAGTATCTATATGAGGCAATGGACAAGGCCAAAGAAGCAATTCAACATTTATATGGTTCGAATAAAAACTAATATGAACCCATCAGTGCATTACTAATCAGAGGTGAAACTAACAACTCCAACAACATATTCATATTGCTACCTACTATTTGAACCCTAAGTTTTTCTTCTCCAATTCATTTGGAATAGATGAGGAGGTTATGGATGGCATCAACACATGTATGGTGAGGATGGTCCCTGATGAGAACCTTAGAGACATCATACATGATGAGTTACAAATTTATTAAGGGTAGGTTGTTTTCTTCACCTCTATGCATTCGAAGGAGAGCCACTCTAAAACCAAGTAAAAAATAATATATGTTTAATTTTAGTTTATTGTTTACTTTATCTTTTATGTTTACTAAAATCCTTACAAAGTTATAAATGTTATCCTTGCAAATTTGTGGTGGGTAGATTTTGTTACAACAACCCCTAATCTTCAAAATCTTGACGTCTGCATTTTCTCCCAGCCCTATAGTGCTTCTAGTTGTGAGTACAATTGGAGTGTTTTTTAAGCTATTCACACATAAAAATGCAACAAATTGACTCAAAAGTGCTTGCATGACCTTGTCTTTGTGCAGTACAACCTTCAATTGCGAGCAAAGAAGATAGAGGGATAGGAGACACAAGAGGCACTTGACCTCGATGACATCTATCCATATTCAAATTGGGTTGCATTGGATGTGGATGCATTGTTTACTGTTGATGATATTGTTGACTTGGTGAGGGAGGCAGCAGAATGGGAAACGGAAGTGGCAATATTTGAGGCAGAAGGCGAGCCATGAGTGGCAGTTCACCACATTCATAGCATGATCCTATGCCTATGAAATATCCTTTGTCAAATCTAAAACAGTTCTGCCTATTGAATTTTCGTGATTTCATATATTTTTAATGCCATAACATGAAAAAAATGCATAGAAAAGAAAATAGATACTACCCATATGCAATAATGACAAGATTTATCACCTAGATGAAACCCTTATTCTCATTAAGTCAAATCTGATTACATGCATAGATGTTCTGATTAATATGGCTTCATATATTGCTTCATATTCTGAGTAAAATTGTAAAAAGCACCAATTTGTTCCTATGAAGGACTCTAATGGAATGGTGCAGGCTGATCCCTGAATTATTGGGTCTGCTGTCTCAAACCCTCGATTCTTTCCTCTAAAATCTGCTACACCTTTAATGGCTGGATCTGTTTCAAGGTATGCAGTGCTGTAGCATAGATGTGAACTGAAATGGCTTTGGGTTGGCATCCAAAGCTGAAAGCTTCCAGGGGTTTCGTCCTGAGCTTCTGTAAAGGAAACTTGCAGAGAGAAATAACAATAAAATTGATCTTCATTCATAATGACTCCTCAAACCCCTTGATGCCTTTAATAGCCTCCAAAAAGCCAGCGATCCCCTTTAGAGATCATGTTTCTATTTCCAGCTCAGTTGCCAAGTAGATATGCAGTCTTCACTTAAAGTGGCCCCCACCATAAAACACAATGAATAATTAAATACTTTTAAACTGAAAATATAGCTTTTTGGCTCCAATTTAATTATTCTTATTATTCCCTTATTGACTATTTAATTTCAAACCTCCGGGAATAAAAAAGGCCAGAAAAATTCTTCATAATTTATCATCAAGCGAAGAGGGACATTACAGCCTAAGGCTCCTATTAAGGATGATATTGTTCGTCAACAAGAAGTTGTAGCATTACCATCTAATTTAAGGACACTCACATAGCGACAACTTTTTTTGAGCTTTAGTCATAGAAGAAATTTATAGGTTATGAACTAAGATACCGGGTTCTTCAATAATGGTCCCTGTACGTGTATGGGTTCTTTTCGGGTCCTGGTACGGGTCTGGTACTCCCTGGGATTCATCCAGGGTCCTTCCCGGGAACCCGGGGTGCTCAGGGCGGACGTTGGGCGAACCCCGGGTGAAAATGCATGAAAAAATTAAAATATATATTCTAAAGATAGTTTAGGAAGTTCTTGGATATATATTGACAATTCAGACATTGTACTTTCTTATTAATTCTGCATTTTATGGTTAAATTTGTCTCTCTGCAATTAGGGTGTTTCATTTAAAATATGGTATGAGGCCACAGGAAAATGACTAAAGGCAAAGGTCTATGGGAATGAGAGTGCCCAACAATTAAGGATGTGATATAAAGGTGAGTAGACAAAAGAGACATTGAATGAGAGAAATCCAGTTAGTGTGTGATATGAACCGGTATACAAGATTGTTGAAATACAAAGGGAAGGAAATCTTGTTGGCAAGGACAAATATTTTGCATGTATTTGTAGTTTGCGTGAGAAATTTTGTGCACATGTAGTAAACATAAATGATATATAAAGGATCTAAGGCATCCTCATTGGACATCCTTAGAAATGCAGCAAAGGCCAAATGTCTTTTTTTTAATTATTTTTGAAGAGAGATTTTATTGTTAAGATTAAATTTGGAGAGCCAATGCAAAAGACAAAAGCTAGGGAGTCTCTCGTCTATCTCCAGCATAGTAGAAATGTTCATTTACTCTTATGTAATACTCGGGAGAAGAAGAGGATTAGTTGAACTTCAGCAAATGCCTTAGTTGTTTATTATATATTATATAGTTATATATAAATTAATTATTTTATATATATAATATATATACATAAATATAAATATTTATTAATCTATATAGTTATATATATTAATTTAATTATATATATATATATATGTTGCCGTACCGTACCCGGGCCAAAAAAAATATTGCCGTATCCGCGTACCCAAACCTCGTACCCGTATCTGAACCCGTACCAGGATCGGCAACTTAGGTTATGAACATTGAAATTATAATTTGTAATTTCTATTTATATTGAAACTTGAAGTTGACATGTATGGAACTTGGTATTTAGTCTATGATGTGCATTGAACTCAAATTTTGATCTAAATATGAAGGAAATCAATAATATGCTCCCTAAATTCAATAGTATGCATGTTTTTGAAGAATATTTTTACGAATTTATGTGTTCTTTTGAGTTCGGAAAATTTGTCACATTTTTCCCTAAGTTTTTTCTGAGTCCGAGTTTTCAAAAAACTTTGGGTCTGCTGAGTTATTGCCAAGTCTGAGTTTTTCAACTATGGCCCTAGGCACCTTTTTAACCTACATTTTCCACTTAACTCATGTTAAACTAGCCTAGGCACACTTCAAGGCTCCTCTTGCCACTCAACCATCACCTAGGTGCTCCTTTATGTCATATCTATCACTTAAAGGTTGAGTTGTTCACACTAAGCACTCAATTCACCCTCTCTTACCACTCAAAGTTATCAATAACACATTTTGGCACACATTGCACTTACCTCTGTCACTAATCAGCATCCTAGGCACACTTTTCTATCGTTGCTGCCACTTTGACTAATCAAATACATGTTAGGCACACTTTTCCAACACCTTTGCCACTTAATTGTTGACAAATATCAGAAAGGCATGTTTCACAGGTAACTTTGCCACCAAACACTTGACAAGACCGACTTAGGCGCGCCATTTGTCTGTGTTTACCACTTAAAGACTGCTCTCTCACTCTCAAGCACTCGTTCTAGGTATCCTTGTCATTATAACCCTGTCTAGGCATGCCAACATGATCTCTTCACTTCCACAAAAACCTTGCCCGGCTTCCTTCCTCTTGAACTATCTTTAATAGTTTTTTGTTCTTATAAATGACCTCACTAACAAAGAAGACAACCTTATGACAATCATACTTCGAACAAGGACAAACCTCAAAAGAGATAACCATAACACTTAGTTCTACTCTGCAACCATTTTCGGCAAGCAAAGACGATGAAACACAAGAAAAAGGCCCCACAAAGATGAGTTTCGTAGGGGTGTAACAATAGGTACAACAAAATTTGATCCCCATCTTTAAATAACTCTTATTGCATTGTCAGGTTTACTGATTGGAAGTTCGCTTTGATCAGCCATTGCATTCTTTAGCAAGTGTCACATGACTTCATCCATTCTACACATTCTTAATGTAGTGTATGCCACCATAACCTATCATAAATTCATGTCACGGCATCTGCACTCATTTTCCCACCTACATCTTTAAGAGCTTATTAAAATTGATTCCACTTCTTCTTCCATTACATATATTCTTAGTATTTGGTCTTTTCCTATGTGATACAACAATCCATTCCTTATTTGTACTTGGTGATGTCCAAATTTATCTCACCTCAAATCTGCGCTTGTGTGGACACCAAGCATGGGAATCCTGTGAACGTGGGATGTAGCTTAGAGGACAACCTTCGAGATTACATGGCCAGTTCCTTGTATGAGCTTCAATGAGCTCTCAATTACACTTGCAGGGAAAGGGAAAGGGAAAGAGAACTGAATGAAAATATAGAAATGAAAATCTACTCTAAGCGAACAACCAAGAGGTCATTCACTGGATAACTAATTACTTCTCATTTTCAGAACTTGCACAGCAATAATCAACAAAACTGGAACTTAAGCATTCACAATACATGCAAAAGACCAGTCTCATGAGCAATTAGACAAGGCAAGAGAAATGATGATGTCTTCTTTATTGCTCATGTGATTTTGTAGAGTTACAAATTACAGAACACTAGAATATCTCTGGAAAAATGAAGGCTACTGAGAACAAAAAGCAAATGAGAACCTAACAGTTTTCAGAGCTCAAATGAGCATGGGAATACCTATTACAATCTCTAGAACTAGTAAAATAAAACAGAAAACACAAACAAGGCTTGAACAACACAAGCCTGCAAAATCCATCACCTCTAACAGCTAACCTTTTCCAATGGAACCTCTTACAAGATATAAGAAGAGAAAGAGCGGGCAGAGAAAACTGCCAGAATAAATGCCCACAAATTCTTGTATGGAGGTTTGAACGAATGCCACCAAAATGATGCCACTATTGCAATAAAAACTGAAACTGCCCCATTAAATACTGCTGCTCATGATCAAACTTCCTGAGTGTAGAAATCAATGCTGAAACTGTTTACTTGGCTCAACTACTGAAAACCTGAGCTTTTGCCACCTCTCCTCTCTTCTTGCCACTCAATGACATATATTTCATTCAAATGTTTCCGTAATCCTTCGTCTTAATTTTAGCGCAAACTCTTTGTTCTAGGAGCTCCTTTAATATTTCATCCACCCATGGCACAATAAAGTTTTTACTTTATTAGCAGGCTCACTTTGATTTCAAGTACAGGAGCTCACTTGATAACCTTAATAAAATCATGAATATTTAGTCTCCCTTTGTTTTGAGCTCACAGGAAACTATTTAAATATGACTTCACCTTATAAAATCTTTACCTTGCCTAAGGAAGAAATGGACCCCACCTTTTGAAATGACTTTCCCTTTGATATTAGTAAAATATCAATAAAACCTTGATGTTTTCTTAAGCACATGCAAAGCTTTTCATATCATTTTCCCTAGCTAACACTGTGGGTTCCACCATTCCACATCACCATAGCTCCAAGCAATGCAAACAATTTTCATATTTTAATCGAGGGCTCGCACAATCTCGAGTTCTGACACCATACATTTTCACATTGGAGTTGCACCATCCGTTGGATTGAGATTTCAATCAATGGTCCATGCAATCTCATCCTAACACATTTGCAACCTTCCTTCATCTCCTGCAGCATTAGATTGGTTTTGATCCTACAGTTGTCGTTCAATGTTTTTACTGCTTTTCCCATACGCCAAGCTGAATTTATATATGTGCGCTGACTCTCATATTTAAGGTGCTATGCTTTGTTTTTATTGCCGGGTCTCAATGCCACACTGGCAGTCAGTGTGTGAATTGCTGCACCTATCCTTCATAGTTTGCACTGGTGTTTGACTCCTTTATGCTGGATTTGTATTCATTGCGTCAAACTATGTTATTCTGGGATCTTCTTCTATAACATTGTTAACTATTCCCTTTATTAGCTGGGGCAGTCCTGTACTCATTGTTAACTATTCCCTTTATTAGCTGGGGCAGTCCTGTACTCATATTTGTTGTTTTTCTTGTGCCACAATGGATTATTACTCATTGTGCTGAGCTGACTGCTTATAGTGTTACGCTGGACTCCATAGGGCTGTGGTCTTCCCTTTATACCTGCAACATATCATTGGCTGCAAACACACAGACCATTCGTGCTTCCTCATTGTGCGCTGAATTGAATGTCATTTCTGATGCATTACTGCACAATGCAGTCATTTCCACACTGTATTTTGATCATTCTTCGTCGCTTCAAATTATCTTTGGTTACGCTTCAGTTGGTTGGCAGCTTGGCTTATGCCATTTTCTTTTCACTTCATGCTAGATCGTCATGCAGGCCTTCTCATTTGCATCTATGCACCATTTCCCTCAGGATCTCCATACTAGCTGTACCTTGTTGGCCTTTCCACACCAGCTTCAGTTGCTTAATATACCAAGCAATGCTATATTAACTATGTTATATTTATATTTCATACATGCCATTCTGCATACATATGCACAGGCACTTTTAACATTTGGGTGAGTTCTTTGATGTGCTGCGCAATATTCTTTGGGTGGTGCCATGCTTTTCATTACTGGCCTCATTCTCCGTATATTTGCTGTCTAGGAACACAGGCTGCAGCTTCTTATTTGCCTTTGCAATGCTGATCATGCTGGAGTTTATCCATGCTGGCTGTAATTGCCTTGATTGCTTGCTGTTCAACCAATGCCCAGCTGGGTTTTGCAACTTCCACACAGACTGGGAGGGGCTTCTACAACAAGATTTTGTAATGGTGATTCATCTTTATCTTCTTCGTTAATCCCCTGTATAGACATGCCATCCAATAGTCTCTAGGATTTTCCCTCATAATCTGGCACACCAACTTATCAGAGGAAATTGCCACTGGCTGAAAGAGTAATTTGAACATAAAATTGATTTTTTTAACTGGAGTGCTATTTTGCACTACAGAGCTAATGGCACTTTTGCAGCAAAACTTCCTGTGGACAGGTACTCAGCAATTTCCTTACACCGCTGACGTAAAATGGCCATATGAAATGATCATTAATTACGACAAACATCACTAACTCCTTCCACTTTTTTCACCATTCTGTATAGGAGACAAGGAGTCAAGAATCACATGCTCTTTTCCCTTTTCTCACCACCATTTAAAAGGTAGATTTTGGTAACAGTAACAGCCATTTTGAAATTCTACCATAGATCACTGGTTTATTGGTTAAATACAACAATTCTTGGTGGTACACAAAGAATATGAATGGATTTGCCAGGAGATGATGCTATAATTTTTGTACTAAATATACTATTTCTAATGCTTCTCTCTTTAATTCATGGTGTAATTACTTTCTACTTTACTCAACAATCAGCTTGGTGGATGTTTTCCTTTTGCCTTATATATTGTTTAAATTTTTTTGTCCCAGGTTTTGCTCTCATAACCAGCCTCAGTAATAAACTCAAATTTATCACCCCACCTACAACCTGAGTAAATTCTGTAGAAGAACTTCTTGTACATATGCATTCTCCAAATCCATTACACCACTTAGATAAAATGGCTATAGGAAGTACTGTGTTCACTGCGACAAAACATCATACTGTGTTCGCTGCTCTCAATCACCTCTACTAACTGCGTTTCTCGTCACTCATCATTTATCAGCGACACGAAAAGCAAATAGGCATAAAGAGAAAGTAAAGCAGAAACACTGAAATAAGTGCTATGCCTGATATCAAATAAGCAGGATCAGATTTATATCATCAGCACTTTTACCATTATTTGTAGAAATTAAGTGTCAACAACCAAAGAAAATATTGTAGGTTTGCATTTTGTTTTCCTTTTACAGATTCCAACTAAACTTTCTTTTTTTTTTAAATGAAAAAAAAAATAAAAACAAGTTTTTTTCATCATTGCCTTCTTCATTAGAAGTTTCTACCTCTATCAGTTCCTTGTCTTGTGAAGGTTCACTAGAGCAAGGAGTTAAAGGGCTTAGTCCGATTATCTGGAAAGACCAAATCTGGGCGTCCTGCCATCATAATCACCATTTCTTGTAAGGATCTCATCCGGGGGATACTGCCACATACTCACCATTTATTGTAAGGATCTCATCCAGGATTGGACACTAAAAATCTTATCATGACATCGTTTTTTAGAGTATCTTCCGGATCAAGGTGGTCCTGGTACAGGGAATGCATGCAACCAGCAATTAATAGATTTCCTGCTGTATGCTAATTTGCAGCCACTTCAAGACTCTTGATGGCTATATTAGTTTAGATCAAAGTTCAAGATAATGTTTTTCTGGAGAAAGGAATTTGCTTGGTTTCATTTCATATGCAGACCATCATGCAAACCTCCTTTCTGAGGACTTTTTCCACTCATAAAACACAGTTGTTAAGAGAAGGAACAAGATGAGAATACAGAAGGCTTATAAATTCAATTTTTCAATCCTTGTTTACACCAATAAGAGTAAAAGTGCTCTTAATTACACAACATCCCATGGATGTTGAATGGTTTTACTTAAATGTTCAGCCTTCAGTCATCGGAGAGTTTAAATAAGAAAACAATATTAAACATCTTAGCCCATTTCTATCAATGATTGCATCCTACACCTCAAACTGAGACCTTTGTCAGGTATTAGACACCAAATGTACAATTGTTTGCTTCCCGCTCTTACCAATACTTCTGCCACACTTCCCTGGATTCACTTTAAAGTGCTATCTTATCTTTCTTATAGATGTCTTTGCACCCATTTCAATTATAGAGTACATTGGTATAAATTTTTTCTATTTTCCTCTTTAGCATGTTTTGAATGCATATGCTAATTGAGCTCCCTCAACTTAGTATAAAATACACATTATTTATCAAACATATTGGCTATTTTCCAATCACTTGTCAATGTAATAAAATGCAATATAATTCTAACATTTATACTCCCACGTTCCTATTAGTTAAAGTCAACACTATGGGGCAACCTATGTACATTGATCACGCTGAATTGGGACAAGCTAGTTATTCTGAAATCATTCATTTTGTTGGCACTTGAATACTGCAGTCATAATATTTTCACATATTTAGCTCTTTATTGTGCAGTTTACAGACATCATCTACAATTCAAGGCGGACTAACTAGGCAACATTCGACACCTAGGAGGCAAATGCAATTTGTATTTATTTTCACATATTTAATACTTTATTGTGCATGTTACATGCATCCTATATAAATCAAGGCCAAGTAACCAGGTCATACTCTGGAACTGGTAGGCAAATGCCATCTATGCTTACTTCAGTATAATATTGAAATCTTCAACTTGTTTATGTTGTATTAACAAGCTGCAAATTTCACTTTGGAACCAACTAATTCAAATAATTGTTGATGGATATGCTGAATACAAAGCGACAGGTTTTCTTTAAACTAACCGTTATGAATTGGTAACAGATAGATGAACACAATATATAAAAGGCTTCCCTTTTAAGGCATAGATGCATGTGTGCAACTGAACACAAGATAAAAGACAATTATGTCTCAGTTCTATAATCACCTAGGAAAAAGACTTTTTAGTATATAGATGTAAACTGGATTTTCATTTCAATTAAGTTTTACATGCAGATGTCAAATGATGTTAGAATATTATTCTATACCTGAATATTAACCACAGCCAGTGTTAGCCTTCTCAGATGATACTCTTTACAAGCAAAATATGAACGAATTCCTGCCTGCACAATATTTACTGCACAATTTAGCTTGATGTAAGCTCTCCGAAGCAGCCACCTGCGAGTGTACTTTTGAAGAATAATTGAGGCAGCTTCCCTTCGCATAACCCCATAAAGTTTGCATCCAAGCCACCCTATCAAAATAATTAATTACATCAAAATGTCATGAAGATTGTCAGGTGAAATCAATTGACAAAAATAACCATTTCTATCTACTACCATATTAGGACAGAACCAATGAATCAAAAATAGGGAAATAACACGAATGGTTTTAATTATTATATTTTGATTGCTTTATATCTTATTCATTAAGATTCCCCTATTTTCCATATCAAAAATGCACTCAAATCTTCCAACCTCGCCAATAAGTTTGGATTTTCAGTGCAGCCCTCCGCTTTCGGTTAAATTCCTTCCATGCAATAAATGTACGCAAGGCACGCTGAATGATTTTTGCTGCATTGTTTATCACCTCTGCTCTTCGAGCATCCAACTCAGCCATCTGACCTGCCCTAAGGAATACCTTCGTTTTCCCCAACTACAAACATTTAAGATGCATTTATAAAAACAATCATTAAGCGACCAACACAAAACCATCAAAGGCGAGCAACCTTCAACTGCTATAAAATGAAACACCACAAAAGCATAAAACATGGTATCAACAATTTGGTAAAAGGTGTGATCCAAACAAAGTATGCTTTCAATACAAATATAACTCATGCACAAGAATCAAGAGTAAAATAAAAGCACCATTCCTGGCATAATAAACTCGGGAAAGATAAGCACAAATTTCAAGATACTTATATAAGAAATTTCAAGATTGTTTGATCCTATTATAATTTTATGAAGATAGACAAGCTTACTTGGTAATTGCTGAGATTAAATTTCTGAAGCAACTTTTCTGCAGCTAGTTTCTCATCACAGCTGTAGTTGAACCACAAATCTTACAGTTAAAAGCCCATAAATGCACTTTTCGTCCAATGGAGCTTCAAAATAGAACAAATCATTTAGACTCTAGCATAAAAGTTTCTCCCTTCAACAAAGTGGACAAGACCCTAATGCCACAAAAGTGGGGAAGTTTTTCTTATTGGCCTAGCTGCATCAGATTTCTACCTACCAGGAAATGTGAACTTCAGTGCAATTGCCAAAAAGAAATTCTTATACAGATAGGAGTGAATTTTGAAATAAATACCGTGCATCGAGAAGTTTTTGCATTAGTAGCCCAAAGCGGTCCAAAAACTCATCATATGCCCGTCGTGTTGGGTAGCCTGCACAGCTTATCCGCACAGCCTCTAAAACTCCCTGAACAGAAATATGTTTGAGTTATCACTAGCAAGTAGAAGTTGAAACCAAAAAAGCACTAGAAAAAATAACTGTCTTACACAAAGCTACAATCAAATTTTCGTAAGAACATATCTATAACAGGTACATCTTCTAAAAAACATTGAATATAGAATAAAACTAGAAACTTCAAATTGGGAAGAAAACCTACACCACAACGAAGTTGATGTAGAACACTTAGGTTCTCAAATTTTCCAGGCCTGTTGTCTGAATTCGGTTTCACACATCTGATATAATGTGGTTCTGTCAAGCTCAGAGTATCCATCAGAGCTTGAAGTTGTTGCTATACGTTTAGTTCAAAAGTAATTTGTCAGAAACAAAATTTTTACAAATAAAATGGCCTGAAAAGAAACAAAATTTTTACAAATAAAATGGCCTGAAAAGAAACTAAGGATATTATGGTAATAAACGCAACATCATTAAATCAAACTAATGAAGCTAACACAAAATACCAGTAAGTTTTGTTACTTGGCATGGAATTTAAATACCTTGAACCGTGTGGCAATGGAGGAAAATTTGTAAGAGGACTTGGAAGATTCCTCAGGCAAAGGAGGGAAAAGACCCGCAATAAAAGAGCATTTTGAGGACGATAACAAGGAATAATGCTCCACAATGATGTAGTCCCTATTTTTTTCAAGAAAAAAATCTGTTTGATATGTTACCTACATAAAGTAAACAGCAATTCAGAATCTTATATGATTCTATCTGCTAATAAACAACAATGTAGCAAATTACGGACCATTAATGACACCAAAAAACTAAACCATAAATTCCACATGCCTCGCCCGCATAGTGAAAAATTGTGAAGTCTGTACGTGCTAGCTTTGGTTTCTTGAATCGGCTATGATTTCCGAAGCTTTGAAAAAGCTTGGTCGCAAATGTCTCATGTGTTGATCTAGGAAACATGCTGTATCAATCAATTAAGTTAAAATTATTGTGTTTAAGAAGGCAATCCTATTTATAGTGCAAGGACTAAGACCATAATCTAGGTAAGTAATCTGCCCATCAATATCACCTAGCAGTGTCTATATATCACAAACCTAGAACAGTTAACTTCTAATTGATTGTCAAAAAAATGAATAGTTATCAATCAAAAATCTATTTCAAGTTAGTCATGATAATAATATTATAATTCTATTTTTTGAGATTTTATCTGAATTCTGAAATGAAGCAACCTAGCTAAAAAAAATGTCAGGCAAATCTTTCCACAAACAAGATATATCTTAAGTATATTAAGCCTACTTTCTTTTCTTCTTTAGAACATTCGTCTTTAGAAACTCTGACTTGATTATATTGCATGGGAATATATATTAGTATAAGTTAGAAAATATACTATTACAACTACCATATTAAATGGTACAACAACTACTGCAACTACCTAATTTAATGACTACACCCAACAACACTAATTATTTACACTTTATATAATGTTGCTTTCACTCTTTGTGAAGCAAGCCTTTCTAGCAAATTTCCCTCATCTCTCTTCTTTGCATCTTTGCTAACATTGGTATCAAAGCCACCAGGTTAGGGTTAGGGTTTGTACGTGCCAAGGAGATCAGGAAGAGGTCATGCAAACTCAGCCAGGACACAAGCATCTAGAAAGGGTTTTAAAATTGTAGCTAGGGCAAATGACGCCCATATTTTCGTCTGAAATTCGCAGCCTACTTCTAAGCAAAATCGCACCTATTTTATGGTGAAAATCATGCCCCTTTTTCAAAAAAAAAATTGTGGCTTATTTTTGGTAAAAATCGCGTGGAATTTTTGACTAGTTTTTTAGGCGGATTTGCTGCTAAAATCGCATTTTGTTCTGCTAAAAATTGTGTATCTAGGGCACACAAAAACACCAAAAATCGCATGCATTTTCATCAAAAAAAATTACTAGAAAAATCGTGCAGCTAGGGCATGCAAAAATACCTAAAAATCGCCAGTCTTCTGCCAAAAATTGTGAGTATTTTCTTCTAAAAATTTGTAGCAGGGTTTAGTGCCTGGTTTTTGGAAAAAAAAATCGAGGGTTTCAGCAGTCACAGCTAGGGTTTTTAACCCTCAT
This sequence comes from Cunninghamia lanceolata, assembly GCA_027924645.1. NCBI lineage: Eukaryota > Viridiplantae > Streptophyta > Pinopsida > Cupressales > Cupressaceae > Cunninghamia > Cunninghamia lanceolata. The sequence continues at coordinate 4,780,864 of BSBN01000659.1, read as the reverse complement.
TTCAATGTGCAGGTCAAAAATCAACGGCTGCTAGGCCACGAGATTTGACAACAAAAACTTCTGAGTATATTTATTTTTAAAGTCCCTCAATTATTTTGAAAAAATAATTAGTAGAATTTTTCAGGGTTTTGCAAATCTTAAGTTCGAGGGGGGGGGGGTTACCTATCTGGGGTTTCAAATTTCAAGGGTTTGAAAATTTTGCGGGATCAGCTTTAAAATTTCTAGGAAAATTTTCTGGGTCAAATTTTTAAGAGGTTGTTCAAGTTTCAGGAATTGATTATTTTCTGGGATAATGGCAAATATTCAAAATTTGGTGTTACGAAAGCACAGAAACTCACTAGGAAAATTATAATATCTGGATTCACAAAATACTCACGATCGTTGAATATAGGATGTGCGACAGAATTATCCTAGAGACCAAAACCAGGCCTGCAACCAACTCAGATGACTCTGACAAGCATCACAGGGAAGCCCTACTACTACTCAAGTTGTTAGTGTCCAATAACTTATCCCTGAAGTTCGGAACGCCACATCTCATCTACACTATGGAATAACCTCAAAAATTAGTATTAGGTCTCCAAAAAAAGTCGGATTTTGTATTTGAAGAATTTGTTATTCTCTACAAAACTACATGAGGGTGGGTCATTGTCAGAACATCTCCTAAAAATCAAGGATCTTAGTGATCAGATTACCGTCACCAATAAACTAGTGGACAACAAGAACATGGTTGCTCTAACCATTAACAGTCTGTCGTTGTCCTATGAGACCTTTGTGGAATCACGGAATCTACTGGCTGAAAATCAAAATTTGACTTTCAATGAGGTGAATAAGTATCTATTGCAGAAGGAGCAAAGACAAGAGCAGATAGGGGAATGTACATCCAAGATTGCGGAAAGTGCTTTTGTTGCTCGATTTAAGAGCAAACCTCAAAACTCATTCAGCAACAAACCTCTGAATTCTTCTGGCAACACTTCTTCCACTCCATCCAAGAAAAGATAAAATGCTTTAATTGTAACAAATTCAGACATGTTAAAAAGGAATGCAAGAAAAGGGTATATAGTTGTTGGTTTACAGATTTGCCACCTAACTCTATTTTCTCACGCCCATACAAGTGACAAATGTAACAACATTTGAATCAGTTGCAATGGTATTTTACAACAATTCTCTGCTTATTTACCAAGGCACAAATACCTTAATGTAATATTCAATGAATGAAAACTCGGATTGTTCTTAACCAGAAAGCAAATAAATATAGAAATACCATCAACATCAGCAGGAATATATCCAACATAAGAAGAATATAAATTCAAATAACCATAAACACAAAGTTTACGATCATCCAAACTCCACTGTTTTGATTTCTATTCCATATATAAAAGCAATTGAACAGAAAGCAAAATTGATCTATCACCAACACAATGTTTGCCAAAAGATTCATACATCGACCGGCTCCTTAAATTTATAGCCAAATCTCCCAATAACTGTCTTTCAAAGATAACGGCTTCTTGAAGACAGACGGTTATAAAAGGTCTTTAAATTAACATAATTAAAATAAAGGGCCCTCCAGAGTCAATAGTTTTTGAGCAAAAGTGAAATATACTAAAGCGTATGAAAAGAAAGCTAATTAATGACAGCCATGTCCTCTTCCTCAACATTGTCTTCTTGTGTCGCTTCCTTCTCCTTCACCTATCCATCGCTAGCTCCTGCATCCGCTTGTGCCACCTGTGTCCTCAATCTTGCCTTGTATGCCCTGTACCTGTTGATAATGGGTGATAAAGATACGCCAGTTGGCGTCCCAGTCATGCTGATTCGGCGTTTCTTACTTACTGCTCTATCAGCATTACTCACTTTCTGATGAACGTCATCCAACCCGCTTTTGGCAGTCTTGATATAAGCAACAATCCTTGCAAGTTTACCAAGTGACTCACCTATTATGATATCATAGTTCACCATCTCTTCGGTCACCAATTTCTTAAAATTTTGTTTGATTTCTTTAATATCCAACAACTTATCATCATCGTCTCCAGTGGCTTCTATTTCTGTGATGGCAAAATTGGTTTTAATTCCTCTCATTTCTGAATAGTAAAGTGCAATAGCATTTCTCATTTCATCCTCAGTTGATATCAAAACACATAACTTCCACTCAATTATGTCGGCCCACACAGGTGCATCCAATTCTTCAAGACCATTTAAAACTTTCTCAACCACTAAGATATTGACATCTATGTTGGCCATTTCTTGTATCTCTTTCGAAGCTAAGGAAAGACTATTATGGTCATTTCTAGCAGTTTGGAACTCAACTATCAAGGTCTTTCTTTTACTGGAAATAGAATCAAACAATTTAACAACTTCTTCAATGAACAAAAGACCATCTAAAACCACTTTTTCCACCCACTGGTCCATGGCATTACTCAGAGCTCAGGACCGTTTTATTTGTTGCAATAAATTTGGATCAGGGGCACTAATACTCAAGTCAGGCAAGGCATCTACTCATTCTATAGTAACTTTGAGAATAGATTGAATGAAAAGAGACAGTGAACTTACTTGTGTTCTTAGCTTAGCATTCTCCTGTTGTTCCTTTTTAACTCTCTTCGACAAATTGCGCACTAAGAACATCGCATGATAAATATCTCCCTCAATGGTGGAGGGTCCCATTTCTACTCTGCTTAAGTTGAAGTCTATTTCAGTGACTTCATTCTCGTTTTTATTTCCAACAGGATCAGCTATTTCCAAAAAGTGGTACCCTGTGGCAGAGTCAGCCACCATTCTTGACATTCTCTTAGCCATCTTAGGCTTGGGCGTTTCTTGCAAGAGTTTGGCCACAGTATCAACATCAGCATCCATCGTAGGAGTATATCTTTTCTTTTTTGCAACTGCCTTTCTTAACCAGGCAGGGGATGAAGAAGGAACATTAACATTTCCAATCATATTCATTGCACCATCCGAATGCCTAGGAGGAGAATTGTGCTCCGGGGGATTATTTGGAAGAGGTGAATTTTGAGGACTCAACAAAGATTGTAACATATTTTCTTCACCCAATTGAGTAAAGATTAGAGAATCACTGTCACTTACAAATGGAGGTGTAGGGGGCACATGGTCTGCTTGTAATGATGAAGCAGCCAATCTGGCATTACTTTTCATTGGTTGATCATCTTGTTCGCAGGCAATCTTCAACTTATTAACATCATCATTAGGCTACTCACCGTCACCACCCGATTGTGAGCCAACTCTGTGAAGAACTGGGTCCGAACTCGAGGATCTTCTCCTAATGTGACTAGGTTGGGATTTGTTCTATGCTTGAGCAGATGAATCCTTCGATGGAATTTCTCATTTTTTGTCTCTTTCCTTTGCTCTCTAGGTGTAGGTGTCTTTGGTTTATTTATTGGTTTTATTTCTTTTTCCTTAGTTTGTGGTCTTTGAGTTTATTCCTCCTCCCCTTAGAATTCCCTAGGTCCCCGTGCCACCTCACTACTCTCTTATCTTTTTAAACAGTTGGGTTTGCAATTCATCTTTTGTGTTCTCTTCTCTTGCTCTCTATCTCCTGATGATGGTTCACTGAGTGTGGTCCGAAACGTTGAGGAAAAATATCTACATAGTTAAATCCAGAAGCATCAATTTCCAACATTATGGATTGTGGAAAACTAATGACTTCCGAATCCTTCGATGTTGCCGAACCAGCGTGCTTTCTAGACTTTCCTTTCATCCATTTTTCCGTCCTTATCAGTACATTCTTTATCAGACCATTTAATAGGAGGCAGTGGTTGCAAAGAGGCATTTTGATAGCCCTCATCCAAGATATTAGAATTGTCATCAACCAAGTCAGGTACTTGTATTGGTAGTTCAAATGCATGGACTTGAACGATAGTCAACCTCATGAAACCTCTTCTCTGCACTTCTCTTTCGTCCAGGCAATCATCCTAGAAATCTTCCAGTTGGGGTTTGTGCTGTTAAAAGCCACCACCATGCATATTCCTTTTTACAAAATTCTTACTGTCAAAGGCCACACGAATAAACAACCGATGAAGATTGAATTCGGCTAATAATTTATCGACACCTTTAGCACTGTTGTTGCTCTTACAAGAATAAAACGAAAGACACAAGGAAAGAATACCCTCTTTTCTTCATCACATGGTATTTTGTATTAACCACTGCCATTTGACGACATACCTCAAAAAATATGAGATAGTCAGATGGATACCTTGGCAGTTTCACCGAAGTACTTTCATAACCTCGAATTCTTAAGTACGAAAAGCAGTCAAATTGCACATAAAAGCTACCAAAATTCATCGCCAGGGCAGCTGCTTCTGTATAGAACCTCCGCTCTAACGAGCCCTCAATTTCTTTAACAAGCAACATGGAAAAAGCATCATTAATGCAACAAAAATCTTTCATAACGGCATTTCTCTGCAACTGTGGAAAAGTCTGGAACACAGGTGTGCCTAGGACGGGAGCTCCTTGAGCTCTTAAACCGAGCCAAGCAACCTCTGTAGTGGCTAAGATGTATATTAGCTGAGAGCACATATGAAAGCTAACTTTCTACGAGAAATTTATCAATTGCTCGTGCATGCATTCGCTAATAATTCTCGCCCAATCAATGTGGTGATCTCCGCAGATAAGCAGTATAAATCGGCACATCCAATACTCAAAAGAATCTAAATCCGCGCTTCCAACCACACGATGCAAGAGGGTAATCATATCAGAAATTTCCTCTTTAAAATGCCCCCTTTTTAGATTGGCGGGAAGTCTAGATTTTCCCTTCTTCTCAACTTCCAACCATGTTTTAGCAATGTGGTTCTGACACCAATCCTTTTTCTCATGATAACATGTCCAAGCAGAAGCCACTGAAATATCAGCATTCTCCTCATACTCATCTAAATTCAAAGCAAGAGCCACAGATTCTGCATCAATCCGAGCAATTACAGAGCCATCACGAGCTCTTATCTCCTGATCATCTAGGAAATAGTTATTGGCACATGCGACTATCAAGTCTGGACAGCATACAGCAAGTGGAAAACCTCTAGTCCGGTCCAAACCACTGCTTACAATTTTATCAGCTGGGGGGGTCCTACCCTCAGGTTGCATTCTTCTCCAAAAATCATCAAGGTCGATATAACCCAATTCAGTATCTTTCACATTGGATAATCCATTCTCCACCATAGGAACCATAGGAGCCCCTTGGAATTTAAATTTCATCTTAACCAGCTTAAAAACCCAGTCAGCCAACAACTCGGAAATATTTAGAGGCACAACAGAACTCCACAATACAGGGGAAGGGCTATGAAGATTCATGAAAACAAAGGGTTCCACCACCAAATAACTTTTGTATTTAAAGAAAATGGAGAAAGCCAACTGAGCTGACCTATTTCTCAAGAATTCCGCGAACTTCTTGGCGTATGGCGAATTCCACTCTGCAACGTAATCCCCCTTCGCGAAATTATGAATGCTTTCTCAATGGGATGATTAACTTATTCAGTCTTCATATCACCTCTCATAAATTTCAATAAATGTTGGCAGTGGATCAAGTCTTGAAATTCGTAATATCCCCTGCAATTTCCCTCTGAAAAGAGTGCCCACGTACTTTCACACATTCCAAATTAAATGTGAAATGACAAGTGTCATTCTGTCATAGTTCTTGCCAACTCAGGAAAGGCGCCAAGGGAGCAGCGAGCATGTTCAGTCGGTGAGTCAGAGATTTATGGAACTTTTGAACCACGAGATTTGAGAGTTTGGAACTTCAAAAAACTTTCGACCCCACAACAACAAAGGTTTTCTTTTAAACAAAGGTAACCAAGACCGACGACGAAAAAGGCTTAGAGACGCAAGACTTGGAGACTAGTTGGGAAGTCGGGTGGTTCATGAACTTTTGAACCTGCCGACTTAAGTTCAAAGACTCAAAGATTTTCCAACAAAAGGCAAAAATGACTAAGTAAAAGACACAACTTGGGCAAGCATCAGGACAATGACGAATAAAAGAACAGGCACTTTCCTAAGACACAAATGCTTTAGCAAATTTCGAAAGTGGGGTAACAATAGTCTATCCCACAAGAAGCATGGCGAAGCTAATCTAGCCACTATCAAGGAAGAGCATGGTTCAGATGATAAGTTGCACTCATGGCATCTCTTTTAGACAATGCTGACTGTAGATACCGGTTTTTTGATTCAGGAGCATCCCAACATTTCACATGTCACAAAGACTAGTATGTAAAGTTTAATTTTGAATCTAGTCATAAAGATACCGTTCCACTTGGTGATGGTAGATCACATGTGGTCAAAGGGATAAGAGATGTTAGGGTTGTATTAAATGATTCTCTAAAATTTCTAGTATGCAATGTTTGATACGTTCCTACCATGAACAAGAATTTATTATCTATTAGTCAACTTACTGATAACCCTAACATTCAAGTCAAGTTTTGTGGAAATTGTATTAAATGTGAAACGGGCCAAGGTTGTTGCCAAAGGCATTGGGCAAGGAGGCCTATATAAGCTTGTTGATCCTGATATAGCTAATCTACATGCCTTAGCTATCGAAGATAATACTAGTGTTATTTGGCATGAAAGGTATGGTCACCTGAATCTTCAATATTGGCCAAACTCAATAGAGCCCATATGGTTCGTACACTACCCCCTATACAAGAAAAACAAGATTTGTGTGCTAGGTGTTTGGATGGAAACCAGAAGAGGAAGTTGTTTCCTACAGAAGGTGCATGGCGTGCTAAGGGCCTTTTGGATCTCATTCATGCAAATCTTTGTGAGCATTTCTAGAAGTCTCCTACTATCAATGGTTCAAGGTACTTTCTGTTATTGGTGGATGATTTTTCCAAAAAGATGTGGGTTTACTTCTTAAAGAAGTTTGAATGCTATGGTGCCTTCCTCAAATTCAAGGCATTGGTGGAAAAATTCACATGGCGTCGAGTCAAGACTCTAACCATACACTCCGCAACAAAACGGAGTGGTTGAAAGGCGTAACAGGACTATCATGGAAATGGCAGGTGCAAGATGCACAATGGGAATTTTCCCTACCGGTATTGGGGAGAAGCTGTGAACATAGCGATTTACATCCTAAATAGATGTCCATGCAAAGCTTTACAAAAAATGACACCAGAGGAAGCTCAAACCGGTCACAAACCTGAGGTAACTTCTTTTAGTATTTGTAGTTCAGCCACATACACTTTAGTTCCTGAACAGAAAAGACATAAACTAGATTCCAAAAGTATCAAGTATTTATTTGCTGGCTATAGTGAACAGTCTAAGGCATACAGGCTTATTGATATTTCCACTAACAAGGTCAATGTTAGTCGGGATGTTGATGTAAAAGAAACAGAGCCATATTTTTCAAATGTTCAGCAACAAGTCAGTGAAGACCTTGAATCTAGTATTATGGTACCCTTTGAAGGATGAACCCTCTAGTTCATCAGGTCAGCTTGTAAGTCAATCTGTGGCTAGTTCTACACCGCTTGTCTATGAAAGACGCAGAACTAAAAATGTTTCCACTCCAAGTAAGACTCGAGTTGAGACCTTGCCTTCGCAGCATTCACTTGAGACATACCAGAAACCTAAATCGTATTATTCCACTTTGGAAGGTATACGTGGGGATGAACTTCTTAAATCAACTGAACGTCCTCAGAGAAAAGGCCCAATGATAACTGGTTCCGCTGTTGAGCATAGTCATTTTGCCCTATCTTCTGATCTTTTTCAGGTTTTTGAACCACAAAAGTTTTCTAAGGCACAAGGGAAACCAGAATGGAAAGCTGCTATGAAGGTTGAATATGATACATTGATGAAAAATTAGACTTGGGAGTTGGTGGAATTGCCTCCAGGTAAAAAGCCCATCGGGTGCAAATGCGTCTATAAAGTCAAATGCAAAGTTGATGGTTCATTCGACTAATACAAGGCACGTCTTGTTACTAAGGGGTACTCACAACAAGAAGGTATAGACTTTGAAGGGACGTTTGCTCCTACTACTAAGATGGTCACATTCCGATTACTTCTATCCATTGCCACTCAATTTGGTTGGAAGGTATATCAAATGGATGTCAAAAGTGCCTTCTTGAATGCGGACTTGGATGAGGAAGTCTATATGTCTCAACCTAAGGGTTTTCAGGTACTTGGACGTGAACATCTAGTTTGCAGGTTAATTAAGTCCCTATACGGACTTAAGCAAGCTCCTCAAGTCTAGTATCTTAAAATTGATAAACATCTAAAAGATATTGGATTCAAAAGGAGCCTTTCTTATCCAAATCTTTATGTCAAAAGGGATGGTAATGATATTGTTATTGTTATTGTATATGTTGATGGTCTTGCAATCACAGGTAGCACAAACACTGCAGTTCAACAAGCAGAATCAAAATTGTGTGCAACTTTTGACGTGTCAAATCTAGGCCTCCTACATTATTGCCTAGGGGTTGAGTTTTGGCAATCTAATCACAACATCTTCACGGTTCAAATCAAATATGCAACAAGTCTTTTGGAGCATTTTGGAATGGCAGATTGTAACTCATCTTCTACACCTATGGAGGTAGAGCTAAAGTTGTCAGCCTTTGATGATTCATCCTCGACGATGAATCACACTACAGACAGTTGATGGACAGCTTGATATATCTTACAACCACTAGACCGGATCTTTGCTTTGTTGTTAGCTATCTCGGTTTATGTCAAAGCCGAAGCTCTCTCATTGGATAACCACAAAGCGAGTTTTGCGATATGTCAAAGGTACTCTTGACTTTGCCATACTCTATCAGAGGACAAAAGATTTTGGATTAATTGGGTATAAAGACTCCAATTGGTAAAGATCTATGGATACTCAATGGTCTACAACCTACTACATCTTCTCCTCTAGTTCAGGAGTGATTTCTTGGCAAAGTAAGCTTCAACAGATAGTAGCTTTATCCTCCACTGAAGTTGAATACAAAGCAGCTGCGAATGTCAGTTGTGAAGCAGTTTGGTTATGCAAAATCTTGACAAATTTTCAACTTCCTCAACATACTCCTACACCGTATTAAAATTGGTGAAGAATCCAATGTATCATGCTCAAACCAAACATATCAAGATTCATCATCACTATATTTGGCAACTAGACTATGAAGACATCTCTCTTCATTTTTGTTATTTTCAGGAGCAGACTGTTGATTTAATGACTAAACCACTTGGTCCTAGTTTGTCAAATTTCAGGACAAGCTTGTTGTTGTTTTTGGTTTAATCATTAAGGGAGGGTATTAGTATAATAATGTAATAAAGTGTAAATAATTAGTGTTGTTAGGTGTAGTCGTTAAATTAGGTAGTTGCAATAGTTGTTATATATTTAATATCGTAGTTGTAATAGTATATTTTCTAACTTTATATAATGTTGCTTTCACTCTTTGTGAAGCAAGCATTTCTACCAAATTTCTCTCATCTCCCTTCTTTGCATCTTTGCTAACAGAATATAAAAACAAATGGCTTTTGAATCACAAGCATAAAACATCCTACCTTCTGCAGCCCGCCTAACACTACAAAATGTCTTTTCCTAAACCCTCAAGCCTTGAACATTTAAACGACTTTGATGCATAGAGACAAACTTGGCCCAACATGCCTAAGCATGTTAGCTTTTATTTATCAAAAACATGTCTCCATCACAATAGATTAGTAATTTTCAATTAATACACAGTAATCCCTGTACGAAAAATCAATGGGCATCTTCTACACTTTCATTTGATTACAAAAAGATCATCAATCAACAGGACAGTTATCAAAGCAATAATAAAATCACCAAACACACTATAAGATTGAGTAATTCAGCTAACGTGATATGTCCAAGATAAACAAATATTATACAATATGAAACAATAGTCAAATCCTATGCCTTGAGAGCAAATAAAGAAATGTGCACAGCACTATGCAGCAGAACAGAAATTACCAGGCTTCATCTAGAAGAGAAATGATTCCCACAGGTTTCTGCAAACAAAAATGTTTAAAATGTCATCAATAAGATATCCCGTTTTTAATAATATCAGAAACAAATAAAATTCCTTATGCTACACTACACCTAATATAACCAAACTAAATCTTACAATACTGAACACTATAAAATAACATGGCAAATCTAGGAGTTAACCCAAGAAAAATATAGTGGCCCTCTTGTCATTACAATTCCCAGATCAAGATTTAAGATGGCAAGAAAGAGAGAAGAATAAAGAAATAGTATTATTGTCGGCACTAGGTCAATGGGCCTTCAGAGTACAACCAGTAAAACTAACACAAGGGAGCAAAAATAAGTTCACACCAAGGCCATTGGCTAAAACTAAACCGTAAGCACTACAGAAAAGGAGTCTAGCTAACGAGGATATCAAGTGAAATGGCACATGTGCACCAGAAATACATTCCATCAATAGATAAAGACATTGGAAAGCTGCACCAAATAGTTATACTGCTAAACTATCAAGATAAATTTGTCAAGCCTGAAATAATTATCCAGAACAGAGACTCAATTTTTATGATGCAAACGCATGCTTCAATAAGGATAGTAAAAACTACCAAATTTCAAGTCTAGGGTATCAACACACGCCAAGAAGCTCAAGTGCACCAATACAAAGAAGAAATGAATGAATAGATTTTCAAGGTTTTTTTAGAGGGTTTTCCGTGATTAGAGGAGAAGCTGCAGAATCATCAAAGTCATCTAGAGCCGCCTATCCAGAGATCTATTTTTAGCTCGCACTAAAAATAATTCATGCTATTTTTAGCCATCTTGATTTTCAAAGAGAAGAGCATATTCAAGGATTTGCTATTATAAGCTAGAGCTATTTATAGTCCATGCTATGTTTAGCGCGAGCATCCCCTGCTATTTTTAGTAGTCTCTATTTTTAACACAAGGAGCCCGTGCTATTTTTAGTGTTCACTATTTATAGCCTAGAGTCGGCTATTTTTTAGGTCATCTATTTTTAGATCTCTTGTCATGCGAGAGATGAGACCATTAAGTCATAGTTTGTAAGAAATTCAATCCATATCTTAACTAGAGGTTGCCTGGTTTTAGTTTTAGTATTAGAGGATAAGATTTTATAATAAAAATGGTGTTTCATACAACCAGTTATTCTTATAGTAGCAGTTAACTTTTTAGTTATTTTCATGCAACAACTTTGTAAACAATATAAATAAGTGCTTTTTTACACTTAGTTGAAGATAGAGGAATGGTAATTCTCATGCCTGCATTATGCTGAAATTACTGTTCACTCAGTGTTTGTGATTGTTAATGTTTTTCGCTCAATAGGATTTATTACACCTATCTTGCTTCGAAGTGTCTATTGAGATATTTTGTTGTGTGTTGAGGTAAATTAAATAGCTTCTACCAAATTTGCAAGCTTTGTATTGCATGTCTATTCGAAGTTGGAAATTATGGCTTTGTACCAATTCCTTTAATTAATTTACCAAAGCGCTTGTGTCATATTTTAACCTATTCAATCCTTGTGTTCTTGCATTGTCCAATCTCTAATTTTAGTTGAACAATGCAAACATCTAGTAATAGGATTTATTTCAAGTCAAAAAGCATAAAATCATTTGCCTGATGTTGAAAGAGCGTTACAGTCTTTAACACTAGGCAAACCCAAAAAAAATACACATTTAAAGTTAATTCAACTTGAACATGACCCGCCCTAAAATCATTGTAAAGATTGTAGATTACAAGTACATATTGTGCAGTTTTAGGTTAGTTTTTAATTTATAAGGATCTTCCTCTTCTAATTCGAAGAGCAGTTTTACTACACATTTGTTCCGTTTTGTGTCGCACTGAAAGGGGTGAATTAAAACACTAAGACATCTAAAAACAAAGTTGCAAAGAAAATTAACAAAGCAAAATGGAAACAAAAGTCATCAAAGTGATCTTTGTTGGGATTAAGCTATCTCAACCTTAGAGTTCTTTCTGGTGGTTCCTATTTTTTAGGAGGTGAAAAAGCAGTTTTGTTTTGCTTTTTCGGAAATGGTGTTTTTAAGCCATTCTGGAAGAAAGTTGTTTTTTGCTTTTTGTTGAGAAAAACAAGGAGTGCCACCTCGATCGACCTTGGGTCTTGTTTAGTAGGTTCTATTGCAGGAAGTTACCGTTTATAGCAAATCTTATCCTTATCTCTTTGGAGCACCCATGAAGAGGATATGCTTTGTTTTTTGGAAATTTGATTTGGAAAAGATTTTCATGTTGGAAAAGATTTTCAAGTTGGAAATTATTCTTTCTTGGGAAGTGGACACCGAGGAAAGAAAGCATAAGCTATTCTGGATTTAAAACAGATTTGAAACTAGATGCTTTGTATGCTTTTGCAGAGAAGTTGGTGGAGAAAGCTAAGCTAGTTTTTTTAAGGCGCTTTGCTTTTGCAACTCTTGCATTATGTTGTATTCAATGTGTTTGAAGAGGTTGTTTTATGCAGGGTTATGCTGTCAGTTTTCCTCGAGAGAAGCAAGATGTAAATCTCCATGTTAAGGCTTTGAGCCTGCAAGTGTATTATAACATTGTTGTTGCAAATTAATATATTGGTTCGATGCTTTGGAGTGTGGGGTTTTTTACCCGAAAGGGTTTTCCCCACATCTATTGGTGTTTCTTCTTTTCTATCTATTTTCTTCTTCTTTCATGATCTTAAAGTGTTAATTTACATGCTGTTATGCTGCTGAAATTTTCTTAAATCTATAAGCTACATTATCTTTCCTATAAGGGTTAACGTGATGGGAAATCAACTATGCCTTTCCACTTTAAGGGCATAGTAGTATGTGCTTGCATCAAGTTATTGAATATCTGTTTAAGTAAAATATAGGATGCTATGAGGTGCATGTTGGGTTCTCTTTCCCTTTCAATCTTAACACTCATAAGGCTGAAGTCGTCAGCAAAAACATTCATCAGTGACCATTCCGTCTGGGGCCAAAATAGTCACCATGAAGTTCATAGTTCATGAGACGTTTCTGTTTGTAGCCAAAAATATCCCGTGCCAGACAAAACAGCAAAGTTCATTGGACAAAGGGGAGCTAAAGAAGTTGGAATCCAAGTGTTTCAGGTTCAAAAGACTATTGAGCTTCTCTTGAAAGAATTTTTGCTCTCTTGTTGTTTAAATAGACCCCTTGAAGGCTTGTGAAGACAATTGGTGTTTTGCAGTTTGCATTGTTTTCTTGTTAAGCTGGTGCTTAGGGATTTGGATGCAAGTGGGAGTGTTTGATTGAGCAAGCCGAAGAGCTGGTTTGCAGATGTTGGAGTGCTGTTGTTGCAAAATGTTCCTAGAGCTCTTAAGGCAAGTCATTTGTAAACAATTTGAAAAGATAGTGGCTTGAGAAGGTTCATGCTTCACTCTTCCTAGAGTTTTTTACCCACATTGGGTTTTCTCTGGACCAAATTCTATGTTATGCTCTTGTTTTTTTAATGTGTTTCAGTCTTGTCCATGTTCATTGAGTTAGTTTTACATCCCAGCACTTAAACAACTCTATTTAGGACACTAAATGTTGTTCCCTTTAAGCATTTTGTACTAAAAAGCAACTTATAGTAGCAAGTTCTTAATATTTGTGCTGATGAACTAGGTAATGGAAAATCCATAATAATTACGCATATCAGATTGGTATCAGAGTTGTTCATTTCTTGGATTCTTTATTTGTTTGTTTATGTGATCAGTATTGCAGATTTATGTCCATTATTAGAAAAACTGGTACAACTGGTAAAGTAGAGTTGGCACTTTTGTACCAAGAGAATCGATCTAGAAATTGGAAAAGAAGAGAAGGAACACGGCACGTTAGGATGATGCTACAACTCTAAGGAGAGAGGAGAGATTCCTCAAATTCGAAGATGGAAGCTTGAGAACATTATGGAGGTTCTTGCACAGATATAGGGGATAAGGAGCTGAGAAAAGAGTAGGCATTTTACCCATGAGAAAGTGCAATCCCATAATGACTAAAGCTTTCCAACAGCCACTATATTCAAAGTGGAGGTAAAGATAGATATTCCACCTTATGAAGGAGAGGAAGCTACCAAGGAACTTGATCATTGGCTGGCACAACTTGAGGTATATTTCAGTATGCATCATATTAGTGAACAACTGGAACAGCAGAGTTCTTTTGCTAGATTAAAACTAGCAAAGCATGCTCTTACGTGGTTTGAAAGCTATGTTCATTCTTTGACATCAAGAAAATTAGCACTTATTTATTCCTAAGATGAATTTAAGAGGCTAATTAGAAAGCAATTTTATTCCATACACCATAAAGTAAAAGGTCAATTGAGCAGCAATATATACAGGTGAATTTTGAAAAGGGCTGTTCCAAACTGAATAAGGATGTTCTGGAGGATGCCCTTGATGAAGTACATAGGTAGGCTTCATAGCCATCTAAAGAAGCACATGTTGCTTTCAAGGCCCAAGGGCATAGATGAGACATGTTCTCATGCTCACTACATAGAGATGGACAGTAGAAGACTTTATCCCCCTCTTTAAAAGCACAAGAACAACAAGGTGGATCAAAGGCCAAAGGGGAAGAGAAAGGGAAAGGTAAACTTCATGCTACTGCTACTAAAATGGTATGCTAAGTGATAATTATGATACTCATTGTCACACCGATTAAACATTTTGGAAATTGCATCCATGGAAGATAAAGAAAAAGAGGAAGAATGCCATGACCTCCTTTTAAGGCACAGTAGAAGAGTTTTCTTCTGATGTGTACCAAACTGTGTTCCACGGCATTTCGGGGACGGCAGTCCAAGGGCCATTATTTTGGGATGGCGATATATAAATTTATATATATATATATATATATATGAATTTTTCAAAATATTATATATATATATATATATATATATATATATACATATATATATATAGAGAGAGAGAGAGATGTGTCAATAATTGATAACAACAATATCAATATGTGAATAAATCATGACAGCAGTAGTTTAACAGCAGTATAAAGTAGTATAACAGCAGTATAAACAGCAATAAAATTAATCATGAGATTCATGACAGCAGTATTAAAGCATTTCGCCGATCGAATTCTAAAATTAAAGTTCAAAATTAAAGTTAAACTCAAAGTTTCAAACTTCAAAATACAACAATCTATGCCTCATTCCCATTCTCGTCAAATGGCTTCGCAAAAATGTTTGTGACTTGGACATTTGTGTTGCAATGGATCAACTCAATTGGTTAATTTGTTTATTCTGCACTTGTTTCTTGATATGGTGTCAATGAACCTCTATATGCATTGTTCGGTAATGAATGATTAGACTTCCTAATAGTGCTCTGAAGGTATCAGGTTTTTTAATATTAAAAGTGTGATTTTTTTTTTAAACAATGTTTTTAACTTTGGTTGCCATAGGGGACTGTAATATCCCAAATAGGATATTTGTTAAATTAACCATGCAGAAATGAACTCTGATACCACTGTAAAAACCCTACTTGTTCTAACTGAATTTTTTTGCCTTGCTGACCTGAATTTTCTGATTTAATTTTCTTGCAACTCACTTAAGAATTTCAATTTCCACTTTCACCAATGAGTTTATAATATCATGTAGATGGGAAGGTTCAAAGCATAGGTCCAAATAGCAAGTAAAGAATATGAAACATAGATATTAGGCAACCAAACAATGCATATAAACATGAAAGAACATACCCGGCAAGATAGCTTCACTTCTTTATTGAATTTGAAATCTAATTACAACATAAGAAGGCTGGAAATCAAAATCAGTCAGCTCTGATTCGAAAATCAGACCTCTAATTACATTCACAAATGCCAAATTTTATGTCCAAACTGTAGCCAAATGATTAGAAGATGAAGCTCTATGTAAATATGATGCAATCTTCAGTTGGATATGACTGATATACAACTGTAGCAACCTTATAATGGTATGATATGACTGATGTAAACTTGTAGCCACTGCTGAAATAAAAACCTGATTGCAAATATCATCAAAAGGTGCCAAAATGTCATTCCAAATTCAAGTGGCCATTCCTAGGATGAAGGCGATTAGGTTTAGGATGATATGTTGATGATAAAAACCTCCTGTAGCTGCTCATTGACATTCAGATCTGCAAATAAAACCTCCTATGACTGTTGTGACAGGAAGTTAGAACTCCTCTAGCTGTTGTGACAGGAAATCAGAATACTTGTAGCTGCTGTTATGACAAATCAGAACTTGTATAATGGATGGAAATCACTGAAATTGCCCTTCTTTGCCAAGTGCTTCAATGCCAAACCCTCAAATATCAATCTAACAATGAAATGTCATCAAAAATCATCTTCAAATCTAAATTCCATCCTTCATAGCTAGCTGAAAATGCAAATCCATGTCAAACCCTAGCATGAATGAAATCAAAATACCAATTCAAATCACCAATGAAGCCCAATGATGAACTCCCATATGAATTCACCTCACATGGTGGATTGGGATCATCTCCAAACCACGAATTATCAAGGGAACACCACCTTGATTGAACTGAAATTCACTTTCAGCCAAAAATAAACACTCAAATGTAAAATTTGCCAAATGATCAATAGGTAGAAAATGATGCTAATCACCTCTATTTATCCTTTTCTCTCCAAATTTGCCAAATTATGAACAATTTCAAATCCACCAATGAAATCCAATCTTCAATTTGACAATTTTAAATGATTTTCACCTTATAGACACCTTCATTTAAAAAACAATAAAATAATAATATTTTATTATTTTTTCCCTCTCTCCTCTAGACGCCAACATTTTAAAAAAAACCCAAATAAAATAATATTATTTTATTTTATTTTTTTCTCCTTATATCCTAGCGTCGATTTTCCTTGGATAAATAATATTTTTTATTATTTTTTTTTCTTTTCCCCTTGGGCACCTATTTCCACAAAATAAAATAATATTTTATTTTTTTTTCAATCTTCTCCTTGGGCGACGATTTTGGGCATAATAAAATATAATATTTTATTATTTTAATTTTTCTCTTTCCTCCTTGGCATCAATTTCCATAGGGAAATAAAATAATAATAAAATATAATTAAAGATTATATTTTATTTTCCATTTTTCCATCTTTTTTCTCTTGGCCTTGAAAATGACGACATTTTGGCTTTATAAAACATATTATAAAATAACTCTAGCCAAAATACAAATAAAATAAGTATTGAGCCAACATTCGAGTTTTCCATCCTTCAAAGTCCAAGCTCAACGCAAACACAAGTCTAGCTCAAAAAGGGGACATTACAGGGACGCTGGCCATCTCGGGGATGGCCAAGTGTCCCCTAAACGTCTCGGGGACAGCCAGGCATCCCCTAAACGTTTCCTGTTGTCCCCTAATTTGGGGACACGATTGGGGACGTTTCCTTTTCTTGTTTTGGGGGGGGGGATGCCAAGGGGACGTCCCATACCATGTCCCCGTCCAAGAAACACCAATGGGGATGGGGACGTGTTGTGAGGGCCGGGATCGCATCCCCGTGTATCCCTGTACCAAATGATTACTTGTACCTCCCTTCACCAAAAAGTTATGTTTAGGTCACCATGAAGGGCAAGATAAAGATGAGAATTAAAAACTATTTCATCTCTAAATTCTAGTTAAGCAGACAAAAGTATGTTCACTCTTTGATTCTTGTTCACAAGTTAATTTAATTTCCAAGGAGTTAGCAAAAAAGCGTGGGTTAGAGACATATCAACACCCCAAATGATATGTAGTGGATTGAGTGAGACAGAAAGTAAAATTGTCTATCAACAAACAATGCAAAGTAAAGTGTGGTATTAATTAGCATTTCATTGATGAGGGTATGATAGATGTGGTTCCCTTGGATGTGTGAGGAATAAGATTTGGCAGTCTATACATGTATCTTTAAGATGTTTTTTGAAGAAAGGATACCAAATACAAGTCGATTAAAGATAGGAAAAGCTTTGTCATCAATGCATATGAAGGCAAATCAAAGATCTCTTTGGTAAGTGCTCATCAAGCAAAAAGTTAATGAATGTTATTTTTTATAGATAAGCAAAGTGATGGAATAAGCTGAATGTGATACTTCTAGCCTACCTACTAAATAAGTTCAAAAGCAAATGGAAGAGTTGTGGCAGCAATTTAATGTACATGTTAGATTGATCTGAAAAGGTAAAAACTAGGCATGTCTGACTGAACAATTTGCAAAGCTGGCTTGTAGATGATGGAGTGCTATTTATGTTGCAGAGTGCTCCCAAGGCCCTTGGGGCAAGTCACTTGTAAACAATTTTAGAAGATAGTGACTTGAGGATGCTTATACCTCACTCTTCCTGGGGTTTTTCACCCTTATTGAGTTATGTGTATACCAATTCCTGTTATCCTACGTTTTCCTGATGTGTTTCAGTCTGGTTCATGTTCATTGAGTTGCTTTTAGTTTTCAGCGCATAATCTACTCAATTTAGGACACTGAATAGTAAAATACTGTTTCCTTTAGGCATTTTGTACTAAAACAGCAAGTAACTTATAGTAGCAAGTTCTTAAGATTCACAAGCAGAAATCAAGTGGTTCACCATGCTATGCTTCGCTCACCCCTAGCGCCAACATCTAATCTACAGTTCTCTTGGGTGGCCGAGCCATATAGTTAGTAGTTAGATAGAGATATAGATGGATAGGCACTGACCACATCCCCAGGGGCTGCTTGCAACTTGGGAAGCTGAGCCATATAGTTAGCAGTTAGATAGGGGTATATAGATGGATGGGGCACCAGCCACATCCCCAAGGGCTGCTTGGGACTTGGAAGGCCAAGCCATATAAAGTATGGATTGAGGTGAGGCTTGCATCAGACTTACTATGTCTATGCTTGACAAATTAAGTCATAAAATATCAATACTAATTATGGATCATAAACCTTGTACAGCACAACTCCCAAAGTAAAGCAACTGCATTGAACTTTTTTTTGTCTAATACTTTAGCATTGTATCAGAACTGCTTCCATGATCATCAAAGAATCTACTCTAAACGTAACAGCTACCATATGCTACAATTTTTTTAATGATTTTGTGTTTTTCATGCATTCAATGATGTGCATTTTGTATCCAACTTGTTTAGAGTGCTTGTTAATATCTATTATTTCTCCTTGCACAATGACCACAACTGGTTATATGAACTTGCCATATCAAATTAATTGCTAGATATTTTGGCTTTCTAAGGTCTTCCTAAATTTCTTAATTCTTGTTTGGGTTTTCTAGTCACATTAAGAGTTTTCCATAGTTATTCTGTGTAAAAGTTCAGATTTGGTGTCAAAATTCTCATTTCTGTACTCTAAGCTAAAAAGGTACCTTCTAATACTCTTGTTTGTTTTTATTGTGCCTGATATTTTCAAGACTTACTGCAGCAACATATTACCAGATTCATATTATATATTTTCTCAAACCATAAGTAATATTTAGATGAAATTACTATAGGGGAGCCAAAGGGCAATGAATGTAACAGAAAACTGGAAGAACTAATAAAGGCTGCTACTTTACTAAGAAATTAAAATGCCTTTCCAAGCATTGGAAAAGAAATAAGGTTTTAACTTAACTTGCATACAGTAGATTCTAATACATGATAAGTATTCAATAAATATCTAGCAATAATGTTCATATGGTACTTACCCTTCTCAACTTGAGTTAAAAGTGATATATACAAAGATGCAAACAAAAACAAATATATGAATTTTGTCAAATAGAATAAGAAAGAATTCACTCAAAACAGCATAAGCTAATGCCTCAAACAGAAAGTTGCTGGCTACTAATAACTCCCTCAAAATGTCACTTCTATCACTTGGTTTGTTTAAAATCTAACTAGCTGAAGTCTAATAGTAGCAAAACTTGTTCTCAGGAATAAATCTACAAACCAAAAGATAAATATTTTTTCAAAAAATTGCAATTTAATCAGGAAAAAAATGGATTATGGTTAGCGTTTTCAAAAAATAGGGTCAGGATTAGGGTTTTCAGAAATCAGTCAAAAAACCTCCAGAAATCACTATAAATCACAATTTTAAGCTGAGTTGTGATTAAATTAGGAAAAGCTCTTTTTGGGCAATTTTTTGGTTTAAATAATTGTTTTCTGGTCCAAGTTCTAATTTTTCATGATTTATTGGCAATTTCTGCTACAATGCTGGACACATTGGGAATTGAAGCAAAAAGAAGCTATAAACTGATAACCTAAACCCAACATAGATTTTGATTCTGGCTCACTTTCATCACATAGAGATATATTTAGGTTCTGCACAGAAGTTCAAAAGAAAAATTCTACCATAAAATATCCTTTTGCTGCATTTCAAGAAATCACAAACAAAAAATGCTGATAGATGAACTATGGGATTTGGACATCACAGATAGAATAAAAAGTGAAGTTTTCAAAATTAGAATATACCTTTTCAATTAGATCTAGAACATCTTGATTATCAATGAATTCTATGTAGCTCCAGTCAATTTCTTCTTTGCTATATTCCTCCTGCTCCATTTTAAACACATGCTGAAACAAATTTTAAAAGGATTAGCAAAAATTTTAGGTTAAGCATTATACAGACAAAGACATTTGGTATTCTTCAACAACTTATTCGATCTGACTATACCTGATTGAAATGCTGCTGAAGCTTCTCGTTGGCCAGATTGATACAAAACTGCTCAAAACTGACCAGAGTGACTAAATTTAAATAAGTGTTTCAAGTGAAATGTACTAAACCCAGGCCACTTATAAGAGATTACTAAATCAAAGCGAGATGCTCAGTGCACTTAGTTAATCAAAATTTCATTTCCAAGTACATTATAAGGAATTTACTAATATTCAGAATATTGAATCCTATATTCCTACAAAATTTAATTAAACGAAATGGTACACTGGTGAAATCCTCAATAAGAAGCTGTGGTACAATAAAGACATAAAGCATTTGACTTGTGTGAGTGCTAAGACCAAAACTCTTCCTCAAATAATACTAACCTAAAAAACGAAAATGATCATTCCAGGATCTCCACAGCGAAACTGGCTGTTTGACAAGCATAAAACACCTTGGAAAGAGCGAATTCAGAAATTTTTTGATACCAAGAAAATGGAAGAATGAATATCATCTTTTGCTAGTTTATCATAATAACAGGAACAACTTAACATACATTCATAATATTACTAATCTGTATTATCTGCTGGCTTATTAGAATTGAAAAGGACCACAATGTCTTTGTTTTTATTCTGCTTTTTAATATAAATAATGCTTCAAAACTTTAGAAAAACAAAATACTCCTTTAAACCATGTGAAATCAATTGTTTTTACTGATCTGATAGACTTGACCAGACATATGTGACAGTAACAATCATCATCATCATCATGAAATACACACATAATATCATATTTATCTCTGACAATCACCTAAGTAGCTTGCATGCACACACATACAATAAAAAACTACATGTGATTTCTTGAAATCGACTGAACATGGCCTTGTTGAAACAAGAAGCCACCAAAACTAGTAAAACTTGCCTTCAATATCTAATAATAGTCCCTGAAATACACTAGTCTTCACTCAAAACCAAATATCACCGGAATAAGCGCATTTTCACAACTAAAAAATTTACAAACAGCAGATCGAAGATTTTCTAGTAATTTAACAGCACAACAATAAATGCAAAGGTAGGACAAGCGATAGTAGAAATTCAAACCCAAAATCATGCAATTTCAATTCCCTGTTGGCATCAACTTCATATGCTAATCAATAGGTAGCAAACTGGTAATAAGATACCAACAATGTTGTCACATGCTTTGTAATGTCCCCTTTTTCCGAATGATCACCCATTGGAGTCGGCTAGCCTGTTTTATTCCCATGGGCTAGGTCGAAGAAGCAAGGGAATATTCAGATTGGTTAAATAATATATTTAACTAATTTTGGTGAGCTAAATGATGATGGAAAATGACTTTCTATATTTTTGTTAGCCATGTGGAACAAAGAAATAAATCAAAATAATTTTCCTTGAGGTGGACGACCTAGGAAGAGGGCAAAAAATGAAATGACATGTGCCAAAAAGGGTTTGCCCAAGTTGGATAAAAATAAATAAAATAAAATGATTTAATTTTGGTGCCTAGCATGAGGTCGGCCAAGTTGGGAGAAGGAAAAAAAACAAAATAAAATAAAATATATTGCCAAGATGAGGTCAGCTAGGAGGAGGTTGGCTAGGGCTGGAATTAGAGGAAAACTGGCTATAAATATAAGGTCTTTTGGAGTCATTTGATCATCCATTCATTATCATACTTTCTTCATTGAGTTTTCTCAATTGGCTGCAACATTCGTTGGCCTATATTCCAAGGACAAAAACTCTTGTGAATATCGGTGAGTTGGACGAAAACCTAGCTCATCTTGTGGTGGACTCATCACAGAGTTCAATTTGTACTTCATTGGAGACTTGGAGCGTGAAGCCTATTCAGATTTTCGGATCAGCATTAGAGCATTATGCTTTGTGGCATTTTATGTTGGCATTGCACTAGGGTTTTACCCTAGATTGGAGCACCACCTTTGGAGAAGGGCGATCTTGGCTTGTGTGAGGCTATTTCATCATTTGGAGGGTTTTCAAACCCTAAACCTAGCAGCCGCCATCATCCTTGCAAGTGCCGCCATTTTGGAGGGTTTGTTGTGCATCATTCTTCATCATTTGGTATGTACAAACCTAGGGTTTAGATCTGATTTGGACAGCAGCATTCCAGGCCATGTTTGATCATGTTTTAGCCCATGATTTGATGCAATTTCCAGTCATCATATTCTGATTTGTAACAGCAGATTTATTTTCAGAAAAATCAAACTTTGTGTTGCATTTGGATGGCTATATCTTGTGTATTTCATGGTGGAATTCATGTTTGATGTAATCAGCATTTAGAAGTATCATTTGGCATGTTGATTTGGCATTATTGGCAACTGTATGTTCGCTGTTATATTTGTTTTACAAATCAGAAATAAAAATCAGAATTCAGAAATTAGGGTTTAAGCAGAAAAAGAAATCAGAATTTTAGGGCAGATCCAGTTAGCGATAGTAGAAATTCAAACCCAAAATCATGCAATTCCAATTCCCAGTTGGCATCAACTTCATATGCTAATCAATAGGTAGCAAACTGGTATTAAAGTACCAACAATGTTGTCACCTGCTTATATGACTGTAAACACCTTGGATATTCAAACCAAAAATTACCAACATAGATCATTAAAATCGTCATGTTGCTCATTCAATGCTCTATGATACTAAAATCCAATAGACATATGTGGAAATTGATGACTGATTCCAATGTGCTCATCAGCAATATGTGGAAATTGATGACTGATTCCAATGTGCTCATCAGCAAAATACATGACAAGCTTTACAAGCTCATCCTGATGCACATGGTCCTTTATCAGTAATAAATGCAACTACAGCTGAAATCCAATGTAGGAAATACTCTAGCAATAGAAAGCTACACATCATTCATCTTCATGGCTTGAGAATGAATACAAGGTACTCTTTTATATCTAATTGTGTTTTCTGAGTCCCGCGGACCTATTTTGGTTATTCATGTAAACTAATATAATTTACTTCCTTCTGGAAGCATGGATACTTGTAAATCCCTCCACTGTGGAAGCTACTGCATCCTATTATCGTCTGCCTAGAAGCCCCATACAATCCCAGACAAGTTGATTGATCACAAAGATGTAAACTCTAAATTCATAATCTAGATTGATGAAAATTGCACCATTACATGAATTTATAGATGCTAAAGGGATGTTTCAGATTCAATTCCCAATCGAATCCCCATGGAAAGACTGAGTGACCCACCTGGGTGAGGTATCACATTAACTGTAACACCCGCAGAAGCTCAAGATTCTAACAGGAAGAGTTGGACAGTTTCTAGGAATGCCTTTGGATGAATTCAGGATGTGTCTAACACATACAATGACTCTATTGGATTCAAACCATTCAATACCTCTTTTGTACACATTCAACACTTTCTGGATAGGTTTAGCATTGTCTTGAATTCATCATATTTGAGTTTTTACCGCCTTCCTAGCACTCCCAAATCATGCATCTTCCCATTGGCTGGCACTCACATTTTAACCCATCAAACAATTGAGGCTTTTGCATGATATTTAACAACCATCTTGAAGAGTGTAATCTAATTCACACACACCGAGTTTCATCTAATTATGAAATAATATGAAAAAGTTAATTATTCTGCATTAAAACTGTGTTAATGGGCTGCCAATGATGCAGCTGCTCAAAGTTGCTGCATCAAAACCCAAAAAAAAATTATCAAATATACACAAAACTTCACGGACTGATTCTCTGACATGTCTAACATAAGTAAATCAGATTCCATGGCCTTGTGTAACCTTTTAAGTGTAGAACCCTCAATGAATTTTCACTAGCCACCAGTGATCAGCTAGTCAATCTCTAGCCCATCTGAATTCAACAATGTCTTGCACTGTGAATGGTTGCGTCAATCAATTACTGACTGTCCCTTCCCCTTTTTCTGGTCCTATAAAAGCTCATACATTGAAATGATGAGGTAACACCTTCTACCTTCTGTGAAGTACCATTTTCCTTCTCCATGGAAATTGATTTGATTTCGACTGGATACAGATTTGGAATCTTAACATGCTACAACTACTCATTTGAAGTGCTTCTCACTATGAAATGCTTCCATCTAGAATGTCTATAACACCATATTTTGTTCTACTTTTGCTCTTTCACTTGTTTGCTGCCCCTTATTTGTGTGTAACCAATTGGTATTGCTGAAATGTCCTTCTCATTATGAAATTCTTCCATCCAGAATGTCTATAACACCATATTTTGTTCTAGTTTTGCTCTTTCACTTGTTTGTTGCCCCTTACTTGTGTGTAACCAATTGGGATCACTGAAATTTGTCTTCTAAAACATCTTAATCATGCAGGATTACCTCATGCTACATGTCATTTTTTATGGCTGAATATTCATTAACTTCCTTACCTTCTCTTCTTACATTTGTCACCCACCAAGTGGAATTGTCACGCCCTTGCCTATGCATACCCAAGTGAAATTGTTGCCCCCTTGCCTATGCTTAACCCAGTGGATTTGATGCTCCCTTTATTGTGCAAGCACAAGTGGAATTACTATCCCCTTGTGCCTACCTAAGAGGATCTGTTGCCCACTTGCTTGTGCCTTCTTAAGTGGGTTTGTCATTCCATGTTGTATGAGTATGAGTGGAATCCCTTTGTAAGATTTGGCTATGAAAGCCACCCAAGACCAAGAGACTAAAGGCAAGGACAACTAGATCAGAAGATCAATGGATCGCAATATGCAAACTCAATGTATGATAAATGTGTACAAGATACACAAGAGATGCTCAACAATGAGTTACAAGTGGGTATATATAGGATACACCACCAAGAGATGTGCATGTAAAACCAATGTGGGATAAAGGAGATGTAGTCATATATGTGCACAACATCACCAAATTAAGAAGTACAAGTCACATGATAAACCTACCCATGTAGATACCTACTTAAGCAAGTTTATCCTATCCTAGGTGCAAACTATGCAATAAAAGAAATAAACTAAATGCAAAATTAGAAATATGCACCAACACCCCCCATAAGCATAGCTTATGGTGGGTATGGATAGATGGATGGATGGGTACCAGCAAATGTGTAGCCATATTAAGTACCCATGTACAAAATGAACCTCTCAAAGAAGTAGAGAAGAAGAAAATCCATAGGACAAAACTCCCCCCCGTGAGAGGATGAAGAGAGAAGGCCTAGGTGACCCCCCCCGCCCCTAGAGAGAAGTGAGAAGGATGAAACCCCATGTGAGGAAAAACTCCCTCCCAAAATAGAGAGAAGATTTGCAAATTTTGAACAAACCATGCATCAAAAAATACCTACACCAACATGAATTATGTGGAAAAATAACCCAAATACTAAAAAATGCTTCAAAAAAGGCCTTTGTATGGTTGAGAGAAGGCCATTTGAAGTTAATCTCTCAAAATTGGAAGCCCAATGATGAAGGGGGGAACAAAATTGGAGAAAAGTTGCTGACGCAGTGCTAATGTCAACAATCGCCTTAAAAAAATATGTTTCCAAGCTGACGGAATATTCTCTTCAACTCAAAACGATCATTTGTTTGCCAAAAAACTACCTTATGATGTCAAAACTGCTCTCGAAAAACCAGAAACCACTTGTTTGGGTGTGCGGATGGTTTTGAGGGGGTGCGGACGATGAGGTGGCACCGTCGAATTTTGTCACCAAGGGCGAACCATTTGGTAGGTATCAGTGCAAGCGGTGGTGGCTAAGTTGAATGGTCACTGCTGCTAGTGGACACAGCCTAACTAGTAGCTCGCCACATGGCTCCCTTATAGGGGCCCAAACCTATTGTGACAAATCTATACAAGGTATGATCTATACGCTGCTACAAATCTAAAAAAATTGATTATTATTTTTGTTTTTTTTAATTCTGAAAATTTGAAAAAACAAAATTATATTTTTTACCCGTACAATTGTGACACCTACACCAGTTCTTGAGCAAGAGATTCTACAAAATATTCTCTGTGTACCATACAATGGGATAGGAGGGGATTTTTCTCAAGGCTCCAAGTCAAGTGATTTGATTTCAACAATTTGACAATCAATCTATAGGTTCTTGGGCCTTTTGAATACAATGGCAAGGTCGAATTTGACCCAAAATGCTCCAAAGGATCAGGGACTTGTTGGATCTAGCATACACCTCCAAATTTAAACCTTTGCAAATCTAGCCTCCCATGTCCAATTTGGATGCAACAAAAGGCAAAATTAACTTTCTCAAACACCCTAAAGTCAGTGGTGAGCTCAAATTTGCTCCAAGAATCACCCAAAACAACCTGCAATACAAAGTCACAAATGGAACCACCCCAATATCTGATCTCTCTTCTCAACTTTTCTGATTCTCTAGATCATTGAAGGATGCAAGAGAAAAGCATACTTATTATTGAAAGAAGACAAGCCTCTAGAAACCCTCTCTCTATGATACCATGTAAGATTTGGCTATGAAAACCACCCAAGACCAAGAGAAATGCAAGCACGAATAGATCAAAAGATCAATGCATTGCAATATGCATGATCAATGTGTGAATGTGTACAAAATGAGAAGAATAGGTAGGTATATATAAAATACACCACCAAGATATGTGAATGTACAACCAATGTGAGATAAAAGAGATGTAGTCACATGTGTGCACAAGATCTCCACCAAATAAGGAAGTACAAGACACATGTGAAACCTACCCAAGTAGACACCTACCTAAGCAAGCTTATCCTATCCTAGGTGCAAATATGCAATAAGTAAATAGACTAAATGCAAAAATAAAATATGCACCAACACCCTTGCAGGCTTACTCCCTCTTTAGATACAAACTCTTTAGCTCTATGAATTCTCTTGAAAATAATAAATTAATTTCAATGAGAGATGATTCATCATACCTCTATCAACGATGTAGCAACCTTAAATCATTGTTGATGAAACTTGCCCTCCTCCTTTGGAGATATTTTTCTCTTTTTGTTTCTTTGCATCCTCTACTTCTTTCCTCTTCTTCTTAGTTGACATATCCTTCTCAGAATGCCTTCCCTTTTGTTTCTAGGGTTGAAGCTCTGGGTGGAGTTTCCAAGACTTTGTAACACAATGCCCATCACTATTGCAATGGCTATGGTGGTTCTTCAAAATGGTTTAAAGAGTGATCCTTGCAACTTGTTCTGATTTCAAAGAACTTTGAATCATTCCTAATGTCATGCCTCCTCCAGCACATGCTCATATGATGGTTAATCTTCCCACAAAATAAACAAAGATGAAGATTCCAACAAAATTGGATATATAACCTATTCTACAATGCTTGCAAAAAGAAAAGTTTAGAAACACTCGCATGCATAGATTCTAGGAGCTTGCATAGTACTTGTGGAATTGCGTCATGTTACATATTCCTTCGTCGTCAATAAGCTCCCCTCTCTTTTATGTTGTTTTGTTTTCTTCCTTGACTGCATGGAGTAGTGATGTGCTGCCTCTCTTCTTCTGTCATTGGAAAGCTACCCTCTCTTTAGTGTTGTTTTGCTTTCTTACTTTGGCATGTGAAGTGGTGGTGTGTTGCATCCTCCTCCACTGTAATATTACATTGCTTGATCCTCAACCTTTTTCAATTTAATCTGAATGCCATATTGGAAAGACATGACTTGACATGTTTATCAAGCTCCTAGTGAGTAAGAGTCCTAGCCTTTGAAACCATAAGTACCACACTCCTAAAAACAAGAAGTTCATGGTGGAGAGGTTACAACCAATTCATATAAATTAAAGCACCCCGCTATTCATTATTCAAACCATAGTTGGAAAACTCTTCTAGGACTCTCCGGACTCGCGAGTCCTATGGTGAGCCGAGTCGACTCGCCATTGACTCCCGAGTCGAGTCCTGGCGAGTCCAGGGTCGAGACTCACGAGTCCTACCCTGGGACTCGCGCGAGTCCCAGGGTCGGACTCCCGAGTCCCGATCCTGGACTCTCATTTTGCCAGTTAGATGCCCAACAAGCATAAAAACTTAGTTTTTTTTTCTCATTTTGACATCATTATATGTAAACATTTATAAACTTATGATGTTGTTATACATTTGAAAGTTTGAAACTATGAGTATGAATCGTATGATTATGGTTCATGAATGATGAAATATCAAATATTGAGTGTTTGAAGATCATATGACATGTGTAATGTTTGAATTATAGCTCTTATGTTCTCTCTAAATGCATTAATTTCTTTTTGTTTTTTGTAAAACTACGGTTTTCTTCCTTGTTGAGTCCTAGCCGAGTTTTTTGCCGAGTCTCGAGTCCGAGTCCTATTTTGGGCTGCCGAGTCCATGGCGAGTCCAAGTTTTCCAACTATGATTCAAACAGATAGACTTATTCAACCAACAAGCCATTGATTAACTCAATTATGGTATCAACTTTAGGTCAATACTTCTTAAAGGTAATAGATACTTAATGCAAATGAACAGTGGAATGCAAAAGCCTTATCAATGCAATTGAGATCATGCAACCTTCCAATATCACACACATCATAATAGAGAAAAAAGCATGCAAAAACACAAGAGCCATAACTGAAAGCAAGTGCAATCACATTTGTTTGACCCCATGTGTCATCCATAGTTTATATCTTGCTTTTTGAACAATCGTGCTCCTAATTCACACTAACAAAATAGATAAATTTAAGTTGCCATAGGTAGCATGCAAAGCTTAGATTAATAAAGGTAGTAGAAAGTAGAAATTACATTTGCTTATCACCATGTGATATTAAAATGTCTGTCAGATATGAGATATTCTTTGAATGTTTCAATGGTCAATGAGATGTGATGGTATTGGAGCCAATTTAACAGAAAAAAGCAACTCGAATTAGAAAATTCATTATGGACAAGGTTTGGTGGGGCCACATGGAGATTTTTCTTTCCCCAATGAGGCATTGGTTGACTTGATGCGATTATGTCATGTGAATGTGCCTATGATGGAGCAATTCTACGAGGAAAAAAAAAACTCAACAAATTGCAGAAGCAAAAGACCCTAATTATATGTCAAATTATTAAATTGGTTATCATGAATAGATGGGATAAATACAACACCATAATGAGACTCATTTGAGACAAATTGAGGGTAAGAGGCTACCTCCAAATAAAGACAAGGTGGGAATTGGATACACAATAGCACTTACAAATTGTCAAACCAGAATATGTACATGTTGTTTGGCTATGCTAGTATCTACTGGCTAGCCCCACAAAGTCAAGGATCAAAACCAAATAGGTGTAGAATGGGAAATAGATTTTAATCAATCCAGGCTCAGAAGAATGGAAACTCTGACATTGATCATCGATCCCATTGGGATACTTGCTGTGTTAATTGAGTTTTGTTGTACCCAATCAAAAAAAAAATTTGCTTCATTAAGGCATTTTGAGAAAGTCTAGAAATTTTTTCGTCAAAAGTCAAGAAGTCTTTAGACGTCAAATTAGGTTTTCTGGGTTTCTTGAGATACGGATGCTGGCAAAATTTTCTAAAAATAGAATCTCCGATTCAGGTGTCGTGCCTGATTCTGATTGGCTGATTTCGCTTCATGATCAAGGTGGTCCTGACGGAATCTGCAAAAGGTAGTGTTTTCTCTACTGGGTCAATTCTGCTTTTTCAGAAGACGAAGCACGAACTCCAAGGCCATTAATGGAAAAGTTTCATCTGCCAAGGGTCAGTTTCAAGTTTTCAGGGTTGTTCAGAAGACGCAAAACTGTCGAGCAGCCGTCAACTGACAAAGAACAAAGAATGGAGCAGGATGAATCCGAAAAACGAGGAAAAGATGGAAATCATCAAAAATTGACTAAATCTAGGAAATCCAAGCACCCCTAGAGGCTGGGGGTGCCCAAGCAACCCAGTGTTAGATTTTTTTTGCGTTTTTCGAAAAACGTCAAAAATGCCTCCTCAACCCACTTTCAGGTGGATAAAAATAGTCAAAAGGCCCGTAAAAGCTGGAGATTCATCTTAGATATGCTCAGGCTATCCAGTCTACCCTGATCCTGATGCCTATCCCTAGAATCCTGAAATTGACTAAGTCTGATGTCCTGAAGCCTTGAAAAATTGACTAAGTCTGAAATCTGGTGGATCCTCAAAAATCTAGAATCTGCATGTCAAATCCCATGGATCTAAGACCTATCTCAAACATCCTGAAAGTATATTTCAAAATATTTAAAGTATAGGAAATCCTATAAAATATATTTTGAAATATAAGTCAGGCAAGGACCTTCAAAATCTGGCAGAATTCAACATTTGCAAAAGAAGTTGAAAATTCCAAAAAAATTCTAAGCCATGAAATCCCAGGCACCCCTAGAGGAAAAGGGCGCCCATCTTTTCCAGTGATAGATTTTTTTTCACGTTTTTCAAGAAAACATCAAAAAGTCTCCGTTAGCCCGCTTCCAGGTGGTCAAACTCGGTCGAAATGCTCGAGAAAGCTGGAAATTCATCTCAGGTGTGTTCAAACAATTCAGATCACCTCCCGTCCTGCTTCAATAGTCAATCAAACGACCGGAAACGAAGATCAAACAAGAGCTGCCGACACGGAAATCGAGGAATGGAAAGAAAAGTTGAAAATCACAAAAAAAATCTAAGGCACAAATTCCTAGGCGCCCCAGGAGGCTTGGGGCACCCAATTTCACCAGAGTTAGTTTAATTTTGAGATTTTCTCAAAAAACGACAAATCCTCCTTTGACAACCCGATCAATTTCGCAGGAAATGAATTTGGCACGATTTTCGAGACAAACAGAAGGCAGAATCAGTTCAATTTTCATCAAGCTTGCCTGTTTACCAGATCATCAGACTCAGTTTTGCTCCGACAGGCAGAAATCGACAACCAAACAGGGGTCTACAGTCACCGGAACACACGCGTAAATCAAGAAATGGAAAAAATTGAAATCCTCAAAATTGACTAAGGCACAAAAAATCAAGCGCCCCTAGAGGCTGGGGGCGCCCAAGTTTTCATGTGTTAGAATTTTTCATGACTGACTGTTTTTCTGACAGTCACTTCCAAATCTTTGTCCAGCGACAGTTCTAGGAGTCAGATTTGCAGTCAGAAGTCGTCAGATCGTCAGCCCAAGGCTGGGGATGAAATCAGAGTTGATAAATCTTCAAGATGCCATGATCAGTCAGCTTTTTCAGTCAATAGTGACAATTTGCCATCTTGTTGAAGTCAGAGGCAGCCCATGTTGGGGTCAAAACAAGTGCAAAAAAGCTTCAAATCGAATGAAAATTTGGCTAACACTTTTGCAACCTCGCGTGTTTGATGACATCATCAGAAAAGATATTTTTAATCATCTCACACATGAAGCCATAGGCAGCTATAAAATAGGGATTCTTCCTATTTGAGTATATCTACTTGGATTTGTGTTTTAAAAGTTGCTTTCTTCATGGATAAGATTCAAGCTTTGTGCTTGCACAAAGAAAGCTGATTTTTCACCCTAAAGTTCTATGAAAACAAGCTTTTGGCTTTCTTTATTCATTACTTTTGCAGGTTGCATCCAGAGGAGGAAGATTTTTATTTTCTTTCCACGAAGATTTGAAGGCTCAAACGAAGTACTTTTTCAACGTTCTTCATAGTTTCGGGATTGGGAAGCACAGAGGCATGCTTTTTCGAGGTCCATTTTTCTAGGGGATCGTTTTTCAGAAACAAGGCCGAAGCTTTTTTAGTTTTCATCGAGATGGGTCCATCCAAAATTTCATCCTCTTGAAGATTGGGAAATTTTATTTTTTCGAGAATCTGTTTTTTTGCTGCTTTTTCGGAAAATCCTCAACTTTTTCAAAATCCAATGATCTGGGTCGCTTCAGAACGAGATTGCCTCTAAAACCCATGTGCCAGCTTTTTCTCTCAAAATCTGCTTTTTAGAAGATATTATTTCCAAAAATACCAGTGGATGACCACCAATAAGGCAGCATTAAAGATGGGGATGTGACTCAAAAGAAAGCAGCTTTAACTCAATGCTTTTTGTTTTAAAGCATTTGCTTTCATTCAAAGATTATCCATCCTCAAAATAGTAAAAAATCACTTTGTAATAGTTGGAGCTTTTTTTGCTTTAAAGCATTTGTTAGTTATAATCTTTGTCTTAGAATAGAA
The DNA here is from genome assembly GCA_027924645.1 of Cunninghamia lanceolata. Taxonomy (NCBI): domain Eukaryota; kingdom Viridiplantae; phylum Streptophyta; class Pinopsida; order Cupressales; family Cupressaceae; genus Cunninghamia; species Cunninghamia lanceolata. Next base: position 4,748,317 of record BSBN01000659.1, on the reverse strand, counting down.
ATAGAGCTTGCGAGTTGGCAAGTTAGTTAGATAAAATCAAAGAGATTTTAGGGTTTCCTATTCCTTTGATTTAGTATAAATAAAGGCAGCCTTGCCCATTGTAAAGGGAGTTGTGTTTGTGATAGCAAGATTTGTTGTGCCTATTCTAGCCTGCAGAAATTGTTATTTCAAGTGCGTGTTCACTCTGTGTAATCTGTTTTCCAGTGTTTGATCGCGTATTGTATGCCTGCCTTTTGCTACAATATTGTTGTCCTGGAGTTGTATAAACTTTATGATATTGGGAATAGAAGTCTCATGCCTACCTTTTGCTCTGATTTTCTATCGCACTAATCATCAAGTCTTGTCGTTAGATGTGTGACTTGCATAAATTTTATTTCAGTTTTCATCATTAAAGTACAATGGGTCTTATGATGTGAATCTGGGAGAAATTTATTTAAGTTTTTATGTTAAAACAAATCATTCCTTGTCCACTTTTAATCCCTTTGCTCTGAATTTACTTAGGAGATTAAAAGCGTCATTTAGCTTAGGCCTAGCTGTAGTTAGAAGTTTTAAAAAGGAAAAACCTCTGCTGCAGCGAAAAGAGTTTTATAACCTTGTGCTCGCAACTGAGAATCAAAAAGAAGATAGGCAAATTTGTTTTATTTATCTTTCAAGCGAACATCAGCAAAAAGGGAACTCACCCTCATAATAGGAGAGCAGTTTATTTGTGCATCGCTGTCCGTTTCCGACTCGCATTCCAGAGGTGTGAATTGAAATGCCAACAAGTTTTCAGTACAGCAAACAAATTGACATGATTTGGGGGATTGAAAACATAAATACAAATAAAATATTATATTATATTACTCAAAAATTAAAAAAATACAAGAAAAAAATATACAAATTTTATAGCTTTTCATATACAAAATTAAGCATCTTTAAACATTCTAAAGAAATTCACTCCAGATTGGCATAAAATGAACTCCTGTAAAATGCCAAAGTCACATGTATTTGATGTGTATGGTAAGTTGCATTTTGCTACAGTGGATGGTCATGCCAATTTGCAGTCTCTATCCTAATAAGAACCAAATGTGCTAGCATAAGACCTGAAGACCTTACCTTATTGCCAATCCTTTATGGCGTTTATTTTCTGACTCTTGGTTCTTTTCATGTCTGTATTATAGTTTACTCTTTCCAAAGTAAATGAGTTTTTCTCTCATGCGATCAAGTTTAATCAATTTACCCTAGCTTAAAGATATATGGCTTTCTATATCAGCAAATCATGCTTTTGTATTCTTAGGGCAATATTTATCCCAATGATTAAAAGATGAAAAGTGTGTTGGTCTCAGGTCACAAATAGAATTCACATCTTAATAGAATAATGTGCATGACTTTGGTATCTACTGCACATTCCGAGGAAGGTAAAGAGATATGACAGCCTCCACTGACACTTCCAGACCCAGCAGACTTCCTCTCATCCTCTTCTTGAAATGCAATTCTCATTTTAGCTGCTGCTGTTAAGTTTTTGGTTTTCCTTGATTATCTACTTTTCTTTTGCTCAGTTTGGTATGTTGGAATTAGTGCTTTGTTATGCCTGCTTGTTTCAATTTCATATATCGTCTGTTTGGTATCTTGTTTTTGTCTCTACATACAATTCACCTTTAGTAGTTTCTTTGTCACTTCTTCAGACTTACAAGGATTGTTTTTGTGCTCAGCTTCTTTGACATTGGTTTGCTTTAGAGATATTGTCTAGTTGCCCTATGTAAATCATTTCATTGCTAGTTTTGAATTTACTTCCCTAACAATGCCCTTGCAGCTTCTAGCAATTTGCCAGCAGACAAAAAGCTCAATATCACTAAAAATTGCTATCCTAAAAACACATGGAGACCAGAAAACTCTAGAAAGACTAACACATGTTCGTTGCAGGGATTGGTATTACAAAAAAGCAAAAAGAAATGTAGTATTTCTTCTTTTTCCTTTATTGCCTATTTTAGCTTTTGATTTTCTTAGCTTTGCTTCATTTTTACCTAACACACCACTCCCACTATCTTGCACACAACCCACAGTCTCCACAAACCACCCACTACACAGATCACCTCTCTTCTACCTAGTCTCCTATGTCCTAAGAGGTCACAACAGAGGCTCCAAAAGTTTCTTGTTCAACTGTGCCACACAATCAGATGTCAGAACCAGCTCCACATGGGTCCCTTCAATTCTTTCTTCTAGTCCTCTTCCTCTATTTACCTATTATTTGTCCATTTTCCCATACCATTCTTGCCTTCACCCATCTTGCCATAACCTTCTCCACTATTCACCCCAAGAATGGCCACCAAGCATTACAGTCTTGGACTGTTGTTCATATGGAGATAGTGTGACCCATAGTAGATTTGGCTTTTGGGGAGCTGTACTCAAAAGGTTGGATTTGCTGGTCATACAAGTCCCATGATGGAAATGACATGGAACTCATGAGGATCAACTGGAAATAATCCCAGCAAATACATCCAGGGAACTCACAATACACCACAGTAACTATTTCCACACATTCAGCCAACCCCTGTGCATTTCTGGCAATTTCTAGTATGCAGAAACATCCAGGTGAACCTAAAATCCATTTCCAAGCAAGCAAAAAAGGCTTCCAAGATTCACAAGCACAAAAATAGCAATATCGTAATGAGGTCAATAAACATAAGAGATAGTCTCATCAACCTGATTTGTGTCTTGTACAAACTTTGAAACCCATCTTTGGTCCCTGACTATCTTCTAGGAATTTGAATATGCAATTTGTTGCCTCTTCCAATAGAAAAGGCCTTCTCAGGACTCCAAGCATATGCTTAACAGCCTAAATATCAAGAGTAGTGAGACAGTGGGTCTTTCAGTAAAATTGGGTAGTTGATAAAATTTTGAGAGCTAAGCAACCCCTTTCCAACTATTTATTACCAGAGTTCAATGAGTATTTCACAACCTCTTTCCAACTTTTTATTACACGAGCTTAAAACATTCTCTTTCAATAATCCTTTTAATCGCTTTGTTGATTGATTAATGCATGTCCATGTCCAATCCCTCAGAGAGCAAGAGTAAAATCAACAATCAATATTTTTCAGCTTATAGTTCCAAACGGCATTAAATTTCCCAGTGGATACTTACACAAAATCTGCACATGGAGCATCAGATTCAAGCTAAGTATTATCTATTCAAGGAACCAAAATATTTTCTTCACTGAAACTAAGCTCATTAAATATCTTAATAAGAATGTATTCTACTAACAACATAAAACAAATCTATGGCAATTAAAAGGTAATGCATTTCCAGCACTGATTTCCATGGTCTAGCAGCTAGCTAATACCACTTCAAACTAGGGTCACTGGGATTTACACTGGACAAAGAAGCAATTCTAGTCAAAATGTATTATTCCTTGAAAAACATTGATAATTTGATAGCATTGAATTAACAAACCTGTTCTTCCTGAAACTTTCAAAGCCATAGATATCCAAGACACCAATTTGAGATACAGAATCTTGATCTTGTCCAATTGATTTGTTGATTTTATCAACCAACCTGTAGTAAGGTAAGTAAAATCATCTCTCCATCTAACAACATAAAATAAAAGCCTTATAATTTTAAAGACAATAGAGAAAGTACTATATAAATGGCATGAGATATGGACCAATCAAATAATCGTGAATATACAGTCTTCGCCAAAGCATCACGATTGATTGCAGCAGCAGGAGGATCAAGAGATTTTGTAATGTTCCCCTCCCGAGTCACAATAATGCGAGTGCATAATGCATTCTGTAGTTCTTTTGCATTGCACCTGAGACAAGGAAAACAAAGCTCAACACTGCTTTCTAGTTCTAACACAAAAACCTCAAGAGTAAAGTATTAATCATGCATATATGGCATTTCTTGCACTGAATTTTTTCATTAGAGGGGTTCTTAGTTATGTTCACATTGATATACTTGTTAAATTTCTAAGTCCAATCCTTTTTTTCCTTGTTTATCTTATAGATGAACAGGATGCTAAAACCCTGCTCATTTACAAGAATGCAAATATTACGTAGTTGGCAAGCCTCCTAAATTCATTCTTTGAAACACACGAGAGTACTTAAATTTTATTTTTCAGTGACAAATTGCAGTGTTCTATAGTGTGTAATGAAATTACTTAGCACAACAGAAGAAAATAAGAGAAAAGAAGATGCAAATACTTTATTATAAAAAGCCAGTTTGAGAGGGCAACCTCCAGAAGTCTTACAATAAGAACATAACTTGCAATAAAATGCTCAACAACTACTCACTACCTCCGATTTATAGGCTTAATCGGGCAATATTAATACCCTAATCCCAATGAGACCAACCTAGCTTACAATAAATATACACAGCTGGTAATTGCATATCCCAGTACATTCAATGGGTTAAGGGTGTAGCATGCCCCAACCCTTCAGACAAGTGTTGTCCTCAACATGGACTAATTGTGGATGCTTGTGCATAAAAGTTTCATCTTTGACAGGCAAATTCTTCCACTTGATGAGGCACTCTATGACTAACCTTGTCCTCAACTTCTTTGAGCATGTCTTGAGAATTTCTTCAAGATCAAGATGATTCTTCCTTTTTCATCGAGCTCAAGCAACACTACCTTTGCCGAAATCTGTTGTCCAATAATTTTCTTTAAACAAGAGAAATGAAAAAGTGAATGTATTTTTGTTATTGGAGGTAACTCTAATTTGTATGCCAAACTACCAATCTTCTACAAAATCTAATACGGACCATAATATTTGGGTAAGAACTTGTTATCCTTCTTTTGCTATTTCATAGACATTTTCTTATATGGTTGCAACCTCAGAAAAACCCAATCTCCCACTTTAAAGTTCCTTTCACTCTAGTGCTAGTCAACTTGTTGCTTCATTTGGTTTGGTGCCATGGCCAAATTCTCCTTGAGACTATCCCTCTTGTTGATGTAGAATGTGATCTTTCATAGCGTGAACTCTTGGTGGTGATGGTGGAGTCTCTAGAGAAAATAATTTTCCTCAAACCTTGTTGAATCTTTTTGGAGCAACTTTTGCATTTGATGAGAGTCTCTAGAGAAAATAATTTTCCTCAAACCTTGTTGAATCCTTTTGGAGCAACTTTTGCATTTGGTTAGAGCTTACCATTTGTGGATCCTTTACTTGCAACACCCTTAATTCAAATTCATTATCATTGGACTCCTAACACTATATCTACTTCCCCCACTGGAATGGCAAACATAGGGCCAATCAACACAAATCCCCTGTTGGGTCCCAACATAGCTAACCTATGACTGACCTACTGCACTCAAAAAACCTCTTTTAAGCTAATGAATAAGCCATCTTGCATAAGGGCAGGACGCTGGTTTGAATTCAACTATTTAGATTTGTTCATTTAAAATGTGTGTTTGGTCGTCACCTCCAAGATCGATGCCTATCCAGTGGGCAGAAAATTCCAATTTATCAAAGGAAAATAATAGAGCAGAAACAAAGGAAAACTGACCTAATAGCATAGAATGCATTTGTCATGTAACACCATGCATATACACATACTTAATAATCCATAACTTCACCATAAATCCATATGTAATTCAAAAGAAACCACCACCAACCTGGCAATGCTTTAGAATGTTGTCACATTTATCAGTTTCGAAATTACATACCCTAAAATAGGGCAAGAGGAAAACCTAGCGCTGGCTTAGGTATTTCCCTAAAAAATGTAACCTCAGTCATGGAGACATACAATATACTGGTGTTCATTACAATATACGATCTTTCATCTGTTTTATTACTCGCATGAAGAGCTGGAATCATGACCCCTTAACATGGAAGAATTTTCCTTTTCTACACATATAATTGTCTGGGAGTGAAATGAATAACCAACCCCTTTGAATGAGTTTTATCCATGTATTTATACTATTTGCATGCAACTTGGATCTGATGAAAGAATGGGCAGTAAAACCCTAAAAAGTCCACCAACTACCATAAATTCACCAACCCCAATGGCCAAATTCACATTAATGGCGACCTGCGTGGGTTTTGAGTCCGTCTAGAAGTCATTAGCAATTGTAACTTTTTACCTTTTTCACCCCTCGAGAAAAAGCAGAAACCCGAGTGGGTACTAGATGCAAAGGTTCAGGATAGGACAAGATTTGAGAAACTCGGGGGGGTCAAGATGTGTCTTGGTCTCCAAGGAATCCCCGCGGAAGAAGAGGACAGGGAAGGTTGATGGAGAAAGAGAGGGGTCAGGGAAATGCGGGTCTGTGAACGGGATGTGGATGCGGAGGTGGGAAGAAGTTCAGGATATATCCTGGTCCAGGTTGGAGCTCTGCCAGAGAAGACCAAAGCATGAAAGCAGGGAAGAAAGGGAGAAAGGGAAGTAGGGAAAAGATGGTTGAAAGGATACATCCACATACAGATAGGGGACACGCAAAAGGGACTCAGGAAATCTCAAGGGAGAAAGAGGAAGAGAAGGGGAGGTGGGGAACCAAGGGGCGTGTGGATATATCCACATCTAGGGAAAAACTCCACCTATCCAAGAAGGGCCAAAAGTTCTGCCAGGATCACAATTCACTTAGAAAACTTAGGATTTCTTCAAGATTTTAGGCAAGATTTTAACAAAGATTTGGCATTTTTTAACATTTTCCAAGGCACACGAAACGAGGCAAACATAGGGGCACTTTTAGGAAAAATTTGGCAAGTTAACACGATTTTGCAACATCAACTGTTGGAAAAAAGAGATCCCAACATCCCCCATGGTAAGTTTGATATCATAACATTTTCCTAAGCAATTAACAGTACCCTCATCTTCAATCATAACATGAAATTTTGGTGTTCGAAAAATAAAGTAGTTCATACATTTGGCCAACTTTTTGTTGTTGAAATTGTGACTTCTACACGAATCAATATTGTCACTATTTTTTAGAAATTCCACTACTTTAAGGGTTTGGGGAAGGTTGGTGATGGGGTGTTAAGATCTTCGATGCTAGTAAATGCTTGTGTTCTAGTAGCCAAAAACTTTTCCTCTACCCTCCTTGCCACTATAATGGATTGGGAGACAAAAGTCAAATTGAGCATGTATACCTCATATTTGATGTGATCCTTTAGTCCCCCAAGATATAGTTCATTCAAATTTTCCTTTGTAACATACTCAACTCTTAAAGATAGGGTCTGGAATTGTTGAGTATAGTCATTGACTATACCTATTTGCACTAATTTGGTGAGATGGCTAAAGTAGTTGTCTGTAAGCCTACTATTGTAATGTGTTGTGAGTTCCTCTTGGAAAACAGACAATGTGACAACACATCCCTTCTTTTTTTTCAAATTACATAGCCAACAATACTAAATGAATTGATTTGGTTCCAAATATAAGGATGCCATTGCAAGTTGCAACCTTCTATTGACATGAACTTGATGAAAATCAAAGGAATGCTCCATTTGGAAAAGCCCATCGGTTGGATCCTTGTCATCAAACTTACGCATATCCATCTTTAGCAAGAAGCGCCTAGAGCTTGCAATAGAATTAGTTGGGTTTTGGTCCTAATTTAGATTGAATCAAAAAGCAAAACCAAGAATCCTCACTACCCTTAGAAGACGCATTTGCTTCCTAGGTCTTGTGTTGTGAATCCACTCTTAGGAAGTCCCAAAAACCCTTGAGAGAATATGGTTGAATATGTCAGGTCAAAGGCAAACTACATCTAACTTGGAATCTATTACCATAAAATATTCCTCCTTGACCTTAGTGGTTGTTGCATTTAGAGTAGCTTCAAGATCTAGGGACTCCATCTCTTCTATAACTATATACTCTTTGTTAGGAGACTTTCTTAGTGTCACTGGATTCCTTCCTTGCCTCTTCTTGAAGCCCCTACCATGATGTCACTAGACTAATTTCTCAATAACTTATTCAAAACAAATCCAAATATGCTAGAATATTTACTGAAACTTACTTGAGTCTAATCCTTGCTTTGATGAAAAAAGTACAAAAAAATATATTGTCCAAAAACCCTAATTTTGCAATAACTCCTTTAAAAATGCTTCAAATTTCCTCAAATCTGTAATATAGCTTCTTTAATGTGTCCTTGATCACCCCTCCAGATTTTTAAAAAAAATTGTAAGTATGAGCAAGATATGCACTTGACAAAACCACCTCCTAAACCAAAAAAATTGCCCTTTTCCGCCCCTTCAAGGTACCAAGAACATGCTCTAATGCCACTTGTAATGAAATTACTTAGCACAAAAGAAGAATATAAGAGAAAAGAAGATGCAAATTCTTTATTATAATAAGCCAATTCTTTATTATAAGACTTGCAATACGATGCTCAACAACTACTCACTACCATTTATTTATAGGCATCATTGGGCAATATTAATCCCCTAATCCCAATGAGGCTGACCTAGCTTACAATCAATATACGTAGGGACTAATAAATGACTAAAATAAGGATTATGTGAGCTATGATTACACATATCCCAATACATGTGTTAAGAGCACAACATAGTGTGAGTTTTCTAGATTCAACTAAGTGGATAGTATTTACTATTTTGTCTAGCATTTCAGGTCCCCTCTGTAGAACCCATCATCAGAATATGTTTGAATCCAATGCTTGAGACAAACATAAGGATGGTGATTCTGAAACATATGTTTGCAAAAAGAAGGGAGGTAAGAGGTCGGCTAGGGAAAGGTTGCAAAGTGAGCAAAGAAGTTTCTTTTGGGGCAGAGGGGGTTGGATGAGTGAATTCTAATATAAATTCATAAACTAATTAATTAATTAGACAATTAATAAAATCAATCAGCACATCAACTAATTACAAAAGAACTTGAGTAGGAAATGTTTGTTTTTGGCTAAGTCTATAAATTAATGACCGAGCTTCCACCCATCATCTTCATTGAGATTATTCAGTCCTTTTTCCTATTTCTATGGCTTTCACTATACTTCTGACCTTCCAATAATTCTCTAAAGCTAACAATTTTAGCATCCCCTATATAGAAAGGTGATTAGCGTGTTTCTCACATTCAGCCAATGCATACTGTTTAACCCTACATTGTTTGATATCCATAACATGCTCCCTTATTCTGTTTTGATCCTTTTGGAAGGATCGACTTATCTTGCCAACATAGGTAAAACCATATGTGCACTGAATGTCATAAACACCTCAAGGTATAAGCTCCTAATGATCTTTGACACTGGTAAGGCCGTTTCTAAGTGTCTTGGACTGTTTAAAACAAATTCTTATACCCTTTTTCTTCAAAATCCTGACTAGTTTTTCACAGTACATTGAATATAATGTAAGAAAGCCTTTTTCTTCCCATCTTCGACTACTGTCCTAAGAGTCCTCATACCTATTTGCACTTTTTCGGTGGTCTTTTTGGTTTTCCAGACTTGATAACTGTTCTTCTTAATAGATTTCTAAAGATCTCTCCTCATCCTTGAGGTATTCCAGGTCAACAATTCAGAGAGCTGTAATAAATGGGGTGTTCACCACTTCGGCCTTATGTGACAAATAGTGGTAGGAATCAACTCTAATGTATATATTTGTATATTTCCTTTTCCTCTGGTCCTTTCAAGAAAGAAATCCATCACCTTTTCAGGTAATTAAAGCGTTAAAAAAGGGGAAAGAATGGTTTTCTTCTACTTCCATCATGAATTCAATGTTCTTAGACTGTGCATCAAGGTGTGACAAGAAATCTTCAATCAATTCTTTACCATGCAACCACTTTACATAAGTGTCATCCACATAAAGGCACCATCACTTGAGTTTCAGGTGGAAGGATTGTAACGTAGCCTTTTCAAATTTTTCCAGTAAAGAAGTTTGTTACAATCAGTGATAAAGGTAAGCCCATAACTATCCCTTCAATTTGCTCATAAATCTCCAATAAGAAGCTAAAATTTGTTGATGTTAAGGAAAACTCTGCTAACCTAGTAGTCTTCTCAACCATAACGTCCCTAACAACTTCAACTGCTTCATCCAACGGGATCTTACAGAAGAAAGAAAGCATGTCAAAACTGACCAATAAATTTGGATCATTAAGTTTGTTGCCATTAAGGGTGTTGAAGAAAGTGATAGTGTTTGATGAAAGAGGGAGTGTTAACCAAAAAAGGCTACAACTTCTCCACGAGATTTCCAGTTTAGCTGTAGGTAGGTGCGTCTAAAGTTTCTATCATATGTAGAGGTGTATTCACATTATTAGGAAGTCTTAGAATATATGCAAAGGTTTTAAATGCTTATTATAATCTATAATTTAAATTAACATGATATTTTTGTCTGATCTATCTCCACTTTTGTTCCCACCCCATGAGTAAGGGCAATTTGTTATATTTTACTCATATGAATTGGACTTCCATCAACCAGATGACATACAATTTACCCACATAAGTTGGATTTATATTTTTCCCTAATAGCAAATGTTTTGACCAATATTGACATCCAATAGAAGCTAGTATTACAACAGAATTAGATTTTTTGTGCTTTTCACCTTAACCATTCTGCATGTATGCAATGTGTGCAATAATTAGAGACTAAGAGTTACAAAGTCATCGTAAGATTAGATGTGAACAGTCCAATGCAGATATTCCAAATTTAAAAAAAAAAAGAAGCAGGTGATATCTGTGCATGACATTGTCTATGTAGGATTGATCTATATTCATGGATTGGAAAAAAGATAGAACTGCACTTAAGCGATCAAGGTGAGACAAATAATATAAAGAAGAAGTTGAGTCATGACATTAGATAATATTACTATTTTGGTAGTTGTTATTTCAAACAAGTTAATCTTTTGGCAGCACAACTGTCAAGCCAACAACACTTATGAATCTTGTGTAATCAGGAAAAAAAAAATTATTAGCTCCTAGAGAATGTCACCAGTGACAGAGACTTGACCTAATGAAATACTAACAAATTTCCACCATATTGCTTCAACCTTTGAAGAATCTAAAGACTAATTTCCAACCATTGGACCTACTGGAAAAGGAACTTGACTTAAAAGGCTTGCTAAGGTTTTTATTGAGCAACCAAATTCTTGATAAATCCTTCACAATGATTTCCATTAAGATGGTTCAGACAAAAAATCAAATCTTTAATTTGTGCATCTTTTTTCCCCATCAATGTAAATCTGTTAATATATATATATATACTGCTTGATGACACAAGATTCACCTGAGTCAATAGTTATTGATTCATATTTCATAATGATGTATTCATCATGAACTACTTTTTTCAAATAACTAGGATAAGGTTCCTTTTCTAGTATATCTATGTATTTTCCTACTCTGATCTCTTTATTATTTAGTCTCCACTTGATAGCTCTCACTATTTCTCGCAAAAAAAACTCCTGCTGACTTTTAATGGATTGATTAGCTGTATTTCAATCCTTTATCCATCTGGAAATCTAAGTCTAAATAGGGTGTGATGTCATATGTGGCTTGGTGAAGAATTTGTTTTTAACATGCACCAATTGCATGGATATGCAAATTAAACTTAAAATTAGCCTTTGGAAGAGGAATTAAGCAATCATTTAGATATTTCAAAGTTAGGACAATGGGAAAACGTAGTATATGTGGGATTCATATGGAAAGTGGCGAAGAAAATAGAAAAGAGTACCAACATTTGTAAGAATGAATGGATGTTGGAATTGATTTGAATTTCAATTAACCTGATCAGATGTTGGAAATAAGCGTCAACATTCAAAATTTCAATGCAGAATGGCTTCACCCTACCAAAAGAAACAAAAGACCACCAAAGTACCATACCGGCATACACTTTGATACAAAATACAAAAAAAGCACAGCATGGCCAGTTAGCCATGCACACTCCGTCTCCCTTCATCTACTATGTTGGTGACACAACACCCTTGGCTTCCTCGGCCCTGCATATTACTTGCCCTTCACATAACGCAGCACACGCTGCACTGCTACCCAATGATCAGCCTTGGGGGCTGTCATGAAGCGTGAAATGTAGCTCACTGCAAAACTGAGGTCAGGTCTAGTGGCAGTAAGATAGATGAGACTGCCCACTAGTTGCATGAACAATGATTCATCCACTACAAGTGAGTCTGACTTAGCTGACAACTTGAGCCCTTTTTCCATGAGTGTGGAGGCAGGTTTGCAATCCTGCATACGGAACTTATCCAGTAGACTTCGAGCATATTTGGACTGGGAGATGAAGATACTCCTCTTGGTCTGCCAAACCTCAACACCTAAACAGTAATGCAAAAGTCCCAGATCTGTCATGTCAAATGTGTTGCACAAATCCTGTTTGATCTCAGCGATCAAATGTGCCGAGCTACCAGTAATGATCAGGTCATCCACAGACAACACGAATCAGAATATCACTACCAGTGCGTTTGACATACAAATTAGAGTCAGATGGACTCCTCTGAAAGCCATGATCTGTGAGGTACTTGTCAATCTTGATGTACCAAGCCCGAGGAACCTGTTTCAGGCCATAGAGTGCTTTTACCAATCTGCACACCTTGTGTTCTTGACCGGCAACCTTGAACCTTGGAGGTTGCGTCATGTAGACTTCTTCCTTCAACTCACCATTGAGGAAAGCACTCTTAACATCTATCTGATGAACTTTCCAACCAAACTGGGCTGCTAAGGCAAGGACGAGCCGAATTGTACTCATCTTGGTTGTAGGAGCAAAAGTCTCTTCGTAGTCAATGCCTTCCTTCTGTGAGAACCCCCTAGTAACAAGACGAGCTTTGTACTTGTCAAGGGTTCCATCAGCTTTGTATTTCACCTTATACACCCATTTACAGCTAATGGGCTTCTTCCCTGGAGGAAGATCATAAAGGACCCAAGTGTGATTTTTCTGAAAAGACTGGTATTCAGACTCCATAGCCTTTTCCCACTAAGGAATTCCTTTAGCCTCTAAATATGTCTGAGGCTCATAGACACTGTGAATGTTGGCCATGAGAGCAAAGTTAACTGTATGCTACTATTTGCTCTTGTTTCTGGATGATCTACCCTTAATGAGCTCATCATCATGAAGATCTCCAATAGTCTTAGCCCACCATTTAGGCTGGAGAGTAGAAGTGCCAACATCGGATGCAACAGGAGGAGCTGGAACTATACCTAGAACAAGTTCAACAGGTGGAAGGTCAACATCATCTGGAGGAAATTCGGGTTGAGCATCATCAAAAACAAAATCTGCATTATCATCCCTCCCATCAGGTGGACCTAACGAAAGATGAACACCCAAATCAGAAGCCTTCAAAGGCTAATCCTTAGAATGCTGCACAAACGAGGAAGGATGAAAAGGTCCTTGTTCTTCATCAAAGACAACATCCCGACTGAAGATAAGACGATCAGTATCTATATCAATCAACCGGTAATCCTTATGGTTGTCACTGTACCCTGTGAACATAAGCTTTTGACTCTTGGAATCCAACTTTGAGCACTTGGCATCTGGTATCCATACATAAGCTAAAGAGCCAAATATTCTCAGATGGCTGATCCGAGGTTTGTGACCAGTCCAAGCTTCCTCAAGAGTCTTCTCCTTAACAGCATATGTAGGAGACCGATTAAAGAGATAGACAACAGTGTAGACTACTTCTGCCCAATATTTCTTAGGAACACTCCTGTGTTCTAACATGGAACGAGCCATCTCAATGATTGTGCAGTTGCGCCGCTCTACAACACCGTTTTGCTAAGGAGTATAGGGTGTGGTTAACTGGCATTTGATGCCATGTATATCACAGAATTTGGAGAAATCAGTAGAACAAATTCCCCCCCCCCCCCATTATCTGACCTAAGAGTGACTATGGAACAGCCAGACTCTTTCTCTACTAAGGCCTTAAACTTCTAAAATTCAGTAAACACATCTGATTTTTGTCTAAAAAAGTACACCCACATTTTACAACTGAAATCATCAACAAAAAGCAAGAAATACCTGCAACCAGTAACAGAAGGTGTATTCATTGGCCCACATACATCAGCGTGAACCAACTATAGTACCTTGGAGGCTCGCCATGAGTCACCATTCGGGAATGGTGTCCTGTGCTGCTTCCCAGCCTGACAAGCTCCACAAACACCATGATGTTGAGTCTGGATCTCAGGTAAACCAGCTACAAGTCCCTCCCAAGATAGCTGAGAGAGATAGTGCACATTTAAGTGCCCATAACGCTGATGCCAAAGACTGGTGATGGAAGAATTTTTGGCTGCCATGGCTAACTCTGGAAAATCACCTATATCCACAAGTCTGTATAGACCATGATCCTCAATACCAACAGCCACAGTGGCGCAAGTCTCCCGGTCAACAATGGAACATTTGTGTGCACTGAAAACCACATCCAACTGAGGAGAGTGCCGCATGATCTGATTGGCAAAGAGAAGGTTTAGTTCCATGCCAGGAACGTAGTAGACATTGAGGAATATGAGATTCCTTCCACCAAACTGAATCTGAATAGTGCCCTTGCCGACAACTATATACTCTTCACCTCCTCCAAAATTAACTGAGTCACTGAAGAGAGAAAAGTCTGTGAACCAAACACGCCGATGAGTGAAGTGTCGTGAAGCACCTGAATCAATGTACCAGGCAGAGGACTTCACATGATCTGCAGGTCTTTTAGCCATAAACGCGTAAAAGGCAAATTCCTTCTGCTCAGTGTGCTCGGCAACATTTGCTTTTTGCTAAGACCCTCCCTGCTTCTTCTGTTCAGAAGCCAAATGCTGACGACAATCCTTCTTCATGTGACCATATTTGTGGCAATAATTACACTAAATGTTCTTCTTGGTGCTGTCCTGAGGTTGACCTGAGCTTTTCTGCTGCGGAGGCTGACCTTTCCCTTTATTCTAAGCCTAAAGACTTGGCTGCAAAAGCTTACTCTGTAGAGGACGAAGAAGCACTACTACCAAACTGTTGTTTCTAGAGATCCTGCTGCAAGAGGATAGTACAGAGCTCTGGAAACTTCAGATCAACATTAGTATACGTAATGTTGAGAGTCTCGATGAAATGTTCATAAGACTTAGGTAGACTTTTCAAAGTGATTACAACCATGTCTTCCTCCATTTTCTGACCAATAGCCTCCAGCTGATCTCGGATCTCCTGGATCTTGTTCAGGTGCACCTGCAATGTTGTCTTCTCATCCATCATGATAGAAAACAGCATATTTTTCAAGAAGAATGCACGGCTCTTGTCAGAGGTCTCATGCAAACCCTTCAGATGGTCCCAAATCTCCTTTGCTGATTTTCCAGTCGAAATCTAAGGTAGCTGATCATCTGTAACTGAAAGCTTAATGAGCATCACTGCTTCACGATTATGCTCGTCAAACTTATCCTGGTCTTTACCTGTTGTTGCTGGACGAATAGTGTTTCCTAAAATCATCTGATCGAGGCAGCGATATTCAAAGATGGTCATCATTCGCTGCTTCTAGGTATTATAATTTTTGCCGTTGAAACGTTGACTGCCCTCCAACATAATGTTGGTCAAAGAAGCCATCTTCACGTTTTTCGAGGCACGAAAAATGAGGTACTAAGAAGAGGCTGAATGCACATAACCTGAGGCACAAATTCCAATGCATAGGATGCTGAAGCAGTTTACAGGCACAAAATTTGAGACAAATCTGTCGGCACAAATTTCAAGACACAAATTTCGAGACACCCAAAAAAAACTGTCAACTGCCCAGAAATCCTCTCGAGAAACCCACAAAGAATTTGCACTTTGAATAAAATTCTGGCTTGAAACAAAGGGTCAAAACCCTAGCCGATTTCTCAGAAACCCTAGCCGTCAACAGCAAACCATAAAGAGTTGAAAAACCACAAACTGGAGTGGCACACGCTACAGATCAAACCCTAGCCGTTGAAAGAAAATCCATGCAGAAAAGAAATGTGTAAAAACCGTCTCAGAAACGCGGGCAGAAAAGAAGAAAACCTGGTCGAGCATCATCCTTGATCAAGTGCTTGAATTAGGAGGAGATTCGAGGCAAAAAAATGGAGCCAAATCACACTCCAAGGAAAGCCCTCAACTCAGAAATCACCTTAAAAATGCGACCATAAACAGAAGGACGAATCGTGCAAGAAGAAATCATGAAAATGCGGCCACGAGGAGCTTGAAATCGCGGCCAAAAAAAAGAGATAAATCGTGCTCCTGATTAAAACGAAGAATCGCGCCCAAACAGGGCTGAAAAACGTGATGAATCAAGAGGAGAATCCGCGCCAAAAGTAAGAGTTTCAGGAACGCGCGATTTTCACAAAAAAAAAAAAAGATGAAAATCCGATTTTGTGACCCACGATTTTTAAACTTGTAAGCCCTCGATTTTCTTAGCAAAAGAGACTCGCGAAAAATCAATCTTCAAAAGCTTTTAAAAATTTCTTTCGAAATTTTAGAAGACCAATTTTATTTTATTTTTTTTTTAAATTCTCCTGCTCTGATACCATATTACGCAAGTAATTGGTAAATTATTTTATGTATTAACAATGAGCAACGCTCAACAAATAGTTTACAAGATTTACAAAGAAAGCAAGTTTCTGAAATAGAAACTGCAGATCTTTTTACAGCTAAAATACATGATTGACCATTAACTACAAAATAGCAAGTAATAATTAAATAATTATTCTAATACTGCAAAGATGCTGAGGCAGAAGGCACTGATCTTCCATCATCTTTACTTCGTCCACAGACATTCAAAATTTCAACACAGAATGGCTTCATCCTACGAAAAGAAACAAAAGACCACCAAAGTACCATACTAGCATATACTTTGATACAAAATACAAAAAAAGCACAGCATGAACAGTTACACATGCACTCCATCTCCCTTCATCTACAAGGCTGGTGATGCAACACCCTTAGCTTCCTCGGCCCTGCAAAGACGCTGGGCCAGAAGGTGCTGATCTTCCATCATCTTTACTTCCTCCATGGTCATGGCCATGCTCCTAACTTGTTCTACAGCTGGGGTACTTTAGTCAAGAAACATGCATGTCTCTGGAAGGCAGCACTTCAATGCCACTGCTACCAACACAGTTCTTATATTCCATATTCAACTGGGGTATCCCCACAGGTGTGCCAGTCCACATACTACTTCCTCCTCCACTGCAATCACCAGCACCTTTGCCTAGATGTGTCCTGGGGGGGTTCAGGACACTGCCTGTCAGTGAGAGCTACCCACCAACCACCTCCCTATCAAAACTAAAAAAAGTAATTCAGAAATGTGTGCTCTTCCCTCAAACTGTCCAAAGCATTCTCCAAATTGCTGACCAAAGCTGTGAGTGGTGGGATTTAACATCAACTTATCTAACCACTGGCAGGGTACTATTTGCACAAGAGTGAGGCTAGAATAACTGGGTATCAAGATCAACAAGCCAGACTTACTTAGCCACAACACCAAAGTACTAAATAGTAAATACGAAATGATGGAAGCAGAATATAATCATAGAATTTTGTTATTACTCTCTGTAAAATGAGCATGTAAAAAAGTTCATAGTGCATACATCAATATATCTATGTGTGTGGGAGTGGAAAAAAGCGTGCACAAAGAAAAGGATGCAATTTAAATTTTATGGTGTCCTATTCATAAGCAGATAGTTGAGCTAACATCTTCAACTATCAAAGAATTTTTTCAACCCCTCTTGAAAACTAATGTAACAAAAATTGCAACAATCAAAAGATGAAACCAACCACAATAATAGAACATAACCATACAGAATGAAAAGTGCTTTTGCATTTATTGCCACCCTTTCTAAGGTTGATTATCATCTTAAACTTATATTTAGTGATAAATTATGCAGCAGTAGGCATGAACAAGTTATTCACTGGTTACAGCTACTCAAAAACTTAACATGGTATTTTTGGCTATATATTATGCAGTTGTAGGCATGGACAAGTTATCCACTGGTTATAGCTACTCCAGTGATTAACATGCTATTTTTGGCTATAACATATTTGTGTATCTGAAGAATTATCATACAGCAACTCAAGATGTGTATCACTCCATAGTATCTGAGTGTGTGCCTCAAGCACCGAGTATATATTTATAATCATAACATCAATTTGGTTCAGCTCTTCAAACTTTCTGCTAATTTATTTGTTTATATCATAGTTCCACGGGGACGCGTCCCCCCCTGAAAACCAGTCATCCCCGAGACAGGGACGTTTCCAGGACAGGGAGACTTTAGGGAAACGTCCCCCCGTTTCGCCGCCGCCTCCGAGACGTCTCGGCTTTGGGGGGACTTCTGGACGTCCCCCCTGAAATGCATAAAAAAATTATTTTTTTTAAATCAGAAGTAAAACCTAAAAGTTTTTGCTTTTAAATTTTTAAATTTCTAAAGCCTTTTCAACAAATCCATTTTGTGCATATCCTGCAATCATTGCAGTCCATGAGACCACATTTCTTTGAGGCATTCTGTCAAACAGTTCACGTGCCTTGTCTATGCTTCCACATTTTGCATACATGTCTAACAGGGCAGTTGCACTATATGTATTTTAGCGCGCCGCTCCCCCGCCGCCCCCAAAATTAGACCTCCCACCCCCCTGTCCCCGAAACGCATCCCCTGCCATCCCCCCGTCCCCGTCCCCGTCCCTGAAACCCCGTGGAACTATGGTTTATATGAGTGAAAAATAATTCAAGTTGGGCCTTTTGACCATGTATGGTATAGGATGCTTCATTTATTTGTTTTTTGCTTTCATTTTATTTTTGTTACAGGAGACATTTACTGAGGTGCCACGAGATGTTCTAAAATGTCTAAAGATGTCTCCTACAATAGTGCAATATGTCCTACAAGTCTCCCCATATCAAGATGTGTAGCTGTCTCTTAGACGTTTAACCTACAATAAGGTAGGCATCTTCCATATTTAAGTGTATTGTACCCAATGATTCTAGTATTTCCCTCTTATCCCTCATCTAGAGTATCCTCCATTACATAAGTGCCTCATGACCACCTCATGTAAGCTTCAAATTTCATGGCTATTTTATGAGAATAGATATCTAGTGTTTTATCATGCCAATCATTCAAGCATATCTTATGCATCCACCATAATAATGCATCATCATATTATCAATTGTTATTGCTCGGCAGTACCTTGATTTCATGCACTGGATTTGTATAGTGGTCCACCAATGCTGTTTAGTTGGCCATTAATAACCGAACAAATTTTCCTCCTTCAGACAACTATTTAAATGATGTATTTCACCCCTTGTTAGCTGTAAGCTCATTTTATCAAGGCAAAGTTGGATTTGTTGTGGCATTAACCTCTCCTCTCCCTTTTCTTTTAAGGTGGTGGACATCTATGGTCATTACCATATTGCTCTCAAAAAGCACACCCAGGAGGAACTGTCCTGACTGTTTTCTGCTCTTGGGAGAGACAAGATTGTTTTGAGATGTGATTTTGATGCAGTTCTTTTACAACAAGAGATGAAGGGCAAAGTCTGCAAAATAACCGACCCTCAGAAGGATTTTTAGTTTTACAAATTTATCTCTCAGAATTGACTGGTAGACATTCTCCCCAAAGACAGAAAATATACTTGGACCAACAGAAGAACAAGCTTTTGTGGGATTGCAGAGAGATTGGATCATTTTTTGATTGGAATCTTGGCTGAAAAAGGAGTTGCCAACCAACTCCTGGATCATGAAAGTTTCTGAATCTGACCATGCCACAATCTGAATTCCAATGAGAGAAGATTTGTCCATATCCCTTTCAAAGTCAAACTCAAGTGGCTAAGAGATCAAACAATCCATGATTTGTTCAACTTTTTGTGGAAGGAGTGTCCCTTTTAGTGGCTCTTAAATGTTTGATTTATGCAGAAACTTAAGTATGGTAAATGATGCATCAGAGAGTGGAAAAAAAACCATTTTAGAAAACTCTATTGCAGAGAAGGTTCTGAGGCTTTGCATGGAACGATCAATGAGGAATCAGGAAACACAGATAAATGGTTTAACGGATGAGCTGTTAGTAGAGAAAAATAAGGCATGCCGAGGAAGTTTTTGGAAACAAAAGTCTAGAAAGATCTGGCTGCATGATGGGGATCTTAACACTAAATTTTGTGATGACTCCATGTTGTTAGTGTTGACCCCTGAAAAGTTTCAACTCCCAAGAGGTCATATTTTGCCCATGTTTGTCAGAAATCCTAGTTTGTTCCTTTTGAAATGCAAGAGTGAATCCTCAAAATTGGCTAAGTATACAGCATGTTGTCCTGTCAGGTTTTCGGGACCCGAGTGGAATTTTGTTCCCTACGGAACTTCAGACCCCGCCAAGTTTTTGGACTCTATCCCAAGGTCTGGAATCTTTCCTGCGCTCTGCGTCCAAATTCCTTCGCTGGCCCGACGCCCGCCTTTCCAAACTTCTCCAATGGCGCAAATTTAAAAGAGGTTCCGCCGGGATTTCGGGGCCCGATGGGATTTTGGGTCATGGTCCCGAGTTTCGACTTCCTCCCTTGACCCAAAGTCCCGCCGGGGTCCGAACTCCCTCCAACGCCCAGAAACACGCCAACAACTCTCCGAATCATGATAAATGCGAAGTGGGTGGTTGATTTAGATGGTTTTAATGCGGTTGGCAGAGTTGGTAGGGTTTTCCCTCCCATTCCAACATCAAATCTAAGTTGTGAAGTATAAAAGGAAAAATGGAACTCATTTCAAAGGGGGAAGTTGGTTTTTTGTGTGTGGTCTCCAAAAGACAGCTACAGGTGCAGAAAGTTGCAGGGCAGCCATTGAAACACCAGTCCAGCTCATTGAGGAGTGCAAACCCGCGAAGTCAAAGGGGTTGATATTGTGTATGGATTTTGTTGCCGAATGTCTCCAGGTCATTACGTATGTACCCAAGAAGATTTCTCAATCGCAATTGGGTATTTTCCTTTGCCATGTTTGATGGCACGAATGTAATATTGGGTCAAATGAATGTGACAACATTCTGAAAATATTGCAAGCTTTGTAATAATCTCTCTCATGTTATATATGGGTATATGCAGTTATGTTTTGGATTACTAAGTATGTTCTGTTTCAAGATCTCATATTCTATGGTGTATGCAAATGCATGGCTCATTGTTCCTTTGATTTCAGTTTGTTATTTTCTTGATGAACTATGACTCTGTTGCCCATAGAGTAGGCACCGGTCTGGAACCATTCCTATCAACCTCACATCATTTTAAACAAACACAAACATTTGCCATTGGTTTAGGGGAAAAACCATCTTTCTTGTGCATGTACATTCGCATAGTTGAATCAGCTATATTGGGGTTTTGTGACAGCGAATCGTTCTTGATTCAATGACAGCCTTTGGAATTAAGATGACGAGTTGGGTTTGGTTGTCCATTTGTTTTTAGTTGTTCATCTGTTTTGAACTCAATACCTGCTAAGGTATACCCCCTTGGAATATCCCTCCAAAACCTAGCTGAGCTCGAAGTGCAGGGGATGAAACCCACTCCTGTAGAGTTGACCTTCAACCCTCAACATTTTGTTGATGGATCGATTATGCTTGCATGACTACAGCCCTGGCCTTGTGAGTGTGATTCCTTCCTATGAAGTTGAGCAATGGTTTTGGGAACCAACAGTTAGTAGACAAGTTAACAAGATTAGCAGGATTCAATCTAGCAATGGAGAAGAATTCATGACCTAGGAGCTATCAGGGAGGAAATTGTAAGTTTTTTCAGTGACCTCTCTTCTAATGAGAGCACCTGTTGTTTAGCAAAGGAGGAATTTCTATCCAACATCCCTCATTTGTTTCTGGAGGAGAATAACCTCAGTCTCCTCAATCCTTTTTGAGAAGATGAAATAAGGGAAGTTGTATTGACAATGACGAAGGACAAGACCCTAGACCCTGACCCAAGCTAAGCGACCCAAGCTGGATAATCCTAGGATGTGGTCTATTCCTCATAGAACCTTCCCTAACACTCATGGCCAAATAGCTGCTGGTGGGTGTTGAGGAGTCTTAGTCCTAGTTGACGGCAAGGATGAGCAATGTCTTGCCAATCTGTCTCCATCAGTACATGAATCAGCAGTAACTAAAAGGCACTTAAGGCCTCCAAAATCTACTATGGGCTGAAAGAAGGAAGAAATCAATCTGATAGACCTTGGACCTCCATGCAGAGATCTATGCTTGATATTGATGACCTCATGAAGAAAAGGGCCAAGCATCTTAGATCAGGGTAGTGAAAGAAAGTGGATAGTGAACCTCCAGAATGATAGAATCTCTAAATAAACAATGGTACCTCCCATAGATTGCATAGGAGACGAGACACTAGAAATAAAATGCTCCTTAGTCTCTACCTCCTAGAGAGAACAAAGGCAGCAGATCCCTGTACTTTGTAAAATATGGCGGTCTGTCTAAACTCAAAGCTGATGGAAGCACACTCGCAACTGACCAAGGGAGATTCTCAAACCATAAGATTAATGATGTTGAAGATAGTTGGGCCGAACAATGGTCCGATTGACAATCTGTAAGAACTAAGAAGTGCTCAGCATAGAAAGCCAGTTTGGGGCTGAAAGAATTTAGAGATGTAAGAGCCTCATGTCATTTTAGCAGAGAGAACTGATTTGTGCAAATGCAAGGCTGGAGCATAGTTTGCTAATTGCACGCAAGAAAATATTATTGGAATAATGGGATTGTGGATTTGGCAACCACGAGATCTATACAGCAAAACAAGAACAATATGGCATTCCAGGTCGCAAGTGAGACAAGCGGGCTGCAATCCCACAAGGCAGATCCACGAGTGAGCAGGAATGTTACAGCAAGTTTGTAGATGACAAAAACAACAAAGCCATTAAATGGCTACACAAGTTAGTGAGATCATTCTTTTGTACAAGGAACCTTCTATACAGCATTATTGAGAGTTACAAGACCTGTGACAACTGAAAGCTGCAAAAAGAATTACAGGATTATTGAGAGTTAAAAGACCTGTGACAGCTGAAAGCTGCAAAAAGAATTACAGATTGCATAGGCTACAGGGAAGCTCACAGAGCTAACACAAAGGCTAGATTGCATAGCTGTGTGATCAGATTTAAATTCTAAAAATGAACACCACTTGGGCTTTTATTCCTTAAGCACTTGACACTGCACCATTTTGCCTAGGACAGATTTATGTAGAGACTATTTGAGCATTAATTCTGACACGGTTAAGACTAAGAGAAAAACATTCGTCATCACTATTTTTGGGTTTCTTTTCTCCACTATGATCTTTTGACATTAATAAAACCATTATTATTAATATTTATTACCATCTTCATGATAACCATGCTGAATAATTTCATAAATACGTATTCCCTTTTCAAGGTATCTGCAACCTACGTATCGATTGAGCGAGCTTCACTTCTCATAATAACAGTAGTGATTTTGCTCACTTACAGTGAACATGAACTAGATTGAAAGAAATTTATGTGATAAATGCACTAGTATTCAGAGCTAAATTTACAACAATGCCCCTGTGCAGTTTCAAAAATTATTGTTTCTATGGCAGTGCAACTTTTTCTAAACACTGATCTTTATTTGCAAAACATGCTTACATAAACAGTTTTGCTGCATTTTGAAGGTAGTATGCAGATGTCTGGTCCTTCAAGACTGACGAATCATGGTCTTTCCCTGGAGCAAATTCAATGTTCCCTAAATGTAATATTGCTGCCAGAATACGAAATATAGCTTCCTGTCACCAAATTAGTCATAAGACACTAAAAACCAGTAAGTGTACCCTTTGAATAATCTAGCCATTAAATAGTATAAGTTCATTTGACTTGGTAAACAAACTCAGCAGCACATATATGCATCAAAAAAATGTGCACCTGTTCTTCAAGATTTATGCCAACGATATCCATGGCTCTTCGTGTTCTCATATATTCTTGAGCATTGCTCACCCCATCCAAGTCATAAGTATTGCTCTGGTTCAGATAATGGAACATACAGGGATCCCCTAGATTGTACATAGCAGTATCCTTGGAAAGTGAAGAACCCGGCATATCAAAAATTTAATAAATAACCTCTTGATGATGAGAATACCATTTACACTGAAAGCAGAGATAACTCTTGGCCGCAAAATTTAAATGTAATTCAAGAAAAATTCAGATCGGCTCAATAATCACCAAACCTCAGGTGAAGCACAAAGTTGATAAAAACAATGGTAGTTCCTCTCAGGATCCGTAATCTGCACTACTCGAGATCTCTCCAGAAGGTATGTTCTAATAGCAGCTCCAGATATTTTACCATTCCTGTCAAACTGTATATCCACAAATTTTCCAAAGCGGCTGTACAAGGAAATAAAAGCATGATGTTAACTGGCATAGCCAAAACAAGCTTTTCATATTGTACAATATTAGATTAGTGCATGTCAAACATCTAAGCAAGGATCACATGCCTTCGTCACTTTGTTATGTCTAATCCAACTACTGCACTAGTATCCACAACTATTTCTATGCAAAGAAGTCAAAAACGGCAAAGTCAAACAAAAACAAAGGTTAAACACTGCAATTTTCTAAGATTGCAGTCTTTTGAATGATAATTGAATGAGAAGAACAAACATCAGAAAAAAAATTAGTATTACCCTTCTACAAACAAGAGCAAATGGGCACACCAAAGATGAAGAGTGAAAACTGCTTTCCCAAGAATCTTATGTAAAAATTCACAAGAAAACCTTCAATTGGAATGTTCTCATATACCTTCTGTTTCTAACAAATAAGAAAATTGTAAAATAAACTTAACCCTGCAGCTTGGCTAAACAAGTCTACAAAGCAGAGGACTCACAAAGGTGGTGTCAAGATGAACTGAATACACACAAAGGGCAAAAGTGGTTAACCACCCATTAATAAATAGTAAACAAAACCCGCTCTTAAACATGTGCTCCAACAAAAAAAAACACAAAGGACATCTGAATGATCCTATCCAAGGATCACAGAAAAAACTCAAATCTGCTCGAGTCTGGAAAAAACTGGAAACTGAAAACTGCCTCTGCTCACCTACCAGTCCAAAGTTTTCTGATCCTCGATCCCATGATAAGTGCCTGGAAGGTAACAACACTCCAAAAAGTTGCAGTGTGACTAGACCTTTCCATTACGGTCACCTTGATTGTTCTGTACTGATACTTCTCCTTATGAGGACAACCACAAGTCCTCTGGGCATACCCAGACCATATAGGTAACCAGGCACTCCAACAGCATTGTCTAATCCTAGAAGGCTAGGGTTCATTGCCTGCCAATTGGATTGCACGTGTTCCATCCCACTGATTAGCACCTCCTGCCTAGGTGGATTTGAGCCCTTCTCTTCATGTAGGTCACTACTCTCAAAATGTGGACAAGCTCTGGTTGCTTCTAATACCCAGCTGCTAGTGAAACAATTATATCAATCAAGTAGGGCCATCTTTTCTTCAGACCCAAAATCTATAAGACTTAACTGTTCTTTCAAGTAAGCAATAAACCACTATGCTCTGAATAGTCATGTCAGGAAGTAGAAAACATCAATCTGTATCAAGTAACACTAAATATTTTGTAGATATATAGAAGCATACTGAAATGTGCCCAAAAATGGAAACTGCAACATAAAAATGAACTCTCTGAAAAATGAAGAATTACACAAGTGGTGTTCACTATTCAAATGGTCCGCTCCAATTCAAAAAGATTATGGTACAATAGTGTCCATTGTTGGAATAGTCAGCTCCAACTCAAACAACTGAATATGCAATTGCACTGGCCAGAAAGCAATACCACATGAACTGGATTTGAAGAAACTAGACAGAAAATTGATTGGTTTTAGCCATAAGACTATGTGGCTTGTGTGCACTGTTTGCTGTAAATCTACCATGCCAAATTATGATTTGCAGTACAGAAATGTAATTGAAATCACATATAATAACCAATGAAGAACATATAGAAAATCAAAATATAAATATAGATAAAGATGCTTTTATTGCATATATAGTATTCCGTACAATACTTTGCTAGTACAGAGACCTATCACATTCAATGGCTTTACCGGGTACCCCAGCATTGGATATGCTATTTGTAAGACCAACAGTTGGAGGTTAAGACACGACCATTGCTCTTAACTCTTTATAACTACCATTTGAAGTACGCTACTTAAGCTGACAATTAATTAACAGCATAATGGAGTTGGTTATAAAAACATTTATTAATTATAACATAGTATATAACTTTCCACATGCACAACGTCACAACAAACTCCGTTGTATGCTGAGAGAGACTGCTCCTGGCTGTAACTGGATCATAGTTTTTGCATCAACGTTTCGGATCACACCTTCTTCTCTTCCTGATGGTGGATCACAGGGTGTGATCCAAAATGTTGATGCAAAAATTACAACACAGTTACAGCCAGAAGCCCACTCTTTCATTATCCTGGACTATGTAAATGTTATGTCTCTAATCTGTTGTATGCTGTTGAATTTACCAAAGTAATGCTCTTCCCTTCTGATAAGTTGTGTAGATTACATTTATGCATGCCCCCTGAATACCTTAACTAAAGGTATAATTTCCCCTGAATAAAATTATCACCTTCAATTCCATGATGAGATTTGCAAAAGTATTCAGCAAGCACCAAAAAGTTATCATAAAAACAACATTGTCCAATTAATCAGGAAACAAACTTTCTACACATTGAATCCCTCACAGATCTCCTTCATGCCCATGAATAGAGGACTTCATTATTTATCAGAGTAGAACTTATGCCTTCTTCATATTAGTTACAAAGTTGCTTTTATCTTTTGCTTGTGTATTACTTATATATATTCCCGTTCAAGGGCAAATAAAAAAGGTGAGTGTAAGGAGGAGTAGAGATGGCAGGCTCCGAGTGAAGTGAAGCTGAACTTTGATGGGGCTTCCAAAGGAAATCCAGGAAAGGCTGGGACAGGGTATGTGCTACATAAGGCTTTGTATTGGATGGTTTGATTTACTTGGAGAAGCAAACGAACAATTATGCAGAATGGGCAGCTTTGTTAGCTGGTCTTGAAGACTTTTGCAGCAGGCTTTTGAGAGGTAGAAGTTGAGGGGGACTCTCAGATAACTTGTAAATGCAGTATTAAAAGGACATTGTCCGAATTGGAAGTTGAATGTGATATTAGAGGATCAAAATTCTTCTCCTTCAGGATTTCACATTGCTAAAGAGTTCAAAATGCCATAGCCGACTATATGGCTAACCAAGGGGCATTGCTTCAAGATTTCTCTTTGGCTGAAACTTGAAAGTAAAGACAGATGATTGGGTTTATCTTGCCCCCCCTAATCGAGAAGGATTGGCCACCCTAAAGTTAAAGGATTTATGAAGTCTTTATGACAAGTTAAGACGACGTAAGAAATTGAGTTGGATCTATATGTATGGAGGCTCATGGTACGCGGTGGCTCCTGGGAGAAGTATGGAGAAGCATTCATTAATAATATTCGAAGGTATCTTTCTAGTATTTGTTCGCTTTGGTGGAAAAATTCTGAGTGATGTAGATGGCACATTGTGTGTAGTGTGGTTGATAGGTGCAAGTATCATGTTGCACCGTAGTCTTGGTATTTCCTATAGGATGCCATGTGGGGAGTTGTCCCAAAATCACAGCTACCGGATACGCCATCCCCTCTCCCTTGGTACGCGTATCACCATATTGGATACGGATAAACTCATAGGATACGGCTAGGATACAGTGTCCGGTCGTACCAAAAAAAACCCTATTTTTTCCCGTGCCGGATACACACATATATGGCATTCTCATGATATTTGTGTCGTATCCCAAAAATATTAACCCTAGAATGTTAAAAATTGCCACAAGCAACTACTCATGTCCCAGCATGTTGATTTCTTGTTGCGGGGCACTACTCTAGACCAGTACACACACGATCGAAAATATGTCTTTCTACGTGATCATATTTACTTAAATAATCACATTCATTCTAAAGTTGGAGATATGGTGTCAACAAGCAATGGAGGAAGAGGCAAATTTTATTAATTAATAATTGGTCATACTTTTTTTAATTTTTGGCTTTTTTGTTTTACTTTACATTGTAAACTTTTATTTATTTATTAAGATTAATACATTTAACTTTTAATTTAAGTTTAATTTATTAATATATAATATATTTGTTAAATATATATTATTTATATTAAATTATATTATTATTAAATTTAAATTATTTAATATATATATATGTTGTATCTAGCCATATCCATATTAGGCATCTTGAAAAATAGTTGTATCCATATCCGATACCATATCCGTATCCAATATCGTATCCATGTCCATGCAACTCTGCCCAAGACCCACTTAGGTAGGGACTGGTCTTGGACCACCACCTAAAGAGGATTTTCAATTGTGATGATGCGAATCATTGCAGCTGGTGAAGGCAACTTTAAAGGAGGAGGGCTTGGCTTATTCTAGTTGCTTTGGTCACATGCTATAATATTTGCTGAGTTCAGGGAGAAGCTGTCTAAGGCTGTAGTGAATGAGGAAATTAGGGCTTGTTTATTGGAGCTCCTGGTTAAGGTTAAAGATGAGGAAGATGTAAAGGGTGGTGATCTAGTCGCGGGTAAACCAAGGTATGTGACAGGCATAAAACAACGTGAACCCTCAAGCATTCAGATTGAAGCTTTCATAAAGCAGTTGCAGAACGAAGTGCATGAGCTTAGGGTGGACAATAAAATATTGGACAAGTTTTGTCAAGACCTGAGAATGGTAATGCGTCATATGGTTTTAACCTTCTATAATGGCACTCTAGAATAGTCGAGTGGTTTCATGATGCCTCTACTGGAGAATGGTCTGCTGACAAGGGCTGT
The DNA here is from genome assembly GCA_027924645.1 of Cunninghamia lanceolata. Taxonomy (NCBI): domain Eukaryota; kingdom Viridiplantae; phylum Streptophyta; class Pinopsida; order Cupressales; family Cupressaceae; genus Cunninghamia; species Cunninghamia lanceolata. Next base: position 4,719,671 of record BSBN01000659.1, on the reverse strand, counting down.
GTGAGGACGGTGATTATTAGAGGCATCAAGGGGCATGGGGCTTCTAGTGCATTCATGCTGTATTGAAGGTGGTTCCTGTCTCACAAATCGGGTATATGGACAAGTGTCTGAGCATTGGAAAATGGCTCCCCCCGGTAGCTGCTGTGCCAAAGATCCTTTTTAGTGATACTGTGTGCTGTTATGTTCTGTAGCCATGGGTCTTTAGGTCTCTGGATATACTCTGTAAGCTGTGCTTTTCGGTTTTAGTCTGGTTTCAGTCTGCCTTTAACTGGTGGGCATTTTTGTGTATTGTTTTTTTGGTGTGTTGCTGGGGGAGATTGTATCAGGCTGGTTATGTGCTCTCTCTGATATACTTTATGGTGGTTATTCTGTTACTATGTATGGTTTTATCAAATGGTTGGGCTGGGGCCCCTTTTATAGATCCCCAATATAATAATTAAAAAACTTATTCTATATATATTGGGGATCTATAAAAGGGGCCCCAGCCCAACCATTTGATAAAACCAAACATAGTAACAGAATAACCAGCATAAAGTATATCAGAGAGAGCACATAACCAGCCTGATACAATCTCCCCCAATATATATATATACCCAGCAGCTGTATCATATCTAAGGTTGCCCTCATTCCCGAATTGATGAATTGTCTTTTAAATATTCTATGTTGTCTAGTTTATTTTCTTCTTGTGCGTTGCTTACATATCTATCCATGCCCAGCTGCATAATATCCAAGGTTTTGCTCAAAGTTTCTATGCCTGTATCTATAACTGTATCATATTCATGAGACTTGGAGGACTTAACCTAAAACCTCCTAGAGACTGACATTTTTCGGGGTCAGTGCTCAACCTTTCAGACCACAAGAGAAATATTATGTTTAGCAAATCTAGCAGCACTGAAAGGGTCCATCTATCGAAATAAGAGCAAGCAGATATAACAGAGGGAAAAACAAATAGTTGACCCAAACTTCTAACAAGTGAATATGTTGTAAAAACTTAACAGATTGCAGGAATATATTGAAATACTATTGCAAGCCTCTTTCTAAATATGTATTGGAATTGCAAAACAAACATACACTTTAGGTGCAAAATCCAATCATTGAAGCAAAAAGGCTCAACTCAACATTACACAGTCCAAATCAAAATTATATTCTCCAGAGGCTATTATACATAATGATCCCTTCTTCTCTATAAAGATTATTTATAAGCAATACCTTCCAAATGTATCTATACTTTAAGATGGTGAGTTCCTCTGCAAGTATTCTTTGTATGAAATCCTACTAAGCTGCATGTTTTTCTCATTCTATCAACTGGAAAACAATTGCAGGTATCAGTGCAATATAAGACAAAACCAATGTAACTTATCTCACCTTGAGTTATCATTTCGAATTGTTTTTGCATTGCCGAATGCCTCTAGAAGTGGATTTGACTGGAGAAATCACAAGATCAACATAAGTAAAGCAACACCAAAATGAACTTTTAGCATATAACGAATGAGTAGACCAGATGCTTGTGGCAGTTTCAAGTCTTATCAAGTAACCTTTAATTGCCATCCATTGAAAACATGCTTCAACAACAGCACAGGGCAAAACCAGCAGGGCAGAACCCCATAATAAAGGGAAAAATAACTGCATAAAGGCTCCAGAAAACAATTCTTACTTCTAGAACTTGCTGTTCTACTGTTTTATGATCTGTCACAGATCGACCACCAATATAAGCCAAGTACTGCATTATGAGTTTTGTTGTCTCTGTTTTTCCTGCTCCACTTTCTCCACTAACCAGGATTGATTGGCTGCATTGTTCATTGATCATTGCCCTGTAATGAAATTGTCAAAATGAAAAAAAAAGTAAAATTTTGTGTCATCAGTAATCAGCCAACAAAACATTGCATCTGTTCTCATCCAGTGATTCCAATAATTTACCGATATGAAGCATCAGCAATTGCAAAAACATGGGGGCTTAGTTCTCCAAAGGGAGCTTCTCTATACTGCTCCATCATGTGAACATCATATAGATGTGGAAGCTTCGTAAACGGGTTAACAGCAATTAAGATATTTCCTGTATATGTCTACCTCCATTGCAAAAGATATTATTAGAGACACAGATGCTCTATCGTTAATGCTCAAGACAAGATAGAAATAAGTCATCTAAATAGCCATTTGACAAGGAGGAAAACATATCAAAACATGCCTAGATAGGCCCGAAAAAAATACATATTTAATATAATCTGAAATTTAATTGCTGCTTATTGCAATGGTATATAAGATTGCCAATTATCACAAGTTTATTACAACATAATTGACTCAATGCTCACAAGACAAAATGAAATATAAAATTGCATAAGTATCACCATGCACACACAAAGGCCATGTAAGGAGCATTCCCCATGATAACACAAAATTAAAATGTAGAGAATGACTGTTGCACTGTAGGCTAATTTTCATGAACAACCAACAGAAATTCATTTGACAGGAACCTCTTGGAAACAGCCTCTAGAACTTCTCCCGCAAATAAGGCTAATGTTATGACCTCACAAATGCTAGATTATTTTTCTTCCATTGCAACAGAAACAAGATTACATATTTCTATCACTCACATAAATGTCATTCAGTTCATATCTTCTCCCAAGGTTATATAAAACACCCGGTTCATTTAAGTAGGCTAGTTTAGTCATATCATCTACTCCTCCAGCTTGGATATCTGGATCCCTTGGATGCACCTTTTGAATAGGAATAAGCAGCTGCATCAAAAGTTAAACAACCAAAAATTAGAAGCTCTTCAGCCTCAATCATGGTAACCTAGAATCCATGTAAAGGGTGTAACTATAAAGCATTTCATATCATCCATTATAAGTATAAACAGAAACTGACACTTCTGTACAGATGAAAAGCATCACCCATATTGGCATATCCTAAGATAGGCAAAAGCATTCATTCAGACACAGTAAAGTTTCATAAAACAAGGATTATAGCCCACAGGTATGCAAGCCAAGAAAGATGGTCTAAATAAATGTGCAGACAGATTTTACCATTTTTCCTTTACTTGAAAGAACTTTAGCTTGCCCATTTACAATTTCAATCACCTCACCACCCACCCATGCCAAGTCCCTGTCCTCAATCCACACTTTTGACCCAGCAACTATATTTCTTTCAGTTGCCTGTTAGATAGAAAGCCCAAGGTAAACATATTTTTAGGAAGAAAACAAACCACAGATCCATCACAGCCTATATATTTCTAGAAAACTAAAAAACTGTAATTGGATGGATCTGATAGACGTAGAAAAAGATCATCTGTGATTCATTTAGTAGCCATATTCTTAAATTTTGCTTTTATATATGACTGACAAAAAGCTTCCATGACAATTCCATATTAGTTACAGAATATCAATTAACAACTCAAATCTCCACTATAAATACAGAAAAAGGCATTCCTTATGTGTGGAATACCATATTTCTACCAAAACCACACCAGACTTACTTGTAAAATAGAAGAAAAGAACTTTCTTCTTCACTTATAATATATATCAACTGCAGAAAAAAAGATTTATTTCCTTAGAGACGCCAAAAATAGAACTCTTAAGAGAATGCAATAATCAAGTGTTACTTCCTCCCGTGCTAATTTGGAAAGCTTCTAGCTGCTTCACATAGGTCAATTGAGATTCCCTAACCACATTTTGGTAAAAGTTAGGCCATCACCCCCTATAGTACATTATACCCGAGCAACATCCTAACCAGTGTTCTGATGATTGCAATAGTTATTAAGCATTGCAAACAGATGCAATAATTTTCCTTATATCTGGTTCCTCTTTTTTGAATAATGTATAACACAACTAACTTGCAAACAAAATCCATCAATTATGAATGATGCAGATTATGAATTCTAGAGAATCCCAATAAGAAAGCACAAACAAAGAAACTCTTCAAGAATGTTCAAGCTACCTGTCATAAGATTTTATTGAGCTTCCATAAGTTATTTGCTGTTGTGTTTATTACAGACCATCTCTTTCTACCCCGCATACACATAAAAAGTGAGAAATTTATGGAAATTATTTAATTGGGTTTCACTGAATTCAAAACTAATTGTATGGGAATTAATAAATTTAGGAGTTAGGTAACAATGATCAGCTGGGGTATTCCATAGATTCCACTTAGTAAAACAGGCCAATAGTTATGAAAATAGCAAAAAAATCTATGCAAAAATGCTTGTACAAAAGTAGCCAATTATGTGAAAATAAAAACAAATCCTATAATTCACATAAAATGAGAAAATACCTACCTTGTAACTCCCAAAAAAAATAAAACAATAATGACAAAAAATAAAATAATAATGACAAAAAATAAAAACTTGACCATCACCCTTGTTTTCTCTGCCTCATGATATGCATCATCACTTAGTAAAACAGGCCAATAGTTATGACTTGGTTGGGGAGTCAGATGCTAGATGCTCGGAAAAATCTATGCAAAAATGCTCATACAAAAGTAGCCAATTGTGTGAAAATAAAAACAAACCCTATAATTCACGTAAAGATGAGAAAATACCTACCTTGTAACTCCCACAAAAAAATAACATATTAATGACATAAAAAGATAAGAACTTGACCATCACCCTTGTTTTCTCTGTCTCATGATATGCATCATAAAAACAATATAAATGCAGTCTAATGTCAGTGATGTACATAGTTAGTGCATTTATTATCAATATACATGCATAAACATTGAATACAACTCATACTGTAACCTCAAGGTGTCAAGAAGATTAGTAACATCATCTCCCATTTAAGTGGGTGGAATACCAGTCTACCTTTTAATTTTGTGGTATTTGTTCTACATGATAACACAACAGGCCAGTACCTTAAAGTGGTGATAGATTATACTTTTTAGAAGAGTTGAGCTAAGTTAGCATATAGAATGAGTTTGAACTTAAACACTCAACAAATCTCCTTTCAAGGAACCTTATTCTAGAATTAAAGATGACCAAATGCCAACATCAAATAGGTGTACATATGGCTGTATATATTTAAAATCTGTTTAGGGGTCTTGTTTTAATCTCCTTTCCTATGTTTCTTGCTGCTTCTGATTTTGTATAATGGCTCTGTTGGTAGTGCCCTGGGCCCAAATGAGGAATCAACATGAACATGGGTTTGCTACATATTGTTGGACTTAGAACTATCTTGGAATATACATTGAAATGGTATGTGATTCATATCTGAATCTTACATGCCAAATCATTCAAGTGTGACAGCAGACCTATAACTAATATTAACATGAACAGCAGATGTAAACACTAGGAATAGTTGTCATGCTCAGATCTGATCCATTATAAACTGTACACCTTGTATTAATGCAACCAAACAGCAGTATTTAAGCAATATTAAATCTCCTGATCAATATTATATTATTGAAAATTACCAACAAATTCCACTATAACAGCAAAATCAGACTTTATGCAGCAATAAACCCTTGAACAACACGTGGATAGGTCTACAACTAATCATGAAGACATTTTATTTGTTTCAGCTTATAAAATCATCAATTTCCACTTACAAATGCTGTTACTAACAGCAAGATACAGCTGGCAGCGATGTACGGAAAGCTGGAAAGTATGACGGCAGTTATGAAGTGCACCTCAACTTGTACGGCACCCTTGTTTGGCTGTATGGCGGCAAATATGGCTGAGTTTGATGGCAGATCTAACCTTGGCATAGCTAGGAAAAGGCTACGCAGCAGCTATAGAGCATGAATTTCCCCCACAAAATGGTACGGAAGGGTACAGAAACAGCATACACCTCACAACTAGCAATAATAATGACTGGAACAGCAGATCAATGCTTGAAACCCTTGAAAATCAGCAGATTTATGTTATACAGTTGTAGATGACCTTTGCATTCTTCAACAATGATGACTGAAAACTCCAAATAATGCTGATTTGACAATGAAATGAAATGAAAGAATGTTAATGACATCCACGAGACCAAGCAATCTAAGGGACCAAGAGCCGCAGCCCTAAGTTATTTTCAAACTCCTATTGATGTCAGATCTCCTACTATGAATCTTGACCAAGAAACCAACAGTTTTGCCAATCTTCACTTCCTGGAAAAGTTTGCTTAGACTACCAACTTTCAGGTTGTTTCTGTACTGAATACGGATATCCTCATATGCTGTGCATTCCATGATAAAGTGTCATTCTGTCTCCACCACCTCCTTGCTGCAGAATAGGCAAGTTCTCTCTTCCCAACCTTCCTTAGGCGTAGTCCATCTACCGGTCTCACAACTGAGATGATGTGATCCGGTCCACAACTATGCAATTAGCAACCTTGCTTTTCCATTAATAGTTGCTCCTAAGTATGTTTTTTGACCATGATCCCAAGTGGGGTTGATCTCTTTGATGTGGTGCACTTTCTTCCTTCCAATCTTCTTTGTCCACATGGCAGTCCTGAATTTTTCCATCACGTATTCTTTTATTTCCTCATTAGTGTTAGGACACTCGTGCAAATCGATGTCCCACTTGCTCAACCAATTGTTGTTTTGCTTCATCCATGTTTTCTTCCTGTGGCCTAATTCCTCCTCCACAACCAACTTGGGCCAGCGATGGTTATCCATGTTCTCAACCTTCTTTAGATAACTTAGCAGTCAGGTTATCGTTGATGCTTCCATAGGAAAAGTTCCCGCTTCAGCCAAAACAATCTCATAAGGGACCGTGGTTTTGACTTTGAGGCTGGACGTGATTAGATGCTTTTGAATTCTTTCTAATTGTCTCCATCTCTGATTTGACATGCTACTTCCCCAAACTTCACAACCATAGAGCACAACCGGAGTGACCAACAAACCAAAAAGGGTTTTCTTGGTTTTCCAATCCTAGAGTTCAGCTTTCCTACCCCTGTTTTGAAGTAAGTATGAAGCTTTCCAACGTCCTCATATTCTTTTCACGCTACAAGTCTCCCAACTAAGCTTGTTGTGAAAATCAATCCCAAGATACTTGTATCCTTTCATTGTTTCTGGCAGACTTCCATCAAGAAGAAAGTTAATTTGCTTCTCTTTCCTTTTTAGTGAAAAAATCATGACCTTGGTCTTGCTGGTGTTCACCTACATACCGACCTCTTGGCAAAAGAGCTCCAAGGCCTTCAAATGTTCTCTCAACCCATGAGCTGTTTTAGAAATTAGGATAAGATCATCGGCATATAAAAGTAGCTTCACCACGTATCCAACCAATTGGATACCCCCTCCATTGGTTTTGCTTAATCATTCTTCAAGTTTATCAATATATAGACCAAATAAAGTGGGGGATAGTGGGCATCCTTATTTAACCCCAATGTCACTGCCAAAACATTCAAACATACCCTCACTAGTTCTGATTTTAGCTCTAACATGTTCATATAGTCTATGAATTGTTGCTCTATACTCATCCGGGATACCCAACTCCCCCATTCTGTTCCAAAGCTTGTCTCTAGGCACCATGTCAAAGGCTTTTTTAAAATCAACGAAGCAACATAAGGCATCCTCCCCTTGTGTGTCCCATATTTTTTCAATCAAGTGTCTAGTGTGATGCTATGATCAACAATGGAATGTCTCAGTCAAAAGCTAGCCTATCGTTTTAGTCTTTTCCCCTCTTTTTCCGCCCAACTGCTGATTCTATGTTCTATCATGCTCCCAAATAGTTTGCCAAGAAGAGGATTGACCATAATAGTGCGGTAGTTAGATGGATTATTGATATCCCCACTCTTATAGAGAGGGATGACGACAGCAGTTGTCTATTCTGCTGGAAAACAGTCTTGAGTGACATCATTGAACATTCTTTTGATGTGTGGGGCAACGGTCTCAACTCCCCATTTTAAAAATTCAGCTTGCAGTTCGTCTATGTCTTGCGCTTTACCACTTGCTAAGTTCTTTATGCCTTATTTGATATCTTCAACTAAGAAGAGCTCATTTGATGTGTTAATTATGGGAGGGGAATCTTTTTCTTGGGCCCGCTCATAGCGAAGCCTTGCGTACCCTAACCATTGGGCATCCGTGATATTATTTTCTATTGGTTTCCTCCTTTGTTGCAGTTCTCTCTAGAAACCTTTGGGATTGTGTTTTCCAAGGGAAATTAATTCTTTCCTTCTTGCGTTCACATATCTTTCTTTTTTGATTGCACCAACTTCTCATACTTCTTGTTTTCTTTGTTCATCCCACTCTCTTTCAAGGATCTTTTGGCAGCCTTACACTCTTCATCATACCACGGATTTGTTGGAAAAGTGTTAGCAACCCCTTTCCTAGGCCGAGATCTTTTGCAAGCATTCAAGGCCTTGTGGATTATAGGAATCAGCAACTTTCTACAAACACTACTTCCAATCTCACTGGCTTCCTTGTTCCTTGTGTTATTCTCTATTTCATCAAAATGCTGCTCAAGGGCAGCACTGAAAAGCTCCTAATTTTCCTGATTTAAGAGGATTTTACCCTTGTTATGTGCTTTCTTTTGCAGACGGTTGGCCTGCCTACCATGCTGACTTTTTGAGAGGATGTCAAGCTTAACAAGGAGGGGTTTGTGATCCGATTTCAGCTCTATAGGGCAGTCCCCGATATGAAACTCCAGCAACCTTGAAACAGAATTCAAGGAGTACATTACGTAATCCACCACACTTTGACCATTGTAAGTTTTGCACGTGATACCGCCTGATCTCGGCCAAGCTCGCATGCCATTATAATAACCATGCCATACAAATTGCAAAGTTAGAATAATTCAGCCCCAAAGTGTGTCACACCCCCCTTCCCGTCTTGTGATTCTCTTTCCCAAAGATGGCTTCTTCCGTCCTCTAACCACAAAGGATTGGTGTCCCGTCTTTCCTCACTGCTCAATTGGAGAGATTAATTGTTAGCAGTCCTTGCATTAAAGTCACCCATTAGAATTATTTCTCTTAAGGTGCTAAACATAGAAATGTCTTTTTTTAGTGAAGCATACAAATCTTCACCGTCTAAATTTCTTCTCTTATATATCTTTGAGTTTTTCAGTGCAAAGCAACAAGCCGCTAATCGGAGATTTACCTCATTGTCTATTATTTTCAGCCATATGTATTGTTTATTTGGGTCTTCTTTCTCGACTTCTATGGTTCCATGCCACCTTTCTCCTATTAGCACTATGACCCCTCCATGTCCTTTTCCTGATTCCAAACTGAAATTTTCTTGTATCCTTCGAAATCTGGTACTTTGCAACCATCATGCTCATGTGTTTCCATAAGTGTGATGATGTCCTTCCCTTCTGCTATGGGCCCCAACCCAAGTCCTCTTCTCCACGGATAGCCTCTATAGTTCCAACTTACAACATGTAAGTACTCTCATGGGGCCCCTAATCCCTATTTCTTGTTTAACAATCGGTCGCTAATTTGGGCTTTCCCATTCTTCAACCATGCCCACTTTCCCTCGTCTCTTGCTGCTTTCACTTTATCCCAATCCCTCTTCCTCTCCTCTTGTTGAACAAAGGTAAGGTCTTCATCTACGTAAATGCGTGCGCCTCTAAGAAACCCTCTGTTCTTTAGGATCGCATTCTTGTCCTCTATGTTTCTCATGGTAACTCTTACATGCCTATCCCTTCCTCCATCTATTTTCTTCCCAATCCTATTTGCTTGTTGAATATACCATGTCCACTTCAACTTGCCTTTAAAAAAATCCCTTGCTAAAATGTCAGTTATTTCCTTCTCACCAAAGTCTCTTAGACCCTTGATGATGATATTTACCACCTTGTCTTGTTTGTCTTTTTCTTCTTTAATTTGAATCTTGATTTGCTTCTCTAAGATTTCTTTTTGATCGCTTGATGGCCCACCTACAATTTGCGACCATGATTTGGCTTCTTCTATCCGATCCCTTAGTTGATTTTCCTTGGTTTCCATGTCCGCAATTGCAGATTGAATTTCCTTTATCTATGTTGTGTCCCCTCCTTTCCTTGCTTCTGGCTTCTTATTTCCTACTTATTTCAATTGATTTAATTCTTGTTTTAGAGTGCCCAACTCTTTTTGTCCTCTTTCCATGTTAATTTGCAGGTTTAATACTTGTTCTCTGAGTATTTTATACTCCCTTTCCAACTTGCATTTGGATTCTATAGATTCCTCCAACCTACTATCTCCATGCAGCCCCTTTGTTTCTAATATTTCCAACCTCTTTTTCATGTTCCTGAGCTCATTAACATACAACTCTGACGACCACATTAATGGTGTAGATGTGGGGCTGTATAGGTCTTTGTTGTCTTGATGTTCTTCTTCTCTTGCCCCTTTGTTTGCTGCAATACCTTCTATTTTGCTCATTTTTGGCTCAGAAACCTCCAGGATTTCTACTCGATCCTCACTTCCATTATCTACACCTTGTGCTGCTTGCTCTCCATCTACTTGATGTGTTTTACTAAGGACGTTAGCAACGTTACGATTTGCTTTCGACAAGATCATCATGAATTTCTTGTGTTTTTGCCTCAGCTTTCGAACCTGCCTACGCCTTAGAATCCACTTATATTGTTTAGCACTCACAAAGACCAACCGTTCAACTGTGTTCACTATGTTGGTCGGTGGGTAACCTGTCACGAAAGTACTCCATGATCAATTTAACCCCCCTACAGGTGTATATTAGGATACAGAGCTGCAATCCCATTTGAAAAATGGGGGGTTTGATTCCAATGATATTTCAAACCCTCCAGATACGCAAAACCTAGCAGCGAACCATTCAACTGCATTTGAGGTACATCTATAGGCTTAAAGTTGTTCCCTACCCATTCAATTGTTCCCAAGGTTTTTGGGTAATCATTTTCCTTTGATAAAAGTTCTACAGTGGGTCCCTAAGACTCTAGGGCTAAGCTGTTCTTGGAACCCTTTTGTTTTACAACCATGGTTTGTTTTGTTTTGCTCGGTTTTGCATATGGCGTAGATTATCAAAAGAAAGCAAAAACAAACAACAAAAGGGAAAAGAGAGAGATAGGGTGGGGCTAACCTATCCCACTGGGAAGCAACCTAGGGCCCACGCGTATGTGCATAAAAAGCTCCAACCTTTGTCTTTATCTCCTTGACTTTGTCTGTTTGCTCTTACTAAACTGTCGTTCCTATTCCCACCCTTCTCAAGAAGTGGGGTCCTGTGATTTGCACCTTGCCTCCTATCTCGAAACCCCATGTTTTGCCTTTTTTGAGCTTGAAACCTCTGCTAGTCCCTGTCGTTTTGCCTATTCGAGAAGTGGGGTCCTATGATTCACGCCTTGCCTCCTGTCTCGAAACCTCGTGTTTTGCCTTTTTCGAGCCTGAAAACTCTACTGGTCCCTGTCGTTTGCTTGGCCACTACTTGTTTGCCTATTCGCTTTAACAAATATTAACCTATGGAGGGAAAGCTTCTTTGAATGTTCGGGAAGTGGGGTCCTGTGATTCGCGCCTTGCCTCCTGTCTTAAAACCCAGTGTTCTGCCTTTCTTGAGATTGAAACCTCTGCTAGTACCTATCATTTTCCCCGTTCGCTACTTGTTTGTTCATTCCCTGTTTGCCTGTTCGCTTTGACAAATATTAATTTGCGGAAGGAAAGCTTCTTTGCTTGTTTGCCTAAAACCAATTTGCTTGCAAATATGAATCAATCCAAAAACCTCCACAAACTGAAATCTTCAATAAATTACTGTGGTGACACTGTAGCAAACTGAAAATGACTTCAAATCCTCAAATAATCTCTAACAATTCAGCACAACTATGATTCCTGGGTGGAACCACCTCTAATGGATAAGAGGGTTTTCGTCCTTGAATCCAAATATAGAAACCAAGAGGGTCTTTGTCCTCTAGATCTCCCACACCAAGGGTTTTCATCCTTGAATGCTTCAAACTCCAAATTGGAAGGAAAAGCGAAATAACAAAATCGGATAGGATGCCTTGGTGTGAGCCTTGACCTTTTTTTATTGGAGCCTACTTTGGGCCCTCTATTTGATTTTATTATTTATTTTTTATTTAAAATATTTTTCCCACCAAGTATTTAAAAATACTTTTAAATTACATCCAAAGTCCCTTTTTGAATTACATTTTGAATAAAGTGTTAAAAACACTTATTAAACATTACATACCACCTATAATAATATTCAAGTTGCCCCTTTTGAAAATAAAGTGATTGGGCCCACTTAAAATATTATTAATTCTAAAAAAGGGACGTGACACAATTCACCTACAGCACCAGAGGGGCAAACACTCCCAGATTCCTGTGCTGGTAATCCCATGACACTTTGAAACATGCAACAATGAATAAACAAATCTTCGCCATAAAATTTGGATTGGCAATTTTTTTTAGCCAGACTTTGAACAGCCACTGGAAAGGTGGGAACTTGTAGTTTGCAGCACCTGCTCAAATTTTTTGGGAGCTTTTATTCGTAATAGCAATCTCCATGTAGTGGATTCTTCCTGAAAATTTTACTATTGTAAGTTTTTGATGCGGAGTCTTTGAAAACTGCAACAGAGAGGTAGAAATCCCATGTTGCATTTGCCCATTTTTACTGCAAATCGCTCAAAAAAAATTCTCAGTGGCATCCGCAAATTACAGTAACATCCCTCCAAAATAGTTGATACCCTTGCCTAAAAAATTCTCAGGGCTGATGGAAGTATTAAGGTCATTTTGCATCAAAAACAACATTAATTTACACCATAAGCCCTGATGTAATTTGTTGCCTAAAGTCAAATCCTCAAGAGGAGTTAGGTATTGAAGAAATATGTGAGATCATTCAAATGCAACAATTCATTTGCACAAGTTAGAAATCCAAGATATCACAAACTTCTGTCCTGCAATGCGGTTAGACAGTTGTGCATGTCCTAATGCGTAAAAGAAAAATCAATCAGATTGACATCATGTTTTTCCTTCTTACAGATGTCTATGACAGCCCATAAAAAATAGTATGGACAACATTAGACCAAACCCCATATTACCGGCTCAAGTTTTAACCTAGCTAGTGAGCTGTTTCAAGATCTCAGTAGCAAGTATCTAATCTTAGAGCCCACAAATGAAGGGCAATTAGCTTGTGAATAATTTATATAAGCAAGGCCCATGTTCAAGTACAAAGTACAACCTTCCCTTGGAAAGCCTGAAACGGACTCATTTCGTAAACTTTCAGCCATCAGTAAGACAACGAGATATCTGCAAATAAATGGTACCTAATCTTATTCACAAAGTGATCGTTAAAATTAATTCAGAACATTCATGATCTTTCCAAGGAGATAACGGTTTTAGTGGATAGGTTGTGTTCTGAGTGCAAAGATATATGATAAGTTTCTGGATTCAGCTGCGTGGCACTATTCTTTTCCAACATTTCGAGCTGACGATGAGCCCACTGGCCAGGACCAATACTTTGAAAATTAATAGCAATGCGCAGCTGAATCCAGAAACTCATCATATATCTTAATTATCAAAGTTTTGATTTCTCGGAAGAATTTCAAAACATTTAGCGAGATTCTTATATCTTTACAGAAAGACATATGTAAAAAGGTACATCACTCAAGAGTCAAGAGAAAATTCAGAAAAACTACACAGACAAGTTCTGTAATAAGTTTTGCCTTAACTAGATTTTAAGATACACTGCAAAGAGACAAAAAAAAAAGTGATTCATATCAGTTATGAACATGATTATTACTGAAATACATGTCAGCTACGCACATGATTATTACTCAAATTCATGTCAGCTACGCACATGATTATTACTCAAATTCATATCAACTATGAAAATTATTATTTCTGAGATATAACAGAACCTAATACTAAACCCTAATTTCTCTTCTCGTTTCATTTTTTCACAAATTCTAATCTTATAAACAAATAACTGGCTACTGCAGGAGAAAAGAGAGCCTAACCATGGTTACAAAGATGGCAGCTGCGTCAGTTGACGCAGATGCTAACTTTCCGCACGGTCAATTGACGTGAAATTCAAAATCTCCCAACTGCAACCATAACCTTTACGGCAAAAGGTGTAAAACCAAAATATATATATATTACTGAAAATAACTATCGAAGCTGCGTATGCAACGAAGGCCGTAATCATATGGAGAAAGCAAAGCCGGCAATGCCGAGGCCCTGCAATTACTCACTATATTTAGGTGCGAAGTGGGGCCAAGATAATCTTTAATGGCGGTGCGAGATTGAGCTTTTAAAAGTTCTGTGCCTTTCAGCAGTATCAAACAATGTTTATTCTATTCCTCGCTACCTTCTGAAAGGCCCGCACCGTGTCTGTCCCAAAACCCGCCCTTATCTTCTGCGTACTACGCGCCATTTTTTTAATCCTCAAAATTAACGCACAGCATAACCAGCTGAAACGAAAAATGTGCCACGACCATCGAAAGCAATTTCTAAATTTGTTAGTATTGCTAATAATTGGGTCGGGCCAACGCACGCTCTACTTTGTCGGTCATTTATTTGCCTTGATTGCCTTAGTTAGACTTGAAACTGTACTTCGAGGCGAAGAAATGATGGGAGCTTTATTGTGTAGAAAGGAAGGTGTTGTCTCCATGGGACGCCACCAATGGGAAACTCTTTTTCTTTTTCTTTTTTTCCTAAGGTTGTTTTTTTTTAATTTGGCATGTCTAATCACGATCCATAATGAAATGAAAGATTTTAATAACGTTAAGAAAATTTTAACAGAATTGGTGTAACAATAGAAATAATATATAGATTTAATTTGGGAAAATAAGGGTTTGATAAAAGTTTTAAGCTCTTTTTGATGTCAAAGTTTATTGTGGATTTTGATTAAAGAGTTTATCATTTTATCAAGCCTCATCTCTTTAAACATAGTCTTTATATTGTCTACTCTCATGTTGTTTTTGTATTTGATATGGATGTTACTACAAGACGAGTATTCCATGATGTAGTGTCATTTCGTCTCTACCGCTCCCTTGTTGCAAAATAAACAAGTTATTATTTCCCACTCCTCCTTAGGTATTGTCCACATGTCAATCTCTCATCTAGGATTTTGCGAGCTAGTTCTTAACTAGGCCATCAACATTTTTGCTTTGCATTTAGTTATTACTTCTACATAAACGTTTTCCCCACAGCCCTGTATGGGGTTAAACTCTTTGATATAGTAAGCTTTCTTCCAACCAATTTGCTTTGTCCACATAATAGTCCTAAATTTTTCACTTACATACTTTTTTATTTCCTCCTTAGTGTTTGGGCAATTTTACATATTAATGTCCCATTTATTCATCCATTTGACGTTATATTTCATCAACGTGTTCTTCCTCCTACTTAGTTCTTCCTCTACAACTGCTCTGGGCCAATGATGGTTCTCCATATCTTAAGCCTTTTTAGGCAGCTTAACAATCAAACCATTGTCAATGCTTCCAATGGGAAAGTACCTATGAATTGTGAAAAATAAAGATGTTGAAAAGTACCCCAAGATAGTATACCCGTCAAACTGAATTGAAAACATGTATTTCTACCACTAGAATTTAATCAACATTTAGTCATTTATGTATGGATGATCAAGTTGACAAGATTTTACAACTTGACTTAGATGAACTACAACACTTGCAAGTAATCAAACTTGACTTTGGATCACTTGCGACTACAACTAATGATTGATGACTTTGACTTCATAGGAAATTCGACACTTCAAGATGATCATGAACACTTTAACCAATGATTTATTGATGCATGTCGACCTAGGGAGTGTGAAAAGTTCCAAAAAAAAAGTTATTATATATAAATTAATGTTTCTATTGATATCAAAATAAATATAAATAACCAATTTAATTTACCACATCAACTTATTATATTTTCATCTGTAAATGTGATTATTTAATATAATGAAACAAATAGAGAATCCAATCAAGTTAACACAAAAATCATATGTATGTATTTCCAAATATCTTAATATTAGATTCAATACATATCTGAATCAAACTATTGGAACAACTACTCTCACCCAAGAAGATCTTAGTGGGTTAGGCCCTCATAGCTATGACATGTACTCTCAAACAAATCTATGCAATCAAACACAACATGTGCCCATGCATTACAACCCTAGCTAGGACAACCCATGTATACACTATAGAGTTGGACACACACTACACACCACTTCTCCTATACCCATAGCCCTTCAAATCACCTTCTTCCTTGATTGATCTCCATCCCCTTTCTAGGTCTCACATAAATTGCTTATAATAATATATTAAGGGGTGGCTTCCAAACCATACACCCTTTCAAAAAAATTAAACTAATTTTTTTCTCTTATTTATCTCTTGAGAGTATTCACTCTTTATTTTTCACTCGATAATCATTTACTTTCCAAACTTTTTCTAAAGGTTATTAAACATTATTATTTTACCCTTCTTTCAACTTAAAGGGTATTTACACTTAACTTTTGTTTCTATCTCCCTTTTAACCAAAGGGTCAACTTTTTAATTTTTATCCCCCCTTTAATTTCAAAGGGTCATTTACATATGAAAATAACTTGCATTTTCACTATGGCAGAAAGTCCCATAACATATGCCCCTATAAATTTGTTGTTATCCTCAGTAAAATCACAAAAATAATTGATCAAATAAGTGCAAATATAGCACTATTAGTATCACAGTGAATGCATTTCACTTTAACTTCATCTATAATTCTATTTCTCAAATTTTTAGATCTTTTGCAATAATAATTTTTGGTTTAATTTTAATCACAATTAAATTCAATAGATAGCAATTCACACCATCGAAGGATAGATGATACAAAGTTTCTACTACAATAATAGAGGAAGTCATAATTCTTACCACAATGATGGATACCAAAGAGATGAAAAATGGATTTGATAGGAGATCATTCAGAGGAACCTATTTTCAAGGGTGGAGGCGAAGAACATCAGGATTGAATGACACCGAGGGAATGTTTAAAAGAGGATAGAAAATAATGCAGGGATAGATTATGCGAAAGAAGAAGAACCTATTGGATCACTACGATCAGTAGAAAAACCAGAAGAGTTGTTAGGGTTCAGGTAGATCGAAGCAATAAACACTAACAATTATATGCAAATTAAATAACCCAAATATAACAATGAAGAATAACACAAAAGAGATCAACACAGACTTTTAACGTGGTTCACCAAAAATGGGCTACATCCACAGAAACTCAGTCATCCAGTGATTTCATTATCCAGTGCAAAACAAATTACAATCTCGCGAATTGCATCCTGCAACATACATCCCAGCCACTTATAACAAGCTTTTTGGAAGCTTCTAGAATTAGGGTTTTACAATGTCATTTTTCATTTGTCGATTAACAAAAATTAACTACCGACCCCAAACCCCGGCAAGGATACATTACGAGTGTACAGTATTTGCATGATCAGTCACCACATACCAATAATCTCCCACTTGGAGACTGATCTTGGATGACACCGCTGCACTTCCAGCTCCCACTGGATTACAGGCCTAGCTGGTTTCTTATGTCCACCATTATCAATCATGAAGGCCAATGAAAACTGATGAGGAAATTAGTTTCTCCCGTGTAACCGCCTTTGTGAACATATCTGCAGGATTCTCACTTGTGTGAATTTTCTCCAACTTCAACTATCTATCCTCTAAAACTAACCAGATGAAATGGCATTTGAGTTGTATGTGCTTAGTTTTTGAATGCAAAGCTGAATTCTTAGCAAGATGAATGGCACTCTAGCTAACAGTGTACAAAGGGCTATCTTCTTGTCATTGTCCCAATTCCTCCAGAAAACATTGTAACCAAATCATCTCCTTGCTAGCTTCCGTAGCAACAACATACTCAACTTCAGTGGTTGAAAGCGCAACAACCTTTTTGCAGCCTTGAAATCCAATTGACTACAGTACCTCCTATAGTAAAAACATACCCTATAATACTCCTGCTATCAATATCACCTGCCAGATCAGAGTCAACATATCCTTTTAGAGCATAATTTGTTCCTCCAAAACATAGTTTCTTTGAAGTAGTACCTCTCAAATATCGGAGAATCCATTTTACCGCATTCCAATGTTCCATTCCTGAATTGCTCATATACCTGCTCACAACTCCCACTGCATATGTGCAATATTTGGCTTTCTGCATGCCATTGCATACATCAAGCTGCCAACTGTTGATGCATATGGTATCTTAGACATTTTCTCTTCCTCCTCTTGTGTCTTTGGACACATCTCCTTAGTCAACTTAAAATGACTAAGCAAAGTTGTACTAACTGCTTTTGCATTCTACATGTTAAACATTTTCAACACCTTCTCTACATACTCACTTTGAGACAAAAATAATTTTCTATTTGTTCTGTCCCCAGTGATCCTCATACCAAGGATTTATTTTGATGCACCCAAATCCTTCATAGCAAATGAATTTGCTAATTTCTTCTTAAGTTCATTAATATGTTGCATGTTAGACCCGACAACAAGCATGTCATCAACATAAAGCAACAAGATAATATAGCTGTCATTACCCAATTTCTTAAAATAAACACAATAATCAGACTAACATCTTTTGTAAGCTTGTTCAACCATAAAACTATCAAATTTCAAATACCATTGCCGAGGTGCTTGCTTCAGGCCATACAAACTCTTCTTTAACCTGCACACAAATTCCTCATTACCCTTGACCTCATTTCCCTGTGGTTGCTGCATGTATATTTCATCTTCCAAATCCCCATAGAGAAATGTTGTTTTCACATCTAGTTGTTCAAGATGCAAGTCTTCCGCAGCCACAAGACTTAGAATAGTTCTAATAGAAGTCATCTTTACAACCGTAGAAAATATTTCATCAAAATCTATAGTGCAAAACCTTTTACAACGAGTCTGGCCTTATATCTCTTCTTGCCTCCATCTTCTTCCTTCAACCTGTAAACCGATTTATTTGACAATGATCTTTCACCTATAGGCAATTGGACTAAGTCCCAAGTATGATTATGCAACAAGGAATCCATTTCCTCTTTCATGCCTAGCTCCCACTACTTTTTGGTATCTACCTGCATTGCTTCTTCATAACCTTCAGGTTCATCAAAATCAGTTAATAATATAGAATATAATGATGGAGAAAATCTTTCTAGAGGTCTAGTTATCGTTGTAAAACATCTAACACTTGCAGAAGTATGTGGGATAACTTGTTGTTGAGCATCAGGTACCACTGGCATTTTATTTTCTGGAATCTCATCCAGCACCACATATTCCATTTTGGCATGTTCATGCTTATTTTCCTGCAACTGATCCTTATACATGATCTTCTCATTGAATATAACATCTATGCTCCTAACGATTTTATGATTTTCATAATCCCATAATCGATAACCAAATTCATCTAGTCCATATCCAATGAAGGTACATTTTTTAGACTTATCCTCAAGCTTGGTTTTTCAATATCAATATGAACAAAAGCTTCACAACCAAAGGTTTTTAGAAATGAATAGTTTACCTTTTTGCCCATCCATGCCTCCTCTAGAATGCCACCATCCAAAGGATTTGAAGGTCCCTTGTTTATTAAATAAACAGCGGTATGTACAACATCTGCCCAAAAGTGTAAGGGTAGTCCAACATGCAATCTCATGCTCCTTGCACGCTCCTTAATGGTCCTATTCATTCTCTCAGACACACCATTTTCTTGTGGGGTTCTAGGAACCGTTTTCTACCTAAGGATTCCATTATATGAATAGTATTTCTCAAATTCTCTGCCGCAATACTTGCCTCCATTATCAGATCTGAGACACTTCAGCTTTTTTCTTGTCTCATTCTCAACCAAAGCTTTCCACCTTTTAAAAGTTTCAAATACTTCTGATTTTTGTTTTAGGAAATACACCCATGTTTTCCTAGTTGCATCATCAATAAAAGTAACATAATAGCAAGAGCCACCAAAAGAAGATACCTGAGCTGGTCCCCATACATCTGAATGCACAAGCTCTAATTTCTCACTCTTCTTCTCTTTCCCAACTTTGAGAAATCAGACTCTTTTATGTTTTCCATTTAAACACAATTTTCGTAGAACTCCAAGTCAATCTGCTTCAGACCTGGTAGCAATTTCTGGAGTGAAGGATCTTCATCCCTTTCTCACTCATGTGCCCAAGTCTATGGTGCCACAATTGTGTTTCTATCCCTGTAGCAAGTACTATAACTATCTTAGTAGCAATTGTTTCTGTAGCAACTAAGGTAGAATAAGTATTACCAGTACACAAATACAATGTGCCTACCTTTTCACTTTTAGCTACTACTAATGCACCTTTAGTGACCTTCCATATTTTGTCTGAAATGGTAACTATGCAGCCTTCACTACCTAGTTGTCCAGCAGAGATTAAATTCCTTCTCAAATTTGGAACATGCCTTACCTCCTGTAGTAACCATTCATTTCCATTATGCAACTTGATTTTTATCTTTCCTTTTCCAACAATTTGACAAGGATCATCATCACCCAAATATACCTATCCAAAATCACCTTGAACATAATCTACAAAATATTTCCTATGGGGTGTGGCATGAAATGAAGCCCCTGAATCTATTACCCAAGAATCATTAGCATTATCTAAACACAGAATTAAAGCATCCTGTAATTTATTATTTGCAACATTAGCTTCCCTACTATCATCATGTTGTCTATCTCCTTGTTTGCCCTTTCAAGACCAACAATCCTTCTTCAAGTGTCCTGGCTTTCCACAGTGCCAGCAATCCATTCTTCCTCTGGATTTATATCTATCTTACTTCGACTTCCCTTGAGACTTCCCATGATTTGTTGGGCTTTTTCCTCTCTCCTTTGTTCTTCCCCTATTCTCTACAGTCAAAGCATTACCCAATGTTGAACTCTCACCTATGCTTTTCCGTCACATTTCGTCGCTAAGGATAACACCAACAACATCATCAAATTTCAAAGTATTTGTACCAGAGACAGAGTTACTTACAACCATTACCAAGCTATTCCACCTTTCTAGCAAATAACATAAAACCAAGAGAGCCCTCACCTCTTCATCAAATTTCACTTTTACTGAAGTTAACTTACTGATAATCGTATTAAACTCATTTAAATGATCTGACACAGATCCACCTTCAATCATTTTTAGAGTAAACAAATGCTTCATGAAAAATACCTTATTGGAGGCTGGGGGTTTTCATACAATTTAGCCAAAGCTTTCATCAATTCATCTGTTGTCTTTGCTTCTGTTATCTTGAATGCCACAAATGGTGCCAAGCACAACCGAATGGTTCTCGGTGCCTTTCTGTCGAGAAGTTCCCAATCCTCATCAATCATTATTGTCAGTTTCTTGGTTTTTCCTTCCAATGGCCTCCATAAATCCTTCTAATAAAGATAATCCTCCATCTGCATCTTCCATAACTGATAGTTTTGTCCATTGAATTTATCTACCTTTAATTTACCCTCGTCTGCCATTGCTCCCACTTAACCGTGAGACTCCCACTCAACCGTGAGACCTTCCTACAAATGATAATCAAACACAACATGCTTTGATACCATTTGTTAGGGTTCAGGCAAATCAAAGCAATAAACACTAACAATTATATGTAGATTAAATAACCCAAATATAACAATGAAGAATAACACAAAAGAGATCAACACAGAATTTTAATGTTGTTTACCCAAAATGGGCTACATCCACAGAAACTCAGCCATCCAATGATTTTATTATCCAGTGCAAAACAGATTACAATCTCGTGAATTCCATCCCGTAACATACATCCCAGCCGCTTATAACAAGCTTTTTGGAAGCTTCTAGAATTAGGGTTTTACAATGTCATTTTTTATTTGTTGGTTAACTAAAATTAACTACCGACCCTGAACCCCGACAAGGATACGTTACGAGTGTATAGTATTTGCATGATTAGTCACCACATACCAACAAGAGGGTGAATCATCAATCATGAGGAGATTTTTTTTGCAGACTAAAACAACTGAGGAACTGATGCAAGGGAAAAGTTTGTGTAAATTAGGAAGTAAGTGTTGCAAATTGATCACCGATAATAATAGTGCAGACAATTTGGTTTTAGAAGAGGTAGTGAGGAATCTAGAACATGATCATTGATTGAAATGCGGCTAGCGAGGGGCCATGTGCAGAGCATAATGGAAAAGAAGCCCATACTACAGTGAAAGAAGGGATGACAAGAGATTCTACCGCAAAATATGAAGAAATCGAATCGCAATAAAGGAAGTACTGATAAAGAACTAGAGAAGAGTATAGGGGAAATGTGTGTAGAGAGGGAACCAAATAAGTTCTACATATGTGGAAGGAGTTACAACCAAATTTGAGAGGGTAGAAAGCACCATGGAGAAAGATCAAGAATATCCTGACTAATTAAGTATTGAAGTAAGGCAATATTTTGCGATCTTGAGGTTATTTGCAAATCTATTGAGAATGTAGAAAGTGTTGGCAGAATGTATAGTACTCTAAAAGTGCAGTAAGTGTCACCGCAAAAGGAGAGAAACTACCACTGATGGAGAAGAGCACCAGAAATGAAGAAAACCAACCGCAAATCAAAACTAAGAGGGTATTAAGATTAATGAAAATTACACCGCATTTTACTATAGATGAACGTACGGATATGTGATTTGGAGAGTATGTAGAACAAGGTAGGAGGGACATAAACATGGTAAAGAAGATGAGAAAAAAGAAGGTGTGGAGTTTCCAAGTTCTGCTGCTCTATGAAACGTGTTGGTCAACCGAAATATGATGATAAAGCTCCAACTGTTGAAGGAACACATTGCGTTTATGATTGAAGATGCCTCCAATCCCATATTACCTTGTGAGATATTTATTTGGGTACCACAAGTCATGGAAAGATGCCGCAAATTTTGCATGTTGAACTTAGTACTTGTCTATCCTGAGATGTGAATTTGACAACACTTCTGATAAAGATAACTATCCTAAAATCTTGATATGATGTGTATGAGATATGATAGAGTTTTGATTCAATGTTTTGAGCTAAGATATGATCATGAGGTGGAATGCGGTAGGTTACACGGAGACTGTTATTGATTGAAACAAAAGAAAGAAATATTTTTGGTTATCTTGAGGACAAGACAATGTTTTAGGACTAGGGAGAATGTTGGTGGGATATAGAAGGTTGTGAGGCACCCCACATACCATTTGGGTCATCCTTAGACCCATTTATGGATCATATAGGCTTTAAATAGCCTTAAACACGCCCTAACACGACTTAACAAGCCTTAATATGGAAAAATATCATAAAGGAAAGGGTTAATTCATGGAAGGGAGTTAATTAAGAGTATTTAGGAAAGGACATAAGGGAAAGACACCATGAAAGGGTATTAAGAGCCTATATAAGGAAGAGGAATGTGAGAGAGAAGAGCATGGAGCATGATGAAGCATGATGATGTGAAGAAGCATAATAAGAGAGGAAGATGGAAGATATGGAAGAGATATAGATATGATGAGAAGAGGGTATATATATATGAGAACTATTGTGTAATATTTGAACATTTATGATATTTATTATATATTGCATTTGATGTAATCTTATCGCATTATGTTATTTCCTACCGCAAGTATATGTTATTTTATCACTGTCACTGCTAGGGTATAAAGACTACATAAGAGTAAGCTAGGCTTAGATCTCTAGACTATGTCCTATTATTTCTCTTTCCAACAAGGTCTTATCAAATTTTGCATTCTTAGAACTAGAAGAAGAAGATGCCTCTGTTGGAGGGGCTGAGGGAATTGGAATCAAGTTAAGGGGAAGACATTACACTTGTCTTAGAATTACAAGTAGTTGAAGGGGGTAGGGAGCAATAAATCAAGGAAAATGGGTATAGTAGGTCTTGGAGCAATCCTTCTAGCTAGAATCAAGTTATTTTTAGCTTGAAGGAATAGGTTAAAGATGGCATTAATATAAATGGCTCCTAAATCCTGAAGAATTAGAGCAAGACCAAGATTTATGGCTCTAAGGTAATAGATAAACACTATGCTTATATATGGTTTCATTCCCAAGGTAATCCTTTCCCAAGCCTTCTATAAATTATGTTGAAGTTTAAGAGAGACTCTGCAAGGGCTTGCTTGATTTGAGAGATTTATTCAAGTAGTAAAATAGTCTCCCCTTTCTTTCAAACATTTGTAGGAAAGGCTCTTGTGACTATCCTAACTTTAGATGCTTTTGGGATCAAGTGTGTGAAACTAACCTATAGCCTTTCCTCTAAAAGGGACAACAAAAAGTTTGAGACCTACACATTCATCAGTGATGTGGTGAAATGCACACACATTAGTGATATCTTTGATGTGTCTTCTAGAGTGATAAAAGCTTCCTTGTTGAACAAGGGAAGAATCTTCATGGTAGTTGGTCTCAAACTGAAATCCAAAGCTAATTAATTCTTTAGTATAGAAATCCAAAGATAATTCTATATTAGAAAACCAAAAGATATTTACATTTGGGCATAACCCATATTCATACAACTGCGGGAAGTCCTTGAGTAAATCACAACTAAAGGAGCATAATAAAATTTATAAAGAATAAATAATGAGAAGGGAGAGGGAGGCACATGTAAAAAGAGCAACAACATCTACTAGATGATGTTGGAATGAGGCATGCATGAGTAGTTAAAAACTTTAGATGCAAACAACCAGAGCCATGGTGACCTCCTATGCATGCATGCACCATCTATGACCTTTGAGAATATAGGGGACATGAAATATGGTGGAGAGTAAATCTTAGCTAACTATGGCAAATATTAGGTGAAAAATCTCAATCAATGACCATTAAGAGTAGTGGAGTACATGCTAAACATGAGATGAGAAATACCACGTTAGACTAGTGACAATTGACTAGGGGGTCAAGCACACTTGGTGGAAGAAAGAACAATGTTGACATCACCTAGAGGGGAAGCAACTTTTATGCAAATATCCTTAGGAAGGTCTAGCTTCATTTCATAAAGAGAGAACTTGAGAAGCTATGGACTATTAGATCATGTTCCAAATCAATGACTAGTACAAATAGAAAGGTGCTAGTATGGTGGGAGCTCAAAAATTTATTGAAAAGATGAGGTAGAATAATGTAGGGTTGATTGTAGAGTCACCCCTAGTAGCACATGGAATATGTTATGCAAAGAAATATTCGTTATTGGATGCCACTAGAAATTAATAGTTTGTGCATCTTATGGGAGGCTAGTGTGATTGTAGTTAGGATGAAACTCTAAAAGGGGAAAAGTTCAAGAAAGAGGTGGGATGTGCCATGTTATAAACATCTTTGGAAGGGAACTTCTCACATCATTAGATGAAGCAATGAATGACTCATGGGGACTTAATCCAACCGAGTCACCAAAAGGGAAAAACATTATGAAGCTAATTAGAAGGAAGGGGTGGAAACCATGTGAGAAGGAGGCTTATAGGCACAAAAATATTTATAATTGATAGATGCAACACTAGGGGCTTATAGAGAGGCTAAAGACTTATCCAAAATCTTGAACAAAGGGTGAAAAATGGAACCAAGGCACCAAAATCTAAGAGAAATCTTCCATAAATACCATGACACTAACAACTCAAGCATTGAGTCCCACAAATCATACAAAATGACCAAGGACTCGAAGAAGGGGAACCCCATAGACTTGGGAGGGATCTAGAGTTAAAACAAAACAACTAGAAGGGAGCTAAATAATCTATATATATTATCATGAATTACTCAAAGTGAGGGTGTGTGGAATACACACTACAAGTCCTAGAAGAAGAAGAAACAAATTAGGTAAAGATGTGAGAGCTATTTCCAAAATTGGTAAGAGACCTAGGATTGACATTGCTAGTTATTCTGGTAGTTTGAAGTTAGAGAAATTGATTGATTGTATAAATTATCTACAAGAATTTTTTAAGTATGAAGAGATTGTATATCCTAAGAGGGTTAGTTTAAAAAAACCAATTAAAAGGTCATGCTGCTATTTGGTGGAAGGAAGTATAATTGGAAAGAAATAGAAGAGATAAGGCAAAGATAAAGAGATGGGATATGATGGTTGTGAAATTAAAGAAGTAATTTATACTTTTTGATTATCAGTTATAATTGTTGAAAAGATTGCAAACTTTAAGGTAAAAAGAGAAGACTATGAAAGAATGTATAGAATTTTTTTTTAAGATGATAATTAGGGCTAGACATAGTGAAGCTAATTAGGAAAAGGTGAAAAGATACATCAATGGATTAAGAGGAACTATTCAAGAAGAATTTAGCTTGAGAAGTTTGCAAATAATTGAAGAAGCATACCAATTTTCATTAAAGGTAGCATAAAAGTTAAACAAAAGATTTGAGATCACAAAGAATAGGCACAAAGGAAAAAGAGGAAGATTCTAGAGAGGAAGACATTGAGGTGGTGGTAGAAGACCCTATAATGGAGATGTTGAATCAAGAGAAGAAAATAACTCATACCACAATGGTATAGAAAGTAATAGTTCATAACACATTGACAAGACACATAGGTATCGAAGAGGTGGAGGAAGATATAGCAGAGGAAATGGAAGATCTTTTAAAGCAACTGTTTAAATGTAGAGGATAAGGCCATAGGGCATTTGAATGTCTCTAAAGTTAAGGAAGTACCACTAGAAGACATGAAGGTAGCACAATATCTATATATGCTAATGAAGAGTCAAGAGGATATCATAAATCCCAGTAGATGAACTAGAGAGAGGCGAGTCACTAATCATGAAAAGGTATTTGCTAAAACCGTATGGTCTCGAGAAAGAGGAATCAGTCTAGAGGAGAATCTGTTTTAGGAATGTACATAATACTAAAGCTAAGTATTGCAAATTTGTCATTGATAGTGGTAGTATGGATAATCTAGTGTCAGAGAATATGGTTGATAAGTTGAAATTGAAGATTTTAGAACACTTGAGACCATATATATTTTATTGGTTGTAGAAAGAACATAATGTGTTGCTAAGTGAATAATGTTTGGTAAAATTCAAGATAGGTACATATCATGATGAAGTTTTATGTGATGATATGTTGATAGATATATGATATTTTTTGTTGGTAGACCATGGCAATATGGTAGGAAAGCTATACATGTTTGTGATGAAGGATGATGTGAAACATACTTTAATTCCACTAAGGAGAGAAAATAAAATTTACAATTGAACCAAATTTGTTTGGTTGATGGAAGGAATTACTTGGTTGGTCTAAGACATGAGAAGATGTGTTTAAATTTTATTTCTAGAATATGTGGTCGCATAGATGAAGGAAAAAGAACACAAAAGAAAATTTCTAGGTTATTGATAGAATACAATGATATCATATTCAATAATATGTAAGATGGATTACCACTAGTGAGAAGCATTAGTCACCATATGGATTTGATCCTAGGAACAATTTTACCAAATAAATTTGCACATAAAATGACACTAGTAGAGAATAAAGAGTTGAACATACAACTACAAGAGTCGTTGAAGAAGGGTTTAAGAAAAGAGAGTTTATCTCCATTTGTAGTACCTACAATACTAGCACCAATGGAGGTCAATGAAGAATGTGTATAGAATCTAGAGCAATAAATAAGATCACTATTAATTATAGATTTCCATTGCCAAGGATAGATGATATAACGGATTGTTTGAGTGGCATAAAATATTTCACCTAGATTGGTTTGAAGAGTAGTTATCACTAGATAAGAATTAGAGAAGGGGATGAATGGAAGGTGACATTTAAGGCAAAGGAAGGATTTTATGAGTGGTTGGTTATGACCTTTGGGTTGATGAACACATCTAGTACATTTATAAGATTGATGAATGAGGTATTCAAGCAATATTTAGGTAACTTTGTAATTGTTTATTTGGTGTTATCTTAATTTTTAGTAAGACTGAGGAGGAACATGTAGAGCATATCAGATTAATGTTGTAGAGACTACAAAAGGAAAAGTTGCTAATCAATGTGAATAAATGTAGTTTCGTGAAAATAAAATTGGTATACTTTGGATTTGTAATCTCTACAAAAGATTTGAAGCTAGATCTAGAGAAAGTGAGAGCAATTATTGAGTGGTTTACACTAGTATATATTGGAGAGACATGAAGTTTCCATTGGTTATCTAGTTTCTATAGAATGTTCATTAGAAATTTTAGTGGTATTTATTTACCAATAGCTGAAATTATGATGAGAGACAAGAAATAATTCAAGTGGACATCAAGAGAAAATATAAGCTTCAAGTTGTTGAAGAAGGTGACAGAATAGCTAGTGTTAGCATTGTTGAATTTTGGTAAAGTATTACAAGTTGATTGTGATGCAAGTGGAATTATAATTGGAGTAGTACCAAGTCTAGAAGGAAGACTCATAACCTATTTTAGTGAGAATTTAAGTGATACATAAGGAGAAGATACTTAGTATATGATAAGAATTTTATGCCATAATTGAAGCATTGAAGAAGTTGAGACATTACATGTTGCCAAAATAAATTGTGTTGTATACAAACCTTCAAGATTATAATATTTAAATAGCCAAGCTAAATTAAATTAGAGGCATGTAAGGTGGGTTGAGTTTATACAAAGTTAGTCTTTTGTATTGAATCATTTTAGTAGAAAGTCAAACAAAGTTGCAAATGCATTAAGTAGGAGATTGAATTTGCTGACAAAAATATCAATTGAAGTAATAGGTATTGAAGGATTGAAGAATTTATATGAATATGATCTTGATATTATAGAAGCATGAAAATCATGTAAGGAATGAATATGTATGGATAGAGGCAAGTGGCCTAATTTCTTAATCTAGATGACATGTTATTTAAGGGTTGTCAATTATGTATCCCTAGAAGCTCAATGAGGGAGGATTTGATAAAGGATAAGCATAATGGTGGTTTAGTGAGACATTTTGGAGTAGATAAGATAATGAAATTAGTGAATGAAAACTATTTATGGCCATAGATATATAAGGATGTGAAGAAGTATGTTCAAGGTTGTAGAACTTTTCAAGTAGCAAAAGGAAGTAGTCAAATATTGGGTTGTATAAACCACTACTAGTTCAAAAAAAACAATGGGAGGACATGAGTATGAATTTTGTACTAGATTGCTAGAAACACAAATAGGTTATGATTCCATATTTGTGGTAGTGGAATGTTTTTTAAGATGGCACATTTAATTTCCTATAAGAAGACAAATGATGTAGTGCATGTAGCTTATTTATTGTTCAAGGAAGTTATAAATTGCATAAACTACCAAGGAGTATAGTTTTAGACACAAATACATTAATTTTATTGGATACTTCTGGAAGACATTGTAGAAGAAGATGAAGATATATTTCAATTCAATTTATCATATTACCCACAAACTAATGGATAAACCAAAGTTGTAAATAGGATTTTGGGTAACTTGTTGAGATGTTTGGCAGGAGAGAATATAGGAAATTGGGATTTCATACTAGTACAAGCTAAGTTTACATATAATAATTCTATGAATAGGAATAAAGGGAAGACACCATTTACAATAGCATATGGAATCAGTCCAAGAATATTTCAGAGTTGAGAGATATTGGTACATAAGAGGATAAATTTAGAGGTAGAAGAATTAGTAGATTACGTAGGTGGGACTCCCTCTTGCGCCAACAACTCACAACAATTCTCAAATACACAAAACACTTAAAAGCAACATTCTGCCCAAACAATACAAGATTGCAATAGAAATTTAGAATTTATTAATTAAAACCAAAACTACAACCATATATACAATATTGGTCTTCAATGGACTCTCTCAAACATGCACTCGCTTGGCAACTTTTACCTCTCCATTCCCACGCTTTTCCTCAACTATTGAGGCATGGACATTCTGCACAAATGGTGTTCATTCTCCTTCCTCCAGTGCTGTCTATGCTACTGAGGCTGACCCCCAATCTCCTTCCAATCCTGTGCCCTTTTCTTTTTCAATCTCTGGTGCCTAACCTCCTATCGAGTCTTTTTCTTTGGCAGCGATCTATTCTTCTTCTCCAAGGTTGATGTCTTATCCTCCTGCACCTTGGTTTGTTTTATACATGCTAAGATCCTTTCATTGGCATTCATTCGTTTCATATACCTTTACACTTGCAACTGAAAGAACATAAGACAAAAAAAGGACAAGTTGAGTCGACACCCTCTTGAATTCAATTCATGGATTTTATGAATATAATCGGGCTTCATATTATCAATATGATTCAACATCTCTAGAGACTTGGAGACCTCCTCATCATGGTCTTCGAACATATGAGAATCTTCATGACCATCAGTGCTACTAAGATTTGACAGATCTCAAGCTTCAAGTAACTGTTTTTGTAAGAAGGTTTTGTTTTATTGTCCTTTTCCAGCCACTCCCATCAATCCTTTTACAGGGATTTCCACTTTTTCTTCACTCTTAGATGTCACATGTTCAAGAACTATATTATGAGAGTGACGAGACTTCTCCATAATAGAACTAAGATGCATCTGCAAGTTAGTATAGTTATTGGTTATGTGGTTCAACATGTATTTCAATTTCTAATTTTCTTCACTGATACGAGTCAACTCCCTCTGAATCATGCCCACCTCAATTCTTGGATCAAGATTTGTGTCATCTGGATCAGAAGTTTGGGGAGAATTAGCTGGAGATACACAATCTTCCATAGTTGATCCATCACTTGCACAATTTGGTTGCACAATCACCAAATGTAATCCAATCAAGATATTTTTATGTGGGGGTCAAGGTCCTTAGCAGCAGAACCATTGAGGTCTGCAGTCATCAGTTGCTGGGTTCCATCATCTTGAACCTCATTATCATTTGAGAGGAGCTTAAAACTCAAATTACCACTGCCTCTTTCCAAAGAAAATAAATCCTTACAATTCCCATAATCACAACTGCCATTAAAGTCCTCAACTTTAACAAAGAGATCAATCCCCATAAGCATGTCAAACCTTGCACCTTTCATGACTCCACAAGGCACTCTTGAGAAACAATTGTTCTGTTCACTAAATGTTATGTGACTTCATCTTGATGTGCCAAATGATCACTAGAACCACCATTGTTCACACAAAAATCTCAAATGCACAAATTCCAATGTGATCTAACAATATTTTGATATTTTCTCGTTGAATGGCTTTGCCACTTCCAAAATGATTGGGACAAGATGTATGAGAGTTGCTCGGGCTGAAAATAACTTTCATTGTAACTTTTCACCATGAACTTGAAACGCCACCAAAATGAACAAGGATAAGCATCTCAACATTATTAAGACCTCCACCAACTATTTGGTCTCAAGTGCTATAGAACTCCATAAAGTGTTTTCACCAAACTTGCAACACAAGTCACGAAACTTAAAAATCCTGGAAACCAGAAAGAATTTGACTATGAGACCTTCAAGTATAAT
Organism: Cunninghamia lanceolata; assembly: GCA_027924645.1. Classification (NCBI taxonomy): domain Eukaryota; kingdom Viridiplantae; phylum Streptophyta; class Pinopsida; order Cupressales; family Cupressaceae; genus Cunninghamia; species Cunninghamia lanceolata. The sequence continues at coordinate 4,688,467 of BSBN01000659.1, read as the reverse complement.
TCTGGAATGCTATCAAGATTCTTCTTGTAAGAGGATTTGTTGCCAAACTCATAGATTGCTCCAAATAATTGTTTCATTGAAACTACCCTGTTATGCATCAAGAGCGAAACTACAACTTTGTAATTCTGACTGTACTGGCCAATCACATCCAATGCTGACAAATGCCAAATGAAAACCAAAACACACCAAAACTGAAACCCAAACCTAAAATCTATTTTTGGTCGGTGTTGATTGTCAGTCCACCCAGATGCTCCTGCATTAGACACATCGGGTAGGAAAATTTTGTGAGTAGAACTCACAAAATGGAGTTGAATAGTGGGACTACTCTTTCAGGTTGAATACAACCTACAACGAACTCCATCGATGATTTAGATAGAAAGAATTTCTTCTTTTGCCTCTTCCAGCATTTCGCTAGGACACTTGTCGTCCTCCTCCACCAATAGCTCACTTCTCTTCTCTCCTTTTTCGTGGGATCCAACCCACCACAAACTAACCACCTCCACCTGCATCATCCTCTATACACAAATATGCAACATCTACATACAAATTTGCATCTGCAACTTCATACTCTACAACATCATCCTCTTCTACTCTTGACATTGAACGTAAATCATAATTGAATTCAAAATTTTCAAAAACTACTATTGTCTTATTTTTGCCTAGGCCAAAATAACCCAAAAAATCCCTTCTTCCATAAAAAATATCCGATCTGAGACACCTGAAATGGAAGAAGCTTCCCTTAGCAAAACACCCAGAAAAAATCCCTAAAAAATTCCAATTTTTTGCTATTTCTTTGCCTTAGTCCGCAAATTTTTAGTTTGGCAAACCTTTGGTTCGCAAGTTCAAAAGTTAGCTGATTCGTCGATTTACCGACTAAGGGGGGAATCAACTAAGGCAAAACAATGTAGGGTGAAGGGAAAGAAGGAAAGGGGCATGCATTTCATTGGCAAAGTGTTGGCTCACAAACTTCATAGTTCGTCGATCAGTGGTTTTGCCGAGAGGCCTTTTGCCGACTAAAAGGCTAAGGAAGGCGGGGAAGTCTTCATAAAAGATCAAGGAAAGGCTAAGGCACGAAGGTCAAAGGGCTATTGACGAATCGGAAAGATGTCTAACTGGTGAAGTGGTTCAAAAATTTGAAACTTCGTCGATAAAGCGAAAGGAGAACCAAAAACCAAGAAGATTCACCAACAGTCAAGGTTCGAGAAAGTCAAAATTTGCCAACTGAGTGGAAAAGTGGCTAAGGAACAAAGAGTTCTGAAAAAGGGTAAATTCATCAACTGAGAAGGATGACCAAGTCAAAGGTTCACTACGGGGCACTTTTGTTGATAACGTAAAAGGAGATGAAGAAATTTGACTAAGGCAAGGCGCATAAAAGGGCTATCGACGAGATAGTGGGATTTCAAACTTGCTAAGTAGTTCAAAATTTTGAGGATTCACTGATAAGGTGATAGGAGCTCGAATGAAGAAGAATAAGCGCCATAGGGAGATGGTTCCAAAAATAGGAAAATCACCCACAAGGTAAAATATGGCTAAGGCACTGAAGGTTCCAAGAAAGTCAATTTTCACCAACGAAGGAAGAAATAGAGGGAGCCTAGTTCGTGAAATATAAAAATTACCGATAAGGCAAAAATGAGACAAAGGAGAAAAGTTTTCGAGAATGGATTTTTGCTGATAAGGCAAAAGAAGAGGCCAGAAGAGTTCTGAAAAGTAAAATACTGCCAATAAAGAAGAAAGTTTACCAAGGCAAAGAAGGAGAGCTGAAAAATCGACGAAGGGATGAAAACAAGAAATTGTTCGCGATTCCTCAAAATTGCCGATAAGGTGAAAAATGATAGCAAAGCATAAAAAAAAAGGCTTGCCTGTTTCTAAAAAGAGAGAAATTGCCGACCAAAGGAAAATCAAAGACATGGATTCCTGCATGAGGCAATTTCACTGGTAGAGGCGATGGGGAAATGAATTGTGTTACCAAATGTCTCATTGTCTTAGCTAATGAAGAAAATCATGTGGGAAATCAAATTCCCTCAAGATATCGTGGATGATTTTGAAGGTACAACACTTAAAGTGTTGTAAAAGCCTGCTCGTCCCTAAAATCATGCCATTTACTCAGGATGAGGTATGTTGCATTCAAAGTTTCTAGGCAAAGTCAAATGCAGGCAGCTGAAATAGGGGAAATCTTCAATGCCCCTGTAAAAGGAAGTTGCAAAATGAATTTACAGGTACACAGAAGGACTTCAAACCTTCCTTCTTAAATGTGCCTGGCACCTGTGTGTGCAGGAAATCTCCCTCTGCTATTTTCAGGCCATTAGAAGCATGGTCGTTATCCCTTCTATAGATCTTCTATAGTGTTTCTGAGAAAAATTGAAGGCAGCATGGGCCTAGGCAGCTACTAGACCAGATTTTAGTGCCCACTGTTGCACGATGGACTAGAAATGACATATACATATGAAAATGATGTAATTTTGTTAGTTGTTCTTCTAGGCTGTTATGTTGGCCACATAATTTGTTGTCACGGACCTTGTAGCGCATTTGCAAGAACCAGTCGGATTTGATACATTGTGCTCGAAGCTGAGCCTTCGATGTCTCTAAGTATGGTTCACCAATGAATGTAAATGGCTATCTTATGTCTACCTTTTTCTATAACAAATCATCTATCTTTTGTAATGGTTATTTGACCTCTGTGATTAATAAAAACAACCGATTCTGTCTCTCTCATTCTCTTTTACATTGTGTCTATTTGAATGTTGTTCATTTATTATGTGGATAAAATGGTCCCTCTATAAGTTTTAGCATTTTGTTTTGGCCTCTATTAAAGATTGTATGAGTCTATGTTAGTCTATTCAGCCTTTGAAATCACCACTGTGTTATGTCAGTTCCAGCTAAACATCCTAAATCTAGTGCATCACCATTTTCTTTTCTGCATTCCTTCTATCCCTTTTCCCTTGGTAAGTGTGGCATTAGATTTAGCTTAATTCTTTGAGCCTTAAGCTCATAAAGAGGAACCAACCTTCTCTGGAGGTTTAATCTCATCTGCAAGGTCCCACTCCTTGAGATTAGTCCCATTGTGTCATTGGAATGCTTGGATAGCCTCCAAGCAAGGTGCAATGATAACAATATTTGGCACACCTTGTGGGACTAGTTTGATGAGCTTTATCATCCACTGAAGGATTTGGTGAATTCTTCAGTGCATCTTGCCATTCAGGGAAGTCTTCTTCAACACCATGGTGACTCTATTAAACAAATCCGCTAGTGAAAACAACTCAAGTGCTTAAATATTCATCAAAGATCAAAGTTTGGTGATACTTTTGGTCTTTTCTAGCTTTCAGGAGCATCACAAATCACCTGGCGACTCTTCTTGGTATGTATCTAGTTTTCTCTGGTTGCAGACCGTTTTTCTCTAATTCAGACATTTTCTATGATTATCTGCATTTTGATGCTTTAAAATGTCAAACTATTATGGGAGTTATGGCTACTCCCCTCCTCCTAGCCAGAATGCAAGTTATTGACCCCAATACCAGCAATATCAGCCCTAAAGCACCTTTGTTTTTAGGCCATATGTCCCTGCTACAACATAATATCAACATCCTCATGATGCTTGCTTCCCTCCCACCCTTGCTCAGCCTCCTTGGTAGCCTAATCATGCTTACTATCAATCCCAAGAGGTCCCTTTTGCTCCAAACCAGTATGACTACCCTACTGAGCAATCTCAAGATGTCAGCAATATGAGTTTCATGGACATAGCGATGGACCTTGAAAGGAGGTTGAATAACATTAATAGAGAGCAAATGTATAACCAGCAGGAAAATGAGCTTGCTTATTAGGCCCATCTTCAACAGCAGTAGATGGAGGCGAAGGAAAGAGCCTATCAAGAAAATCTGTCTTTGGAGCTCACAACTAAATAAGAACAATTAAGGCAATTGCTTGTCTAGAGGAGGCTAGAAGCCCAATCAGTTGCCTCCATTTCCAATTTCAGATAGCCCCTCTCTTTTACCCAAGCTCAGCTTACAATAGAAATAACCCCCAAATTCAAAATCACAAGCTTCATACAGGGGAACCCCTTTGAGCCTCCAAAACCACTTTCTAGTTTCAAAATCTTGAGTTTAAGAGGCCCTCAGCCTTCACGGGAGCCTGTTCCTACACAAATCTAACCTATCACTCCTCAGGAACAACCCTCTCAGGAAGTCCTTCCAGCTCACATTATGTGTTATTCCTCTTGCCCTGACACTCTTTCACTTTTCAAAGGTGGACCTGTTGTCTATCAGGCTAATTAGAGAGATGAGCCGAGGAAGGAGATACCTACAACTAGGGAGGATCCACTTGAAAATTATGAGCTCTCATGCACCAGCTCACTCTGTAGGGACAGACCATTCTCTTGGCAAGATGTTAGGTTTTATGAGCCAGAAAGGAAGTGTTGGAGGTAACTACGGAGCGGCCTGATATTTGTGAGCCCTCATGCACTATTAGAACTCAAGAATCAAACCTACTGCAAGAAGAAGTTAAGCCTGATCAGTTGGAACAATAATGCATCAATCATAAGGTTAGTGTTGATTCAGATGTGGGGTTGAGTCCCCTGGATTTCGGCTCTTTTGAAGAATTTTCCCATGCTGTGAACAAGTTGAATGAAATCAAAGTGCAAAGGAAGCATGATGCAAAGGTCTAGTTGTAGAGGCAACTCCAACAAAATGCAGTGGATTTGTAGCCAAAGGATGAGGACATTTTGGAGGAGGTTGCTATGGAGTTAGCTATAGGGGTCGATGATGTCGCTCTATTTGATGAACTGCCTAGCTATATTGAAGATGAAGGCATGCAAATGCCAACATTGGCTGTAGTCTCGAAGCAACATAGGGGTAGTGAAAATGATGGAAAGTTGTTGCATGTTGAGGCCCAACATGACAGTGAAATCCCAGTTCATGAAGAAGAGATTATGAGTAGCCCTATACTGAAGAGTATAGATGACTTGGAGGAGGCTCATTTCTGGGATGAGCTTGATGTTTTTTACTCTAACTTGGATAGTAAATCAGTGCCTCTAGATGAGGTAAATCCTGAGCAGTTTGAGTAGATTGAGGAGGCAATCATTCCTCCAATTGATATACAAGAGCCAGAGCATTTAGACCATCAAGAGATGACAAAAACAAAGCAGAGGCACGAGATCAACTATGTTGTTTTGCATGTCATTTCAAGGGGATGTCCTATCAGACGACTGGCCCAGCTAGAGACAGATCTTGAAGAATCACCACCCGTCATGCTTGCTTCAAAGTATGAAGTTGAGCATCAAAATAAGTGGGATCAACTCATTTATCCACTTCCAGGCAGTTGCATCAACAATCCGTTCAAGTGGGTAAGTGAGTTTGTTCATATTCTAGGGATAGTATTTTGTCAATTTGTTGTATGTCCACCCCTCTCCCACCTCCTGTTAGCTGTCCATAAGCTGGGAAAGCACCATAAATTGTTGAGAAAGGGCAATTATTTTGAAAAAATAGTTAATGGTTTTGTTTAAGGTCATTTTTGGTTGGTTAGTTTAGGTTTAGGTTAGTTTTGTTTCTATTTTAGGTTTCCCTTCAATATAAGTGCTTTTGCATAGGCACCATTCTCATTAGGAGATTGTTTGCCTTATTATGTGTTTTGTGTTTTCTGGAGGTAGTTTTCAGTTCTATTTGGTCATGTGGCTGCAATTTCTTTTGACCTTGTTCCCAATGGATTGTATAAGGCAGCTAGATCCTTGTGTTTAGCAGGCAAACACCCCTGCATATTTGCCAAAATGTTGTCTTATTTTTGCTCAAGCCAAAATAACCCAAAACATCCCTTCTTCCATAAAAAAATATCTGATCTGAGACACCTAAAATGGAAGAAGCTTCCCTTAGCAAAAAACCTAGAAAAAATCCCCAAAAAAATCCAAGTTTTTTGCCATTTCTTTGCCTTAGTCGGCAATTTTTCAGTTTGGCGAACCTTTGGTTCACAAGTTCGAAAGTTAGCAGATTCATCAGTTTGCCAACTAAGGGGTGAATTGGCTAAGGCAAAATAGTGCAGGGTGAAGGGAAAGAAGAAAAGGGGCATTGATACAGGAGCATCCAGTGGTGTAAAGGCAATCTTGCATCACCCAAAAAGATGTTGATTCAAAATCATTGAAGTTGTTTTCATTTTTTTCCATAATTAGTATTTCTGGTTCTATAATCGCTTGAATAATGATGTAGGACTTTCAATTTTTTCAAACTGCTAAAAATAGCAAACTACTATTTTTAGAAAGTTTAACTACCATTTCAGGAAAGTTTGCATTTGGGCACAGATTGAAGCGAAAATTTATAGGAAGCTTCATAAATGAAATATAAGACCTTTCGAGAAGGAATCAGGGAAAGATCATTCGTGAGCTGAAAGATATTAAAGTTTTTGTTTTCTAAAAAGCCTCAAAAAGTTGATCAAAATTTGTTTATGGATTCCTGGCATGATAGTTCACTTCGCGAGCTTTTCGATGGTTAAAACGGTTCATCAATTGGACACCCAGATCAAAAGCTATGCTTCCCGGAAGTTGACCTACTTTTGGAGGGAGTTCCTTGAAATTTAGCTGGAGGTCACCAAAAAGGAATATTTATGACTATTTTTGGGAACCCTGGGCAATAGTGGAGATAAGGGGAAAAGTGTAGAGTCAACAATAGGTAGGAAAATAGAAACCCTAACAGATTTGGGGTTATAGAAGGTAGAAGATTCCAGAGTCTTGAGAGAGGTAGTTGTAATGTGTTGCAACCTGTGGAGGATTGATTCCTCTGATTGTATTTGAGCTTCTGTAATGTAATGAGTTGCCCAAATCAATAAAAGAATACTTTATTTTCTGTGTGCAATTTCTGTTGTTGTGTGTTTTATGATTTACCCCCTTCATCAGGTATGCATTCCGTTGGCAAAGTGTTGGTTTGTGAACTTCATAGTTCATCGATTGGTGGTTTTGCCGACAGGCATTTTGCCGACTAAAAGGCTAAGGAAGGCGGGGAAGTCTTCATCAAAGATCAAGGAAAGGCTAAGGCATGAAGGTCAAAGGGCTATCAGTGAATCGACGAGATGTCTTACTGGAAAAGTGGTTCAAAAATTTGAAACTTCATCGATAAAGCGAAAGGAGAACAAAAAACCAAGAAGATTCACCAACAGTTAAGGTTCGAGAAAGTTGGAATTTGCCACTGATTGGAAAAGTGGCTAAGGCACAAAGAGTTTTGAAAAGGGTAAATTTGCCGAATGAGAAGGATGACCAAGTCAAAGGTTCGCTACAGGGCACTTTTGCTGATAAGGTAAAAGTTGATGAAGAAATTTGACTAAGACAAGGCACATAAAAGGGCTATCGGCAAGTCGGCAGGATTTCAAACTTGCTAAGTAGTTCAAAATTTTGAGGATTCGCTAATAAGGCAATAGGAGCTCAAATGAAGAAGAATCAACACCAAAGGGAGATGATTTGAAAAACAAGAAATTCACCAACAAGGTGAAATATGGCTAAGGCACAGAAGGTTCTGAAAAAGTTAGTTTTCACCGACGAAGGAAGAAATAGAGGGAGCCCAGCTCATGTAACATAAAAATTGCCAATAAGGAAAAAATGAGACAAAGAAGAAAAGTTCCAAAGAATGGATTTTTGTCGACAAGGAAAAAGAAGATGCCAGAAGAGTTCTGAAAAGTAAAATTTTGCCGATAAACAAGAAAGTTCACCAAGGCAAAGGAGAGTCAGAAAATTGGCAAAGGGATGAAAACAAGAAATAGTTCGCGATTCCTCAAAATCGCTGATAAGGTGAAAAATGATAGCAAAGCATAAATCAAAAGGCTTGCTTAGTTTGAAAAGAGAGAAATCGCCGACCAAAGGAAAATCAAAGGTGTGGAGTTCTACATGAGGCAATTTCGTCAACAGAGGCGATGGGGAAATGAATTGTGTTACCAAATGTCTCGTCGTTTGAGATGATGAAGAAAATCATACGGGAATTCAAATTCCCTTGAGACATCGTGGATGATTTTGAAGGTACAACACTTAAAGTGTTGTAAAAGCTTGCTCATCCTTGAAGTCATGCCATTTTCTTAGGATGAGGTACGTTGCATTCAAAGTTTGCAGGAAAAGTCAAATGCAGGCAGCTAATGTTGATAACTGAGAGAGGGGGGTGAATCAGTTATCTTCAATCATCAACTTTCTTTTCTTCTTTAACAATTAGTGCAACATCAAATCATATAAGCATACATAACCATGGAAGCAGAAATAAACTCAACACACATGACACGATATTTTTGACGTGGAAAACCCTGTTAAGGGAAAAAACCACGAGGTGATTAACCCAAGATTGTATTCTCTGTTAAAAGAATAAGGTAGTACAAAATGACACTTGCCAATTAGGGCTCACTGCCCGAGCACACTGCTCACAAGAGGCTCACTGCCTACAATAGTTTATAGAAAGAAACTAGTTACTTGAACTGATGAGAAGCATCCACATATGCTTAGGTTCAGTTCCGGTTAAGCTCAATATACTGATCTACTGCACTTCATTCTTCCTCTGTCTTAGTGTTGCTGTTATGTCACATACCAGACCTCTATCTCTATTTCCACACTGTTCTCTGCTCTTCTTCGCACTTCACAATACACCACACACACCTTCTCATTGAAATCCATCTGGTATATATATCCGCACAAAGGATTTCAACATCTTTCTAGTCAACATCTGGAATACTCAATATTTTTCCAAACTCTGGTCTGTCGGCTGAATCCTTGCTTACCAAGTGTTGCGTATCAAAGAGATTCTTATAGAAGTAATCAATCATGTCGGCCAATCATGAATGATCCCTTAAGAAACTTTATTACCATTAATATCTCATCTGGATTAAGGTCTGATGCTCTACCGGTCAGTTCTTCCTCAGCCTACTCTGCCAAATAGGAACCCAATACTTAGGTGCTCATATCTCTTCACTCTTTCATCACTAGAGGCTCAATCCCTGGAATCTATCATTCAAGGTACTCCTCTTGACTTCCCCAAGTCCACACTTTACTGAGATACTTCCTCTGAGAGATCCAGACCTGATTGTCAGACCTTGCTGCATGCTCTGTTCTTGGTCACTAGACCAAAATACTCTTCAATCTGACTTCTGGTATAGACACACCATGTCCTACAGATGTGTGGGATAAAGTTTGTTGCCATCAATGACAACACTCATGAAGCCACACAGTGTCTCTTGCCAACAACCTCCCCCTTTGGCATTGATGGCAACACTTAGTGAAAAATGACTAAGTGTCACACTACACTCCCCCTTGGCTGATGCTCTGTTCTAATGTACATTTTACTGGAGCTCCCCCTTAGCTAGATTTCACATTTCTCACTGCTACTTAGTCCCCCTTTGACATCAATGGCAAAGGGTAGAATCTGCACACCAAAATTTCCAAAAAAAAATCCAACTATACTTAACTGCATAAGTATATATACATGCTATACTTACATAAACTGAAGTATATCTGCAAAAGTTGTCTTCAACTAGACAAATTCTGTTGCCCAACTCTGCTTCATCCTATCCAAAATTGAGATGTGACCACTCAACAGGAATACAAAAGCTTCTGCCCTCTTTAGATCTGTCGGATCACTGGTCCGGGCTATGGTCTGAGCATCAGTTAAGGCCTCATGCATGGCCTCTAATTTAGGGATAATCATCCCTCTAAGTTCACCCATCCTACTTATTATGTTCTTCCTCTCCTTCTCAAGCTTCTTTATCTCATTTATGACTGCAATAGTCTGACATTCCTGGTTTATTATGGATGTGGTGAGAGGATCAAAATTCTGAGAGAAGCTTGACAGTTTATCCTCTTGTTCTTTCACTTTCTTCTCAATATCCTTTGTCACTTTAGACTAGGATAAACAAAATTTATATACTTCTCTGCCATCTTTAAGAGCATTTTCTAAGCTCTTTATCCCAATATCCATATTTCTCCTATCATTGGTTATAAATCTTTGTATCTCGGAGAATCTTTTTTCTAAAAACTCCTTCTGGACCTTTTCTTCAGCTGACTTCTCTAAGGAATCAAAATGTGTATTAACATAATTTACAAGAGATTTTAGATTACCAGATGAAGAGGCCAAAGGATCCTTCTAAAAGGATGGCATGATTTTTTCCAACACATCGGATGCAACCTCTATCAACTCACAGTCTTCCATGTGAGATTTCAGAAGTTTTTCTTTTGCCTTTGCTTGGGCAAAGGAAGCTATCTTCATTGTTTGAACCAGGGAGAGGGAATCAAAATTGAATGGTCCTTGAAGCAGTTCTGGTTCATCAATTTCCATCATCTCTTTGGTCAATAAATCTTTGACAGTTTCTGCAGTGTCTCTTGCCGGAGACAAAGTCTTCTTCCCTTTTGCAGTCTCAGAACTGTCTCCTGGAGTCTTCTCTGTTTGGTCTTTTTCTTTTTCCTTTACTTCTTCTTGATTGGTTTTCTCCTTTATTCTTTCTTCTCCTTTAGATCCGGAGTCTGCAGGGGAATCCAGATGAGAGATATTTACTTTTTCTTGGACTTCCTCTTCTAGAACAGAGGAATCCAGGTCCTTAGTTTTCTCCTCACCTATCTCTTTTGATTCTTCTGTATTTTTCTCTGAAGGATCTTCCTTTGATGTACTGAGTCCTTCATCATCCATGACAGAGGGTTCATCACCTAAGTCCTCTACAACAGGAATATTGAATCTTTTGTATGCATTCCGGAGGATGTCTTCTGTTTCTTTTGCTACTTTGTCAGTCTCTCCAAGCATAAGCTGATTCATTCTAGCTTTGCTCCGAAACTCATCCTTGCAATCTTTGAAGATCATATTCATTTGTTTCAGAGTGATTGAAGGATAGAGTTGAATAGCTATCTATTCTCGGATCTCAATTTCCTTTGCCTTGGCATTGTTCTTCCTTATTTCTAGTTCCTTCTCTAGGCTTTTGAGAATTAGAGATATGATTTCAATAAATGCCTTATTATAGATATTCAGATACCTAACTGTAGCTTCTTGCAAGATCTTCTAGTCAGCTTCATTATATTCATCATAGAACTCAGTCATTGGTTTTAGGTTCCCATCCATAGTGACTGATTTGATGATATCATCAATGCAGAGAGTAGGCTTTTCAACAAATTCCTCTGCCTTCTCTTCTTTGCCTTGATCGGTAGAGGGTTCACCGGTTGTTTTCTTCTTCATTTTCTTGACTTCCTCATCAGTTTCAGTTTCTTCATCATCCTTCTGACTTGTATAGGATCTTGTTACCTTTTTCTTTGTTCTCTTTTGTCCCTTTCCAGATGTCTGGGCTTCTGATTTTGATGCCTTTTGGATTTTAGAGGTGGTAGGTGCAGAGCTCTTGGAGGATCTGGTTCGGGAAGGGGCTTGCACTGGAGCACTTTCTTTTTCAATTTCTTGCCTTTCTTTCTCTGCCCTTTCCATCTTCTCTCTGTTTGCATCAAGTGCCTCTTTTGATATTCCATGCCTCTTGGCAAGTTCTTCTACTTCCCTTCTTACTTTTCTCTTGATCTCTAGCTGTCTATGTTCAACATGAACTTTTACACTCAGCTCTTGGTAGGTTCCAAACCTTTCTGCCTTAGGATCCTTGGGCTGAGTTAACAGATGTTGGATATGCAGCTCTAGAATTTTCTTATCAACTTCATACCCCATTGGCATGATCCAGACTATCCTTGGCTCCACTGCCTCCATTAGACATTGATCAGTTTCTACCACAAAGCATACTGTATCCTTATACTTTTCAACTAGTGATTGGGGAATTCTCTCTCTGGCTTGCATCATACTTTGAAAGTTCTTGAAGTAGCCCCAGAGTGCTGTATGTTGTGCCTTGGCATCACCAATTCCATGCAAATAATCTCTGATTTGTATGGCTATTGGTCTTTCATTTTGCCACATCCAACCACTAGATCTGGGAAGCTCATTCATAAAGTAAAAGAACAAACACAATATTAGCCCCCCATACTTGAATGAGTTTTTCTTGTCCTTCTTGATCTTTTGTAGGTTTTCCAACAGTTGGCTTAGAAGAAGCTCACAAAGATCATAATCTGTATTCTCCCTTAACATCTGATAAGCAGTGTAGATTGTAGTTCTAGGTACTAAATTTTCCCTGCTAGAGTGGTATATCTTGTAACCAATTATCATGGAGGTAAACTTGATATCCGGATCGGTGATATCTTCAATTATCATTGCTCTCTTGTCAAATTTTGATCCTGTTGCCTCACTCACTGTTTGATTCTTAACGGATTTGAGAGTAGGCAACCCACCGAATGAGTGCAATCTGGTAACTACCCTAATGGCATCCTTGGTTATCTTGAATGGCCTCATTAACCACATAAAGTTGTCATGCAGTCTACTCAGAACATACCGGACCCATTCATCTTCTACAAAAAAGGGGAAATGGATGCACTGACTGAAATGCTTATCCTGGATGGCCTTGTATTGGGGTTTGAGATCAAATGATTCATCTATCAGTTCCTTGTTGTAGATATCGATCATCTTGGATTCCCCAAATTCTTCAATATTTGCGTGTATGTAAACCCTAATATCTTCTACATGCAGAACTCCATGCGGAATGCTAGAAAATGCGCCTAGGGGATCAACTTCTAGGGATTTATAGGGATGTTTCTTGAATTTAGGGCGTGGCCTATCAATGATCTTCACAACATTCAGAGTAGCCATCTTTCAAAGATTTAGAGAGAGATTTCAAGAGCAGAAAACACCTCTTACGCTTCTAGGGTTCACGATATGAGCTGGATTGAGTTGCTTGGATGAATCTATTTATGCGGTTGATCTTTGAGAGGTTTGAGATAACTTGTTGCGGAGCTCCTTCTTTCTTCTTTTCGAATGCAAATGTGCAAATGATGAACCAAAGAACCCTTTTATTTTAGCACAAACCCTAATTCCATTTTGCAATAAATGTACAATCTAAGTTATTCTAGTTGCCTTGTTTTCCTTGTTCTGAGAGAGATCTTTCCGAATCATTGGTATGCACTATTAGCTGTCTCTCTACCTTTCCCCAATCATTCCACTTGTCCATAGATCAAGATACCTCAAATTTGAATCATATCGGATCTAACTGTGAGAATCCTGTTCTTATTGGATGACTGTTAAACCGGATCAATCTAGGAAGATTAACCTCTTCTAAACTTCTTGCGGATCTTCCATATCTTTACCAAGGCTCATTTAGATGTTTCTCTGAGAACCCTTTAATCCGCAACTTTCCATGTGCCAATTTTAGGCACCAATTGACTGGCTGGGGGAACTTGTTTTCTTTTGAGACTCCCCCTGAGCCAAAACTCATCTATTTAGTTTTTGGAAGGAATATCAGCACCAAATTTTGGTGCGGATCCATCCACAACATTTTTTGTACTCCTCTTCACCCAAATTTTGTTCATCTCCCTTTGAATTTCATCCGCATTCACTTTTCCTTTTTCTTTGTCTTGGTTTTGATTATGATGCACCGGACCCTTTTTGTCCTGATTCTTGCTTTTGCAGAATTTGGCAATATGACCAAATCTATTGCAATTGTAGCAAACAACATTTCTTTGCATATTTGACTGATATCCTCTTGATCTGCACTGATTAGCCATATATCCCATTCTATTGCATGCAAAGCATCTACCATTGAATGAATTATTCATTTGCATATTTCTACACTCATGAGATTTGTGACCATACCTTTTGTAATTAAAATACTGTTCGGAGAAGGATGAATTAGTCTGATTCATTCTTCTTCTGCACTAATTTGCTTTATGACCAAAGTTATTGTAATTATGGCAGTATCCATTGAAGGATGGATATCTTTGAGCATTTGGTTGTCTTACCAGAGGTCTTCTAGGCCTGTTCCTTGGATTTCCTGATCCAGAGTTCTTCTGACTGGATCCAGAGCTTTCACCTTTCTCATACCCCAATCCTTGCTTGTCATCTACCCTCTTTTGGCTTTCAAGAAGAACTTCAAGTTGAGCAGAGCTTATCTTGAATTTCTCTTTGTATTCATTTGTTGTTTGAATATCCCTTTTTAGAGTGTCAATCTGATTCTCAAGTTGTTCTTCATTGTCTCTAGATTCTTCAAGATTAGATTCCAAATGCCTGATTATTCTGTCCATTTTGTGACAGTCTTCTGATTTCTCCTTGAGAGATTGTTTTAGATTATCTACAGTCTTTCTTTTCTCTTCAATTTCTTGGGTGAATTTCATAACTCCTGATTCCATTTCATGTCTTACCATAATGACCTCTTTTGATAACTTCTCACATAACTTGGTTTTCTCATTTAGATCTTCATTAGTATCATTGGCTTCATTTTGACTTGCTAATTGTTGAAGAAGTTCCTTTCTTTTCTTCATTGTGATACTTAGTTTTTCTTTGAGTTCATTTATGAAATCATTAGCTTGTTTGAGTCTTTCCCTCAGCTCATTGACTTCAGAGTGAGATTGATCAAGATCATCTAGAGCAGACTAAAGTTGTTCCCTCATACCATACATATCCATTGAGATGCCCAGATCTTCCTCAAGCTATTAGGCTCTGTCTAGAGGAACTTAGCTTTGATACCAATTGTTGATAATCGAGAGGGGGGGTGAATCATTTATCTTCAATCATCGACTTTCTTTTCTTCTTTAACAATTAGTGCAACATCAAATCATATAAGCATACATAACCATGGAAGCAGAAATAAACTCAACACACATGACACAATATTTTTGACATGGAAAACCCTATTAAGGGAAAAAACCACGGGGTGATTAACCCAAGATTGTATTCTCTGTTAAAAGAATAAGGTAGTACAAAATGGCACTTGCCAATTAGGGCTCACTACCCGAGCACACTGCTCACAAGAGGCTCATTGCCTACAATAGTTTATAGAAGGAAACCAGGTACTTGAACTGATGAGAAGCATCCACATATGCTTAGGTTCAGTTCCGATTAAGCTCAATATACTGATCTACTGCACTTCATTCTTCCTCTGTCTTAGTGCTGCTATTCTATCACATACCAGACCTCTATCTCTATTTCCATACTGTTCTCTGCTCTTCTTCGCACTTCACAATACACCACACACACCTTCTCATCAAAATCCATCTGGTATATATATCCGCACAAAGGATTTCAACATCTTTCTAGTCGACATTCTGAATACTCAATATTTTCCCAAACTCTGGTCTATCGGTTGAATCCTTGCTTACCAAGTGATGCGTATCAAAGAGATGCTTATAGAAGTCATCAATCATGTCGGCCAATCATGAATGATCCCTTAAGAAACTTTATTACCATCAATATCTAATCCAGATTAAGGTCTGATGCTCTGTCGGTCAGTTCTTCCTCAATCTACTCTGCCAAATAGGAACCTAATACTTAGGTGCTCATATCTCTTCACTCTTTCATCACCAGAGGCTCAATCCCTGGAACCTATCAATCAAGGTACTCCTCTTGACGTCCCCAAGTCCGTACTTTACTGAGATACTTCCTCTGAGAGATCCGGACCTGATTGTCGAACCTTGCTACATGCTCTGTTCTTGGTCACCAGACCAAAATACTCTTCAATTTGACTTTTGGTATAGACACACCATGTCCTGCGGATGTGTGGGATGAACTTTGTTGCCATCAATGACAACACTCATGAAGCCACACAGTAGTTCATCAAAGATCAAGGAAAGGCTAAGGCATGAAGGTCAAAGGGCTATCAGTGAATCGACAAGATGTCTTACTGGAAAAGTGGTTCAAAAATTTGAAACTTCATCGATAAAGCAAAAGGAGAACAAAAAACCAAGAAGATTCACCAACAGTTAAGGTTCGAGAAAGTTGGAATTTGCCGACTGATTGGAAAAGTGGCTAAGGCACAAAGAGTTTTGAAAAGGGTAAATTTGTCGAATGAGAAGGATGACCAAGTCAAAGGTTCACTATGGGGCACTTTTGCCGATAAGGTAAAAGGAGATGAAGAAATTTGACTAAGATAAGGCACATAAAAGGGCTATCGGCAAGTCGGTGGGATTTCAAACTTGCTAAGTAGTTCAAAATTTTGAGGATTCGCTGATAAGGCAATAGGAGCTCGGATGAAGAAGAATCAACACCAAAGGGAGATGATTTGAAAAACAAGAAAGTCACCAACAAGGTGAAATATGGCTAAGGCACAGAAGGTTCTGAAAAAGTTAGTTTTCACCGACGAAGGAAGAAATAGAGGGAGCCCAGCTTGTGTAACATAAAAATCGCCAATAAGGCAAAAAGGAGACAAAGAAGAAAAGTTCGCAAGAATGGATTTTTGTCGACAAGGAAAAAGAAGATGCCAGAAGAGTTCTGAAAAGTAAAATTTTTTCAATAAACAAGAAAGTTCACCAAGGCAAAGGAGAGTCAGAAAATTGGCGAAGGGATGAAAGCAAGAAATAGTTTGCGATTCCTCAAAATCGCTGATAAGGTGAAAAATGATAGCAAAGCATAAATCAAAAGGCTTGCCTAGTTTTGAAAAGAGAGAAATCACCGACCAAATGAAAATCAAAGGCGTGGAGTTCTACATGAGGCAATTTCGTCAACATAGGCGATGGGGAAATGAATTGTGTTACCAAATGTCTCATCATTTGAGATGAAGAAAATCGTGCGGGAATTCAAATTCCCTTGAGACATCATGGATGATTTTGAAGGTACAACACTTAAAGTGTTGTAAAAGCTTGCTCATCCCTGAAGTCATGCCATTTTCTTAGGATGAGGTATGCTGCATTCAAAGTTTGCAGGCAAAGTCAAATGCAGGTAGCTAAAACAGGGGAAATATTCAATTCCCCCATACAAGGAAGGTACAAAATGAATTTGCAAGTACACAGAAGGACTTCAAACCTTCCTTCTTAAATGTGCTTGGTACTTGTGCATGTAGGCAATCTCCCTCTACCATTTTCAGGCCCATCAGAAGGATGGCCGCCATCCCTTCTATAGATCTTCTGGCAGTGTTTATGAGAAAAAAATGAAGGCAGCTACTTGACCAGATTTTAGTGCCCACTATTCCATGATGGACTAGAAATGATATATATACATATGTAAATGATGTAATTTTGTTAGCTGTTCTTCTGTGTTGTTATGCTGGCCAAATAATTTGTTGTCACGAACCTTGTAGCGCATTTACAAGAACCAGTCAGATTTGATACGTTGTGCTCAAAGTTGAGCCTTTGATGTCTCTGAGTATGATTCACCAATGAATGTAAATGGATATCCCATGTCTACCTTTTTTGTAACAAATCGTATGTCTTTTGTAATGGTTATTTGACCTCTGTGATTAATAGAAGCAACTGATTCTGCCTCTCTCATTCACTTTTACATCGTGTCTGTTTGAATGTTGCTCATTTATTATGTAGATAAAACAGACCCTTTATAAGTTTTAGCATTTTGTTTTGGCCTTTGTTAAAGATTGTATGAGTTTGTGTTAGTCTATTCAACCTTTGAAATCACTATTGTGTTATGTCAGTTCTAGCTAAACATCCTAGATCGAGTGCATCTCCATTTTCTTTTCTGCATTCCTTCTATCTCTTTTCCCTTGGTAAGTGTAGCATTAGATTTAGCTTAATTATTTGAGCCTTAATCTCAGAAAGAGAAACCAACCTTCTCTGGAGGTTTGATCTTATCTGCAAGGTCCCACATCTTGAGATCAGTCCCATTGTGTCATTGGAATGCTTGTACAGCCTCCAAGCAGTGTGCAATTTCACATGATATCAATTACCTCTTCTTCCTTCGCTGTTGTAACATCCATCTTCTCATCCTCATCGCAAGCTACTCAAACCACTCCTTCGCTATCACCAAGGTCTGCAACAATACGTCAATTTTATCCCCCTCATCTGCTGCAACATTATACTCACTTTCAACTGCTGCAATCTCATTATTTGCATCCTTGCCATCTGCTGCAACCTCCTCAAGCTCTACTGTTGTTATCTCAATCTCCACAGCCACATCTTCAACCTCTTCTACCATCATCTCTTCTTCATCTTCAACCACTGTTGCACTTGCATCCTCTTGCTCGTTCTTTTCTTCTTCTTTCTCCATGCCTTCCTCATGGCATGTCTTCGCTATACATTCTTGCTTGTCATTACTCTTGACAAACTCTCCATGCTATAGTACTTCCAATCTATCCATCCTTGCATTTATATCCATGATCATTAAGGATACGTCCTCTTTTGATACTTGTTCCAACTTTCCCATATCATGGGATTTCTCACAAATATCCTCATCTCACTCGCTACAATCTGTCACAACTTGCATCACCTCTTCGCAATCCACAATTTCACTTTTCTTCATGGCTCCAGCTCTCACTGCTCAAGACTTCTCTCTCACACCTGTAACAGTCCACACGAGCTCTTCTTTACTGCACTTCTTCTACCCGTAGGTCCTGGTGGATCCTCTCCACTCTTAGGATTACCCGCTCTAATACCACTTTATGCTTGTGCAAACAACTCACAACAATTCTCAAACACGTAGAATTACCAAGTTCTCAAATACACAAAACACCTACAGGAAACATTATGCCCAAACAATACAAGATTGCAACAAAAATTCAAAATTTATTAATTCAAATCAAAACTACAACCATATACACAATATTGGTCTTCAATGGCCTCTCTCAAACATGCACTCGCTTGGCAGCTTCTACCTCTCTATTCTACCATGATTTTCCTTAGTTACAGAGGTGTGGACATTCTGCACAAATGGTGTTTCATTCTCCTCCCTCCAGTGCTACCTATCCTCCTGAGGCCGACCCCCAATCTCCTTCCAATCTTGTGCCCTTTTCTTTTACAATCTCTAGTGCCTAACCTCCTATCGAGTCTTTTTCTTTGGCAACAATCTATTCTTCTTCTCCAAGGCCAATGCCTTATCCTCATGTGCCTTGGTTTTTTTATAGATGGTAAGATCTTTTAATTGGTATTCATTCATTTCATATACCTTTACACTATAAGAGTCAATGTGACTCAACAAGCTAGGATCCTTGTAATTAAGACAACATTCCACACTATGAGAAAAGAGAATATGCTAAAATAATGGAGCAATATTCTATACACCAAACTGTTGTGAAATACAATGAGAGATCCTTGCTTATAAAGGCAAGGATAACAAGCAAGGAGTTGCAGTCATGTGACAAGTGTCACATTCCTATCACATCTGACAACTAGAGGATAGGATGCCAACTAGAGCACATGTGTAGGATAAGACAACTCACTACGACTATCAATAACTAGAAACATCTGAAGACTCACTAAGTCAACTTAACATGTGAATTAAGTGTGATGTGTGAATATTATTTAACTAATAAATATTTAAATAAAATGAATTATTCACACAAGAGGAAATTAACTAAACTAGTTAGGAAAAATCCCTATTCACACCAACACCCCCCTTAAGTGCAACTTAGGGAGTAGCTGACTAAAAAAAAGATGCAATGATGGTTCTTGGCTACTAGGCCATGTTAGGTACCCATGTACATCAAATCTCAAGTGGAGAAAAGGAGAAAACCTCATGGGATAAAACTCATCTCCAAAAGTGAGAATGCATAAAACAAATGGAATGAAAGATGTGATGGAAGGAGAGCTCAAGACCCCCTTATAACCACATCCAACACATATGTACAATCAATTACCTCCTATAGGAGAGCAAGAGTTAGAATATAGGTCTCCCCCACAATGAAGTAGCTCCTGTGTCGATGGTGAATGCCTAAAGAAGAATGCTGAAGAGAATCCAAAGCGGACAAACAACATTATTCCCCTTAGGAAGAAATTGGTCCAAAGGTTGATGTAGAAGAAACTCCATCTCAAGGTATGAGGCAAAAAGCCTCATGATGTATGCTATCTCTGAAAATGGCTCAAGTGTCCACATGTCACAACCAAAAGATGTAACATAATTAGGAGTTGCATGCCTAATCAAAGAATGTGACAATCCAAGACAAGATGAAAACTCAAGATCATCGATCTCCAAAGACGAGGAATCCTTCGAATGATACTAATATATTCTAACTCAATGCCAACCTGTGACAAGTGAAGAGGAGAAGAAGGTGCCCGCACATCCGAATAGATGAATCAACTCATTCAAAGAGGAGATGATTGTCATCAATTATGTCCTCCAAGTCATTGATGTCCTCCAAGTCATGAAGATAGGACTCAGAAAACAAGTCTGAAATACCTGTCAAGTACTCATCCCATAAACCTATATCTGGAAGACAAAGAATATCTTGCTCAAATGAAGTGGATGAAGCTATGTCAATGCCAGTCTCTAAAGAAGCAGGAGGAGGAATCTCAGAACTAGTCTCAAGAACCGAAGTGGATGCAAGAACACTAAGGTTCAAGTGACCAAACTTCTCCTTACAAACATGATTCACGCTTGATGCATGAGTATGAATATCAACCAATGGATCTACATCATCATCAGAAACAAAATGGGAGAATGTATACAAGCGAGATGCATGATCAACCAACCCAACAACAATGATATCTTTGCTCTCCAAGTCTCGTATGATCACAGAATCAGGAGTAAACTCAACTATCTTCCCTGCACCACAATGAGTAATTCGGTAGATGGAAAGGAGATTGGCTGTCAAGGAAGGTACACACAACACATTGTTGAAAGTACTCTCGCCAAGATCAATAGTTCCTTTTCCAGTTACATGCATGTATGTATTGTTACCCATCAAAATAGGTGGCAAAGTACATGACTAAAATGAAGAGAACATACCTTGTGAAGAGGCCATATGATGAGAAGCTCCTGAATTGAGAGGCCATATGATGAGAAGCTCCTGAATCAAGAAGCCATCTATCTTACTGCAGACTTGTTGAAGCAAAAAGTTCCTGTCCTTTTCCTTTGGTTGTCCCAGTGACAAATCTTGTTATCTTTGGCGGTGTAGATGATGATAGTGTTGAAGAAGAAGAATTGGGTAAAACTGATGCTGATGAAGGATACTCAATGTTATGTTTTTGAAGAAGTTGTGACATCTCATCAATTTTTTTCTCATAACATTTAGTCTCATCATGACCCAATTTCTTACAATAAGAACACTTTGGCTTCTTATTTTTATTGGACTCCTCTTTGGAAGAAGAGTTGGAGGTTTTATTTGATTCTTTCTCTTGCTCATTAGACTTTGAATCCATTTGTTTTTTTTCCTTATTATTTGAAGGCTTAGGATCTTTTGTGCTTTGTGTTACAACTAGAGCCTATGATCTAGGAGACTTCAATGTGCCCATGTGTAGTAGCTTGGCTTGTTCTCTAGTGAGTTGTGCAACAAACTCCTCAAGTGAAGGCATAGTAAACTTACTACCAAAACCATCCACTGTAGCATAAAGGGTAGAAACATAAATCGAATAAGCATGACCCAATTTTGCAAGAATAGATAGAATCAATTATTCATCTTCTTTCTCTATACCACACTGTTTGATTTTCAACCTGGGAGACTTAAACTTGGTGAATAAATCTTCAATTTAATAAAAATCTTGAGGATTAAGTGCAATTATCCCATTCTCCAATTTGAACCTTCTTATTTTATCTTGCTTACCAAAGAGATTGTCTAATGTTGTCCATATCTCATTTGGTGTTGTACAAGACTCAACATGAAATCTAAGATCTAGAGAAATAGCAAGATAAAGTGTACCATAATCCTCATCTCTTCTATCTAACCATTTTCTTCTCTTAGTAGCACCTGTGGGTTCAGGATATGTGCCTAAAGTTATTCTATGTAACTTTTGTTTATACAATAGAATCTCCATGTTTTTCTTCCATTCATAATAATTATATGGAGCTAAACGTAGAATTTGAGGCACATCCATGGTGAAAAAAAAAAACAACAATACAACAACACCCCTTTACTATGCAAGAGAGAGCCCCCCCAATTTGTTGTGGCACTTTATACTTAGTGCAATTTACAATTGTCCTCAAAGGACCAAAATTGGGAAAATAATTAAAATCTCTTAAAATAAAGATCTGAGTGAGATTAAAATCACTCACACTAATTTATTACAGCAAACAAATCCCTTCACAATAAATTTCACCTTCTCAAGTCTCAAAATGCCCAAGTTATCACTCAAAATCCAAAAAAATGACAAATTGAATTAAATGAACCTAGAGCTAAATCTAAGAAAAGTGCATGGATGGCTTTGAATATCTCCTGAATACCTTTTTGATGTCACAAGAATCATGAAAATTGGAGATCGTGGTAGAAATTTGTTAGCTCGGAAGACAAAAAGAGAGATCTATCTTCAACCTGCAATAAATGTTGTCAAATAGAAAAATTTGAGAAAAAAACTTGCACAACTGCGAAGTAGACTCTGTCAACTTTCCCTCGATATCTTGTTTTCCCAATTTGTATACCCTGGGCAAAAGTTATGCAAAAAACAAAAAAAAAACCCCTTTAGGGATTTGAGGAGCCAAGAAGGGGCCTTGGTAGATGAAATATTTTGTGTGGGATGAAATATGCTATGTTGAATCAAAAGACCGTTGTCAGTGAAAAAAAAAGCCTGATTGCAAGGAAAAAAGGTCTGCTAAAGCCAAAACCACCTGTACAATCATCAAAACTGCTTGCTACAAGTTGAAAACCACTGCTATAGGTGGTATTAGGAGCTGCCGAGCTGTTTGTAGTCACCAAGTAGTTTTGGAAATCACCGATGGTTTATAATTGTCGCCGATGGGTCATTTCAAGCTGCTGGCAGAAATGTTTAAAATCGCCAGTGGCATTGAAAAAAATTGCTAGGCAGAAAAGTTTTAAATCTGCCGGAGGCGGTGTATACAGGCTGTCGGGGAGGGTTTTGTTGGCAATATGTGTTGTCATTGATATTAACATAGTATTCGTTGATGTCAACATAACAAATGGAAATGTATAGACAGACTTGTATAAAGGAAGAGTCAATATGGTCAAGGAAAATCAGTCCCGGAGAAGAGAAAATGTTCTAAGTATGAATCAGTTTTGGGATTCAACATGATGCAGAAGGAAACAGTCATATCCTTGCATGATTCTTGCATACACACTTACATATCTCATCAGTTGGGAGTACCACACTCAAGGGTAAGAAATAGAAGATTGACTAAGATATCCACAGTGCACATTCTAAGGCAGAGTCAACTTAAATTGGTCCACATTTCTCCACAAAGAAAGATTTGACCATGCAGTTCTAATGATAGTTTATGACATATATTGACATGTTATATCCAAGGTTTCAGTCTCTCATTCTTTCAGCATGAAAAGTTACAAGGGATAGTTCATCGACCATCACCTAGATAGAGCAAAGCAGTAATGGGAAGACAATGGAATGCTCTACATTCCTTCGGAAGAGATGTGTTTGTCATGCGGCTCTAAGGGATGACTAAGATTAGTATTTTATATGCTATGATGAAGTTTCAAGTGTCCCAGTCGTCCACAAAGACACTACCCAAGTGACATAGGTATCACATTCTACTCCGGAGCCTAAATATATAAGTTAAATTCTTCAAAAGATGAAACTTTTGGAAAGATAGTTACCATTTAACCAAAAGATTGATTTGTTAATGCTTGATACAACCGCCAGAGCTAATGAATCCACTGGAGGTGGTTAAGTCCCAAGCATTGCGCTGCACAACACAAGGAGACCTAGGGTGCACACCTTGCAATAATCCCCCTTAGCGCAAGTGAGGGGTTCAAACTCGTGACCCAGGCTATGATACCAATTGTTGGAAAGACAATTGCTGTTGCACCAAAATATTGACCTACTAAAGCCTGATACAACTGCTAGAGTTAATGAATCCACCAGAGGTGGTTAAGCCTTGTCACGAACCCAAGCGCTACGCTGCATAACACAAGGAGACCAAGGGCGCACACCTTGCAACAGAAACATGTATAAATCCATTATCAAATCTTGTGCAGAGGAAGTATATGGTCAAAGACACATCAGATATGCTCCGCACATAGATAATTCTCATTTTCTAGTACCGCATCAAAATGTCATATCTGTAAGCAAAGTTATAAGTATAATTGTCTTCCAGAATTCTAAGTACCTAAGCCATTCTTGAATTCCTCTGAAAACTTTAGATAGAGGTGTGTGGATCTAGTGAGTAGCATAAATTGATATCTATGATCATTCCCAAAAGGTTTTAGACCCTACACTTCATCGCAATATCATATTTTGGGTTGTGAAGCATTACATAAGGTCTGGAAGACTCTGTTCTCTACAGACTAATACATTTCTTTTCTTGCAGATGAATAGTTTAGTATAATACTTCTCTGGTAAGGTGTATAAGTTCTATTGAGCTCTTGTATGATTGAATTCTTTGTCCACATTGAGTTTTTGACTTCTCCCCGATGGTTGAAAGATGAACAGTCAACCCTGTTAAGCAGTATGAGCCGATTGGTTAAGTACCTATTGCATGTGGGAGCTTCTGACTAGTTACTCCAAGCCTGAAAGGTGTGGAAAGGTGTGTCCTGATGTTCTTCATAAAGCCTTGAGTCTACAACAAGTTTGTTATCACTTTGCATGTGTGATGGCCGACTACTAACTAGCTACATGTTACATTCAATATTGTTCTAGATGCTGACCTAATTAATGTTTCGAGATGTTGTAGAGGATATATATAGAAGATATAATTCATTTTAAAGGAAATTGATGTGAAGGTGAATATAGCAGAGTAGAAGAAGATATGAAATGCACAAAATTAGTTTGAAGATATGTATAGCAAGAATAGCAGACTGCACCATCAACATACAATAAATGTGTTCTCCATAGCAGTTCTCATATTTATATTATCATTGTAATAGCATTGAGCTGAGTATTCAGGGAGTAGTAGCTTCCTTGGTTCATAACCCTAAATCAAAGTTGTAAATCAGGGAGTAGTAGCTTCCTTGGGTTGAAGACCTAAAACAATGTTGTAATATCTTTTTGCAGTGAGCATATTATATGGTGAGCTAATCGTCATCGTGGTTTTTCCTTGTTTTAGGGTTTTCCACATAAAAACACCGGTGTTATGTGTTGACTCTTGATTTGCATGTTTTCCTTCATGTTTTCAAAGCTATTCAGTTTTATCAGTAAATGGTTGGTTAAAGTTTTTAAGTGTGTTGATTCACTCCCCTCTCAATACTCCATTGTGTTCAACAATTGGTATCAGAGCCAAGTACCTTTGAGAAGATTAACCACTGAGATAGATCCTCCACTTGAACACATGGAATCTGAAGTGATGAACAATGATATATTTACACCAAAACCAGATCTAGAAGCAATGGAACCTAAAGGTTGGGACTTTGAGTCTAATGAGTGTGAAATAGATCTTGAAGAAGAACTCAAGACAACCCTTAATGATCTTGAGGAAGCAAAAGATCTAAATTTAGAATATGAAGATATGCTTTAAAAAGCAAAGGAGACAATTGACAAGTTAAAAACAAAAGCCAAAGAATCAAAAGAAGAAATTGGGAAACTAAAAACTCTAATAGAAAGAGATAAAGGAAGTGACAAGCTCAAGGAGGCTAAAGACATGATCTCAAATTTAAAGGTCATGGTTGTGTTGAACACAAAGAATACTGAGAGGGGGGAGGGTGAATCAGTATTCTGTAAAACTTTTCATTCACATACTCATGAATCCATTTACCAAATTCAATAACATGAAACCAAAATAAACATAAGAAGAGCAGCCACAAATTCATAACACATAGACACCAGGATTTTTACGTGTAAAACCCAAAAAGGGAAAAACCACGATGAGTGTTAGCTCACAAGATATTATGATATCAAAACTGAATTACAAGAAGGCTCACTACCAAAGGACTCAGTGTCCAAAGAAGTGCTCACTACAATAGGCTTACTGCCATAAAGAAGAGAAGAGAAGATAGAGAAACGGTGGCTCACTACCAAGAGAAGGCTGCTACAAATGCATCTACAAAATGTTGAAATGTAGTTCCATTAATAGCTTAATATACAGATTCAAAAGTCTTTATCATAATTGCCCTGCTTTTTTGCTCTGCTTCACATATACTCTATTCTTCTACCTTTACTATTCCTTTCTGATCACAAATAGCCTCAGATCACATACACATTGAATTCGCACCACATTCGCACTCACTCCTCACTCCAATACCAAAATTTGTCAAGAATATATATCCGTAACATGAATTATTCCAATACTAGGTCAACATGCAAAATATGAAACTTGTATATCAAAGTTGTACCTTGTCGGCTTGATCCTTTGTATAAACAGCAATGTGAACCCATATAATCATTTGGGAATCATCATATAGGTCTGGACTCATTATAGAACCACTTAGATTGATGATTCAAGTAATATACCTTTACCGCACATCGATCCAACTGTGTGTCGGCCTTATCCCAAAGTACACACTTACACCTTATTGTCTGTCATGTCATAACTTCTATTGCGGAGCACATGAAACTTCAAAAATCACATCAAACATTCATTAGTCATCACTAATCATACCTTTAGGACTGTAGGTCATAATATTCTTATGTGGCGAATTGCAGACCTCTAAACTACTGACTCTGTCACTGTAGAACACTATCAATCTGAATGTCAATACTCAGTAACTTGTAGATGATCTTCTGGTGAACTTCAACCTCCACAAATCTAGAATTAGATACTCTTCATATGTGTTTACAACACCTCCAAACTGCAAATCAAGATACCCAATACTAGAGGAATGCGGACTGAATTATTTAGGTGTTGTACTATGTTCCTGACTACACTTTGTTTGCCAGCCTTAGGCAATTCACAACACAACTTCTGGAGATTGTCAAGATATGAAACTTAGGATATAACATTGCATAACATCTAAGTATAGCATACCTGAACTGCATGGCAAGATCTTCATCTGCGGAGGAGTACCAACTGGATTTCTATCCCTAGCTCAATGTGATGCCAATACTTAGTCAATTTGGCTAAGTCAATCTTACCAGACCAAAATACTGTACACATCTTTGTCTCAAGAGGTGTCTTCAAACATGTCAGGTTGTCACTATCAATGACAACATCAAAACTTCAACATATCAGCAGTGTCTCTTGACTATGTTGCCAACAGGTTGAAGAAAAGAAAGGATTGAAGATTGCTTAAATATCAAGGTTAATGAGAAATCAACTAAATGTTCAAAACTTGAAGAGGAAGTTGTCACACTAAGGAATGAATTGGAAACGGCCGAAGAACAGATTGACAGGGGACTAAAAGTGAAAGGAGGAACTAATATTCTTGATGAAATAATAAGTTCTCAAAATCCAACAAAAGAAAAAAATAGGTCTTGGTTTTGATAAGGGAAAGAGTCCTATGATCAATGCTTCTGTAAAATTATATGATGACTTTCATACAACAGGAAAGTCTGAATCTAGGAGAGAAGAAACCTACACTGAAGGTCCTAAGAGAAAAACTTATAGAGATTCAAAAGAAGATGAATCCACTCCTGTCAAAAGACAAAGGAAGAATGTGAAGAAAGATTTCAAGTATCCTCAACCTACAAGGTAATCAGCTCACATCATGTATTCTCAAAGCTTTAATGGCAATTTTTTTACTTGCAATAATTTTGGTCACAAAGCTGTGGATTGTAGAAACAAGATGAATCAAAAAGCTTTAAGATGTTACACTTGCAATAAAGTTGTTCATAAAATTGTTGAATGCAGAAGTAGGATAAACCAGAGCTCTATTAGATGTTATGCATGTAACAAGTTGGGACACAGGGCAAATGAGTGCAGAAGTAAAATGTCAAGGTATACCAGGGATAATGCTCAATCCTTTTATGGATATTGTTATACTTGTAATAAGTTTGGCCATAAAACAACTAACTACAGATCAAGGGCAGGAGTGGAAATGCTTAGCAAACAAAATGCACCTGTCATGAGTGCAATCAAACAAGGAATTCAGGAAAGAATGTGAAACCCATTGATCTTGCTCAATAAAGAGTGGAAATGAACAAAGTATGGAAGAAGAAGGAAGTTAGTGACATTTATGGACCTCTGCCTAATGCAGGTGGGTCCTCCAGTAATTAAAAGGCAAAACACCAGATGAGGGGGAGTTTCAAAAATAAAATTTTCAAACCCCTAAACATGCAAGATGTTGAATTTTTAGCATATGGATCAGTGCTGGCATGAGAATGATAAGATTAAGGAATTAAAGGAGTCTGATGAAAATTGCAAAGAAAAATCTCTAAATGTGGTAGAATGCAAAATAAGTTAGGGTTTACAGTGACAAGAACTTCTACCATGAGGTTACATAGACTCAGGGGGAGTTATTTATGCAAATTCACCATCTTCTTTTCATGATGATGCAAACACCCAACATGTAGATGATCTTAACAAATTTTTTGGAGCATTTGAATGATTTGCGGAGGATTGCTAAAGGTTTACAAGGTTCTGCATATGAAAGAGAGCAAATTAAGTTAAAATAGAAACTGCAATAAATGCAGAGGAAAATTGTTGGTGGAATGTTTATATAGGCAAATCCCTAGTCATTTTTTATCACATTTGAGAGAAGACAAAATTTTTGAAGAGCTAAAGGAGAACTGAAGGCACTCAGCAAGTTGATCGAGAAAGATTTATCACCGCACATCCAGGTATTTTTCATATTTCTGGTTAAACCCTAGCTTTGAAGATATTGCAATGGCAATGCTAGTGGTGATAGATATAGTTGAAAGGCCAAGGCCTAGATTCAAGAAGCATCCTTTCAAATCCACTATAACTGATGAAGCCAAGGCATTATCACAAGTTCCTGCAAATGTATTACATACGAAGGACATCTAGATCTATATCCACTCTCCAATTGATGAGTTTGACCATCTTAAACTTGAACAATTCAAAAATGAGCATTTGTTGGGAGATGATTTCCAGTTAAAACCAGAATTTGCAAACATTGCCGCCAAAAACCTAGACATCTCGAAGGGTTTTCCAAACTTTCAGTATGAAGATGCTTGGGTAAGAATTGCCCTAAGTTGGATTCATGAAGACATCTTCTACTTAGACTGACCTCACATTATCACCAAGGATGACATAAAGGCAGTGACAGGTTTATGCTTCTTCAGACCTGTGCTTGTTTTGAAGTCTGTAAAGAATGAAGACGTAATGAGGCTCACCGGAGCTAAATTTGACAAAATAACTCTGACAGTAGATGATATTGATGACATGGGGGTCTAGTATGCAACCATGGGTATTGCATACAAAATCTACTTTACAAAAAAGGACAACTCTATCTCTGCAACAACAATCCACATAGCATATCATATGGTTAAGGAAGGAAAAGATTTTGATCTTTGTGAACTTCTACGGAAACAACTTGTAGACAACTTAAAAAGGACAAAAGAAACCAAATACAAATTCTGGTATGGTTCTCTAATCATGTATGTCTTATGTTTTACTATTTGAATGAGTTGCCTTCAATGAAGGGAATGGTGTGGAACTCAAATAAACCTGTGGCTCATCAAATCAAGGATTACATGAGAAGCTTTTCTGATCATAAGCACTACAATACTTTATTTTGGGGGTTCTTCAAAACCTTTTAGACTGACATGCAATCCAGAGAAAGGATACCTGGAAAGGTTGTGGAAAAATACAAAACTGATATCACCTTTACGGTTGATAAAGACAATTGTTATATGGAGGGTGTGGAACCAAGAACATC
This sequence comes from Cunninghamia lanceolata, assembly GCA_027924645.1. NCBI lineage: Eukaryota > Viridiplantae > Streptophyta > Pinopsida > Cupressales > Cupressaceae > Cunninghamia > Cunninghamia lanceolata. The sequence continues at coordinate 4,658,923 of BSBN01000659.1, read as the reverse complement.
CTAGATTACAACCTTACCCTATGAGGTGTCAAAATTTTATTTAATAGGGTATGCTGACATACTTATTAGCAAGCCAAAAGATCCCTCTACTAAGAGGGTTGGCGCATATGATGAAAATGCTAAGAAGGATGTTAAGGAAACATAAGAGAAAAAATCCAAAGTTGAGGAAATGAAAACAAACTTAGAGGAGATACTCATGTCTCCTAAAGGATCTTTAGGAGGGGAAAAACCACCTCCCTCTACACATCCAAGAAGAACAAGTAGATCAACTACAGCAACCTCCTCTGTTGCCTCTGCATCTTCATTACCTGCTAAAAGAATGGGCTGTGAAATCCTAGTATAAACTATTAAAAAGAAAATGCCTAGGCAAAAGAGTAAGGGAAAAAGAGAAAAAGAAAAAAATGTTGAAGAAGACGAAGAAATTAAAGATGAAGAAAAGATAAATCCAGGGAATGTTGAAGATGTTGAAGAAGATGAAGAGGAAATAAAGAAAGCATCTTTACTGAAGAAAAGAACAAGAAAAGAAGGTGGGACCTCAGAGGAGAAAAGAAAAGGTAAAGCCAAGAAGATTAAGAAACCTGATCATGTTCCCCTACAGTTAGATGCAACTATAAATGTTATGACAGAAGGGACCTTGGCAGAAGTTGCAAGAATCTATGATGAAAGGCCTGCAGATGATAAATCCACTCTTAAAGAAGCAGTGGTCAAGTATACGGGAGCACACAATATGGCTTTGATTGAAATCATACATCAACTTCCAAAAGGCCTAGCTGACATCCTAACCAAAAGGAGAGATGATGCACTAAACAAAGAAGCTGAGATAAAAAAAAAGTGCAGTTGAAAAGGCTTGTCCTACCATCTCTAAAGAAGCCAGAATCAAAGTTTCCAAAATTCTTACAAAAGAATTTAGGACTAAAAGAAGACTAAACGCTCTAATGTCAAGGAATGAGGAGGAGATAAAGAAGTTGAAAAATGAAACTTTAAGGAAAACTATAGAAGTCCTCAACAAGATGAAGATTGAGACGAGGATCATTGAAGAACTATCTGGTCAATCTGAGGAAAGTGAGGAAGGTAATGACATGCCTAAAAAGAATAAGGAGATGGTCCTCCTTGAAGATATTGGTGCTTCAGCTCCTCCAGACACTCCTGTAGAACAAGGTTCCTTTCCTCTAAAAACAATCGAGGCACAAAACATTGAGGGTCGAGACAAGGACAGTGTTACACCTCCTCCAGAAAACACAGGAAATGTTGAAACAAGAGGAGAAGTTACCTCTAAAGAGAGTCAAGATGAGAGGAAAATAATGATGATGAACAAAAGAATGGAAAGGATAAAGAAAAGGCTAAAGAGGAAGAAAAGTTAGAAGGGACAAATGACATAAACCAAAGTGGATCTGAGATAGATTCTCTCCAAGATTTATTGAATCTACAAGTGCAATTTCAATGGGTCATCACTCCCCAACTACTGCAGATTCCAACTAATGAGGGATAGATAGACCTGACAGGTATATCTCCTCTTCACAAATTGTAGCTTGGAGATATATTGCATACATATGCTAGGAAAGAGTTCATACAAGAAAATTTGAAGAAAACCAGTGCAGTAGAAGATGCGGTAAAGGTTATTCTAGAAGGGTTACTAGAGGTAACCATTAACCCCTCTTTGACTGCTGAGCAAAATCTCAAGTTATTAATGTACTCTTTCAAAGATCACTCTTCCCATTTAAAGCAAAAAGCAAAACAAGAGGCAGAAAGAACAATAATTGACAATAAGATAGGTGAAATGATTGAAAATGTGCAAGTGTACATAATAAGCTCAAGGAAAATTTAAAGAAATTTAAAATCTACATTGATGAAGCTACAACCCTATATCTATTTTCTTTAAAATGGTCTACTTCAACAAAGAATATCAAGGCTCAGATTGACTCTATTGAGTCACAACTATCTAAGTTTGCAGAAACTTATGATTTGTCAAAAGACAAGATGGATGCAACAAGGGCACGGGTTGAAAACCTGCATGCACAAATGTCTCAATTACAGGAGCAGAGAGAAAATATAAAGAAGAAATTTGGTCAGTTGAGAGAGGTAATGAATTTGAGACTTGCTTCAATGTCTGGCATGTTAGGGGAGGTAGAAAAGATAGATCAAAAGATGAAGACCCCAAGTGATTTAAAGGAATGCAAAAAAGGATGTTAAGGAAACATAAGAGACTGTAGACACCCAAAATTGACCTAGTTATCATTAGTATCAAAATATTGTATTAGCTATCATCTGCATTTGTCTAACACACTTGAGCAATTTCCCTATCACTTATTTCTTCTATTAATTAAATAAATTTATATTTATTTAATTAATTCATTATCTATTTCTTCTATTTCCTCTATTCTATAATTAAATAATCTTCAATTATTTAATTATCTCTTATTTCTATCTATTTTAATTAAATAAATTTTATTTATTTAATTAAAATTCCTTTCATAAGCCCACTTTCCAATTAATTAAATAAATTTTATTTATTTAATTAATTTCTCTTATCATTTATCTTCATGAGCCGAGATGTGTGCCTCTTTCATTTAAAAAACATGTGTGGTACTACATCTTTCATTTAATATCTTTCACATGTAGTACTTTTTATGTACACGGTCACACATAAGCCTTATCTTCCCTCCACTTATCATTTACACATTCACCTATGATTATCATTTAATCTTAGCCATTCACATAGCCACCAAATCTCCACCATTGATTGATTTTGGTTGAAGTCTATATAAACACCCTCTCATTCCATACTACATCTATCCATCATTTTCATATAGCGTCTACATTATCATCTTGAGCATATTGAGCACTTTAGCATCCGTTTAGCATATTATCATTATCATCCATCCATCATGGCAGCTTTTATATTCATAATTGTTCATTGTTAAGAAGTAATCCACATCATAAACAAGGAATCATACAATCTAGGTGATATTGTTCTTGAATTGCATGCTTTTGATTTCACTTGGATTCGATTCTTTGATGGTGGTAGGATTAAGTTTTTAATTATATGCTTAATCTTATTAACTTGATTTTTACCTATCACATTTTGGCATGCCCGGTGGGACCCACGTCTTTGATTAACTTTGTTGTTTAAAGTTTTTTTGTGAAGATCAGATTTTTCGAGCACTTACAACAAGTTTCAATCACTTCTAAGCGAAAACCAGTCGCTTTCAGAACATCCGCATCACTTTTAAGCTAAAATCTGCCACTTTCAGCATTTTCTAGATCACTTTCAAGTCAACAATGGTCGCTTTCAGTCCTTTTCGTGTCGCTTTTGAGCAAATAGTGGTCACATCTATCATAATTGGCGTCACTTTTAAGCCAAAACTGATCGCTTCTGGCTGTCTGGATCACTTTCTGCAAATTAGGGTTTTTTTTATTTACATTTGACTTTTTACAGGGATTTTTACGCATTTAGCATATTTGGGTCACTTACAAGCCTTAACAATTCACACTTTAATTTTTTGCATCGCTTTTGAGTCTCAGCTGCTCACATCTGCGTTGGTCTATGTCACTTCTGATTAGTAACATTTCACCTTCAGCTGAATACAGATCACTTTTGATCAATAATTGATCACCTCTAGTAACTGTGTCGCTTTCAGTTTTATTATTTACAGTTCAGTTTTCTTGGATACTAATCAGTTATTTGTGCAGCATCTTATCAATTGTCCAAGAAAAGGAGGTTGTGAAACTACTAACATATCTATTGCAACTTCGATCGGTCCAAGACATTATATTTTATCACTAATTTAGGAACATTTGGGCTTCGTGCTTAAAAAGAATCATTGTTTGCTTCGTGCTCGATTTATCTTTTTTGGATTGCTTGTTGTGCATGTTTGTAACCTAAATTTAATAACAAAAATATCCTCTCCCCTTGCCTATCAAATGGATCTTGGGTGTATGAGAACTTGTTATTATCTTTAGAGGGTCTGCCTTCCCAGTGTGAGAAGGGGTACGACCCAAGCGGTAACGGCCTAAAGCCAAGTCCTTCCGAACTGCTATATAAGAAAAGTGTTTATGTCGAAAGCCACGAACAATGGTTGTTATTATGTTATACCGACAACCAACCTCCCCCGAAACCCTCCAAGGCATAACCCTTGAAGGCTGGGAGACTCCATAACGGAGAGTAGCACTGTCGTACGTATAGCCACCCAAACAGATGCCCTTGCTAGCAACCTTGTGTAGTAGCCAAAAACCCTCTATTTGTTGATGCAAAAGGTGGGACCTTTGAAGCCGCCCCAATTCTCGTGGTTCTTAGTTGAGATCGCAGGGACAATCCTAAGGTTTGGTGGGGGGACAAGCCTTGGGAAACCTGGATCTTAGTATGCATGAGAAGTGAGTGCCGTGGAGAGGAGCCGATGCTACCAAGATCCTAAAGCTATCCACTTTGAATAGGCACAGCAAGGGGACTCAACAAATACAGTACTTTCCTAGCCTAGGTTGTACAAGCTTGTGTATGTTGTGAGTGTGAGTGACTGCAATCACTATTTTCTTGTCCAAAACATCATTCAAACATATTCCCTGTCAAACACAAATCGCCTTTGAACCTTAACTGCTAACCTTCAGACATCCAGATCACTTTTAAACATCAGTTGTTCGCCTTTTGCAAAAACTAGATCGCTTTTAATCAACAGCTGCTTGCTTCTGGTAAACCCGCGTCGCTTTTAAATAGCAGTAAATCACTTTTAGCCTAAAATTGATTGCCTCTGTTAAAACTAGTCGCCTCTAGTCAACACTACAGTCTGTCATTTGAAGCAAAACCAGAATGGTTTTGAACTATTATCTGTCGCTTTTGGCCTCATCTGAGTCACTTTTGAGCTATTACTAGTCGCTTTTGGTCAAATATCAATAATCAGTATCCATCCATCCCAATCAGTAGCACTTTCAGACATTCTTAGCTCTGTAATCAACTTTTAGATAGTCTTCTAAGCATCCACGGTCACCTGAGAATTGTCTTTTATTTTGAGCATATCAATCCATTGGACTTTTTTGAGCTTCCATCCTTTTGAGACCCCAAAACAACAACCAACCAGTAAAACCAGCAACCAAATATTGTCCTTTTGGCTTCATTTAGCCCTAGCAAAACTAGCAAACAACATCAACAACTAGCTTTTCCCCTGAGTGTGTGAGCTATCCTCTAGGGAAGTTTATCAACCAACAAACAAACAACCAAGCAACCCAACAACAATCAACATCAACCAACAAGCAACCAAGCAACCAACAAACTAGCAAAACAAACCAACACCAAACAATCAGCAAACCATCACCTTTTGGGTCTCAATCTTGACAAGCTAAAGCCTAATTTTCAATATCAATCATCATGCCTCAAACTAGGAGCCAATATAGAGCTGAAATGGAAGCAAAATTGTGAGCTAAGATGGAAGCCAAGATGCAAAAATCCTGTCAACGCCCCTTAGAGATGCAACTCAATTTACAACCGGCATGCCTTCTCACATGTTTGTGCCCAAAGGATACACCGTTGGACCGTCATCTTCACAACAAGTGCAACCTCAAACATTTTCAGAGACTTATGAAGAGCAATCCCAAGATGAATTATCAGAATTTAGAGACACACATGTATGTGATCAAGTTGAGAAGCTTGTTTTATCTAATCCTAATTGCTACTTCTTGCAATTAGCTTGTATGGGAGCCAAATTACCAATTGACTTTGACATATTCGCTATTTGAGAACACGATCCAAACACTCCCGCTATTGTTGCAAAGAGACCATCCACTATAGCCACACTATCTCGTACCATGTCCATGCTACAAAATCCACCTTCCAACCCATCTCTTTCATTGCCTATTGCTACTCCATCCAATGCACCACGCTCGGAGTACACTCTAGAACCTTTGATAACTCCAACCAATGTACTTCCTTTTCTTTCGCAAAATCTGAGCGTTCCACCTTTCCATGTTCCACAACATACGCCTTCCCCTACCATGACCATATCTCGATCTCAAGTAACACAAGCTGTCCATGTTGCACAAATGCAAATTCCTCAAACATCACAAGCCATCCCAATATCGCAAACTCCACAAGTTTCACAAGCTATCCAAACACCACAAACCGTACAAGTCTCACAGCCATTGCAATCTACTACTCCTATTGCATCACATGTTGAAACCACATCCCACACTCATATTCTTATCTTCGCTAATATGGTCTCCACGATTTCCATGAATCCATCCAACACACCATATAACCCTAATGTTAGTCTCATTGACATGAGTGACCCACCTATTGTATCACAAGCTAATCCTAGCACCACTGTCTCTTATGTTGATCAACTTACATCACTTTCGCCACCCTCATATAATCCTTCATAAACCATCAATCTGTCTTATGCAACCCAAGGATTACCCATTGTCACCCAACACATGACATATACCAATCCTCATGTTGTCCAAAACACAAACCCAAATGTCCATCCTTTTTCTGCATCCACCAGTCCTTCCATCACTTACTATATTACAAATCCAACTCCGAATTCACAACCATTGACCAATGTCAATCCATCTTCTAATTCTTGTGTGATGCAAACCGTTGGCGCTAATTCATTGCAATATACCCAACCACCACTTGTGTCTCAAGGACATCAATCCTCAAACACATATGTGTCACATACTAATCCTTTGACATATACTGTGAGCACGCAACCTCAACAAATGGTCATGTCCTCATACATCCTGCAATAGCAACCACAATATACACCATATTACACTTCACCTCCAAACCATCAACCTCCTTTGCAACAACAGCACCTTTCTCAAGTGGATGTTGAACAAATGATTAAGAAGGCGGTAGGACAAAGCAAGAAGACATTTTCCTTAGGAGACATATGCGCTTATCCATTTGACAAGTCACTTCATATGCCACCTTTTCAGCCACACTTTGAAATTCCACAATTTAACAAATTCAAAGGAAAAGGAAATCCGGAAGACCATCTTAGAGCATTGTTTGTTGCATGTCTCAATGTTGCTCAAGACGATACATATCTTTTGAGACTATTTCCCTAAAGCTTAGCAGGACAAGCCCTTGAATGGTTTTCTCATTTACCTCCGAGAATTAAGTCTTTTGTGGAACTAGCAAACAAATTTTGATCACATTTCCCTTTTAACATTGAACATGAAGTGAACATGAACGATCGCGTCGACAAAAAACAACGCAATGGTGAAGCTTTCTCCTCATTTACTCAACGATGGCATAATATGGCTAGCAAACTATCATGGGAAATACCTAAGAAACAACAGCTTGATATCTTCATCCAAAATCTTCATCCCGAGCTTTCATTCCAACTATAATTGCGAAGTGCTAGCACCTTTGACGAACTGGTTTCTAAAGGAACCATCATTGAACGCGCTTTAATTGCTAAGGGCAGTATCAAGATTTTCAGAGATAACAAAGACAATCCTCAAAATTCTAATGATAAATCTTGCTTTTGGAACAAGAACAAGAATGTTGTTAATGACGGTATTGTGGATGCAAAGAACATTCAAACAATGAAAGCTCCTATTAACATCCAAGCCGCCTCTATAGCAAATCAACCTTTTCAATGAAACCGACCAAGAACAAATCCAACACCTCAGCGATAATTTACTCCTTTAGCAAAACCTATGGAGGTAGTCTTTCAAAAACTTGTCCAAGTGGGAGATATCACATTACCAGATGCACCAGCCAACGGCGAACCGGTCTTCAAAGCTCCTTGGTACAAAGAGAATGAGTATTGCAAATACCATAGAGTCAAGGGACATAAAACAAATGGTTGTATGCGCTTAAAGCATGTCATTCAAGATTGCATCGATCAAGGTTTAATTAAAATCACACATCCAACATCAAAACCTACACAACAACTGACATCGAACTATGATCTAGATGCTTTCAAGAATCCACTTCCATCTCATGACAAACCAAGTAACCCTCATACTGGGAATGCCATCCATTACAATTATGAGTCATCCACGATTGTCCGCATTGACCAAGCCCACATTTCTACCATTACTATCCAAGGCAAAGCACCCGATTGCACTGTAACTACTAGAAAGAGGCCACGTTATCATTCAAGGAGCGCCTGTCAATCCTCCTCGACCATCCTCTAGCTATAATATCCTTGATCACCTTGGCAAAACACCTACACATATCTCCATCCTTGAATTGCTTCTCATATCCCCTGCCCATAAGGCTATCCTTGATAAAGCATTGCAAGAATCCTCGGTGCCTAATAATATCGATACTACACAATTCTAATCTATGGTAGCTAGCATTGCAACCCCTTACCATCTAACTTTTTCTGACAAAGATCTTCGACCATCCATCAACCCATCACATAACAAAGCACTCCATAATGAAGTATTTGTAAATCAACGCCATATCAAATGAGTCTTAGTGGATGGTGGAGCTGGTCTTAATATATGTTCTTTAAAATTGATAAAACAATTGGGATATTTTGAGAAAGATGTTGACACTTCCAAGGTCATTACTATCAAAGCATATGATGATGCCAAGAGAAATACTGAAGGAATTATTCATTTGCCTATTCAAGTCAGTCCGGTTACCACTGACACTCGTTGTCAAGTCCTTGATATCGAGCTTCCTTATAACATCATCCTTGGCTATCCATGGATCCATGCCCTCAAAGTAGTTCCTTCTACATACCATTAATGTCTCAAATTTCCACATAATAGTGTTGAATTTACTATCCATGCCAATCCTAATCCATTTGAGTTTTGTCATACCTTTTAAGCTAAATATGAAAGCCCTAACCGCATTCCTATCAACACCAAAGCATATCCATCTTCATCCTATGTAGACCTTGTTACCTCTCAATCCAACTGGATGCTTATTCCCAGTTATCCCTACAAGGTAGCCATCAATGATCAATAGGATTCCTGGGCCAACGGCTAACAGTATAGGAGATAGACTCTATAAATATCTCCTCTTCTTCTTTAGGCTCTGCAGAACCAAGCGAGGTGTTCCCTATTCAACATCCATGAGATATGTTTGTAGATTGACTGGGATGTTGACACAAAGCAGATAAATCCTCTTTTATGTAGACCAAAACTGTGGAATAAGTGCAAAGGGGCTAGCTTTGGGCCTATATTCAGTTGTAGAAAGAGGATTTTGGTTCTAAACTATTTCTAAAGTCCCAATGGTTTGATTTAAAGTTTAAGTTTGATTTTATGTTTGGATTCAAAACTGAGACTTTAGGTTGCAATCTCAATACAAGACTGGATCGGTGCCTATCCAGGTCTCGGAGTCAATAGACATTCACATGTGAATGGCCACATAAACATATACCAAAGACTGGATATCAAGGGGATTTCTAATAGTTGCCTTACAGATACTTCCCAACAATTAGGTGCTTAATCATTCATACTTAATGGTATCCTTACTGCAACACATTTTCTCAATGATTAACCTGAAACATTTAATTTGTTCCTTGAAAAAAAGTAGGAGATTAAACATTCAATATAGAAAAACTATATTCCTGAACCTTAACAACCCTTAGTTATCTTGATTCAAAAGAAATTATGCCCACAACTTGGAGACAAATGATTAAACACATGCACAGAGCATTACTCATTTAAATCAGCATGATATCAGTTAATTTATGTAGAAAAACATACAACATGAGACTCATAAACTCTCAAGACATCCAGAATAGGGCCACCAATGAAGATGTATTATATCACAGCACCCAAAAATGTCCAGTTTTCAACAACAACAAATGAGTGACACAGTCTGCTTAATACAACAAGAAAGTGTACTCGGCAAATTAATTACATGGCACATCAAAATCTGCCATATTCAATGCATGAGAAATGGCGCATAGAAAAAATTCAACGCTGTGGGGAAACAAAGAGGAATGGGCAGATGGGAAATAGAGGACAAAGCAGGTGAGATCGGGATCCACACCGCCACCTCAAGACCTTCATCTTCAATTTGGTTGTTGACCCGTCCACAATTGACCCATACCACTGCACAATCTGCCATTAAAGCTTTAACTACCCGTAGGATGCCACAACAGATGCATTTGGAGAATTCCCACTCAAAAAATGCGGTCACAAACAAAGAAACCAATCGCAACACGAAATTGAAAAATGGTCGTCGATTTTGATTCCATCGAAGAGATAAATGGCTCCAAAATACCTTGAAAAGTTGCCAACCAACAAGATCGTTCCATGTAGGCATTCCACACTTCCATTGTTGACTTTTCTATTCACTATTTTGCCATTTTCTCCCTTTGTATATTCATGTTTGAATGCATATACAATCGCTACTGTTCACCCTTCAAAAATCCCTTGTATATGCAAAATGCATATACATCTGTTTGATATACAAAGCGGACCCCAAACCTGCTTAGAACAAATTGAAATTCAATTCGGGTCCGGCTTGTATCTCCCTTATTGCACATCGGCTTGTATATCAGCATATACAAGCGCTTTATACAACCCACGGACCTAAAATATTTACTCACTACATTTTATTCCTCCATCGCATTCGGGTTGTATGTCCTTTTGCCTGCATGTCTTAATGTATAACTTCATATACAATCGCCTCACATATACAAGGTAGATCTCAAAATTTATCCGCCACACCTGACTTCTCCTTCGGGTCCGGAATGCATATTTCACTTGTATGCTCAAACATACAGTCACTTTATACAAGTGACAGGCCCCATCAAATGCACCTTTTGCCTTTGTATGTTGCGGAACATACAAGGCCCTTTGTATATTAAACTTGTATCTTCAATTGTATATCACCAAATATACATTTCCCCTTTACATGTAAACATGGAATCTTTCCTGGAATATGCGAAATACATTCTCTCTTGTATGTTGAACATGTACAAACCCATTTGTATATCCGCTGCACTGTTCACTTTGCATGTCACGGGCCTTTGTATATTTTTCAATGTATATTCCCTTGTATGCCGAATATACAAACGGGAATCTACTCCAGGATATACCTGCAATGTATCTTTTCTTTGTATCTAACCATTGTATGTCTGAACATACAAACCAAATATACTTGCAATCCAATGTGCAAGCAACGAATATTCCTGGAATCTTCAATGTATATTTCGCCCTTGTACATCCTCCTTTTGAACCCGATATGCATTCAAAAATGCATATAACTCATTTTTTCGAAGGACGATGGAGATTTTGCATCCGCCAATGTACATTTTTGACCTGCACGCACATACAAACCACTTCTGTATATACAAAGACACCTGCACCTTAACTGATTTAAGCACTTTTTAACTACAGAGGCCAAAAGTGTTATAATTTTTGGACTTTTGGGAAAGGGCCTGCATATTTAAATACATGAAACCAGATTGCTCATGCAGGCGGTAACATAGGCTCCGATTGGGGACGTGCAGGCGCAAGGCTGCAGTGAGAACCAGACTACTCCAGGGCAGACCAGACAAAACCCAAAACTCAAAACAACACCGACTATTTACACCTAATTTACAAACGTGCACAGAGGAAGATCATCTATGATAAATAGGGCTTCAGGAACTGACCGTGCACTGGCAGTTCCAACCATTCACCACTTAAGGCCTGGAGGAAATATGAATCTTCTCCATGAATATTGCTAATTTGATATGGACCCATCCATAATGGCTCAAATTTATTATGCTTACCCTTATCTTGGCTCTTTGCATTCCAAACAAGGACCAAGTCACTTATCTAAAACTTTCTTTCCGTAGCCTTTCTATCAAACAAATATTTCATTTTCTGCTGTTTCTTGATGTTTGTCATGTGTGCTTCTCTTCTGATTTCATCCAATGCAACTAGCTGATTTATTCTTTCAGTCATTAGGTCCTCAATCTCCTCATCGTTTTCTTGTATGAATCTATACACTGGCAAGAGATTGTTCACAGGCAACCTAGCTGCTGCACCATATACTAATTCAAAAGGTGACCTTCCAATTGATTCCTTTACTGTCATCCGGTTGGCCCACAATGCCATCTTTAACTTCAAATCCCATGCTCTCTTATTTTTATCAGTCACTCTCTTGATGATTTTCATGAGGCTCTTGTTGCTTGACTCTGCTTGACCATTTCCTTGTGGGTGATATGGTGATGCATATGATAAATCGATCCCATACTTGTTGCAGAAATCAACAAAATCTTCAGATCTGAAGCACATGGCATTGTCCGTGACAATTGTAGCTGGGACTCCAAATCTGATAATAATGTGTTCTAAAATAAAATCCATCACCACCCTGCTCATAGCTTTCTTAGTTGGAATGGTTTCAACCCATTTGGTAAAATAATCAATAGCAACCAGAATCCAACTATGTCCTCCACTTGATTTTTCTGAGATTTCCCCTATAAAATCAACTCCCCACTACTGAAATGGGGCATCTACAGTTACAGTCCTGAGGGGCAATGCACCTTCATATTTTAGCTTCCCTGAGAACCTTTGGCAAGGATCACATTTTCTTACCAACCTTTGTGCATCTGAGAAAAGAGTTGGCCACCAATATCTTGCTCTAAGAACTCTGTGGGCAGTTGTCTTGGTAGTGTAATGTCCACCACATCCTCCTGTGTGTAGATCATTTAAAATATCTGCAGCCTAATCTTCGTCTACACATCTCAGTAGAACACCCTCAGGATTCTTCCAATACAACTCTCCTTGAAGAATTATGTATTTGATTGCATGTAGCTTCAAGGTCCTTTTCTAACTATCACTGAAATGAGAAGGACAATTCAAATTCTGCATGTAATATACTATGTCCTTATACCACTTAGATCCTGACATATTTATAACTTCATTATGTACTGCATTCACTTGGCACGCCTCTAGATTTGACTGTGTCATCAATTTTGCCAAACCTTGTCCCCTTACCAGCTTTGTAATCTGTATTTCAATGTTGAACTCTTGTATTTTATTTATCCATCTACATCTTCTTCCAGGTTCTGAAAATCCATTTCCTGGTTCTCATACTCATCAATGCAATGTAGAAATCTCAATAAATCCTTATCATCATCAAACACTTGCTAGCTGCATACATTATCTGGCACAGGTCTAAGTTTGACCTCAACATTTGTAACATCTGATAGAGTAACATCATCTGGCCTTATGGCTATATTAGCTAGAAAGTCTGCCCTGACATTTTTTGATCTCTCTACCCAGTTTATGGAAAATGCATCAAACAATTCAATTGTATCCCAAACAACATGCTTATATTGCTTTAATCTTTTATTTTTTGAAGCATACTTGTCTCTAACTTGGGAAACAACTAACTCTGAATCCCCAAATACTTGTATCATTTTAATTCCATGCTTCAGGACAACATTCAATCCTAACAATAGAGCTTCATATTCTGCAATATTGTTTGAGCAAGCAAACTTCAATAAGAATGAGAATTTTAGAAGCTTACCAACTGGAGACAAAAATACAATTCTAGCACCAGAGCCTTCCTTCAAACAAGCTCCATCAAAATACATGGTCCATAGACCCTGTTGGTCAAGCTTTTGAATGCACAAGTCTCCTTCCTTCCTTTCTTTATCATCTGAGACAACTCTGAAATTATCATAGTCAGTATCCACAAAGCATACATGCTCCTCTGATTCTTGATCTTCAACTGTATCTGATGATCATTCTTCTCTGATCAATTTCACGTCCTTGCCATTCATTGGGATCATAGCATATGACAGGTCCAGTTGCATACTCCCACCAATCAATGCTGCCCATCTTCTTGACAACAACATGCCATACTGTGGCTTGATATCAACAATTGTTATATTCATTTTATAGGCCTTTTCTGGATATGCCGCCAGTCTAAAATTTACGTCTTTCATGATTCCAATGACTGGTACTTCCCTAGCATCCATGGCATAGCATTTTCCACATGCCTTATCTATCTTTAACCCAGCTTGCTACATGATGGCCAAAGGCATGATATTTGTTGATGCTCCTAAGTCAAGCATACAATTCTTAATTATTTTTCCATTTATGACAAGGGAGACATAAAATGGCTCCACCTGTGAAGGGCATTTCATCATGGTCATCCCAAGATATACCTCAGGGATCTCATCTTCATATATACACAGGGCTTATTTCTTATCCTGAGATTCATCCTTCTATTTGGCTTGACAGGATATTCCTGAAATTAGGGACATTGCTTTATTTCTACATTCTTCAATTTTCATCAGCTCCATCAATGGAACATAGACTTTTACTTGGGATAAGACCTGAGTTATGTCAAAAGGAGCATAATTTTGAATAACAGTTGTAGCTTGTTCCATAATTTTATTTTTATCTTGGTATGATCCAACTTTGGTTTTCGTGGCTCTCTGACTGTCATCCCTGTTCTGAAAATTCTTATTTTGATCCTCACCCTGGGGAACTCTATTTTCTGGTCCTTGAGGATCATAACCTATTTTTTGCTTAAAGTTTTGCCTATTATTGTTCCATTGCTTCTTTTGTGTTTCAATCCCTTTATGGCTGTGCCCTGGCTGGTTCACCAAAGTATCCTCTGGTTGGTGTGAGTTACTTACCTGAGCTTTACCTCTTAGGTTGTAGTTGCTTTTGACTTGGGCAACTGCTGCAACTGTGAAGGCTCTAATCTCTTCATCAGAAGGCCTCCTTAAATTATTCAAAAAATTGTGTGAATCCTGAGCATAGGCGTAGTTGTCCTCATCATCTTCATCATAGGGAAACTACTGGCAGATCTGAATCTCATTATTTATGTTTGCATCAACATCATGAGAAGGATACTCTCTGTTTGTAGACAACATATTAACATTGTCATCCTCTATGCAATGCAGCTCATTACATTCATCATAGGCCACAACATTGTTATATAGAGACTGAGCAATCATACATTGTGACTGTGAGTGAGGCATCTGGCATATTATACACCATGGGGTGTCATTAACAATATTAACAGCCTTCTTCAAAGGATCAGGTGTTTCCTTTGCATTTTGAGCTCTTTGATTTATATTGCTGTGTGGAAGGATGGGTTTACTATCATGCCAATTAGTGTTATATGGCATATCATGTAATGATGGTCTTCTTTCCTGCCTTTGGTAAACCTGTCTGTCAGGACCTACCCCTTTTTCATTTTTAGCCATTCTATAGCTCAGGTCCTTGACAATAGTTGTCAATTTATCTAATTTATCCTCAAAAGTAGACACATTGCCTTGAACACTCTAAGATTTGGTATTTGAATTTTGCAGAATTTTTACATCATCTCTTCTGTTTGTCTTACCAGATGCTTTTCTATTATTTTCAATATTTGTTGCAATTTTGAAGGCATCTCTGAGGCTGTGAGGACCCTTGTCTCTCAATCCATAAGCAGTTTTGGCATCAAAAGCATTTATGTACAACACTATGTACATTGGTTCATTAGGCCTTAGGTCATGTGGCAATTTGTTCAGTACCTTCATGAATCTAGCGTTGGAATCAACAACCTGTTCATTTGATCCTTTGGTAATGCCAGTGAATTCATTAATAAAGAAACTAGGATCAGTTTTGTCAACATATTGTTCTTTGAATATTCTCCTGAAGTCATCCCATGATGAAATGCTTCTGTCAGGTAAACCTTTATACCATTCCTTGGCTTCATCAACTATTGCATAAATGATTTCATGAAAACATCCTCATGCTCAACCTTAAAGTTGTCTATGACATTCTGAAAAGTTTTTAGATGGTCTTCTCTTGACACAGTATTATTTCCTGAAAATTTAGGCACTTGCAGCCTCACATGTTTGTCAATAGGGTTAGCGTAACCAGGAATGCCATCGAAAACAAGCTGTCTGAATCTGTCCAGTTGCATCGGCTGTCTACCAAATTGATTAGCATTGGCATTTCTATTTGCATTCTAATTTCTTATATTATTGAAAGGTACCCTAAAATTATTTGCATTCCGTCTCTGATCATCATGCTTATCCTAGACTTCATTTCTGTGCTGATTTCTCATCACATTTGTATTTTCAAGGGTAGGAACTGAATCATTCTGAGCAGTTCTCAGAGCTTGCACTTTCCGTCTCATGTCATCTCTAATTTTCATAGCTTGTAAATATCCCAATTCTGCTCTCAGGCTCTTGATTTCTTCAGCTAACTGTTCCTCTTTGGGCATAGAAGAGGATGGTCCCATTCCATTCTGATCATCATTATCCTCATCCCTTGGATATTCAACCTCTTCAAATCTATCACTGGGATCCAAGAAAGGACGTTCCTGGAACACTTCTGACCTTATTCTTAGAGCCCCACCCTGCTGTTTCTCATACACATTTTGGATTTCAGCTTCTGTGTTTGAAAAATAAGGTATTGTCCGCTCTGAAGATCCAGGATTGTCTTGAACATTATCACTTCTGGGAGAACCTTCCTGACTGGCTTGAGCAGTCCCTTTTCTCCTATACATCATTTTTCTGGGTAATTCTTCAAGCAAAGGGTTGCGCTAGGATCTTCTCCCCTGCATATAAATTTCACTTTGACCAGTTGGGAGATTACTCAGAGTCGCCACCTATAAATAGGAATTATCTTCTTTGTTTAATCAGGGTTCTTTCACTTCACAACTCCCCAGTAGAGTCACCAATTTCTGTTACCACTCAATCCGACTGGATGCTTATTCCCAGTTATACCTACAAGGTAGCCATCAATGATCAATAGGATTCCTGGGCCAGTGGCTAACAATATAGGAGATAGACTCTATAAATATCTCCTCTTCTTCTTTAGGCTCTGCAGAACCAAGGGGGGTGTTCCCTATTCAACATCCATGAGATATGTTTGTAGATTGACTGGGATGTTGACACAAAGCAGATAAATCCTCTTTTATGTAGACCAAAACTATGGAATAAGTGCAAAGGGGCTAGCTTTGGGCCTATATTCAGTTGTAGACAGAGGATTTTGGTCCTAAACTATTTCTAAAGTCCTAATGGTTTGATTTAAAGTTTAAGTTTGATTTTATGTTTGGATGCAAAACTGAGACTTTGGGTTGCAATCTCAATACAAGACTGGATCGATGCCTATCCAGGGCTCGGAGTCAATAGACATACACATGTGAATGGCCACATAAACATATACCAAAGACTGGATATCAAGGGGATTTCTAATATCTGCCTTACAGATACTTCCCAACAATTAGGTGCTTAATCATTCATACTTAATGGTATCCTTACTACAACACATTTTCTCAATGATTAACCTGAAACATTTAATTTGTTTCTTGAACAAAAGTAGGAGATTAAACATTCAATATAGAAAAACTATATTCCTGAACCTTAACAACCCTTAGTTATCTTGATTCAAAAGAAATTATGCCCATAGCTTGGAGACAAATGATTAAACACATGCACAAAGCATTACTCATTTAAATCAGCATGATATCAGTTAATTTATGCAGAAAAACATACAACATGAAACTCATAAACTCACAAGACATCCAGAACAGGGCCACCAATGAAGATGTATTGTATCGCAGCACCCAAAAATGTCCAGTTTTCAACAACAACAAATGAGTGACACAGTTTGCTTAATACATCAAGAAAGTGTACTCGGCAAATTAATTACATGGCACATCAAAATCTACCAGATTCAATGCATGAGAAATGGTGCATAGAAAATATTCAACACTGTGGGGAGACAAAGAGCAATAGGTAGATGGGAAACATAGGACAAAGCAGGTGAGATCAGGATTCACACCGCCGCCTCAGGACCTTCATCTTCAATTAGGTTGTTGACCCATCCACAATTGACCCATATCGCTACACAATCTACCATTAAAGCTTCAACTACCCACAGGATGCCACAACAGATGCATCTGGAGAATTCCCACTCAAAAAATGTAGTCGCAAACAAAGAAACCCATCACAGCACGAAATTGAAAAATGGCCGTCGATTTTGATTCCATCACTGAGATAAATGGCTCCAAAATACCTTGAAAAGTCACCAACCAACAAGATTGTGCCACGTAGGCATTCAACACTTCCATCGCTGACTTTTCCGTTCACTATTTTGCCATTTTCGCTCTTTGTATATGCATGTTTGAATGCATATACAATTGCTACTATTCACCCTTCAAAAATCCCTTGTATATGCAAAATGCATATACATCTGTTTGATATACAAAGCAGACCCCAAACCTGCTTAGAATAAATTGAAATTCAATTCGGGTCCAGCTTGTATCTCCCTTATTGCACATCGGCTTGTATATCAGCATATACAAGTGTTTTATACAACCCACAGACCTGAAATATTTATTCACTGCATTTTATTCCTCCATCGCGTCCGGGTTGTATGTCCTTTTGCCTGCATGTCTTAATGTATAACTACATATACAATCGCCTCACATATACAAGGCGGATCTCAAAATTTATCCGCCACACCTGACTTCTCCTTCGGGTCCGAAATGCATATTTCACTTGTATGCTCAAACATACAGTCACTTTATACAAGTGGCAGGCCCCATCAAATGCACCTTTTGCCTTTGTATATTGCGGAACATACAAGGCCCTTTGTATATTAAACTTGTATCTTCAATTGTATATCACCAAATATACATTTCCCCTTTACATGCAAACAGGGAATCTTTCTTGGAATATGCGAAATACATTCTCTCTTGTATGTTGAACATGTACAAACCCATTTGTATATCCACTGCACTATTCACTTTGCATGTCGCGGGCCTTTGTATATTTTTCAATGTATTTTCCCTTATATGCCGAATATGCAAACGGGAATCTTCTCTAGGATATACCTGCAATGTATCTTTTCTTTGTATCTAACCGTTGTATGTCTGAACATACAAACCAAATATACCTGCAATCCAATGTGCAAGCAGCGAATATTCCTAGAATCTTCAATGTATATTCCGCCCTTGTACATCCTCCTTTTGAACCTGATATGCATTCAAAAATGCATATAACTCATTTTTTCGAAGGACGATGGAGATTTTGCATTCGCCAATGTACATTTTTGACCTGCATGCACATACAAACCACTTTTATATATACAAAGACACCTGCACCTTAACTGATTTAAGCATTTTTTAATTACAGAGGCCAAAAGTGTTATAATTTTTGGACTTTTGGGAAAGGGCCTGCATATTTAAATACATGAAACCAGATTGCTCATGCAGGCGGTAACAGACCCATCCATCCTACTCAAGCCATCATCTAGCAAAGACACTCCAAATCTTCATATCAAGTACATTGAACATGCTTCGGGTGAGTACACATTGCAAGAATCTTGTTGTGTCTGAACTCTTCCCTTGTCTCCCAAATCTCATGGCAAACCTTCTACATCCAAAGCATCTTCATCCGCCGCTGTTATAAAAGCTCCCCCTACAGTATTCATTAAAGGTGGATTCCTTGATGATGAAGACATTGATGACATTAATTCTTGGATATTCTATGATGAGAATGACCAAGTACAACTTGAAGTGGAGAGATATAACAATGGGTTCCACATCATTAAGAACATGGGCTACAAAGGACACGGTGGATTGGGATCACAGGAACAAGGACCTATTGAACCCATTGTTGTGTCTAAGAAGTTTGATAAAAAAGGCCTTGGCTTTCAGCCGGAGGTACCACCTTCCAAAGACATTAAGTGCATTTCTGATATGGAAGCCAGAGTTTCTTCAGTAGGAGAGACTTCTAATTTGAATACCATTGACGACTCCTCCCTCCATATCACCGACCTTTTTCAAGAAACCTCCATCTTCATGATCTCTACCACTTCCTCTAGCCAAAACCCTTCGACCATTACCCTTTCACTTGTATATCCTGACCTCGTCGATTGGGACCAACAGGGGGCACCATATTGGACACATTTGAAAATGACGAAGCTATTGCTAAATTCATGGGATTACGACAAGGCATTCCTTTGGGTGATCATAAAGCAGGTTCATGATCGATCTCCCTAAACTAGCATATTTTGGCAGAAGTATCAAATCCTTCAGTCGCAAAAGTGAAATAAATAGAATAAAAAAAGATAGGTCACTAGGTGAAAATCGAAAGGTGCCTCTTAACCATGAAAAAGTAAAAATACAAGACGTATCCAAGGGTGAAAACCTCTTTAAGGTGCCCGAGGATGGGGGATTTGATCTTCCTATCACCATTGATTATCATGAAAAATCAATAATACTAGTTGAAAAATCTGAAGACATGAACTTGGGCACAGAGCAGAATCTAAAGATCACATATTTGGCAGCATCACTATCAGAGCAGGAAAGAAGAAATTTCACAGCATTCTTCATAAAAAGAGCTATCAATTTTGCATGGACTTATGCTGACATGACGAGTCTAGATCCATCACTTGTGGTACATCATTTAGCATTATCTCTAATGCAAAACCTGTTAAACAAAAATTGCGCAAAATGCGTCTGCAAATAGCTCTTTTGGTCAAGGTAGAGATTTAGAATCTATTAGAAGCAAAGTTCATAAGGCCTATTGATTATCCAGAATGGGTTTCAAACTTGGTACCTGTAGCAAAACCTGATGGACGAGTTCGCTGCTGCATAGATTTCAGAGATCTCAATAAAGCATGCCCTAAAGATGACTTTCCACTACCAAGCATATACAACATTGTAGATCTCACAGCTGGACATGAAATGCTATCCTTGATGGATGAATTCTTAAGATATAACCAAATCAAAATAGCAGAGGAAGATCAAGACAAAACATCATTCATTTGTCCATGGGGTACATACTGTTGGGTTGTAATGCCTTTTGGTCTCAAGAATGTTGGAGCTACTTATCAACGAGCCATGACAGGTATTTTCCATGACCTTTTTCATGATATCATGGAAGATTATGTTGATGATATTCTAGGAAAATCCAAAACAAGAGAAGAGAATCTACAGGTACTAGCATAGATCTTTGATCAATTAGAGAAGTATCAAGTCAGACTGAACCCAAAGAAATGTGTATTTGGTGTAACATCTGGTAAATTGTTGGGATACATTGTGTCTCGACGAGGAATAGAAGTGGACCCTAACAAAGTAAAAGATATCATGAAAATGCCTCCACCATCAAATCTGATGTAGCTTCGTAGTCTACAAGGAAGGTTACAATCCATTCGCAGATTTATCTCACAATTGACAGATAAGTGTCATCCTTTTCAACACCTCCTTCGCAAGGGTGAACCTTTTAAGTGGGATGAAAAATGTCAACAGGCCTTTGATAAAATAAAAGAATATCTGGCAACACTTTTTGTGTTAGTACCTCATGTACTGGATCAACCATTACTACTCTACATATCTTCAACAATAGCAGCATTGGGCGCCCTTCTAGCTCAGTATGATGATTCAGGAAAAGAACAAGCCATTTACTATATCAGCAGAACTCTTGTGGGATATGAACTTAACTATTCACCTATGGAAAAAGAATGTTTAGCATTGGTGTTTGCTTCCCAAAAGTTGCGACATTATATGTTAAACCAAACAACAAAGCTCATATCTAACATGGATCCACTCAAATATCTTCTTTCCAAAGCAATGCTTAGGGGAAGACTAGCAAAATGGGTTATGATCTTAAGTGAATTTGACATGACTATGTGGATCACAAGGCCATAAAAGGACAAGTCATTTCTGATTAGTTAGCCACAACACCTGTCAAGGATATTCATCCAATACATCCAGAGTTCCTTGGTGAAGAATTGTTCAATCTAACTTCACCAACATTGTAGCAACTATATTTTGATGGATCTTACACACAACATGGATCAGGAGCAGGGATATTATTTTTTACCCCTCAAGGAGATTGTATCCCGAAGTCATACAGAATTGCATTTCCATGTACCAACAACATGGTGCAGGAGCACCAAGATGTCTAGATGTTGGTTGATTTTTAAGTTGTTTTGCTTTGGTCCAATAAGGTCCTTGAGACCATTCAATGTTGTGATAAGGCTTAATGCCATTTTGGTAATAGGACTATTTCCAAGTAACTAGTATCTATTTCCATGTTGTAGTCCTAGGTAGGACAGTCATGTTGTAATAGGTAGTTGCAAGAGTCAATTATGTAAGCCTTTGTTGAGGCATATAGGATAGTCATTTAAGTTTCAATGTTTGTAGGCCTTTAAAGGCATGTCATGGATTTGTAACTTTGTTAGAACCTTGTCCAAGGTTCTCCAAATGTTAAAAAAAAGCAAGATTAGACATAAAACAGTCAGTAGAAGACAGTTTCTAAAATAGTTACCTTTCACTGCAGTTAAAAATCAAGAAGGAAGATCGAGGGTTGGGCAGTTTTCTTTGATTCCAACCACTCCATACAAATGTTGAGGTTTGTTTTAAGCCAAGGGAGGATTGATTGTAAAGATATATTCGGTGGAGATGAAATAAGAGAGAAAAAACTTTTGTTTTCCTATCTTTTATATATTTTTCTGTATTCCAATGCATTTTTACTGTACTATACGACATTGTTGGGAAGTGTTAAATGCTTGGATGTGAAGGTGGGTCTATTGACTATCTTTTGAAGTGAGTTTGAGCCTTGGGAATGAAAGAAGATAGACTATGATTGCTGATTGCCAAACTGTCCTTTAAAACCATTGTCACAGTTAGAAATTTGCTGTTTCCGGCACTAGTCCGTACTGGTACAGTCTAGAGGTGACTGGTATCCATGTTGGCCAAATAGAGGAGTGAAGTGCCTTTGCTTTGAATCTATTTTGAGGTTTTGATAGTAAGGCAGGAGGAAGAAATCATTAGTTTCCCATTGACTGTCCAAAACCCTGATTTAGGGCTCCCCCTGAGTAGTTCGATGGATTTTCCACCATTCCACTGATCTTTTCTATTAGTGATCAGTGGAATGGCTTGTATATTAGATAATGCAATATCTTGTGAAGGTTTGGGGAGAGAGGAGGGTAGTTGGTGTTGAGGATTCCATGTGAAGGACTCTGCAAACCCATGTGTTGGGATTGAGTGGACAACAACAGATAGGTGTTTATCCTTGATTGTAAATAGTGGTCAATCAAAAAATGCCATGCCTTGTGATCAATATAAAGAGCTCCTGATCTAGCAATGATCCTGTGGTAAGGAGTAGAAGGAGATTTCTTGGAGAAAACAGTCCTCTGTGCCTTGTGCTGTCTCTGACAGTCCTCATTGGAGACAGTCATTGTCAAGAAGGTAAGAGATTTGCTTGTCATGTTATTGCTTTGCCAATGGTGGCATTAGGGTGAATGCAAGATTAGGTTTGGTATGTTGCAATGAGATTGTGTTTGTGTAGAGGGAGATCATCCCAAAGAGGTTTGTGTGACTGTCTTGCCAATGGAGCAGCAATGTATGATAGTCAATGAGACTGCTGTCCTATAGACCCCACATAGTGGATTAGATGGAGTCTTAGATGGATTTGAGTGTCCTGAGATAAGTATCCTGAAGTCCCTCATGTTGCATGTCAGGAACAAGTTAGTATTGTGTTGAAGCCCTTCATTGTTAGAAGCCTAATTTCTGTCAGAGAACAGTGAACTTGTGAGTTATTGCATGTGGAGTTTTGAACATGCTTCTGTTGTCCTAGATGCTCTGCAACATTTGTGGTATTAGAGCATCTAGGACAACAGAAGCATGTTCAAAACTCCACATGCAATAACTCACAAGTTCACTGTTCTCTGACAGAAATCAGGCTTCTAACAATGAAGGGCTTCAACACAATACTAACTTGTTCCTGACATGCAACATGAGGGACTTCAGGATACTTATCTCAGGACACTCAACTCCATCTAAGACTCCATCTAACCCACTATGTAGGGTCTACAGGATCGCAGTCTCATTAACTGTCATACATTGCTGCTCCATTGGCAAGAGAGTCACACAAACCTCTTTGGGATGATCTCCCTCTACACAAACACAATCTCATTGCAACATACCAAACCTAATCTTGCATTCACCCTAATGCCACCATTGGCAAAGCAATAACATGACAAGCAAATCTCTTACCTTCTTGACAGTGACTGTCTCCAATGAGGACTGTCAGAGACAGCACAAGGCACAGAGGACTGTTTTCTCCAAGAAATCTCCTTCTACTCCTTACCACAAGATAATTGCTAGATCAGGAGCTCTTTGTATTGATCACAAGGCATGGCATTTTCTGATTGACCATTGTTTACAGTCAAGGATAAACACCTATTTGCTGCTGTCCTTCACTTAATCCCAACACATGGGTTTGCAGAGTCCTTCACATGGAATCCTCAACACCAACTGCCCTCCTGTCTCCCTAAACCTTCACAAGACATTGCATTATCTAATATACAAGCCATTCCACTGATCACTAATAGAAAAGATTAGTGGAATGGTGGAAAATCCATCAAACTACTCAGGGGGAGCCTTAAATCAGGGTTTTGGACAGTCAATGGGAAACTAATGATTTTTTCCTCCTGCCTTACTGTCAAAACCTCAAAATAGATTCAAAGCAAAGGCACTTCACTCCTCTAGTTAGCCAACATGGATACCAATCACCTCTAGACCGTACCAGTACAGACTAGTGTCAGAAACAACAAATTTCTAACTGTGACAATGGTTTTAAAGGACAGTTTGGCAATCAGCAATCATAGTCTATCTTCTTTCATTCCCAAGGCTCAAACTCACTTCAAAAATAGTCAATAGACCCACCTTCACATCCAAGCATTTAACACTTCCCAACAATGCTGTACAGTACAGTAAAAATGCATTGGAATACAGAAAAATACATAAAAGACAGGAAAACAAAAGTTTTTTCTCTCTTATTTCATCTCCACCGAATATATCTTTACAATCAATCCTCCCTTGGCTTAAAACAAGCCTCAACATTTGTATGGAGTGGTTGGTATTGAAGAAAACTGCCCAACCCTCGATCTTCCTTCTTGATTTTTAACTGCAATGAATAGCAACTGTTTTAGAAATTGTCTTCTACTGACTGTTTTATGTCTAATCTTGCTTTTTTTTAACATTTGGAGAACCTTGGACAAGGTTCTAACAAAGTTCCAAATCCATGACATGCCTTTAAAGGCCTACAAACATTGAAACTTAAATGACTATCCTATATGCCTCAACAAAGGCTTACATAATTGACTCTTGCAACTACCTATTACAACATGACTGTCCTACCTAGGACTACAACATGGAAATAGATACTAGTTACTTGGACATAGTCCTATTACCAACATGGCATTAAGCCTTATCACAACATTGAATGGTCTCAAGGACCTTATTGGACCAAAGCAAAACAACTTAAAAATCAACCAACATCTAGACATCTTGGTGCTCCTGCACCATGTTGTTGGTACATGGAAATGTAATTCTGTATGACTTCGGGATACAATCTCCTTGAGGGGTGAAAAATAATATCCCTGCTCCTGATCCATGTTGTGTGTAAGATCCATCAAAATATAGTTGCTACAATGTTGGTGAAGTTAGATTGAACAATTCTTCACCAAGGAACTCTGGATGTATTGGATGAATATCCTTGACAGGTGTTGTGGCTAACTAATCGGAAATGACTTGTCCTTTTATGGCCTTGTGATCCACATAGTCATGTCAAATTCACTTAAGATCATAACCCATTTTGCTAGTCTTCCCCTAAGCATTGCTTTGGAAAGAAGATATTTGAGTGGATCCATGTTAGATATGAGCTTTGTTGTTTGGTTTAACATATAATGTCGCAACTTTTGGGAAGCAAACACCAATGCTAAACATTCTTTTTCCATAGGTGAATAGTTAAGTTCATATCCCACAAGAGTTCTGCTGAGTTATGCTTAACACAATAAGCAAGAACTACTATCTCAGCTCTATCATTCAAAGCCTTGATCCCGTGGATATAGGGTATGTAGGCAATCTGGGATGCGACGGAAGCACTCTGATTCAGGCATAAACGATAGCCCTTCTCTCCTCATCCATCTTTCATCTTTCTTCTAATCACCCTCCGATCTTTCATCTCCCTTTCTTCTATCTTTCATCACTTACATCATCAATAAGCCCATAACTACATATGCATCATGTGTCATCATCATCGTAAATGTGCTTTGATCCCTTGGATATAGGGTATGTAGGCAGTTTGGAATACGAAGGAAGTATCCAATACACAAGCATAGACGATCCACCCCATCTTCATCTTCTTTTATCTTCCATCTTCTTCTCTTTGACTAGTTCAAGCAAGAAACAGACTATGTGTACTAACGAAAGCTCAAACACTTTAACAAATCAGGGATACACCAAAAGCTATTTGTCTGCATGTCTTAAGCCAACATTTGCTATAGCATTTTATTAACATCTTTAGCCTTCAATAGGATATAGCTTTCCTCTCAACAAGGTGCCAACTTAATCCATCTAAGAGCACTTAAATTTAGCAAGAGAATGTGATGACAATATCTTTTGTTTTTATCTTTTGTCCCTTTCCTAGGCCTACTCAAGTCTGCCTTGATCTATCTATATCTTGGTAAGTTTGATGAAGTAAGGAATGGGGCATGGTCATATTGCTTTCGTATGCTATGTATGTGGGATGATCTTATTCTCTTCCTATGCATATTGCTATCTTGTACGTGTTGGGATTGACATCTTACATATCAATATCTTTTGCATATGAGAAGCTAAACAGTCTCTTATGCATTAGAGACTATTCTATGTTAAGAACTAGCTCCATACATATAACCAGCAAGGTGTCATTATGTGTAGTGGAGATAAGCTCAAACCTTTGCTTTTAGCATCAAAGTCCATCTCGGAACACTATCTGCTATTCATATCTTGTGTATGTTGGTTCAACATCTTGACCTCATGCGTTTAGACAAGATTGTAGTATGCTAATTATGCATTGGATGCCTCGACACCTTGGTCTTCTATACCCTGGTGTATAACATCCATATGCTATATCAAACATAAGGATTGCATTTATTTATTTCTGAGCAATTACTTTAAAAGTTGTCATATCGCTTCTCCATTCCATCATCATCTTATATAGTCCTCAATCAAGATCAATCATCTTCCCTTCATCGTTCTCCCTCATTCTGCTTTCATCATTTCCCTTGTTTTCACCCTGCAAAACAAGTGTGTTAGGCATATATAGGTCCATATCATTATCATAATCTCATTATTTTTTTTTTCAAGATAATGTGCCTGGTAAACTTTTTAACGTGACCGGCGACGCTGGTG
Organism: Cunninghamia lanceolata; assembly: GCA_027924645.1. Classification (NCBI taxonomy): domain Eukaryota; kingdom Viridiplantae; phylum Streptophyta; class Pinopsida; order Cupressales; family Cupressaceae; genus Cunninghamia; species Cunninghamia lanceolata. The sequence goes on along the minus strand of BSBN01000659.1, from coordinate 4,631,817 downwards.
CGACATGCCCTCTGGCTCCATGCGAATGCTTTTGCCCAAAGCAATGAACTGGTGAGGCCACAACACAGGGGACCTCATCCCCTAGCATGAAGACTTCAAACCCGCGAGCTCGTTGGGCCAGCGAAGGTGTAATGCCTGTGAGCTCGTTGGCCCAGTGAGGGTTTGAACTCTAGTGGCCGCCACTACAACTGAGTGACTTAACCACCGAACCACGCCCTTATCAGCATTATCATAATCTCATTATTAGCCATTACCATTATGTGCATTTTCATTTCCATTATTACCATTTGCATACTCATATCATTTGCACAAACATGCATATAAACCATGAAAACAAAATACAAAAAAATGCATAACATCATAACATCATCATCATTACAACATCATAGGTAATCAAAGCCATCATATATATATATATATATATCACGAGTGTCAATATACAAGTGTGCAAATACAACATGGGCTATCCATGAGCCATCCAAAGAATGTATGTACAATCAGCTCATAGGCCTCATCATGATACAATACAATACAACAAAACAAGGTAGCCCTAGTGACTACTGGCAGCTCCCTCGCCCTATCCACCACCACTAGGTCTTGCACCTGGCTTGCCATCTCTAGGAGGCCCCATCACCGAAGATACTGACCGTGATCCTCCTGTCCTCTGTGAACTAGAAGCCCCTGATCTGCTCCTGAAGCTAGGTTGTCTCTGCTCTATAGGCACTACTCCATAATCCTCTATAATACTCAGCCTCACCCTGTGCTCTCCTTAGCTCCCCCTGTATCTGTGTCAACTGGGTGGCCAGATACATAGTAGCTCCATCTATCCCCAAGGCAGCCACTGCCCTATCTCTCTCCATCCTTAGAGCATCTGTCTCTGCTATGATAGCCTACACTTGCTGCATGACATCCCTCTCCGTAGTCATAGCTTGAACCTGCTATACCGCAGTATCTCTCTCAGTCATCACTGCTTGTACCTGTTGCACTACTACATCTCGCTCCTCAGTAAATCTCGCCAGTGCCCCATCATCTTGTCCATTTCCTACCTATGCCCTAGCCTGCAGCTGTGCTTGATAAGTTTGAGCCTAAGGTCTAGCATGCCGCAACCCTATCACCACTTGATGTTTGTCTATCTCCACTCTCCTCAGCATGAACTGAGCCTGCCGCCTCCATCTCTGCTCCTCTCTGATCCTCCATCTAAGCTATTGTATCCCCACATCATGCTTTGAACCTAAAAAAATCACGCATTTAGCAAAAGTTTCGGTACATACTGGTGCGCCTGCTCCCGCTGGTTGCCCATGTGTCCTCACTCACTCAGCCTGATGATCATTGCGTGGAATCACCATCCTGATAGCTCTCCAACACTTGAAGCACCAACTCTCTAAGGAGCTCTAAATCTCTATAGCTACTACACACAAATGAGCGCAAATGAGCCTATTTGCCCTTGAGGAACCTACTTATAGCCCCTTTTCCATACCCTAATTCTTCTATACCAAAGCCTATTTTTCTTCTGAACCATCCCAATCAATCCCTCCCAACCCAGTTCTTCCTTTGTGTAACCTTGTTTCTAGCCTTTCATCTTATCACGAGCCAACCCAGCCCTTCCTAGTTAGCCTGGCTTACCTCTCGAGGGGGCATCACCTACCAGTTACACTGCGGCATCACCTTGTTTATCAAGTGAATCATCGTATCTTCTTTGACACAATGCTCTAATGAACATTGTATCAAAGAGGGGCAAAATGTAGACACCCAAAATTGACCTAGTTATCATTAGTACATCAAAATATTGCATTAGCTATCATCTGCATTTGTCAAACACACTTGAGCAATTTTCCTATCACTTATTTCTTCTATTAATTAAATAAATTCATATTTATTTAATTAATTCATTATCTATTTCTTCTATTTCCTCTATTCTATAATTAAATAATCTTTAATTATTTAATTATCTCTTATTTCTATCTATTTTAATTAAATAAATTTTATTTATTTATTTAATTTTTCTTATCATTTATCTTCATGAGCCGACATGTGTGCCTCTTTCATTTAAAAACATGTGTGGTACTACATCTTTTATTTAATATCTTTCACATGTAGTACTTTTATGTACAAGGTCACACATAAGCCTTATCTTCCCTCCACTTGTCATTTATACATTCACCTATGATTATCATATAATCTTAGCCATTCACATAGCCACCAAATCTCCACCATTGATTGATTTTGGTTGAAGTCTATATAAACACCCTCTCATTCCATACTACATCTATCCATCATTTTCATATATCGTCTACATTATCATCTTGAGCATATTGAGCACTTTAGCATCCATCTAGCATATTATCATTATCATTCATCCATCATGACAACTTTTATCTTCATAATTGTTCATTGTTGAGAAGCAATCCACATCATAAATAAGGAATCATACAATCTAGGTGATATTGTTCTTGAATTGCATGCTTTTGATTTCACTTGGATTCGATTATTTGATGGTGGTAGGACTAGGTTTTTAATTATATGCTTGATCTTATTAACCTGATTTTTACCTATCACAGAGACAAAATCCAAGGTTGAGGAAATGAAAACAAACTTAGAGGAGATACTCATGTCTCTTAAAGGATCTTTAGGAGGGGCACAAACACCTCCCTCTGCACATCCAAGAAGAACAAGCAGATCAACTACATCAACCTCCTCTATTGCCTCTAGATCTTCATTACCTGCTAAAAGAATGGGTTCTAAAATCCTAGTACAAACTCTTGAAAAGAAAAAGCCTAGGCAAAAGAGTAAGGGAAAAAGCGAAAAAGTCAAAAATGTTGAAGAAGAGGAAGAAATTAAAGATGAAGAAAAGATAAATTCAGTGAATGTTGAAGATGTTGAAGAAGATGGAGAGGAAATAAAGAAAGCATATTTATTGAAGAAAATAACAAGAAAAGAAGGTGAGACCTCAGAGGAGAAAAGCAAAGGTAAAGCCAAGAAGATTAAGAAACCTGATCATGTTCCCCTACAGTTAGATGCAACTATAACTTCTATGACAGAAGGGACCTTGACAGAAGTTGCAAGAATCTATGATGAAAGGCCTGCAAATGATATATCCACTCTTGAAGAAGTAGTGGTAAGGTATATGGGAGAACATAATCTGGCTTTCATTGAAATCATACATCAACTTCCAAAAGGCCTAGCTGACATCCTAACCAAAAGGAGAGATGATCACCAAACAAAGAAGCTAAGATAAAGAAAAGTGCATTTGAAAAGGGTTGTCCTACCATCTCTAAAGAAGACAGAAATAGAGTTTCCAAAATTCTTACAAAAGAATTTGGGACTAAAAGGAGACTAAACACTCTAATGTCAAAAAATGAGGAGATAGAGAAGTTGAAAAAAGAAACTTTAAGAAAAACTATAGAAGTCCTCAACGAGATGAAGATTGAGACGGGGATCATTGAAGAACTATCTGGTCAATCTAAGGAAAGTGAGGAAGGAAATGACATGCCTGAAAATGATAAGGAGATGGCCCTCCCTATAGATATTGGTGCTTCAGCTCCTCCAGACACTCCTGCAGAACAAGGTTCCTTTCCTCTAGAAATAGCTGAGGCACAAAACATTGAGGGTCAAGACAAGGACAGTGTTGCGCCTCGTCCCAAGAACACAAGAAATGTTGAAACAAGAGGAGAAGTTACCTCTAAGGAGAGTCAAGATGAGAAGGAAAATAATGATGATGAACAAAAGAATGGAAACGATAAAGAAAAGGCTAAAGAGGAAGAGAAGTTAGAAGGGACAGATGACATAAACCAAATTGGATCTGACATAGATTCTCTTCAAGATTTATTGAATCTACAAATGCAATTTCAACCGGTCATCACTCTCAAACTACTGTAGGTTCCAACTAATGAGGGACAGATAGACTTGACAGGTATCTCTACTCTTCACAAATTGCAACTTGGAGATATATTGCATACATTTGCTAGGAAAGAGTTCATAAAAGAAAATTTGAAGAAAAATAGTGCAATAGAAGATATAGTAAAGGTTATTCAAGAAGGGTTACCAGATGTAACCATTAACCCCTCTCTACCTACTGAAAATCTCAAGTTATTAATGGGCTCTTTCAAAGATCACTCTTCCCATTTAAAGCAAAAATTAGAACAAGAGGCAGAAAGAAGAATAATTGACAAGAAGATTGGTGAAATGATTGAAAAATGTGCAAGTGTACATAATAAGCTCAAGGAAAATTTAAAAAAATTTAAAATTTGCATTGATGAAGCTACAACCCTATATCTATTTTGTTTAAAATGGCCTAACTTCAACAAAGAATATCAAGGCTCGGATTGACTCTATTGATTCACAACTATCTAAGTTGGCAGAAACTTATGTTTTGTCAAAATACAAGATGGGTGCAACAAGGGCACAGGTTGAAAACCTGCATGCACAAATGTCTCAATTACAGGACCAGAGAGAAAATATAAAGAAGCAATTTGGTCAGTTGAGAGAGGCAGTGAATTTGAGACTTGCTTCAATGTCTGGCATGTTAGGGGAGGTAGAAAAGACAGATCAAAAGATGAAGACCCAAAGTGATTTAAAGGAATGCTAAGAAGGATGTTAAGGAAACATAAGAGACAAAATCCAAAGTTGAGGAAATGAAAACAAACTTAGAGGAGATACTCATGTCTCCTAAAGGATCTTTAGGAGGGGCAAAAACACCTCCCTCTGCACATCAAAAAAGAACAAGAAGATAAACTGCAACAACCTCCTCTGTTGCCTCCGGATCTTCATGACCTGCTAAAAGAACAGGTACTAAAATCCTAGTATAAACTACTGAAAAGAAAAAGCCTAGTCAAAAGATTAAGGAAAAAAGAGAAAAAGTCAAAAATGTTGAAGAAGAGGAAGAAATTAAAGATGAAGAAAAGCTAAATCCAGTGAATGTTGAAGATGTTGAAGAAGATGAGGAAATAAAGAAAGCATCTTTATTGAAGAAAAGAACAAGAAAAGAACAAGAAAAGCAGGTGAGACCTCGGAGGAGAAAAGAAAAGGTAAAGCCAAGAAGATTAAGAAACCTGATCATGTTCCCCTATAGTTAGATGCAACTGTAAATGCTATGACAGAAGGGGCCTTGGTAGAAGTTGCAAGAATCTATGATGAAAGGCCTAGAGATGATAAATCCACTCTTGAAGAAGCAGTGGTTAGGTATATGGGAGAACACAATCTGGCTTTGATTGAAATCATACATCAACTTCCAAAAGGCCTAGCTAACATCCTAACCAAAAGGAGAGATGATGCAGTAAACAAAGAAGCTGAGATAAAGAAAAGTTTAGTTGAAAAGGCTTGTCCAACCATCTCTAGAGAAGACAGAATCAGAGTTTCCAAAATTCTTACAAAAGAATTTAGAACTAAAAGGAGACTAAACACTCTAATGTCAAGGAATGAGGAGGAGATAGAGAAGTTGAAAAAGGACGCTTTAAGGAAAACTATAGAAGTCCTCAATGAGATGAAGATTGAGACGGGGATCATTGAAGAACTATCTGGTCAATCTGAGGAAAGTGAAGAAGGCAATGACATGCCTAAAAAATTAAGGAGATGGCCCTCCCTGAAGATATTGGTGCTTCAGCTCCTCCAGACACTCCTACAGAGCAAGGTTCCTTTCCTCTAGAAATAGCCAAGGCACAAAACATTGAGGGTCAAGACAAGGACAGTGTTGCACCTCCTTCAGAGAACACATGAAATGTTGAAACAAGAGGAGAAGTTACCTCTAAAGAGAGTCAAAATGAGAAGGAAAATAATGATGAGGAACAAAAGAATGGAAAGGATAAAGAAAAAGCTAAAGAGGAAGATAAGTTAGAAGGGACATATGACATAAACCAAAGTGGATTTGAGACAGATTCTCTCCAAGATTTATTGAATCTAAAAATGCAATTTCAACCAGTCATCACTTCCCAGCTAATGCAGATTCCAACTAATGTGAGACAGATAGACCTGATAGGTATCTCTCCTGGAGATATATTGCATAGATCTGCTAGGAAATAGTTCATACAAGAAAATTTGAAGAAAACTAGTGCAATAGAAGATGTGGTAAAGTTTATTCAAGAAGGGTTACCAGAGACAACCATTAACCCCTCTCTGCCTGCTGAGCAAAATCTCAAGTTATTAATGGACTCTTTCAAAGATCACTATTCCCATTTAAAGCAAAAAGCAAAACAAGAGGCATAAAGAAGAATAATTGATAAGAAGATGGGTGAAATGATTGAAAAATGTGTAAGTGTACATAATAAGCTCAAGGAAAATTTAAAAAAATTTAAAATCTGCATTGATGAAGCTAAAACCCTATATCTATTTTGTTTAAAATGGCCTACTTAAACAAAGAATATCAAGGCTCAGATTGATCTATTGAGTCACAACTATCTAAGTTGGCAGAAACTTATGATTTGTCAAAAGACAGGATGGGCGCAACAAGGGCACAGGTTGAAAACTTGCATGCACAAATGTCTCAATTATAGGACCAAAGAGAAAATATAAATAAGTAATTTGGTCAGTTGAGAGAGGTAGTGAATTTGAGACTTGCTTCAATGTTTGGCATGTTAGGGGAGGCAGAAAAGATAGATCAAAAGATGAAGACCCCAAGTGATTTAAAGGAATGCTAAGAAGGATGTTAAGGAAACATAAGAGACAAAATCTAAAGTTGAGGAAATGAAAATAAACTTAGAGAAGATACTCATGTCTCCTAAAGGATCTTTAGGAGGGGCACATGCAAGAAGAACAAGTAGATAAATTGCAACAACCTCCTCTGTTGCCTCTGGATCTTCATTACCTGCTAAAAGAATGGGTTCTGAAATCCTAGTACAAACTACTGAAAAGAAAAATCCTAGGCAAAAGAGTAAGGGAATAAGAGAAAAAGTTAAAAATGCTGAGAAGAGGAAGAAATTAAGATGAAGAAAAGATAAATCCACTGAATGTTGAAGATGATGAAGAGGAAATAAATAAAAAATCTTATTTGAAGAAAAGAACAAGAAAAGAAGCTGAGACCTCAGAGGAGAAAAGCAAAGGTAAAGCCAAGAAGATTAAGAAACCTGATCATGTTCCTCTACTATTAGATGTAACTATAAATGCTACGACAATGACGCAGAGCCACAGCTGGAAATGTTTACCAATGGTGGAATTTGGTGTTTCTCATTTCATTAGCAAGAGCTGCCTAAATGTTTTACCGACATATCCTATCAGCCACATCTCCTCTGTCGGCGAATCCCTTACCACTCCTGTTGATCGTTATCCTCTCACCGATTGATATTCTCTTTTGGTTGCCTATTGGCAACACGTATGCTATCGGACTAGCCGTGGAAGGTCTCCCCGATGCTTCACCTCACGCCGACGCCAAACTTCAACCTTTCCTTCCGGTGTCCTTACCTACGACAGCCGGTCCATCGCCAAGATTCATGCTGTCGGAGTAACTTTCTCTTAGTTCTCTGATCTACCAACTCATGCTGATACACTTAACATCCGCTACCATTAATGAGACTTATCCTATCAGGAGAAACTAGAAACCCTTCGCGGATGACTCTTCTCTCCTCGATGGACTATCTGCACTTCACTTGTCGCTGTGACTTAAACTGTCGGCGACACCAACGAAACTTATGCCGATACCTTTGGTCACTTCGATGAACCTCCATATTTCATGCATCGATGTGACTAACACCGTTGGTAGAACATTTCATTCCTTCACCGATAATATATCTCATGCCGATGTGCCGACTATCAACTCGCCATCGGTAAGACTTTCCACATTGGCGAGTCTCAACTTTGCTCGGCCGATACTATGGCTTACGCCGATAGACTCTTCGTCAGTGACACTTTATATTTGTCACCCCGATCGGTGAAAGTGCCCCCTATCGGCGCAATGAAAACTTTTCAACCCAATGGTTCCTCTCACACCGATGCCATCACAAACTTGCACCGAAAACCCTGATCTCAACCTGACCCGTTCACTTAGCAATTTTGACACAGAAGTTCAATCTTCAAACCCTAGCACATGAGGATGCTAGGTTTTCTCATTGCATGCAATAACTCGATCCCAAAAACATGAAATGTAAAAATAGAAAAATGAAAAGGAAATCTAAACTACTGTACATGGCCATTCCACCGATTCAGAGAATCAACTGGTGGAATGGATGAATGAACCCATTTCGCCTGCAAAATCAAAATTGACTACACAATAGATCGAAGATCAGACAAATGAAAACCAACATGGTCCTTCTTATTTCAATATTAGAATAGCTTACAAATATCTCAGTCCCACTATATCACAATGCTCTGTCAGATCTCTAGACACACTGTCTTTGTTTCTCCTATGCAACCTATACTATCAACTATATCCCAACAACCTGAGCTAGGGCAAATATATCTACTCCTCACGAGTAGTACAGACTCGATTCCCAGTGGCTGGGAGACTTCTAAGCGGCTGGGAGAGGACAACTAGCATAACAAACATAACTATCAACACACAATCCTAGATTGACTTAAAACATAGGAATTGGTCACATGGACCTTATTACATCATAATGTAAAACATACTATTATTAGACCTAATCTGTCTTTAGAAAGGGTGCTCCTACACCAGACAGAAGGGGCCTTGACAGAAGTTGTAAGAATCTATGATGAAAGGCCTGCAGATGATAAATACACTCTTGAAGAAGTAGTGGTCAAGTATATGGGAGCACACAATCTAGCTTTGATTGAAATCATACATCAACTTCCAAAAGGCCTAGCTGACATTCTAACCAAAAGGAGAGATGATGCACTAAACAAAGAAGCTAAGATAAAGAAAAGTGCAGTTGAAAAGGCTTGTCCTACCATCTCTAAAGAAGATAGAATCAAAGTTTCTAAAATTCTTACAAAAGAATTTAGGACTAAAAGGAGACTAAACACTCTAATGTCAAGGAATGAGGAGGAGATATAGAAGTTGAAAAAAGAAACTTTAAGGAAAACTATAGATGTCCTCAACAAGATAAAGATTGAGACGGGGATCGTTGAAGAACTATCTGGTCAATCTAAGGAAAGTGAGGAAGGCAAAGACATGCCTGAAAAGAATAAGGAGATGGCCCTCCCTAAAGATAATTGGTGCTTCAACTCCTCTAGACACTCCTGCAGAACAAGGTTCCTTTCCTCTAGAAACAGTCGAGCCACAAAACATTGAGGGTTAAGACAAGGACAATGTTGCGCCTCCTTCGGAGAACATAGGAAATGTTGAAACAAGAGAAGTTATCTCTAAGGAGAGTCAAGATGAGAAGGAAAATAATGATGAGGAACAAAAGAATGGAATGGATAAAGAAAAGGCTAAAGAGGAAGAGAAGTTAGAAGGGACATATGACATAAACCAAAGTGGATCTGAGATAGATTCTCTCCAAGAGTTATTGAATCTACAAATGCAATTTCAACCAGTCATCACTCCCCAGCTACTGTAGATTCCAACTAATGAGGGACAGATAGTCCTTACAGGTATCTATCCTCTTTACAAATTGCATCTTGGAGACATATTGCATACATCTGCTAGGAAAGAGTTCATACAAGAAAATTTGAAGAAAACCAGTGCAATAGAAGATGTAGTAAAGGTTATTCAAGAAGGGTTACCAGGGGTAACCATAACCCCTCTCTGCCTGTTGAGAAAAATCTCCAGTTATTAATGGACTCTTTCAAAGATCACTATTCCCATTTAAAGCAAAAAGCATAACAAGAGGCAGAAAGAAGAATAATTGATAAGAAGATGGGTGAAATGATTGAAAAATGTGCAAGTGTACATAATAAGCTCAAGGAAAATTTAAAGAAATTTAAAATCTACATTGATGAAGCTACAACCCTATCTCTATTTTGTTTAAAATGGCCTACATCAACAAAGAATATCATGGCTCGGATTGACTCTATTGAGTCACAACTATCTAAGTTGGCAGAAACTTGTGATTTGTCAAAAGACAAGATGGGTGGGTGCAACAAGGGCATAGGTTCAAAACCTGCATGCACAAATATATCAATTACAGGACCAAGGAGAAAATATAAAGAAGCAATTTGGTAGAGAGACAGTGAATTTGAGACTTGCTTCAATGTTTGGCATGTTAGGGGAGGCAGAAAAGATAGATCAAAAGATGAAGACCCCAAGTGATTTGAAGGAATGCTAAGAAGGATGTTAAGAAAACATAAGAAACAAAATCTAAAGTTGAGGAAATGAAAACAAACTTAGAGGAGATACTCATGTCTGGGAGCCTAAAGGATCTTTAGGAGGGGCATAAACACCTCCTTCTACACATCCAAGAAGAACAAGCAAATCAACTGCAGCAACCTCCTCTGTTGCCTACGGATCTTCATTACCTGCTAAAAGAATGGGTTTTGAAATCCTAGTACAAACTGCTGAAAAGAAAAAGCCTAAGAAAAAGAGTAAGGGAAAAAGAGAAAAAGTCAAAAATGTTGAAGAAGATGAAGAAAAGATAAATCCAGTGAATGTTGAAGATGTTGAAGAAGATGAAGAGGAAATAAAGAAAACATCTTTATTGAAGAAAAGAACAAGAAAATAAGGTGAGACCTCGGAGGAGAAAAGAAAAGGTAAATCTAAGAAGATTAAGAAACTTGATCACGTTCCCCTACAGTTAGATGGAACTATAAATGCTATGACAGAAGGGGCCTTGGCAGAAGTTGCAAGAATCTATGATGAAAGGCCTGTAGATGATAAATCTACTCTTGAAGAAGCAGTGGTCAGGTATATGGGAGCACACAATCTAGCTTTGATTGAAATCATACATCAACTTCCAAAAGGCCTAGCTGACATCCTAACCAAAAGGAGAGATGATGCACTAAACAAATAAGCCGAGATAAAGAAAAGTGCAGTGGAAAAGGCTTGTCCTATTATCTCTAAAGAAGGTAGAATCGAAGTTTCAAAAATTCTTACAAATGAATTTAGGACTAAAAGGAGACTAAACACTCTAATGTCAAGGAATGAGGAGGAGATAGAGAAGTTGAAAAAGGAAACTTTAAGGAAAACTATAGAAGTCCTCAATGAGATGAAGATTGAGACATGGATCATTCAAGAACTATTTGGTCAATCTGAGGAAAGTGAGGAAGGCAATGACATGTCTAAAAAGAATAAAGAGATTTCCCTCCCTAAAGATATTGGTGCTTCATCTCCTCCAGACCCTCCTGCAGAACAAGGTTCCTTTCCTCTAGAAACAACCGAGGCACAAAACATTGAGGGTGAAGACAAGGACAGTGTTGCGCCTCCTTTGGAGAACATAGGAAATGTTGAAACAAGACGAGAAGTTACCTCTAAGGAGAGTCAAGATGAGAAGGAAAATAATGATGAGGAACAAAAGAATGGAAAGGCTAAAGAAAAGGCTAAAGAGGAAGATAAGTTATAAGGGATAGATGACATAAACCAAAGTGGATATGAGACAGATTCTCTCCAAGATTTATTGAATCTACAAATGCAATTTCAACCAGTCATCACTCCCTAGCTACTGCAGATTCTAACTAATGAGGGATAGATAGACCTAACAGGTATCTATCCTCTTCAAAAATTGCAGCTTGGAGATATATTGCATACATCTGCTAGGAAAGAGTTCATACAAGAAAATTTGAAGAAAACTAGTGCAATAGAAGATGCGGTAAAGGTTATTCAAGAAGGGTTTCCAGAGGTAACCATTACTGCCTCTCTGCCTGCTGAGCAAAATCTCAAGTTATTAATGGACTCTTTCAAAGACCACTCTTCCCATTTAAAGCAAAAAGTAGAACAAGAGGCAGAAAGAAGAATAATTGACAAGAAGATGGGTGAAATGATTGAAAAATGTTCAAGTGTACATAATAAGCTCAAGGAAAATTTAAAGAAATTTAAAATTTGCATTGATGAAGCTACAACCCTATATCTATTTTGTTTAAAATGGCCTACTTCAATAATGAATATCAAGGCTCGGATTGACTCTATTGAGTCACAACTATCTAAGTTGGCAGAAACTTATGATTTGTCAAAAGACAATATGGGTGCAACAAGGGCATAGGTTGAAAACCTACATGCACAAATGTCTCAATTACAGGACCAGAGAGAAAATATAAAGAAGCAATTTGGTCAATTGAGAGAGGTAGTGACTTTGAGACTTGCTTCAATGTCTGGTATGTTACGGGAGGCAGAAAAGACAGATCAAAAGATGAAGACCCCAAGTGATTTAAAGAAATGCTAAGAATGATGTTAAGGCTACATAAGAGACAAAATCCAAAGTTGAGGAAATGAAAATCAACTTAGAGGAGATACTCATGTCTCCTAAAGGATCTTTAGGAGGGGCAAAAACACCTCCCTCTACACATTGAAGAAGAACAAGCAGATCAATTGCAACAACCTCCTTTGTTGCCTCCGAATCTTCATTACCTGCTAAAAGAATGGGTTCTGAAATCCTAGTACAAACTGCTGAAAAGAAAAAGCCTAGGCAAAAGAGTAAGGGAAAAAGAGAAAAAGTCAAAAATGTTGAAGAAGAGGATGAAATTAAAGACGAAGAAAAGATAAATCTAGTGAATGTTGAAGATATTGAAGAAGATGAAGAGGAAATAAAGAAAGCATCTTTATTGAAGAAAAGAACAAGAAAAGAAGGTGAGACCTCGAAGGAGAAAAGCAAAGGTAAAGCCAAGAAGATTAAGAAACCTGATCATGTTCCCCTATAGTTAGATGCAACTATAAATTCTATGATAGAAGGGGCCTTGGTAGAAGTTGCAAGAATCTATGATGAAAGGCCTGCAGATGATAAATCCACTCTTGAAGAAGCAGTGGTCAGGTATATGGGAGCACACAATATGGCTTTGATTGAAATCATACATCAACTTCCAAAAGGCCTAGCTGACATCCTAACCAAAAGGAGAGATGATGCACTAAACAAAGAAGCTGAGATAAAAAAAAAGTGCAGTTGAAAAGGCTTGTCCTACCATCTCTAAAGAAGCCAGAATCAAAGTTTCCAAAATTCTTACAAAAGAATTTAGGACTAAAAGAAGACTAAACACTCTAATGTCAAGGAATGAGGAGGAGATAGAGAAGTTGAAAAAATAAAATTTAAGGAAAACTATAGAAGTCCTCAACGAGATGAAGATTGAGATGGGGATCATTGAAGAACTATTTGGTCAATCCGAGGAAAGTGAGGAAGGCAATGACATGATTGAAAAGAATAAGGAGATGACCCTTCTTGAAGATATTGGTGCTTCATCTCCTCCAGACACTCCTACAGAACAAGGTTCCTTTCCTCTAGAAACAACCGAGGCACAAAACATTGAGGGTCAATACAAGGACAGTGTTGTGCCTCCTCCGGAGAACACATGAAATGTTGAAACAAGAGGAGAAGTTACCTCTAAGGAGAGTCAAGATGAGAAGGAAAATAATGACGAGGAACAAAAGAATGGAAAGGATAAAGAAAAGGCTAAAGAGGAAGAGAAGTTAGAAGGGGCAGATGACAAACTAAAGTAGATCTGAGATAGATTCTCTCCTAGATTTATTGAATCTATAAATGCAATTTCAACTGGTCATCACTCCCCAACTACTGCAGATTCCAACTAATGAGGGACATATGGACTTGACAAGTATCTCTCCTCTTCACAAATTGCAGCTTGGAGATATATTGCATGCATCTGCTAGGAAATAGTTCATGCAAGAAAATTTGAAGAAAACCAGTGCAATAGAAGATGCAGTAAAGGTTATTCAAGAAGGGTTACCAAAGGTATCCATTAACCCCTCTCTGCCTACTGAGAAAAATCTCAAGTTATTAATGGACTCTTTCAAAGATCACTCTTCCCATTTAAAGCAAAAAGTAGAACAAGAGGCAGAAAGAAGAATAATTGACAAGAAGATGGGTGAAATGATTGAAAAATGTGCAAGTGTACATAATAAGCTCAAGGAAAATTTAAAGAAATTTAAAATCTGCATTGATGAAGCTTCAACCCTATATCTATTTTGTTTAAAATGGCCTTCTTCAACAAATAATATCAATGCTCAGATTGACTCTATTGAGTCACAACTATCTAAGTTGGAAGAAACTTATGATTTGTCAAAAGACAAGATGGGTGCAACAAGGGCACATATTGAAAACCTGCATGCACAAATGTCTCAATTACATGACCAGAGAGAAAAAAAAAAGCAATTTGGTTAGTTGAGAGAGGTAGTGAATTTGAGACTTGCTTCAATGTTTGGCATGTTATGGGAGGCAGAAAAGACAGATCAAAAGATTAAGACCCAAAGTGATTTAAAGGAAGTAGAGGAAATGTGCATACAGTGTGAGTGTTAGATTCAAATACTTGCCTCAGAATGTGTCATTTGGACCATAATTGTTAAACAACTTAGGGTAATTTACAAAGCCATTATCCCATCCAAGTGAGCTGTTAGAACAATTTTGATGTACATAGTATTGCAGAGATAATAAGTAGAGTGGTAGTACCATTTTAGTTTTTAAGGGTAAAATTTTGTAACCAAATCATACAGTCAGGGGGAGCACAGTCTAGATATCTTTTTGTATGGGGGAGTACACATAGTTTTTGGATTGATACAAAGGTTATCAATCCCTTTGTCCTTGATGTCAAAGGGGGAGATAGTCTAAGGGGGAGCATATGTTGCCATCAATGATAAAGGGGGAGATTGTTGGTAATATGTGTTGTCATTAATGTCAACATATTATACATTGAGGTGAACAAAACAGATGGAAATGCATAGACAAACTTTTACAAAGGAAGAGTCAATATGGTCAAGGCAAATCAGTCCCTGAGAAGAGAAAATGGTCTAAGTATGGATCAGTTTTGGGCTTGAACATGATGCGGAGGAAAACACTAATAGCCTTGCATGATTCTTGCATACACACTTACATATCTCATCAGTTGGGAGTACTGCACTCAAGGGTAATAAATAGAAGATTGACTACGGCATTCACAGTGCACATTCTAAGGTAGAGTCAACTTAAATTGGTCTGCATTTATCAGCACAAAAAGATTTGACCATGCAGTTCTAATGATAGTTTATGATATATATTGACATGTTATATCTAAGGTTTTAGTCTCTCATTCTTCCAGCATGAAAAGTTACAAGGGATAGTTCATTGGCCATCACCTAGATAGAGCAGAGCAGTAATGTGAAGACAATAGAATGATCCGCATTATTATGGAAGAGATCTATTTGTCATGCGGCTCTAAGGGATGACTATGATCAGTATTTTATATGCTATCATGAAGTTTCAAGTGTTCCAGTGGTTCGCAAAGACACTACCCAAGTGACAGAGGTATCACATTGTACTCCAGAGCCTGAATATACAAGTTAAGCTCTTCAAAAGATGAAACATGTATAAATCCATTATCAAAGCTTGTGCGGAGGTAGTATGATGCAGGAGCATCCCTGGTTCAAGAGTAATCTTGCATCAACCAAAAACATTTGCATTTTAGTTTGTTTACATTTCAATTTTTCCATTTTCCAATTTAGTTCAAGCAGTTCAGTCAGAAGCAGTTTCAGCTTGTGGTTCGGTTTTGGCAATTCACACCTTGCGGATCTGGACTTAGCATCTACATTCATTCATCTACATCATATCAACAATTTGCAACATTTTGATCAATTACCAGAAAGTTATCGCTATTAGAAGTGGACTATTTTCTCAGAGCAGAACATCCTGACAGTCTTAGACAATCAGCTGAAGGAGAAGGCTTGCAGATCATTCCTTGACTTGCGGATCCTAATGACACATCATTCAATGATCCTTGGTTCGTGGTTGACCTTCCCCAAAGGTCCGCACGTTGTTCCATTCATTTGAGGAAGTGTTCAATGGATTTAGGTCTTACCTATCTTTATTCACACGTTACAGCTCTTCATTGGAGTTTGTGATCTTCCTTGGCCGACGCAGAGGAATCTATTGGTCCGGAGATCATATATATTGATGTAATAGATCCTTAGGAAAGTAGTTAGCAATTGATTCACAATTCTTAGTTTAGATCTTGTGTGAAGGGAGCTTCAAAGTCTTATCTTACACATGTATGTAATCAGGCCTTTGAGCACTAATTGTAAGCCCGCATATTGTCGGCTAGATTGTATTTGAATTCTATGATATACTGAATGACTGAGTCTGCATTTGCTTGATTTCTTGATTTTTTTCGTTGTGTTTACTCTTGTTACATGGTCCGGACAGTTCATTCTGTGAACCCTCCTACCATGACAGCACCAAGTGGTATCAGAGTGAAAGTTTGATTCTTTGGAGTGAATTGGTGAAGGGGATTCCGTAAGATCTTGTTGTGAGCAGATCACCAATCTGAGGCAGGTTACTTATACGCAAACGATCACCAATTGTGAGGCAGTTGTCACTTGTAGGCCGATCACCGAATTTGAGGCAGTTTACACTTGGTCCAAGGAAGAATGCTGCTGTGGAGAGTTCCTCCTATTGGTACAATGGCTAATAGAATGGATGAGATGATGGAGCTGATGAGAACAATGCGAATCTGTTTGGATGCTGTTGAAGAAGATAGGTGAATAGGATTGACACCGAGACCTAATGTTGAAAGTGATGATGAAGAGGAATTTCAATCTGCTGAACAAATTGGAGAAACCCTAGAAGGTAATGAAGAAGAAGAATCAGATCAGATAAAGATGTTGCAAGCTATTTCAAAGATTGGAAAGAGACCTATAGTTGATGTGCTAAATTATACTGGTAATTTGAACCCTGAAGAATTGATTGACTGGATAAATGACATGGAAGAATACTTGGAATATGAGGAGATTGAAGATCCGGAGAAGGTGAAATTTGCAAAGACAAAGTTGAAAGGACATGCTTCTATATGGTGGAAAGAAGTTCAGTTGGAAAGAAATAGAAGAGGAAAAGAAAAGATTACAAAGTGGGACCGTATGGTGACCAAGTTGAAGAATCAATTTATACTCGCTGATTATGAGTTGGAGTTGTTGAAAAGATTGCAAAACCTGAGACAAAAGGAGAAATCTGTGAAGGAGTACACTAAAGAATTTCATAAGATGATCATAAGAATAGGACATTGTGAAGCAAGCAAGGGGAAAGTGGCTAAATACATCAATGGACTGAGATTGAACATTCAAGAAGAGCTAAGCTTGGTGAGGATTACATCTTTGGAAGAAGCATATCAGTTTGCCCTGAAAGTTGAGGAGAAGCTAAATAAGAGACATAATCAAAGATAGAGAGGCAGAAGGGGTAAATTTCAGAGAGGTAGAACATTTTCTGGATATGATAGATCATTTGTGGAGCAGAACAAGTTTGACAACCCATATAAGAAGGATGACAAGGATAATAATGCTTACCAGAGAGATGACAAAAATTTTTACTGGAGAGGAAACCCTAGTGCATACTAGAATGAAGGATACAGAAGGGAAGGAAGAGGATTTGATAAGAGGACATTCAGAGGCCCTTGTTTCAAGTGTGGAGGTGAAGGACATAGAGCATTTGAATGTAATCAGGGTAGTACAAGTAAGAGGACATAAAATAGTGGAAGAGCGGCCTATGTTGAAGAAGAACCTGTTGAGTTAGATGACCCCTGTTCAGTTGGTAAACCGGATAAAGGAGAATCATTGGTGATGAGGAGAGCACTATTTCAAATAGAGGCAAATGAGGAACCATCACAGAGGAAAAGTCTTTTCAGAACTAGATGCAAATTCGGAGGTAAGTGTGTAGACACCCAAATTTGTCCCAACTTTGTCCATGTCTAGCAACACCTTGTTAAATCATTATTCATTAAGCCAATTAATTAAATAAATTTTATTTATTTAATTAAATCCCATCCTCATCCCACTTAAGCCAATTAATTAAATAAATTTTATTTATTTAATTAATTCCACATCATTTCTCAATCATATCTTATCCTCATCCCAATTAATTAAATAAATTTTATTTATTTAATTAATTTCCACATCATATCTTATCCCATTTTATTCATTTATCCAATTAATTAAATAAATTTTATTTAATTAATTAATACCCAACTCATATCCCAACTAATTCAAATATTTTATTTGAATTAACTACTCACCTTTCATCACATTCCAACACTTGTCCATCTCCCCTTAATCATGTGTTGTCATACAACTTTCATTTAAAATTCTTCACATGCACAACTAATTGGATCTAAATTTAGTAACTTTCAATCCTAGCCATTCACATAGCCTCTGAATCTCCACCATCGATTGATCTTGGTTGAGTCCTATATAAACACCCTCTCACTCCATATGAGACATCCAGCAATCATATAGCACCTACATTATCATCTTGAGCATCTTGAGCATCTGAGCATTCATTGAGCTTTTATCATCCATTATGGCAGCTTTTAGCATTGCAATTGTTCATTGTTGAAGAAGCAGTCCACATCTATCAAACAAGGAATCTCACGGTCTAGGTGATGTTATGCTTGAATTGCATTATTCTTTGATTTCATTTAGATTAGATTCCTTGATGATGGTAGGGTTAGGGTTTCATGACTAAGTCTGATCTGCTAAACCTGACTTTCACCTATCACATTTTGGCATGCCCGGTGGGACTCATGTCCTTGATTGACTTCATTTTTCGGAGTTGTTTCTTTGAAGATCAGATTTTGCAGGTGCTTACAGTAAATTCTGGTCACTTCTGAACAAAAATCACCACTTTCGGGATCTCCGTGTTGCTTTTACGCTGGAACCGGCTGCATTTACCTCTCTGGATCGTCTTTCAACCGACAGTGATCACCTATGGTATGATACGCATCGCTTTTGTTTTAACAGGGCTCACCTGTGATTTCAATACTATTTGCGGTTGCTTTTAAACTATATTTATCACTTATGGCATAACAGTGATCGCTTTGGCATTCATTCGGATCACTTTTGACCTAACAGTGGCCGCTTTTGCACATATTTGCATCACTTTTGATATAACAGTGGTCACTTTTAAACTTGTATGAATCGCTTATGAACTGATAGCGCTCGCCTGTCCAGACTAGGGTTTTTGTGTTTTGACTGTCTTTTTGCAGATACATGTCGCTTTTAGCTCACAACAGATCGCTTCTGGGTTTATCTGCATCGCTTCTAAGCTGACATGAGCCGCATTTGGTATGTTTCGTGTCGCATATGATCTACAGGATCTCGCCTGTTGCACAATACAGATCGCTTCTGAGCAATAGTGAATCGCATCTGGTAAATTTTTGTTGCTTTGAAATCTATTTCAGTTCCAGTTTGATTTTTTGGCTATTAATTAGGTATTTGCGCAGCATCTTATCGATTTGTCCAAGAAAAGGAGGTTATCAAACTATTGACATATCTGTTGCAGGTTCGATCGGTCCAAGATTTGTGGTTTTTCACTAAATTAGGCACATTTGGGCTTGGTGCTTAAAATGAATCATTGTTTGCTCCGTGCTTGATTTATCTTTTTTGACTGCTTGCATGTGCTTGACTGTAACCCAAATTTAATGGCAAAAGTATCCTCTCCCCTTGCCTATCAAATGGATCTTGGGTGTATGAGAACTTGTCATTATCTTTAGAGGGCCTGCCTTCCCAGTGTGAGAAGGGATACGACCCAAGCGGTAATGGGATAAAGCCAAGTCCTTCCGAACCGCTATATAAGAAAAGTGTTTGTGTCAAAAACCACAAACAACGGGTGTTGTTGCGTTATACCGACATCCAACCTCCCCCAAAACCCTCCAAGGTTCAACCCTTGCAGGCTAGGAGACTCCATAACAGAGAGTAGCACTGCCGCATGTATAGCCACCCGAACGGATGCCCTTATTAGCAACTTTGTGTAGTAGCTAAAAACCTTCTATCTGTTGATGCAAAAGGTGGGACCTTTGAAGCGGCCCCGATTCAAGTGGTTCTTAGTAGAGATAGCAGGGACAATCGTAAGGTTTGGTGTGGGGACAAGCCTTACAGGAAGCCCGGAACTTGGTATGCGTGAGAAGTGAGTGCCGTGGAGGGGAGCTAGTGCTACCAAGATCCTAAAGCTATACGCTTTGAATAAGCACGGCCAGGGGATTCAACGAATACTGTCCTATCCTAGCCTAGGTTGTATCAGTTTATGCTTATTGTGAGTGTGAGTGACTGTTATCACTGTTTTCTTACTGAAAAACTACAAAATCAGACATCTTTTTGACAAACACAGTCGCTTTTGAACCTAAACTGCCCGCACAGATAACAGACAGCGCTTTTGAACTGTAGTAATCCGCTTTTGGCCTTAACTGTATCACCTTTAAACAACAACTGCCTGCATATAGGCTAAACTGCATCACTTTCAAACCACAACTGGTCGCATATTGCCTGAACTGCATCGCTTTTAAACCATAGCTAATCGCCAATTTCCTGAACAAAATCACATCTGATCCACAGCCAATCGCATCTTGTCTGAACCAGATCGCCTTTAAGCCGCAGTTAGTCACCTTCTGCTGAATGAGCTCACTTTTGAACAACAGATTGTCGCCTTTAGGGATATAGGAGTCGCTTTTGATCAACAGACAATCGCTTTCAGACCAACAGTAGTCACCTCTGGCATAGCATTCACTTCTAGTTAGCACTGTGATTTTCTGTCAAAACTTAACCAGGTCGCATTTGAGCTATCATTGATCACCTTTAGCATCCTTTGAGTCACGTTTGAGCTATCATCAGTCACCTGTAGCCAAAATACTTGCAAATCCTAGTGTCTCAGCTGAATTAGCCATAGGTCCAGCTTGCCTAAGTCTTAAACATCAGTTTTCAGACTTCTCTTTGATCAACAACAAATACCTGGACTTTGTCTCTTGTTTTTGAGCTTATCAATCAATCACAACTCATGAGCTTTCCATCTTTTTGAGACCCCAACCAGCAAATCAGACATCAACCCAATCACTTCCATCAGCAAACATCCTTCAGCTTTAGCTTCAGCCAACATCATCCTTCAGCTTTAGCTTCAGCAAACATCATCCTTCAGCTTTAGCTTCAGCAAACATCATCCTTCAGCTTTAGCCCTAACAAACATCAGCAGCACACAATCTTTCCCTTGAGTGTTTGAGCTATCCTCTAGGGACAACCAACAACAACCCAACAACAACAACTCAGCCAAAACAAATCAACCAAGCGAACTAACCAAACCAGCAAACCAAAATAGCAACCAACCAACCAACTAGCCAACTATCATCTTTTGGGTGTCAAAACTTTGACAAGCTCAACTTCATCATCAACATCATGCCTCAAACTAGGAGTCAATATCGAGCTAAAATAGAAGCCAAATTGAAATCTGAAATGGAAGCCAAATTGCAAGCTGAGATGAAACAATTCACAACACCTCTTAAGGACACAACTCAATTCACAACTGGTATGCCTCCTCATATGTTCATGCCTCAAGGATACACTATTGGCGAGTCATCTTCACAATGAATGCAACCTACACCATCCTTGGAAACTTTCAAAGAATAATCGCAAGACGACTCATCAGAATTCCAAGATACCTATCTATGGGACCAAGTTGAGAAACTCATGATAGCTGAGCCTAATCATTGCTTTCTCCAACTTGCTCGCATGGGTGCTAAACTACCAAAGGACTTTGACATATCCGCTATTAGAGAGCAAGATCCCAACACTACTGCTGTTGTTGCGAAGGGACCATCTACTATCGTCACATCATCTCCTATTACATCGCAAACATCATCCTCATTGCCTATTGTTGCTTCATTTGAGCCACCATGATCAGAGCATACTTTAGAGCCATTGATAGTGCCCACCAATGTGCTCCCTCTCATATCACAAAATCTCAACATTCCACCTTTCCATGTTCCTCAACATATCTCTCCTTCTACCATGATTATTTCCATGCCTCAAGTAACACAAGATGTCCATGTAACACAAGCGCAAATACTGCGAGCATCACAAGCTATTCCCATGTCTTATAGTGTGCAAACCTCTCAAACTATTCCAACAACACCTGTTGTCCATGCTTCACACCCATTGCAATCTACTACATCTCATACGAATACCATATCCCATACACCAACTGCTAATACCTCCATGCTATCATATAATCCCAACGTTAGTCTCATTGACATGAGTGATCCACCCGTTTCTCAAGCCAATCCGAACAATAAGATCGCTTATGTTGATCAACTTACATCCATGTCCACATATTCTTCCAATCCTTCACATACCATCAATCCATCTTATGCTACCCAAAGCTTCCCTAATGTCACCCAACACATGACACATACCAATCCTCATGTTGTCCACAATACAAATCCAAATGTTTCTGTCGTATCTACCAATCCTTCCGTCACTTACCGTGTCATGAATTCAATCCCAACTTCCCAACCATTCGCTACTATTAATCCGCTATCCACTTCCCATGTGATGCACACCCAATTGCCGCTTGTGTCTCAAGGACAGCAATCCTCCAACACATACGTGTCACATACCAATCCTTTGACATACATTGTGGGTACACAACCGCAACAAACAGTCACAACTCCATATATCCCACAACCGCAACCACAATATATCTCATACCATACTCCAGTCCCTTCGCAACAACAGCAATTATCTTCAGCAGATGTTCAACAGATGATCGATGAAAGGGTAGGACAAGGCAAGAAACCTTTTTCTCTTGAAAACATATGCGCCTGTCCATTTGACAAGTCTCTTAATATGATACCTTTTCCGCCACATTTTGAAATCCCACAATTTGATAAGTACAAAGGGAAAGGAAATCTGGAAGACCATCTTCGAGCCTTTTTTGTGGCATGTCTTGATGTCTCTTATGACGATACGTATCTTTTGAGACTATTTCCTCGAAGCTTAGTAGGACAAGCTCTTGAATGGTTTTCTCATTTACCCCTAGGCATCAAATCTTTTGCGGAATTAGCAAACAAATTTCGATCACACTTTGCATTCAACATTGAACATGAGGTAAACATGAATGACCTTGTCAACAACAAACAACGCCATGGCGAACCCTTTTCTTCTTTTACCCAACGATGGCGTAATATGGCTAGCAAATTATCATGGGAAATACCTGAGAAACAACAGCTTGACATCTTTGTTCAAAATCTTCATCCTGAGCTATCATTCCAATTACAATTGCAAAGTGCTAGCACCTTTGACGAACTAGTTTCCAAAGGAGTTATTATTGAACGAGCCTTAATTGCCAAGGGCACTATCAAGATCTTTCGCGACAACAAAGATTCTCCCCAGAATTCCAATGATAAGTCTCGCTTTTGGAACAAGAACAAGAATGTTGTAACTGACGGTATTGTAGACGCAAAGAATATTCAAACTATGAGAGCTCCCATCAACATTCAAGCAGCTTCTACACCAACACGACCTTTTCCACAACGAAGAAACCAACGCCAAACTTCCAATCCACGCCGCCAATTTACACCATTAGCGGAACCTATGGAAGTTGTTTTTCGAAAGCTACTTCAAGCAGGAGATATTATTCTACCTGATGCACCACCAAATGGCGAACCACTCTTTCGAGCTCCTTGGTACAAAGAAAATGAGTATTGTGATTACCATCGAGTTAAAGGACACAAAACAAATGGTTGTATGCGCTTAAAACATGTTATCCAAGACTGCATTGATCAAGGTTTAATTAACGTCACACCTTCAACGGCTCAACCTGCTCAACAATCAACATCAAACTATGATCTAGAGACTTTCAAGAATCCACTTCCATCTCATGATCAGACAAATAACCTTCAGGTTGGAAATGCTATTTCGTATAACTATGAATCATCTACCATTGGCCACATTGACCATGCTCGCATTTCTACCATCACCGTCCAAGGGAGAGCACCTGATTGTGCCGTAACCACACGAAGAAGTCGAGTTACTATTCAAGGAGCACCTCCACATCCTCCTCGACCTCTCTCTGACTATAACCTCTTGGATCACCTTGGCAAAACACCTGCGCACATATCTATTCTTGAGCTGCTCCGCATATCGCCCGCACATAAAGCTATCCTTGATAAAGCCTTACAAGAGTCTTCGGTGCCTAATAATATTAATATCACACAATTCCAATCTATGGTCGCTAGCATTGCAGCTCCTTGTCACTTGACCTTTTCTGACAAAGATCTTCAACCCTCCATTCATCCTTCACATAACAAAGCCCTTGATGCAGAGACATCCACACTAAAACCTTGACATACAGCATGGATGTCCGCAACCCTTCATCATCATCATCATATTTCCCTTAACACTGTCAGCATCATCATATTTACTCTCGCCGACTGATATCCTCCTGCAGACAAACCTTCGCCCTTTCGCATGTCAGCAGCATCATCATATTCGGCTATCGGCAGCATCATCATATTCGGCAAGCGCGAACATCCTCCTGACGTTCACTGTTCATCTTACCGCCAACCTCTACCTTCAGCATCATGATGTTCAACATCATGTTCATCAGCAGGATATAGAACATCCGGTTCCTCCCATATATCCTGATGACGACAAACCTTATGCACCCTTCCTTTGATGCTTACGTCACCCCGATATCCTGATGACGATTATCCTGATGACGATGACGTCACATGCAGCTCCTTCAATATCCTGCTGCCCGATATCCTGATGACGAATAGCCTGATGACGATGACGTCATATGCAGCTCCTCCTGCTGTCGGCCAAACTTAACTTTATCGGCCCGCGATGGTTTTATCAACTCGATCTTCTACCTTATGCCGATGCGCTCCTCCTCGGCAACACCTGATGATGATCACCCTAATGCACTTTCACTTTATGCAACCGACTGCATCATGCTCATCTCCACTTACTCGGATGACGCCCGAAGTACCTGTAGGATATACGCAGAAATATCCTGATGATGCCGTTGCGAAGGATTTTCCAACCTTAGCGAAATTCGATCTGCTGAACCTCCTGGGATGACCCGATCTACTTCCTGGACAACTCTCCAGACTCTAACAACCAACATGACCTAGCACATACCCATGCTAGGGTTCTCAACACCTTTCGATCGCGATCCTGCAAACATGCACATGAACAACCACAAAATGCAAACTAAATCCTACCCTACTGTACATGGCCATTCCACCGATTCGACGAATCAACCGGTGGAATGGATCAGTGAATCCATGAAACCACCAAAACAGTAAATCGATCACACAATGGAGACCAAACAGAAAATGAACACAAACAGGATCTCTTATTTGATTTCAAAAGATGCAATACAATGATCAGTCTCTCTCTCTCTCTGTCTCACTCTGTGCAACCTAACTCGATGATCTAAAACCAACCGATCCTCATGCATAAATAGGATCTCCTGCGAGTACTACTGACCCGACTCCAAGCGGCTGGGAAATCTCTCCAGGCGGCTGGGAGATCCAACCGGACCTACAGCATAACAACTGTCTTAACAAACTTCCTAAAAATAGCAAAGTATGGTCAACATGACCTTATTACATGCATTGGTCTTATCAGACCTTCTTGGAAACATTAACAAGACTCAAAACAAACTAACTGCCTCATGGAGGCCAGCTGTCAGGTAGGTGCTCCTGCACCATACTCCCCAATAGAAAAGAACTCATGTCCCATGAGTTTGGGTTGTGGAAGTCCTCCACCTTTACACTTTGTCATGTCAGTGTTCTGACCTGTTCCAGCTTTATCCTCTGCTGGCTCTTGGCTGCTCCAAGACTTCTGAACTGTAACTTGCCTTGTTGCAAGTAAATCCTCATGCCTGTCAATGTAGGCCTTTCTCACACATACCTTGTGTTTGTCAGGTTGTTTGACCAGAACCTCTGTCTGAACTGTCTCTTGAACTTCTGCAATGTTCAACTTTGTCTTTCTTTCAACCTTTATAGGACAAACAATAGTCCCAACTATGACAACATCCTTGTCATCCCTCTCCACTGGTTGCTGTTTGCAAACCTGTTTCTACACCTGCTGCTAACCTCTGTCAGTCAAAACTGTAACTGTCTTCAACCTGTTGTCCTTAACAACTTCTTTCCCTGCAGTGTCCTCAACTGCCTTTATGCCTGCTCCTATAGGCATCTGCACAAATTCCTTCTTTCCCACTAAAATGATTTTGGCTGCCCCCTGTGCTGCAGCATTTTCCTGTAATGGCATCAACCTAATAGTCTTCCCATCTTTCTTGATGGTGTAGGTATTAGCATACCCATCATACAGTACCCTCCTATCAAATTGCCATGGTCTACCCAACAGTAGGTGACAACATTCCATGGGCAAAATGTCACACAAAACTCTATCATGATATGCTCCAATCTGAAAATCCACATATGCCTGTTCATAGACAAAAAGTGATTGACTATCACTCACCCAAGATGCCTTGTAAGGGTGATGATGTGGAATCCTTTCCAAATTCAGTTTATCCACCATTTCCTGAGATACCATGTTGTCTGTTGAACCAGTATCAATGACAACCTTACATACCTTACCTTTGCTCTTGCATGTGGTCTTGAAAAGAGCTCTTCTTTGCATCATATCCTTTGATGCCTGCAAACTAATTCTCCTTAGCATCAATGCTTCTCCATCCTCAGGATATGCATAATTGTCAGGAACTCTATCTCCTTGATAAGTGTTTGAACTTTGCACACTTTGCTCTACTTTCTCTTCTTGCACAAGTTGTACTCTCTTGTCATTAGTTCTATCATTTCTGGATGATGAACCTTTGCTTTCTGGACATTTGAAAGATGGATGACCAAACTCACCACAGGTGTAACACTTTCCTGAAAATGTAGTAGAACCTCTACCACCTCCAAATCTGCCTCTATTACCTTTCCATCCACCTCTGAAATCAGACTGTCCCTGTCCTTTACCAGTGTCTTCTTGACCCTCATTGGTTTGCCTTGTTGTAGGGGCTGCTCCTCTTCCCCTCATATTGTTTCCTTTTCCTCTCATGGACTTATCTTGTCCCCTATTCATCTTTTCTTCAATCCTGATTGCCATTTGGTAACAATCCTCCACATTCTTAGGGTTAGCTAAAACTAACTCATCCTGTATGTTCAATCTCAAACCAGCCAAGTACCTAGCCACCTTTTCTACCTCATTCTCATGATGACCAGATCTCATACACAGTTTATAAAACTCCTCAGTAGATGCCTTCACATCCATTTCTTTCTGCCTTAAAAATTGCAGCTTCTTAAACATCTGAATTTCATAATCCTTTGGCAAGAATTTACCTTTGATCCTTGCTACCATCTTATCCCATGAAGTGATCTTTGACTTCCCTTGTTTCCTTCTCTCGGATTGTACATAATCCCACCAAACCAAAGCATGACCTCCTAACTTGGTCTTTGCAATCTTTACCTTCTGATCCTCAGCAACATCTTCACATTCAAAGTGATTATCAAGTGCAGCAATCCAATCCAGCAACTCATCTTCATTCAAACTTCCATTATACTTGGAAACATCAACCTTTACCTTAGGTTTATCACTCTGCATTGCCTTTAACAATTTTGCCAATCTTTGGTCTTCAGCATCCAGATCTTCAGCTACCTCTTCATACTCTTCAACAGCATCTTCATCTTCTTCAGACTCACTGTCTTCCACTTCCCTCTTTTTGTTCCTTTCTAGGGCTACAAGCCTGGCTTGAAGTGCTTCAGCAAGCTCCTTCATCTTCCTCATCTCTCTGGCATGTTTTTCCTTCATCTCCTGCAATTCCCTTGCAGTACTACTACCTTTTGGAGGCATTTTGTCAACCTCTCATTCCTCTACCTCTGTCCTTTCAGTGACAGAATCAACTCTACCTCTGCCCTTTCGGTGACAGAATCAACACACGACAGCCCAGACCTTTTGCTGAGCTCTGATACCACTATGATGCAGAGACATCCACACTAAAACCTTGACATACAGCATGGATGTCCGCAACCCTTCATCATCATCATCATATTTCCCTTAACACTGTCAGCATCATCATATTTACTCTCGCCGACCGATATCCTCCTGCAGACAAACCTTCGCCCTTTCGCATGTCAGCAGCATCATCATATTCGGCTATCGGCAGCATCATCATATTCGGCAAGCGCGAACATCCTCCTGACGTTCACTGTTCATCTTACCGCCAACCTCTACCTTCAGCATCATGATGTTCAACATCATGTTCATCAGCAGGATATAGAACATCCGGTTCCTCCCATATATCCTGATGACGACAAACCTTATGCACCCTTCCTTCGATGCTTACATTACCCCGATATCCTGATGACGATTATCCTGATGACGATGACGTCACATGCAGCTCCTTCAATATCCTGCTGCCCGATATCCTGATGACGAATATCCTGATGACGATGACATCATATGCAGCTCCTCCTGCTGTCGGCCAAACTTAACTTTATCGGCCCGCGATGGTTTTATCAACCCGATCTTCTACCTTATGTCGATGCGCTCCTCCTTGGCAACACCTGATGATGATCACCCTAATGCACTTTCACTTTATGCAACCGACTGCATCATGCTCATCTCCACTTACTCGGATGACGCCCGAAGTACCTGTAGGATATACGCAGAAATATCCTGATGATGCCGTTGCAAAGGATTTTCCAACCTTAGCGAAATTCGATCCGCCGAACCTCCTGGGATGACCCGATCTACTTCCTGGACAACTCTCCAGACTCTAACAACCAGCACGACCTAGCACATACCCATGCTAGGGTTCTCAACACCTTTCGATCGCGATCCTGCAAACATGCACATGAACAACCACAAAATGCAAACTAAATCCTACCCTACTGTACATGGCCATTCCACCGATTCGACGAATCAACCGGTGGAATGGATCAGTGAATCCATGAAACCACCAAAACAGCAAATCGATCACACAATGGAGACCAAACAGAAAATGAACACAAACAGGATCTCTTATTTGATTTCAAAAGATGCAATACAATGATCAGTCTCTCTCTCTCTGTCTCACTCTGTGCAACCTAACTCGATGATCTAAAACCAACCGATCCTCATGCATAAATAGGATCTCCTGCGAGTACTACTGACCCGACTCCAAGCAGCTGGGAAATCTCTCCAGGCGGCTGGGAGATCCAACCGGACCTACAGCATAACAGCTGTCTTAACAAACTTCCTAAAAATAGCAAAGTATGGTCAACATGACCTTATTACATGCATTGGTCTTATCAGACCTTCTTGGAAACATTAACAAGACTCAAAACAAACTAACTGCCTCATGGAGGCCAGCTGTCAGGTAGGTGCTCCTGCACCAGCCCTCCATATTGAAGTATTTGTTAAACAATGTCATATCAAATGAGTCTTGATAGATGGGGGAGCTGGTCTTAATATATGTTCTTTGAAACTTATCAAGCAATTGGGATATTCTGAGAAAGATGTTGACACCTCCAAGGTTATTACCATTAGAGCATATGATGACGCTGAAAGAGATACCGAAGGGATTATCTTATTGCCTATTCAAGTTGGGCCGGTCATTACAGACACTCATTGTCAAGTCCTTGATATTGATCTTCCTTACAACATCATCCTTGGTCGCCCTTGGATCCATACCCTTAAAGCAATTCCCTCTACATACCACCAATGCCTTAAATTTCCACATAAGGGTGTTGAGGTTACCATTCAAGCTGATCCCAATCCATTTGAGTTTTGCCGTGCCTTTCAAGCTAAATATCAAAGTCCAAATCACATTCCTATCAACACTGAGGTATATCCATCTTCATCTTATATAAACCCATCCGACCTTCTCAAGCCCTCATCTAGCAAAGCTGCCTCCAACCTCCATATCAAATATACCGAACATGGCCCTGGTGAATACAAATTACAAGAGTCCTATTGCGTTGGTACCCTTCCATTATCTCCTAAATCCCACGGTAAGCCCTCTACATCCAAGCCAACTTCATCCTCCGCTGTTATCAAAGCTCCCCCTATAGTATTCATTAAAGGTGGATTCTTGGATGATGAAGACATTGAGGACATAAACTCTTGGATATTCTTTGATGAAAATGACCAAGTCCAACTTGAACTAGAGCGATACAACAATGGGTTTCGTATCATAAAGAACATGGGCTATAAAGGACATGGTGGCTTGGGATCACAGGAACAAGGACATATTGAGCCATTATTTTGTCTAAGAAGTTTAATAAGCAAGGCCTTGGTTACCAACCGGAGGTACCGCGGCCCAAAGACATTAAGTGTATTTCCGATACTGACGTTGGACCTTCTTCGGTAGGAGAGACTTCTAACTCGGATACTATCGATGACTCCTCCCTTCATATCACCGACCTTTTTCAAGAACATTCCATCTTCATGTTTTTCGCAGCCTCTTCTAGCCATCACGATTCCTCCATTAGCCTTTCACTCGTATATCCTGACCTCATCGATTGGGACCAACAGGGGGCACCGATATTAGATACATTTGAAAATGATGAAGCCATTGCAGAATTCATGGGTTTGAGACAAGGTATTCCATTGGGTGATCATAAAGCAGGTTTCAGGATGGATTTACCTAAACTAGCATATTTTGGCAGAAGTATCAAATCCTTCAGTCGCAAAAGTGAAATAAACAAAATTCAACAAAATAGGTCACTAGGTGAAAACTGAAAGGCACCTCTTGACTGTGAAAAAGTAAAAATAACGGATGTATCTGAAGGTGAAAACCTCTCTGAGGCGCCTGAGGATGAGGGATTTGATCTTCCTGTTGCCACTGATTACCATGAGAAATCAACTGTGCTAGTTGAAAAATCACAAGACATGAACTTGGGAACAGAGCAGAATCTGAAGATCACTTTTTTGGCAGCATCACTATCAGAGCAAGAATGAAGAAACTTCATAGCATTTTTTATGAGAAGAGCTATAAATTTTGCATGGACTTATGCAGACATGCCAGGTCTAGATCCTTCACTTGTGGTACATCATTTAGCAGTATCTCCTGATGCAAAGCCTGTCAAACAAAAATTGCGCAAAATGCATCCACAAGTTGCCTTATTGGTCAAAGCAGAAATTCAGAAACTGTTAGAAGCAAAATTTATAAAGCCTATTGATTATCTAGAATGGGTTTCAAATTTGGTACCTGTAGCAAAACCAGATGGACGTGTTCGTTGCTGCACAGACTTTAGAGATCTTAACAAAGCATGTCCTAAGGACGATTTTCCACTACCAAGCATAGACAACATTGTAGATATTACAGCTGGACATGAAATGCTATCTTTGATGGATGGATTTTTAGGTTATAATCAAATTAGAATAGCAGAGGAAGATCAAGATAACACATCCTTTATCTGTCCATGGGGTACCTATTGCTGGGTTGTGATGGCTTTTGGTCTCAAAAACGCTGGAGCCACCTATCAACGAGCCATGACAGTTATTTTTCATGACCTTTTTCATACTATCATGGAAGACTATGTTGATGACATCCTGGGAAAATCTAAGACAAGAGAAGGACATCTACAAGTATTGGCACAAATCTTTGATCGATTAGAAAAATACCAAGTCAGACTAAACCCAAAGAAGTGTGTATTTGGTGTAACATCAGGAAAACTGCTGGGATATATTGTGTCTCGACGAGGGATAGAAGTGGACCGAGCTAAGGTAAAAGCCATCATAGAAATGCCTCCACCAACAAATCTTAAACAGCTTCGCAGTTTACAAGGTAGGCTACAATCTATCTGCAGATTTATCTCACAACTAGCAGATAAATGTCATCCTTTTCAGCATCTTCTTCGTAAGGGTGAACCTTTTAAGTGGGATGAAAAGTGTCAACAGGCTTTTGACAAGATAAAGGAATACTTGGCAACACCTCCTATGTTAGTACCTCTGATACCTGATCATCCATTACTGCTCTATATATCATCAACAACCGCAGCATTGGGTGCCCTCCTAGCTCAACATGATGATTCAGGAAAAGAACAAGCCATTTACTACATCAGCAGAACCCTTGCGGGATATGAACTCAATTACTTATTCATGGAAAAAGCTTGTTTAGCATTAGTGTTTGCTTCCCAAAAGTTGCGACACTATATGTTGAACCAAACAACAAAGCTCATCTCTAATGTGGATCCCCTCAAGTATCTCCTTTCAAAAGCACTTTTACAGGGAGATTAGCAAAATGGGTTATGATCTTAAGTGAATTTGACATACAATATGTGAACCGTAAAGCTATCAAAGGACAAGTTATTGTTGATCAATTAGCTGAAGCACCCATCACAAACATTCAGCCAATCTATCCAGAATTCCCTGATGAAGGATTGTTTAATTTGAATTCTCTAGCACGATGGCAACTATACTTTGATGGATCATACACACAACATGGTTCTGGAGCAGGCATCTTGTTTTTCACCCCTCAAGGAGATTGTATACTTAAATCATATAGAATAGCATTCCCATGTACCAACAACATAGCAGAGTATGAAGCTCTAATCACAGGCTTACGCATGGCAGTACAATGGGCTATCAAACAGTTACGAGTCTTTGGTGATTCTCAGCTGGTTATCAAACAGGTCTTAGATGAATATCAAACAAAAGATGAGAAACTTCTTCCATACAAGCTAATGGTGGACGATTTCAAGAAATATTTTGAGGATATTACCTTTGAGCAAATTCCAAGACTACAAAACAGAGCAGCAGATGCCATGGCTATGATTGGATCTCTTTTAGACATGCCATCTAACACCCATAAATGTGAATTCTTGGTCGAACAGCTTTTGATCCCAGCATTTGAAGTTCCATAGTCTGAGCTTATAAATGAAATTGTTGGTCCCAATTCGTTGTGGTACAAGGATATATACGAGTATCTCCGTAATCAAACCGTTCCATTTCAACTATCTAACACCTAGCACAAAACCTTTATCCATCGAGCCTCTCGTTACACCATCTTAGGAGACACCCTTTATCGCCGGAGTCTTGATGGTATCCTTCTTAGATGTCTTGATTTCGAGGAAGCAAAAACAACCTTACGTGAAGTACATGAAGGTGTCTGTGGTTCGCATTCCGCTGGCCCTGGCCTTGTTAAGAAACTTCTACGAGCAGGATACTATTGGCCAACTATGGAAAAAGATGCACAACAATTTGCAAGGAGATGTCTACAATGTCAGAAACATGGAGATCTAATACATGCACCAGCACATGAGCTTCAGCCTATTGTCACTCCATGGCCTTTTTTGCAATGGGGACTTGATCTCGTAGGTAAAATCCATCCTACTTCATCCAACGGTCATAAGTTTATTATTACTGCCACTGAGTATTTCACGAAGTGGGTAGAAGCCATACCAATGACCTATATCACAGGTAAACAAATAGCCAAATTCATCCTACATTACATTATCTGCCGTTATGGAGTTCCTAAAGCTATTGTCACAGACAATGGTTGCCCTTTCAAGAACCAAGAGGTTAGAGATCTTTGCAACAAGTTCCATATTCAACATAGATTCTCTATGCCTTATTATCCTCAGAGCAATGGTCAAGCTGAAGCCTCTAATAAAACAATCATCAAGATCCTTAAAAAGACTGTTAATGAAGTTGGTCAAGATTGGCATCTACAACTGCATCCTGCATTATGGGCATATAGAACAAGCATCAGAACTCCCACTGGAGCCACACCCTATGCTCTCGTCTATGGCACTGAAGCTATTTTACCTATCAAGGTTGAGATCCCCTCTTTGCGCATATCCCTGCAACATACTATCTCAGATGAAGAATATCGAGTATCCAGACTCCATGATCTTGAGCTATTAGATGAACGTCGCCTTACAACATTGAACCATCTTCAAGTCTACCAAAACTGGCTATGCCGCAGCTATAACAAAAAGATCAGAGCACGCAGATTTCAAGTTGGTGACCTTGTCCTTAAAGAAAACCAAAGGAATCAACAACATCAAGAGAAACAGGGCAAGTTTGAACCCAATTGGCTTGGTCCTTTCATTATCACAGTAGTCTATGGATCGGGTGCCTAAACTCTGTCAACACCTGAAGGCATTCCCTTAGATGAACCAGTCAACAACGTTCATCTCAAGAAGTTTTATCCATGAATCTCAGCTATCCCTTAAAAAAAAAAAAAAAGAGAAAGATAAATAATCCGTCCTCTGGTGAAAACTTGGTAAACAGGCACCTTGGATAAGTACCACAGTGAAAACTTGGCAAACAGGTGCTATGTGTAGTGACCAGCTTCCCTCATCTGCTTCGTTCATTTGATCATATTTCCCCATTTCATCTTGTATAGTCCATAATCACAATCCACCTCGCAATGCCACACATAGCCTTTCATCTTCGTCTTTGCCAATGCTAGCTATCATATTTGAGACATTGTCGCGATCGCTATATCTTTTGGCACCTTAGCATCTTGGCCACATCCTTCCGCATTGTCGCTTCTGCATAATAAACCTCATCCCGCACTGGGGGCATTTGTTGAGTCTTTTTTGGAAGTGGATACTGTTATCTCTAGCTCATAACACATCAAACAACTCAGCTTACAACACAACAAACCTTATCAACTTCAGCCATGGCATATATCCAACGACAAATGTGACCTAACAATTTGCAACCAGGACCCATATCTTCGCAATTTATCCACATTCATCCAAAAATTGCAATAAACATCGCTTGATCAAACCTCCAACTAATTAGCGACATCAATAAGAACTACATCCAGCTCTATCGTTGACGCCTTGATCCCGTGGATACAGGGTATGTAGGCAATCTGAGATGCGAAGGAAGCACTTTGATTCAGGCTAAGACGATAGCCCCTTTCATCATTCATCATTCATCTTTCTTCTACACATCCTTCAATCTTTCAGCTCACATTCTTCTATCTTTCATCACTTACATCATCAATAAAACCCAAAACTACATATTCATCAGGTCTCATCTTCATCGTAAATGTGCTTTGATCCTGTGGATACAGGGTATGTAGGCAGTCTGGAGTACGAAGGAAGTTTCCAGTACTCAAGCACAGATGATCCACCCCATCTTCTTCATCTTCTTTCCTCATCCGTCTTCTTCTCTTTGATTAGCTCATACAGGAAGCAAACCATGTGTATATTGAAATCTCAAGCACTTTAACCAATCAAAGGTACGCCAGAAGCTATTTGTCCGCATGCCTTAAGCCAACATTTGCTATAACAGTTTATCAACAACTTCAGCCTTCAACAGGATGTAGCTTTCCTCTTAACAAGGCGCCAGCTTGATCTATCCCAGAGCACCTAAAAATTGGCAAGAGAACGTGATGACAGTATCTTTTGTTTTATCTTTTGATTTATCTTTTGTCCCTTTCCTATGCCTAATCAAGACTTCCTTGATCTATTTATATCTTGGTATGTTGTGATGAAGTAAGGACTGGGGCATGGTTACATAGCTTTCGTATGCTGTGTTTGTGGGATGATCTTATTCTCTTCCTATGCGTATTGATATCTTGTACGTGTTGGGATTAGCATCTTACATACCAATATCTCTAGCATCTGAGAAGCTAAATAGTCTCTTATGCATTTGAGACTATTCTATGTTAAGACTAACTCCACACATATAACCAGCAAGCTATCATTATGTGTAGTGGAGATAAGCTCAAACCATTGCTTGTAGCGTCAAAGTCCAACACTAGCTGTTATTCATATCTTGTGCATGTTGGCTCAACATCTTGACCTCACGCGTTCAGACAAGATTGTAACACGCTAGTTGCACATTGGATACCTCGACACCTTGGTCTCTTATACCCTGGTGCATAACATCCATATGCTATATCAAACATAAGGACTACATTTCTTTTCATTCTAAGCAATTACTTGAAAGCTGCCCATCATCATCCTATCTATTCATGCTCTCTATTCATACCATCTTATTCAGCCAAGATCAATCATTTCCATCATCTTTTGTCCACATTCTCGCTCCTGCAAAACAACTGTGTTAGACATACATAAGTCCATCATATATCCTTTCATTACCATCTATCTATATGCATCAGTCTATCCATATCATTACCATTTACCTATTCACACATTTTCCATCCATTAACATTTGCATAAACATCCATATATAATCCATACAACATGCATAGCCATCATAATATCAATATCATAACCATTATAACATCATATAGATCGCCAAAACTGCCATATATATATATACATGTGTGTCAAAATACAGGTGTCTACAATACAAGCTGAGCCCTGAAGGACTGAATGTACAAAATTGGCTCTAGGCGTCATCATAATACAAAATACACAAGGTAGCCCTAGTGACTACTGGCAGCTCCCTCACCCTGACCACCACCACCACTAGGTCCAGTACCTGGTCCTCTGTCTCTCGATGGCCCCACCACTGAGGCTACTGATCAAGATCCACCTATCCTCCGTGAACTTGAAGCCCCTGACCTACTCCTGAAACTAGGCTACCTCTGCTCTGCTGGCACAGCTCCATAGTACAAGCCTCTGTAATACTCAGCCTCACCCTGCACTCTTCGAAGCTCTGCCTGTACCCCTGTCAACTGTGTAGCCAAGTACATCGTAGCTCCATCAGTCCCCAAGGCAGCCATTGCTCTGTCTCACTCACTGGTCATCCCCTGCAACTGCTGCACCGCCCTATCTCTCTCAGCCTGCATACTATCTCTCTCAGCTCACAGCCCATCCCTCTCTGCTCTCATAGCTTGCTCCTGCTGTATCGCAGTGTCTCGCTCTAGTCTTATCATCTGCTCATGCTGTCTAGCTGCATCTCTCTCTCCAGTCACTCTAGCTAGAGCACCATCATCTTGTCCATCTCCCCCTATGCTCTCAACTGTAGCTGAGCCTGATATGTCTGTGCCTGTGCTCTCACATGCCGCAGACTAATCGCTGCCTGATGCCTATCCATCTCCACTCTCCTCAACCTCATCTGCGCTCGCTACCTCCATCTCCTCTCCTCTCTGATCCGTCTCCGCAGCTGCTGAATACCAACGTCATCACCTGCTACAATCTGTGCCTGAGGCTGTGCTAATATAGCAGGCTGACCTGGCACCTACTCTGGCATTTGTATCCCTGGTGCAGCTGGCACAACAGCCTGCGCTAGTGGAGCCCGTCGTTGTCTCCTCCGAACTGGTCTCTCCATCCCAATCTCTCCAATCTCCCCATCCCGTGTCAACCGAGTCGGCCTAGCTGTCGCCCAGTACACATCATACTCTGGTAATGTGCCTGGATCTGCAGGACCCTGTCCCCACTGCCATGCTACTGGCTGTAGTCCATCTCTCTCTGCCAAAGCTGTGTCAACCACAACCTCTGGACCCCAATCAAATACCTCCTGTCTCGTCCTCCCAAAAACGGCATCACCTACTGGTACTACCTGTGCCTCTCCGAACTATCTCAAGGCTCTCTCTGGCAAATAGCACTCTATAATATACACACCACGTCCAAAAATGTATCTCGCCTGTCTAGCATAGACAAGCTCTGCATCCTCCTCATCCCAGTGCTCGCATCCTAGCCATGGCCTCCATACAAATCTATCCACCTCATCCAATCTCCTCCGCCAGTATACCACACCTCGGCGCTGTCGATATGTCAAAGCCCCTCTATACATCCGTGCAAATGGCTCTCCTGCTGCTCTAGCCACCCATCCCTCTGGTCTCGTCACCGAAATGTGCTCATATGCCCATACATGCAACACTGTCACTCCTGCCAACATACTAGCTCCAAACATATAAGCGCAATCATGCAGGGAATGATAGAGCTGTCCCAACACACACTCTGCCCATGCATATCTTGTGCCATATGAAAACATGCCCTCCATCATTGTCCCCCATCCTACGGGAAAACCTCTAGCTCTCCTATCACCCACTAGCCATCTAATGATAGCCACTACTACCCACTGTAACCTGTCACAGGGCTCCTCCATCCTCCCCATTGGAATCTCTGAACCCTCTGCTCCGATGTTTGGTGTCCCAAATAATCTCCTAAATGCAGCTAGACCCATCTCCGGATCATAATCCACACGATCCCCATCTATCAGAATCCTCAAAATCTGGAACACATCCTCTAAAGTGATGGTTGCCTCTCCTGTCGGTAACAAGAATGAACTGTGCTCGCTCATCCATCGCTCCACCATCGCTGTCATCAGCCCCCGATGTGCCTGAACTGGCTCTAATCGAGATACATGCTCCAAGCCCAGGATCTCTAACACCAGAAGCTCCTCTGCATCCAACCGCCTCACCAATCGCAAATCTCTCAGATGTGGCTCTCGCGATAACAATGGTGGTAGTACATCCTACATCATCCATTTACCCTTGTCAGTCCATTTCGTTAGCCATCCATATCAAAATCTTCTTATCTATTTGCTATTTTACCCTTCCTCTACCATAAGCGTCCCATTTTACCACATGCGCTCTTTTTCTGCTCACTAGCGACTAGCTTTACCTTATGCGCTTCTATTTTGTTTAAAGGCGAGCTATTTCTACTCATGCGCTTCCTGTTTCCCTAAAAGTGAGCTACACCACCGCATGCGCTTATTATTGCTTCATATGTGCGTTATATACTATATGCGAGTCTTTTCTGCCTACCCGCGAGCTTAATCCTATATGCGCCTAGCTTTTTACCATATGCGAGCCATATTACCATTAGCGACCATTCTAGCCTTCGATGCACACTATTTACCCTATGCGCGACACTCCTATTCACATGCGATCTCAACTACTACATGCGCTAACTCTTTGCCCATAAGCGACACATTTTGCTCTATACATGCATTTTCGACTGTGTTTTCCCGCCGACAGGATGCGACCACTTTCTGCATAAGCGACCTACCCGCGCTCATAAGCGACCACAACTACTGCAAGCGCTCTCTATTGCTACATAAGCGACCTAAACGTGCTATTTCCTAACCTAGTCGCTTTTGGTGACGTGTGTGCATTAATTACGCTTTTAGGCTATTAATTACACGCTTTTGGGAAATGTTTTGAAACATACCAGTGCCCCTGCTCCCTCTGGTCGCCCATGTGTCCTCACTCGCTCCGCACGATGATCCCTGCATGGAATAACCATCCTGCTAGCTCTGCAACTCTCACTCTCAGGAGCTCTGGATTTCTTTAGTTTTTGAGCACAAATGAGCACAAATGAGCCTATTTGCCATTATAGAACCTACTTATAGCCCTTCTTCCAACCCTAATTCTTCTATGCCATAGCCAATTTTCTTCCATTCAACCCCATTTTCTTCGTGTCTGCCTTCTTTTTAGCCTTTTCTTCTTCTATCGAGAGCCAACCTAGCCCTTCCTGGTTCGCCTGGCTTACCTCTCGAGGGGGCATCACCTGCCAGTTACACTGGGGCATAACTTGTTTATCGAACGCATATCATATCTTCTTTGACACAATGCTCTATCGAACATTGTATCAAAGAGGGGCAAAATGTAGACACCCAAATTTGTCCCAACTTTGTCCATGTCTAGCAACACCTTGTTAAATCATTATTCATTAAGCTAATTAATTAAATAAATTTTATTTATTTAATTAAATCCCATCCTCATCCCACTTAAGCCAATTAATTAAATAAATTTTATTTATTTAATTAATTCCACATCATTTCTCAATCATATCTTATCCTCATCCCAATTAATTAAATAAATTTTATTTATTTAATTAATTTCCACATCATATCTTATCCCATTTTATTCATTTATCCAATTAATTAAATAAATTTTATTTAATTAATTAATACCCAACTCATATCCCAACTAATTCAAATATTTTATTTGAATTAATTACTCACCTTTCATCACATTCCAACACTTGTCCATCTCCCCTTAATCATGTGTTGTCATACAACTTTCATTTAAAATTCTTCACATGCACAAATAATTGGATCTAAATTTAGTAACTTTCAATCCTAGCCATTCACA
The DNA here is from genome assembly GCA_027924645.1 of Cunninghamia lanceolata. NCBI lineage: Eukaryota > Viridiplantae > Streptophyta > Pinopsida > Cupressales > Cupressaceae > Cunninghamia > Cunninghamia lanceolata. Next base: position 4,592,086 of record BSBN01000659.1, on the reverse strand, counting down.
TAGCCTCTGAATCTCCACCGTCGATTGATCTTGGTTGAGTCCTGTATAAACACCCTCTCACTCCATATGAGACATCCAGCAATCATATAGCACCTACATTATCATCTTGAGCATCTTGAGCATCTGAGCATTCATTGAGCTTTTATCATCCATTATGGCAGCTTTCAACATTGCAATTGTTCATTGTTGAAGAAGCAGTCCACATCTCTCAAACAAGGAATCGCATGGTCTAGGTGATGTTATGCTTGAATTGCATTGTTCTTTGATTTCATTTAGATTAGATTCCTTGATGATGGTAGGGTTAGGGTTTCATGACTATGTCTGATCTGCTAAACCTGACTTTCACCTATCACAAAGTGTTGTAAAGTTGTAATTGATAGTGGTAGTTCAGATAACCTAGTTTACGAGGAGATGGTGACTAAGCTGAAGTTGGAAAGATTGAAACACCCTAAGCCCTATCAGATAGCATGGATCTAGGATGATCATAAGTTACTAGTGAGTGAACAATGTTTGGTGAAATTTTATATTGGATCTTATCATGATGAAGTCTTGTGTGATATTATGCCTATGGATGTTTGTCATATCTTGTTGGGAGGACCTTGGCAATATGATAGAAAAGCTATACATGATGGGAGAAAGAATACATATACTATAACATCAAATGGGAAAAGAATTACTTTGATTCCTTTGGAGGATGATACTAAAGATGTGGTATGTGGGAATGCTAGAATTTGTTTGGTAGATGGAAGGAAATTTTTGGATGGTTTGAAACAAGAAAGTATGTGTTATGCCTTGATCCTAAGAAGCCTGAAATATTGAAGAGAGAGACTGAACCAAAGGAGGTAAGAGAGTTGCTGACAGAGTATGAATACGTCATATCAGATAATGTACCTGAAGGATTACCACCTATAAGGAGTGTCAGTCATCACATGGATCTTATACCAGGAGCAAGTTTGCCTAACAAAGTAGCACATCGGATGACACCAAAAGAGAATGAAGAATTGAATAGACAGATACAAGAATTGTTGAGGAAAGGTTTGATCAGAGAAAGTTTGAGCCCTTGTGTAATACCTGCAGTGCTTGCACCGAAGAATGACAGAGAATGGAGAATGTGTACTGACTCTAGAGCAATAAACAAGATCATAGTTAAGTAAATATTTCCTTTACCTAGAATGGATGATATTATGGATTGTTTGAGTGGAGCAATATATTTCAAAAAGATAGACTTGAAGAGTGGATATCATTAGATCAGAATCAGAGAAGGTGATGAATGGAAGACTACTTTCAAGACAAATGAAGGATTGTATGAGTGGTTAGTGATGCCCTTTGGATTGACAAATGCACTAAGTACTTTCATGAGGTTGATGAATGAAGTATTAAAGAAATTCTTGGGTAAGTTTGTGATTGTATACTTGGATGATATTCTAATTTTCAGTAAAAACAAAAGAACATTTGTGGCATATTATACAAGTTTTGCAGAGATTGAGAGAAGAGAAATTGTTGCTAAACATCAATAAGTGTAGTTTCATGAAGGAATAGTTGGTATATTTGGGATTTGTGATTTCTGCGGAAGGATTGAAGATGGACCTTGAGAAAGTGAGAGCAATTATTGAATGACCTACACCAGAGAGCATTGGAGAGGTTAGATCATTTCATGGATTGGCTAGTTTTTACCGGAAGTTCATAAAAAATTTCAGTTCAGTTTGTAACCCTATGACAAAGATAATGAGAGGTGACAAAAAGGATTTTAAGTGGACATCAGGAGCAGACAAAAGTTTTGTGTTGCTGAAGCAAAAAGTGACAGAGCAACCTATTTTGGCATTACTGGATTTCAATAAGGTATTTCAAGTTGATTGTGATGCAAGTGGAAATGCAATTGGAGCAGTGTTAAGTCAAGAAGGTAGACCTGTAGCATATTTCAGTGAGAAGTTGAATGATGTAAGGAGAAGATATTTGGTCTATGATTAGGAATTCTATGCCATAATTCAAGCCTTGAAAAAGTGGAGATATTACTTGTTGCCTAAGGAGTTTGTGTTGTATACAGATCATCAAGCTTTGCAGTATTTGAACAATCTAGGTAAGTTGAATCAGAGACATATGAGATGGGTAGAGTTCATGCAGAGTTATACTTTTGTGTTGAAGCATAAGAGTGGAAAATCAAACAAAGTTGTTGATGCATTGAGTAGAAGAAGAAACTTGTTGACAACGATGAGAGTTGAAGTGTTGGGTTTTGATGAATTGAAGAACATGTATGAGGGAGACAAAGATTTTGCAAAACCTTGGAAAGCATGTAAGGAACCTGTTGTGACAGATAGGAGTAAGTGGTTGGACTATTTCATTCAAGAATATATGTTGTTCAGAGGAAATCAATTGTGCATACCTAAAAGTTTAATGAGAGATAATTTGATCAAGGAGAAGCATAGTGGTGGATTGGCAGGACACTTTGGCATTGATAAGACAGTGGCTTTGGTAAATGAAAACTACTTTTGGCCTCAGATACATAAAGATGTTTAGAGATTTGTACAAAGTTGTAGAGTTTGTCATGTTGCAAAAGGGAGTATTCAGAACACCAGATTGTATAAACCTTTGACAGTACCGGAGAGACGTTGGGAAGATATAAGCATGGATTTTGTAATGGGATTACCTAAGACACAAAGGGGACATGATTCAATATTTGTAGTGGTTGACTAATTTTCAAGGATGGCTCATTTCATACCTTGCAAGAAGACAACTGATGCAGTGCATGTAGCTGACCTATTTTTCAAAGAGATTGTAAGATTGCATGGATTACCTAAGAGTATAGTTTCAGACAAAGACACAAAGTTTGTTGGATATTTTTGGAAGACACTTTGGAAGAAGATGAAGATAGATTTGAAGTTCAGTTCAACTTTTCATCTACAGACAGATGGACAGATAGAGGTAGTGAATAGGAGTTTGGGAAACGTGTTGAGATGTTTGGTTGGAGAGAAAACCAGAAGTTGGGATTTGATTCTTTCACAAGTAGTGTTTGCATATAATAATTTAGTAAATAGGAGTACCGGAAGAACACCTTTTGAGATTGTGACCGGAGTAAATCCTAGAGGAGTGGTAGAACTAAGAGATATCAGTAGAGAAGAAAAGAGGAGTGCAGAAGCAGAAGAATTTGCAGACCATATGAAGACAATGCATAACCAGGTGAAGAAGCAATTGGAGGATATGAATAGTAAGTATAAAGAGAAGGCTGATGAGAAGAGAAGACATAAGGAATTTGAAGTGGGAGATGAAGTGATGGTGTACTTGAGAAAAGAAAGATTTCTAGTTGGGATTTATAACTAGTTGAAGATGAAGAAGTTTAGACCTTGTAAGATACTCAGGAAATGCATATGAAGTAGAGCTACCAGAGACATTAGGTATTTCACCTATTTTCAATATTGTAGATCTATATCAGTATCATGAAGTAGAGTTCAGTGATAGCATGGAAGAAGACTTGAAGAAGCAATTACCACACAAAGCACCATAACAGATTGAAGACATTTTGGATAGCAGAGTTGGGTGCAGCACTAGAGGAAGACAATATAAAGAATATCTTGTGAAGTGGAAAGGCAGACTGGAAGAAGATTCATCATGGATTTCTTAGGCTGAGGTGGATCGTCTTGGTTCTCCCCCAGCCCCAACAAAGTGAGGGACTCACTTTTTCAATAACCCCAGATGTCTGATGCAAGAGCATCCCTGGTTCAAGAGTAATCTTGAATCAACAAAAACATTTGCATTTCAGTTTGTTTGCATTTTAGTTCTTTCATTTTCTAGTTTAGTTCAAGCAGTTCAGTCAGAAGCAGTTTCAGCTTGTGGTCCTGTTTTGGCAATTCACACCTTGCAGATCTGGACTTAGCATCTACATGCATTCATCTACATCATATCAAGAATTCAGAACATTTGGATTAGTTACTGGAAAGTTATCACTATCAGAAGTGGATTGTTTTCTCAGAGCAGAACATCCTGATAGTCTCAAACAATTAGCTGAAGGAGAAGGCTTGCAGATCATTCCTTGACTTGTAGATCCTAATGACACATCATTCAATGATCCTTGGTTCATGGCCGACCTTCCCCATAGGTTCGCACGTTGTTCCATTCATTTGATGAAGTGTTCTATGCATTTAGGTCTGACCTATCTGTATTCACACGTTACAACTCTTCATTGGAGTTTGTGATCTTCCTTGGCCGACACAGAGGAATCTATTGGTCCGGAGATGATATATATTGATGTAATAGATCCTTAGGAAAGTAGTTAGCAATTGATTCATAATTCTTAGTTTAGATCTTGTGCGAAGGGAGCTTCAAAGTCTTATCCTGTGCATGTATGTAATTAGGCCTTTGAGCCCTAATTGTAAGCCCGCATATTGCCGGCCATATTGTATTTGAATTCTATGATATACTGAATGACTGAGTTTGCATTTGCTTCATTTCTTGAGTTGTTTCCATTGTGTTTACTCTTGCTGCACGGTCCATACAGTTCATTTTGTGAACCCTCCTACCGTGACTGCACCATAGTATATGGTCCAAGACACATAAGAAATGATCCGAATATAGATAATTCTCATTTTTCTGGTACTGCATCAAAATGTCATAGCTGAAAGCAAAGTTGTAAGTATAAGTGTCTTCCAGAACTCTAAGTACCTAAGCCATTCTTGAATTCCTTCAAAAACTTCAGATAGAGGTGTGCGAATCTGGTGAGTAGCATAAATTTATATCTATGATCAATCCCAAAAGGTTTTCACTGTAATATCATATTCTAGGTTGTGAAGCATTACATAAGGTTCGGAAGACTCTGTTCTCTACAGACTGATACATTTCTTATCTTGTGGATGCAAATTTTCTTATGATACTTCTCTGGTAAAGTGTATAATTTCTATTGAGCTCGTGCATGACTGAATTCTTAGTCTGCATTGAGTTTTTGGCTTCTCCTCAGCGGTTGAAAGATGAACAGTCAACCCTATTAAGCAGTATGAGTCGACTGGTTAACTACCTATTGCATGTGGAAGCTTCTGACTAGTTACTCCAAGCCTGAAAGGTGTGGAAAGGTGTGTTCTAATGTTCTTCATAAAGCCTTGAGGTCCGCAACAAGTTTGTTATCAATTTGCATGTGTTGTGGCCAACTAGTGACTAGCTACAAGTTACATTGAATATTGTTCTGGATGCCAACCTAATCAATGTTTTGAGGTGTTGCAGAGGATATATATAGAAGATATAATTCATTTGAAAGGAAATTGATGTGAAGATAAATATAGCAGAGCAGAAGAAGATATGAAATGCACATAATCAGTTTAAAGATATGTATTGAGCAAGAATAGCAGATTGCACCATCAGCATACAACAAATGTTTTCTCCATAGTAGTTCTCATATCTATATTATCATTGTAATAGCAGTGATCTGAGCATTTAGGGAGTAGTATCTTCCTTGGGTTGAAACCCTAAAACAATGTTGTAAGATCTTTTTGCAGTGAGTATATTATATTGTGAGCTAATCCTCGCCATTGTTTTTCCTTGTTTTAGGGTTATCCATGTAAATACACTGGTGTTATGTGTTGACTCTTGATTTGCATGTTTTCCTTCATATTTTCAAAGCTATTCAATTTTATTAGTAAATGGTTGGTTAAAGTTTTTAAGTGTGTTGATTCACCCCCCTCTCAGCACCCCATTGTGTTCAATAGGTTTATCCGTCGGTAGGCGCTATTGAAGCCTGCTGATGGTCGAGGGTGCAGACCAAGGAGGGCACTGGGCCTTGCTATCAGGGGATCGACCCCTTAAAACAAACCACCACTTGCTCAACAAAAAAATGCTGAAACAAATGTCACTCTCCAAATGGATAGTACCCTATCTTGTGCAAGTGGTTACTCTACGACAACAGTGTACTATGTGTAATAAAATTTAATCCAAAAAAAAATTACCTGACTATAGTTTAGTCAAAAAATTAAAATTTTACCTACAGATGAAGGAACACATATGTGATGACACAGATCTAGCATAGAGACATGTACGAAGCCATACGGTTGTATGGATTCCATACAACTATATAGTTTTTTTTTTTGCAAGCCCTAACTAGGGGCAAAAAAATCACCCAAATTTTTTTTGATGTCCAATTTTTGCGATTTGACAGGTGATCTATACAGATTTGGGCCTTCTAATCGCAACCGTGATATTAGATTTGCTCCAAGATGCACCTAAAACACAACTCCCAATAAAACCTCTCCAATGAGGGAAAGGAATTACAAATCTCACTCTGATACCATGTAAGAGTCAATGTGACTCAACAAGCTAGGATCCTTGCAATTAAGACAACCTTCCGCACTATGAGAAAAGAGAATATGCTAAAACAATGGAGCAATATTCTATACACCAAACTGTTATGAAATATAATGAGAGAGCCTTGCTTATAAAGGCAAGGATAACAAATAAGGAGTTTTAGTCATGTGACAAGTGTCACATTCCTATCACATGTGACAACTGGAGGATAAGAAGCCAACTAGAGCACGTGTAGGATAAGACAACTCACTACAACTATCAACAACTAGAAACATCTAGAAGACTCACTAAGTTAACTTAACATGTGAATTAAGTGTGATGTCTAAATATTATTTAACTAATAAATAGTTAAATAATATGAGTTATTCACACAAGGGGAAATTAACTAAACTAGTTAGGAAAAACCCCTATTCACACCAACATACACTTGCAACTGAAAGGACAGAAGACAAAAAGGAGTTGAGTCAACACCCTCTTGAATTTGATTCATGGATTTTATGAATATAATCAGGCTTCATATTATCAATATGATTCAACATCTCTAGAGAATTGGAGACCTCTTTATCATGGTCTTCGAACATATGAGAATCTTCATGACCATCAATGCTACTAAGCTTTGACGGATCTTGAGCTTCAAGTAACCATTTCTGTAAGAAGGTTTTGTTTTATCCTACTTTTCCAACCACTCCCATCGATCCTTTTATGGGGGATTTCCACTTTTTCTTCACTCTTAGATGTCACCTATTCAGGAACTGTATTATGAGAGTGATGAGGCTGCTCCATTATAGAACGAAGATGCATCTGCAAAGTTAGTGTAGTTGTTGGTTATGTGGTTCAACATGTATTTCAATTTCTAATTTTCTTCACTAATACAAGTCAACTCCATTTGAATCATGCCCACCTCAATTCTTGGATCAGGATCTGTGTCATCTAGATTAGAAGTTTGAGAGAATTAGCTGGAGATACATAATCTTCCATAGTTGATCGATCACTTGGACAATTTGGTTGCATAGTCACCAAATGCAATCTAGTTGAGATATTTTTATGTGGGTCATGGTTCTGCTGCACAGTAGAACCATTGAGGTCTGCAGTCATCAATTACTAGGTTCCATCATCTTAAACCTCGTTATCATTTGAAAGGAGCTTAAAACTCCAACCACCATTGCCTCCTTCCAAAGAAAAGAAATACTTACAATTCCCATAATCACAGCTGCCATTCAAGTCCTCAACTTTAATAGAGAGATCAATCGCCATAATCCTGTCAAACCTCGCACCTTTCATGACTCCACGAGGTGCTCTAGAGCTACAGTTGTTGTGCTCACTAAATGTTACATGACTTCATCTTGATGTGCCAAATGATCACTAGAACTACTATTGTTGAGACAAAAATATCAAATGCACAAATTCCAATGTGATCTAACAATATTTTGATATTTTCTCATTGAATGTCTTTGCCACTTCAAAATGACTGGGACACAATGTACGAGAGTTGCCTGGGTTGAAAGTGAATTTCATTGTAACTTTTTGCCATGAATTTAAAACCTTGCCAAAATGGACAAGGATAAGCGTCTCAGCATTCTTAAGACCTCCATCAAACCATTTGGTCTCAAGTGCATTAGAACTCCATAAATTGTATTTTCACCAAACTGGAAGGAATTCAACTGCAAAACCTTCACGTATAATTCTGGAATGCTCTCAGGATTCTTCCTATCAGAGGGTTTGTCTCCAAACTTCATAGATTGCTCCAAACAATTGTTTCGCTAAAACTGCCCTGTTATGCACTTGGAGCGAAACTGCAACTTTACGATTCTGACTGTGCCAATCACATCCAATGCCTAGAAATGCCAAATGAAAACTAAAAAACACCAAAATTGAAACCCAAACCTAAAATTTGTGTTTGGTTTATGTTGATTTCCAGTCCACCCGAATGCTCCTGCATCAGTAGATCACATGAAGAAAGTGCATGAGGAAGTAAAAAGTTAGTTGGAAAGAAGGAATGGTAGATATAAGGGAAAGGATGATGAGAAGAGGAGACATAAGGAGTTTGTAGTAGGAGATGAAGTGATGGTTTACTTGAGGGGGGAGAGTTTCTAATTGGTACATACAATAAATTGAAGATAAAGAAGTTTGAATCTTGCAGAATTGTCAAAAAGTTTGATTTAGGAAATACATATGAAGTAGAGTTTCTAGAAGATTTAGGAATATTGCCAGTCTTTAACAATGAAAATATGTATTAGTATCATGAAGGATATTTGGAATAAGGTGGAGTATAGGTAGTATAGAGTAAGCAAATACCACAATAGTAGGAAGAAGGAAATGAAGAGATATTAGACAGTAGAGTTGGAAGAAGCATCACAAATAAGTAGTATAAAGAATATTTGGTAAAATGGAAGGGAAGACCAATTGAAGATTTATTTTGGGTATATAAGTCTGAGGTAGCCCATTATGGTTTACCTCAAGCCATCCTAAAGTGAAGGGACCCACTTTTAACAATATCCCAGGTGTTTGATGTAGGAGCATCTAGGGTGTAAGAGCAATCTTGCATCAACCAAAAATATTTTCTTTCACATTTATTTCTTTGTCTCAAGGTTTATAGTAATATTACAGTCATTATATGTTCATTGTAACATGTGGTTCTCATTGCAAAGATAAATATTACATCTCCATACTTATTCATAAATATATTAGAGTTCTAGTTTAGATTTAGTATTTCCAGTTTGTGATGATTATATAAGCATTGTAGCAGTTCACTTAGTTATATTTATAAGCTCTTTGGTCCTAAGGAAGATTGTACTATGAACCACATCAATATAAAATGTATATGTGTCACCCTATTCATTCAATAAGGTTCCCTTCTACATGTTTCATGGACATCATTTCATCGTGCATCAAGCTTTGGACCACATTGAGGTTGATGCAAATTATTCTAGATAATAAGTCTTTCCATATAAACATCAATCATAATCATTTGAAGATAGTGATATTTGGTTCTACCTCTAGAATATTGATTCTAATAACACTATGGAAATTTAGTAGTGTATCAAGAGAATTATGTTGTAATATCGCATGAGAGTTTTGTAGTTCACACATCAAGATTGTGCCCATATATCTTGGAAGGTTGAGGCCTCATGTTATTAGCACAATATGGTAAATTGTAATGTATTTCATTATTGGGAATCAACAAAGATCTATGGTTTTTTATTTTTTGTATTAATAGTTTCATTGTGTGTTTTTGTAGTTGGTTGCATGGTTGGATAATCCTTAATTAGACCCTCTAGCTATGGCTGCATCACTACAAAATTTGAAAGACTTTGTTTGGCTTCACATACCATGACCTTTAACATTAAAAATTTATTTTCCAAATCTTAATATGAGGATTGGAATCACAAAATCTAACACACATCTCATGTTGAGTTATGTCTAGAAATAATGTTTTACATGTTTATAATAATTCAACCCAATCTTGTGTCTAACAACATATTTAATTTTTGATGAATGATGAGTATGCTGATGGTAGTAACCAAAGATCAAATTCTTAACACCATCCTCAATCTTTTTAGATAGAAGGTCCTTGCACATCAATGCTCAATTGACTTCTACATTATTGTCATCCAAAACTTTTTTCCTTTTTACATATCTTGATACCATCTTTCTACTTAAATTGGAATTGTATCCAAAAGTAAAACAATAATTCTTTTTGGATATTTTTGGACTTACAATAGCAGTTAACATCACTCTTCTTGAAAATACTTTTATCAACAAAGCAAGATGTTTTATCAACAAAACTCAAACCTTTTTCCACACTATCAACAATATCTTTTTTTAAGTGCATTTCCTCTTTTCTATGAAATCTACACCCAACAATCGTAATGACTTTTTTTATCTCATCATGAGTAAGTAGACTTGCTAATAGTTGAGTTTTAACAATTATATCATGACATTTAAAGCACTTGTCAAATGTTTGTTTAAAAATTATATTCTCTAAGCTCTTAGGAACCTTTTTTGTGTAGCATAAGATTTTAATTTGTTTATTTCTATTCACTAAGCTCTTAGGAACTTTTTTTGTGTAGAATAAAATTTTAATTTGTTTATATCTGTAGATACCTAAAATTTACCTATTTATTGCCCCTTCTAATACTGTGTTTAATATCAATTTCTAACATCATTTTAATACCATATCGATATTCATCACCATGTTAATTATCCAAAATTGGCACTTCCTAAATACATTATTCCCTTCACCAACAAATTAAATAAACTATATTTATTTAATTAAGTTGATACATTTACTATGTCATCACATCACTAAATAATTGAATAATTTTATTATTTAATTAGTCTAATTTCCATCTCACATCTCTAACTAATTAAATAATTTTATTGATAAGTTAGTCTAATTTCCACCTCACATTGCTACCTAATTAAATAATTTCATTATTTAATTAGTCTAAAATCCCTCCACCATCCCAAAATAAATGCACAAATTAAATGCATTTCCCTTTATTTTTAAATAAATCCACCTCATCTTATGGTTGCAACAAATTATGGCCATTTCTATTTTTAGCTAATGCAATCTCATCCTTTCATTTTGAATAAACTAAATCATGACCATTCATCTTCTCGTAAATCCAAGGAAAATGCTCTCAACCAATCTCCACCGTAAATTTGATCTTCAAATCCTAGCCATTCATCCTCCCAACCAAGAAATTATAAATAGAACTTCGAAGCTTCCAAAAATATAATAATCCATGAATGTATAGGTACATGCTATTGAGATTTTGAAGCATCCTTTGAGCAACTACATTGTTGAGTTCATGTGTCTCAGATTTATAGTGATCAGCAAGAGTCACAACGATCTCGGTGTTCATAGTGGGATGTTCTTTGTATCGGGCTGACAGAACACCATTGGCGAACACTTAACTTGTTTCACCGATAGTTATGGTTACACCGATGAAGGAAAGCTATCGGGTTGACTGATCTCCATCAGCAGACCTTGTTTGTGTTACACCGACCGCATATGTTTCACCGATGGTAGTGATCATCGGCTTGACTTTCACTATCGGCGGGAGTTCGGAGTCTTATGCCAATCTCCAAGGTCTTACCGATGTGAGAAGCCCATCGGCATAAGGTTGGATGTCGAGGAAGGTTGTGGTAGTCACTCCGATGTTAGTGGTCACTCCAATGGAAGACCATTGGAGTGAGTAGCTTTATCGGCCAAGCCTTGAGAACTCGCTCCGATACTCTTGTGTCTCTTTGATGAAGGCCTGGTCATCGGTATGAGGTTTGCTATCGGCGCAGATAGTAGAAGTGTCACTGATGATCTATGTCTTGATGATGGTGTGGTCGGCGTGAGAAGGTTTGTCAGCTCAGCATTGAGAAGTCTTCCCGATCTTACCTGTCACTCTGATGGAGGGTTAGCAGAGGTTTGGCATCGGCAGGAGAAACATTGTCGGCAAAGAGGGCTGAAGTTATACCGAAGGTCAAGGTCTCTCTGATGGTCGGTGAAAGGTGTACTGCTTAGTCTTCTCAGCAAAAGTGCCGACAGTTATCTTACTTGTGGTCATGTATATAAACTAGAAACCGTCCAATGTCTGGTGTATGTGGGACTAAAGTTTCTTGCGAGAATGTGAATGGTTAGACAGTTATGAGAACGGTTTGGACAGTTGGAATGAACGGTCAACTGCATGTGGATTCGATTGGATTGCTAAAGCAATGTGAAAAAATTGATTGACTAGAGAGAGAGTTGGACGGTATGATCAATCCGGTGAGCTCTGGTTTTCTCCTTTGGTGAAGTCCTATGCTGTGTGTTGTATGCGACATGTTAACAGTATTCGAAGGGACTAAGGAGTGAGTGAAAACAGAGTTCAGATATTCTTCAGAAGGAACAAGATGTTAATCTCCTGTAAAGGCTATGAGCCTGTAAATGTATTGTAACTTTTTGGTTGCTGAATAATACAAAGGCTTGGTGTTTTGGAGTGTGGGGTTTTTTACCCGTAAGGGTTTTCCCCACATAAATCTGTGTTCTTGTTCTGTCTTTCATGTTTAATGTTTCTGCTGTTAAAACTGGTTAATGCTGCTTGTACTTTCCTCTAAGGGTCAATGTTGGAAATGTTCTATGTCTGTTTCTGCTCGAATGGCATAGTTGTGCGTCTTTTTGAAGCAATTGAAAAGAATTTAAAATTGTCGAAGACACCACTGTTCTTAGAAATATGTTCTGAGATGCTCTCATTTCCTTACAAGTGGTATCAGAACCTTCTTCTGGGATCTGCTTTGTTGCTCACATATGTACATTTGTGTGCTGGATGTGTCTGCATGTAAGAGTTCCTGGTGTATAAGGTCTGGGTATTCCTTCTGTGCTGATTTCTTAGTGTGACAGGCTTGAGGAAATCTGAAGGAATCATCTGATGTTTGATCTTTGCTTTGAGTGGAAGTCTGGCTGTTAATCTTGTCTTCATGTTTTAGCAGTGCTTGAAGGATGGTGAAGATGAAGAAACTAGAGTTGGTTGTGGTGTGGCCTAAGGCTCTTAGTTGACAGTATTTAATCCTGTTGCATGGGGTTTGGTTTGTGGTTGTGTTGCTGTAGTAACTTTCATATTGGGTGTCTGTGTGAGAGGCTCTCTGATGATATGAAGAAGTTTGTGTTACTGCTCAGCCATGGAGTATTGTGCCTATGTTGGGTGTTCTGTTCCTGGTATTAGAAGGCATAATTTTCTATTACCCTGATTGCATGTAGGCTATGAAGTTGATCATTGGATGGTTTGAGAGCTTCTGTAGTAGCTTGATTCTCTCAGATGCATGTGCATGTTGATGGTTGAGGGACTCGTCTACAAGTGGGCCTGAAGCTCTTGAACTGTTGTTTCCTTAATTGGATAATTTGCACTTGCATGACTTAGATTCATGTTTATTGGATTTGAGGGGTTTTATAGTTTTTCCTTAAAATCTATGGTTATGCATATTCATGATGATCCATTATTCTTGTTTAACTGTTATGGAGTTTATGTTGCAGACTTTTGGGTCTTCCAGATGTGAAGTGGGTATGGATGTGCATGGGTGTTTTTCAAACACAGTGGTTTTATAGGTTTTACACAGTCAAAAGAAAAACTTGTGGCTTTGTGAAGCTGCCGTTAAGCTATTTCTAGACCCTGGCTTTTGGGGTGGTGCTGGATGATATAGTTGTAGTTTTTGCATGCATGCTATGTGCATGGTGTGAGGAGGTGAAATGCTTTCTTTGCATGCGAGTGCTGGTATGTGATATGACACTCAGTATTTATGTGGTAATGCTTCTGGTTTCTTGACTATGGTGCTCAGGTTGTGGACATATTTGGCAAATCAGTTTTGTAAGTAATCTGGTGTTTAAGTCATGTTGTCTACATTGTTATCTATTTCCTGAGATCTCAGTTTTGTAGTTTTCTAGTGCAATGATGGGTTTGTATGTTTCAGTAATTTTGGATCTACGAGTTATGTAATTCTTTAGGTGTGTACAGCCTATTGATTGCAGTGAGATAACTTGGAAGTGGACGGTCTATATCCACAAGATTGATTATTTGATTGTGCAGACTTGTTAGATGGCCTTGTCTGTGGTCACTTGTGCATTGGTGTGACTGTTTCAAGATGAGAGGATGGATGTTGTAGAGTATCTAAATAGTTAGTTTTGGAGACCTATAACATGTGTATCATGATGTCATGTATAGCTTGAACACACAGGTTTGTGTAAGCTATTGACAGTGATAGTTTATATTTCCTTGGTTTGGAGATCTTGGTGCCATTTGGTTTTATTTCACATGGACATGTTAATATGTGGACCTGGAGGTTTTTCAGATTAGAAGATGTTTGGTCAGAATGCTTGGAAAGCTCTATTATCACTGTTTAGTGGGAGCTTTAGCAATGACTGAAAGTTCATCACTTAGTGGTGAATGATCTTCTTTAGTGTTGCAGATGTTACTAGGAAGAGTTCTTTGATCCTGTTGCTGTAGGAGGGTTCTTTTGCATTTGCAGGGGCACTATTTGAGGATGAGTAACATCTTGAAGTCATGGAGGATTCATGAAATTCTTGGCTAAGGTGTTGGTGGTGCTTGACAGGTGATGTTGGTTTAGAATTTTCGTTTGTTTCATATCATGATTTCTGCTTTTGAATTTTGGTATGATACATTGATCTAGAGACCATGGTTATGTTCACCTAGAGCATGGAATCTCCTAAAGGAGATGGTAAGATCATGATGTCATGATAAGTTCCTGTTTTAGATGATTGGAGCTTTGACAGTGGTCTGGTAACTTCTCTATGTTTGGGTACATTTATCATTTGCTTGATTACTTCTTAGTGGTGTAGTGATCCAGTTGGAGTTTAGCATGAGGTGATTGTTCATAGGTACTCATGGATACATGGAGAATAAGGTGAGACTGTATATGCTGTGCTTAATCAGAGTTTATAGCTAGAAGTTCGAGGAGTCTTTACCTTGGTTGAATGTGAGTTCAACAAAAGAACTATAGGAGATTGTTCTTGGAGAAAGTCTTTGGGACTTGGATATCTTGGAAGAACATTCTCATTCCCACTCTTAGTTTGCTCAGCAGTTTATTACTTGAGAGGTATTGCCCATTGTTTCTCTTAGGTGTTTTTTTTGCTTTCTTTCAAAGATATGGATCTTGAACTGCTCATAGATGTTTCTGGAGGATTCATTGTGAGAGATGAATAGCATGTTTATCTCCTTTTGCATTTGAGTTTAGAGATATCATTCATTGATGAGAACTGTTAGGAGATGGTTAATGGGCTGATTTCCTGAAATGGGAAATGAATTAGTTTGATCTTCTTTGGTTTGTGAGGCTTACATCCATGTTAGTTGCGTTTGATCTTGGAGATTGAATGTTTGTTTGGATGTTGTTATGCTGGTTCACTTTGGGGTGTTTTGAAGGAGAACATACTTGACACAGTTGGCATTCAGAGGTGTATGTAAAAGGATTGTCTACAAGTATATGATGTGCAGTGTTTCTCTTGGTCTCAGTTATTTTCTCTGATGGTGTGTTTCACATTACATTATTTTGAGGCTTTGTTCAGAGTTGAAGTGATCACTAGTTTGTGGTCATGTGCTTTCACTTATGTTGTTGGGTGATAGCATGAAGGTTCTGTTCTGTTATCTCTTTCTTTGTTGGATGTGGAGAACTTGGGAGAACTTTGGACTGGTGGTGAGGAGTTGTTCTTGCAGGTTATTTGCTTACAAATTTTGCATATCATGGTGGATGTTTCCTTGGTACTACATGTTATTTACACTTTCTATGGAATGCTATTGGTGGATTTTTTGTATGCCATGATCTTTTTCAGATCTGCATTACCCATGCAGTGGGAGTTCTTGAAGTGTTTGGTCTTCTTCGACTGGTTCACACTTTGAGCTTGTATTTGCAGTTGATGGGTGTATATGTAGGTGGCATGAGTCTACTAATGTATATACCTTCAAGGTATGAGTGATTGGGTGTTTTAGCACTGGCTGTGTGTGCTATTTTCAGTCACGTGGGTTTTGTTCAGTTGGATGGGTGTAGTCAGTTTTCTGATTGTTGTTCTAGCTGATGGTCTATCTTATTTCTGGAGGATGATTTTCATGGCTGTGTTTTGGAAGTTTTGAAGTTGGAGCTTCTGTGTAGCTTGTGAGCACAGTGGAGTGGAGGCAGTATTAACCTTGGTTCTATGACCTAGAGTGTTGATGATTTCCTGTAAATCCTTCATCAAGTGGGAGAATGTTGAGTTCATGTGTCTCAGATTTACAGTGATCAGCAAGAGTCACAGCGATCTCGGTGTTCATAGTGGGATGTTCTTTGTATCAGGTTGACAGAACACCATCAGCGAACACTTAACTTGTTTCACCGATAGTGATGGTTACATCGATGAAGGAAAGCTATCGGCTTGACTGATCTCCATCGGCAAACCTTGTTTGTGTTACACTGACCGCATATGTTTCACCGATGGTAGTGATCATTGGCTTGACTTTCACTATCGGCGGGAGTTCAGAGTCTTATGCCGATCTCCAAGGTCTTACCGATGTGAGAAGCCCATCGGCATAAGGTTGGATGTCAGGGAAAGTTGTGGTAGTCACTCCGATGTTAGTGGTCACTCCGATGGAAGACCATCGGAGTGAGTAGCTTTATCAGCCAAGCCTTGAGAACTCGCTCCGATACTCTTGTGTCTCTTCGATGAAGGCCTGGTCATCGGTATGAGGTTTGCTATCGGCGTAGATAGTAGAAGTGTCACCGATGATCTATGTCTTGACGATGGTGTGGTCGGCGTGAGAAGGTTTGTCAGCTCAACGTTGAGAAGTCTTCCTGATCTTACCTGTCACTCTGATGGAGGGTTAGCGGAGGTTTGGCATCGGCAGGAGAAACATTGTCGGCAAAGAGGGCTGAAGTTATATTGAAGGTCAAGGTCTCTTCGATGGTCAGTGAAATGTGTATTGCTTAGTCTTGTCAGCAAAAGTGCTGACAGTTATCTTACTTGTGGTCATGTATATAAACTGGAAACCGTCCAATGTCTAGTGCATGTGGGACTAAAGTTTCCTGCGAGAATGCGAACAGTTAGACAGTTATGCGAACAATTTGGATAGTTGGAATGAATGGTCAGTTGCATGTGGATTTGATTGGATTGCTACAGCAATGTGAAAAAAATTGATTGACTAGAGAGAGAGTTGGACGGTATGATTAATCTAGTGAGCTTTGGTTTTCTCCTTCGGTGAAGTCCTATGCTGTGTGTTGTATGCGACATGTTAATAGTATGCGAAGGGACTGAGGAGTGAGTGAAAATAGAGTTCAAATATTCTTCAGAAGGAACAAGATGTTAATCTCCTGTAAAGGCTATGAGCCTGTAAATGTATTGTAACTTTTTGGTTGCTGAATAATACAAAGGCTCGGTGTTTTGGAGTGTGGGGTTTTTTACCCGTAAGGGTTTTCCCCACGTAAATCTGTGTTCTTGTTCTGTCTTTCATGTTTAATGTTTTTGCTGTTAAAACTGGTTAATGCTGCTTGTACTTTCCTCTAAGGGTCAATGTTGGAAATGTTCTATGTCTGTTTCCGCTCTAATGGCATAGTTGTGCATCTTTTTGAAGCAACTGAAAAGAATTTAAAATTGTCGAAGACACCACTGTTCTTAGAAATACGTTCTGAGGTGCTCTCATTTCCTTACATACATATCATTCCAAAACATCACTTACATTTTTCTTGAGCACATCTACCAACAATGGAGTAGTATTTGGTAACATTTGCTTTGTTTGAATTCCATTTAGCTCTATCTTGAAGTTTGCAATTATTTTGAATTAGGAAGTTTATTTGCATTTGTTTCCTTTCATTTTAGTTCAAATTTTGTTGATTACAATATCAATCCCAAATTAATGATTTGTATTCTTCTTAGGAAGTTTTTCATTAACCTCTTTAAATAAATTCACATATGCATCTACAGAGGGAAGAGGTTACGATCCCTCTCCAATATCAGATCTATGAGGTTGGGCATCATCAAGAATATGAGATTGGAACTCCTCTCCAACATGAATATGAGGATGGACCTCTTCTCTAACATTAATATGTGGTCAAGTCTCCTCTCCAATATTAATATGAGGCTATGCCTCCTCTCTAGTATGTAATTGACTTTGAGACTCTGTTTTAGTATCCAAATAAAGTTGCACCTCCATGCCAGTGTTTGTATGTTGAGAATTTTCATAATGTGAGATCATAAGATAAGTGTTATAAGTTTATAAGACTCAAGTAAAGTACAAATTAAACTACTTTAGATATGGGAAAGGGGCATAGTGGAATTAAACTATCTTGAATGATAATGTAGGATAGGTAGTAGGAATAGTAATTAAGGGTAGTTCAAAAGAAAGGGAATACTTAGAGGTATATGGAAGTGGATCCATTTTAAGGAGAAGGCTTAGATATAGGAGAATGCATAGACAAAGAGGAATAAGGGTAAGAATCAATATACTAATGTAATGTATCCCTTGTAATTTCTAAAAAGAGTGGTATTGAAGGGAGTATAATATAGAGGAGGATCAAAAGTATTATTATAGGAAATGGTAGCCACATTGGCATCAATAATGAAAGAATGGACATCACGAGAGGAATAGGATTAGGTGTGGAATCATCACATGTGGGAAGTAGGCTAATGGTAAGGATAGGGAGAGGAGGAGAGTCAATTGTATTATCAAGATATGTATTGGAGGGGTCTTGTGAAAAGTTGGAGTGTTGTAATGAATTAACGGGTTTTAAGAGGTTAGGAAAGGGGATAAGATAAATAGGTGAGAAAAGAGAAGAAGCATTGTAAAATCTTAGAAAAGTGTTATAGGGATAAGGAGTGAAAAATATAGTTTAAAGTAAAAAAATTAGGTGTTTTAGAGAAAGATAAAGGTGTTAGGTAGGTTCATGCTTGTTAGCTCTACAAACTTACTATTTTCTCAGATATTTACTAGTTCTAGTGGTCTTCATTTTTTGGCACTGTTCTAGTAATCTATGAATTTTTAACTATGCACTATCTTGTGATTAATATAAGAAGTCATAATCAAATTTGTCCCCACTCTATTTTTGCTCATATGGATAGACTTTTACTTAAGTCATGAATGCTTAAGTTGCAAGTCTATTTGATTATTGTTGTGCAAGTTTTGGAATTGAGGAATAGTTATCTCATCCAATGAGTGATCTATGATTGTTCACATAGATTAGCTTTTAATTATGCATTTAATTTTAAAATATTTCCCCCTTTTCTCCCCATGAAGATAGATTAAGATTTTTTTATTGAATATCATAAAAAGGATGTCCCATGCTTGTAGGATTCTCATATTTGATGTCCTCATGAGAAAAAGGTTTTAGTGAGAGTTCAATCATGGGCATCATTAGTTTTTGGCATGCCTAGTGTGACATGAAGTAAAATTTTTTTTTGGCTTGATATCCTTGCTATATGAGTAAAGGACTAGTCATAATATCTTACAAATACAAACACCCAAGTGCTACTCCAACCTTTAGTTATCCTATATGGAGAGGTCATCAAGTTCCACCTCCTTCTTACCCTCCTTCAATGGTTGCTCAACTATAACAACCTATAAATTTTATAAATTGGAACAATGGAAGCCCATTGTTCTCACTGTCACTCCTACTACTTAGGACCCCATTACAACCAATGCTCTATGAGTTGTTCCATACTTTATTGGAGAAGATTTTACCAACATAACTAAGCATTTATAATATGTAGTTGATGTATGTATTATGCACAATGTCATTGAAAAAAATGTAGCTCTAATATTGCTCATGTCTTTATTCAAAAGCAAGGCACTTGACTAGTATAGATCACTTGCTCCAAATTCTCTTGCCCCATGGGATTAGTTGGGAAATGCCTTCTTTGATAATTTCAAGGAAAAAAGAGACAAGTCATCCTTGTTACAATAAATAAACATAATTAAGAGCCTAGGAAAGAATACCGTCATTCACAAGGCATGCAATTGATATGAGCTTTATTTTTTATCTTAAAGATTTCAACTTAGATATCTCTATGATGATTCAATCACTTGGAGGTCAATCCTTACTTGTAGCATATGAAATAGTAATTTGAGCTAAAAATATCCAAATAGACGCCAGTAGATTACCTCCTAGACTTACCTTTCCAAAATTCCCAGAGGTCTCTCTCCCTACTCAAGTTGACCCTTGTTGGTAAATAGATTTGTACTATATATAAACTCTATTTTTCTCACTATAGTGTCATAAATCGCACCAACAGTTGGTAAGGTTGGAGTAACCTACCTCTCCAATTTAGAGGGGCATCTCCCTCATAAAATAAATCTCTGATTTTGGGTAGTATTTTTAACCCTAAAACACTGAAAGAATAACAAAGAAAGTAATAATAGTGAAGTTCAAAAGAAACTCTTGAGATAAACTTAAGAGTATCTGTTTAGGTTTTCTGTATGCAAGATAACATGACTAATTTCTATCACAAAAGAGATCACTTCTTAGATAATCAAAGAGGGTGTTATACAGATTGACATGCAATGGCAAAGAATGAAATTTACTAATCTTTCATACACATTAAATACTAGTAATAGAGACTGATAACAACTCAAAATTTTTGCACAAATTACACATCATGCTAAGATTTTGACTAAATGATCTTCACAAGTAGATTTAAAAATTATGCAAAGAGAATATCTATTCAACATAAGAAGAACAAATATATCAAGAGATATTGAAACTGCATTGTTTAAGTATTTATATTTCTTTGCATAGGAGCTGTACTGCTCGTTATCTTTTACAACCCAAAAGTTTGTGAAAGGCCAAAAAGTTCCTTTTGCCACAACAATACCACATATCTAGGCTTTTTGTGATAACTAACTCGTAACTAATTTATAACTTACAAGGAAATATTAAAGAGCAATAAAGTTCATTATAAAGTTATAAATTAAAAAAGTCCTCTTTAAGTCATATGTAAATTACTTAATTCGTAAAATGAGAAATAAACAATAAATTAACTTGAAATATTAAGATTCCTTGACAGGAATGTCTTCTCCAATTGTCTCCAACTTGTCAGAAGAGGAGGAGAGGCCTTGTAGATTCTATACTACTTTACTACAAGTGCCATAGCTTTGGTTTCTAGGACTGGAGTATTAGTCAAATGTTGTTTCTAGATTAACACAAAATCTGCAATTTCTTTCATCTTCTTATCTAATGTTGACAACTCACTACAAAAAGTAGTTGAAGTGTTTGACAACATTGACAACTTCATCATTGTACTGGAACTAACATTCTCCTTGTTGATCAATTCCTTGAAAAATAAGTCTTTGAAACCCTGTTTGATTGCTTGAATATCTTCTAGGTCTGAACCATCTTCTTTGATCAAATTAACCTTAAGAGCTACGCTTCCCACCATTATTTCAGATTTAATGAGCTCCATCTCCTTTATAAGACTTTCCAACTCATTAATGACCTACCTAACAATTGTGAGTTTCCATTCAATACTTCTAATCCAAGTGGTAGCATTGTATTATTCTATCCTAATCAAAATATTTTCAAAAATCAAAGTATTGATATCCATTTTGGCCATTTCTTGTATATCTCTTATTGCTAAATGCCAAACAGTTTCCTCCTTTATGACTATTTGAAACTCATTTTTGAGCTCTATCATTTTCTATTCATTATGTTTATATAATCTTACTGACTCCTCTATGCACACCATTCCATCTAGAATTAGTTGTTCAATCCAGGCTTTAGAAGCCTCTCCTAGTGCTTTGTATTTGCCCAATTTTCAATTGCTTCTTTGTCTACACCAGGTATATTCAAATCTCTAGAAATTGTAGGCCCTTCTAAAGATTGTGTAGAGATATTTAGAATATTTTTGACATATGATGTCAACATGAGCACTTGCTCCTCAAATTGTTCCCTGGTGGGTTTCTCCTTCTTAGTTCTATGTACCAACTTAGCAACAGAATGTTGAAAGTTGTGTATGTCTCCCTCATGAGTAGAGGGACCCAAATCAACCTTAGACACTTGGTAATAATCTTTATATGACCTCCTCTCTACTTTTATCACCAATAGTTTGGCTATTTCAACATATTAATTGCTAGAAGGGTTAATCATTAGCCTAGATGTAATAGATTCCTTTTCAGATATAGGTATAGTAGCATGCAGTAATTTGGCAACTACATCATAGTCTATCTCAATGATTTCATTATATTTTATTTTTATACAAACCACATCCTTTAGCCATTTAGATGAGGGTGGTATTTTGGATGGACTGAAAGAGGAAGAAGAAGAAATTGGGGGCAAGGTGGTTTTTGGTGAAGAGGACATTGTAGCATCCTCTTGAGCTGGTGATGGAGGAGGTAACATATGTATTGATCTATTCGTATTTAAAGGAGTAGAATTGGATGACATTGGTGGCAATTCATATGTGGAGGGATTTTCCTGTGGGATCTCTGCATTTTCCCTTAGTACCTCTTCCTGAGTATTTTGTTTTGACTGAGGTCTTTTCACCCATAGTTTAGCCCTCAATCCTGAATCATCTTGAGCACATGAAATTTTCAATTTTTTTCCTTTATCTGGCTTTTCACCATCCCCTCCACTAGATCCAACTAGATTAGTTTTTTACACAAGAATATTGATAGTGGTTCTAATAGTAGGGCTTGTAGTTGCTACATCTTTTTGCTTTGTACCTTTTGATGAAGCCCTTGTAGGTTTGGTAGCTATACATTCAACCTTTTTGGCTAGTAACCACTTCTAATATTTCTTCAAAACAAAAAGAGATTGTTCCCTCACATCTTTCATTTCCTTATCATTCCAATTAATGGGTGAAAGAGGTTGAAATTGAAGAGTACTTGTGTAAATTGGATCAATCATATCAAAACCATCTTCTTCAATCCCTTCAAGATCCCAACCCAACTCATACTCTTTCATTTTCTATACTATCATCCTTGACCAATATCTTTTCCTTACTTAAAATTCATCTTCACAGTCTTCCTAGTAATCTTCCAGGTGGGGACGATGAAGACATTTAGAACCCAAGTATAAATTATCCCTAGCATAATTTTTACTATCAAAAGGATACCTCAAGCTATGATAATGCATTGTGATTTTAACCAAAGACCTTTCAATGTTCTGGGTTTCAGTGGAGGATGGGCAAGTGTAATAAGTTAAACACAAAGGGAATGGGTATTCTACTTTCTTCATATCCCTGCACTTTTTGTTCACTAATTCTATCTATCTACAGAGCTCAATGAGGACCAGGTGATCAGAGGGATACCTAGGTAACTTATATGGATAGTCATCAAAACCACCAATCCTTATGTATGAGAATTTAGGAAACTGTATGATGTATCTTTCAAATTGTTTGATCAACATTGCTACCTCAGAAGAAATGTATGTCCCACATTGGCATCTAACTCCCTGACAATCACCATGGTAAATGCATTATTTACCCTTATATAGTGTTTATTCCTATTGTCCAGTTGGAGTTGAGGATAGAAATCATAAATTACACAAACTTTATCATACACCTCCACTGCATGTAGTCCAGGCCATGGGTGCATACTAGCAATAGAATAGAAAAGGTAGGATGTCATGTAGAATTCTTTCTTTTTGGGAAACTCTATCAACTGCTTATACAAATTATCACTTATTAATTGCCCCTAGTAAATGAATTGGAAGTTCCATCCAATTAAAATAATGAACTAGCACATCCAATATTCAAAAGAATTGGTTTCTCTATCTCCATCAACCTTGTGCAATAGGGTTATGATACCAAAAATATCTTCATTGAAATGTGTCCTGTGTTACACATATGGTTCCTAGGGTTGTCATTGATGTCAACATTGTCACAAGGTTGTCATTGATGTCAAAAATATCTTGGATGTGTGATGGTATTCATGGTTGGATGTCATGTCCTATCCAGCAGAGAAGATACAGTTCATGGTTGGATGTCATTTTGAATATAATGAGATTACTGAAGTTCATGGTTAGATGTAATGCCTTGATCAATACAGAATTGAATATAAAGTTATATTAAGATGGAAATTGGAAGCATCAAGAAGATACATTAATATGGGAATTAGAAGCACTAAGATGATTAGATGCGTTGCTAATGTTGAGAAGATGTTACTGGTGGCCTAATCCAAGTTTCATGATGATTGGATCACCAGATGGTTTTGTAGTTTGAAGACAGTGTTGAAGACATTTACTATATGGTAATAGAATTCTCCACATTCATCCACATTTGCAGATATGGCTATGTAGTTCTAGAACTTTGTTTAGGATACAGTGAAGGTGATAATTCCAAAGTTTTAGATTATTTGTCCTTCTGCTATAAAATTTATGCATGATAGAGTACCAACATGTGTTCTGGTAGAGTAAGCTGGTGTTGAAGGCCTCTTGGAATGCTCCGCGTTCCTCCGGAAGTGAATGGTTGCCTTTGCGGTTTTGTGGACATGTTCATGGATGTGCATTACATGATCCCTTGTAGTTTCAAGGTTCTTAATGGTTCGTAAGCTTAGTTTCTCAATGATAGTATGTTGCAGTGTGTTTTGGATGATAGGTTGTTCTTAGAGTTCATGATTGAAGATGTACAACGCAAAATATTTGATGTGCATAGGTAAAGGAGTGTTTGTAGATGTTATATGAGTCTTGTAGACCCATCTAGAAAGTTTCATGAAAATCTTTCTTGTTTCAAGTACTGCACAAGGTTTTCAAGTTGTTGTGGATGTCATGCTTCAAGTTTCATATGTCTTTGCTTAAGGCTGTCCTATATATAATACAAATTCTTTTGGTAGCAAGTAGTGTCTCCATTTCTTCAAATCCTAGATTATGATATAAAATTTCTAATCATAGACTAAATATCCCTTGCATCATTCAACTTCTCACTAGAATAAGATACAAATCTTCCTTCTTGGCTTAATATTGATATTATTGCATTTACACTTGCATCATTCAACTTATCATTAGAATAAGCTACTAATCTTCCTTCTTGGCTTAATATTAACCTTATTGCATTTCTACTTGCATCATTATCAACCTGAATTACTTTGTTAAAATTTGGTAATGCTAAAACTATTATAGACATGATATTTCCATAGTCCATGATATTTAGATGTGTGAGCTTTTGGCTTGACTGCGTGTTGCTTTTTTGAATCGACATTTTGGATCACACTCTGTGATCCATCATCATGAAGAAAGAGAGAAAGAGTGATTTGAAATGTCGATTCAAAAAAGCAACACACAGTCAAGCCAGAAGCTCACAAATCTAAATGCTAAAACTAGCTATTTTGTTACCTTCTTTAGCAACTCAAATCTTCTATTTTCTCCTAATGTACACTTGAACTCTTTCTTGTCTCCTCTCATAGTCTTAGTTAATAGTGCACACACACCACTATTTTTTTTGATAAAATTCCTATAGAAACTTGCCAAAGCATGAAAATATCTTACCTCTCCAACATTCACTAGTGTAGGCCAATCAACAGTTGCTTTGAATTTCTCTAGATCCATCTTTAATCCTTCAATTGAGATTACAAATCCCAAGTATATCAATTATAACTTTATGAAACTACACATGTTCACATTAATCAACAAATTTCTCTCTCTCAATCTCTACAATACTAATATGACATGTTCTAGGTGTTCTTTAGTCTTACTAAATATAAAAATATCTGTATGCAGCCAACATAGATTTTAATAAAAGATTTGAAAATGAATTTTGCAAAACCCTAAAATCTACATTAAGTGCACCAAAAGGATAACTGCAAACTATTGAAACTCGGAAAATTAAATGTTACCGAAATCGCTTAAATGTGGTTGCTCAGAATAGTAGCATAACTCCAATGTAAATGTTGACGGGGGTCATAAATGATGGATGAGCTTGATTTTTATAAAATTTTGGAGACGGTTTCAAAAGTGGTTTGATCGGTTGAACGAGAAAAAGGTAGGTAAAAAGGTGGTTAGGGTTATGGTAACGGGTTTGTATTATTTTTTGTGAAATAAATTTAGGTTAAAGTTTGGATAAAATAATAAATTAAGTTGATTTAATTTATTATTTGTAGGGAGGTGTTGTGGTTTATGGATAAATAATAAATAATTTGAATTTATTATTTACGAAATATGGTATAAAATGGTAAGATTTACTTAATTAATTAAAATTAATTAAATCTTTGGATGAAGGATACCTTAGGTCAATTTTTGATGCCTACATTTTGCCCCTCTTTGAGACAATGTTGCGAAGCAATATTGTTTCAAAGAAGATTAAAACATAGGTTTTTGGATGCACATTAGGAAATGGAGGGAAGGATGATGGAGTTATGCTGATTAAATTTTGAGCAACCTGATGTTTGATATAGCACCTGACATTATGCACCGAGGTATATAGACCAGGGTGACGATGTGTCAAATGCAGAAAGGAGGAAAGTCGCAAGCAAGCATATGCCTAATGGCACCATGATATGAAAGACCATGATGACGGTGTGGCAGGTATGTTGCAAGGACCAATAACAGACACAAAAACATCAATGAGTCAGCACACGCAACCAAGACAAGCAAAACATGCATACACAATGTTGCCCCTAGACAAAAAAGAAAAAGAAGGATCAAAAGACTTAATCATGATAAGCAGTAAGATAGGCGGTAAGATCTCAAGCCAAAGACTAATACAATAAATAGATAAGTGCCATGTTGCGGGAACGATATATCCCTGGATAAGATAAGGTATATAAAGGATGGTTGGCTTGGGGGATCTACAACTTAGTTACTACAATCAAGATCGAATCACTAGGTGTTTAAGTTCCATAATTTAGTCTAAGAGTTTCAAAGTGTTTTTGAGATATGGCTTGGAATGTACGAGTGCCAAAAAATTGGGTTGTGCTTGTTTTATTGGAAATTTTGTGTTTGCATGAAGTGAAATGATTGGATGGAGGAGAAGAATGAAGATATAGTGTTGAAAAAATGTTATTACGGAATTGCATGAGACTGGAAAGGCAGACAAACTCAAGAGTCTATTATGAGGAACTCAAAGGTATCAAGACACATAGACCTACACAGGTGGACAAAAGAATACTAGGATGAGAGCAGGTGAAGGAATGGGAAAGGACTAATGGACAAGCTAGTGATAACGGAACGTAGAATAACTGGCGAGACAATGCAATATGACCAGATGATACTGAGTAGATGCGTATGGCAAGATATGGATGGGAAGCAAAAGGGAGGACATATTTTATTATGGATGGGAAATGGATGATGGCGAGATGGATGATGTGAAAAAGCTACCTAAAGGATGGTGGGGACAGCTTGAATTCTACACATGGCGCCTGCGAACAGGTTTTCACCATGGTACTTATCCAGGGCGCCACCGAAGTGGTTTTCACCATTGGACGAAATGATTTTTCTTTACTATTTTTTATTTTATTTTATTTTTTTAATTTTTTAATTTTTTATTTTATTTTAACTGGGATACTCCGAGTCAGGTATAGAACCGTTTGAGATGGGCTATGTTGATAGGCTCTTCCAAAGGTTGACCTTCCGGAGTGGAAAGCTGGTAAGCTCCTGATCCATAGCTCTTGGTTACGACAAAAGGTCCCAACCAGTTAGGTTCAAACTTCCCTTTCTTTGCACGATCAGCCAGATTCCTTTGATTTTCTAGTAGAACAAGATCTCCAAGCTCAAATTTACGAGGCTTAATTTTCTTGTTGTAACCTCGGCGCAGGCGATTTTGATAAGCTTTTAGATGATTAAGAGCTGTAAGTCGCTTCTCGTCCAACAATTCAAGCTCTTGTAGTCTTGATATCCGATACTCCTCATCTGAAATCAAGTGTTGTAAGGTTACTCGCAAGGAAGGGAGCTCGATCTCAATGGGTAAAATAGCTTCTGAACCATATACCAAGGAATATGGTGTAGCACCAGTAGGAGTACGGATACTAGTTCGATAAGCCCAAAGAGCAGGATGAAGTTGCAAGTGCCAATCACGGCCAGCCTCGTTTACTGTTTTCTTCAAGGATTTCAAAAGAGTCTTATTAGTTGCTTCAGCTTGGCCATTACTTTGCGGATAATAGGGGGTAGAAAAGTGATGTTGGATTTTGAATTTATTGCAAAGCTCTTTGACATCTTGATTCTTAAATGGGCGACCATTATCTGTGACTATGGCTTGAGGAATACCATAGCGGCAAATGATATAATGGAAAATGAACTTAGATATTTGCTTTCCCGTAATGTAAGTAAGAGGAATTGCTTCAACCCATTTAGTGAAGTACTCAGTAGCAGTGATAATAAATTTATGACCATCTGAGGAGGATGGATGTATTTTTCCAATTAGATCGAGCCCCCATTGTGAAAATGGCCATGAAGTAGTGATAGTTTGCAGTTCTTGTGCTGGTGCATGAATTAGATCACTATGTTGCTGACAAGGTACACATTTCTTAACAAATTCATGCGCATCCTGCTCCATAGTAGGCCAATAGTATCCTGTGCGAAGCATTTTCTTGACTAAGGATGAACCTCCAGAATGAGCACCACAGATGCCTTCGTGTATCTCATGCAAAGCAGTTTGGGCTTCTTCCGGGTTAAGACATTTAAGCAAAACACCATCTAGTGACCTTTTATAAAGCGTATCACCGAGGAGGACATATTGGGAAGAACGACGAATGAAGGAGCGATGTTGGGATTTGGAAAGATTTGGTGGAATGATTTGGGCATGAAGGTAATGGTAGATCTCATTGAACCAAGTGGAGTTAGGACCAACAATATCACATACCAACTCTAATTCTGGGATATCAAAAGCTGGTACAAACAACTTTTCTATTAGGAATTCAATTTTGTGATCATTCCCAGGTATCTCTATCATTGAACCAATTGTGGCCATAGCATCAGCAGCTTTATTGTGAAGCCTTGAAATCTGTTCAAATGTGATCCTGTTGAAATATGTTTTGAATGTATCCACTAGTTTCTTGTATGGCTTTAACTTTTCATCCTTTGTTTGATATTCGTTGTTTACTTGCTTGATCACTAGTTGAGAATCCCCATGAACTTGTAAGTCTTTGATATTCTAGGTTATAGCCAATTTTAATCCTTTGATTAGTGCTTCATATTCGGCGATGTTGTTTGTACATGGAAATTGAATGTGAAATGATTTTGGTATATAATCGCCTTGAGGTGTAACAAAGAGTATTCCAGCTCCAGAGCCATGTTGAGTATGAGAACCATCAAAATATAATTGCCAAGAGGGAATAGTTTCTATGTCCAAGATTGATTCATCAGGAAATTCTGTTACCATGGGATGATCTGATTCTGTAGGTGCTTCAGCCAATTGATCTGCTATTATTTGTCCTTTTATAGCTTTTCTATCAACATACTCAATGTCAAATTCACTAAGCATCATCACCCATTTTGCCATACGTCCAGTCAGGGCTGCTCTAGATAGTAGGTATTTGAGAGGATCAATCTTTGATATAAGCTTAGTCTGATGACTCAACATGTAGTGCCTAAGCTTTTGTGATGCAAAGACAACTGCGAGACATGCCTTTTCAATAGGTGAATAATTTACTTCATAGCCCACCAAAGTTCTACTGATATAATAGATTGCTCGTTCTTTACCACTATCATCATTTTGTGCTAACAAGGCCCCTAATGCTGCTGATGTTGTTGAAATGTATAAAATAAGGGGTTTTCCATGAATAGGTGGTGCTAACACAGGAGGAGATCCCAAGTATTCTTTAAGTTTATTAAATGCTTCTTGGCAATTTTGATCCCAAATAAATTGTGTGTTTTTCTTCAACAAGTGAGTAAATGGTTGACATTTGTCAGCAAGCTGAGCAATAAACCTCCGTATGGATTGTAATTTTCCTTGCAAAGATCTAAGTTGTTTTAGATTTTGAGGAGGAGGCATTTCCATTATAGCTTTGACTTTTGCTGGATCAACTTCAATTCCTCTTCTGGAGACAATATAACCTAAGAGTTTTCCAGATGTTACTCCAAATACACACTTCTTAGGATTTAGTCTGACATTGTACGTTTCAAGACGATCAAAAATGTTTTCTAAAACATATAGGTGCCCCTCTCTGGTTTTTGATTTGGCAAGTATGTCATCTACATAATCTTCCATTTGTTTATGAAGCATATCATGAAAGATAACAGTCATTGCTCTTTGATATGTGGCTCCGGCATTTTTTAGACCAAAAGGCATGACAAGCCAACAATATGTTCCCCAGACACAAATGAAAGAAGTTTTATGTTGATCTTCTTCAGCTATTCTAATTTGGTTATAACCAGAAAATCCATTCATCAATGATAACATCTCATGTCCTGCTGTCAGATCCACTATGATATCAATGTTTGGTAACGGAAAATCATCTTTTGGACAAGCTTTGTTGATGTCTCTGAAATCATTACAAACTCTGATGGTTCCATTTGGCTTGGCTACAGGTACAATGTTTGAGATCCACTCAGGGTAATCTATCGGTTTGATGAAACCAACTGCCAAGAGCTTTTCTAACTCTGCCTTGACCATTAGAGCAATTTTGGGATGCATCTTTCTCAATTTTTGTTTGACTGGTTTTGTTCCAGGACGGACTGTTAAATGATGTACTATTAGTGATGGATCTAATCCTGGCATATGTGCATAGGACCAAGCAAAATTGATTTCTCATTTTTTGAAGAAAGAATTGAAATCCCGAGTCTCAAATTCTGATAATGACTTTGCTGCATATGTGATCTTGGGTTCTTCTGTAGTTCCAAGATTCATCTCTTGTGTCTGTTCTATGAGAATAGTGGACTTTTCTTGGTGTGCCCCCACTTTGGGAAGGTTAAATTCCTCATCCTCTGGCGCCTCAGAAAGGTTTTCACCAGTGGATACGTCTTTTATTTTTATTTTTGTATCGTCCGAAAGTGCCACAAAGTGGTTTTCACCAGGGGACGTTATTTTGAAATTTTCATTTTTTTGACTAAGGAATTTAACAGATTCCCCAAAGTAGGCATCGGAATGTAGTTCAATAGAGTAACCAATCTTGTGATCTCCGATAGGTAGATGAGTACGAAGCCCCAGAAATTCACCAATAGCCTCATCATTTTCAAAGACATCAAGAACAGGAGGTCCGTGTTGGTCCCAGTCAATGAGATCTGGATAAACAAGGGATAATGAATGAGAGGAAGTGGACGGGGTGGATGAGGATGATGGTTGATCAAAGGAATAGGTGATGGTATAGATGGAATTATCCTCGAAAACATCAGCGGCCGCTTCAAAAGGATCTATGAAAGTGTCTTGATTAAAGGACTCAACTGCGGGAAAAACTTTCACCACTTCGTCTAAGATAAACTCAACATCGGGTGATTCACGCTTGGTGGATCCAAACCCTAGCCCAGCATGCTTAGGTCGGCGATGAAATTCTAAAGGCTCTAAGATTCCTTGTTGCTGTTGCCCAAGCCGACCGTCTGTATAGCCCAACTTTTTAATGATAGGATAACCTCTGTGATATATACTCAATGGTAATTGTCTCTGTTCATCTTCATCGCTATAGAGCCATTTAGAGATGTCATCTTCAATGGTTTCTTGACTTAGTTGCCCCCAATATTTGAAGTCTTTCAACTGTGGATGAGTAATCAAGACATGATTAATCGGACGAGGTCGCCCATAGCTCTTAGGTGAAAGAGGAAGTTCATTGATATGAAATAGAGTGTACTCCCCCATGCCTGTAGCACTGATCTTAGCCTTGATCTCCGATCGGGAAGTGGATGGTGTGGATGAAGAAGACGGGGTGAGGGTGGATGGGTCAATGTATTTGGATGATGGTTGGGCAACCTCATTAGTTGGGCAATAATTTTGATGGCGATAAGGACCCTCCAGTCGTCTACAGTATTGAAATGGGCGAGGGTCTGCTTGTATGGTAATCTCATGATCATTAAATGGGAATTTTATGCATTGGTGGTATGTGGAAGGGACGGCTCTCATGGCATGAATCCAAGGACACCCTAGGAGAATGTTATAGGGGAGATCAAGATCTAAGACCTGACATGTAGTTTCCATTGTAATAGGGCCAACCTTGATTGGGAGTTTAATTATACCTGCCGATTTTCTTTCTCCGTCATCATAAGCTTTGATCGTAATTTGATATTTCTCATCAATGTTCTCATCGGAGTATCCCAGTTGTTTTATTAATTTGAGGGTACATAAATTCAAAGCTGATCCACCATCTATTAGGACTCGTTTCACGAAATGTTGTTTGACAATAACTTCTAGATGAAGGGCTTCGTTATGGAAATGTTCTGGAGAGGAGTTTTCTGGTTCTATGAAGATGAGGCGAGGAGTGGATGTAAGAGCCCCCACCATAGCTTGGAATTGATCTACGTCAATATCACCTGGTACTTGAGATTCTATAAGGGCTTTATCCAAGATTTGTTTGTGTTGGGGAGACATTCTTAAAAGCTCTAGGATTGAGATCTGGGTAGGTGTCTTTTTCAATTGATCCTGGATAGTATATTTAGGTACATTATGGGATAACACATGAGGTCTCATGGGGTTATGGGATGCAATAGGAGGAGGAGTTCCCTGAACAGTAATACGACCTCTTTGTGTAGTGACATCACACGCGGGAGTTCGACCTCTAACAGTTATAACATTGACACGAGGATATGAAACTTCAATACGGCCAACTACACTATGGTTACTATAGTCATAATGAACTTCATTGTGTGATGTGTTATCAACATTATTGGCTCTATTATTTTTTTGTCCATGTGGAGGAAATGATTCTTGGTAGGCTTTGAGTTTCTCATTGGGAGACTTATGAGGTATTTGATCTATGTGTATCTCTCCTTGATCAATTAGATCTTGGACATAATGCTTCAGTCTTATGCATGAATTAGTGGCATGCCCATTGACACAGTGGTATTCACAATATTGATCTTCTCAGAACCAACGGGGTTTTGGTCGATTGTCATCATAAGGTTTACTAGCGTCAGGAAGTTCAATCATGTTTGCTTGTTTAAGTTTCCGAAATATGGATTCAAGAGATTCTGTTAAATCTGAAAATGTGCGTGGTGGTCACAAACCTGGAAAGGTAAATTTCTTCTGTATATGTGGTGGACGATCTCGAGGTGTATTCTGAGTTGATGAAGAATTGAGGACAAATGGTTTGTTTTGCACATGTTGAACATGTTTTGTATCAGTGATTCCATCATTCACAATATTCTTGTTTCGATTCCAATATCGGGATTTATCATTGTTTTGGTTATTGGAATCACGATTGTAATTGTCTTTGTAAATTTTGATGAGACCTTTGTTGATAAGAGCTGTTTCAATCATCTTCCCTTTTGTCATGATTTGTTCAAATGAATCAGAACATTGTACTTGTAAGTGAAAGGCCAGTTCTTGATTAAGATTTTGCACAAAAATTGGAACGAGTTGTTTCTCAGGAATGTGACAAGGGAGTCGACTGACAATATGCCTCCATCGTTGTAGAAACGAAGTAAGGGTTTCCCCTCCTTTTTGTTTGGTGTTATAAAGGTCTTGCATGGAAGTGTCTTGTTCAATGTTGTAGGCAAAATTTTTGACAAATTCTTCTGCTAGTTGTTCAAAAGATGTGATGTTTCCTGGGAGACGTGAGAACCATTCAAGGGCTGAGCCAGCCAAACTTTTAGGAAAAAGTCTCATTAAGTATGTAGGTTCATGTCAAAATTCCATGCATGCGATACAGAATTCACGAATATGATCGCGAGGGTCACCTTTTCCTTTGTATTTGTCAAATTTTGGTATTTCAATGTTTGTAGGAAAAGGTACCATGATTAGAGATTTGTCAAATGGATCTGGGTATAGTTCTGCAAATGAGTATTTCTTTTGTCGAGCACCAATCCGATTATCAATGATTCGTTCAATTTCGTCTTGAATGGGTGGAGTGGTGATTGATTGATTGTGTAATTGCGTTTGAGGTGATGTTTGAGGGTGATGTTGTGACGATGATTGGGATTGTTGGACTGATTGGAGTCTCAAATTTTGTTGTAGCGATTGGGCAAGCTGTTGTTGTGATTGAGCGAGTTGTTGTTGTAGCTGAAGGATTTGGGGATCAACGGGTTTTGAGGATGAGACATTGGTAGGGTTATAATTTCGTGAAATTGAGGGTATGGAAGTGGATATCAGTTTTGGTTGAGCGTTGATGTGACGGATGTGGATAGAAGAAGTTTGAGGTATGGAAACATGAGTCGCATTGGGAATTAATTGAGATGAGGGAATGTTGGAGGTTTTCGGTATGGAAGATATAGATTGTGAGATCCCTACTGATGAAATGGAAGAGGTTGTGAGAGATGATGCTAATGAAGGAAATGAGGAAGATGACTGAATGGGTTGAATTACGGGGATAGATTGTGAGATTCCTAATGGTGGAATTGGAGGTGTAAGTGATGACTGAATAGGTTGGAGCACGGGAGGACAATAGTCGGGAGGTATCCCCAATGTGTAAGTATGTGATGAGATAGACATAGGTGTTGAAAATGATTGATGGGAAGAGAGAGATGGGATTGTAGAAATAGAAGTATCTTGTGGTCCCAAGGTAAAATTTTGTGGTGGTGTGATAGATGAGGTGGATTGGAACATGTTTGACATAGGTGTTGAAAAAGATTGGTGGAGAGAGGAAGTAGCCTGAGCTTTGGCTTTAGCTTTTTCTTCTTTTCTTCGTGCTCTTTCTCTCTCATAAATATCATCAGGGACTCTAGCTCCACAATCATAAAGGTATTGCATAAAATAATCAGGATCATGATCCATGGTGAGATGAACAAGTTGCAATGTTTCAGGATCTTGTTGAATTTGAAGTGCAATTGGATTCGTTTCAGCATAGTCATTTGTGGGTTTAGGAGTTTTGGGAGTAACTGGTTGGTCGGATACGTCATCTCGAACATCTACATAAGTTGAAAGGTATCCAAGTGGATCATTATGAAAATGTGATGATGATCCAGTATCTTGTTGGGAAGGATTGATTTGCTCATGGATGGGCTCTTCTTCGAGGAATCTTAAGGATTGAGGTTGCCAGTTTTGAGGAGTGAAATCCATATTGTTTTTCTTGGCTTGGGCACGGGTAGTAACCATGAAAATAGAGGACAATTGAAATGTTAAAAAGCTCTCAAATGGATATGTATGGATGATATGAAAGACTCCAAAAGTGGGGATAAATGATATGGATCAAGATGTAGATATGAATTGTTTGATTTAAGATAGAAATAGAGTCAAAAGGGTGACTCAAAGAGACTGGATGGACCTTAGGATTAGATACGGATAAGGGGCTCCTTTAAAACACTCAGGGTGATGATATGCCTAAGGAAGAAAGGAGACCAAAATGCCACCTCTACTCAAAGGAAGACAGGGCTTATTGAGTAGAAAAGATAAGATGACAAAGATACACTAACTTAAGAATGGTCAGGGCCTCTTAAGCAAATGGATCGTTACGGGATTGATTAGGAAAAGGTCTATCTCTTAATTGGATGTTGATATATGATCAATAGGACAATGGGGGTCTACAAACTAGTGAAAAGAGATTTTGGGAATGGATATGGATGAATGATCAATCGAAAGAGCTTCTTGTGATTTAAAATGATAAGATTCCACTTGAGATGTGCCACGAGGATAAAAAAGGTTCTCAATTTTGAAAGTCCAGCTGATGATGTGGGAGACAAGTTATAATGGTGATGATGATTAAATATGCACACGCAACAATCATATAAGACACACAACTTGATTGGTTGTTTTTTATGACACCTGGATGTTTTGCAAACACTTGTAAACATGCACGATCCTAGGCTAGGAAAGGACAATACTTGTTGAGTTCCCACTTGGTTTTACCCAGCCGCGCCTACTTATGGTGTATAGCTCCAGGAACTTGGGGCACGGGCTCCCCCTTACAGTGCACTCACTTCTCAGGCACACCAAGTTCCAGGTCCTAGGACGCGCAGATCCTGAGGTACCTTACTATCTCTACCATAAGCCGTGAAAATATGGGACGGCTATCAGAGTTTCCTCCTGTATCAACAAGTAGAGGGTTTTTGGCCACTACACAAAAGGGTTCTAGTGAATATCCAGGGTTCAAATCCATCATGTAATATGTTGTCTTTGCCTGCAAGCTGTTCTAGAATCGATGGAATCAGATTTGAAGCTAGGATTAACCTGCATTCAACCAAAAATGCTTGCAAAAAGGAGGTTTCACGTCAGGTTCACCATTGTATGCAGCCAACATAGATTTTAATAAAAGATTTGAAAATGAATTTTGCAAAACCCTAAAATCTACATTAAGTGCACCAAAAGGATAATTGCAAACTATTGAAACTCGGAAAATTAAATGTTACCGAAATCGCTTAAATGTGGTTGCTCAGAATAGTAGCATAACTCCAATGTAAATGTTGACGGGGGTCATAAATGATGGATGAGCTTGATTTTTATAAAATTTTGGAGACGGTTTCAAAAGTGGTTTGATCGGTTGAACGAGAAAAAGGTAGGTAAAAAGGTGGTTAGGGTTATGGTAACGGGTTTGTATTATTTTTTGTGAAATAAATTTAGGTTAAAGTTTGGATAAAATAATAAATTAAGTTGATTTAATTTATTATTTGTAGGGAGGTGTTGTGGTTTATGGATAAATAATAAATAATTTGAATTTATTATTTACGAAATATGGTATAAAATGGTAAGATTTACGTAATTAATTAAAATTAATTAAATCTTTGGATGAAGGATACCTTAGGTCAATTTTTGATGCCTACAATATCATCCAAGTAAACAATCACAAAATTACACAAGTTTTTTTTAGCACTTCATTCATTAGCCTCATAAATGTAATATGTGTATTAGTCAACCCAAAGGGCATAACCAACCACTCATACAATCCTTCATTTGTCTTAAATATAGTCTTCCATTCATCTGCTTCTTTGATTTTGATTTGATAATAACTTCTCTTCAAATCAATCTTCCTAAAGTATTTTTCTTTACTCAAACAATCCATTATGTCATCCATCCTTGGCAATGGGAATATGTTCTTTATTGTGATCTTGTTGATTTCTCTAGATTTTATACACATACTCCACTCACCATCCTTCTTGGGTGCTAGTACTATGAGTATCACACATGGGCTCACACTCCTCTTGATTAAACCTTCCTTTAATAACTTTTGCACTTGTCTATTTAGTTATGCATTCTCTATTGGTGTCATTTTATGTGCAACCTTATTTGGTGAAATTTCTCCTGGAATTAGATCCATATAGTGATTGATACTCCTTACCAATGGTAATCCATCTGGCATATTATTTGATATGATGTCCTTATACTTTTTTAGTAATTATGTAATTTCCTTCTATAGTGCATCCTCCACATTTGTAATGCCACAAACTCTAGGAATCAATAGAAAATACATATTTTGACACCTCAAGCCATCTAAGAACTTCCTCTCATCCACTAAATTAAATTTGGCACTATTGCACACTTTCCTTTCTTTCTCTTGCAATGGTACTAAAAGTATGTTTCCTATCATTCTTCATCACAATATAAGTATTCTTTCTCCCATCATGTATATATTTCCTATCATATTACCATGGTCTACCCAACAATAAATGACATACATCCATCGATATATTGTGATAAAACTTCATCATGATATGTACCTATCTTGAATTTCACCTAACATTGTTCACTTACGAGTACCTTGTGTTCTTTCTACAACCAAGCAATTTTATATGGACTAGGATGTTCTAACCTCTTCAACTTCAACTTGTCAACCATTGTTTTTGAAACTAAATTATCTATACTACCACTACCAATGATGAATTTACAACATTTACCTTTAGTATTACATACTATTCTAAACAAATTCTTCCTTTGTATTAGTTCTTCTTTATCCACAACATATATTCTCAACAAAGCTTTTCTCTTGACCAATGACTCACCTTTCTTAGGTTGTTCAACTAGGTTTTGTGATATTTTGGATTATTCATCTACATATGTAGTTCTTGTGTTACCTTTAGGTCTCCTATTTGTGTTTCCTTGACTCTATGAACATTCAAATGCCCTATGACCTTTGACTCCACATTGAAAACAAGTTCCCTAAAAAGATCTTCTATCGCTTTTATCATATCTTCCTCTACATCTTTGGTATCCATTTGATCTATCATTGTGATATGAACTACTATCTTCTTTGCTATTATAGTAAAAATTACTACTTCCTCCTTCATTATGGTATGAATTACTATCATTGTGGTATATGTTGTTATCCTTCCCCAATTTTTCATCTTCCTTGTAGGGTCTTCTATCATCAAGTTGGGATCTACTTCTCTAGAATCTTCCTCCACTTCCTCTTTGATTGTTCTATCTATCCTCAAATCTTTTGTTTAATTTCTTTTCTACTATTAGGGCTAACTGATAAGATTCCTCTACTATTTGGATATTCAACATAATTAACTCTTCCTAAATTGATCCTCTCAAACCATTGATGTACCTTTCCACCTTCTCTAGGATTTCATCATGATTTCCTAATCATATTGTTATCCTATAGTATTCCTTAGTTATTTCATTTTTTCTGAAATTATGCAACTTCCTTAACAATTTTAAATGGTAATTCATGGGAATGAACTTAGATTTTAACTTTTTTACCACCCTATCCCATTTTGTAATGCTAGGTTTACCATTTCTATTTCTTTCTAACTAGATTTCTTTCCACCAAATGGCAACATGACACTTCAAATTAGTCTTAGCAAATATCACCTTATTTGAACTATTGATATCTTCATACTCAAAGAGTTCTTCTAAATTAGTTATCCAATCTATTAATTCTTTAGGATTTAAACTACCAAAGTAATTTGGAAGATCTACTATAGTCTTCTTACCATTACTCAATATAGATTTTAACACTCTTTCTTCCTTTTCATCTTCTTCACCTTTACTTTGTTTGATAAGACTAGTCTCTTATTCTTCATTACTCTCATCAACTCTAGGGTTAGGACCCCTTCTACGATCTTCTTCAAAAGCATCCATTTGGATCTAGACATTCCTTACAATATTTAATATCTCATTAATGTGCAAAAAAATATGTAATACTCCTCTATCTACTCTTCTTGGGGGCATTTTTTGGATTTGATGCAATTGCCTCAAAGTTGGTAGTTTGTCCATAATCACTTCTTCAAATTTCCTCAAAGTTGGTAGTTTATCCATAATCACTTCTACAAATTGCCTTACAATTGGTGTTCTATGTATAAGGTTCTTGCAAACTTCCTCAAATTTGGTGATCTATTTACATGTAGAAACCTTTGCTCTTCTAAGCATTCAAAACCATGCTTTTATATTAGTTGATGTAGTCATGGATAGAGGATCCAATAAAGGACTATCTAACTATGTAGCGAAATGAATAGACACACAATGAAACTCAATGAAATAGTAAGAACAACAATATGATCTTTATATTGATTCATAGTCACAATTGAATTATGATCTGCCACAAGGATCTACAATATGAGGCCTTAGACTTCATGGTGCATGAACACAACTATGTTTGAATTACAACATTCTTAAATGATATTACAATACAATGCACTTCGGTTATCGACTAACTCAGGGCTAGAACAAAAACTCCTTTACTAACCCCCAACAATTGCTACCTCTTAAAATGATCATGAATGATTCTTTTATAGTAGGTCTATCCTTAAGGATGATTCTTTGTTAGACACTTGAGGAGGTGCAAATCTTAATGCCAAGTGTAACATGTAGTTAGCAAAACATGTAGAGGGAACCTTTTGGAATGCATGTGATGAAGATGTTTTAATAAATCTCAATTTGGTTCTTTCCATAAGCTCACCTAGGATCACTAAGTCCATTAATGTATTCCTTTGTTGCCACATATTATGAAAAGGTGTCACAAGCTTCAAATAGTGATATTGGTTGTAATCTTTCTATGCTCAGTAGTATGTTTGGAACTAAAATAAGCCTTTATGGTGATTAGAACATATTAAAATTTGGATGGGATGTTGCCAAATCTTAGTGGAACATGTGTTTCTAATTGCAATACGAAATGTGCAATTGTGATGGAATGTAGTAGGAATTGTGGTGCTTGGATCATGACTAGAATGTTATTGAAAACTTGCAAAATAAACTAAGTGAAATAAAATATTTTTGAGTGATGCAAGATTGATCCTATACCTAGGATTCTCCTACATCATATATGCATTGAAAAACCTAGCCTCTAAAGCACATCCAATGTATTATTAGCAAGAAATCCAATTACAACACAATATTAGAGTATCATTGCTCTATCAAGGGAAATAGAATATCATCAACCTAGAAGACAATCTATCACCTCCAACACATTCTCTTTAACCTATGAAAATATAGTAGCATCACAACCATACATCCATAGCCACACTACAATGTCACATCCAAAAGCAACAAGAGATCAATGATCTTCAACAATGGATGAGATCTGATAGCATAACCTTGACTTATAGGAGCCTCATCAAATTTTATCCCATCCCAAGAGATCTATATATAGACAAGGATCAACAAGAAAAAATATTGTGGAAGACTTACTAAGTTTTCTAATCAATTCACCCAAGTGACATTTCCAAGGTGGGTGCCCAAGTTTGACTCTAAATCCAAGAGTCATTACAACCTTCAAGGAAAAACCCATGAACCTCAATTAATTCTTGTACTTAAGATGACTTCTTTATGTGACCGCCCAACATACATTATATGCATTTTCCAAATCTTTCATGTATGCCAACTTCCTAGGAAAATATTGCTCTACCCAAAGTGTGGTATCCCACTCTAAGATGGATCACACTTTACAAAATATTAAATATTTTATGCAAGATCTACAACACATTTCCCAACATTCTCCCACTTGTTGTATATGCTGTATAAGGGTCCAAACAAAGATAAACAAATCACTACTCAAGTAAAAACATTACCATATCCTTTTTGCATCATCCAAATTTCTTTGTGCTCATGAACTTCAATAAAACAGTTGCAACACCTAGAAATACACATCAATATACTCTGACTACACATGAAAAATGTCATTCTCTACCATGAAGGTGACACTCTAATTATCACAATAGGTCATTTAATCTTGCCATAAACCAAAGTTGTTGGGATAAGGTGCCATTAACCTTGTAAATCCCAATATTGTATTTATTCCATTTATTATATGTAATTTGTAATTATCCATGAGATGTACTAGTTTCACTGGCAAGGGTAATTTCAAAGTAACCGGATGTAATTACATAGTGACTTTTACTGTTGGCAAATGTAAAAACTCAAAGTAAATGAGGGTAGGCATGCTCCCTTGAGGAATCTACTATTTTTTGAATGTATGGCAACTGTCATAATGTTTGGTAAGTGAATCTATGACAGTTGCAAGTTGTTATAAGATTCTAAGATTCTATGACGCATATGACAGATATGTTGTATATTTGCAATATTTAGTCCAAGGTTCCTATCTTGGAAAGATACTCTTCTATGGAATCTATGAAAGTTATGATGTGTCATAAGATGTTGTAAGAGGCCAGATTTAGTCTTGGGCACCCAACCTTTGCATGGCTATTTTTGGACAAGTGTAAGATGC
This sequence comes from Cunninghamia lanceolata, assembly GCA_027924645.1. NCBI lineage: Eukaryota > Viridiplantae > Streptophyta > Pinopsida > Cupressales > Cupressaceae > Cunninghamia > Cunninghamia lanceolata. The sequence continues at coordinate 4,550,762 of BSBN01000659.1, read as the reverse complement.
TTGTAAGATGGTAATTAATGTTTACAGGTTGGAGATTCTTAGGAGAGAGAAGGTGAACACCTAGAATGGAGTGGAAAACATTTCTATAAGTATTTTCCATGTATTTGTTTCTGCAATACAAATTTTAGGTACTTAGGTGCTGCTGAAATGCTGTCGAATTGAAGACTTGTGGAGAGAGTTGTGTAGTTGATGTATTGTACAATCTTGTTGAGATTAATACAAACTTGTGCCTCTTTCCTGGTGGAGTTTTTTACTCGCAAGGGTTTTCTCCATGTAAACACTGTGTCATTGTGTTGAGTTCTTCATGTTTGACATCTTTTCTATAGTGGGTTTTATGTTTTGTTACAATCTTCATTGTTAATGCACACTTAAGATTGCTGAAATTTATCTTGAATCAGATTTCCACTGAAGTAATGTTGCTTTCATTTCTAACATTTGGCATCAGAGCCTGGCTAGCTTTGACTCTTGGGTCGTAGTGTGGAAGTTGTAGTTGCATTGGGAGATTTGGTTGTGTTTGTTTTGTAGATCTTATGTTGTTATTATGGCTGCATCCACTGTTGCATCAACCTCTTGTATGGATATTGAGAAGTTCAACGGAACGGGGTATGAGTTGTGGAAGCTGAAAATGGAAGATTTGTTGGAAGAAAGAAACCAATGGTTGTCTATTCAAAAAGAGAAGAAACCTGATGATGTCTCTCAAGATGAGTGGGATAAACTAGATAAGAAGGCACGGGGAACCATCTGGTTGTGTCTTTTAGACTTTGTCTTGTTGAATGTTGCAAAGGAGGAGACCGCACACAAGTTGTGGAATCGGTTGGGTGAGATCTATCAAGCCAAGAGTATGGTAAATAAACTTTATTTAAAAAGAAAATTGTTTTCCATGAAAATGCGAGAAGGTGAACTAGTTGCAGAGCATTTAAAATCTTTTAATTTGTTGTTGAGTCAGCTTGCTTTAGTAGATGTTGAAGTTAGTGAGGAAGATAAATGTATCTTACTTCTTTGTTCTTTACCTAAGTCTTGGGAGAATGTTATCCTTGCTATCACTGCTAACCTCACAGATCTAAAGTTGGATGCTCTTGTTTTAGTGCTACTGTCATAGGAATTGAGGAAGAAGAGTTCAAATAATTCAGGGGATGCTCTTAGTGTCAAGGGAAGGTCTAATGAAAGAGGACCAAAGGGAGATAAAAAAGGGGCTAAGGACAAGTCCAAGGGCTAGTCTAAGACTCCTGGTAAAAAGAATAGAGTTAAGTGTTGGAACTGCGGTAAAAGGGGACATGTGAAGGAGTGCAGAAACCCCAAGAAACAATGGGAGAGCACTTCAGATAAGTCCTCAAATGTAGGTGAAGATGTTTTACTTTCTGCATGTAATGTTGTTTCTGATGAAAATTGGTTGGTTGACTCAGGATGTTCATTTCATATGATCCCGCATAAGGAATGGTTCCCCACATATGAGGAATATGGAGGTAATATCTACCTTGGTGACAAATCTTCATATCCGATTGTCAGGAAAAGAAAGGTATTGTTGTGTTTCAGTGATGGGAGGATTAAAACCCTCCCTGGTGTTTTGCATGTTCCTAGATTAGCTAGAAATCTGATTTCAGTTTCAAAGTTGAATGATTTGGGAATGCATGTGACATTTGAGAAGCATGGCTGTAGATTGGTGAGAGGTAACTTGGTGGTAGCGAAAGGGAAGAGATTCAGGAAATTGTTTAAGCTTGAAGCCACTACAGTTTGTAATGCCTCTTATGTTTCTAAGGCTTCTAAAAACACTTGTATGTTGTGGCACCATAGATTGGGCCACACAAGCAATAATGTATTAAAGACTATTAAGAATAAAGAATTGTTGGATGGTTTCTCTTATTCTGATGAGCACTTTAATTTCTGTGAGCATTGTGTGTTTGGTAAACAAAACAAAAAATCATTTCCTTCAGGAAGCAATAGAGCAAAAGAGAAATTAGAAATTATTCATACAGATGTGTTTGGACTTGTGGATATTGAATTTATCAGAAAATCTTGTTATTTTGTCACCTTCATTGATGATGTATCCAGATTTACATGGATTTATTTTATGAAACATAAATATGAAATGTTCACTAAGTTTAAGGAATTCAAAGTCTTAGTAGAGAACCAATCAGGTTTAAAGATAAGAATATTAAGATCTGACAATGGAGGGGAATATTTCTCTAAGGAATTTGATGAGTTTTCCAAGCATGCATGTATTCTCAGATAAAAGACAACTCTGTATACACCACAACAGAATGGTGTTGCAGAAAGGATGATCAAACAATCATGGAAAGGGCCAAAAGTATGCTGAGTGATGTACAGTTGGATAAATGTTTTTGGACAGAGGTTGTGTGTACTGCTTGCTACTTGATAAATAGGTCTCCTTGTAAGGCTCTTGATTCGACACCTTTTGAAGTGTGGATAGGTACGAAACCTTCTGTTTCACATTTAAGGGTTTTTGGCTGTGAGGCTTTTGTTCATGTGCCTAAAGAAAAGTGATCTAAGCTGGATCCAAAGGCTGAAAAATGTACATTCATTGGATATGGTGATAATGTCAAAGGTTATAAGCTTTGGAATCCACTAACCCGTAGGATTATCTTTTCTAGAGATGTTATTTTCAAGGAACTTAGAGCTATTTCTGAACCTAAGTAGCTAAAAGAAAAAGAAGAAAAGGTAAAGAAGGTGCACTTTGAGTTAGAGTAGCAAGATGCACCATAGGAAGAACATAATGATGGATTGGGGAGTGAAGAAGAAGAAGAAGATTCAAGTAGTTCTGAAGAAGATGAGTCTGTTGTTACAGAAGAAGTTGGTGCAGATGATCATGCAAAAGAACGAGTAGAGCCTCTTACTCCACCCTTGAGGAGATTCACAAGACAACAGAATCTAGTTGACAGGTATAGCCCACCAGATTTCTGTTGTGTATATGCTTTATTAAGTACTAACGATGAACCTAGATCCTACAGGGAAGCCATTTCTGTAGATAATAGTGAGTCTTGGCAGTTAGCCATGCAGGAGGAGATGATGGCTTTAGAATCTTGTAACACCTAGGATCTTGTTCATTTGCCCAAAGAAATAAAGGCCATAGGATGTAAGTGGGTCTTCAAGAAGAAGTTTGGAGCACAGGGTTTATTGGAGAAGTACAAGGCTAGACTGGTAGCCAAGGGCTACTCCCAGAGAGAGGGACTTGATTTTGGTGAGATATTTTCTCTTGTTGCTAAATTGAATTCTATTAGATTTCTCTTATCCATTTCTACAACTTATGATTGGGAGATTGAGCAAATGGATGTTAAGACTGCGTTCTTGCATGGAGATCTTGAAGATGAAATTTATATGCAACAACCTACAGGTTTTGAGGTAAAAGGAAAAGAACATTGGGTTTGCAGGTTAAAGAGGTCTCTTTATGGTCTGAAACAGTCCCCCAGAATGTGGTATCAAAAGTCTGACTCATTTGTTTTGAAATTGGGTTTTGTTAGAAGCGAGAAGGATCATTGTGTTTACATTTATTGTGTTGATGATTCTATACTGGTTATTGCTTTGTATGTTGATGACATGTTTTTCAGCAATACTAAGGGTATGATAGTGAGCTTAAAGCCCAACTTTTAGGTACATTTGAGATGAAGAATCTTGGTGCTGCAAGGTATATTTTGGGAATGGAGATCAGGAGGGATAGAGTTAACAGAAAGCTTTGGTTGTCACAAAGTAAGTATGTGAATACTATTTTGCAGAGGTTTAGGTTGCAAGACTGTAATCCAGTTAGAGTTCCTTTACCCATTGGTACTAAGATTTCATTAGATGTGTCCAAAGACTGATGATGATCTTGAGGATATGTCTAATGTGCCATATTTTAGTGTTGTAGGGAGTTTGATGTATGCAATGGTTTTCTCTAGACTAGATATTACCCAAGTAGTGGGAGTTTTGAGCAGATTTATGTCTAACCCTGATAGACAGCATTGGAAATGCGAAGAGGGTGTTTAAATATCTTGCAGGTACTCCTGATCATTGTTTGGTTTATTCTGGTATAGATAGTGCTAATAAATCTTTGGACATATAGGGTTTTATTGATGCAGATTGGGCAGGTGACTTGAATATTTGAAGGTCCACTAGTGGCTATGTGTTTACTGTATTTGGAGGTGCAGTGAGTTGGATGAGTAAGAGGCAGTCCACAGTTGCTTTCGCCACCACAGAAGCAGAGTATATGGCTGCTACTCATGTCTCTAAGGAGGTAGTTTGGTTGAGGAGACTATGTATAGGTATTGGTTTTGATTGCAGGATCATTCAGATTGGTTGTGATAGTAAGAGTGCTATCTGTTTGGCCAAGAATCCCATGTATCATGCTCAGACTAAGCATGTTGATGTTCAATATCACTTTGTTCAAGAATTAGTTGCAAATGGAGAGATTGAGCTAAAGAAGATAGACACTTAGGAGAATGTTGCAAATTCATTGACCAAGCCTGTGAGCACAGGGAAGTTCGTATGGTGCAGAGAGGCCATTGGCCTTGTTTCTAGTGCCTAATTATTTTCATTTGATTTCCTATGGGTTGATTTACAATGTATAATGTCAAGTGGGAGAATTTTGGGATAAGGTGCTATTAACCTTGTAAATCCCAATATTGTATTTATTCCATTTATTATATGTAATTTGTAATTATCCATGAGGAGATGTACTAGTTTCACTAGCAGGGGTAATTTCAGAGGAACTGGAGGTAATTACAGAGTGACTTTTACTGTTGGCAAATGTAAAAACTTAAAGTAAATGAGAGTAGGTGTGCTCCCTTGAGGAATCTACTATTTTTTGCATGTATGAAAACTGTCATAATGTTTGGTAAGTGAATCTATGACAGTTGCAAGTTGTCATAAGATTATGAGATTCTATGACGCATATGATAGATATGTTAGTTGTATATTTGTTATATTTAGCCCAAGGTTCCTATCTTGGAAAGATACTCTTTTGTGGAATCTATGATGGTTATGACATGTCAAAAGATGCTATAAGAGGCCAGATTTAGTCTTGGGCACCCAACCTTTGCATGGCTATTTTTGGACAAGTGTAAGATGCTTGTAAGATGGTAGTTAATGTTTACAGGTTAGAGAATATTAGGAGAGAGAAGGTGAAAGCCTGGAATGGAGTGGAAAACATTTCTATAAGTATTTTCCATGTATTTGTTTCTGCAATACAGATTTTAGGTACTCAGGTGCTATCAGAATGCTGTCAGATTGAAGACTTGTGGAGAGAGTTGTGTAGTTGATGTATTGTACAATCTTGTTGAGATTAATACAAACTTGTGCCTCTTTCCTGGTGGAGTTTTTTGAAAGGAAGCTAGGTGTGAGGAAATCGCTTCCTACACTAATCTAATGAGGGGAGAAGAGTGCAAATTTAATTTTATCTTTACAATTACAACAATGTTAAACCACTAACAGAGATATTGTAGAAAACACATAAACAAGAAAGTGAGACAGAAGAAGAGAGACACAAGATATACATGGGAAAAACCCTTATCGGGTGAAAAGCCCCACACTCCATAAGATGCACAATGTATTAATAAAACTGAAATGGTTTACAATACACTTGCAATGCAAGCTCTTAGGAGTCTTCGACACTCGTATCTGAAGACAAACCAGCAGCATAATAGTACCCATCAAACCTGTAATAAATCTCCTCTCAAAAGTACCTATTTATATAGATTATACAAGGTAGAAATGGCTCCACATAGGGATGGGCATCCAACATGGCCTCATGGCCCAAAACCACGCCTATGGACACTTGTCCAACTCTATAGGATGCTCCTAACACTTGTGAAGTCACCCCATCCCAAGGAAGTCACCTATTTCCAAAATGGGCTATGACAGATGCTCTTACTACTCTTACAACCGTCATAGAATCTGTCATAACTGTCATAATTTACAACTGTAAGAGAATTTGTCATACACAGGCTATAAATAGCATATTCTCTTACAACATGTCATAGTCCACCTTGGGGTGCCCAAAGATGCCTTTTTCAAAGATGCTCTTCGAAACATGTCTTCACCTGTCATAGAATCTCCTATTTCTGACTCTTACATGTCATAACTTCATCATAGGAATCTGTCATGACCGTTTCGGTCAATATTCCCTTACACAACATCCAAGATGCCGACACATGGCAAAATATTCCTACCACTAAGTGGGATGCCTATCTCCTCATGTGAGGACAAAATTACATGTGGTCATATGCCATGTAAGATGACACTTCATTGTGCCAACTCCCACAATATGACAACATAGGATTTGCATCCAATTAATACAATAGGTAAATAATAAATAAATACAATGTAAAAATACAAGGAATTACCAAGGTTGAGACACCTTAATTCCCAACCATTTTTACCCGCAAGGGTTTTCTCCACATAAACAATGTGTCATTGTGTTGAGTTCTTCATGTTTGACATCTTTTCTGTAGTGGGTTTTATGTTTTGTTACAATCTCCATTGTTAATGCACACTTAAGATTGCTGAAATTTATCTTGAATTAGATTTCCATTGAAGTAGTGTTGCTTTCATTTCTAACAAAATTCATAGCAAGAGTTTAGAATCAAATTATTCTCCTTACAAATATCCATTCCCACATCTAAAAAATTAGCCCATAACCACTAATCATGCCCCATACTTTTCAAACTCTTCCTCAAAATTGACATCACAACTCAAGATAGATCCATCCTTAGAGTTGACACCTCCATAGTTCTAGACCAATTCACATGAAAAGATAAAGCAAAAGCATAATACACTTGAAGAACAAGTAGGTTTTACCTATTAGATCATTCTCCACTGAGTATACTAAACTCATTTTCAAATGTAGGCATAGGCTCCTTAGTCTTTTTGTTAAAACCTTGACAAGGGACTCACCATTCTAACACTTGATCTCAAATACCCAAGAAATCTCCAAGCTCACCTAAATCTATCTAGTAAAACTAGGCACACTACTGATCATGTCATGCCTACCAAAATTCAACTACACCACTACAATATCCAAGAGTGTCTCTCTCCAAGGAAATATCATTTTGTACTCAACTAGAATATTATACCTAAATCATAGTCAATGCTCCCATTCTATGATCATAATAGACTCTAGGAACTCCTCTATGGCATAGTGAATTGAATCTTCACATCATAATATCATTTGTCTCCAATTAATAGACCTACTCAAAAGCATCCACATCATGCCAAACTCTCATTAAAAGTGTTCCAAAGCTACCCATGGAACAATAACGTATCACTACCCAAAGCTACCTAAAGCTACCCATTTGTGGGAGATTTGGTCACCTCATTAATAAGTTTCAAAAGCCCCTAAGGTTGCAGAAAGAATCCAAAAACAAGAAGGTTATTTATGATTCCAAGAAGCCCCCTTTATTGAGGACTTACTAAAGATGATTGAAGAACCCAAGGAAAACAATGAGCAGTAAGCTGTTGAAAAGAAGGTCCCCAATTTTCCTCCTAGAGGTAATAGTGATAATCATGAGGCCCCTATGCTGGAGTAGGGGGTTTTATGAGGACCTCGAGGTTTCCAAAAATGTGAGTCTTTGAGTGACTAACTCAAAGGAGAAGGTGATAGAAGGTATCAATAATATTATAAAAGAACAACCTGTAGAACAACAACTGTTGAACCCTAATCCTCAAGCACAACTTGGTTGGAAAGAAGGTGAAATCATCGACTGGAATAAGATTCTTAATGAAGCAAACAATCTTGATCTTAACCAAGGAAACAACACTTATGCCCTTGTCCCAGATCAGACAGGTAAACTTTCAACTACCTATCTTCAAGATGGAAGTAAGGAGATGGCCCAGACTGCTCAATCAGTTTTAGAGGATTGGTCTCGAATGGGGCTGGACTGGACCCCAATTAGTAGGGGAAAAACACCAAAAGAAGGAAAGTAGAAATTTTGTAGATTTTGTCTTAGATAATAAGATAGGCCAACCATCATAGAGGGAAATAAGGTTAAGGGAAGCTGCTAAGGACATTGCTAATGGAAAACAAAAAACTTTGGAGCTTACAGGCTCCAGAAGATCTTGCAAATTATTCATGTCTATGCGCAGTTATGAGATTCTCCTAGGCCCCCAAAGCAGGATGTGTTCCATGTATCTGTTTCTAGTAATAAAATGATTGGTTATATGCTCAAGAGGATGAGGAAGAGATGCGATTCATAAACTACAATTTACAAGAGGGTGGCTAGTGGAGCATAACTCAAAGACAACATTTTAAAATGAGAATAGTTTCCTAGAATATTAGAGGACTCAACAATCCCCATAAATTCCTACTTAAAAGCTTTATTCTAGATAATAAAACTGATATTATGTTAATCTAAGAGGTCAATATGATGGAATCTACTTTTTCTCTAATTGTTAATCATATTTGACCTAGAGTCGAGTATTGTATTAGCCCTGCAAGCGGTGCCTCCGGGAGGATTGTTACCATGTGGAATCCTTCTCGTCTCACTAGAAGGAAGGTTGAGGGGAGTAAAAACTACGTAGTGATTTCTTTCTCCCATATGGTGACTAAAGATAATTGGATGCTTTCTAATGTTTATGCTCTAAATTCCAAAGCGGCTAGAAAATAGCTTTGGGATAAGATGGTGGATATTGTGGGTAGGTGGTCAAATCATTACTAGATGTTGGCTAGGGATTTCAACACCCCCCTCTTCCCATCTAAAAAATGTGGAGGGTTAGAAGACTATTTAGATAGCATGGTTGATTTCTTTGACTTCCTTACCGTTAGTGTAGGTTTTTATTTCCTAGTTGAGTTATTTATTTTCCTATATTCCTAGGTTTTTTCCTACACCTTTTATTAATCTTGCTTAGGTTCATAAAGCATGTTTAATTAAGTGAGTGGGTTATGAGGTATCACCATCCTACAAGGGAACACCCATTAGCTATCTTGGGAAGATACTTTGCTATCTTTAGACTGATAGATGGTTGCTTCCTATTGGTCGGTGTTGCCACCTTCACCGTCTCCCTTTTCTATATAAACATGCTACCTAGATTGTACTAGGCATCTTTTGCTTTTGCATCCTCATAATGCTATTTTTCTTCTGCAACATTTGCATTACTCTTGTGGAGACTAAATCTGTGTTGGAAACTTGCTGGTGTTGTCATTGATGTCAACCTCTAGTAGGTAATTCACTTGGTTTCCAAGTGCTTTTGAGAAAATTTGAATAAAAAGGTGTGTAGTGTGACAGAGGTATTTCAGTGATTTGCTCTGCATTTCTTCATAGTTGAAGATATGATTGTATGGTTTCGAAGTGTTGATGAGAGGTGTTATATTCAGAGTTTCAGGTTTTGGATCAAGCGACAATAGAAGATATGCTTGACAAAGTGTTTAACTATGAAGAAGGTTGTCTGGGAGAAATAAAAATGCTTCACATTTCTCTGTGTTAAGGTCTCTCTTCTTGTGGATCTAGGAAAGTGCTTATATTATCTATATCTACCTTCCCTTGAAGTGTCTAGTGTTAGGGTGCTTTGCAAGTCCAGTTCTTGTGTTGGTGTTCAGTAGCAATGTATCTTGATGTACAAAGTGAAGACACTCTTTACTTCTGGTGGTTGTGGTAGTTTTGCAAACGATTTTGATGATGCTGAATATTTTGGGAAGGTGTGAATGTTGTGGAGTGTCTCTCTAGTCTACATGATGTTTTTGGACTTGGAGAAGCATGGATGTGGTCATTAGCTCAGGTTTGGATGACTTGGCTTACTAGTGCCATTTGCGGAGGTACCTTGTGGATTGTGGATGTGATGAGTAGCTTTGTGATATAGATTTGAGTCCTAGTTAACCCTTGACATGGTCCACTTTCACTTCTTTCCACCGCAGAAGTGTTTAGTGCTAACCTAATTGGTGTTGCATGTTTGAGGTGCACACGGTTCATTATGACTGACCTAATTGAGATAGGTCTTGGTTGTAGATGGTATAAATGCAAGATGAAGTTGAGTGGAGCAATGTAGAGAAGATGATACGGATGTGAATCAAGGGTAGTGAGCTGTATGTGAGCTTAAATGCTTATGACTCTAGAATGCAGTGAGAAGAAGGTGTCTACATTTTAGTGTGCCTGAAGTTGCTAGAGGCAGTGAGCAAAAGGTTGTAGATGACAAGTGTTGATGCATTTGTTAGTCACAACAAGAAGAAATAAAGTTTGCACACAAACCTTTATTTATCTTGAAAGATGCGATGAATTCTAGAAGAATTCATAATCCCAAGTCTTCATGGATCAAGTCTTGATCATCTAATGTTACTCAGAGTTTGATGTGCAAATGTTATTTTCCATTTGGGGCCTTACGTGTAATTACTTGAAGTTCTATTCTCCTTCACTCATCAAGCTATTTGTATCTTCTCTACATAAATCCTTCACAATTCTGTCAAATCTTACTCTATCATTTCAATCTTTGAGAAAATATATGTCAATATGATCTTAATTATTATCAATTCACTCAACTTTATCCTCTATTTAGACTAATTATGAAGATATTTACAAGTTTGATCAGTTCTTCTGAAACTATCTCCAATTTCAATCAATCTTTACTCCTGCACCTTAAATTCACTCAGATATTGTGCTGATAAACATGCACCTCACTACAATTTGCCATTATTTGCATGGATATTCATCTATGATGTGCAACTTACTCAGATATACTATGGATATGTGGTGCAGGGGCACCTAACAAATCTTTTGTTTTTGTTTGGATAGGGTCAAACTGGCCAGTTGTTCATTTTTAGTTTTTGTTTTGTTCAGTTGTAATAAACGTAGTTTGGGGATATGAAGCGGTTGGCCTTCCCCAACTGTCATGAACTGTTTAATCTCCCAATGTGTTGGGATAAATTGGCCGCAGAACAACATTTGTGTTCAGTTCTAAATTCGGTTGTGTAAGTTCAATTTTGTGCTAAAGAAGAATACGACTCTATTCCGTCAGTTTAGTGTTTCTTATTTTGTTCGAAGTTTTCAGAATTTGTTCGTTGTAGATTTTACCTTCCTGCGGTTTGTCACAAAATGGCTTGTTGAGGCATTCCACTGGTTTGACTCTCATTGAGATCGGTGGAATGGCTTCAGTGTATATATATATATTTGTTTTTGTTCTTTTGTTTTGTGTTGAGGTTGGCAGTGTAGGGGATTGAAATGGAACAATTCATATAGTAGGAGACCTAGCATCTCCATGTGCTAGGGTCTGAGTTGGAAGTTAGACGATTTGAGGACTTGCAGTTTTGTGAAGGCATCATCGGCGAGACAGTGGCCATCGGTAGGATATTTGAACCTCAGAGCGATAGTTTTAGTCTACCCGAAGAGTGATCGGGGTGACCAAGTGTATCGGCACACAAAGGAAAAGTTTCGCGGACACAGGGTGGTCTTATCGATAAAGGAAGACTAAGTGGAGAACTTGTATCGGCGTATTATCAGCCTATTGGCTGATAGAAAAACTCACCTCTTGATAAGTTAAGTCTTACCGATATTGAGCTGGGCTTTGAATGCTCTTTTGGATCATCAGAGTGATCGGGTTGTCGGTGAAACAGGTTTGGGGTTGGTTGATGGTATAAGTCCTACCGATAGTGTGCTCAGAGGTTCAACGAATTCAAGGGTTTGATTTTTTTTGAATAGTTTTGCTGCTTCGTAGTGTGCTCTGCACGATTTTGGTATCAGATCTTTGGACGTTTTGTATGTGACATGCTCTAAAAGATCTGTGTATGTTAGCAGACGAGAGCAAAGGAGAGGCCAGTGCCATGCCTCTGAAGGGAATGACCACTGAGGTGGCCAAGAAATTTTAGGAAATGGCAGAGAAAATTAAAGCGGGGGTCAGGGAAGCACTCTAGGCTGAGTTGAAGACCTTGAAAAAGGTAGGAAATTAGATGAGGAGTCTGATGAAGAAGAAGAAGATGGGGAAGAGGAAACAACCCCAGAATAGGTAGATATATCTGCAGACCAGAAATAATTTTTGGAGGCCATAAGGACACTCGGTAAGGAGTCGTTTGAATAAAAAATGGAGATTTTGATGTTCAGTAGAAAGATGGACGCAGATGAAGTCATCGAATGGGTTGAGGCTTTGAGCAATTACTTCGAGTACAAGGAGGTGCCGGAGAATAAAAGAGTCAAGTTTGCAAAGACGAAATTGAAAGGTGCTGCACTCACGTGGTGGAACTACACCCAAGGAGAAAGGGTGAAGAGTGGCAAGAGCATGATCTCATCCTGGAGTTGGATGGTAGAGATGATCAAGGCTCAGTTCCTACCCACATATTATGAAGTGCAAATATATAGGAAAATGTAGAATCTCAGGTAGAAGGATATGGATGTATCCACCTATACAGAGGAATTTTGTAAATTGTCTCTAAGGTGTGGACTTGCCGAGGATGAAAAGGGAAGAGTTGCCAGGTATATTAATGGCCTAAAATATAGTATTCAAGATGAAATTACCATTCTAATACTCGAAACAGTGGACAAGAGCTTCCAGGTGGCACTGAGAGTAGAAGAGAAATTGAAAAGAAAAGGAGAACAATAGAACATAGGCGGAGGTGGAAGGAATTTCAGAGGCAAAAATAATTTCGGTGGTAGAAACCAGTTCCAGAAAAATCAAGGGGAGTCCAGTCAACAAGAACATAGTGGAGAATCTGGTTCTAGAGGGGGCTTCAGAGGAAGGAGGCCCAATGGAAGAGGCAGATTTGGTGGACTAGGCAGAGGTCCTGATGTCTTCATGGGAAGATGTTATAGTTGTAACCAAATTGGGCACATAGCAAGCAAGTGTCTGGAGAAAGCCTCAAGTTCTCATTCAGGAGAGAGAAGGAGATAGCTAATTCAGGAAGAAGATTGTCAGTGTGAACTCACCTATGGGAAGCGCAACTCCAGCACAAGATGGAGAGAGTCTCATGATGAGAAGAACAATGCTGAAAGTGCCACAGAACAAGGAACCACCCCAGAGGAAGACACTATTCAAAACTCTGTGTAAAGTTTCTGGCAAAAGGTGTAAGGTAATTGTTGTTTCTGGCTCAACTAAAAATTTAGTTTCTGTAGAAATGGTAGAGAAATTGAATTTGAAAAGATTGCCACATGTTAGTCCATACAAAGTGTCTCGGCTGAACAAAGGGCAACAAGTCTTGGTTGATGAACAAGCTTGGGTAGAATTTCAGATAGGGGAATATAGGGACAAACTATTGTGTGATATAATTCCCATGGATGCATGCCATTTACTGTTAGGAAGACCTTGGCAGTATGATGTACAAGCCCAGCATGATGGTAAATCCAATTCCTTTGTTATCACCAAGAATGGTAGACAGTATAAGATGGATCCTTTACCAGAAGAGGGTGTAGACAAGAATGTAGGCTCAAGTATCATGTTAGTGAGTGGGAAAGAGTTTCTCCATACTCTGAAAGAAGAGGGAACCCAGGGGTATGCTCTAATTTTGAAACCAAAAGGCAATTCTGATTTGTCTAAAAATAGCAAGGAAAAAGTCCCTAAGGAAGTGCAGGAATTGTTAGACAAGTATAAGAGTATCATGGTGGAGGATATGCCCAATACACTACCCCCTGTGAGAGACATAAGTCATCAGATTGATTTCATCCCAAGATCCACATTGCCAAATAAACCAGCCTATAAAATGACACTTGCTCAGAATGAGGAAATTGCTAAACAAGTGCAAGAACTATTGGATAAGGGCTTGGTGAAGAAAAGTCTTAGTCCATGTGCTATACCTATAGTTTTAGCTCCCAAGAAGGATGGCAAATGGAGGTTGTGCATTGATTTGAGGGCCATCAATAAGATCACCATTAGATATAGGTTTCCTATGCCTAGAATAGAGGACCTCATGGATTGTTTGGGTGGAGCTTGGTACTTTTCTAAATTTGATCTCAAAAGTGGATACCATCAGATCAGGATTAGACAAGGGGATGAATGGAAGACAACCTTTAAAACTAATGAGGGTCTTTATGAGTGGGTAGTGATGCCATTTGGACTGTCCAATGCTCTAAGCACTTTCATGCGTCTAATGAATGAGGTATTGAAAGATTTTATTGGCAAATATTTGTTGTCTATCTTAAAGATATTTTGATTTTCAGTAGGACAAAGGAAGAACATTTGCAGCATTTGGAACATGTGTTGAAGAAGCTGCATGAGGAGAAACTGATGATCAATATGGAGAAGAGTGTCTTCATGAAGGAAGAACTCACATACCTTGGATTTGTGATATCCCAGGGCAATTTGAAAATGGATCCGGAAAAGGTAGATGCTATTCTGTCTTGGCTAGCACCTAAAACTGTAAGTGATATAAGAAGTTTTCACGGTTTGGCAACCTTTTATAGGAAATTCATAAGAGGATTTAGTCATATTTGTGCACCCATTCTAGATACCATAAAAGGAGGATAGAAATGTAAGTTTGTTTGGAATAAAGTAGTAGATGAATCTTTTGAGATTCTTAGAGAAACCCATTTTGGTTTTGCCTGATTTTAATAAGTTGTTTACTGTGGAATGTGATGCCAGTAACCTTACCATTGGTGCTGTTTTGAGTCAGGAAGGCAGACCTGTTGCTTTCTTTAGTGAAAAGTTGAATGATGCTAAAAGAAAGTATTCCATGTATGATTTAGAATTGTATGCAATGGTTCAAGCATTGAAAAAATGGAGACACTATCTCTTGCTGAAAGAATTCATTGTTTATATTGACAACCATGCTCTGAGTTTTCTGAATTCGCAAGAGAAGTTAAACCATGAAGTGGGTTGAGAAACTCCAGGTGTACACTTTTTCCATCAAACATAAGAAGGGACAAGCCAACAAGGTGGCAGATGCTCTGAGTAGAAGGGTGTGCACTATACAGGAAATCCAGTTGCAAAGTGTGGGAGTGGATTCTCTCAAAAATATGTACCAAGATGATGAGGACTTCAAAGAGATATATGTAGTTTGTTCACAATTTTTAGATTCTTATCATTTTGATTTTTCTGAATATTTGTTATAGCAAGGGCTACTATTCAAAGGTAGCCAACTGTGTGTGCCTAGGTGTTCCACGAGGGAGAACATCATAAAAGAGAAACATTATGGTAGTCTTGGAGGTCATTTTGGACTGGACAAGATGTTGGAACAAGTGAGAAGGCTTCACTTCTGGCCTAAGATGCAAATAGATGTCAGGAAATTTGTAGAAACTTGTAGCATTTGTTAGAGGGCAAAAGGAACTTCATCCAATGCCGGTCTCTATCAACCACTTCCAATTCTGCAAAGGCCATGGGAGTGCATTAGTATGGATTTTGTTTTGGGTCTTCCCCGGACTCAAAGAGGTTTCGACAGTGTATTTGTTGTAGTTGATAGATTCAGTAAAATGGCTCATTTTGTGCCATGCAAATGTACCAATGATGCTTCACACATTGCTGGTCTATTCTTTAAGGAGATTGTTTGAATTCATGGTTTGCCATTGAATATTGTCACTGACAGAGATCCCAAATTTGTGGGACATTTTTGGTGCACTTTGTGGAAGAAATTGGGCACTCAATTATCTTTCATGTCAGCCTATCACCCTCAGACGGATGGACAAACTGAGGTGGTGAATAGATCACTGGGTAATCTTTTGAGGTGTTTGACTAAACAACATGGAGAAGCATGGGATATGGTCATCCCACAAGCAGAATTTGCATATAATGACTCTATCAATCGGAGCACAGGAAAGAGTCCTTTTGAAGTTGTATATGGGATTCACCCAAGGGGAATTTTGGAGTTGAGAGATCTCTAAAATATGGAGAAAAGAAGTGCACAAGGAGAAGATTTTGTAGTCACTATGAAGGATATCCATGATGCTGTAAGAGAAACTATCCAGAAGAACACAGGGAAGTATAAAGAGAGAGCTGATCAGAGAAAAAGGGATGTCCAATACAAAGTTGGAGATCTGGTAATGGCATTTCTGAAGAAGGAAAGACTTCTGAAGGGGTAGCCCACGAAGCTTCTTATGAAGAAGATAGGTCCATGCAAGATTGTACACAAATTTGGGCCTAATGCATACGAAATTGAACTTCCTCCAGGTTTAGCAATATCACCCATTTTCAATGTGTCAGAACTGTTTCCATTCAGGGGAGACAATGTTACAGATTCAGATGTGATAGGAATAGGGGATGCAGAATGGATTTCTGATCTTCCACCGAGTCAGCCAGTACATCTAGAATGTATTTTGGACACCAAAGTTCAGAAGAAGACCATACATAAAACCTACAAGCAGTATCTGGTCAAATGGCATAGTTTGCATGATGAAGATGCTACCTGGATGAGCGAGGAAGACATCATCAAGCATGGGGTTAATATTTCAGACTTGGTTCCTCAAGGGACTTGAGTTCTTTTAAGCCCCGGGAGTATGGTGCAGGGGCACCTAACAAATCTTTTGTTTTTGTTTGGATAAGGTCAAACTAACTAGTTGTTCATTTTCAATTTTTGTTTTGTTCAGTTGTAATAAAAGTAGTTTGGGGATATGAAGCGGTTGGCCTTCCCTAACTGTCATGAACTATTTAATCTCCCAATGTGTTGGGATAAATTGGCCGCAGAACAAACATTTGTGTTCGGTTCTGAATTCAGTTGTGTAAGTTCAATTCTGTGCTGAAGAAGAATAAGACTCTGTTCCATCAGTTTAGTGTTTCCTATTTTGTTCGAAGTTTTTAGAATTTGTTCGTTGTAGATTTTACCTTCCTGTGGTTTGTCACAAAATGGCTTGTTGAGGCATTCCACTGGTTCAACTCTCGTTGAGATCGGTGGAATGGCTTCAGTGTATATATATTTGTTTTTGTTCTTTTGTTTTGTGTTGAGGTTGGCGGTGCAGGGGATTGAAATGGAACAATCTGTACAATAGGAGACCTAGCATCTCCATGTGCTAGGGTCTGAGTTGGAAGTTAGATGATTTGAGGACTTGTAGTTTTATGAAGGCATCATCGGTGAGACAGTGGTCGTCGGCAGGAGATTTGAACCTCAGAGCAATAGTTTTAGTCTACCTGAAGAGTGATCGGGGTGACCAAGTGTATCGGCACACAAAGGAAAAGTTCCGCAGACACAGGGTGGTCTTACCGATAAAGGAAGACTAAGTGGAGAACTTGTATCGGCGTATTATCGGCCTATCGGTCGATAGAAAAACTCACCTCCCAATAAGTTAAGTCTTATCGATATTGAGTCAGACTTCGAATGCTCTTTTGGATCATCGGAGTGACCGGGTTGTTGGTGAAATAGGTTTGGGGTTGGCCGATGGTATAAATCCTACCAATAGTGTGCTTGGAGGTTCAGCGAATTCAAGGGTTTGATTTTTTTGAATAGTTTTGCCACTTCGCAGTGCGCTCTGCATCAATATGCAATTATTTATACTAATTCAACATGTTTTACTCAATACCTACTTGTTATTTATCATTATTTGTAGTTCTTTTATGATTATTATGAAATGAAATGTCAAAAGATTAGGTTTAAAAACTATAAATCCTAGAATTTATTAACTTTGATCAATGGGCCACATACATACTCTGATACTTTTATGAAAAGCAAAAAACCAAACCACATTTTGCTAGGAATATCCACAACTACGTGCAGTCAGTACAAATCTTCAAAGGAAAAGGTGATAACAATGTGCAAGTAAAGTGAATGCACTTCAGTATGAATGCAACAAATCACTATTGCACATCATAAATCAGCCAAAGATGACTCAAGATTTACGATTAGGTAGTAATCCATTGCTCCATTTTCATTCAATATGCTTTAGAGTAAGTACATATACATGTGATCCTTGAGAAAGAATCTTGGGAAGCCACATAAGTTGCAAAATAAACAAACTTAATGCTCACAAGTTCAACAATCTAATCTCTCTTTACAAATGACAATCGATATCCTTTTATAGAACAAGAATAAGATTCAGTTACAACAATCCATGGTTAGGATCTATCCAAAATGATCAACGATTCAAATTGCTTTAACCAAATCAACAAACAATACTAGTGGCATGAGTTGCCAGCTGGCAACTACTAATAGGAAATAATTGACAAGGAATATCCCTTTAGCATCTGTGTAATAACATCCACTTGCATATCTCATTCGAACATATCAGATCCTTCAGTGATGACTACACCTATATCTAACTTTCTATAGAAGTCATATGCATGTACTATGGTGTCTATTTGAGATTTGTCACTCACTTGGACTTTTAACCTTGCATATTCCAATGCCTTTACCTGTTCATCCAAGGATATTGCCTTAGTTGTCATGTTGTCCACCTCTCTGTCATATGTTCTTATCTTATCACTTAATTCTGCCATCTCATCCATGACATTCTCTGAAAAATGTTTCATAGGATTTTCTAATACTTCACTAAATCTGTTCTTGAATGTCTGAATGGACTCTTGCTCATCAGGTGCCCCTGTTTCAACCATGCAGTCACCATGTAACTCCTCTAAAACCTTCATCACATCAGCAAATAGGTCATGGACCTTTTGACCTATATCCCCTATCTTCGACATGCATGTCCTCAACACATCTACTTCAAATTGAAGCTCCGGGATCCATGTGCCTACCTTAGGCAATGTTTTAGTAGTCACAATTTTGTTCTTTAGAAGGTCCTTATTGATCATCTTTCTCACCTCCTTCAGCCTGCCTAAGGCATAATCACTTTGCTTAAGTTTCTGTCCAGATGTCCTTTTTAGGGATTCAACTTCCTCTTTCAATGTAACTAGAGTGCTCCAGTTGGACAAGGATGTCCTTATTGTCTTCTCCCCTGCACTCATGAATTGCATGAACCAATTTCTCATGACTTGGGCTTGATGCTTTTGAGCATCCAAACTACTTATTTCTTCCTCACTCACTAATGCTAAGGCAATGGGCCTTTCTGCTTGTTGCAGTGTAGAGGCTAATCCTGTAGGCTTTACTAGCCCCTTGATGAAGGTATGTGATTGAGCATTTTGCTCCTTCAATTCTTTATTCTTGGCTTTCATGTTCTTCATTCTAGTGGCCATAGCTTTAGTGCTCTCCTTAAGCTCTTGGATATCCTAATCCACTGTTGAATTCCCCAAGTCAATTGATGTGACTTGGAATTCATCTGCCCTTATTTCTCCTTTATTCTTGTCAACAATAGGAACAACCAATTGTGTTGTTTTTTTCCTTGTTACACCATCCCTCTTTATTGTTGATACTGTTAGTGTAGGTTTTTATTTCCTAGATGGGTTATTTATTTTTCCTATATTCCTAGGTTTTTCCTACACTTCTAATTAATCTCACTTAGGTTAATAAAGCATGTCTTATTAGGTGAGTGGTTGCGAGGTGTCACCTTCCTACATGTGAGCATCCATTAGCTATCTTGGGAAGATACTTTGCTATCTTTAGTCCAATAGATGGTTGCTCCTCATTGGTCGGTGTTGCCAACTCCTCTCTCTTCCTAGTCTATATAAGCATGCTACCTGGCTTGTATTTGGCATCTTTTGCTTTTGCATCCTCTTAATGCTATTTTGCTTCTAGCATTTGCATTACTCTCTTGGAGACTAACTCTGTGTTGCTATTTTGATTTCGTATCATTTGCATTCATAGTTTTAATATCTATTCTTTGCACTAGTTTTCTAGGTTATTAATCTTTTCAGATTCTAACATGGTATCAGAGCTATTCTATGTGCAAGAGTAGATTTTAGTTTCCATATTTGAGAGATTCGGGGGGGCTAATAAATCTTATTACAGTTTTTTGAAGAACCCAGTATGCTCTTCTCTTGCATCTTCGGATGATCTTGAGAATCAGAAAAGTTTGACAGAAATTTTTTTTAATCTCTGGGGTTACACATGTGTTTTATGAAATCTGGGTGATTGCAACATTTCTAGTTATACTGGCAGCATATCTGGCTGTTCCAACGCGTCCAGGAGGCTTGAGAAAGTCAGATTTGGCTTTCGTTTCACCGAAATCAGAGATCATCTTACACAGTTGCGGAACCGGGGTTTCGAGCTCAAATCTGACAACCACCTTGCATATTTGGTCTTTTGAATCAATATTGTAGGTTCCAACATTTGATTCAGCCTTTGCATGTCATTTTTTGGTTGTTGGGGTCATTTTTTGTAGCTAAAGGCGTTCTATTTACACTGGAGCAACATCTTCTATGCATTTGCAAGAAAAACACCTTCTGGGTTTTGTTCGCAGCACAGAAAAACCATCTGGGTATCTTTCTGTTTTTGCATGTAGTCTGTATATTTTGTAGAAACGCACTCAGAAAGCTACAGCAGGACCCCCCTCCGTTGGCAGTTGCAGTTTTGAAGACAGTTTTCAAATGCTCCATTCTTGCTCATACGGACTCCTTTTCCCACAAAATGTTTTCTGATTTTGGCTATTTTTTCGTGCTCTATGCACTAGTGTAGTCATTTTTTGATTTTGATGCCAAGATATTTTAAAAATTGCAGATTCTTAGTCGTGACATTGCACGGTTCTCGTTTTGGGAACTTCGGAGGATCATAACTTTCACATATGACCTCGTATCGAGGCAATTCTTTTTTTGAAAGTGCATGATTTTTTTAATAGATCGCAGTGGTGCTGTTTATTTCTCAGGATATTGTGCCAAAGTTATATTTTCAGCATATGCTCTTCATGAGGGTTTTGTAAATGCATTGAAATCAAAACCACTTAGTATTTATTTCTAGTGGTAGTTGTAAACGCACTAATATAAAGTGCCAAATCATATTTTCTTGAGGGGGGGTTCTTTGATTGAGTGAAATGGGGGGGGTTGTCTTGGTTGGGTTCTCTTCTTTTCAGCACTTCTTCTCTGCATTTCTTCATCATGGATCAAACAAATCTACCCATCCTAACTCCATACAATTACTTTGAGTGGAAATCACGCATGACAATTCACTTAAGGAAAGCTGGATTAAATAGGATAACTATGGGACTTGAAACTGAACTTGCTAAAGATGAAGATAAGCCTAAGTGGTTTAACAAATGTGATGAGGCATATGGAACATTGTGTTTGTCTATTTCTCTTGATTTGCTCTTTCACATTGAGTCTTTGAATACGCCAAACGAAATCTGGACAAAGCTAGAAACACTATTTGGTACACAAGATTCAATGAGGGGTCATATGTTGGAAAATGAACTAATTAGTTTAAGTCCAGGCAATTTCAACACAATCTAGGATTTCTTCACTAAATTGAAATCACTAAGGCTGCAGTTAAAACAATGTGGAATTGAAAAGAAAGATGAACAACTGATTCTTAGTATTCTCTCTAAGCTAAGTTCAGAATATTCTGTGTTTGTTTCTACTTTCTATGCTACTAAGGGTGCACTTGGTACTCAATTCACCATGCCATCTTTAGATGATTTTGCTGTCAATCTCACTCGGGAATAGGACAAGTTAATCTAGATGGGCACTCTTAAGTCCTCTAAGTCACATGCCTTGGCTGCCAACCAAGGCACAAAAGAACAGAAGGGACAAAGTAGTAACAACAATAGTAAGGATAAGAAACAAAAGAATAGCAAGGAGAAGACGGATCAGATAACGGTTGCTTCAAAAGCAACTAATGAGACCCAATATTCCAAGGGTGACAAGCCTAAGAAAGAGAGGGTCCAATGTGCCTATTGTAAAAGACCCGGTCATGATGAACATAAATGTCTGAAGAAACAAATTGATCACTTGACACACATTCTTGAGAAGAATAATATTAGTGTTCCTGATTCTGTCAAACAGAGTTCTAATGAGGGGTCTAATAAGGAAAAAGAAAACAGCAAGGGAAAAGGAAAGGGCAAGGCCCTTGTTGCAGTTGCTTCTTCACCATCCACTTGGGTTCTTGATTCCAGTGCTTCGCACCACATGGCTTCATCTAAGGAAGAACTTGCATCCTTGGAGCCGTGTACTATGCCTTCTATTTTGATGGGTGATAACACTCCTGTTTAGGTGTGTGGGAGAGGGTCTATTGATGTGGGGGATGGCACATTCCATGATGTTCTTTGTGTGCCCTCATTATCAACTAATCTCCTATCGGTATACCAGATCACTCACACAGGTTTAGGCAAGCGGGTTGAGTTCACTCCTGATTCAGTGGAGATTCAATTGGTGTAGGCTCATGTCTTGGATGCTCTACCTCTGACGATATCCATGTTAAAGCATCTGATCCAGACCTGGTTTCTCAATTTGAGCATCATGTACTTCTTTCTCTGCATCCTTATCCTTTTCTAGTGGAGGAACCTCTACATTCTCCTGCTATTGGCTTATGTCCTGATCATCACGCTTATCCACACGAACTTCCTCTTGTTTAGGTGGCTGTTGGTCAGCATGTGATGTAGCCATTTGCTCATCCTGACCTACTTCTGCATTTTGATCATCCTTTTCCTATTCCTCTTGTTGGCCTAGATTAGGGACATCCTGATGTTTATCATCTTGATGATTCTTTTCTTCATTTTGTTTCTGAGCACCCTCATCAATCTCTTTATCTTCTTGATCCTATTTTCCAAATGCAAGCTCATGTAGTTCAGACTTCTCCATATCCATCTAGATATCTTCTTCCTGTCATGCATCCTCAGTCTGGATATCTTCAATCTGAATATCTACATCCATCTAGATATTCTCCTCTTGGACCTAATTGTCCTTAACAATTTCATCCTCCTCATCACCATTCCTAGGTTGATATGTCAAGTCTACTACTTTTGGGCTAGTGATGGTGTCCACCAGGACATCCATATGTCCTGTTGTACTTCCACCTCAGGAGATTCTAGTTTTTCAACTTCTTTATCATGTCCCTCTTGAATAACATCTTGAGCTATGGGCTCTGTATATCTTAGGAAACTTTCTATGGGATGGGTAGTCACATCCATGATAACTTGATCATTAGTCAAATCGATGGTCTGACTCAGTGGTAAGGGCCGACTAGCCTCTTTCTCCAATGCCTCTATCATGATCCCTTGTGCCAATTCACTTTTCACCTTCATAATATCCACTACCGACACATTATGATACAATTCTCTTGCCACATGCAGTGTTGGATCCTGATATTCTATGGTTTGGAAGCCAGTTGATCTAGATGTGGATCCTCTCATGACTGGGCCTGGGTACCTCTTCTATTTGAGGATATTTACCCCCTTGAAAGCATCATCATGCCCCCTAGTTATGTCTTCATCTATAGGCTCCTCTTCCTCTGTTACTGCAGCCTTAGGTTGGGATATTGGAATAGCCTTCAGATATGTATCCCTAGGGGGTGATGGTCTGGTTACAAGTGAAACACCCTCCATGGTGAATTCTTCTGCATCCCTTGATGATCCTAGCTATGCTAGCCTGGCCTCCATGACATGCCTCTTGTGCACAAGGAAGTCATCAAAATTAGGCTCATCCCTCTCTTTCATCTTTCTCTTTTTGTCATAGGTGATGGCCATTCCCTTGGTTTTAAGTTCATTAATCCTCTTGTTCAACTAGTTCTTGGTTCTTCCCATCACCTTGGCTATAATGACATCAATGGATGTCTCATCCTCCTCAGTCCAGTTAGGGGGAGTCAATGCCTCATTGTATATCTTCCTCTCTTCATACTATGGATCCAAAATATCATCATCATTAGTTTTAACTTGAGGTGGCACCTTCAGATGCCCAAGAGTTTTTATTTGACTAAGGGTCAATCTCTGGTAGCCCCTTTTCCTTACTTCATATTCATCATCACAATCCACCCAGTAGTCTTCTAGGTGAGTGGTGTGCCTATATTTCTTATTTATGAATCTCTCTACTATGTGATAAGGATCAAAATCCCTTATCAAAGGAAATAGCTGTAGATGCAGCATTTGCAAATCCGCCTTTGCTAATTTATCATTCTCTAGTGATCCGCATATGAACTAATTGATAACCAGAGGGAACTTCACATACCCCCTCCCATCCTTCTTCTTGGACATTTCAAATGCTAGGACCATCCGTCTAACCATTTCCATCAAGACAACCTTGTCTAAAGGATACCTGGGCACCATAAAGGGATTTCTATTGAACCCTTCCATCCTGATATATGAATATGTGGGGAATTGGATGAACCAAGCCCCATGAGGATGGATTCTCTCTGTAGCTCCCAATGATAGTCTTTTGGCTCTGTCTCCCTCCAAGAGTCTAACTAAATACATAATAAAACAATCATTCACCACTTTATAATGCTGCACAAATTGCCTTCTCTCCAATTGGGGATAGTGTCCCCATGAGGTTTTCTCATGAGGCAATCGACCTAGTTTTCCAACAATTTGTAATCCATCAAAAGTGCCCTTACATGCACATGCATAGACCAAATATGAGGTCATGCAGAAAAATATATTCTTCATCTTCCTCCATTTCACCATTTGTTCATACAGTGCATCACTAATGATCCAGGCCCATTGCACCGTTTGCTTCTTTTCTATGACCATCCGGATCAGGCCATACATCTAGAGCAATACTATCATATACTGGACTTCTAGAGAGAAGTCATATTTTTATAGATGTTGAGGCATCTTAGCTACTGCCTTAGCCTTATTTCCAAGATCTCTCCATTCGAGGAAGATAACCTTCCTGCAATCCTTCATGTTCCCATCATACTCTATAGCAAGCACCTTCAGGTCAGGCACATATATTCCTCTCGGTGTAGGTACATTGAAGGCTTTAGTGATGCCATCGACTGAGAGGTCAGCATACACCCTTCTCTGGTGCTCAACCCTTCTATTCACTACATTATAAAGATTTGCACATTCAACCAGTAGTTCCAGGGCCTCGACAGCATATGGGAACCCTGCCGCATAGAACATTCCTATTGCTACTGTGTTTTTAAGAATAGGGCTGTCTTCTCTACCCTGGATCCTTGCTTTGAAGGCATCCAGATCTAGGCTATTGCTATGCATGTCTTGTGCAAAACCATACTAGCTGCACACACTCTTAACCTTAGGGAACATGCCATCTTTGAATTTTGCCTTGCACCTATCTATACGAGGCTGCATCTTGACTTGCAAATTTGGAAATATCCATGTCTTAAGTAGGGAATATGTTAAGCAAGGGTTAACATTTTAATTTTGTAATTGAATGAACAAGGCATCTGGATGATATGCAAATAACATGAATTAACTCTGATTTATCTAATTTCATCATTTTAACCTTTTTGCTTATGTAAAAACATGAAATATCCCTATGAAAATGACAAGAAAGGCTTTGTCATGTACATACCTGGTTTGTGAGAACCTTAACCTTGTTCATGCAAATGTATACCGGAAATGTAGTTCATGGGTGATCCTATGTATAATTGAGTTTGTTTCACGCCTTTGTTGCACCTTCTTTGGGTTCTTCAAGCTCTCTATGTAAATTTCAGATTTCAAATGCAATACTGTGAAAAATGCAGAAGCAATTACCTTTTAACTTAGTAAATTTTCCAAATTAGGGCTTATTAATTGCTTCCAAGGGATTAGGTGAGTTTCCAAAATGGAAATGCAGGAGATCGCTACAGGTGTCAATGGGCATGCTTTTAAATTCAAAAGGCAACGACATTTTCATCAACATTAAATGCAAAAAGGCACGTCCGGATATGAATATGGATCCTCAAATTAATGTGTCCATATGGATATATCCATGTGGATATGTCCATATAATGTTAGTAGGAGAGTCGAGTCAACCATAGTTGACTGAAAGAATGCTATCAGGTTTCAATTTTGCTTAAAATATGCTAAGGTTTGTAAAATATCCATGCAGACATGTGGCTTGAAATTGTTCATTGGGGTAGGGATATAGATATTTGAGAGGTCATAGATATTGTGTAAGTGTGAAATATCCATGTGAATGAATATCTGGGTGACGTCACTAGACTTAAGGTTTTGTATCGAGATGGGATGATGTGACATCATCAGGATCTGGATATGTGGGATAAGGTATGGACATTAGGTAAGTGCAAAATATCCATGTCAACAAATATCCATGCGACGTTATCAATTTTAAAACTCTGTATAGGGCTGAGACAATGTGATGTCACCAGGCTATGGATGCTAAAACAATGATTTGGATCTTTCAAAAAGGTAATATCGATGCAAGTTAATATCCATATGACGTTAGCTTTTGCTTTAGCTTCATATGAGCAAGGGTTGAATGACATAATTGGGATCTAGATATTTTAAAAGCATAAGGATATGGATATTGAGCGAGCGTGAGATATCCATGCGGATGATGTCAGCAAACTTAAAATATTACTTCGAGATGAAACAAGATGACGTAACCAAGACATGAATATTTCGGTATGGATATTCAAAAATGAAATATCTAATCAAAATATCCAGTGTTAAGTATCTAGATCCGTGAGGTTCACACTAAGTAAAATTTGATAGGCTATCACTTGGATATGGAAACTCATAGGGATATGGATATTTGGAAAGGATGGAATGTCCAGACCCAAAATATCCATGCGGATGACTGGCATAATCTTAGCTGATGTAAATTTGATGGGTTCAAATGAACAAATGATCATTACTTAAATACTTTGAGGAATTTATCTTCATTCATCATTCCCTATATTGGATGATGAGACATGACATCATTAGGATACAGATGTTACAATAATGATCATGATATTACACTGGTAATATCCATATCCACGTTGAGCAAACTTTGACCGGCCATAACTTTCTCATTTCTTTGAATTTTGACATGATTCAAAAGGCAAAGTTACTCTATTTTTGATTCTCTATCCAATGGAGACCTTTCTAGGAGTTTTTCTGAACCTGACCTTCTAGACATGCATCAAGACATGACTTTTACCATACCACCCAAAGCAGAGAATCACACAAGCAAAAGCAAAAAGTTGGGTCCCTATTTTGCTGAGGCAAAATGGGGCGTGTTGTGAAACCTCATAATAGTAAGGAGTGGAAGTGGTGGATTTCTCCTATTGCTTTGAGATAGTGCATCTCTCTGTAATAGTCTTCTTCTTTCTTCTCTCTTCTAGGCAGTGAGCCGTTGGTAGTGAGCCTTTCTTTTGGCAGTGAGCCTTTCTTTTGGATAGTGAGCCTATTTGTTGTTGGTGTTGCTAATCATATATATGTGAGCTAATCATCATCATGGTTTTTCCCTTCTTAGGATTTCTGGTGTTCTTATGTGTTTGTATTGTTGCTTCATATGTTTACATTCTGCTAATGCATAATAAGAGGTTGATGTTTGGAATTGCTTTGAGGGTTTAATGTTTTAATAAACAATTGATTCACCCCCCTCTCAGTTGTCCTATGCATTCTAACAATTGGTATCAGAGCCAGGTTCCCTGAAGAAGATTAACTGCTTGGGGTAGATCCAGATGGCACATAGGAAAGGTATGGAGTTTCTAGTGTTTGATGGAACAAATTATACTTTTTGGAAGACCAGGATGGAAAGATTTCTTGTCTCACTAGGATATGGCATATGGAAGATAGTTGAAAAAAAGTATACTATACCTCCTAATGGTCCAAAGGATAAAGATGAGATTAAAGAATATGAGAACAATGGCAAGGCAAGGAGTGCTCTTTTGAACAGTCTCTCTGATTCTAAATTAGTGAAGGTGATGAGTTACAAAACTACTCATGAGATCTGGAAGAAACTAGAAAGTATCTATGAAGGAGATGACAAGGTCAAGCAAGCAAAGATGTAGAATTTGAAGGCCAAGTTTGAAACCTTGAAGATGTCAAATGATGAAAATATTGCAAGCTACATGCAGAGAGTGGACGAAGTTTTCAACTCCATCAATGGTCTTAGTGGAAAGATGGAGGAAAGTGAAGTGGTAAAGAAGGTATTAAGAACTCTTCCAAAATCTTATAGTGCTAAAGTTTCAACTATTGAAGAAACTCAAAATTTGGATAATTATTATAGGGATCAAATGTTTGGTACTTTAACTACTTTTGAGATAAGAGAATTTGGTCAAGATGATTCAAGAAAAGAAACTTCTTTTAAGGCTAGCAAGACATAAAAGAATGTTGAATTAGATCCTGATGACTTTGATGAAGTGGAAGCAAAGTTTGTGAGCACATTGAAAAAGGGCTTTGGAAAATACAGAGGTAAGTTACCCTTCAAATGTTTTAGCTGTGAAAAGATAGGTCATTATGCTTCAAAATGTCCAATCAAAATTTCAAGTGACAAATACAAGGATAACAAAGGTAAATCATTCAAGAGAAGTTATTATGTTAAAGAAGATGACAACATCTAATGATGAGTCCGACTATCAAGATGATGAAAGATGAATGCTTGTTCATGGCTTTGAATGTTGGAACTAATTCTAAAAGGGGTATGAAGGAAATTGCTCTAGAAACAAAGCATAATACAAAGGAGCTCTGGTAACTGCTTTCAATGCAAGAGAAGAGGAGAACCACCGGTTAATTGATAGTGGGTGTTCAAATCATATGACAGGTGATAAGAATAAGTTTGTGAAGCTTGAGAAGTTTGATGGAGGTTTTGTTAAGTTTGGAGATGATGCATTTGCCAAGATATGTGGAAAAGGTTCAATCAGTTTTGATGGAAAGTACAATACAGATGATGTTCTCTATGTCAAGGGTCTCTAGCATAATCTTATAAGTATAGGAAAAATGTGTAGTAGAGGATATAACCTTGTATTTTAGGATGGTGGCTATGAAATCAGAAAAGAAAATTCTTGAACTCTAGTTGCTACAGGAATAAGGACAAAAGGAAATATATATAAGCTCAAAGGTGATAATGGAATGTGCTTCATGGCCCAAGTTAATGAAAGTTGGTTATGGCATATAAGAATGTGTCACATCAATTTTGACAGTCTAGTGAGGATCAACTCTACTCAATCTATGAGGGAGCTGCTAAGAATTACAAAGCCTATCAATGCAACCTACAAGGAATGTCAGATTGGGAAGCAAACAAGGAAGAATTCAGGATCAAAGACTATTCTACCACTGGACCTCTAGAGTTGGTGCATACTATAGACACCCAAAATTGTCCATGTCTTGCAACACCTAGTCAAATACATTATTAGAGACATCATGTAGCATTTTGTCCTAATCCCACTCCTAATTCCACTTATCCCATTAGCCAATTAATTAAATAAATTTTATTTATTTAATTAATTTTCCATCATAATCCCATCCCATCCTAATCACCTAGCCAATTAAGTAAATAAATTTTATTTATTGAATTAAAATCGCATCTTAATCCCATCCATATCCCACTTTCCAATTAATTAAATAAATCTTATTTATTTAATTAATTTCCCAACTAATTCAAATAAAATATTTGAATTAGGTCCTCACCTTTCACCCCATTCCCATACTTTATCACCTCTCATTTGAATCATGTGTAGTAGTAAAACTTTCATTTAATATCCTTTACATGTACAACTAATAAGACCTAATTTTATTAAATAAAAGTTTTTGTGTACACGATCACACATGAACTTTATTCTCCTCCTCACACTTGTCACATGACTACAACTTCCTTGAAGAGTGAGAATAACTAATTAATCCTAGCCATCTAAATCGTTCAATTAGCCTTTCAATCTCAACCATCAATCCAAATCAACCCTTGCCTATAAATCAACCCCCCTCACAAGCCATTAGATCATCCACATCTTGAGTATCCTTATGCTGTCAAATTCTCTTTGTAATCTTTTATCCATTGTCTTCTTATCCATTATCTCCCATCTATCATCCTTCCATCTATCATCTTCATCTTATTGTTATGCTGCTGAATTGAGCAATCAACATACTCAGTCAGTTTATCTTGCATGCATCTATCATTCTATCTATCTGAGGTATTGAAGATTTTGGATTAGGTAATGCATTGTATTGTTTTATCATTTTGATTTATCCAAATTTTTTGTATACATTTTGGTGAACCTGATGTGAACATGCTCCAAGGATCTAATCATTAGTTTTTGCAAGTTTTTGTTGCAAAAATTTGCATTTTTTCTAACTCTAGTTTGTCAAGTTTTGCAAGTGAGTTGTTGCAGGTTATCTCCTAGCTCAGATTTGACCTCACCATTGCGTCTGAGAGGACGTTGCCATGAATTTTGACTATAAACTTGCCTAGGTTTGGTGACTTTGAATTTTTTTTTAGCGCACAGGCCATACCTTATGGATCCATACGACCTTTGCGTAGGGGTCTGTGATCAATTTCCTAGTTCTCATCGTATTTTGGGGCTAACATTGTTCTTTTGGTCAAGTGTTTGTGTGAATACTTTGAGGTGTATGTGTTGCAGATTTAAAATCACAGTAATCCGTCGGTCACAGTTTAAAATCCCCCTGTCACTGCCTTGAATCCTGATTGCCATAGCCAAAAATAGCCTTATAGCTCCTGTCGGCATTTTCCACTGCCATCCATTGAAACTTCCCACTCATCGCCTACTATACCCTAAGCCATTGATCACCCTTACAAATCTTCACTTCCTGCGGTTGGAGATTTGTCACTACCTGTCAACCCTTGCTAAACTCCACCGCCGCTGTAGATTGATCGGTTGCCACCATTCTATGTTGGGTCATCGCATCCTTCAAATCTATTGCCAATAAGGGTTCGACCACCACTTTGCTAAAGTTTTGACCACTACACTTGCCTTTCGACCTCAACCGTTGCCGTCGCCAAACCCTTTAGTCGTCACTATCTTCAAACCCTAAGGTTTCCTATTGATTATCCTGTCATCCTTCGTATATCTATCGATACCATTGGGTGAGCCTATCTGTCATGGTTACTTAGCATCTTTCGTCGCCATTCTCATCACTCGTCGCTATTTTCTAGTTCGGTTGGGGTCCTCTGCCAAAGCCCTAGCCGCAGTCTTCAGGTATAAAATCCGCTGCTGTTAATGATTAGGGCTTTTAAGCCCTACAGACTTTAAGCATTAGTCACCCTTGTGACCGAGTGGGTTGAGTGGGGGGCTATAAGCCCTCGGGCCTCTTCTTTACTTTTTGCCATTCCTTGGCCCTCGGTCTTATGGGGGACTGAGGGCCCTACTAAGATTTTAACCATCAGACAATAACCTCTAGTGCCTAACCATGGCATGTGACCAAGCCGGACCTTAACTGTTAATAGTTAGTGGTAACAGCCAGCCAACCTTGTGCTTCCATATGCCCTAGAGGGGCATTTTGTTTTCTTTTCATCATAACAGGAGCATACGACATCAAAATCGCGCAAACAAGGACTCATCGGAAAGCTAACAGGACGAAATTTGTAACGATGGAAAAATTATCAGGTGACTATACCATTTTCTAGGCTTTTTTATCAGTTAAATTCAAACTTGTATTTAAACTTCAAACAAGCATATCTTAAGCAAAATTGATCCAATTTCGACGATTTTTTTTAAGTGTATGAAATCTTCTAAATTTTTTGTTTATCTAAGCCATTCTACTGTATCAAGTCATTTTAATCAGATTTTATCAGACTTCATCTTTTTCACATAGCTTTCTTCTCGTGCAAGTTTACTTGGTCTTTTTTCGATTTGGTGGCTTGTAGGTGAATCAAAGGAGCTAGAGAAGCATTTGGATTAGTCACAACAACAACTTGGAAATCAAAAATAATCAGGTGCAGTTGTTTCATCTTTCATCTCTTAATCATTGTTTGCAAACACACTTCAATTTGGGCTCTAAAATGAATCATTATTTTTATCTCACATCAAAAATTGGGTTAAAATGAACAAGTGTCTTCCATCACATCTTGATTTGAGATCTAAAAAGAAAAAGTGCTTAAACTCTTTGATCACACATTTCCATTTTCTAAGGGTAATTAACAACTGCGAGTGTGAATCAAGTGTGCACCCACTTGGTTCACTTTTGTCATACCCTTCTTAGGAGGCCTGCTTGGAGATACACCACTCCAAGGGATGACCTCAACCGAGGTGTGAATTGAAAGACACCCTCCTTTGGAAGTTGAAACCTTGTCACTCTTGGCTAAGCCCCAAAGAAATTTATACCTTTGGGAAGTGAAGGTGAAGGGTGGGTTACCCCTTTCTTCCAGCTATGTGGCAAGATTTCCCTTTCATTGCATTTCCCTAGTCAACCTTGTGCAACCTAGAGTAAGACCTAATTGGCCATACCCCACTTGACTAGTTTTAGGGCTTGTTGATGTCTTCAAGTGTGTGCTTAATCATCACATTTAATATTGAAAGACAAATTTATCATTGTGTTTGGTGTGACTATTCATGCATTTACATGTGAGATCTTGTGTTTGATATTTCCCAAGTCAAACTTCCAATAAACACTTGCCACATCATCCTCAACCTACTAGTCATAACACACATCCTAAGCCACATCATCCAATCCTAATCATCCTAGTCAATCATCATTCCAAGCCATCATTCCAAGACATTCAATCACTTCATCCTAATCATCAAATCAACACCATCCCAATCATTCCACATCATCATCATCATAATCCTAGTCAAGCACTTGCCAAAAGGGTCTTAATCCTTAAACACTTGTGTGACACCATGTCAACATTAGAAGAGCTAGCACAAGACCTCATTCACATACTTCAAAAGCTTCACCAAGCATTGCAACCTTTAAACCAACAAACTATTCAAAAGGTCCATGTCATGATGCAACAACTTCAAACAAACCAGTCACCTCAAATGCAACACCTCATAGCACAAGCCCAACACCTAATGCCCACTTGTCAAATCGAACAAACACATCATCCTCTATCCATTCACTATCAACAACCTCCACATCAATCCCATGTGTTACCTAGATCATCATATCAACCTCATCCATCCACATGTCATGTTACCCCTTCATCAACTTATCACAACCCTTCCAATGTCAACCCTTATCCATATCTCAATAACCATTATCCTATGCAACTCCTTCATCATCATCACATCAACATATTCAACCACACCAACATCAACCAATTCAACAATTCCAACCATTACATCAACACATACAACAACAACAACAACAACAAGTCCAAACACCATCCCAACATCAACAAATTCCACATCAATCCTATGTGTCATTCATCCAACCTAATCCATCCATCTATCATGTCAATGCCACATCAACCTATCAACGTCCACCCCAACATTATCCAATTCCTCATTCTAACAATCCAACACATCACTAAGACCATCAAGCACCATTGATAGACCTATGTCCACCTTTGCAAAAAGAAGCACATCCAAGTCCAAGTGCCCCCTTGTACATAAATCAAGTGTCCTTAATGTTGGAATTAGGGTTGACAACTGAGAGGGGGGGTTGAATCAGTTGTCTTAAAACTTTTAAAGCTTGCTGCAGCTAATTCTTCTTTACCACTTCTTAACAGATTAATGACATAATAATGAAAAGCAAGAATTAATAAAACATGAGCAGAAACATGAATAACACACTTGACACCAAGATTTTGACGTGGAAACCCGGTTAAGGGGAAAACCACGGTGGGGGTTAACCCACAAGATTATACTCTGTTAAAAGTATTACAAAGAGGGGAATGCACATGCATTTATGCTCACTGCCTAGAGCTCATTGCTCAAGAGAGGCTCACTGCCTACAAGAATGTTTACAAAAGGATTACAGATTGTTAAACTGATAAGTAGCATATGCCAATGCAAGAATTCAATTCTGGTTAAGCACATAATACTAATTTTACACACTTCATCTTTATTTTGCCATGTTTACTGCTCTGCCATAATTTGGACCTCAGATCTCTTCTCTTTCACACTTCTATATACCTTTTTCGCACTTACTCCATATTTGCATCACTACCACACACCACATCACTCGAATCTATCAGCTATATATATCCACATCAATAATTCAATCTCCTTTCTGTCGGCCTTGTGAAGAACTTAACACATAATACAAATACTTTGTTCAGTTGCTGAATCCATACACAAATAAAGATGTGTAAAAGAAATAGCACTTGCATGTCACAATACATGTCAGCCACTAACATTATATCCCATACGCAACTCACAAAAACACTTCTATTAGATCCGCACAGGGATCAAACACAAGTCGGCCTGTTCTTCACTAAACTGTTCTGTCATATTAGGACCCGGTACTTAGATGCTTATAAATTTTAATCCCTTTATCATCAGAGGCTAAAATATTGGATTTGGATTGTCCTGACATCCCTCTACACTCCCACAGATCTGTAACACACAATGATTAACTAGAGAGATCCGCTGGTCAAAATACTGAACTCTGCCATATGCTTAGTTTCTGGCTCCCCGGACTTAGATAAATTCTCATTTTGACTTTCGGTAAGAACAAATTATGTTATGTGGATGAGTGGAATAGTCTTAGTTGCCATCAATGACAACACCTATCATGCATAGTAGTGTTTCTTGCCAACAATCTCCCCCTTTGGCATTGATGGCAACACTTAGTGAAAAATGACTAAGTGTCACAGCTACTCCCCCTTACTCTGTACTTGTGCTCTCCACTATTTCCAAAGCTCCCCCTTTGTTGGATTTCTCATTTTTCACTGCTCTTCACTCCCCCTTTGAAAACAATGGCAAAGGGTGGAACCACAAACCAAAATTCACCCAAAAATTTGAATATAATGCCGCATATGTACAACCATTCCTTAAGTTATTTTTACATATACTTAAGTACATCTCCAAAAATATTCTTCAGCAGGGCCAACTCTGTATCCCAACTCTTCTTCAAACTATTCAAAGTTAAAATGTGGCCATTGAACACAAATGCTTGTGCTTCAGCCTTCTGGAGGTCAATGGGATCACCTGTTTGTGCAACAGTTTGGGCTTCTGTCACAGTGTTGAATATTGCTTCTATCTTAGGGGAAATTAGTCCCTAGAGCTCACCCATTCTTGCTTCAATGTTCTCCTTTTCTCTTGTCAACTTCTTTATTTCTTCCAACAGACTGATTGCTTGACATTCCTTACTTGCCACTGATATTGTCAATGGATCAAAAGCTTGGGATATACTTGACAATTTCTGTTTGGAGTCCTTTACTTTATCTTCTATATCCTCTGACTTTAGGAGTAGATAAACAAAACTTATATATAATGCCTCCTTCTGAAAGAGGGTTTTGAGTACTCTTTATACTATTATCTAGCACTAATCTGTCTATCCCAATCATGCCTTTAATTCATTCTAAATTTTAACTTCTGTAGATTTTTCAAAGGACTCAAAATGAATACTTATAGAATTTACAAGGCTTTTTAGATTTCTGGAGGGAGAATCAGATGGATTCTTTTGGAACGTTGGCATTATTTTCTCTAATATACCAGATGCAAGGCCTAGCAGCTCATTGCCCTCTATGTGAGATTTCAGTACCTTTTCTCTTGCCTTGGCTTGTGTGAAAGATGCTATCTTCATCAATTGGACTAGAGAGAAAGTATCCAGGTTGAGTGGTCCTTGAATCAGTTCAGGTTCATCAAACTCTAGCATCTCTTTACTCAGAAAACTCTTCACTACATCTGCAGTGTCTCTTGCCACAATTTCTGGACCACTTTACTCAGTGTTAGTATTAGGACTATTTTGTTTGGATGCATCAACATTTGTACCATCTTCTTCTGTTTTATCTTCCTTGCCCTTGACTTCTTCTTCTTTCTTTTATTGTGGGTTAAATTCAATGGGAATTTTTGTTTCCATGTTTACTTCTGTGTTAACTTTATCTATTTGATCTTGAGTATCCCTTTTGTCTTCAGCCTCTTCTAATTTTTGATCCTCTTTCTTCTCTAAGTCACCTTGAGTAGGACTTAGTGTCTCTTCATTGGTTTGCTCTAGAGGATTTAGAGTATCATTCTGGTCATCATTTCCCTCTCCAATCTTACCTTCTGAAGTCTCTTGTTCTGGAACTGAAGGATTGTCTTCCTCAACTTGTTTTTCTGAAATAATATACTATTTATCTTTATCTAGGGCCTTCTTCAAAATTTCCTTTGTTTCCTTTACAACTTCCTTAGTTTCACCAAGCATTAGCTTGTTCATCCGGATCTTCCTTCTAAATTTCTCCTTAACTTCCTTGAGGATTTTATCTGCTTCCCTTTTGGTCATTGTTAGATATAGGGTGGAGAGGACATATTCTCTAAGTTCTATGTCTTTATCCTTGGCGGCTTCCTTCCTCATCTCTAGTATTTTCCTTAAACTTTTTGGAATTTCTTGCAAAATTTCCAGTAGATCTCTATTGAATTTATTCAAGTATAGGATGGTGGCATCCTCCAAGATTTTCTTATTTGCTTCATCAAAACTATCATAATATTTTCTGATAGGCCTTAGATTTCCATGAACAATAATTGTTTTTACAATTTCATCAACAGTCATAGCAACCTTTTCAGTCTCTTGCTTTTTACTTGCCTTTTTGCTTCCGAAAGGTTGGTCCTCAGGAGCCCTTGAAGTCTTGGTTCTCTTAGATCTTGTCTCTTTAACTTCTTCATTTGTCTCTGTGTCTTCATCATCTTTTGTGCTCACATACGTTCTTGTGGCCTTTGTTTTCTTTCTCTTACTTCCTTCACCGGATGGTCTGTCTTCTAGTTTTGTAGGTTTAGGGGGAACAGAAGTAGCAACAGAGCTCCTAGTAGTCCTTGGAGTGGAGGATGGTTCCACTAGAGCATCTTCTTGTTTCTTGTCCTGCTTTTCCTTTTCAACCTTTTCAATTCTTTCTCTGTTTTGCTTCATTGCCTCTTTGGTTAGGCCAATGCTTTCAACATATCTTTCAACTTGCCTCTGAACTTTTCTCTTGATCTCTAGTTGCCTGAGCTCAACATGCAATTTTAGACTTAGCTCCTTATACGTTCCAAACCTTTCATCAGAGGCATCTTTTGATTTGATTAGGAGATGTTGAGCATACATGTCCAAGACCTTTTCATCAACCTCATAGCTCATAGGCATAATCCATATAGTTTTGGGTTCCATAGCCTCCATTAGGCACCGATCAGTGTCTACCATAAAGTAGATTTCATTCTTATACTTCTCAACTATTAATTTGGGGATTCTTTCCCTTGAGTGCATCATACTCTAAATTTTTTTTAAAGTACCCCCATATTGCAGTTTTCTGTGCCTTAGAATCTCCAATGCTGTGTAGATGATCTCTTATTTGTATTGCAACTCGTCTGTTACTAGCCCATTGTACACCTTTTACTCCAGGCACTTCATTCATGAAGTAGAAGAATAAACATATGACCAGAGAACCATATTTGAAAGTGTTTTTCTTATCCTTCTTAATTTTGCTCAAGTTCTCAATCAGTTGATTCTGTAACATCTCACATAGGTCATAATTTGCATTTTCTTTCAACATTTGATATGCTGCATATATGGTAGTTATAGAGACAAAATTCTCCCTACTGGAGTGATATATCTTGTAGTCAATCACAATGGAAGCAAACTTAACATCTGGTTCTATAATGTCATTGATGGTCATTTCCCTCTTGTCAAACTTAGCACCGGTTGCATCGGTAATAGTTTGGTTTTTCATAGATTTCAACATGGGTAATCCACTAGTTGAATTTAACCTAGTTACATTTATGATAACATCCTTTGTAATCTTGAAGGGTTTCAATAGCCATATGAACTCATCATGCATTCGGCTTAAGATGTAACGAACCCACTCACTCTCATCAAATGTTGGAAATTCAATGACTTGTACAAAATGTTTGCTCTCTAGGGTTTTGAACTCTGGTTTCAAATCTTGGTTATCATCCTTTAGATGGTTCACAAACAATTCTAGCAATCTTTGATTTCCAAATTCATCCACATTGCAATGGATGTATGCCCTAATATCTTCTACATGTAGTACTCTGTATGGGACACTAGAAAATGCACCTAACGGTTCGACTTCGACTAACTTGTAAGGATGCTTCTTAAATTTTGGACAAGGCCTCTCAATAATATCAACAACATGAGGAGTAGCCATCTCAATAGATTACAGATTCAAAGTTTCACAAAAAGGTACCTTTTTCTTCCAATCAATTTCCGGTTGAATTCGCTCTTTGTGCTTCAATCTTTGGATTTGTAGCTTAGATGCTCTTCTTCTTGTTTTCTTCAAATGCAAAGTGATTCAAATGCATGACTAAGTGACCTTTTATCCTCCACAAAACCTAATTTGACATTGTAATAAATACGTTGCCCTAACTTCATCCGGTTACTCTGTTTCTTGAACAGTTCTTCATGAATCACTCCGCAAATTTCCATATCAACATCTTTTCTTCCAGAAATCCTTCCAAAAGATCTGAAACAATTCAAAAGATCTTCTCTCATTGTGCCAGATCCAGGCACCCACTTACTGGCTAGGGGAATTTGATTTTCAATGCAGCTCCCCTGAGCTAGAACATCTGACTCAATTCCCAGAGGAATTATCAGCACCAGATTCTGGTGCGGACCCATTACTATTATTCACAACACTTTTCTTGACCCAATGTCTTGCTCATTTCATTCTGGATCTCATTCACATCAATTTTACCCTTGCCTTTGTCTTGTCTCTGCTCATCCAATTTTCTTTTTACCAGACCTCTTCTTTCATTAATCCTACTTCTGCAGAATCTTGCAATATGACCGGATCTATTGCAATTAAAAGCACACAATATTTCTTTTCTTATATACTTGATTTCCTCTTGATCTGCACTGATTAGCCATGTGTCCAAATCCATTGCAATTAAAGCAGTAACCATTGAAAGAGTTGCCATTTCCTCTATTGTTAGATTTATTCATTATCATACTTCTGCATTCATTTGATCTATGACCATACCTTTTACACTTGAAGCATTGACCAGAGAAGGATGGACCATTTTGATTTACTCTGCTTTTGCACTAAGTATCTCTATGACCAAATTTATTACAATTAAAATAATTTCCATTGAATGATGGATATCTTTGAGCATTAGGCTGTCTTACCGGAGGTCTTTTGGGTCTGTTTCTCCCATTCCTTGGTTGAAAATTTCTTTGTCTGGATCCAGAGCTTTCACCTTTCTCATATCCAAGACCATGCTTGTCATCAGCCTTTTTATGACTTTCAAGCAGTGCTTCAAGTTTAGCTGAGCTTATCTTGAACTTCTCCTTGTATTCATTTGCAACTTCTAGGTCATGTCTGAGAATGACAATTTGCCTCTCAAGTTCTCTCTCATTGTCTCTGCTTTCTTGTAGATCAGACTCTAGATGGCCAGCTATTCTATCTAGTTTGCAGCATTCTTCAGTTCTTTCTTTTAGAGTTTGATTTAGGTCTTCTTCAGTC
Source organism: Cunninghamia lanceolata (assembly GCA_027924645.1). Lineage (NCBI taxonomy): Eukaryota > Viridiplantae > Streptophyta > Pinopsida > Cupressales > Cupressaceae > Cunninghamia > Cunninghamia lanceolata. The sequence goes on along the minus strand of BSBN01000659.1, from coordinate 4,511,741 downwards.
TTCTTCCTTTGCTCAATTTCTTTGGTTAGCCTCATTACCCCAGATTCCATCTCATGTTTTAGAACATAAACTTCTTTTCTCATCTTCTCACATTCCTTTGTCTTTTCTTCTAAAGCCTCATTCATGCCATTTTCTTCAATAAGATTAGCTAGTTGATGAAGTAGTTCCTTCCTTTTTCTATCCTTTAACAAGTCAATGCAATCATTAGCATCCTTAAGGTTTGCTTTCAGATCATCTATTTCTGCTTTGGACTGATCAAGATCTTCTAAAGCCAAATGAAGTTGTTCTCTGAGTGAACCCATTAAAACTCCTTCCCTGATTCTCCTCAAGATTTTAGGCTTCTTCCAAGGAACCTTGCTCCGATACCAATTGTTAGAATTAGGGCTAACAACTGAGAGGGGGGGTGAATCAGTTGTCTTAAAACTTTTAAAGCTTGCTGCAACTAATTCTTCTTTACCACTTCTTAGCAGATTAATGACATAATCATGAAAAGCAAGAATTAATAAAACATGAGCAGAAACATGAATAACACACTTGACACCAAGATTTTGACGTGGAAACCCGGTTAAGGGAAAAACCATGGTGGGGGTTAACCCACAAGATTATGCTCTATTAAAAGTATTACAAAGAGGGGAATGCACATGCATTCGGGCTCACTGCCCAGAGCTCACTTCTCAAGAGACGTTCACTGCCTAAAAGAATGTTTACAAAAGGATTATAGATTTTTGAACTGATAAGTAGCATCTACCAATGCAAGAATTCAGTTCCAGTTAAGCACATAATACTAATTTTACACACTTCATCTTTATTTTACCTTGTTTACTGCTCTGCCATAATCTGGACCTCAGATCTCTTCTCTTTCATACTTCAGTCTACCTTTTTTGCACTTACTCCATATTCACATCACTACCACACACCACATCACTTGAATCTATTAGCTATATATATCCACATCAATAATTCAATCTCCTTTCTGTCGGCCTTGTGAAGAACTTAACACACAATACAAATACTTTGTTCAGTAGGCTAAATCCATACACAAATAAAGATGTGTACCAGAAATAGCACTTGCATGTCACAATACATGTTAGCCACTAATATTATATCCCATACGCAACTCACCAAAACACTTCTATTGGATTAACACAGGGATCAAACACAAGTCGACCTGTTCTTCACTGAATTTTTCTGTCATATTAGGACCCGATACTCAGATGCTTATAACTTTTAATCCCTTTGTCACCGGAGGCTAAAATCTTGGATTTGGATTGTCCTAACATCCCTCTACACTCCCACAGATCTGCAACACCTAATGATTAACTGGAGAGATTTGCTGGTCAAAATACTAAACTTTGCCATATGCTCTATTTCTAGCTCCCCAGACTTAGATAAATTCTCATTCTAACTTCTGGTAAGAACAAATTATGTTATGTGGATGAGTGGAACAGTCTTAGTTTCCATCAATGACAACACTTGTCATGCGTAGCAGTGTCTCTTGCCAACACTTAAGTCCACATTTGGAGCAAGACCTAATATCCTTTGATAAGGGAAATACCAATCTAGATCATGCATCCTATGAGTATCCTCCATCACCATCCAATTACATGCCAACACAAGAGCCAACAAGTTCTATCTTGACACTACCATGTGATCCTAATCCTAGTCCATCAATCCCTCCACTGTCTAACTCCTCAAGCCCTCCATTATCTTCATCACCATGTCATTCTAATCTTTCACCAAAGGATGCGGTTGAGATAGTTTTACAACGGATGCTTGAAGTAAAAGTCATTGAAATTCCCGAAGTCAAACCATGTGAAGAAAGTCCATATGATGAACATGACTATTGTGCATACCATAGGACCAAAGGCCATAATACAGATGAATGCCCCATATTTTTCCTAATTTTTTACAAGGTGTACCAACATAGAAAGGGAAAGCATGCTAAATCATCCCAATCCCATGTGTCACCCCCATCTAATCCAAATCCTAATATATCCAATCTCATTATTCCTTCATCCAATCCAAATCCTAAGTCTACCATTATCCCTCAACCTAATCATGATCATAAGCCTACAACACCATCCACCCTTATCATACATACATTATATTGTCCATTCACACAAACACTTACAAATGATATGATCCAATGGCTGCTAGCAAGGGATAAAACACCCCCATGTCAAACACCCATTCATGAGCCTATAAAAGAGTCCAACACCATGCCCAATCTTACCACCCCATCATGTGGTCCACAACCTCTTGAGCCTATTGAAGAGTCTCCAACTATAAGTCCAAGTCAAGATCCATCATCCCCTCATGTCGATAACCCTCAAGAACATGTCAAGTCCATCCAAGAGTCTCCCATTTCCAATCCCATTCAAGCAACCCAAGAGCTATGTCAAGAGTATAATCCAAAGCATGTGGACACATCAAGCTCTCATTCAAATCAAGATCAAAGCATCTCTAAGTTCAAATCATCCATGACCTATATATTTTCTATGATCATGACGCTATTCATGAGCAAGTTTATCCCATTCATAGCACACTTAATCCTATTTATGCTCACATTTATGATCAAGGCTCTATCTACAATCATGAAAACATTGATGATGCTCTTAGCCAAACTTTATGCATTCCATGATCAAGAGATTATCACTTAACCTATCCCTACTCCCATAACTATCCATGAGCAAGATATCCAAATTGCTCCTATCCATCCTCCACCTAGTCCCATCCATAATTCCACAACATCCATTTGTCATGATGAGACACTTGCATCCCAAGTGAATATAGAAGATCAAACCAATAGCTTGGATCTAAATGAACATAATCAAGATCCTAATGATCCTTCCACATCCACCATCGATCCCATTTCAAAGACATCATATCCTATTGGTCTATCCACCCTCATCCATGAATGTTCTTCCTTAGAACAACAACAACCATTATCCACTTCACCTTCTCCATCCAATAATAAGCTCAAGTCTAGTTCCCAAAGCACACCAAGTCCCATTGTCCACTGCATACTCCAAAACATGAATTACCAAGGTAAAGGATTAGGCCTTCATGAACAAGGTATTTTGGAGCCAATCCATGTCAAGGTCCCTCCACGCTCATATGGCCTTGAATACACACCCCAAGGTAAACACTCTAAAGATGTTGGTAATTCCCCCATGCATCCTAAGTCCACTTTCCATCAGAAACCACATCATATACCCACAACTTATGTTGTCATTCCACCTCCACCATCCTACAAATACCAAAAGCATGTGACCATACACTTTCCACCATCCACTTTACCTCTTCTTCTTCCAACTCCTAATTTCCCTCCATCCACTTTGCCTCCACTTCTACCAACGCCTAATTATCCACTTATCCATAAGTCCCCTAAAAATCCTAATCATGACTAACAAATGCACATATTGTCTAAACATAAATCTTCCACTCATTCCACCAATCCCATGGGATTCAAAAATAAAAATTTGGATGCCTCTATGTATGAAGCCAAAAATCCTACCAAAAATCCTAAAAATCCTCATGCCTTGGGGCATATATGCAAAGAATTGAAGCATTTAATCTATCCAAATCGCTATATAAGTCCATACTTCCACATGAAAAGTCCAAAAGAAAAATGGTTTGGGTCTCTAAGTAAAAGTTAAGCAAGTCAAATGAGGCATCCTCCTCTAAAAAATCCCAACCATTCCCTTCCATCCAAAATTCCCATTCCATTCAAAAATTTCAAAAATCCCACAAGCAAAGCAAAAATCATAAAAATTCTAAGTCTATGTGGATTCCTAAATCACTAAACCACCCATCCACTAAGCAAACATTGCCATTGCTTCCTACACCACCATCCCATCAAAAGATTCAATGTTTAACATGGTGTGTGCAACCGTTGGTCATGATTCCATTCTCACATCCATCCATCTCCCCATCCTTCATCCACTATCCTCCCTATCTTCCCCATAACCTCCCTATGGTCCATGCTTTTGCATAAACCTTTCACCCATCATTTTGCATAAGTCTTACATAATTCACATCATAATCCATTAGATTTCTATCCATAATACACTATCCCCCATCCTTGCATAAACCTTTCATAATCCACATCATAATCCACTATCTACCTAATCCATCTCACTTTCACACAATCCCCTACCAACATCCATTAGCATAATGACATGGTCCATGCGATGACACTCTCTAATGGGACTATCACCTTTCATGGAACTTGACACTTGACTCCCTCCTATCCATATCCACTTTCTCCCATCCAAAAAATAAAAAAAGGTCAAAATCAAAAAAGTCAAAAAAAAAATCCGTCCTCTGGTGAAAACCTGGTAAACAGGCACCTTGGATAAGTACCATGATGAAAACCTAGAAAACAGGTGTCATGTGTAAGAAAAAAAGAAAAAAAAAGTAAAGAGAAATCCCTTTGTCCAACGGTGAAAACCTGGTAAACAGGCACCTTGGATAAGTACCATGATGAAAACCTGGCAAACATGCATCATGTGTAGGTTAATCTTCTATGTCACTTACACTTGGGGGCACATTGTCTCATCCATCTTATCATTTCCAACCTATCATTTTCCATATTGTCATGTCATATCTTGCCATATCCTATCCTACCATCCTTAGCCATTACACCCACATACATACACCTATCATATTGAATCCATCCATCCTCCTTTCCTCCATTTGATCTTGATAAAGATATGGGGACAAAATGTTGAAATATGATTTGGATATCTCTTGATATACCTCATCCCTTCCAAATGATCCTATCGTAAGCCTTGTCATGTAAAATCCATCATATCATTACTCTTTTGTTATGAGCTTTGTCAAGTAAAATCCTAAGTATTGCACCTAGAATGCTGCATGTTATTCCTATGCAACACAACCTTTGGAGATCACATCCTAGCTCCCTTATGTTGTATACATCCATTCCACTATGGCCTATCCTCTTACCTATCCATCTATCATGAGCCTTCCATCCCCTTTACTATCACCAATTCTTTTATCCATTCATCCAATCCCATTTACCTCCTTGCACCTAGACTTGGATTTCCCCTTGTCATTGGTATCTAGCACTAAGGCTACCCCAATTGTAAATCCAATTCCATCCCAAAACAGTCAAAACAAAACCAAATATTCCCAAAAATCCAAAAAAAAAAAAATATCAATCCATCAAATCCAATCAAATCATCAAATCAAGCCAATTTATCAATCAATCAAAATCACATCAATCCAACCCATAACATCCCATAAATAACATCATATATCATCAAACATCCAACCAATCCCATCAATCCATAATCCGATCAATCCATCCATTTTTCATCATCACCATCAATAAAACAATCAGAACTACATCTCATCTCTATTGTTATGTGCCTTGATCCCATGGATACAGGGTATGTAGGCAATTTGGGATACGAAGGAAGTACCCAAATTTAGGCATAGGCGATAGACTTTTTCCATCTTCTATCCTTCTAATATTTACCAATCATCATCTTCATCCATCTCTCATTTCTTCTGTCATCTATCTCCCACATAATTCATATCAATCCAATTCATTCAAATCAATTCATCATCATTATTCACTCTATCCAATCACCATATCCATTCTTCCAATCAAATCAAATCAATCATTTAAATCAATTATTCAAGTCCATCAAAATCAATTCATCAAATCAAATCAATCACTCAAATCAATCATTCAAGTCCATCACAATCAATTCATCAAATCAATCCAATCATCACAATCATTCTCATCAAATCAATTCCAAGCAATGATCCATTTGAAAGTCATCCTTAATCCATATGAATCAAGTCAATCAATCTTGTCAAATTATCCAATCGCATCCTTTGGTCTTGATCCTAATCTTGTCATAAACCAAATCAATCAATCAATCATCATCATTATCAATGGGATATATCATTCCCACATCCTTTAGTTGATCTAGGGATATATCATTCCCTACAATGATGACACTATTATCATCATTATCATCATCAATCAATCAATTAATCATTGGTTTACAGCTTGACAAGGGCAATACGTTTGTTTGTTTTTGAATCATTTGTGCATGCTTGCTTGTGTGTTATCTTTTTATCTTGCATTTGAATCACATCCGTATCTTTTTAGCTAATATTCATATCTTGTGTATGTTAGAATAGCTTTTTTGCATTATCCTTTGCATCTAATGTCATATCTTACCTTTTGTGCATTAGGACCTTAATGCTTTAAGTTTTCTTCCTCATACGTTAGACATGGTTGTATTATGCTAGGGCACAAGACACATAGTCACCTTGGTGCATAACGTCTAGTGCTATATCAAACATCATGATTGCTCACCTTCATTGAAGCATAATACATCATTCATTTCTTCTATCCATTCCCTTCCCTTTTCTTCCTTAACCAATCCCTTTCATTTCAAAATCCTACTCGTGTTTGTCCAACCTGCCTATCCTCTCGAGGGGGGCATCCTCATCCTATCTTTCCATCATCATCATCCTATTTTTCCATCATCACCCTATCTTTCCATCATCACCCTATCCATTTTCCTCTATCCATGCCTTAGCTTCTTTGAAATGATGTTACTCAACATAAATCTCATCATCTTGAACATCATCTCAAAGAGGGGCAAAATGTAGACACCCAAACTTGTCCATGTCTTGCAACACCTAGTCAAACACATTATTAGAGACATCATTTAACATTTTATCCTAATCCCACTCCTAATTCCACTTATCCCATTAGCCAATTAATTAAATAAATTTTATTTATTTAATTAATTTTCCATCATAATCCCATCCCATCCTAATCACCTAGCCAATTAATTAAATAAATTTTATTTATTTAATTAAAATCCCATCTTAATCCCATCCTTATCCCACTTTCCACTTAATTAAATAAATCTTATTTATTTAATTAATTTCCCAATTAATATCCCAATTAATTCAAATAAAATATTTGAATTAGGTCATCACCTTTCACCACATTCCAACACTTGTCCACCTCTCATTTGAATCATGTGTGATAGTACAACTTTCATTTAATATCCTTCACATGTACAACTAATAAGACCTAATTTTTTAAATTAAAATTTTTTGTGTACATGATCATACATGAACTTTATTCTCCTCCTCACACTTGTGGGAATAACTAATCAATCCTAGCCATCCACATCATTCAATTAGCCTTTCAGTCTCAACCATCAATCCAAATCAACCCTTCCCTATAAATCAACCCCCTCACAAGCCATTAGATCATCCGCATCTTGAGTATCCTTATGCCATCAAATCCTCTCCACAATCTTTTATCCATTGTCTTCTTATCCATTATCTCCCATCTATCATCCTTCCATCTATCATCTTCATCTTATTGTTATGCTACTGAATTGAGCAATCGACATACTCAATCAATTTATCTTGCATGCATCTATCATTCTATCTATCTGAGGCATTGAAGATTTTGGATTAGGTAATGCATTGTATTATTTTATCATTTTGATTTATCCAAATTTTTCGTATACACATATAGATTTGTGCGGACCTACAAGAGTCGGAAGTTTTCAAGGTGACATGTATTTCATGTTGTTGATTGATGATTTCTCTAGAATGACTTGGGTAACTTTTCTCAAAGAAAAATCAAAAGCTCTAGATATGTTTAAAGCATTCAAGGTTATGGTTGAAAATGAAATTGATTTTAAAATCAAGTGTTTGAGGTTTGACAGAGGTGGTGAGTTCACCTCCAATGAGTTTAACTACTTTTGTGAAGATCATGGAATAAAGAGGCATTTGCCATCCCCTAGGACTCCTCAGCAAAATGGAGTGGTGGAAAGAAAGAACTGGATAGTTCAGGAAGCAACAAGTACAATGTTGAAAGAAGAAAATTTATCGAATATCTATTGGAGAGAAGCTATTCACACTACAGTTTACATACAAAACAGAGTGCAAGCAACTTGGGTCAACAATTCAAAGACTCCATATGAGCTATGGTATGGAAGAACTACTATAAAATATTTTAGAGTGTTTGGAAGCAAGTGCTACATTAGGAGAGATTAAGAAAACTTGGGAAAGTTTGATACAAGATCAGATCAAGAAATCTTTCTTGGATATTCTATAAAGAGCAAGGATTACACGTGCTACAACAAGAGACTGAAGAAATTAGTGGAAAGTGTAAATGTCAAAGTGGATGAAGAACCATATCTGAGTTCAGTGTTAATAGAAGGATATGAATCTGATGAGATCCCTTGCAGAGAAGAAGAAAGAGAAGAAGAAAAGGAAAAGGAGAAGCAAGTTGATGAAGAAGATGCTTTGGAAAGGATTCCTAAGACCCCCAAGTATGTGTAGAAGAATCTTTCTGAAGATTAAATTATTGGAGATAAGAACAAAGGTGTATTAACAAGAAGAAGTATTTCTATGGTAGATGAACAGGTAAATTTGTGCTTATTGTCTAAAATAGAACCCAAAACAGTGATTTAAGCATGTAAAGATGAGCACTAGATCAAGGCTATGGAAGAAGAATTGATACAGATTGAGAAGAATTAGACTTGGGAAGTTGTCCCAAGACTAGCAGACAAAAATGTGATAGGAACTAAATGGGTCTTCCGGAACAAGTTAAATGAGAATGGAGAAGTAGTCAGAAATAAGACTAGGCTTGTGTGTAAAGGCTACTCACAAGTGGAAGGAATAGATTATGAGGAAAAATTTTCTCCAGTGGCAAGATTGGAGGCCATTAGAATGTTCTTGGCTTTTGTAGCTCATAAGGACTTTAGAGTCTATCAGATGGATGTGAAATTTGTATTCCTAAATGGAGAGTTGGAAGAAGATGTATACATTGAGCAACCAGAAGGCTTTCAGTTATCAATGATCCAAATATGGTCTACAAATTGAAGAAGACATTATATGGACTCAAATAGGCTCCTAGAGCATGGTATGCAAGATTGGATAAATACCTGTTGTAGCAAGGATTCATAAAGGACACTGTAGATAGCAATCTATACTTCAAAGTTGAAGAAAATTAAATCCTGATCTTGGAAGTATATGTTGATGATATAATCTTTGGAGGAAATAAAGGAATGTGCTAGAGATTTGTGGAAGAGATGTAGAAAGAATTTGAAATGTCAATGTGTGGGGAAATGAATTTCTTCCTTGGGTTACAAATCAGTCAATCAGAAAAAGGTATTTTCATTTCACAGTCTAAGTATGCTAAGGAAATGTTGAAAAAGTTTGGAATGGAAGACTCCAAACTAGTATGTACTCCCATGACTACTAGTTGCAGGTTAAGCAAAGATGATGAATCTCCTAAGGCTGATCAGAGCAAGTACAGATCAATGATTGGTAGACCATTATACCTAACTGCTACTAGACTAGATATCATGCACGTAGTTTGCCTTGTGGCTAAATTTCAAGTAGATCCCAGAAGGTCACATGTTTTAGTAATAAAGAGGATATTTAGATACTTGAAAGGCACTCTAGAGTTTGGCCTATGGTATCCCAAGGATATTGATTTCTCTTTGAGTGCATATACAGATGCATATTGGGTAGGATGTGCAGATGATAGAAGGAGTACAAGTAGTGGTGCTTTCTTTCTGGGAAACCAACTTGTCTCATGGTTAAGTAATAAGTAGGACTCAGTGTCACTATCTACTACAGAGGTAGAGTACATTGTAGTAGCATCTTGTTGCACACAGGTGTTATGGATGAAGTAGACATTGAAGGATATCAAAGTGTCATATGATGAACCTATTCCTATCTTATGTGATAATACAAGTGCTATCAACATTTCAAAGAATCCAGTAATGCATTCAAGCACAAAGCATATTTCAATCTGATATCACTTCCTAAGAGAGTAGGTTGCAGAGAATGAGGTGAAATTAGAGAATGTGCTTACCAACGATCAAGTTGTAGACATCTTTACAAAGGCTCTTGCTAAGGATACTTTTGAGTATCTCCGACAAAAGTTAGGGATTATTTCTCCCCCTTTTAAATAGATGCATAAGTGTGTGCATATGTTTGGGAAGCATTTAAAGATGCATTTTTGGTCTTGGACTGATGTTGAAAGCTACCTCTCAGGGGGAGCAGGTAGTGATACTATTGGTTGGTACAGTCATATGGAGCATATCTTATGACCCTAAGGAGAGTGCAGAAAAGTAAGTGCAGTGGAGATAGAGCAGGTACTTGCTGGTGTTGTAGTTGTGGCCCTTTGCCATTGATGTCAAAAGGGGAGAGAGTTAAAGTGGTTGAAAAACCATTGTGCAGGAAAGTGTGTGAAGAGTAAGAGTTGCTCCAGTCAGAGGGAGTACTACTGAGCTACTGACTGATTGCTTTAGATCTTGATGGTTTTTTAGAAAGTTGGTGTTGCCATCAATGAAAAGGGGGATATTGTTAGAAACTTGCTAGTGTTGTCATTGATGTCAACATCTACTAGGTAATTAACTTGGTTTCCAAGTGCTTTTGAGAAAATTTGAATAAAAAGGTGTGTAGTGTGATAGAGGTATGTTCAGTTATCTGCTCCACATTTCTTCATAGTTGAAGATATGATTGTATGGTTTGAAAGTGTTGATCAGAGGGTGTTCATAGGTGTTATATTTAGAGTTTCAAGTTCTAGATGAAGCGATAGTAGAAGATGTGCTTGATAGCGTGTTTAATTGTGAAGAAGGTTGTCTGGGAGAAATAAGAATGCTCCGCATTTCTCCGCATTAAGGTCTCTCATCTTGTGGATCTGGGAAAGTGCTTATATTATCTATTTCTACCTTGCATTGAAGTTTCTAGTGTTGGGGTGCTCCACAAGTCTAGTTCTTATGTTGGTGTTTAGTAGCAGTGTATTCTGATGTGCAAAATGAAGACACTCTTTACTTCAGATGGTTGTAGTAGTTTTGCAGAAGATTTTGATGATGCTAAATATTTTGGGAAGGTGTGTGAATGCTATGGAGTGTCTCTCTCTTGTCTACATGATGTTTTTGGACTTGGAGAAGCATGGATGTGGTCATTAGCTTAGGTTTGGCTGAATTGGCTTACTAGCACCATTTGTGGAGGTACCTCGTGGATTGTGGATGTGATGAGCAATTTGGTGATACAAATTTGAGTCCTAGTTAACCCTTGACATGGTCCACTTTCACTTCTTTCCATCGTGGAAGTGTTTGGTGCCAACCTAATTGGTGTTGCACATTTGAGGTGCACACGCTTCATTAGGACCAACCTAATTGAGATAGGTCTTGATTGTAGATGGTATAAATGCAAGATGAAGTTGAGTGGAGCAATGTAAAGAAGATGATTCGAATGTGAATCAAGGGTAGTGAGTTCTGTGCGAGCTTAAATGCTTATGACTTTGAAATGTCATGAGCAAAAGGTGTCTACATTTTAGTGTGCCTGAAGTTGTTGGAGGTAGTGAGCCAAAGGTTGCAGATGGCAAGGAGTGGCAGTGGTGGATTTCTCCTGTTGCTTTGAGATAGTGAATCTCTCTGTAACAGTCTTCTTCTTTCTTCTCTCTTTTGGGCAGTGAGCCTTTCTTCTGGGTAGTGAGCCCTTTGCAGTGAACCTATTTGTTTTTGATGTTGCTATTCATATCTAAGTGAGATAATCCTCACCGTGGTTTATCCCTTCTTAGGTTTTCCACGTAAATCTAGTATTCTTATGTGTTTGAATGTGTTTGCATTGATGCTTCATATGTTTACATTCTGCTAATGCATAATAAGAGGTTGATGTTTGGAATTGCTTTGAGGGTTTAATGTCTTAATAGACAATTGATTCACCCCATCTCAGCTGTCCTATGCATTCTAACATTGTATTTTTATTTTGATCTTTTATCATTTGCTTTCACAATTTAATATTGTTGCAAGTATGTGCTTACTGGTGTTGTCATTGATGTTAACATATCTGTGTTGTCATTGGTGTCAACTGTGCTCTTGTTTTGATACTTAATTGTGTTGAGTCACTTGCTTTGTATTGGGTTATATAAGTGTTGAAGACAATGAGAAAGTGTTCCTGATATTGAGTTTCCAAGTGCTTTTGAGAAAATTTGCTCTCCTAGTGGAAACGGTGTGTTGCAAAGTTTCTTGGCTTGTAGAAGTATAGTGCAGTGTTTTTCTCCGCATATTTTGTATATTGAATATCTTTGTCTGCAGATTGGAAGTTATGTTAAGGGATGTCTGTAGATGCTATGTTTCAAGTTTGAGCCTTCAGTATGAAGATTTGAGCGAGTTTTGTTCATCAGAGTAAAAACTATTTTTCTGTGCATTTAGTGGTGACAGGGAGAATGTATTTTGCTCCGCATTTCTTTGCATTTGAGTCTTACAGTTTGCGGTTCTGGAATTAAGTTTGTAATGATTTTATGTGCCTTTAGTTCAAATGGTTCATGATTTGGTGGTCCGCAAGCGATCTTTCTTTATGACAGTGGCCGACAATAATGTTCAAGTGCTCCAGTTTGAAGAATCTTATAGATAAAGTGTTTCGAGGTTGTGTGGATGTTCTTGGTAATTGTAACATGCTTGTGGATGTCTCTAGATCATGTTCCCACCTTTTGATTGGTCCACAAAATATAATCTGGATCCTACATGAAGTGTGCTCTTAAAGGTCTTAGTGTTAACATCAGTTTTGGTCGACTTGGTTGTTTTCACTACTTGCGATTATACTTTGGAGTTTGTGATAGCATGTTGTTGTGTGGAAGATTACATTTGAGTCCCAGCTAAGGAGTGGTTTGGTCCACATTCATTCTTTCTCTTTCATTAATCTGTTTAGGTCCAGACCTATTCTAATGTATGTATGGTTGCCGACCTTGGAGATTGTTCCAATGGTTGATGATTGTAATGCCGACCTTGATGATCATTCCAATGTTGATGAATTGTATAAATACTTGTAATGAAGTCATGAAAAATGTATCAATGTGCGAAGATGCGAAGATAATTATGAAGTAAAAAGTAGAGCAGAGCAGAGGATGTTTATTGTGCTTCAATGTAACTGAACCTTGGCATAGTGTAGATGCTACTATCTTAGTTCACCATTCTGGCAGTGAGCCACCCCATTGGCAGTGAACCTCTTCTTTTGCAGTGAGCGATTTGGGTAGTGAGCCCTAAGGCACCGAGCCTCTAATTTTTGGTATTGTTATTACATATTATATCATGGGCTAACACTCACCGTGGTTTTTCCCTTATTGGGTTTTCCACATAAAAATCTGGTGTCTCATGTGTGAATGTGTTTAAGTTTTTAATTTCATGCTTTCATGGTTAAATACAATACCAGTGATTAAATAGATGATATATTAATGGTTTTGAAGTATTGGTTACAATTAATTCACCCCCCCTCTCAGTTGTCTTGCTCTTTTCAACAAATATCTATTCATTTGCACTAGTTTTCTGGGTTATTCATCTTTTCATATTCTAACATGGTATCAGAGCTATTCTAGTGAAAAATAGATTTTAGTTTCCTTTTTGAGAGATTCAGGGGGCGGGTGGGGGGGGGGCGCTAATAATATTTGCTTGCAGGTTTTTTGAAAACCTAGTATGCTCTTCTCTTACATTTTCAGATGATACGGAGAATAAGAAAAGTTAACCCAGAAATATTTTAACCTCTAGGGTTTTGCATATGTGTTTTCTGAGATCTAGGTGGTTGCAACATTTCTGGTTATACTGGTGGTATTTTTTACTGTTCCAACATGTCCAGGAGGCTCGAGAATGTCAGATATGGCTTTCGTTTCACCGAAATCAGAGTTCATTTGACATAGTTGTGGAATAGGGGTTTTTAAGCTTGGATTTGGAATACAGATTCAGTTTGAAGCATTTTTAGGCCAAAAGGACCTTGCCATTGCATCCAAGAGGCCTCACAGATAAATTTTTGGGTCAAGAAGGAAAAATCTTAGGCATGTCAAAAAGGAAAAATCTTTCTGGGTTTTGTTCACCGCATCAAAGAACTATCTAAGTATCTATTATTTTTTCATGTAGCAAACAAATCATGAAAAAACTTAATTAGAAATTTTTAGTAGACCCCCTCTCCGTTGACAGTTGCAGATTTGAAGGCAGTTTTCAAAGGCTTCGTTCTAGCTCATACTAGCTCTGTTTCTCAAAATTTATTTTTGATTTGGGCTATTTTTTCGTTCTCTTTGCACCAGTGTAGATGTTTTTTGATTTTGATGTAGATATTTTCTAGAAATTGTAGATTCTCACTCTTGACACTACACAGTTCTCATTTTGGGAACTTCAGAGAAGCATAAATTTTGTCTATGACCTCGGATTGAGGTGATTTGTTTTTTGAAAGTACATGTATTTTGTGTACTTTGTAGTGGTGTTGCTTGTTTCACTTGGTTTCATTCCAGTATTATACTTTCAACCTGTTGGAATGTAAAATTGCATACCAATTTTTGCAAAAAAATTTAGGTTTCCATGTGAAAAAATTAACTATAACTCTTAGAAATACACTTGCTCAATCTACCTGAGGAGCCTACTTTGGAGAACCATAATTTTAAGCCTGCTCAGCTTTATGAAAAATCACCTTGCAAGCATACTTTCCTATCATATGTGAGTGCACATGTCTGATTTTAGCTTCTCATAACGAGATTTGACTAAGTTTTGAGAAGTCAAGTTGAAGCGTTTTGGAAAAGTTTTGCTGTTTGCACAGTGTAAAATCAGTCCAGGAGGCCAACTTGGGAGGTTAATATCTTGCAGATGGATAATGCTCATGATGAACCAATTGGTGTCCCTAATTCACCAATTGGCTTCAAGGCTCCAGCTCATCGGTTGCTATTTTTTCAAAATGAAAAGCAAATGCACTTAGCCCTGATTTCACAGGTTTCACCTCTAGAGAGGTCAACTTTGGCCCTAAATATTTTGTGATCAGAAATGATTGGTGAGAAAATCTCTTGTACACATGCTCATCAAGCCTAAATAAACTAAACCCTCTAGTTTCAACTTCCCAAGAAGAGATTTAATGGTTTTTCAAAATTGCAAGTTGGTGAGCTCTAATCAGGTTTTGACAGGTGTAGTTTTCAAGAAGGTTCATTTGGAGGCTAATATCTAGCAGTTGGGTGATGTTCATAACAAATCAATTGATGTCTCAGATTCTTCCCATATTAATGTGCTTTCATGCCAATTCTAAAAATCCCAGCACTTTAGTTGATATTTTTTTAAAGTCAAAACCAAATGGCTTTTACACAGTTTTTGTGACTGCACTTCCAGAAAACTGCAAAAGGGTCAACTTGGATACTTGATATTTCGTAAAGGAAGAAGATTGAAGAAAAACTATTTTTCCTACATGTTCATGTGACTTAAATGAACTAATCCCCAGGATGGCAGCTTCTCAAAATCATATTTGATATTTTTCCAAAGAGGCAAGATGATGGGTTTTAGTTGAGTTTAAACAGGTGCAAAAAATGTTGAATGAGCTAATTTGATTGCAAACGGCTTTTAATCCTAATAACTTCATGCCAATTCGTCTAACAACCATACTCCCCTATCATAACTCAACATGTTGGTGCATTGTCATGGCTCCAGGAGAAAGTTTGATCAGTTTTCCAAGGCAATTTTGGAGGCCATTTAACTTGTTTTGCTCACAATACAAAATACCAGAAAGTAAATTTTGATGACAACCCATTTCAAATGTTTACTTTAAAAGTAGATTGGAGTGGTCCCAAATAAATTCATGACAAAAAACTTGTTTCAAAATGAAATTTTTTTAGCTGGGCCCATAGGTAGACCCGACATGCGTCACACAATTATGAAGTTATAAGGCCAAAGACACCCTTTCTAATGCATTTGCATGTTGTTCATGATGCCAGTAGGTAGAAGTTCCAATTTTAATATTGTATGGCATGATATGGAGAAAACAAAAGAACCATTGGAATTAAAACATAAAGAAATGGATGTGTACAAATTCCTCAAAATTGTAGGTGTGGCACTATGCATAAAATGTTGCACCATCAAGCTTATGTTTAGGGGCAGACTTGATGAAAGCTAACTTTAACATGTCAAAGGAACAGTTCGAAGGAAAATTTGGCATATACTTGGGACTTCCCTAATTGGTATGCACAGGCTAAGCAAGAACTGACACGAGCTGTAGCTATGCCACAATTTTTTGCAAATGAAGAGACTACGAATTCTATTACTATTTTTACATCGATCCAAGAAACTAATTACATCCTCTCAGTGTGCTACATGAGGATGTTAATAATGCCTTTGCTGGTGTGGAATCTGGAAGCCTCAAGGAATGTTGATCGGATATATGCAAAATTGAATTATTGAATAGACTTTTCGGCAAATGCATTAGCGGATACAAATATGGTGTACATTAAAATATGGAAAATAAATCTTTGTGGCAGATTTGTAGATAGAAACGCATTAATGCTACCATGAAAGATTGATCATATGGACTGCCAGGATTGCAGAGTATTCCTGAAATGGATGTGTTTATTAAGCTTTAGAAACTTTCCAGCAAATGAAATTTGTGAGAGTAAAGCCAAATTCCACAACTGTAGCCAGTGAATTACTTTTGAACCCACTCCAATATGAGAACCTTTGATTTGATGGCCAAGACTTTCATCAAAATGAAATTTGGAGTTGAGGTTTTTGTTAGGCCAATCTATATTGGAAATGCTCTTTCTACTGTTCATTATGTTGGATTAGGTCCCTGCATGATGACCATTAGGCCAACTTCATTCCCATTTTTATTAGCCGAATCAAACTTTGATACAACTCCAGTTTCAAATATTGATGTCTCTAACTTAGATGCAGAGCCCATTGGGAGGTCCACATGGTTGAAGCAAACATCACAGGATACTAAACGACTGGACTTGAGTAATGCACAGATTGTTGTCACTGGAGGTCGAGGACTTAAAAATGAGGAAAATTTTAAAATAATAGAAATCCTTGCAGATCATAAGAAAGATGGACTTAATAAAGGTTCTGATATTTTACCAAATGAAGACAACCTGTGGAAAGAGTAATAATACTCTTGAACGTATTATTTGCACAATGCATCAAATGAAATATATTTTAACGAACACCACCTTCGCTAGCATCCTCTATACTAGCACCATATCATGAACTTTGGAACGAAGAAATAGCAGAGAGGAGCAGGAAAATCTACAAACGAAGCAAACCCTAAAAATGGCAAACAAAGCAAAAGCCTATCGGAGAGAAATAAAGCATCAGAAGATATTTTTAAAAGTCTCCCCGATACTCCAAGTCTCTCTGATAGGGCTAACGGATGAGTTCATAACAGAAAGATAGAATTTGATTTAGGGAGACATTTGCTTATTGGTAGAGATCATTTAGAGTTCCCATGATACGCCGATAATGTGGGCCTAGAAGCTAAAATTAACATTTATTGCTGAGATCAAAAGTATGAGATATATTGAAATAAACATCGAAATGACCTCCATATGTCCGAAAGAAGGTTTGAAGAGTCTCTCTGATATGCCAATATAAATTAAAAATGTGAAGAGATTATTATGAAGATTAGTGTGCCACGGTTGGAAAAAGAATATTAAAAAGAGATTACAGGAGGATGTAATTGCTGGTAAAACACTTGGGTAAATGAATTTCATAGAGAGGGGAAATGGAGGAGAGAAATATTTGTAAAGATGAAATAAATATTAAAGAAAATCAAAATCCAGAGAGAAAGCATATCTATGGAACAAGATAATTAGTCTCTTCGAAATATTGAAAACAGGAGAAGCATAAAATGATGAAAATAAATTTTATTGCATTCAAGTGTGGTGAACATTTTAGGGGAAAATATATTAAAGTCACCACACAAATATTTGCCTTGGGAAAATAAATTTCATTAAAATATTTTAGAGGAATTCATCGAGTGGGTAATTATTTACCTAAAGGATATTTTTATTTGAAAGTGCATATAATGACCTGTGAAAATATTTTCACTAAAGAAGTAAGGAGGGGTAATCGTTTTCACCCAAAGTGTATATTTTTGCCAAACGAAGGTGAAAACATATACAGGTTTATATTTGCTAACAAAGAGATTAAAATTAAAGTATTATGAAATACTTTATTCTTCACGGGAGGGTATATCAAATATCTCTTAATTAAAACAAGGTGAATACATTGACGAGGAGGTAAACATTTATTAAATTTAATCACCTCTTGAAACAAAATGAAGTTGTAACATATTTTCACCAAAATGTGAAATATTTTCACAAAGAGTTATAAAGTGGTGATTATTTTACCCCGGTGATATTTTTTCTAATTAAGGGCGAGATGTTTCCAACAAGAAGTGAATGTGAATGTAAAGATTGCCACCAAAGGAGAGATAATAATAATTAAAACTATTTTCATGGGATGTGAAGACAAAATGGAAATTAAAATCAAATATTTGTGAAGCTGGGAAATAAAAAATTAATTAAGTGTAATGAAAGGTTTCCCCAGATGAATGTGAAGGGTCATAACCCTAAAAATGCAAAGTATAAATGGAAGATAAAAATAAGGAAGAAAGTATGGAAGAATAATAAGCAACAGCAAAGCAATAATTAGGGTTAGGCAAAATATATCAAGATGAATACTTCCAAGCACATATTGTAAACTTTTTTGAATGGAGAAGGAATATTTTATTTGATGTCCAATCTATATGGTGTTCAATTATTTGTAAATATTCATTTATATGTGTTACTTGAGCTATCCCCAAAATGGTTTCCCTTGTTATTTAAATTAGTATATCAAGTATATATTTAATTTATCTAGTCACATTTGGTGATTCAATGTGCGCTACTTGATTGGTTTATGTGAGAAGTCGATTTAATTCCTCCCGAGTGATTTATGTTCATTGGTCTCTGCCAGGAGTTAAAACCCTTTAAACAAATGATCTTGGTTAGGTTTCCTTCTTACCAGAATTAAATGTCCTTTCAGTTGTTCATAGTAACCTGGTAAAATATCATTGGGATTGGGTAAGAAGAGCACAAGTAACTGACAATCTTGCACGTTTATACAAAGTATAAACATATGAGAAAGTGCCAAATAATTTGAGTTAAGCCAAGAGGGAGGACATATTTATCATACAAATCCTAACTTCGTTGCCTAAACTAGATAAGACACTGGTTATTTTAACAACATTTTAAAAACCTTATTTACATTTTTGAATCTCAAACATTAGCATTAGAAATAATCATCACACTTTGTATCTACTTCACACCTATTTGCCATCGTGAAGGTCAAACTAAGTCTGCATTAATCATTAAGGTATACCTGCCTAGGTCTGGCAGAGCTTGAAGTGAAGGGCGTTTAGCCATATCTACCCTATGTCAGTTAGCCAAAAATGTCAAGAGAGCCTGGCAACCTCTTAGGGTTAACAACCTGCGTTTTTGAGACCTAACAGAATTGGTGACTCTGCTGGGGAAACCTTTTAATAAATTTGGTTGATCATCTTATCACAGAGTCAATGAAATTTTGAATTCAAATAGCAATTGGTAACTTTGCTGGCAAGGACCTGGAAAGACACAATCATTTTCCTACTAATGAAAAGTAGGTGGCGACTCTGAAAAGATTTAAATATTATCGAACAATGAATGGAAGAAGATCTCTATTCCAAGAGAAAAGGTGGACAGACAAGCATGGATCTCCTTATGGCAAAGGACCTCAATAAGTAAATGAATTCAAGGGACAGGTGGAAGAGGAACAGGAGAGGTTTGCTGATCAAGCTGTCGTTGATCTTGATAGCATGACTAATCAGGAATTAGAAGTGTATTTAGAATGGAAAGAACAACAGCTTAGGAGGATACAACAGATGATACAAGGAATCCAAGATAGACAAATGGCACAATTAACCATCCAGGCATCAAAACCACCAAAATATGTCCCTCCACATAGACAAGGTGGAAATGTTAATTCACATGGGCCATTTCAGAACACATACTCCAGGTACTGCAAGAGTACCTCATAATGCATATGCTAACCCTACTCAACATAATATACCACCACAAAGGCCCCAGTTTATAAATGCAGGTAATATTCCCCAACACTATCCACCACCGGGATAGTGGTATGCCCCACAATATCACCACCAACATACGTCATATCAAAATGTTCACTCTCATCAACCCATCCAACAAGATGCTTACCATCAGCCCCCATATGGATATCATATGCAGCAAGATGTTTTTACACCAGACTTGGAGCCCCAACATATTCTAAAAAATGAGAGTAATCTTCAAAATGTGGATGTTCCTTTTATCCCAGCCCACCCACCACAATATATGAATCAGCAGTTTAGAAATGAAGAGGATGACTATTTTCAACAAAGAGAACAAACTCTTGATGAAGAGGAAGTGTGCATATCTGAAAATGATTTTCAGATTTATTCAAACCCCATATATGATGGCATAATAGAGCATAGTGAAAAGATATTTTGTGAAGGCATGCTGGAAAAGGAATTTCTAGTGTTCTCAAATCCATGTTATCAAGAGGATGAAATACTTTCAGACAATCAGGGAAGTGAATATGCTGATATACATGATGATGAGTCCATAAATGAAGGGAAATCAATTGATGAAATGAGCACATTTAATTATTGTAATGATGATGAAGAGAACAATGAGCATTCCCATTTTTCAGATCAGCCAGGAGGTCAATTTACAAGGTGTGACAGTGAGAAAAATAATAAAAAATGTTATATTAAAAGAGGATATCCTTCATGTGTCAAAACTGTATCACATGGTGAAAACTTTCATACTATCCCCAATCTTTAGATTCAAAACAAGGAAGAATTCCCAGGAATAAAAAATAAGCGCATCATACAACCGGATTTTGGTGATGTTTCTAGACAGGATTCGATGCAGTCAAATGAGAATAAGGTATATGACAGAGGCAAAAGGAAGCTTTTTTCTGATGGCCTTGTGCCCTTAGTCATGGTGTGGTTTTTTAAACCATATCATCTTAGGGTGAAACTGAGGTCATACTCTTTTGCCCAATGGAGTAGGCACTGGTCTACTCTCCAGACATTTGGGATCTTGCTATGCCCACAAGGGGCATACATCCCCAGCCAGAGCCACTGTTGGAACCTAAAATTACATACCAATTTTTGCAAAAAATTTTAGGTTTCCATGTGAAAAAATCAACTATAACTCTCAGAAATACACTTGTGCAATCTACCCGAGGAGCCTACTTTGGAGAACCATAATTTTAATCCTGATCAGTTTTATACAAAATCACTTTGCAAGCATACTTTCCTATCATATGTGAGTGCACATGTCTAATTTCAGCTTCTCATAATGAGATTCGACTAAGTTTTGAGAAGTCAAGTTGAAGGGTTTTGGAAAAGTTTTGCTATTTGCAGTGTAAAATCAGTCTGAGTGGCCAACTTGGGAGGTTAATATCTTGCAGATGGATAATGTTCATGATGAACCAGTTGGTGTTCCTGATTCAACTTATCAAAACCTACTTCTATGGCTAGTTTCAAGTCTCGATCTCATCGGTTGCTATTTTTTCAAAATGAAAAGCAAATGCACTTAGCCTTGATTTCACAGGTTTCACCTCTAGAGAGGTCAACTTTGGCCCTAAATATTTTGTGATTAGAAATGATTGGTGAGAAAATCTCTTGCACACGTTCTCATCAAGCCTAAATGAATTAAACCCTCCAATTTCAACTTCCCAGGAAGAGATTTAATGGTTTTTCAAAATTGCAAGTTGGTGAGCTCTAATCAGGTTTTGACAGGTGCAGTTTTCAGGAAGGTTAATTTGGAGGCTAATATCTAGCAGTTGGGTGACGTTCATAACAAATCAATTGATGTCTCATATTCTTCCCATATTCTTCCCATATTAATGTGCTTTCATGCCAATTCTGAAAATCCCAGCACTTTAGTTGATATTTTTTCAAAGTCAAAACCAAATGGCTTTTACAACAGTTTTTGTGACTACACTTCCAGAAAACTACAAAAGGGTCAACTTGGATACTTGATATTTTGTAAAGGAAGAAGATTGAAGAAAAACCATTTTTCCTACATGTTCATGTGACTTAAATGAACTAATCCCCAGGATGGCAGCTTCTCAAAATCAGATTTGATATTTTTCCAAAGAGGCAAGATGACGGGTTTTAGTTGAGTTTAAACAGGTGCAAAACATGCTGAATGAGCTAATTTGATTGCGAGCAACTTTTAATCCTAATAACTTCATGCCAATCCATCTGACAACCATACTCCCCTATCATAACTCAACATGTTGGTGCATTGTCATGGCTCCAGGAGAAATTTTGATCAGTTTTCCAAGGCAATTTTGGAGGCCATTTAACTTGTTTTGCTCACAATACAAAATGCTAGAAAGTAAATTTTGATGACAACCCATTTCAAATTTTTACTTTAAAAGCAGATTGGAGTGGTCCCAAATAAATTCATGACAGAAAACTTGTTTCAAAATGAAATTTTTTTAGCCGGGCCCATAGGGAGACCCGATATGCTTCACACAATTATGAAGTTATAAGGCCAAAGACACCCTTTCTGATGCATTTACATGTTGTTCATGATGCTAGTAGGTACAAGTTCCAATTTTAATATTGTATGGAATGATATGGAGAAAACAAAAGAACCATTGGAATTACAACATAAAGAAATGGATGTATGCGAATTCCTCAAAATTGTAGGTGTGGCACTATGCATAAAATGTTGCACCATCAAGCTTGTGTTTAGGGGTAGACTTGATGAAAGCTAACTTTACCATGTCAAAGGAACAGTTTAAAGGAAAATTTGGCATATGCTTGGGACTTCCCTAGTTGGTATGCACAGGCTAAGCAAGAACGGACACGATCTGTAGCTATGCCACATTTTGTTGCAAATGAAGAGACTACGAATTCTATTGCTGTTTTTACATTGATCCAAGAAACTAATTACATCCTCCCAGTTTGCCACATGAGGATGCTAATAATGCCTTTGTTGGTGTGGAATTCAGAAGCCTCAAGGAATGTTGATCGGATATATGCAAAATTGAATTATTGAATAGACTTTCCGGCAAATGCATTAGCAGATACAAATATGGTGCACATTCAAATATGGAAAAGAAATCTTTGTGGTAGATTTGCAGACATAAATGCATTCATGCTACCATAAGAGATTGATCACATGGACTGCCAGGATTGCAGAGTATTCCCAAAATGGATGTGTTTATTAAGCTTTAGAAACTTTCCAACAAATGAAATTGGTGAGAGTAAAGCCAAATTCCACAACTGCCGCTAGCAAATTACTTCCAAACCCGCTCCAATATGAGAACCTGATGTAGCCAACAACATACACTCAATAAAATTGTGCCATTAATCATGTGTGAGAGCCAAAGATTTGGGAAACTGGAAAAAAACTTCTATTCACCAACTCTGCTGCTACAATGAGAGAAAACTCTCTTATATCCAAGAAAATAAAAAAAACAAAAAATTACTTTTTTTGTCAAATTTCAACAATTGTCAGATTTTGCCATTTTAGGTAATTTTACATTCATATCTTGAGAATCCAGTTTTTTTGCGAAAACTTCCTAAAGCTAAGGTAGGACGAAAAGCCAACTAACTTCCTAAATTCAAAACATGAGTTTCGAGTTATTAAAAAAAGGAACTTTAAAAAAACTAGGAAAAACACTAAAATGCCATTTTGAGGGCCAAGATGAAAGTTTGAAGCCCCGAAAAAGTGCCAAGATGAGGTCCAACCGACTAGGGTGGGTTGGGAAACCACATGCCACCTCATAACGCATCCACCTATAAAATTTCATAGAAAACCCACATCCGAGTGAAAAGTTATGACCTCTGGAAGTCCCTGCATCATTCTCTGGTTGAAAAGAATGCAGCTCCTGCAAGTGAGTGTCTTTGAACTGCTTCCATTTGACAGGATCTAACCTCTACACTTCCCACTCTATAATCCACGTGCTATCTATTGGTGGCAATCCTTCCCACTGTACTAAATACTTGTTGCAATGCCCTTGTCGAGTGTAGGTAGTTTTCTTATCAAGAACCTGTGCAATCTTTTCCTTCTTCTTATGGGGAATGTGGTGATGCCATGCCACTTCTGGTTGACTATCTTCAGCATCATCCTCACCATGGAATGCATATAAATCAGAAATATTAAACACAGGAGAAATATCGAGATCATCTGGTAAACTAACCTCATATGAATTATCATTGATCTTCTTTGTAATTTTGCAAGGACCAATTTTCCTGTACTTCAACTTGTGGTATGTTCCAGTAGGAAACCGCTCTTTTCTCAAATATACCATCACTATGTCACCTTCATTAAATGTTTGATGTCACCTACTAGTATCCACTGTATTCTTGTACCTCTCATTACTATCCTGCAACTTCTGTCTCACATCTTTCTGGAACTATTGAAGGTGTTCTGCGAATGCTTCCCACAATTATGAAGTTATAAGGCCAAAGACACCCTTTCTGATGCATTTACATGTTGTTCATGATGCTAGTAGGTACAAGTTCCAATTTTAATATTGTATGGAATGATATGGAGAAAACAAAAGAACCATTGGAATTACAACATAAAGAAATGGATGTATGCGAATTCCTCAAAATTGTAGGTGTGGCACTATGCATAAAATGTTGCACCATCAAGCTTGTGTTTAGGGGTAGACTTGATGAAAGCTAACTTTACCATGTCAAAGGAACAGTTTAAAGGAAAATTTGGCATATGCTTGGGACTTCCCTAGTTGGTATGCACAGGCTAAGCAAGAACGGACACGATCTGTAGCTATGCCACATTTTGTTGCAAATGAAGAGACTACGAATTCTATTACTGTTTTTACATTGATCCAAGAAACTAATTACATCCTCCCAGTGTGCCACATGAGGATGCTAATAATGCCTTTGTTGGTGTGGAATTCAGAAGCCTCAAGGAATGTTGATCGGATATATGCAAAATTGAATTGTTGAATAGACTTTCTGGCAAATGCATTAGCAGATACAAATATGGTGCACATTAAAATATGGAAAAGAAATCTTTGTGGTAGATTTGCAGACATAAATGCATTCATGCTACCATAAGAGATTGATCACATGGACTGCCAGGATTGCAGAGTATTCCCAAAATGGATGTGTTTATTAAGCTTTAGAAACTTTCCAGCAAATGAAATTGGTGAGAGTAAAGCCAAATTCCACAACTGCCGCTAGCAAATTACTTCCAAACCCGCTCCAATATGAGAACCTGATGTAGCCAACAACATACACTCAATAAAATTGTGCCATTAATCATGTGTGAGAGCCAAAGATTTGGGAAACTGGAAAAAAACTTCTATTCACCAACTCTGCTGCTACAATGAGAGAAAACTCTCTTATATCCAAGAAAATAAAAAAAACAAAAAATTACTTTTTT
The DNA here is from genome assembly GCA_027924645.1 of Cunninghamia lanceolata. NCBI lineage: Eukaryota > Viridiplantae > Streptophyta > Pinopsida > Cupressales > Cupressaceae > Cunninghamia > Cunninghamia lanceolata. The sequence continues at coordinate 4,486,450 of BSBN01000659.1, read as the reverse complement.
TGTCAAATTTCAACAATTGTCAGATTTTGCCATTTTAGGTAATTTTACATTCATATCTTGAGAATCCAGTTTTTTTGCGAAAACTTCCTAAAGCTAAGGTAGGACGAAAAGCCAACTAACTTCCTAAATTCAAAACATGAGTTTCGAGTTATTAAAAAAAGGAACTTTAAAAAAACTAGGAAAAACACTAAAATGCCATTTTGAGGGCCAAGATGAAAGTTTGAAGCCCCGAAAAAGTGCCAAGATGAGGTCCAACCGACTAGGGTGGGTTGGGAAACCACATGCCACCTCATAACGCATCCACCTATAAAATTTCATAGAAAACCCACATCCGAGTGAAAAGTTATGACCTCTGGAAGTCCCTGCATCATTCTCTGGTTGAAAAGAATGCAGCTCCTGCAAGTGAGTGTCTTTGAACTGCTTCCATTTGACAGGATCTAACCTCTACACTTCCCACTCTATAATCCACGTGCTATCTATTGGTGGCAATCCTTCCCACTGTACTAAATACTTGTTGCAATGCCCTTGTCGAGTGTAGGTAGTTTTCTTATCAAGAACCTGTGCAATCTTTTCCTTCTTCTTATGGGGAATGTGGTGATGCCATGCCACTTCTGGTTGACTATCTTCAGCATCATCCTCACCATGGAATGCATATAAATCAGAAATATTAAACACAGGAGAAATATCGAGATCATCTGGTAAACTAACCTCATATGAATTATCATTGATCTTCTTTGTAATTTTGCAAGGACCAATTTTCCTGTACTTCAACTTGTGGTATGTTCCAGTAGGAAACCGCTCTTTTCTCAAATATACCATCACTATGTCACCTTCATTAAATGTTTGATGTCACCTACTAGTATCCACTGTATTCTTGTACCTCTCATTACTGTCCTGCAACTTCTGTCTCACATCTTTCTGGAACTATTGAAGGTGTTCTACAAATGCTTCCCCATCATCACTGACCTTATCTTTCATTGGTAGCTCTACCAAATCTAGAACACCCTGAGGATTCCTACCATACAGAATCTGGAAAGGGGACTTTCCCGTTGATCTGTTAACATAACTATTATTCAGCCTGGGGTAATGCCACATCCCATTGTTTTGGCTTTTCTCCAACAATACACCTCAACAAATTTCCCAGACTCTGATTGACTACCTCTATTTGCCCACCCGTTTGAGGATGATAAGCACTACTAAACTGTAACTTAGTCCCCATCTTCTTCCATAAAGTCCTTTAGAAATGACTGAGGAATTTGGTATCCCTATCAGAGGTAATAGTCTTTGGAACACCATGTAGTCAAACAACTTCTGAAAAAAAAAACTCTGCTACCCTCATTGCATCATTAGTTTTCTTACAGGCAATAAAATGAACCATCTTGGAGAACCTATCAACAACTACAAAAATGGAGTAATTACCTCATTGAGTATGTGGAAGTCCCAACACAAAGTCCATGCTCAAATCTGTCCATGGTGTAGTTGGTACTAGTAATGGCATATACAACCCTGTATTCTGTGAATGTCCCTTAGCCACTTGGTAGATTCTACACCTTGTTACATACTTAGTTATATCTCTTTTCATCTTTGGCCAGTAATATTTATCTTCTATCAAGGCTATTGTCTTGTCCTTGCCAAAATGTCTAGCCAACTCACTACTATGAAATTCTCTAATAATGTTTTCCCTCATAGAGCCAACTGGTATGCATAGTTGTTTTCCTTTAAATAGATACCCATCTTGCATAAAATATCCACCCCTAAAGTGATCCAAGTTATCAGATATTGGTGCCTTCAATTGTTCCACAATCTCCCAAAAATCATCATCAGACTCATACAAATTTTTGATGGCATCAAAACCAATCACCTCAGTTTCCATTGTGGTCAAAAGTGCAACACGCCTACTTAACGCATCTGCAACCTAATTTTGTTTTCCAGACTTATGCTTCAACACAAAATTGTAACCCTGCAAGAAAGAGACCCACTTGGCATGCCTACTATTCAATTTTTTCTGTGTTCAAGTATCTTAGTGCAATATGATTTGTAAACAATACAAACTCCTGGGAAACTAGATAATGTCTTCAATGCCTCAATGCTTGAACAATTGAATAAAATTCCAAATCATAAGTAGAATAATTCTTTCTCACTTCATTCAGCTTTTCACTAAAGAAAGGTATAGGTTTTCCAGCTTGGCTAAGCACATCACCTATTCCCACATGGAAGGCATCACATTCTACTTCAAATACCTTATCAAAATTTGGCAATGCAAGTATAGGTGCTTCTGTTATCTTTTGCTTCAAGTACTTAAAGCTCTCCTTAGCATCCTTGGTCCATACAAACTCCCTTCCTTTGGTGCAATCTGTTATAGGAGCTACAATACTACTGAAATTTTGAATGAACTTTCGATAGAAAGTGGCCAAGCCATGAAAACGTTTTACCTCTGTGATGTTGCTTGGACTAGGCCATTCTAGAATTGCCTTGACTTTTTTTGGATCCATTCTGACACCATCTTTATAAATGACAAAGCCTAAAAAAACCAAACTGTTCTGCATGAACCTACACTTCTTCAAATTGGCATAGAGCTTCTCCTTCCTCAACACACCAAAGATGATCCTCAATTGTTGTAGGTGCTCTTCTTTGTTGTTACTAAATACCAAAATATCATCAAAATAAACTACCACAAACTTACCAATGTAAGGTCGTAGTATAGTGTTCATCAATCTCATAAATGTGCTAGGTGCATTTGATAATGCGAATGACATAACCATTCACTCATATAATCCTTCTCCACTCTTAAAGGCTGTCTTACACTCATCCCCTTCTCAGATCCAGATTTGGTGGTAGCCACTTGATCTTGGTGAAATATTTGGCCCCTGCAAGGACATCCATCATGTCCTCCATATGAGGTATAGGAAACTGATACTTGATGGTAATCTTGTTAATTGCTCTGCTATTAGTGCACATCCTCCACGCTCCATCTTTTTTTGGGATCAACAATGCAGGTACAACACATGGGCTCATCCTCTCTCTCACCACACCTTATGAGTTCTGTTACTTGCTTATCCAACAACATACACTCAATAAAATTGTGCCATTAATCATGTGTGAGAGCCAAAGATTTGGGAAAATGGAAAAAAAAATTCTATTCACCAACTATGCTGCTACAATGAGAGAAAACTCTCTTATATCCAAGAAAACAAAAATAAAAAAATTACCTTTTTTTGGCAGATTTCGACAATTGTCAGATTTTGCCATTTTAGGTAATTTTACATTCATATCTTGAGAATCTAGTTTTTTCGCAAAAACTTCCTAAAGCTAAGGTAGGACGAAAATCCAACTAACATCCTAAATTTGAAACATGAGTTTTGAGTTATTAAAAAAAGCAACTTTAAAAAAACTAGGAAAAAACATTAAATTGCCATTTTGAGGGCCAAGATGAAAGTTTTAAGCTCTGAAAAAGTGCCAAGACGAGGTCCAACCGACTAGGGTGGGTTGGGAAACCACATGCCACCTCATAATGCATCCACCTATAAAATTTCATAGAAAATCCACATCTGAGTTAAAAGTTATGACCTTCGGAAGTCCCTGCATCAGAACCTTTGATCTGATGGCCAAGACTTTCATCAAAACGAAATTTGGAGTTGAGGTTTTTTTCAGGCCAATCTATATTTGAAATGCTCTTTCTACTATTCATTATGTTGGATCAAGTCCCTGCATGATGACCATTAGGCCAGCTTCATTCCCATTTTTATCAGCCGAATCAAACTTTGATACAACTCCAGTTTCAAATATTGATGTCTCTAACTTAGATGCAGAGCCCATTGGGAGGTCCACATGGTTGAAGAAAACATCACGGGATACTAAATGACTGGACCTAAGTAATGCACGGATTGTTGTCACTGGAGGTCAAGGACTTAAAAATGAGGAAAATTTTAAAATAATAGAAATGCTTGCAGATCGTAAGAAAGATGGACTTAATAAAGGTTCTGATATTTTACCAAATGAAGACAACTTGTGGAAGGAGTAATAATACTCTTGAATGTATTGTTTTCACAATACATCAAATGAAATATATTTTAACGAACACCACCTTTGCTAGCATCCTCTATACCAGCACCGTATCGTGAGCTTTGGAATGAAGAAATAGCAGAGAGGAGCAGGAAAATCTGCAAACGAAGCAAACCCTAAAAATGGCAAACAAAGCAAAAGCCTATCGGAGAGAGATAAAGCATCAGAGGACATTTTTAAAAGTCTCCCCAATACTCTAAGTCTCTCCGATAGGGCTAACGGATGAGTTCATAATGGAAAGATAGAATTTGATTCAGGGAGACATTTGCTTATCGGCAGAGATCATTTAGAGTTCCCACAATACGCCGATAATGTGGGCACAAAAGCTAAAATTAACATATATTGCTGAGATCAAAAGTATGAGATATATTGAAATTAACATCAAAATGACCTCCATATATCCAAAAGAAGGTTTGAAGAGTCTCTCTAATATGCCGATATAAATTAAAAATGTGAAGAGATTATTATGAAGACTAGTGTGCCACGGTTGGAAAAAGAATATTAAAAAGAGATTACACGATGAGGTAATTGCTGGTAAAACACTTGGGTAAATGAACTTCACAGAGAGGGGAAATGGAGGAGAGAAATATTTGTAAAGATGAAATAAATATTAAAGAAAATCAAAATCCAGAGAGAAAGCATATCTATGGAACAAGATAATTAGTCTCTTCGAAATATCGAAAATAGGAGAAGCATAAAATGATGAAAATAAATTTTATTGCATTCAAGTGTGGTGAACATTTTAGGGGAAAATATATTAAAGTCACCACATAAATATTTGAGTGGGTAATTATTTACCTTAAGGATATTTTTATTTGAAAGTGCATATAATGACCTGTGAAAATATTTTCACTGAAGAAGTAAGGAGGGGTAATTGTTTTCACCCAAAGTGTATATTTTTGCCAAACAAAGGTGAAAACACATACAGGTTTATATTTGCCAACAAAGAGATTAAAATTAAAGTATTATGAAATACTTATTCTTCACGGGAGAGTATATCAAATATCTCTTAAATAAAACAAGGTGAATACATTGAGGAGGAGGTAAACATTTATTAAATTTAATCACTTCTTGACATAAAATGAAGTTGTAACATATTTTCACCAAAGTGTGAAATATTTTCACAAAGAGTTATAAAGTGGTGATTATTTTACCCCAGTGATATTTTTTCTAATTAAGGGTGAGATGTTTCCAACAAGAAGTGAATGTGAATGTAAAGATTGCCACCAAAGGAGAGATAATAATAATTAAAACTATTTTCATGGGATGTGAAGACAAAATGGAAATTAAAATCAAATATTTGTGAAGCCGGGAAATAAAAAATTAATTAAGTGTAATGAAAGGTTGCCCCAGATGAATGTGAAGGGTCATAACCCTAAAAATGCAAAGTATAAATGGAAGATAAAAATAAGGAAGAAAGCATGGAAGAATAATAAGCAACAACAAAGCAATAATTAGGGTTAGGCAAAATATATCAAGATGAATACTTCCAAGCACATATTGTAAACTTTTTTGAACGGAGAAGGAATATTTTATTTGGTGTCCAATCTATATGGTGTTCAATTATTTGTAAATATTCATTTATATGTGTTACTTGAGTTGTATCCAAAATGGTTTCCCTTGTTATTTAAATTAGTATATCAAGCATATATTTAATTTATCTGGTCACATTTGGTGATTCAGTGTGTGCTACTTGATTGGTTTATGTGAGAAGTCAATTTAATTCCTCCTGAGTGATTTATGTTCATTGGTCTCTGCCATGAGTTAAAACCCTTTAAACAAATGATCTTGGTTAGGTTTCCTTCTTACCAGAATTAAATATCCTTTCAGTTGTTCACAGTAACCTGGGAAAATATCATTGGGATTGGGTAAGAAGAGCACAAGTAACTGACAATCTTGCACGTTTATACAAGGTATAAACATATGAGAAAGTGCCAAATAATTCGAGTTAAGCCAAGAGGGAGGACTTATTTATCATACAAATCTTGACTCCGTTACCCAAACTAGATAAGACACTGGTTATTTTAACAACATTTTAAAAACCTTATTTACATTTTCGAATCTCAAACATTAGCATTAGAAATAATCATCACACTTTATATCTACTTCACACCTATTTGCCATCGTGAAGGTCAAACTAAGTCTGCATTAATCATTACGGTATACCTGCCTAGGTCTGGCAGAGCCTGAAGTGAAGGGTGTTTAGCCATATCTACCCTGTGTGAGTTAGCCAAAAACGTCAAGAGAGCCTAGCAACCTCTTAGGGTTAATGACCTGTATTTTAGAGACCTAACACAACCTACACCTATTGTTGAGGATTTTGCAGTCATTGAGATCAAGACCACTAAGAAAATTCTTGCTAGTGGACATTGTAAATGCACTAAATTATAAAGTGCCATATCATATTTTCTTGGGGGGGTTCTTTGATTGAGTGAATAGGGGGGTTGTCTTGTGTGTGTTCTCTTCTTTTCAACATTTCTTTTCTAAATTTATTCATCATGGATCAAACAACAGTACCCATCTTAACTCCCTACAAATACTTTGAGTGGAAATCACACATTATAATCTATTTAAGGAAAGCTGGATTACATAGGATAATAATGGGACTTGAAACTAAACCTGCTAAAGTTGAAGATAAGCCTAAGTGGTTTAACAAATGTAATGAGGCTTATGAAACATTGTGTTTGTCTGTTTCTCTTGATTTTCTCTTTCACATTGAGTCTTTGAATTCACCAAATAAAATCTGTGTTGGAATTGGTCTGGACAACTAAGAGGGGAGGGTGAATTAGTTGTCACACAAATTAAACTTTTCTGCCTTTAATCCTCTTTTAGAACTTCTAATCAAATTAATGATATGAACATTAAAGAATGAATCAATAACACATGAGCATAAACATAAGTAACATACTTGACACCAAGATTTTTGACGTGGAAACCCGATTAAGGGAAAAACCACGATGGGGGTTAACCCACAAAGATTTTACTCTGTTAAAAGTATTACAAAAGATAATGCACATGCATTCAGGCTCACTGCCCAGAGCTCACTGCTTAAAGAAGACTTACTGCCTATAAAAGGCTCACTACCTACATGAAGAAAATTAAAATGAATTTGAATTGATAATTAGCATTTATCAATGCAAGGATTTAGTTCTGATTAAGCACAAAATACTGAATTGATACACTTCATCTTCACTCTGCCCTTTTTACTGTTCTGCTAGCATTTGAATCTTGGATCTCTGCTCTTTTCACATTTATTCCATAGTCACATCACACACACACCACAATAATTCAAATCCATCAGCTATATATATCCGCATCCAGATCTTCAACCACTTTTCAGTCAGCTTCAAGAACACTTAGAACTTTATTGAAAATTTTGCTATGTCAGCTAAATCCATGTACACTTGTAACACGGACCAAAACTTGCACTAACAAATCATTAATCATGTCAGCTACTATCACTGATCATCACAACTTGTCCAATCAACAACTTCCATACATCCGAAACTAAGATCAATTACAAGGTCGGCCTGTTCTTCTTCTACCTGCTTTGTTAAACTATTAACCTGATACTCAGATGCTAATAACTATCGAATCCTTCATCACCGGATGCCAAAACTCTAGATTTAGATTATCCTAACAATGCTTATGACTCCCTTAGATCTACAACAAACTCTGATCTACTCCTGAAGAGATCTGGACCAAGATACCGGACCCTGTCACACACTCTGTTCTTGATTTTCTAGACTTAGACAAATCTTCAATCTAATTTTCGGTATGGGCAAATTATGAAATACGGATGTGTAGTAGAGACTTAGTTGCCATCAATGACAACACTTATCATGCCTAGTAGTGTCTCTTGCCAACAATCTCCCCCTTTGGCATTGATGGCAACACTTAGTGAAAAATGACTAAGTGTCAGAATAACTCCCCCTTTGCTTGTGCTCCATACTGTTATTCACACTGCTTTTCGGTGCTCCCCCTTTGCTGGATTCTTCATTTTTCACTTCTCTTCACTCCCCCTTTGACATCAATGACAAAGAGTGGGGTCCGCAAGCCAAAATTTTCCCATTATGTGTATAATGCCTCATATGTACAACTAATCATTAAGTTCTATTCACATGAACTTGAGAATGTCTGCAAAATTGTTTTTCAATTCCACAAGTGCAGAGGCCCAAGTTCCCTTCATTCCATCCAAACTTGAGATGTGTCCACTCAACAAAAATGTATATGCTTCTGTAATTGTTAGATCCAGAGGATTACTTGTCTGAAGTGCGGTCTGAGCTTCAAATAGGGCATTATACATGGCTTCTAACTTGGGGGCAATCAATCCCCGGAGCTCACACATTCTCTTCATAATATTGCCTTTCTCTTTAACAAGCCTTTTTATCTCATTTGTTAAGCTGATGACTTGATATTCCTGGCTTATAGGTGAAACTGTTAGAGGATCAAAATTTTGAGATAAATTTGACAATTTTTGTTCTTGCTCCTTTATCTTTTTCTTAATATCCTCTACTATTTTGGGCCATGATAAACAAAACTTATATACATCACCACCATCCTTAAGAGCATTTTAAATACTCTTTATACCAATATCGAGTGTTTTTCTATCATTATCTATAAGGCCTATTAGTTCACTAAACCTCTTATCCAAAAATTCTTTCCAGACCTTTACTTCAGCTGACTTCTCAAAAGACTCAAAATTTGTATTTACAGAATGCACAAGATTTTTCAAATTACTAGAAGGAGAATCAAATGTATTTTTTTGATATGTGGGCATGATCTTTTCTAGTATTCTGGATGCTAGGTTTATCAACTCACTGTTTTCTATGTGAGACTCGAGCATTTTCTCCCTTGCCTTGGCCTGTGTAAGTGATGATATCTTCAACATTTGGTCTAGAGAGAGTCTAAATTGATTGGTCCTTGTATTAGTTCTGGCTCATCTAACTCTAGCATCTCTTTGCTGAGAAAACTTTGCACTGCATCCGCAGTGTCTCTTGCTACACTTGCTATTTCAGTTTCCTTCCCTTGTGCTTTGTTAGTGGCAGTAACCAGACTGTCTTGCTCCAGTGCATTAGCACCATCTCCTTCTGTTAGTTCTTCTTTTCCTTTCCCTTTTTCTTCTTCCTTTTCTTTCTCTTCTTCTTCTTCTTCTTTTTCTTGGTCCTTTTCGGAGTCATCAATAGCAGGAGGATCCAGAGGATCATGGTCAACACCTGCTTCTTCTATCAATACTTCCTCTTCTTCTTCTAGAATAGAGGAATCTAGAGTTTTAGTCTGTTGCTTATTCTTCTTTAATCCTTCAACATTCATGTCTGAGGACTCAATCTCTACATTCACCTCCTTTGCAACAGGAAGATTGTGCTTTTTCAAAGCACTCCAGAGAATCTCTTTGGTTTCCTTTGCAATCTTGTCTGTCTCCCCAAGCATAAGCTTATTCATTTGATTTTTACTTCGGAACTCATCCTTGGCTTCTTTGAATATCAAATTCATTTGCTTCAGAGTAATTTGGGGGCATAATTGTATTAATATTTGTTCTTGGATCTCAAGATCCTTGCTTTTTGCATTCTCTTTTCTCAGTTCCAAAATTTTTTCAAGGCTTTTTGGTATCAATGAACATATCTCAATAAGAGCTTTGTTGTAGATATTCAAATATCTTACCATTGCTTCCTCAAGTACTCTTTTGTCAGCATCACTATAGTCATCATAGAATTCTATCATTGGAGCCAAGTTTCCATCTACAGTAACAGATTTAATGATGTCATCTACTAAAAGGGTTGGCTTCTCTTCATATTCCTCTATCTTTTGCCTCTTGCTTTCCCTTTTGCTTTCGAAGGGCATCTCCTTGGATATCTTGGCCACTTTTGTGCTTGTGACTTTTAGTTCTTTGATCTCAATGTCAGAATCTGTATATTCTTTTTCTTCTCTTGTGCTTTCATAAGTTCAGGATGCTTTTGTTTTCTTTCTTTTCTCCCTTTTTTCGGATGATTTTGTTTCTAGTTTTGTAGTCTTAGGAGGAACAGGGGCAGCTGCAGAGTTCCTAGTAGTGCTTGAGGTGGAAGAGGGTTCCACCGGAGCACTTCCTTGTTTCTTATCTTGTTTCTCTTTCTCAACCTTTTTAGTTCTTACCCTGAATTGCCTCACAGCCTCCTTAGTTAGGCCCAGATTTTCAGCCAACTGCTCAACTTCTTTTCTTACTCTCCTATTGGTTTCAGGTTCTCTGAGCTTAGTATGCAGTTTTAAATTTAACTCCTCATATGTTCCAAATATTCCAACTATTGTGTCTTTAGGCTTGCTTAGAAGATGTTGAGCATACATATTCAAGATGTTTCCATCTACTTCATTCCCCATGGGCATGATCCAAATAATTCTGGGTTCCACTGCTTCCATTAGGCACTGATTAGTGTCAACCATGAAGCATATTTCATTTATGTACTTCTCAACAATTGATTTAGGGATTCTCTCCCTTAAATGCATCATACTCTAAAAATTCTTGAAGTATCCCCATATTGCAATTTTCTGAGCTTTGAAATCACCAATGCTGCGAAGATGATCTCTAATTTGAATGGCAACTGGCTCATCATTAGTCCAGTGAACACCCTTTACTCCAGGTACTTCATTCATATAGTAGAAAAACAAGCATAGAACCAATGTACCATATTTAATTTTTTTTTCTTATCCCTTTTGATTTTGTTCAAATTCTCAATCAGCTGGTTCTGTAATAGCTCACAAAGGTCATAATCTACATTCTCCTTCAAAGTTTGATATGCTGCATATATGGTAGTTCCAGAGATAGAATTCTCCCTGCTGGAGTGATATATCTTGTAGCCAATCACCATGGAAGCAAACTTCACATCCAGTTCTATAATATCATTTATAGTCATATCCCTCCTATCAAATTTAGCACCAGTTGCATCAGTAACAATTTGGTTTTTTACAAATTTTAACATGGGTAATCCACTAGTTGAGTTTAACCCAGTCACAATTTTGATAACATCCTTGGTAATCTTGAATGGTTTTAATAGCCAAATGAATTCATCATGCATCTGACTCAAAACATACTGGACCCATTCATCTTCATCAAAAGTTGGAAACCCCATAATCTGAATAAAGTGTTTATCATGCAGTGCCTTATACTCAGGTTTAAGATCATGATTTTCATCCCTGAGATGACTCTCAAACAAGTCTACATACCTTGAATCACCAAATTTATCTATGTTTGCACGAATATAAACCCTAATATCTTCAACATGCAGCTCACCATATGGAACACTTGAAAAAACACCTAGCGGGTCGACTTCTATTGATTTGTGAGGATGTTTCTTAAATTTTGGTTGAGGCCTTTTAGTAATGTCAACAACATGAGGAGAAGCCATCTCAACAGATTTTAGATCCAAATCTTTACAGAGAAGTACCTTTTTCTTCTGCAAGGTTAGGGTTGTTCAATTACCGATTGAATTCGCTCTTCGTTCTTCAATCTCTGGATTTGTAACTCAGAAGCTCCTCTACTTGTTTCCTTCGAATGCAAAGTGGTTCAAATGCATGATTAAGTGACCTTTTATCCTTTGCAAAACCTAATTTCACATTGTAATAAATGCACTGCCCTAACTCCATTTGATTACTCTGTTTCTTGAACTATTCTTTATGAATTACTTCGTAAATTTCCATATCAACATTTTTCCTTCCAGAAATCCTTCCAAAAGTTCTAAAACACTTCAAAATATATTCTCTTATTGTGCCATATCCTGGCACCCACTTATTGACTGGGGAAATTTGATGTTCAGTGTAGCTCCCCCTGAGCCAGAGCTCCTAATTTAACTCTCGGAGGAATTATCAGCACCGAATTCCGTTACGGACCCATCATCATTTTTCATTGTATCTTTCTTCACCCAAATCTTGTTCATTTCACTCTGTATCTCATTCACATCAATTTTTCTTTTGCCTTTGTCTTGTCTCAGCTCATCTAGTTTTTTGTTTACCGGACCTCTTCTTTCCTTATTCCTGCTTTTGCAGAATCTTGCAATATGGCCAGATTTATTGCAATTAAAGCACACAACATTTCCTTGCTTATATACTTGATTTCCTCTTGATCTGCACTGATTAGCTATGTGCCCAAATCCATTGTAAGCAAAACAATATCCATTGAAAGAATTGCCATTAGAGTTATTCATTATCATACTTCTACATTCATTGGATCTATGACCATAACTCTTGCACCTGAAGCATTGACCAGAGAAGGATGGATCATTTTGATTTACTTTGCTTCTGCACTAAGTAGCTTTATGGCCAAATTTATTGTTGTTGAAACAATTTCCATTGAAGGATGGATATCTTTGAGCATTTGGCTGTCTTATCAGAGGTCTTCTAGGTCTGTTTCTCCCATTCCTTGGTTAAAAATTTCTTTGTCCGGATCTAGAACTTTCACCTTTCTCATATCCAAGACCATGCTTGTCATCAACCCTTTTCTATCCTTCAAATAGTGCTTCAAGTTTAGCTGACCTTATCTTGAACTTCTCCTTATATTCATTTGCAACTTCTAGGTCATGCCTGAGAGTGATAATTTGTCTCTCAAGTTCTCTTTCATTGTCTTTTCTTTCTTGTAGATTAGATTCTAGGAGACTAGCTATTCCATCCAATTTTCAACGTTCTTCAGTTCTCTCTTTTAGATTTTGTTTCATCTCTTCTTCAGTTTTCTTTCTATCTTCAATTTCCTTGGTTAGTCTCATCACCCCAGATTCCATCTCATGTTTTAGGACAACAACTTCTTTAGCTAACTTTTCACATTCCTTTGTCTTCTGTTTTAGGGCCTTGTCTTCATAATGATTTCCCAATTGAAGAGGTTGCTCCTCTTTTTCATTTGATTTGCTCAATTTTCCTTTTAAAATGTCAATGAAGTCTTCAGCCTTTTTAAGGTTTTCTTGTAGCTCTTGGACTTCTGCTCTGGACTACTCAAGATCTTCTAGAGTGAGATTAAGTTGCCCTTGAAGCTTATATTCATCCATTTTACTACCTTCCTAGATCTTCCTTAAGTTGTTAAACTTTTTCAAAGGAACCTTGCTCTCATACCAATTGTTGGAATTGGTTTGGACAACTAAGAGGGGGGGTGAATCAATTGTCACACAAATTAAAGTTTTCTGCCTTTAATCCTCTTTTACAACTTCTAATCAAAATAATGATATGAACATTAAAGCATGAATCAATAACACATGAGCATAAACATAAGTAACACACTTGACACCACGATTTTTGACATGGAAACCTGATTGAGGGAAAAACTACGGTGCGGGTTAACCCACAAAGATTATACTCTGTTAAAAGTATTACAAAAGAGAATGCACATGCATTCAGGCTCTCACTACCCAGAGCTCACTGCTCAAAGAAGGCTTACTGCCTACAAAAGGCTCACTGCCTACAGGAAGAAAATTAAAATGAAATTGAACTGATAATTAGCATCTATCAATGCAAGGATTCAGTTCTGGTCAAGCACAAAATACTGAATTGATACATTTCATCTTCACTCTACCCTTTTTACTATTTTGCTAGCATCTGAATCTTGGATCTTTGCTCTTTTTACATTTATTCCATAGTCGCATCACACACACACCACAATCATTCAAATCCATCGGCTATATATATCCGCATCCAGATCTTCAACCACTTTTTAGTCAGCTTCAAGAACACTTAGAACTTTATTGAAAATTCTGCTCTATCAGCTAAATCCATGTACACTTGTAACGTGGACCAAAACTTGCACTCACAAATCATTAATCAGGTCGGCTACTATTACTGATCATCACAACTTGTCCAACCAACAACTTCCATAAATTTGAAACCAAGATCAATTACAAGGTCGGCTTGTTCTTCTTCTGCCTGCTCTATTAAACTGTTAACCTGATTAATAACTATCGAATCCTTCATCATTGGAGGCTAAAACTCTAGAGTTAGATTATCCTGAAAATGCTTATGACTCCCTTAGATCTGCAACAAACTCTGATCTACTCTCGAAGAGATCCAGACCAAGATACACAACCTTTGTCACACTCTCTGTTCTTGACTTTTTGGACTTAGACAAATCTTCAATCTGATTTCCGGTATGGGCAAATTATGAAATGCGGATGTGTAGTAGAGACTTAGTTGCCATCAATGACAACACTTATCATGCCTAGTAGTGTCTCTTGCCAACAATCTAGACAAAGATAGAAACACTATTTGGCACACAAGATTCAATGAGGGGTCATATGTTAGAAAATGAAATAATTATTTTAAGTCCAGGCAACCTCAACACAATTCAAGATTTTTTCACAAAATTGAAATCACTAAGGTTGTAGTTAAAACAATGTGGAATTGAAAAGAAAGATGAACAACTGATTCTTAGTATTCTCTCTAAGCTAAGTTCAGAATATTCTGTATTTATTTCTACCTTCTATGCTACTAAGGGTACACTTGGGACACAGTTCACTATGCCATCTTTGGATGATTTCACTATCTCTCTCACACAGGAGCACGATAAGCTAATCTAGATGGGCACCTTAAATCCTCTAAGTCACATGCCTTGGTTGCCAACCAAGGCACAAAAGAACAAAAAGAACAAAGTAGTAACAATAAGGATAAGAAACAAAAGAATAGCAAAGAGAAGAAGGATCATAAACCAGTTGCTTCAAAATTAGCTAATGAGGCACAATCTTCTAAGGGCGACAAGCCTAAGAAAGAGAAGGTCCAATGTGCCTATTGTAAAAGACCTGGTCATGATGAACATAAGTGTTTGAAGAAATAAATTGATCACTCGACACACATTCTTGAGAAGAATAATATCAGTGTTCCTAAGTCTATCAAACAGAATTCAAATGAGGGGTCTAACAAGGCAAAAGAAAACAACAAATGGAAAAGAGAGGGCAAGGCCCTTGTAGAAATTGCTTCACAATAATCCACTTGGGTTCTTGATTCGGGTGCTTCGCACTAGATGGCTTCATCTAAGGAAGAACTTGCATCTTTGGAACCATCTACTATGCCTTCTATTTTGATGGGTGATGACACTCCTATTGAGGTGGGTGGGAAAGGGCCTATTGATGTGGGGGATGGAACATTCTATGGTGTTCTTTGTGTACCATGATTATCAACTAATCTCTTATCAGTATATCAAATGACTCACACAGGTTTAGGTAAGCAGGTTAAGTTTGTTGATAACTGAGAGGGGGGGGGGTGAATCAGTTATCCTAATTATTTCTTCTTTTGAACTTTCTTATTAATCAATGCAGCATTGAATCAAACAAACAAACATTACCATGAAATGAAAAACACATGACACAGTATTTTTGACGTGGAAACCCTGTTAAGGGAGAAAACCACGGGGTGATTAACCCAAAGATTATTCTCTGTAAGAAGAATAAGGAATTACAAAATGGCACTTGCCAATTAGGGCTCACTGCCCGAGCACACTGCTCACAAAGAGGCCCACTGCCTACAAGGAGACACACTGTCTACAAAGTGATAAGAATCACAGTCTTGAACTGATTGGAAGCATCTACATATGCTGGAGTTCAGTTCCGGTTAGGCTCAGTACACTGATCTGCTGCACTTCATCTTTCCTCTGTTCTTTTATTCTGCTATCTTTTCACATACCGGATCTTTTTTACTACTTCTGCTCTGCTCTGTATTTATTCGCATACACCTTCACATCATTACAATTTTCACAACTAAATCCATCCTCTATATATATCCGCACTAGTGATTTCATTATCTTTCTAGTCGGCACCCAGAATAATCTATCTTCTCACAAACTCTGTTCTGTCGGCTGAATCCTTGCATATCAAGTAATGCGGATCAAGCATATACTTGTAGATATCATTAATCATGTCGGCCAAACATGATTCATGCCTTCACAACCTTTACCATCAATAGTAACACATCCGAAAAATAGTCTGATACTCTGTCAGTTAGTTCTTCCTCTGTTCTCACTGTCTCTCAGGAATCTGGTACTCAACTATTCATATCTTTTTCTTTGTTCATCACCAGAGGCTAAATCCTTGGAATATACTACTCAAGGTAGTCCTCTTGACTTCCCCAAATCCGCACTGCACCAAGACACTTCCTCTGAGAGATCCGGACCAATCTGTCGGACCTTGCCACATGCTCTGTTCTTGTTCACCGGACCACAACAATCTTCATTCTGATTTCCGGTAGAGACACACCATGACTTGCGGATATGTGGGATGACCTTTGTTGCCATCAATGATAACAACCATGAATCCATATAGTGTCTCTTGCCAACAATCTCCCCCTTTGGCATTGATGGCAACACTTAGTGAAAAATGACTAAGTGTTTACACTATGCTCCCCCTTGGCTGATGCTCTATCTTTATATACAATTTCTGGAACTCCCCCTTAGTTGGATTCCTCATTTTTCACTGCTCCTCACTCCCCCTTTGACATCAATGGCAAAGGGTAGGGTCCGCACACCAAAATTTTCAAAAATTTTCTATACATAGCCGCATATTTACATACTCACATATACTGAAGAATGTCTGCAAAAGATGTCTTCAGTTGGATCAGTTCTGTAGCCCAACTTTGCTTCATTCTATCCAAAATTGAAATGTGACCACTCAACAAAAATGCAAATGCATCTGCCCTTTTTAGATCTTTCGGATCACTTGTCTGGGCTGTGATTTGAGCTTCTGCTATGGCCTCAGGCATGGCCTCTAGCTTAGGGACAATTAACCCCCTGAGCTCACTCAACCTGCTTATTCTATTTTTCCTTTCCTTCTCCAATTTCTTGATTTCACTCAAGACTGCAATAGTCTGACATTCTTGATTTGTTATAGAGGAAGAAAGAGGATCAAAACTTTGAGACAAGCTGAGTAGTGTGTCCTCTTGCTCTTTTATTTTCTTCTCAATGTCCACTGTTACCTTGGACCAGGAGATACAAAATTTGTATATTTCACCGCCATCCTTAAGAGCATTTTCTAAGCTCTTTATCCCAATGTTCATGTTTCTCCTATCATTAATGATCAAACCCTGAACCTCGGAGAACCTTTTATCCAAAAACTCCTTCCGGACCTTTTCTTCAGCTGATTTTTCTAGAGATTCAAAATGTGTACTAACACTGCTGACTAAGGTTTTGAGATTACCGGAAGAGGAGGCTGTGGGATCCTTCTGAAAAGATGGCATGATCTTTTCCAGCACTCCAGATGCTACCTCCATAAGCTCACAGTCTTCCATGTGAGATTTTAGTAGTTTCTCTTTGACTTTCTCATTTGCAAATGAGGCTATTTTCATTGTTTGTACCGGTGACAAAGAGTCAAAATCTAATGGTCCTTTTAGCAGCTCTGGTTCATCAATTTCTATAGTGGCTTTTGTCAAGAATTCTTGAACAGTTTGTGCAGTGTCTCTTGCCGGAGACAGATGTTTCTTCTCTTCTGCAGTTTTGTCCTTTGGAATCTTTTCTCCTTCCTTACTCTTACCACTTTCAGTTGTGGTTTTCTCTGTTGGGGTCTTCTCTTTCTCTGCATCCTTGGTGCTGTCAACCTCTTTTTCTTTAACTGCTGCTTCTTTCTCCTGTAGTTTCTCTTCTTCTTGGGATCCGGAGACTGTAGGGGAAACCAGAGGAGAGATGTTAGTCTGTTCAAGGGCCACTTCTTCCGGAGCAGATGATTCCAAGTCCACAGCTGTTTCTGCACCTAAGTCCTCTACAACAGGAAGATTAAACCTTTTGAAGGTTTTCCGGAGAATCTCTTTAGTGTCCTTGGCTACCTTGTTGGTCTCACCAAGCATAAGCTGATTCATCCTTGCTTTTCTCCTGAATTCATCCTTGCAGTCTTTGAATACCATGTTCATTATTTTGTGATCAATTGAAGGATATAGCTGAATAGCTATCTGTTCCCTGATCTCAAGGTCTTTTGCCATGGCATTGTTCTTTCTTATCTCTAATTCCATCTCTAGGCTCTTTGGGATTTCAGAGATAATCTCAATAAAAGCTTTATTGTAGATGTTCAAGTACCTTATTATAGCTTCTTGCAGGATCTTTTGATCTGCCTCATTGTAGTCATCATAGAATTCAGCCACCGGTTGAAGGTTCCCATCCACAGTGACTGATTTGACTACACTGTCTAGAGACAGGGTGGGCTTTTCAGAAAATTCTTCTGTCATTTCTTCCTTGTCTCGACCAGTAGAGGGTTTACCGGATCCTTTCCTTTTCTGTTTCTTTATTTCTTTCACTCCCTCATCTGACTCAGTTTCTTCTTCATCCTTTTGGCTTTGATAAGCCCTTGTGGCTTTTGTCTTAGATCTTTTACCGGATGCCTGGACTTCCGGTTTTGAACTTTTGGTTGTGGGAGGTGCAGACCTTTTTGATGATCTGGTCCGGGTGGAAGTTTCAACCGGAGCACTTTTCTTACTTTTCTTTTCTGCCTCTTTCTTTTCTTCCTCAGCCTTTCTCCTCTTTTCCCGGTTGGCATCAAGTGCCTCCTTTGGAATGCCTAGGCCTTGAGCAATATGCTCTACTTCTTTTCTCACCTTCCTCTTTATCTCAGGTTCTCTGAGTTCCACATGAATTTTCACACTCAGTTCCTTAAATGTTCCGAACCTTTCTGCCTTTGGATCTTTAGGCTGACTTAGCATGTGTTGAACATGCAGCTCCACTATCTGTTCATCTACTTCATACCCCATGGGCATGATCCACACAGTTCTTGGTTCTATTGCCTCCATTAGACACTGATCTGTTTCTACCATGAAGCATACTGTGTCTTTGTACTTTTCAACAAGGGATTGGGGTATTCTTTCTCTTACATGCATCATGCTTTGGAAGTTCTTGAAATATCCCCATAGAGCTGTATTTCTTGCTTTAGCATCCCCAAGTCCATGCAAATAGTCTCTGATTTGGATGGCAACCGGTCTGTCATTCTGCCATATCCATCCACTAGATCTGGGAAGCTCATTCATGTAGTAAAAGAAGAGATAAAGGATCAGATTGCCATACTTGAAGGAGTTTTTCTTGTCCTTCTTAATCTTCTGCAGATTTTCAAAAGTTTGGTTTACAAGAAGCTCACACAAGTCATAGTCTGCATTCTCCTTTAACATTTGATAAGGTGTGTAGATTGCAGTTCCCGGTACTGAATTTTCCCTACTGGAGTGATAGATTTTGTAACCAATTATCATAGATGCAAATTTGACATCTGGTTCAGTGATGTCATCAACTGTCATAGCTCTCTTGTCAAACTTGGATCCGGTTGCATCACTAACTGTCTGATTTTTGACAGACTTGAGAACAGGTAATCCACCGGATGAGTGCAGACCGGTTACAGCCCTAATTGCATCTTTGGTAATCTTGAAGGGCTTGTTCAACCATAGGAAGTTGTCATGTACTCTACTTAGTACATACCGGACCCTTTCATCTTCTTCAAAACAGGGGAAATGAATGCATTGTGCAAAGTGTTTGTCCCGGATGGCTTTGTACTGAGGTTTGATCTTGAAGGAGTCATCTATCAATTGTTTGTGATAGATATCCATCAGTTTTGATTCTCCAAAGTCTTCAAAATTCACATGGATGTAAACCCTAATGTCTTCCGTATGCAATACACCATGTGGAACACTAGAGAAGGCTCCTAGTGGATCTACCTCCAAGGATTTGTAAGGATGTTTCTTGAATGTGGGACGAGGTCTATCAGAGATCTTAACTATATTCGGAGTAGCCATTTTTCAAAGATTTGCAGGGAGATATTGAAAACAAAAAATACCTTATGCGCCTTCGGTTATTTGGATTAATTTCTGTATGTAGTAACTTCTGTAAGTGATCTTCAGTGAACTTGATGAATTTTGTCGCAGAGCTCCGCTTTTCACTTCTTCTTGGGTGTGGAATGATCAAATGATTATTGAGAAATCCCTTATATCATTTCGCAAACCCTAATATTTGTTTGCAATAAATGCTCCACCTATATTGTTCCAGTTTGCCTTATCCGGATAGCTTGGAGTATCCCGGATCAGTTCTGATCTATGAACATCATGTGGATCTTTCAATCATGAATAAATCGAGATGACACATTACAAGAACATCCCAAACATTCTGTCCAGTCCGCAGAGCAAAATAATGTACTTCCGGATCTCTCCGGACCCTTTTGTAGTCCTCTGTCATTCCGGAGCATCTCCCGGAATAGGTCTTACTTGATCGATCACAACTTCTTTGCATCTTCAAGCGGACCTCTGAAATCTTGTCTGGATCATCTCAGGACTTATATCTTCAAACCCTTTACTCCGCATCTTGTATCACATCTAGCACCACTTGATTGGCTGGGGGAACAGGATTTTCTTTGAGTCTCCCCCTAAGCCAGAGCTCACTTTTTAATTTCTGGAAGAAATATCAGCACCAGAGTCTGGTGCGGATCCAACCTCTACATTCTCTGAACTTTTCTTCACCCAAATCTTGTTCATCTGATTCCTAACTTCATCCGCATTCATCTTTTGTTTACCCTTGTCTTGATTCTGATTATACACCGGACCTCTTTTGTCCTGATTCTTGCTTCTGCAGACTTTAGCATTATGACCGAACCTATTACAGATTTGGCAAATAACATTTCTTTGCATATTTGACTGATAACCTCTTGATCTGCATTGATTAGCCATATGACCTACTCTATTGCATGTGAAACATCTACCATTGAATGATTTGTTTACTTGCATATTTCTGCATTCATGAGACTTGTGTCCATACCTTTTGCAGTTAAAGCACTGTCTGGAGAAGGATGGATTAGTTTGATTCATCCTTTTTCTGCACTGATTAGCTTTGTGACCAAAGTGATTGCAGCTGTGGCAGTATCCATTGAAAGATGGATATCTTTGAGCATTGGGCTGTCTTACCGGAGGTCTTCTAGGCCTATTCCTTGGATTTTCTGATCCAAAATTCTTTTGACCGGATCCGGAGCTTTCTCCTTTCTCATATCCCAAACCATACTTGTCATCTGTCCTCTTTTGACTTCCAAGAAGTACTTCAAGTTGGGCAGAACTTATCTTGAATTTTTCTTTATATTCATTTGCTGTTTGAAGATCTCTTTTGAGAGAGACAATTTGATCCTCAAGTTTTTCTTCATTATCTTTGGCATCTTCAAGATCAGATTCAAGATGTCTGATAATCCTGTCCATCTGGTGGCATTCTTCTGATTTCTCTTTAAGAGATTGTCTTAGATTGTCTTCAGCTTTTCTTTTTTCTTCAATCTCTTGAGTAAACTTTATAGTTCCTGATTCCATTTCATGTCTTAACATAATGACTTCTTTTGATAATTTTTCACATAACTTGGTTTTCTCAGTCAATTCTTCATCTGTATTGCTTTCTTCACTTTGTCTTGCCAATTGTTGGAGCAGCTCCTTTCTCTTTTTCATAGAGAGACTTAATTTGTCCTTTAATTCTCTCATGAATTCATCAGCCTGTTTGAGTCTTTCCTTTAATTCATTGACTTCAGAATTTGATTGTTCAAGATCCTCAAGGGCAGTCTTGAGTTGCTCCCTTAAACCATATGCATCCATTTGAACTCCCAGATCTTCCTCAAACTGTTAGGCTCTATTAGGAGGAACCTTGCTCTGATACCAATTGTTGATAACTGAGAGGGGGGGTGAATCAGTTATCCTAATTATTTCTTCTTTTGAACTTTCTTATTAATCAATGCAGCATTGAATCAAACAAACAAACATTACCATGAAATGAAAAACACATGACACAGTATTTTTGACGTGGAAACCCTGTTAAGGGAGAAAACCACGGGGTGATTAACCCAAAGATTATTCTCTGTAAGAAGAATAAGGAATTACAAAATGGCACTTGCCAATTAGGGCTCACTGCTCGAGCACACTGCTCACAAAGAGGCCCACTGCCTACAAGGAGACACACTGTCTACAAAGTGATAAGAATCACAGTCTTGAACTGATTGGAAGCATCTACATATGCTGGAGTTTAGTTCCGGTTAGGCTTAGTACACTGATCTGCTGCACTTCATCTTTCCTCTGTTCTTTTATTCTGCTATCTTTTCACATACCGGATCTTTTTTACTACTTCTGCTCTGCTTTGTATTTATTCGCATACACCTTCACATCATTACAATTTTCACAACTAAATCCATCCTCTATATATATCCGCACTAGTGATTTCATTATCTTTCTAGTCGGCACCCGGAATAATCTATCTTCTCACAAACTCTGTTCTGTCGGCTGAATCCTTGCATATCAAGTAATGCGGATCAAGCATATACTTGTAGATATCATTAATCATGTCGGCCAAACATGATTCATGCCTTCACAACCTTTACCATCAACAGTAACACATCCAGAAATTAGTCTGATACTCTGTCAGTCAGTTCTTCCTCTGTTCTCACTGTCTCTCAGGAATCCGGTACTCAACTATTCATATCTTTTTCTTTGTTCATCACTGGAGGCTAAATCCTTGGAATATACTACTCAAGGTAGTCCTCTTGACTTCCCCAAATCCGCACTACACCAAGACACTTCCTCTGAGAGATCTGGACCAATCTGTCGGACCTTGCCACATGCTCTGTTCTTGTTCACCGGACCACAACAATCTTCATTCTGACTTCCGGTAGAGACACACCATGACTTGCAGATATGTGGGATGACCTTTGTTGCCATCAATGACAACAACCATGAATCCATATAGTGTCTCTTGCCAACAAAGTTCACTCCTAATTTAGTGGAGATTCTTGAGTTGTACAGTGGTCCTACTGCTGTAGTTGGGAGAACAGATCATTAGTCACAACTCTATCTATTATCTCACTTTGTTCCTGATCCTCCAACTATTTTTCTCACTCATTCTGATGATGCGAGTAAGTTATTGCATGAGCGGTTTGGCCATCTTAACTTCTGCTACTTGCAGCAGCTCAACCAACAGAGCATGGTCACATGGTTGCCTTCAGTTTAGTTTTTAGGTGGTGTTTGCCAAGGTTGCATTCTTGGTAAGCATCCTAAGGAAAAAATTGACAAAGGTAAGGCATGGAGAGATTCATAGATACTAGAGTTAGTTCACAATGATTTGGCTGGACCATTTCCTCGTCCATCCTTAAGCAAATCTAGATATGTTCTAACCTTCATTGATGAATTTTCTCGCTATACTTGGGTGTACTTTCTCAAACAAAAGTCTGAGGTATTTGATCACTTTCAAGACTTTTGTAGAGAAGAAATCTAGGAAGGCCATCAAAGTTTTGTACATTGACAATGGTGGTGAATATGTCAACCATCATTTTGAGATGTTTTGTACTTTAGAGTGTATTGATTCATAGCATTTAGTTCCATACAATCCTCAATAGAATGGTGTTATAGAACAAAAGAATAGGTCCTTGAAGGAAATGGTGAACTACATGATTCACTCCATATCTCTTGCACCATAGTATCGAGCATAGGACATTAATTATGCTCGTTATATCTAGAATCATGTTCCTCACCAAGCCTTGAAGGAAGTCCCTCCTTCTGAAGCTTGGAGCAATTGGAAACCATTGGTTAAGCACTTTCTAGTTTTTGGTTCTCCTACATGGGCCCATATTCCTGTAGAGAAATGTAAGGTCTTGAATCTGTAGAGCAGGCTTTGCATATTTATAGGCTATCCTGATGGTGTGAAGGGTTATCTGTTGCTCCATCCTACTACACATGAGTTGTTTATTGAGAGGAGTGTTTAGTTTGAGGAGGGCTCTTCGAGATCCATTCCTAACACTTCTCCACCTCCTTATACTTTGACATTAGAGTCACTTGGGCTACATGATAGATCTTTTGATGAGTCAGATTCACCTAAGAAGATTCTTGATGATGAGGAGTCTTCTACCTCCACTTCTGATGCTAAGAGAGATTAAGAGGATTCACCTCCTTTCTCTCCTAGTCATCATTCAAAGGGTGACGAGTCTCCTCCACAATCTCTGACTTCTGGTCCACTTTGGGCTAGATAGACCTTGCAGTCTATAGGGGATTGGGTTGGGGATCGATTAGATAATAGGTAGACTCGTTCACAATTCCAGGATGCTCCACATGTCTTCCTTGCTATTGCCACTAATCCATAGTCCTTTTGAGAGGCTTCTAGTATCCCTGAGTGGGATACAACTATGCAGGAGGAGCATAGTTCCTTGATGAGGAACCACACTTGGGATCTTGTCCCTCTTCCTAAGGGAAGAAAACTTGTTCGATGTAAGTGGATCTAATGGACAAAGTTTGCAGTAGATGGGTCGGTTGATAATCATAAGGCTCACCTGGATGCCAAAGGAATCTCCCAGGTTCTTGGGATTGACTACTCTGAGACTTTTGCACCAGTTGCCAGAATGAACTCCATCCAACTTGTTC
This sequence comes from Cunninghamia lanceolata, assembly GCA_027924645.1. NCBI lineage: Eukaryota > Viridiplantae > Streptophyta > Pinopsida > Cupressales > Cupressaceae > Cunninghamia > Cunninghamia lanceolata. The sequence continues at coordinate 4,462,075 of BSBN01000659.1, read as the reverse complement.
TTTCCATTGCTACAACCAATCACTGGGAAGTACACCAGATGGATGTGAAGAGTGCTTTTCTTCATGATGACCTTTAGGAGGAGATCTACATGGAGCATCCACAGGATTTTTTCAAGATTTTTCACTTGTGTGCCACCTTCAGAAGTCTCTCTATAGCCTCAAATAGGCTCCTTGGGCCTAGTATGCCAAGATGGACTCCTTCCTTCTGACGGTTCAGTTCACTCGGTGCCATTCTGATCCCAATGTCTACATTTTGTAGTAGGATGATTCACTCCTATTTCTAGTTCTGTATGTTGATGACTTGGTGATCACAAAGAGTTTTTTATCTGCCATTAGGGTAGTCAAAACTGCCCTTCATGAAAGGTTTTTGATGACTGACTTGGGCTTGTTGCATTACTTTCTCAGGATTGAAATCTACTTGTCTACTTCTAGGATCACCATCACACAGTCCAAGTATGATTTAGATTTGCTCTCACAGTTTCATATGGTTGACGATAAGTTTGCTTCGACTCCCTTTCTTTCTGGAGTCAAACTTGAGGCTTAATGTTATTCACCATTTGTTGATGGCACTTTTTACCAATAGCTTGTTGGGACTCTCATTTATTTGACTCATATGAGACCCAACATTTCATATGCTATAGGCATGGTCTCTTGATTCATGCAAGAGCCCCATGAGCTACACTGGAAATCACCTAAGCAAATACTTCAATACATCCAGGGTACTCACAGTTTTGGGATTCACTACGCAATGAGCATTGATATTGACTTGGTGGGCTACACAGATTGAGATTGGGTAGGTGATTCTCAGGATCACAAGTCTACTTCAAGTTACAACTTCTCACTTGGTTCAAGTCCTATTTGTTGGTTGAGCAAGAAGCAGTCTACTATTTCTCTATCTTCTATTGAGGTCGAGTATTGGGGGGCTGTGAATGCTACCACTAAGGCCATATGGCTTTAGAATCTTCTCACTGAGTTTGGTATCCAAATCAGATGGCCATCAGTCATATTTTGTGACAACTAAAGTGCCATTCAGATCTCACAGAATCTAGTCCATCATCAACGGACCAAACACATTGAGGTCCACATGTACTACATTCGAGAGTGTTTATATATATTTTCATTGATGTCAAAAGTTGATGTCTAAGGCATTGTATTTGTGTTTAAGGTAGAGGAGTGGATAGAAGCAAAAGTGTCTAAGGTAGAAGGGAAAGAAAAACATTAAGTCATTAAGTTTTTCCCTTAGTCAGTAAAAAGTTAAGTTCAAAAAATGGCAGGTTCATCGGTTCTATTTTTTGCCAATTCACAAACCTAAGATAGGGGAAGCATTCTTGTTGAAGCCTTTGGATAAAGAAAAAGTTTAAGTTTTGGTAGTTCGAAAGTTTTATTTTTCACTGATTTGCCGATATACGAAAAACACTACTTGTCTTCGATAGTTCACAAGTTCTCATATTCGTTGATTCATCGACAACCATAAGAGTAGAGTGTTTAAGGAGAAACAAAAAGTGTTTGAAGTGCAAGTTCCTCTTTGTCGAGAAATTTGATGATTTGCGAACTTGTTCGCAAGTTAGCTTTTCCACCGATTCGTCGACTAGGCAACAAAAGGCAAAGAAAGGTTAGTTCGAGATCTCCCAAAATCACCGACAAAGACATCAAAGGATAAGTTTGTAAAAGTTGGGTTTCGCCAATAAAGCATTCAAGCAAATAGTTCAAAAAAGAGTGATTTTGCCAATAGACGCAAAAGGTGATAAAAATAAAGTTTGAAGAATGGGATTTTTGCTGATAAAGAAGAAGACAAAGCCAAAGTTCTCAAAAGATGAAAATTGCCGATAAAGGAGTTCAAAGCTAAGGTTATTGAAATGCTAATTTTTTCAATAAAGCAACTTAAGGCTAAGGTTAGTAAAAATATGTTTTCACCGATAGAGAAGGAAGATTGACAGATCAAATTTGAAAGGAATAAAATGACTATTTTTGGCGCGTAGATTGGATGTTTAATTAACTGTCAAGGACTAACAATGGATTCATGGCAATGATGGTGAAAACAACATAAAAGCATATTTTTGCATGCGCATAGAACTATGACTGTAACAACAAAAAAAAAAGATTTGTTGCATGTGCAAAGGCACATGCAGAGTTGATTTTCTGTACATGGAAAAGGGTAAAATAGTTGAGTTAATAGCTAGATCAATTGAAGGTTTGGTTAACAAGTTCCTATTATGTAACTACTCCAACAACTGTCAAATTTTTGTTGGTGGCAATTCAACCTGTGAAACCTTAATTTGTTTATGCAAACAAAAAAGATGCAGAGCTGTTAGGATGCCATTTCTTCTCAAGGGAATATATTAAAAAGATGTGTGCAAAGAAGTATCAAAAAAGATATATACGGGGGTGATGAATTGAGGTGAGTGTGTTATTGATAACACAAAATTTAGAGAGTATTGATAGAGTTGTAGAGACTGTGTTAATGAAAACACAGAGTGTAGGAGTGCCAGTAAGACTGTAAATGATTTGAGAAGGTGCATTTTAGGTTAGTAAAGAGCTAATATCTGCATACCAGAAATTGTAAGGATTCAGTGAAGTTGGTGCCTCCTATGGACTGAGTTGGTGCTCAGATCAAGGGATTGTAGTCTCCTTAGAGTTGGTGCTCTTAAATATTGTAATCGATGGTTTCATTTGTGAGGTTGGATTAGGATAGTAGATCCTAGCAGCATTTTCTCACCATGGTTTTTCCCATATTGTGTTTTTGATGTATATCTAGTGTTCATGCTTTCTTATTGTTGATGTTATTGCACTAAATGTTAATTTGATTTTCATTCTAGAGGATTGAAGTTTTAAGTTTATTAATATACTGATTCAGCCCCCCTTAGTAGATTTCTTGTGTTCTAACAATTGGTATCAAAGCCAAGTTCCTTGGAGAAGCATAACAACTAAAGGTTGGTCTAGGAGGTTGAACACATGGCCGGTCAAGAAGGATCTCACTCAAACAAAGCACCATTGTTTGATGGAACAAATTATGCATTATGGAGCATACAGATGGAAACCTACCTAACGTCAATAGGTTTTGATGTTTGGCAATCCGTTAAGGATGGTTATACTGCTCTTGTAATTCCTCCAATAGACCAGGCGGGTAGGAAGGAATGTGAGAATAATGATAAGGCTAAGAATGCAATTCTATGTGGCTTAGCTAACTCTGAATTTGTGAAAGTGATGAACTACAAGTTTGCCAAAGAAATTTGGGATAAGCTTCAGAGCATCTATGAAGGAGATACAAAGGTGAAACAAGCCAATCCGTAGACCTTTAAAGGAAGATTTGAAAGCCTGAAAATGAGATAGGAAGAAAATATTGCTAATTACCTACTCAGAGTTGATGAAGTTGTGAATTCTATGAGAGGACTAGATAAAGAAGTAAAAGATCTAGTGATTGTTCATAAGGCACTTAGATCTTTACCTTCTAGGTATGATTCTAAAGTCTCTGCTATAGAAGAAGAAAAAGATCTTGATAAGATAACTATTGATGAGCTACATGGTATTTTTATTGCCTATGAAATGAGGACATGGGTACTGATATTTCAAAGAGAGAAGCTATATTTAAGGCATCAAAGAAGGAAACAATGTAGAGCTTGAATCTGAGACAGACGAAGAAGAGGCCAATTTTGTAATAAGATTGAAGAGAGGATCTTGGAAGTATAGTGGTAAGTTACCCTTTAAATGTTTTAATTGTGGAAAAGTTGGTCACTTTGCTACTAAATGTCCTTTTGAAGGAAAAGATAAAAGTGATGAATATGATAGTAAGAAAAGTAACAAGCAATTCTATCCAAAGAAGAAGTTTTTTCAGAAGAATTTTGAGAAGAACAAAAAGAGTCTATACATAAAAGGTGACAATAACTCTTCTGAAGAAAGCCCCATTTGAGAAGATAACAATGAAGGTGTTTCTGAGGCTAAAGGAAATGAATTCTTGTTTATGACAGTGGAGACTACTGATAAAGATCAAAACAATACCGATGTGGAAGACCCTGAGAATGAAGAAGGAGAAGTAGACTTGGAAGGAGAGCTAGTATGTGCATTACAAGAGATTGAGAAACTTAGGAAGAAGAACTCCAAATTGAAGCTGCAACTTCAGGAAAATATGGTGTCTAATAAGCTTGTAGAATCAGAAGAGTTGATTGTTGACTTAAGGACACAAGTGGAAGAAGACAAAAGAATAGAAGTTACAAAATCTGAATTAAAAGAAAAATTTGAAGAATGTCTAAAGTTGGAATCCAAAATTGTGTCTCTGAGAAAAGATTAGAAAAGGCTAAGAATGAGATTAACCTAAGTATGAAGTTTGAAAAGAGAAATGGCATTCTTGATGAAATGATAAGCAGTCAAATACTTCCAAAGAACATGGCTGGTTTAGGATTTGAAGAAGGATAGAATTCAAAGTCTAGTGATCCTCCTAAAAAGACTGAAGAGAAGAAGCAGAAGAAGGAAGATGACGGCTTCATAAAAGTTGGAGATCTGAAGGAGAAAAGATACAAAGGTCCCCCTCTTGCAAGATATTCTGGCATGATCAGGTTTCCTCAATCCTTTTATGGCTATTGTTATTCATGTAATCAATATGGTCATAGGACTGTTAGTTATAGAATTACTCCTAGGAGAAGAACTAATTTTATTAGAAAAAATTCTTTTGCACCTCTAGGAGATTTTATAATAGTTTGTTACAATGCAATAACTTTGGTCATACTGCAAAATTCTATAGAACAAACTTTGTAAAAACTAACAAATAGGAAATAAAGGAGAATGTTCCTCCTAAGAAGGATAATGCATTAGAATCTCTTGTGAATAAGGAGAAGGAAACTAAGAAAGTCTGGAAGAAGAAGAAGGATGATCAGAAGAAAGAAGAATCTCTGATAGTATAGATGGTCTTTCATGCTAAGGGATAGAATCCATGGGTGATATATAGTAGTTGCTCTAGTCACATTACCAGAGATAAAATTAAGTTTATAAGTCTATAAGAATGGAATGGAGGCTGATTTAAGTTTGGTGACAACACATCTAAGAAGATCTGTGGTAAAGGAACATTGTGTATTGATGGAAAAGCCAAGACTTACAATGTCTATTATGTTGAAGGAGTAAAGCACAATCTGCTTAGGGTAAGCTAGATGTGTTATAATGGATATAATCTAACATTTAATACAAAAGGATATGAGATTAGGAAAGCAAGCTTTGGTAAGTTGGTTGATGAGGCAAGCAGAATAGAAAGTACTCTTTACAATCTCAAGGAGATTCAAGGAAGAAGCTATTTGACAGGATAGGTTGATAAGAGTTGGCTATGGCATAGAAGAATGGGACATATCAATTTTGACAACCTTGTGAAGGTTAGTACAAAAAATGTAGTTAGGAACATGCCTAAAATTACCAAGCCAACAGATACAATATGTAAGGAATGTCAGCATGGGAAACATACAAGGTCTAGTTTCAAAACAAAAGAATACTCTACTTCAAGACTCTTCGATTTAGTTCATACAGACCTAAGTGGTCCAACCAAGACACAAGGACTAAAAGGTGAGAGAAACTTCATGTTATTAGTTGATGACTTCTTAAGAATGACATGGGTAACCTTTCTTAAGGATAAGTCAGAAGCCTTTGAGAGATTTAAGATTTTTAGATCTATGGTTGTGAAGGAGAGTGGTCTAATAATCAAATGCTTAAGATCAGATAGAGGTGAAGAATTCACCTCCAATGAGTTTGTGGAATACTGTGAGAGAGATGGCATAACAAGAGAATATTCTACACCTAGAACTCCACAGCAGAATGGAGTTGTAGAAAGTAAAAATAGAACGGTAAAATAAATGGCAAGAACTATGCTAAATGAGGCAAAGTTATCTAATGTTTACTGGAGAGATGTAGTACACACTGTTAAGTATGTCTTGAGTCATAATGGTTGTCTTTCCATTGATGTCAAAATGACATGGTCACAAGGCATGGTTGATTTCTCAGGTTCTTGCTTTCATGTCTCAAGCAATCAGGATGTTGTCATGTGGTGTGGTGTCTTCAAGGGTTGAAATAATGCTCTCATCATAAGGATGTATCAACTTCTTGTCTTTTTTGATCATTCCTTCACACAAGGATCAGGAGTTGCAGATGACAAAGGAGTTGTATTTCAGTTGGTCATGTTTCATGTCTTGCATTCATGATTGGTGTGGTTCATGAGGTTTGATGCCATGATGGTTGATAAGTTTCATTTCTCAGTCTATGAGTGATTTCTTGTTTGGTATATACAGTGGAGGTTCATGTTCTTAATGATTGGAACATTAGTGGATCATGGGGTTTGTTAGAAACAAGGCAGATAACTGAGAGGGGGGGTGAATCAATTATCTCTATTATCTTAACTTTCTTTTCATCTTTTATAATTTGTGCAACATCAAAACATATAAGCATAAATAACCATGAGAACAGAAATAAAACCAATGCACATAACACAAGGATTTTTATGTGGAAAACCCTATTAAGGCAAAAAAATGGGGTCACTAACCCAAGATTGTATTCTCTGTTAAAAGAATAAGAAGTATAAAATGACACTTGCCAATTAGGGCTCACTGCCCAAGCACACTGCTCACAAGAGGCACACTGCCTACAAGAGACTCACTATCTACAAAACTTACAGAAGGTAACTAGGTGTTTGAACTAATGAGAGGCATCTACGAATGCTAGAGTTCAGTTCCAGTTAGGCACAATATATTGATCTGATGCACTTCATTCTTCCTCTGCTCTAGTGCTGCTACTCTGTCACATACTGGACTTGTATTGCTGCTTCCTCGCTTATCTCTACCTTTCTTCGCACTTTATTTTTATCATCTCTATACATACACACCTTCATACTAGAATCCATCTGCTATATATCCGCACCAAGGATTTCAACAACTTTCTAGTCGGCAACTAGAACACTCAAGATATTTACAAATTACTGATCTGTTAGCTGAATCCATGCTTGATTTGTGATGCGTATCAAAAACATAGGCATTGAAGTCATCAATCATGTCAGCTAACATTGTATGATCCCTCAAATATCTTGATCAGCATCAATTACTCATCTGGATTGAAGTCGAATACTCTGTCGGTCAGTTCTTCCTCAGTCTGCTCTGCCTGTTTGGAACCCAACACTCAGATGCTCATATCTTTTCCATGTTTTATCACCGGAAGCTCAATCTCTGGAATATAGTAGTCATGATACTCCTCTTGACTTGTCCAAGTACGCAACTTGTTGAGTTACACCATTTGAGAGATCCGGACTTGATTGTCAGACCTTGTTGCATGCTCTGTTCTTGTTCACCGGACCAAAACAATCTTCAATCTGACTTCCAGTATAGGCATACTATGTGATGCGGATGTGTGGGATAGACTTTGTTTCCATCGATGACAACACTCATGAAGCCACACAGTGTCTATTGCCAACAATCTCCCCCTTTGGCATTGATGGCAACACTTAGTGAAAAATGACTAAGTGTCGCAGCAAACTCCCCCTTGACTGATGCTCTGTCTTATGCACTATTTTAACAGAGCTCCACCTTAGTTGGATTCCACATTTTTCATTACTTCTTACTCCCCCTTTGACATCAATGGCAAAGGGTGGAATCTGCACACCAAAATTTGCAAAAATTAACCTATACATGGTTGCACAAGTATATATACATGTTATACTTACATATACTTAAGTATATTCGCAAAAGTGGCCTTCAACTATACAAACTCTGTGGCCCAGTTCTGCTTCATCCTGTCTAAAATGGAGATGTGACCACTCAACAAAAATGCATATGCTTCTGTCATTCTTAGATCTGCCAGATCATTGGTCCGGGCTATGGTCTGAGCATCTATCAAGGCCTCATGCATTGCCTCTAACTTAGGGATAATTATCCCTCTGAGTTCACTCATCCTGTTTATTATATTCTTCTTTTCTTTGTCCTACCTCTTTATTTCATTTATAATGACAATATCTTGGCATTCTTGATTCATTAAGGATGTAGTGAGGGGATCAAAATTCTGAGATAAACTTGACAGTTTACCTTCTTGTTCTTTCACCTTCTTCTCAATATCCTCTGTCACTTTGGGCCAAGATATACAAAATTTGTACATGTTCCCACCATCTTTAAGAGCATTTTCAAGGCTCTTTATCCCAATATCTAGGGTTCTGCTATCATTAGCAATGAGTCCTTGTACTTCAGTGAATCTTTTTCCTAAAAACTCCTTCCAGACCTTTTCTTCTGCCGATTTCTCTAAAGAATCAAAATGAGTGCTAACATAATTTACTAGAGATTTCAAGTTACCGGATGGAGAGGCTGAAGGATCCCTTTGAAATGATGGCATGATCTTCTCCAGCATCCCGGATGTAATCTCTAACAGCTCACAGTCTTCCATGTGAGATTTCAGAAGTTTTTCTTTTGCTTTGGCTTGAGCAAAAGATGCTATTTTCATTGTCTGGACCGGAGAGAGGGAATCAAAATTTAGTGGTCCTTAGAATAGTTTAGGTTCATCTATCTCCATCATTTCTTTGTTCAAGAAATTCTTCACTACCTCTGCAGTGTCTCTTGTCAGAGATTTAGTCTTCTTTTCCTTTTGGATCTCAGAACCCTCATCATGGGTCTTCTCTACTTGTTTTTCTTCTTTTCCCTTGACCTCCTCTTCTTGACTCACTTTCTCCTTTTTGCTTCCTTCTCCGTCAGCTCCTGAATCTGAAATGTCTACAGTGGGATCTGGAGGAGAGATGTTACCTGTGTTTACTATTTCATGAACTTCCTCTTCCAGAACAGAGGAATCCAAGTCCTTAGACTTCTCTTCATCTATCTCTCTTGATCCTTCTACATTTTTGTCAGAAGATTCTTCATTGGTTACATTTAATCCTTCAACATCCATGGTAGAAGGTTCTTCAGCAGTTTCCTCTACAATAGGAAGATTGAATCTTTTGAAGGCATTCCGGAGGATGTATTTTGTTTCTCTTGCCACTTGATCAGTTTCTCCAAGCATAAGTTTATTCATTCTTGCTTTGCTCCGGAATTCATCCTTACATTCCTTGAAGATCATGTTCATTTGCTTTGGAGTAATAGAAGGATAGAGCTGAATTGCAATCTGTTCTCGAATCTCTAAGTCTTTTGCCTTTGCATTCTCTTTTCTAAGTTCAAGTACCTTCTCTAGACTTTTGGGAATTAATGAAATGATTTCAATGAATGATTTAATGTAAATATTCAGGTACCTGAATGTAGCTTCTTCCAAGATCCTCTTGTCAGTGTCACTATATTCATCATAGAATTCTGTTACTAGTTGTAGATTACCATCCATAGTAACTGCCTTAATGATATCATCAATGGAAAGAGTGGGCTTTTCAACAAATTCTTCTACTTTTTCTTCTTTGTTTTTGCTAGCAGAGAATTCCCCAGATGTTTTCTTCTTCTTCTTTATTTTCTTAATTTCCTCATTAGACTTTGTTTCTTCATCATCCTTGTGAGTTGTGTAAGACCTTGTGGCTTTTGTTTTCATTCTCTTTTCTCCCTTTCTGGATGTCTTGACTTCCGGTTTGGTGGCTCTTGAGCTCTTAGGAGTGGCAGGTGTAGAGCTCTTGAAGGATCTAGTCCAGGAGGAGGCTTGTACCAGAACACTTCCTTTTTCTGCTTCTTGTTTCTCTTTCTTAGCTCTTTCAATTTTCTCTCTATTTGCATCTACTGCTTCTTTTGATATGCCATATCTTTTGGCAATTTCCTCAACTTCCCTTCTAACTTTCCTCTTTATCTCTGGTTGTCTTAGCTCAACATGTATTTTTACACTTAGTTCTTGAAAGGATCCAAACCTTTCTACCTCAGGGTCCTTAGGCTGACTTAACAGGTGTTGAATATGCAGCTCCAAGATTTTCTCATCGACCTCGTATCCCATTGGCATTATCCAAACTATTCTGGGCTCAACTGCCTCCATTAGGCATTGATCAGTATCTACCATAAAACACACTGTATCCTTGTATTTCTCAACTATGGATTGAAGTATCCTTTCTCTGGCTTGCATCATGCTTTGGAAGTTCTTGAAGTAACCCCAGAGTGGTGTGCTTTGAGCTTTAGCATCACCAAGTCCATACATATAGTCTCTAGTCTGTATTGCAACCGGTTTGTCATTTTGCCAAACCCAACCACTTGATCTGGGTAGCTCATTCATGTAGTAGAAGAATAGACATAGTATTAAACAACCATACTTGAAGGAGTTCTTCTTATCCTTCTTGATCTTCTGTAGGTTTTCTAACAGTTGGTTTAAAAGAAGATCACATAGGTCATAATCTACATTTTTCCTGAACATCTGATATGCTGCATATATTGTAGTCCCAGACATAGAATTCTCCCTGCTAGAATGATAGATCTTATACCCAATTATCATTGAGGCAAATTTTGTTGGCAAGAGACACAGTGTAGCTTCATGAGTGTTGTCATTGATGGAAACAAAGTTCATCCCACCCATCCACAGGACATGGTGTGCTTATACCGGAAGTCAGATTGAAGAGTGTTGTGGTCTGGTAAGCAAGAATAGAGCATGTAGCAAGGTCTGACAGTCAGGTCTAGATCTCTCAGAGGAAGTATCTCAGTAAAGTGCGGACTTGGGAAGTCAAGAGGTGCACCTTGACTGATACATTCCAGAGATTGAGCCTCCAGTGATGAAAGAGTGAAGAGATATGAGCACCTAAGTGTTGGGTTCCTGTTTGGCAGAGTTGACTGAGGAAGAACTGACCGACAGAGCATCAGACCTTAATTTGGATAAGTTATTAATGGTGATCAAGTTTCTTGAGGTATCATTCATGATTGGTTGACATGGTTGATGACTTCTATAAGCATCTCTTTGATACGCATCACTTGGTAAGCAAGGATTCAGCCAACAGACTAGAGTTTGGAAATATTCTAAGTTTTCCGGATGCTGACTAGAAAGTGGATGAAATCATTGGTGTGGATATATATACCAGATGGATTTGGATGCGAAGGTGTGTGTGGTGAGTTGTGTAGTACGAAGGAAAGTAGAGAGAAGAGTGGAAGTAGTAATACAGGTCCGGTATGTGATAGGAGAACAGCACCAAAGAAGAGGAAGAATGGAGTGCAGTAGATCAGTGTATTGAGCCTAACCGGAACTGAACTTCAGCATATGTGGATGCTTCTCATTAGTTCAAGTATCTTGTTACTTTCTTTATAATTTGTAGGCAGTGAGTCTCTTGTAGGCAGTGAGCCTCTTGTGAGCAGTGTGCTCGGGCAGTGACCCCTAATTGGCAAGTGCCATTTTGTACTATCTTATTCTTTTAACAGAGAATACAATCTTGGGTTAATCACCCCGTGGTTTTTTCCCTTAACAGGGTTTTCCACGTCAAAATCATTGTGTTATGTGTATTGAGTTTATATCTGCTTTCATGGTTATGCATGCTTATTTAATTTGATGCTTCACTAGTTGTTAAAGAAGAACAGAAAGTTAAATAATCAAGATAACTAATTCACCCCCCTCTCAGTTATCAACAATTGGTATCAGAGCCAAGTTCCTCCAAACAGAGCCTAACAGCTTGAGGAAGATCTGGGAATTCAAATGGATGTGTAAGGTATGAGGGAACAACTTCAGTCTGCCCTTGATGATCTTGAGCAATCTCACTTTGAATTCAATAACTTGAGAGAAAGACTCAAACAAGCTGATGATTTCATAAATGAACTAAAAGAGAAACTGAGTATCTCTATGAAAAAGAGAAAGGAACTTCTTCAGCAATTAGCAAGTCAAAATGAAGCTAATGATACTAATGAAGATCTGAATGAGAAGAGCAAATTATGTGAGAAGCTATCAAAAGAGGTCATTATGGTAAGACATGAAATGGAATCAGGAGTTATGAAATTTACCAAAGAAATTGAAGAAAAAAAAAGGACTAAAGATAATTTAAAACAATCTCTCAAGGAGAAGTCAGAAGACTGCCACAAAATGGATAGGATAATCAGGCATTTGGAATCTGATCTTGAAGAAGCTAGAGATAATGAAGAACAACTTGAGAATCAGATTGTCACTCTAAAAAGGGATCTTCAAACAACAAATGAATACAAAGAGAAATTCAAGATAAGCTCTGCTCAGCTTGAAGTTCTTGAAATCCAAAAGAGAGTAGATGACAAGCAAGGCTTGGGGTATGAGAAAGGTGAAAGCTCTGGATTCGGTTAGAAGAACTTTGGATCAAGAAATCCAAGGAACAGGCCTAGAAGACCTTCAGTAAGGCAACCAAATGTTCAAAGATATCATTCCTTGAATGGATACTGCCACAATTGCAATAACTTTGGTCATAAAGCAAATCAACATAGAAGAAGAATGAATCAGACTAATTCATCCTTCTCTGGATAGTGCTTTAATTGCAAAAGGTATGGTCACAAAACTCATGAATGTAGAAATATGCAAATGAACAATTCATTCAATGGTAGATGTTTTGCATGCAATAGAATGGGACATATGGATAATCAGTGTAGATCAAGAGGATATCAGTCAAATATGCAAAGAAATGTTGTTTGCTACAATTGCAATAGATCCGGTCATATTGCCAAATTCTGTAGAAGTAAGAATCAGGACAAAAAGGGTCCAGTGCATCATAATCAAAACCAAGACAAAGGAAAAGGAAATGTGAATGCAGATGAAATTCAAAGGGAGATGAACAAGATATGGGTGAAGAGAAGTATAGAAAATGATGGGGATGGATCCGCACCAGAATCTGGTGCTGATATTCCTTCCGAAAACTAAATAGATGAGCTCTGGCTCAGGGGGAGTAACAAAAGAAAAACATTTTTCCCCAACTAGTCAATAGGTGCCTAAAAGTGGCACATGAAAGGTTGCGGATCAAAGGGTTCTCAGAGAAATATCTAAATAAGCCATGGTAAAGATATGGAAGATCCACAATAAGTTTTGAGAAGATTAATCTTTCAAGATTGATCCGATTCAATAGTCATCTGGTAAGAATAGGGTTTTCACAGTTAGATCCGGTATGATTCAAATTTGAGGTATCTTGATCTCTGGATAAATGGAATGATTGTGAAAGGTAGATAGATTGCTAATATCCATCGAGAATAACTTTAAGAGCATCTTAGTGATCCGAAAAAATCTCTCAGGACAAGGAGAACAGAGCAACCAGAATAACTTAAGGTATGCATTTATTACAAACAAAATTAGGGTTTGCATAGAAATAAAAGGGTTCTTTTGGTCATCATTTGTACATTTGCATTCGAGAAGAAGAGAAAAGGAGCTCTGCAAACAAATTGTCTCAAGCCTCTCAAAGATCAACCGCAAAAGTTAATTCTTCCAGCAATCCGATATAGCACATTCTGTGAAACCTAGAAGCGTAAAAGGTATATTCCGTTCTTGAAAACCTTTCTCTAAATCTGTTGAAAGATGGCCACTCTGAATGCTATGAAGATCTCTGATAGGCCACGCCCTAAATTCAAGAAACATCCCTACAAATCCTTAGAATTTGATCCCCTAGGTGCCTTTTCAAGCATTTCGCATGGGGTTCTACATGTAGAAGATGTTAGGGCATATATTCATGCAAACATTGAGGAATTTGGGGAATCCAAGTTAAGGGATATCTATCACAATCAGTTAATAGATGATGCTTTTGAACTCAAACCTCAGTACAAAGCTATCTGGGACAAATATTTTGGACATTGCATCCATTTCCCCTGTTTTATAGAAGATGAATGGGTCCGGTATGTTTTGAGCAGAGTGCATGACAACTTCATGTGGTTGAATAGGCCATTTAAGATCACTAAAGATGCCATTAGGGCAGTAACCAGATTGCACTCATCTGGTGGGTTGCCTACTCTCAAATCTATCAAAAACCAAATTGTGAGTGAGGCTACCAGATCAAAATTTGACAAGAGAGCAATGACTATAGAAGAGATCACTGATCCAGATATCAAATTTGCATCTATGATAATTGGCTATAAGATACATCACTCGAGCAGGGATAATTCTGTATCTGAAACTGCTATATATACTGCTTATGAAATGTTAAGAAAGAATGATGACTATGATCTTTGTGAGCTCCTTCTAAACCAACTTTTGGAGAATTTGCAGAAGATAAAGAAGGATAAGAAGAACTCTTTCAAATACGGTGGCTTGATACTCTGTCTATTTTTCTATTACATGAATGAGCTACCTGGATCTAGTGGTTGGATGTGGCAAAATGACAGACTAGTAGCCATGCAAATCATGGATTATTTGCATGGAATAGGTGATGCCAAGGCACAGAATATAGTAGTATGGGGCTACTACAAGAACTTTCAGAGTATGATGCAAGAAAGAGAGAGAATCCCCCAATCTCTAGTTGAAAAGTATAAGGATACAGTATGCTTTATGGTAGAAACTGATCAATGCCTAATGGAGGCAGTAGAGCCGAGGATAGTTTGGATCATGCCAATGGGGTATGAAGTAGATGAGAAAATTGTAGAACTGCATATTCAACACATGCTTAGTCAACCCAAGGATCCTAAGGCAGAAATGTTTGGAACCTTTAAAGAGTTGAGTGTGAAGATTCATGTGGAGCTAAGACAACCGGAAATGAAAAGAAAAGTGAGGAGGGAAGTAGAAGAATTTGCCAAGAGGCATGGAATTTCAAAGGAGGCAATTGATGCAAACAGAGAAAAGATGGAAAAAGCAGAGAAAGAAAGGCAAGAAACTGAAAAAGAAAGTACTTTGGTGCAAGCCCCCTCCTGGACCAGATCCTCCAAGACCTCTACAACTGCCACCTCTAAGAGCCAAAAGGCATAAAAAATGGAAGCAAAATCATCCAGTAAAAGAGAAAAGAGAACAAAGACAAAGGCTACAAGATCATACACAAGCCTCAAGGATGATGAAGAGACAGAGACAAAAGAGGAAGTCCAAGAGGAAGTAAATATCTCTCATCTGGATTCCCCTACAGACTCCGGATCCAAAAGAGAAGAAAGAATAGAGGAGAAAACCAGTCAAGGAGAAGAAGTAAAAGAAAAAGAAAAAGGACAAATAGAGAAGACTCCAGGTGACAGGTCTGAGACTACAGAAGGGAAGAAGACTCTGTCTCTGATAAGAGACACTACAGAAATTGTCAAAGATTTCTTGACCAAAGAGATGATGGAATTTGATGAACTAGAACTGCTTCAAGGACTATTCAATTTTGATTCTCTCTCCCCGGTTCAAACCATGAAGCTAGCATCCTTTACTCAAGCAAAGGCAAAAGAAAAACTTCTAAAGTCTCACATGGAAGATTGTGAGCTCATAGAAACTGCATTTGGTGTATTGGAGAAGATCATGCCATCCTTCCAAAAGGATCCTTCAGCCTCCACATTCGGTAATCTAAAGTCTCTTGTAAATTCTGTTAATACACATTTTCACTCTTTAGAGAAAGTTCAAAAAGAATTTTGGATAAGAGATTCTCTGAAGTGCAGGGTCTAATTTCAAATGATAGGAGAGTTATGGATATTGGGATAAAGAGCTTAGAAAATGCTCTCAAAGATGGTGGAGATATATATAAATTTTATTTATCCTGGCCCAAAGTGACCAAGGATATTGAGAAGAAAGCACAAGAGCAAGAGGATAAACTGTTAAGTTTATCTCAAAGTTTTGATCCTCTCTCCTCTTCCATAGTAAATCAAGAGTGTCAGACTATTGTAGTCACAAATGAAATAAAGAAGCTTGAGAAGGAGAAGAAAAATAGAATAAACAGGTTGAGTGAACTTAGAGGGATAATTATCCCTAAGTTAGAAGCCATGCATGAGCCCCTAAGTGATGCTCAGACCACAGCCCAGACTAGTGATCTGACAGATCTAAAAAGGGCAGAAGCTTTTGCATTTCTATTGAGTGGTCACATCTCAATTTTGGACAGGATGAAGAAGAGTTGGGCGATAGAAGTGGTACAGTTGAAGACCACTTTTGCAGATATAATTCAGTATATGTAAGTAAAACATGTATATATGTTTTATGCAGCCAAGTATAGATTGTTTTTGGGAAATTTTGGTGTACGGACCCTACCCTTTGCCATTGATGTCCAAGTGGGAGTGAGGAGCAGTGAAAAATGTGGAATCCAGCTAAGGGGGAGCTTCGGTAAAGTGTACATTAGAATAGAGCATCAGCCAAGGGGGAGTGTAGTGTGACACTTAGTCATTTTTCACTAAGTGTTGCCATCAATACCAAAGGGGAGGATTGTTGGCAAGAGACACAGTGTAGCTTCATGAGTGTTGTCATTGATGGCAACAAAGTTCATCCCACCCATTCGCAGGACATGGTGTGCTTATACCAGAAGTTAGATTGAAGAGTGTTGTGGTCCGGTAAGCAAGAACAGAGCATGTAGCAAGGTCTGACAGTCAGGTCCGGATCTCTCAGAGGAAGTATCTCAGTAAAGTGCAGACTTGGGAAGTCAAGAGGTGCACCTTGACTGATACATTCCAGAGATTGAGCCTTCGGTGATGAAAGAGTGAAGAGATATGAGCACCTAAGTGTTGGGTTCCTATTTGGCAGAGTTGACTGAGGAAGAACTGATCGGCAGAGCATTAGACCTTAATCCAGATAAGTTATTGATGGTGATCAAGTTTCTTGAGGTATCATTCATGATTTACCGACATGGTTGATGACTTCTATAAGAATCTCTTTGATATGCATCACTTGGTAAGCAAGGATTCAGCCAATAGACTAGAGTTTGGAAATATTCTGAGTTTTCTGAATGCTGACTAGAAAGTGGATGAAATCATTCATGCGGATATATATACCAGATGGATTTGGATGCGAAGGTGTGTGTGGTGAGTTGTGTAGTGTGAAGAAAAGCAGAGAGAAGAGTGGAAGCAGTAATACAGGTTCAGTATGTGACAGGACAACAACACCAAAGACGAGGAAGAATGAAGTGCAGTAGATTAGTGTATTGAGCCTAACCAGAACTGAACTTTAGCATATGTGGATGCTTCTCATCAATTCAAGTATCTTGTTACTCTCTTTATAATTTGTAAATAGTGAGTCTCTTGTAGGCAGTGAGCCTCTTGTGAGCAGTGTGCTTGGGCAGTGAGCCCTAATTGGCAAGTGCCATTTTGTACTATCTTATTTTTTAACAGAGAATACAATCTTGGGTTAATCACCCCATGGTTTTTTCCCTTAACAGGGTTTTTCACATCAAAATCATTGTGTTATGTGTATTGAGTTTATATCTTCTTTCATGGTTATGCATGCTTATTTAATTTGATGTTGTACTAGTTGTTAAAGAAGAACAAAAAGTTAAATAATCAAGATAACTAATTCACCCCCCCTCTCAGTTATCAACAAATTTGACATCCATATCTGTGATGTCATCTATGGTCATTGGTCTCTTGTCAAACTTAGATCCGGTAGCTTCAATTACTGTCTGGTTCTTGACAGATTTGAGTGCAGGTAACCCACCAGATGAGTGCAGTCCAGTTACTACCCTAATGTCATCTTTTTTTTATCTTGAAGGGCTTCATTAACCACATGAAATTATCATGCATTCTGCTAAGGACATACCTGACCCAATCATCTTCTGTAAAAAAGGGAAAGTGGATGCAATGTCTGAAGTGCTTACCCTGGAGGGCCTTGTATTGAGGTTTGAGTTCAAAACTTTCATCTATTAACTGTTTATGATAGATGTCCATTAACTTAGATTCTCCAAATTCCTCAATGTTGGCATGGATGTAGACCCTAACATCTTCTACGTGCAATACCCCATGCGGAATGCTAGAAAAAGTGCCTAAAGGATAAACTTCTAGGGATTTGTAGGGGTGTTTCTTGAATTTTGGGCGTGGCCTATCAGTGATCTTAACAACCATTGGAGTAGCCATTTTACAAAAGATTCAGATAGTTTTTCAGAATGGAAGTACCTTTTTATGCTTTAGGGTTTGAAATAAGAGCCGAAACAAATCGCTGGTTGAATTAGATTTTGCAGTTGATCTTTGAGAGAGTTGTAGAAACTTGATGCAGTGCTCTTCTTTTCTTCTTCTCAAATGCAAATGTGCAAATGATGAGTGAAAGAACCCTTTTATTCTTGCACAAACTCTAATTTCATTTTGCAATAAATGCACAACTTAAGTTATCTGGTTTCCCTGTTTTGAGAGAGATCTTTTTGAATCACTGTGTTGCACTTAGAATCATTTTCAGTGAGGATTGACAATGTATCTTCTTTTCTCCAATCATTCCATGGATCCGTAGATCAAAGTATTTCAATTTTGAATCATACCAGATCTGTCTGTGAAAATCCTGCTTTACTAGATGGCTGTCAAACTGGATCAATCTTGGATGATTAAACTCTTACAAAACTCCATGCGGATCTTTCATATTTTTACCAAGGGTTATTTAGATATTTTTTTTAGAACCCTTTCATCCGCAACATTCCATGTGCCAAATTTAGGCACCAATTGACTAGCTGGGTGAATTTATTTTTCTTTGTGACTTCCCCTGAGCCAGAGCTCATTTGTTTAGTTTCTGGAAGGAATATTAGCACCAGATTCTGGTGCGGATCCATCCTCAACATTTTCTATACTCTTCTTCACCCAAATCTTTCTCATCTTCCTTTGAACTTCATCTGCATTCACTTTGCCTTTTCCCTTATCTTATTTTTGATTATGATGCATCGGACCCTTTTTATCTTGATTTTTATTTCTGCAGAATTTGGCAATATGACCGGATCTATTGGAATTGTAACAAACAAGATTTATTTACATATTTGACTGATATCCTCTTGATCTGCATTGATTAGCCATATGTCCCATTCTATTGCATGCAAAGCATCTACCATTGAATGAATTGTTTATTTACATATTTCTGCATTCATGAGATTTGTGACCATACCTTTTGCAGTTGAAACATTGTCTGGAGAAGGATGGATTAGTCTGATTCATTCTCCTTCTGCACTGAGTTGCTTTATGACTGAAGTTGTTGTAATTGAAGCAATATCCATTGAAGGATGGATATCTTTGAGCATTTGGTTGCCTTATCGGAGGTCTTCTAGGCCTATTTCTTTGATTTCCTAATTCAAAGTTCTTCTGACCAGATCCAGAGCTTTCACCTTTCTCATATCCCAAGCCACACTTGTCATCTACCCTCTTTTGGCTTTCAAGAAGAACTTCAAGTTGAGTAGAGCCTATCTTGAATTTATCTTTGTATTCATTTGTTGTTTGAAGATCTTGTTTAATAGTGTCTATCTGATTCTCAAGTTGTTCTTCATTATCTCTAGCTTCTTTGTGGCAGTCCTCTGTCTTCTCCTTGAGGTATTATTTTAGATTATCTTCAATTTTCCTTTTCTCTTCAATTTCTTGGGTGAATCTCATAACCCCTGATTCCATCTCATGCCTTACCATAATGAACTCTTTTGATAGCTTCTCACATATCTTGTTTTTCTCATTTAGATCTTCATTAGTGTCATTGGCTTCACTCTGACTTGCTAATTTTTGAAGTAGTTCCTTTCTCTTTTTCACAGAGATACTCAGTTTTTCTTTTAGCTCATTTATGAAATCATCAGCTTGTTTGAGTCTATCTCTCAAGTTATTGACTTCAGAGTGAGATTGTTCAAGATCATCTAGGGTAGACTGAAGTTGTTCCTTCATACCATACATATCCTTTGAGATTCCCAGATCTTCCTCAAGCTGTTAGGCTCTGTTTAGAGGAACTTAGCTCTGATACCAATTATTGGAAACAAGGCAGATAACTGAGAGAGGGGGGTGAATCAATTATCTCTATTATCTTAACTTTCTTTTCTTCTTTTATAATTTGTGCACCATCAAAACATATAAGCATATATAACCATGAGAACAGAAATAAAACCAACACACATAACACAAGGTTTTTTACATGGAAAACCTTGTTAAGGGAAAAACTACGGGGTGACTAACCCAAGATTGTTTTCTCTGTTAAAAGAATAAGAAGTACAAAATGGCACTTGTCAATTAGGGCTCACTGCCCAAGCACACTGCTCACAAGAGGCACACTGCCTACAAGAGACTCACTATCTACAGAACTTACAGAAGGTAACCAAGTGTTTGAACTAATGAGAGGCATCTACAAATGCTAGAGTTCAGTTCTGGTTAGGCACAATATACTAATCGGATGCACTTCATTCTTCCTTTGCTCTAGTGCTGCTGCTCTGTCACATACCAGACTTGTATTGCTGCTTCCTCACTTATCTTTGCCTTTCTTTGCACTTTATTTTTATCATCTCTGTACACACACACACCTTCATACTGGAATCCATCTAGTATATATATCCGCACCAAGGATTTCAATAACTTTCTAGTCGGCAACCAGAATACTCAAGATATTTACAAATTACTGATCTGTCGGCTGAATCCATGCTTGATTTGTGATGTGTATCAAAAACATAGGCATTGAAGTCATCAATCATGTCGGCCAACATTGTATGATCCCTCAAATAGCTTGATCAACATCAATTACTCATTCGGATTGAAGTCTGATACTCTGCTGGTCAGTTCTTCCTCAGTCTTCTCTGCCTGTCTAGAACCCAACACTCAGATGCTCATATCTTTTCCATGTTTTATCACCGAAAGCTCAATCTCTAGAATATAGTAGTCATGATACTCCTCTTTACTTGTCCAAGTCCGCAACTTGCTGAGTTACACCATCTGAGAGATCCGGACCTGATTGTCAGACCTTGTTGCATGCTCTGTTCTTGTTCACTGGACCAAAACAATCTTCAATCTGACTTCTGGTATAGGCATACTATGTGTTGCGGATGTGTGGGATAGACTTTGTTGCCATCAATGATAACACTCATGAAGCCACACAGTGTCTCTTGCCAACAGGGGTTATCTTGATTTTACTTTATTTGGAACTCACACTTTGAGATGTCATGTTGTGCATTTATATTGTATCATGAGGTGAAGTGTAGAGATCTTGTATCAGGAGGTATTGAATTCATAGTGTTCAGGTCTTAATGTTTGTCTACAGAGATCTTGGTAGTAGAAGTGCTTAGACAAAAACTTACATTGTTGTGGGGTTTAGGATCTTAAACTCTAATCAAACATCCTATGTGTCTTAAGCCTAAAATCCTAAGGAACTTCTTTATACTAATCTAGTCCTTTGTCACTATAAGGGTTTACAAGATTTCATTAAAGAAGCATGTTTGTTTTTAGGGTTTGATATTTGTATTCAAGCTCCTAATAAATTGAAAACTCTACAATACCTTTGAAATGAAATACTAAACCTTTATTCTTAATGCATTCTTTGTAGCCCTAAAACCCCACTGTCATGCACTTTATTTATTTCTTTGTGTTGACTGACTCAACTGGTGTTATGTAACTTAAGTTACATCTTAAGGGTCGATGGAACGTGTGGTGACTAGCCCCGATATCCTAGGGGCACCGGTGGTTTGAAGTTGTTTTAAAGTTTATGGCGGTAAAGCATATCGGGTGGCTCAAAACAAAAGGCAAAAGGGCGCAAATATTGCATTGGGTGGTCAGAATTTAAAAGGCATTTGAATGCCAATGGTCGCCTATCCATATCAAATTTGACAGGCTTTTTTATTACAAAAGAAAAACAACTTGCTTTAGATGCTTTCTAATATGAGTGTGGGCTAGAAAATTTCTGTGTGAGTTCGATATGATATTTTTAGCAAATACGATTGATGATTTGTGATGTTGAAAGACATATCTACCTAGGAGTTTTATCAGTTTTGTAAGGAAATTCTAAGAGTTTGCAGAGATTGAAGGTTGATGATTAGTTTATGATGTATAATGATGAAGGCCAGGAAATTTTTGTATGAGTTCTGTATGATTTGTTTGGAGATGTTAATCACTGATATGAATTCTTGAAAGAAATATCTACATATTCACATGAGGATTGATCATTTTTATGCAGGACATTATAGTATTTGTAGTGTTTGAAGGTTGAAGACAATTGAAGTCACTGGTTCTTGCAGAGATTGAGAAATTTGTCAAAGATTAAAGAAGATTTTAAGTGAATAAATGTGTTTTGGAGATTGAAGAAGGTTTTGATTTGTAGAGAAACAAAGTTTTTCCTTTGTATATGTTCATATTCATGTATTAGGGGTTCGTGCCCTTGAAGTTGGTGCTTCTAAATGTATTGGGGGTTGGTGCTCCTTGACGTAGGTGCTTCTAAATAAATTAGCCAATGAGGCTTTATAATAAGTGGAACTTTTGATTAAGCGAGTGAGGTAGTTTTGAGTGGTTTTTCATCCCCGAGAGGGTTTTCCACTTGTGAAATCTTTTGTGTCCTGATTTCAATTCTGTGTGATTTGATTGTTCTTCATACTTGTACATTCAGTATTCGACTCCTTCATTTGATGATGCAAATTGTCATGGTTGATTATCTATTCATCTCTGGTGTTTTCATTGATGTCAACTCCCAGCAGATGGTTCACTTGATTTCCAAGTGCTTTTGAGAAAAAAATGATAAAAAGGTGTGCAATGTGATAGAGGTACCCTCAGTATTATGCTCCACATTTCTTCCTAATTGAAGATATGCTTGTGCGGTTTTGAAGTATTGATCAAAGGTGTTCAGAGGTATTATATCCAGAGTTTCAAGTTTTGGATCATGTGGAAGTAAAAGATGTGTTTGACAAAATATTTGACTGTGAAGGAGGGAGTCTGGGAGAAATGAGAATGCTTCGCATTTCTTCGCATTTCTTCGCATTGAGATTTCCTATCTTGCAGATTTGGGAGTGTGCTTAAATTATCTGTATCCACCTTCCTTTGAAGTTTCTAGTGTTGGGATGCTTTGCAAGTTTAGTTCTTGCATTGGTGATCAGTAACAGTGTGTCCTAATGTGCATAATGAAGACATTGTTTGATTCAGATGGTTGCGGTAGTGTTGTAGAAGTTTAGGATGATGATGAGTATTTTGGGAAGGTGTGTGAATTCTTTGGAGTGACTCTCTCTGGTCTGCATGATCTTGGACTTGGAGAAGTGTGATTATGGCCATTAGCTCAGGTTTGGCTGATCTAGCTTACTAGCGCCATTTACAGAGGTACCTCATGGATTGTGGATGTGATAACAACTTGATGATACAAATTTAATTCCTAGTTGTCCCAGTAATGTTGCATGTGTGTAATGCACATGATTCATTAGGACTGATCTAATTGAGATAGGTCTTGATTATAGATGGTATAAATTGAATGGAGCAAGGTAGAAAAGAATATGTGAATGTAATTAAGGGCAATGAATTGTGTGGGAGATTAAAAGCCTATGACTCTAGAATGTAGTGAGCAGAAGGTGTCTACATTTCAGTGTGCCAAAAGTTTCTAGAGGTAGTGAGCTGAAGGTTACAGATGGAAAAGGGTGTCAGTGGTGGATTACTCCTGTTGCTTTGAGATAGTGAATCTCTCTGTAACAATCTTCTTCTTTCTTCTCTCTTTTGGGCAGTGATCCCTTGGTAGTGAGCCTTTCTTCTGGGCAGTGAGCCTATTGATTTTCGGTGTTGTTATTCATATATATTGTGAGCTAATCCTCACCATGGTTTTCCATTATTGGGGTTTCCACGTAAATCTAGTGTTCTTATGTGTTTGGATGTGTTTGCATTGATGCTTCATATGTTTACATTTTGCTAATGCATTATAAGTGGTTGATGTTTTAAGGGTTTAAAGTTTTAATATACAACTAATTCATCCCCCTCTCAATTTTCCTATGTATTCCAACAATTGTTATTAGAGCCAAGTTCCCTGAAGAAGCTTAACCACTTGGGGTAGATCTAGATGGCACACAGGAAAGATGTGGAGGTCTCAATATTTGATGGAACAAATTATGCTTTTTGGAAAACTAGGATGGAAAGCTTTCTTGTCTCACTAGGATATGGCATATGGAAGATAGTTGACAAAAAGTATACTATACCTAAAGATGGTCCAAAGGATGAAGATGAGATTAAATAATATGAGAATAATGGCAAGGCAAGGAGTGATCTTTTGAATAGTCTCTTTGATTCTGAATTAGTGAAGGTGGTGAGTTACAAAACTTCTCATGAGATATGGAAGAAGCTATAAAGCACCTATGAAGGAGATGACAAGGTCAAGCAAGAAAAGTTGCAGATTCTAAAGTCCAAGTTTGAAGCCCTAAGGATGTCAGAGGATGAAAATATTGCAAGCTACATGTAGAGAGTGGATGAAATTGTCAATTCTATCAATGGTCTTGGTGGGGAGATGGAGGAAAAAGAAGTGGTAAAGAAGGTACTAAGAACTCTTCCTAAATCTTATAGTGCTAAAGTTTATGCTATTGAAGAGACTCAAGATCTATATAATTATGCTAGGGACAAAATGTTTGGTACTCTAACTACTTTTGAGATAAGAGAATTTGGTCAAGATGATGCAAGAAAAGAAACTACTTTTAAGGCTAGAAAGAGAAAAGAATGTTGAATGAGATTTAGATGACTTTGTTGAAGTTGAAGAAAATTTTATAAGCAAGTTGAAAAAGGGTTCAGGAAAATACAGAGGTAAGTTACCCTTCAAATGTTTTAACTATGGAAAGATAGGTCATTATGCTTCTAAATATCCAATCAAAATTTCTAGTGACAAATACAAGGAGAACAAAGGTAAATCATTAAAGAAAAGTTATTATGTTAAAGAAGATGACATCATATTTGATGATGAGTCTGACTATCTGGATGATGATGGTAATGAATGCTTGTTCATGGATTTGAATGTTGGAACTAATTCAACTAATCCCAAAACATGTATAAAGGATATTGCTTCGGAAACATGGCACAACATTAAAGGAGCATTGGTTACTACTTTTCATGCAAGAGAGGAGGAAGATCTCTGGTTAATTGATAGTGGGTGTTTAAATCATATGATAGGTGATAAGAATAAGTTTGTGAATCTTGAGAAGTTTGATGGAGGTTTTGTTAAGTTTGGAGATGATGCATCTGCTAAGATCTGTGGAAGAGGTTCAATCAGTGTTTAAGAAAAGCAAAATATAGATGATGTCCTTAATGTCAAAGGTCTCTGGCACAATCTTCTAAGTGTAGGACAAATGTGTAGCAGAGGATATAATCTTGTGTTTCAAGATGGTGGCTATGAAATCAGAAAAGAAGACTCTGGAACTCTAATTTCTATAGGAACAAAAACAAAATGAAATACATATCAGCTCAAAGGTGCTGAAGGTGTGTGCCTTTTGACTCAAATTAATGAAAGTTGGATATGACATAGAAGAATGTGTCACATCAATTTTGACAGCCTAGTAAAGATCATCTCTACTCAAGCTGTAAGGGATATGCCAAGGATTACAAAGCCTACCAATGCAACCTGCAAGGAATGCCAGATTGGGAAGCAAACAAGGAAGAATTTCAAAATCAAAGATATTTGACCATCAGAACTCTAGAGTTGGTGCATACAAATCTATGCAGACCTATGTAAGACTAGGAAGCTTTCATGGTGACATGTATTTCATGTTGTTGATGGATGATTTCTCTAGAATAACTTGAGTAACTTTTCTCAAAGAAAAATTAGAAGCTCTAGATAAGTTTAAATCTTTTAAGTCTATGGTTTAAAATGAGATTGATCTAAAAGTCAAGTGTTTGAGGTCTGATAGAGGTGGTGAGTTCACCTCCAATGATTTTAATTTTTTTTGTGAAGATAATGGAATACAAATGCATTTGTCAGCACCTAGGACCCCTAAGTAGAATGGAGTTGTGGAAAGGAAGAATAGGATAGTTCAAGAAGAAACAAGAACAATGCTAAAAGAAGAAAATCTATCAGATATCTATTGGAGAGAAGCCATCCACACTATAGTTTACATACAAAATAGAGTGCAAGCCAGGGTCAACAATTTAAAGACTCCTTATGAACTATGGTATGGAAGAACTCCTACTGTAAAATACTTTAGAGTGTTTGGAAGTAAATGCTACATTAGGAGAGATGAAGAGAACTTGGGAAAGCTTGATACAAGATCAGATGAAGGAATTTTCCTTGGATACTCTACAAAGAGCAAGGCATAAATGGGCTACAACAAGAG
The DNA here is from genome assembly GCA_027924645.1 of Cunninghamia lanceolata. Lineage (NCBI taxonomy): Eukaryota > Viridiplantae > Streptophyta > Pinopsida > Cupressales > Cupressaceae > Cunninghamia > Cunninghamia lanceolata. Next base: position 4,436,133 of record BSBN01000659.1, on the reverse strand, counting down.
ACTGAAGAGATTTTTGGAAAGTGCAAATGCCAAAGTGGATGAAGAACCATACCAAAGTTTAGTGCTATTAGAAGGATATGAATCGGATGACAACCCTTGCAAAGAAGAAGAAATATAGGAAGAAAAGGAAAAGGAAAAGCAAGTTGATGAAGAAGATGCTCTGGAGAAGATTCCCAAGACTCCCACATATGTCCAAAATAATCATTCTAAATATCAAATTATTAGAGATAAGAACAAAGGTGTTTTAACAAGGAGACATTTTGCTATGCCAGATGAATAGTTAAATTTGTGCCTATTGTCTCAAATAGAACCCAAAATAGTGACTAAAGCAAGCAAAAATGAGGATTGGATCAAGGCTATGGAAGAGGAAATGATGCAGATTGAGAAGAATCAAACTTGGGAAGTTATCCCAAGACCAACAGACAAGAATGTTGTAGGGACTAAATGGGTCTTTTGGAACAAATTGAATGAAAATGGGGAAGTAGTCAAAAATAAGGTCAGATTGGTATGTAAAGGCTACTCACAAGTGGAAGGAATAGATTATGAGGAAACATTTACTCCAGTGGCAAGATTGGAGGCCATCAGATTGTTCTTGGCCTTTACAACTCATAAGGACTTCAAAGTTTATTAGATGGATGTGAAATCTGCATTCTTGAATGGAGAGTTGGAAGAGGAAGTATATATTGAGCAACCAAAAGGCTTTCAGTTATCAGATGATCCAAATATGGTCTACAGATTGAAGAAGGCATTGTATGGACTCAAATAGGCTCCTAGAGCTTGGTATGTAAGGTTGGATAGGTACTTTCTACAACAAGGATTCAAAAAGGGCACTACAGATAGTAATTTGTACTTCAAAGTTGAGGAAGATCAAATCCTGATTGTAGAAGTGTATGTAGATGATATAATCTTTGGAGGAAATGAAGGTATGTGCAAGATATTTTCAAAAGAAATGCAGAAGGAATTTAAAATGTTAATGTGTGGGGAAATGAACTTCTTCCTTGGGTTACAAATCAGTCAATCAGAAAATGGTATTTTCATTTCATAGTCAAAGTATGCTAAGGAAATGTTGAAGAAGTTTGGAATGGAAGACTCCAAACCGGTATGTACTCCCATGACTACTAGTTGTAAGTTAAGAAAAGATGATGAATCTCCTAAGTCTGATCAGAGAAAGTATAGATCAATGATTAGTGGATTATTATACCTAACTACTACTAGACTGGATATCATGCATGCGGTCTGTCTTGTGGCTAGATTCCAAGCTGATCCCAGATAGTCACATGTTGTAGCACTAAAGAGGATATTCAGGTACCTAAAAGTGTTGGCAAGAGACATTGCTAGGCATGTCATGTGTTGTCATTGATGGCAACTAAATCTATCTTACACATTTGCATTGTATCATTTGATCATACCAGAAGTCAGATTACAGATTTGTCTAAATCTGGATAGACAGGATCAGAGCATATGACAGGGTTCAATATTTTGGTCCACATTTCTCCACAATTAATTATATTGTACTACAGATCTGAGGGAATATTAAGGGATGTTAGGGCTACCTAAATCCAAAGTTTTAGCCTCTGGTGATGAAGGGGTTGAAAGTTACAAGCATCTGAGTATCAAGTTTTGGTTAGACAGTTCAATCCAGTGAAGAACAAGCTAACTTGGTGTTTGATCCTTGTGTGGATTAAGAGAAGTGGTTGGTTGAGTAATTTATGAGATCTAGAGGTATTGGCCAACATGTGTGGTGACTTGATTACATAGGTTTTAGTCCACATTGATGTTTGTGCATGGATTCAACCAACAGAACAATGATCTTGAAAAAGTTTCTAAGTTTTCTTAAGGCCGACTGCAGTTGATTAATTTCATGTTGCAGATATATATGATCATTGGGTGCAAGCATTTTGAGGTATAGATGTGTGAATATGATGTGATAGGTGCAAAGTGTGGTAGTATCAAGTGCGAAGAAAAGAGATCTAAGCTTCAGATCATGGCAAAACAATGAAGCAGGGAAGTGAGAGATGAAGTGTGTGAAGTCAATATATTGAGCCTAACCGGAACTGTAATCTTGCATTTTTAGATGCTATTCTTTAGTTCAAGTATTTCAGCGAACTCTTTGTAATTGATCTTGTAAGCAATGAGCCTCCTTTGAGCAGTGAGCTCTGGGCAGTGTGCCCAAAGGCATGTGCCTTCCCATTTGTCATACTTTTAATAGAGTATAAAATCTTGTGGGTTAACCCCCACCGTGGTTTTTCCCTTAACTGGGTTTCCACGTAAAAATCTTGGTGTTCATGTGTGATGATCTTGTTATTGCTGTTCTTAAGTTCATGCTTCTTTCTCTTGAATATATGTGGTAATTAATAAAGGAACATAATAATAAGTTTTTGTAGAACACTGATTCACTCCCCCTCTCAGCGTTCCTTAATTTCAACAAAAAGGCACTCTGGAGTTTGGTCTATGGTATCCCAAGGATACTAATTTCTCCTTGACTGCATGTACATATGTAGATTGGGCAGGATGTATAGATGATAGAAGGAGGAGGCAAAATATATTGCAGCAACATCTTGTTGCACACAGGTGTTATGGATGAAGTAGACATTGAAGGATATAAAAGTGTCATATGATGAACCTATTCCTATCCTATGTGACAATACAAGTGCTATCAACATTTCAAAAAATCTGGTGATGCATTCAAGGACAAAGCATATTTCAATCTTGTATCACTTCTTAAGAGAAAAAGGTTGTAGAGAATGAGGTGAAGTTGGAGTATGTGCCTACCAAAGATCAAGTTGCAAACATATTTACAAAGGCTCTCCCTAAGGATACTTTTGAGTATCTCCAACAGAAGTTAGGGGTTATTGCCCCTCCTTCTCTTAACTAGATGCATAAATGTATGCATCTGTCCAGGAAGCATTTCGAGATAGACTTTTGGTCCTGGACTAGTGTTGAAGAGTACTTCTCAGGAGGAGTAGGTAGTGATACTTTGGTTGGTATAGTTAGAGGGAGCATATCCTATGATCCTAAGGGGGAGAGGTAAGAAAAAGAGAGAGAAATGGAGATAGAGAAGACACTTGCTAGTGTTAGAGTTGTTACCCTTTGCCATTGATGTCAAAGGAGGAGACAATTGAAATGATTGAAAAACCATTGTGCAGAGAGGTGTGTGAAGAGTAAAATTTGTTTTTCTCAGGGGTAGTATTACTGGTTGCAGTGTTGCTGACTAATTGCTTTAGGTCTTGATGGTTTTTCAAAGAGCTAGTGTTGCCATCAATGATAAAGGGGGAGATTGTTAGAAACTTACTGGTGTTGTCATTGATGTCAACTCCCAGCAGATGGTTCACTTGATTTCTAAGTGCTTTTGAGAAAATTTGATAAAAAGGTGTGCAGTGTGATAGAGGCACCCTTAGTGTTATGCTCCGCATTTCTTCCTAATTGAAGATATGATTGTATAGTTTTGAAGTATTGATCAGAGCTCTTCAAAGGTATTATATTCAGAGTTTCATGTTCTAGATCGTGCGGAAGCAAAAGATGTGTTTGATAGTGTTTAGGGTAAAATTTGGATTGTTTAATGTTTTAGTGTTTAGATGTTTGAATCCTCCTTTCACCCTTTACATTCAAGGATCTAGGGTTAAGTGGCAATTCACTATAATACCCTAGATCACTGTGAGATGTAGGGAAACTTGGATTAGGGAATTTAATTATCAATTTCTCTTCTCTTATGCTCAATTAACCATTAAAACCCTAATTATGCAAATACGATTGTAAACAGAAGAATAACAGGAAAAGCTCTTGTAGACAAAAGTAAAATATCAAATCACAGAGTACCTATTTTTAGGGTTCTGAGGTGGAACAGTCAGGGACACTGGAGCGGGCACCCAAGTCCAAGGTACCAATTTCTTTGTGGGATCCTGACCTCCTTCCGACACTAATCAGCATTGTAACTCCTATTTCTAGAAATTTAGTTGCAAAGGACACTAGAGTGAGCACCCAAGTCTTGGAAATGCTCCGGTGTCCTACTTCTCTTCAGATCCTAAATCCTTGATGTCTGCTGATCCTTCCTACAACTTCACTCTTCTCAAATGCAACACCTGCAATCACAAGACTTTGGGAGGGGGTTGTGGTGTTTAGAGGCTTACCTCAGTCAAGCCCCAGAGGACACTTAAGTCTCCAAACACTATTGTCAGATAGAGAGTGTGTGCCCTTGTGAGGCAGAGGCAAAAACCAAAGGAAATGATGATGAAAACACAATATAATGTCACCTTGTAGTGAAGATATCATGAGAGGAATATTCTCTTCATTCCATGATGAGTGGATGCTCAAATTTGCAAACACAAACACATAGACAACACAATTATGCTCTTGCAACACAATGAAAGCCTTGAATCACCTTGAGGATGCCTAAAGTTCACAATGATCATCTAGTGATGCTCTAGTTTACAAATGAATGCCTAAACATGCTTTTATATGCAACTACAAACACTCCCGCCAAGATTTTCGTAATTCAAACTTACCGTGTCAGAAAAGGACCCAAATAACAGTCATAAACTGACACCCAAAAATTGGGGCTGCCCCAAAATAGGGTAGGACTTGGGTAGGGTACAGCTCAAGGGGTCCTCCTAGGTCCCATTTGTCATGTTACCTAGGGTTCATTCCATTGGGATGCCAAATTATGAACTAAGATGTCCTAAATGCATGCAAAAGACCCGAGAGCTAAACCTTATGAGGGAAAACCCCCAAGGGGACATTTTCTGATGTTACATTCTGCATATGGGGCAACAAACACGCCAAACAAAGCAAGCACGCCAAAACACACACACTTGAAGACACAGAGAAAACACGGTAGACAATCAATGGTGCGTTCCCTATTTCTAGGCTCATCACTATCTCAGGCACATTACAGGCACACACCGACGATTGGGCTTCATCACAACAATCGTTGAAGACATGCTTAAGGGTTGAGTTAGTCACAAAACCGTTCCCTGCCTCCGCAGAGGACTATTGAAAATGACAGGATGATGCAATCTGTTATGAGAAATACACCATCCCCACCTCCGTAGAGGGCTTAAGAAAAAGGATATGCTTGATATCTTGCCTCCGCAGAGGGCTTACATGATTGATTGCAAACAGACTTAGGATGCATGATGCACTCTTCGCGCAAGTCTTTGCATCTAAGGGCAAACACATTGCTAACATCTATAATAGATAGCTTACCTTATATATGCCCCCACCTTAAGGTGGTTGATATCAGTTATCGATATCAAGCACATTAAGGTAGGAGTAAAACATACAAGGGAACACCGACATTCGCAAAGCCCATGCCCCCCAAAGGTGACATGTACTTTATGATCACCAAATGTTCCCACAAACACATCCCTGCAAGAAACATGTTAGTGTCTACAAGATCATGATAAACAACATCAATGCATATGATTAACCACACAAAGAGCCAAGGTTATATGACAAATTCGGAGTTTGAGGATAACCATGGGGCTATATCATGAAGCTCTCTGAATCAAGTACCACCAAGGCCAGATTCAAAGACAAACAAAGGTGCATAGAGCGACAATATTGTTAAGGTTTGTAAATGCAATAGAAACATCATGAAATTCACTACGCGGAAAGCATGAGTGCTTCCACTAGCCAAGCGTCAGATAAGATATACAACCCCATCGTCATATTAGGAACTAAGTCCATTTTTTTATTGCTCTCGAAAGGGACACTAGGTCCGCATTAGTATAAATATTTTTTGTCATCCACCCGCTAGGTGGAAACACTAGAGGAAGGGAAACAATAAATAAGAGAGGAGGAACAAGTGTCTTAGGGACAGTCACGTAGGAGGGTTCCCCCAGTGTCACCAACCGTGACACTATGTCCGTAAGACACAACACACAACAATGAAATCAGAGAGAGAGGTAATATAGAAGAAGGTCACAACAGAGGTGGTCTCTTGGTATCCTAGACCTTACAAGAGAGTCAAGGGTCATCCCAGGAGGCCTAAACAACATATAACACATCACGAGGGAAGCACATCATAGTAGAGATAAAGGGTTAGAGATACTTACCTGTATGGCCCCTACCAGGCTAGAAGTTGTCTATAAGCAAATCATCGTTTTCATCTTCCCACTCCCTAATGTTGGAGGAAAGTGGGACATAAGGTACCATATCCAAATTCAAGTCTTGTTCATCATGTTGTTCATCGTTAGGATTGTTATTGTATGGTTGAATGTTGGGATCAATTTTTTCTTGTTGAGAGGCAAGATTTATAGCATAAGATTGTATTTTTTTTCTTCTTTCTCTTGCTTTTCTATTTCATTTTATTTTACCACTTATCTCTTGTAAGATAGGGCTATCCTCTTTCATAGGATTTTTCAAATTAGAAGATGAAGCACCAGGATCAAACCTCATTTGTCGCGGTGGAGCATTTTTTTGTTGACAATGACCTCCTAATCCTTGTAAGGATTTTGGGGGAGGAACCTCAACATAGGGACCTTGTCCTTTCGGTCTAAAGTTCTCTTCACATGCTGGTTGTTTACCTTTTGTCATTTCTTGTATAGAAGGACTAGGTATTTCAGTTTTATCCCAAAAATAATTTAATCTGTAATGCTTTTTCTCAACCAAAGGTTTATATTTTTATGCTCAAATCAGACTTGAAAGTTTTCCAAAAGTATGTCAAGGACAAGTGCAAAATGATGTTGGGAATTAAGGTGTCTCAACCTTGGTAATTCATTGTATTTTTATATTGTATTTATTTATTAATTGCCTATTGTATTAATTGGATGCAAATCCTATGTTGTCATATTGTGGGAGTTGGCACAATGAAGTGTCATCCTACATGGCATATGACTACATGTATTTTTGTCCTCACATGAGGAGATAGGCATCCCACTTAGTGATAGGAATATTTTGCCATGTGTCGGCATCATGACAGATTCCTATGACAAAGTTATGACATGTAAGAGTCAGAAATAGGAGATTCTATGATAGGTGAAGACATGTGTCGAAGAGCATCTTTGAAAAAGGCATCTTTGGGTGCTCCAAGGTGGACTATGACATGTTGTAAGAGAATATGCTATTTATAGCCTGTGTATGACAGATTCTCTTATAGCTGTAAGTTATGACAGCTATGACAGATTCTATGATGGTTGTAAGAGTTGTAAGAGCATCTGTCATAGCCCATTTTGGAAATAGGCGATCTCCTTGGTGGGGTGACTTGACAAGTGTTAGGAGAATCCTACAGAGTTGGACAAGTGTCCATAGCCATGGATTTTGGGCCATGAGGCCATGTTGGATGCCCATCCCCATGTGGAGCCATTTCTGCCTTGTATATTCTATATAAACAGGTGCTTTTGAGAGGAGATGTATTACAAGTTTGACAGGTACTGTTAGGCTGTTGGTTTGTCTCCAGATATGAGTGTTGAAGACTCCTAAGAGCTTGTATTGCAAGTGTATTGTAAACCATTTCAGTTTTGATAATACATTGTGCAGGTTTTAGAGTGTGGGGTTTTTCACCCGATAAGGGTTTTCCCCACATATATCTTGTGTCTCTCTTCTTTTGTTATACTTTCTTGTTTATGTGTTTGTTGCAATATCTTTGTTAGTGGGTTTAACATTGCTGTAATAGTAAGGATAAAATTGAATTTGCACTCTCCTCCCCTCATTAGATTAGTGTAGGAATCATTTTCTGCACACCTAGCTTCCTTTCAGTTGGTATCAGAGCCTGGCCAGTTTTGGTTCTAGCTGCTGGGTAGGGGTTTTTTGAGCTAATCTTAGCTTGAGTGGGAGTGTTGTACATAGTATTCTATATCTTGTTGCAGCAAGGAGATGGCAACCACATCCAGAAGGTTAGAGGTTGAGAAATTCAATGGCACTAATTTTGAGTTGTGGAAACTCAAGATGGAGGACCTACTTGTTGATCATGACCTATGGGAAATGGTATCCGAGGTGAAACCTACAACAATGTCACAAGCTGATTGGGACCTCAAAGATCAGAAGGCTAAGGGTCTCATAAGACTCTGTTTAGCTGACTCTGTCTTGTTGAATGTCCATGAGGAGACAAGCATGAAAGATCTTTGGAAGAAGTTGGGTGATGTTTATCAAGCCAAGTCCTTGGTAAACAAACTTTTCCTGAAAAAGAAGTTGTTCGCTCTAAAGATGGAAGATGAAGGATCTATTGTGGATCACATGAATGCTTTTAACATGATTGTTGCACAGTTGACATCTGTGGGTGTGAAAATGGAGGAGGAGGATCGATGTATGACCCTGCTTTGTTCTTTGCCAGATTTGTGGGATCATCTTGTCATGTCTATCAGAAGCACCACTACCACCTTCAAGATGGAAGATGTGGTGTTCTTGCTGTTATCTAAAGAAATGTGGAGGAAGTCTTTTGAGGCAGCCAAAGAGGCTCTTGCGGTTTGTGGAAGACCCAAAGAGAAAGGGAAGAAGAAGGACAAGAAAGGTGATAAGGGCAGATCCAAATCCCGTGGGAGATCCAAATCTCCTAGAAATTCCAAGGCTCTTTGTTGGAACTATGGTAAAACTAGGCATTTCTGAAAGGAATGCAAAGAGGAGAAGAAAAAGAAGAAGAAAGTTCCTGATTCAGATTCTGACAAGTCACAAGATGATGGTGATGCCTTCATCGCAGCCCTACCCACCCATGCATCTGATGATGTGTGGTTGATTGATTCTGGTGCATCATTCCACATGACCTCACATCGAGATTGGTTCACGAAATATGAAGAGTTTGATGGTGGAAGAGTGTACCTAGGTGACAACTCTCATCTGAATATTGTTGGTCATGGAAGAGTCTCAATCTGATTCCCTAATGGGCAATTAAAGGGGATCAATGGAGTTATTCACATTCCAGGCCTTGCACAGAACTTACTTTCTGTAAGTATGTTGAATGATGCAGGTGGGTAGGTTGTCTTTTCGAAGGATGGATGCAAGATGACTAGAGGATTTATGGTGCTTGCGAAGGGTACTCGGAGAGGTACTCTGTTTCAACTAGAGGCATACACTTCATAGTGCAATAGTTCTTTTGACTCAAAGAAATGAGCTGCAGTCACTTCATCCCCACCATCTAAATGAGCAGTGAAGAAATCTATTGTAACTAGTTCTGATGGTAGTGCACATGCTATGGAAGCTAAGCTTCCTGCTGAAAAGACTATGTTATGGCATTTGAGATATGGCCACATTGGTGAGAAGGGTCTGCATATCCTAAAAAATAAAAACCTCATTGAGGGGTTAAATGATTGTAATCTCGAGTCTGACTTTTGTAAACATTGCATTTATGGAAAGCAAAACCATGTTCAGTTTTACTCTAGTTCTCACAAGTCTTTTGGTGTATTGGATCTTATTCATTCTGATGTGTTTGGTCTTGTTAACATTCCTTCAATTTCAAAATCTGTATATTTTGTATCTTTCATAGATGATTACAGTAGAAGGACATGGGTTTATTTTATTAGAAGCAAGACTGAAGTCTTTAGTTAGTTTAAGGAGTTTAAAGCCTTTGCTGAAAATTAGACTAGTAAAAAGATTAAGTGTTTGAGAACTGACAACAGTGGTGAGTTTTGTTTGGCAGAATTCGATAAGTTTTGTAAAGAGCAAGGGATTGAAAGGCATAAGACAACTCCATACAACTCCATATACCCCGCAGCAAAATGGAGTTGTAGAGAGGATGAATAGGACATTGATGGAGAAGGCTAGGAGTATGCTTAGTGGAGCAAGCCTTCAACAAAAATTTTGGGCTGAAGCTATTGCCACTACTTTCTATCTGGTAAATAGATCTCCTACATCAGCACTTGTTGGTAAGACACCTATGGAGGTGTGGTCTGGTAAGAAGCCTTCAGTTAGACATTTTCGTGTTTTTGGTTGTGAGGCATATGCACATGTGCCTAGGGAGAAATAGTCTAAATTGGAGAACAAGGTTGTTAAGTGTATTTTCATTGGCTATGGTGTCAATGTGAAAGGATACAAGCTTTGGGATCTTGTGGCTGAAAAAGTGTTGTATAGCAGAAGTTTTGTCTTCAGAGAGATAACAACTTCTTCCGTTGTTCTACAACCAGAACAAATAGAAAAGAAAGAAGATGCGGTTCAATTTCCTTCTACCCCTAAGAAGACTGAATAGACAGACCCTATGAGACCTGATGATGAGGAGAGCTCTAACAGCTTTGAAAGCTCAGAAGAAGAGGCAAGACCTCAACCTTAGCCATTGAGGAGGTCTACACAACAAGAAAGCAATCTGATAGGTTCAGTTATTCATTACTTGATTCTAGTTGTGCTTTTCCTTTACTTACTAACACTGATGAGCCTAGAACCGTGAAAGAGGCTATGGGCACAAAAGATGTAGGTTCCTAGAAGGAGGCCATGGAAGATGAGATGGCTTCTTTGGAAAAGAACAAAACATGGGACTTGGTGCCTTTGCTTGATGGATGAAAACCCGTTGATTGCAAATGGGTGTTCAAGAAGAAATTTGGTGCAGATGGCAGTGTTGAAAAGTACAAGGCTAGATTGGTTGCGAAGGGGTACTCACAAGTGGAGGGAATTGATTATGGTGAAATTTTCTCTCCCATTGCAAAGCTGACATCCATTAGATTTATGTTATCTCTTGCAGCTGCTTATGATTTAGAGGTAGAACAGATGGATGTGAAGACAACTTTCCTTAATGGTGATTTGGAGGAAGAAATCTACATGTCATAGCCATAGCATTACATAGATAAAGGTAAAGAAAAATTGGTTTGCAAGTTAAAGAAGTCTTTGTATGGTTTGAAGCACTCTCCTAGGATGTGGTACTTGAAGTTTGATGCCTTTGTTTTGTCAATTGGTTATCTTAGATCGAAATCTGATCATTGTGTGTATTACAAGTTTGACAATGATCACATTCTCATTATTGCATTATATGTTGATGATATGCTGTTGATTGGGAATGGTAAGAATATGATTTCTGGTTTGAAGTCTCAGTTGTCAGCACAGTTTGAGATGAAAAATCTTGGGGCAGCCAGGTACATTCTAGGAATGGAAATCAGAAGAGACAGAGCAAATAGAAAACTTTGGTTAAGCTAGAGTAAGTATGTGAAGATCGTGTTGGACAGGTTCAGCATGACAGATTGTAGACCATTGTGTGTTCCTATTTCATTGGGAACAAAGTTGTTTGTTAGTGATTGTCCAAAATCTCCTAGTGAGGTGGAAGACATGAGTAGAGTACCTTATGCTAGTGCTGTTGGTAGTTTGATCTATTGCATGGTCTAAACAAGACCAGACATTGCCCAAGCAGTGGGAGTCCTTAGTCAATTTATGGCTAATCTTGGATGGGTACATTCAGATGCAATTAAGTGAGTGTTCAGATATTTGAGGGGTACTTCTAAGTATTCCATATGTTATCATGATAATACTATAGGACCTCTACATTTAGTTTGTATTCATGGATTTGTGGATTCTGATTGGGTAGGTGACATTGATAGCAGGAGATCCACCAGTGCCTATGTGTTCACTATGTTTGGTGGTGCAATTAGTTGGATGAGTAAGCGGCAACCTGTGGTTGCTTTGTCTACTACAGAAGCTAAGTACATGGCAACAACTCATGCTTGTAAGGAAGCCATTTAGCTTAAGAGATTATGTTCAGATATTGGTGTTGATGTAGGTCAAGATATGATCAGTTGTGACAGTCAGAGTGTGATTTGCCTTGTGAAGAATCCAACTTTCCATGCCAGAACAAAGCATATTGATGTATAGTTTCACTTCGTACGAGGCATGGTAGAGGATGGGAAGGTAAATTTGGAGAAGGTAGATACTTTGAAGAATGTTGCAGATACATTGACAAAACCAGTGGGCACAAAGAAGTTCAGATGGTGTTCAGAGTCTATGAGCTTCTTGACCTATAGCAGTTAAATCCTGTTAATTCCATTGGCTCTTACAAGGTGTTTGACAAGTGGGAGAATGTTGGGAATTAAGGTGTCTCAACCTTGGTAATTCCTTGTATTTTTACATTGTACTTATTTATTAATTGCCTATTGTATTAATTGGATGCAAATCCTATGTTGTCATATTGTGGGAATTGGCATGATGAAGTGTCATCCTACATGGCATATGACCACATGTATTTTTTGCCTCACATGAGGAGATAAGCGTCCCACTTAGTGGTAGGAATATTTTTCCATGTGTCGGCATCTTGGATGTTGTGTAAGGGAATATTGACCATAACGGTCATGACAGATTCCTATGACGAAGTTACAACATGTAAGAGTTAGAAATAGGAGATTCTATGACAGGTGAAGACATGTGTCGAAGAGCATCTTTGAAAAAGGCATCTTTGGGTGCTCCAAGGTGGCCTATGACATGTTGTAAGAGAATATGCTATTTATAGCCTGTGTATGACAGATTCTTTTATTGCTGTAAGTTATGATAGCTATGACAGATTCTATGACGGTTGTAAGAGTCATAAGAGCATCTATCATAGCCCATTTTGGAAATAGGCGACCTCCTTGGGATGGGGTGACTTGACAAGTGTCAGGAGCATCCTAGAATTGGACAAGTGTCCATAGGCATGGATTTTGGGCCATGAGGCCATGTTGGACGCCCATCCCTATGTGGAGCCATTTTTGCCTTGTATATTCTATTTAAGCAGGTGCTTTTGAGAGGAGATGTATTACAGGTTTGATAGGTACTGTTATGCTGCCAGTTTGTCTCTAAATATGAGTGTCAAAGACTCCTGAGAGCTTGCATTGCAAGTGTATTGTAATCCATTTCTGTTTTGATAATACATTGTGTAGGTTTTAGAGTGTGGGGTTTTTCACCCGATAAGGGTTTTCCCCACGCATATCTTGTGTCTCTCTTCTTTTGTTATACTTTCTTGTTTATGTGTTTGTTGCAATATCTCTGTTAGTGGGTTTATCATTGTTGTAATAGTAAGGATAAAATTGAATTTTCACTCTTCTCCCCTCATTAGATTAGTTTAGGAAGCGTTTTCCGCACACCTAGCTTCCTTTCAAATGATATGTCCAAAAGATAGCCTAAAATGCTTGATTTTTGTACTTTTTTCAATGTAAATGGGTGAAACAAAGGGTATTGTAAGGATTTTGATCAAGGGAAGAAATTTATATGTCTAAAACAACAATTTGATCCTTCTCAACACACTCTTGATGCAAATCCAAGATAATGCCAAGTCAATTATAGGGAAAATATGTCGAAATAGACACTTTTTTCATAAAAACTCAATGCATGAGAGCATAAAAAAGGGTTTTGTGATGAAAATGATGATGGAAAAAAATAATATCAGTAATAACATCCACTTAATGTTAAAATACCCAACACAACACACTTTTAGTGCCACTTAAGGTCAAGCCCTAGTGAAAATATAGCAAGAATAGGCTATTTTTCATGGTTTTTCAATTCCAAGACCTAGAAAAAGGGGTGTTGTAATGAATTTTAGGATGTGCAGAAAGTAATACTGATGATATCAGTGAACTCAATCCATAAAATTTGTCACAACATGCTTGGAGTGCAAACTAGGTCAAACCCTAGGGCAAAAATGGCCAAAATATGTAGTTTTTCACCAAATTTTCAATACAAGAGCCCAATAGAAGGGTGTTGTGAAGATTTTTATAAGGGGAAGCAAATGATTATCCTGATAACAGCTAATTAATGAAAAAATACTCTTCACAACATGCCTATGGTGTACGTTTATAGAGTCGATAAGGCGTCATTTTTGAAGCCCTAGGTTTGCGATGTTGATACAGAATGCTATGTGAATGTTTTGAAGTCTGATTTATGATGGAAATGAATTACCCTTAGATCTAAAATTGATTTTCAAGCTCTAATAAGCAAAATGCCAATGCAAATCTAATGAAGATGCATGAAAATTGCTAGTTTTTTGTTGAAAATTTCTATGCAAAAATGTAAATATTTTAAATCTAAATGCAAATTTACACTAAAATGAAAGACTACAGAAAAATGTTAATTTGAATGAGCCTCTTAAATCAGTAGAAAAATCTGAAAGAAGATTTTGCCTACTAACCCTAGATTTTGGAATTACTAGGTTATATGAAAATTTTCAAAATTTCTACAAAAACCTAGCAAATTAATGATGAAAATGCAATGCAAATTATTGAATTTTTGTGTTTTTCTGTACTTTATATCAGATCTAATGCAAAAATCATGAATTAGGAAAATTTGGAAAGAATTGATGCAATTTAGTAGGCCAAACAATGCAATTTTTTTTTTGAATTTTTCAAAATTTTTAATTTTTTTGAAGTTTTCTCAATGCAATAAGATGAATGACTATATGAATGAATGAATGAAATCAAAAAATGAAGACACACACTCAACAAGTTGCAATTTAAGTCCAAAAACATGGGTTCACCAAAATGTTTATGGTAGAAATTTGGATTGTTTAATGTTTTAGTGTTTAGATGTTTGAATCCTCCTTTCACCCTTTACATTCAAGGATCTAGGGTCAAGTGGCAATTCACTATCATACCCTAGATTGATGTGAGATGTAGGAAAACTTGAATTAGGGAATTTAATTATCAATTTTTCTTCTCTTATGCTTAATTGACCATTAAAACCCTAATTATGTAAATACGACTGTAAATAGAAGAATAACAGGAAAAGCTCTTGCAGACGGAAGTAAAATATCAAATCACAGAGTACCTATTTTTGGGGTTCTGAGGCAGAACAGTTAGGGACATTGGAGCGGATGCCCAATTCCAAGGTACTAGTTTCTTTGCGGGATCCTGACCTCCTTCCGACATTGATCAACACTGTAACTCTTCTTTCCAGAAATTCAATTGCAGAGGACACTAGAGTGAGTGCCCAAGTCCTGGAAATGCTCTGGTGTCCTACTTCTCTTCAGATCCTAAATCCTTGATGTCTGCTGATCCTTCTTGCAACTTCACTCTTCCCAAATGCGACACCTGTAACCTGCAATCACAAGACTTTAGGAGGGGGTTGTGGTGTTTAGAGGCTTGCCTCAGTCAAGCCCCAGAGGACACTTAAGTCTCCGAACACCGTTTTCAGATAGAGAGTGCGAGCCCTTGTGAGGTAGAGGCAAAAACCAAAGGAAATGATGATAAAAACACAATATAATGTCACCTTGTAGTGAAGATATCATGGGAGGAAGATGCTCTTCATTTCATGATAAATGGATGCTCAAATCTACAAACACAAACACATAGAGGATGCCTAAAGTTCACAATGATCATCGTGTAATGCTCTAGTTTACAAATGAATGCCTAAACATGCTTTTATATTCAACTACAAACACTTCCGCCAAGATTTTCGTAATTCAAACTTACCGTGTTGGCAAAGGACCCAAATAACGGTCATAAATTGACACCCAAAAATTGGGGCTGCCCCAAAATAGGGCAAGACTAGGGCATGGATGTCCAAGTCCTCCCCCTATTTTCGGTAGGGTACAACTCAAGCGGTCCTCCTAGGTCCCATTTGTCATGTTACCTAGGGCTCATTCCATCGGGATGCCAAATTATGAACTAAGATGTCTGTAATGCATGCAAAAGACCTGGGAGCTAAACCTTATGAGGGAAAAGCCCCCAAGGGGAAATTTTTTGACGTTACAGATAGAATATTTGATTGTGAAGGAGGGATTCTGGGAGAAATGAAAATTCTCTGCACTTCTCCAAATTGAGCTTTCCTATCTTATGGATTTGGGAGTGTGCTTATATTATCTGTATCCACCTTCCTTTGAAGTTTCCAATGTTGGGATGCTCTGCAAGTTTAGTTCTTGTGTTGGTGATTAGTAAGAGTGTGTCTTGATATGCATAACGAAGACATTCTTTGATTCAGACGGTTGCGGCAGTGTTGTAGAAGTTTATGATGACGATGACTATTTGGGAAGGTGTGTGAATGCTTTGGAGTGTCTCTCTTTGGTCCACATGATGTTCTTGGACTTGGAGAAGTGTGAATATGACCATTAGCTCAGGTTTGGCTAACCTGGTTTACTAGTGCCATTTGCGGAGGTACATCATGGATTTATGGATGTGATAAGCATCTTGATGATACAAATTTGAGTCCTGGTTATCCCTTGACATGGTCCACTTTCACTTCTTCCCACTGTGGAAGTGTTTAGTGCTGACCTAAGTAATGTTGCATGTGTGTAATACACACGCTTCATTAGGACCAACCTAATTGAGATAGGTCTTGGTTATATATGGTATAAATGCAAGATGAAGTTGAATGGAGCAAGGTAGAGAAGAATATGTAAATGTGAATCAAGGGCATTGAATTGTGTGGGAGATTAAAAGCCTATGACTTCGAAATGCAATGAGCAGAAGGTGTCTACATTTTAGTGTGCCAGAAGTTACTGGAGGTAGTGAGCCAAAGGTTGTGGATGGAAAAGTGTGTCAGTGGTGGATTTCTCTTGTTTCTTTGAGATAGTGAATCTCTCTGTAACATTCTTCTTCTTTCTTCTCTCTTCTGGGTAGTGAGCCCTTGGCAGTGGGCCTTTCTCTGGTAGTGAGCCTATTAATTTTTGGTGTTGTTATTCACATATATTGTGAGCTAATCCCCACCTTGGTTTTTCCCTTATTGGGTTTTCCACGTAAATCTGGTGTTCTTATGTGTTTGGATATGTTTGCATTGATGCTTCATATGTTTACATTCTGGTAATACATTATATGTGGTTGATGTTTTAAGGGTTTCAAGTTTTAACATACAACTAATTCACCCCCCTCAGTTGTCTTATGCATTCCAACACTTCTATCTCCTCCTTTGAAGTAGATTCCAAAATACACCACTATTCTTCTGTTGGTCCATCATTTGTGCCACCTTCATGATACTCTATTAAATTAGCAATGTTGAACACAGGGGAAATGTTGATTCCACTCGGCATCTCTACCTCATATGCATTTCCTGAATCATGCTTCTTTAAGATCCTACTTGGTCCAAATTTCTTCATCTTCAACTTATTATATGTCCCCATTGGGAACCTTTCTTTCCTTAGGTGAACCATGACTTCATCACAACCTTGAATTCCTTAAACTTTCACTTCTGATCTGCCTTAGCCTTGTAAAAAGAATTCATTTTATTAATGTGCTATCATACCTCTTCATACAAGCTCTTCAGGCACTCTGCAAAGTCTTCAGCCTCAACACTAATCTTCTCTCCTCTTTCTATCTTCCTGAGCTTAGAAGCATTTCTTGGACTACTCCCATATACAATTTGGAATGGGGATTTACCAGTACTCCTATTGATAGAATTTTTATATGCAAACTCTGCCTATGGTAATATCAAATCCTATCCCTATTGGAAAGAGACACTGCTATGCATGAAAAGTGGTCATTGATGGCAACCAAGTCTCTCTACACATCCACATTGCATAATTTGTCCATACCAGAAATCAGATTGAATATCTGTCTGAGTCTGGGAAGTCAAGAACAGAGTGTGTGATAGGGTCCGTTATCTTGGTCCAGATCTCCTTGGGAGTAGATCAGAGTTTGCTGCGGATCTGAGGGAGTCATAAGCATTGTCAGGATAGTCTAAATCCAAAATTTTGGCCTTCGATGATGAAGGAGTCAATAGTTATTAGCATCTAAGTATCGGGTTAACAGTTTAACAGAACAGATAGAAGAAGAACAGGCTGACATTGTAATTGATCTTGGTTCCAGATGTATGAAAGTTGTTGGTTGGACAAGTTGTGTTGATTAGTGATAGTAGCCAACCTAACTAATGATTTGTGAGTGCAATTTTTAGTCTGTGTCTCATGTTATGCATGGATCTAGCTGACAAAGCAAAATATTCAATAAAGTCCCAAGTGTTCTTGAAGCCGACTGGAAAGTAATTAAAGATCAGGATGCAGATATATATAGCCGATGGATTTGGATGATTTTGAGAAGTGGAAATTGTGACTATGGAGTAATTGCGGAAAGAGTAGAGATCAAAGGTTCAGATGTTAGCAGAACAGTAAGAGGGGCAGAGTAAGGATGAAGTGTGTTAGGTCAGTTTTCTATGCTTAACCAGAACTAAACTCCAACATTAATAGATGCTAAATATTAGTTCAAATTTATTGTAATCTTTTTCTTATAGGTAGTGAGCCTTCTTTTGAGCAGTGAGCTTTGGGTAGTGAGCCTGAGTGCATGTGCATTCCCCTTTATAATACTTTTAATAGAGTATAATATTTGTGGGTTAACCCCCACTGTGGTTTTTCCCTTAACCAGGTTTCCACATCAAAAATCATTATGTCAAGTGTGTTACTTATGTTTCTGCTCATGTGTCATTGATTCATGCCTTAATGTTTATATTATTAATTTGATTAGAAGTTGTAAAAGAGAATTAAAGATAGAAAAGTTTAATTGTGTGACAACTGATTCACCCCCCCTCTTAGTTGTCCGGGCCAATTCCAACAATTGGTATTAGAGCAAGGTTCCTTTGAAAAACTTTAACAGCTTAAAGAAGATCTGGGAAGGTAGTAAAATGGATGAATATAACCTTCAAGGGCAACTTAATCTCACCTTAGAAGATCTTGAGTAGTCCAGAGCAGAAGTCCAAGAGCTGTAAGAAAACCTCAAAAAGGCTGAAGACCTCATTGAGATTTTAAAAGGAAAATTGAGCAAATCCAATGTAAAAGGGAAGGAGAAACCTCTTCAACTGGGAAATCATTATGAAGACAAGGCCCTGAAAAAGAAGACAAAGGAATGTGAAAAGTTGGCTAGAAAATTTGTTGTCCTAAAACATGAGATGGAATCTGGGGTGATGAGACTAACCAAGGAAATTGAAGATAGGAAGAAAACTGAAGAAGAGATGAATCAAAATCTGAAAGAGAGAATTGAAGAATGCTGCAGATTGGATGGAATAGCTGGTCTCCTAGAATCTAATCTACAAGAAAGAAGAAACAATGAGAGAGAACTTGAGAGACAAATTAACACTCTCAGACATGACCTTGAAATTGCAAATGAGTATAAGGCAAAGTTCAAGATAAGCTTAGCTAAACTTGAAGCACTAATTGAAGGATAGAAAAAGGATGATGACAAGCATGATCTTGGATATGAGAAAGGTGAAAGCTCTAGATCTGGACAAAGAAATATTCAACCAAGGAATGGGAGAAATAGAACTAGAAAACCTCCGGTAAGACAGCCTAATGCTCAAAGATATCCATAATTCAATGGAAATTGTTTCAATTGCAATAAATTTGGTCATAGAGCTACTCAGTGCAGAAGCAAAGTAAATCAAAATGGTCCATCCTTCTCCGGTCAATGCTTCAAGTGTAAGAGGTATGGTCATAGATCAAATGAATGTAGAAGTATGATAATGAATAATGTTAACAATAGAGGAATTGGCAATCCTTTCAATGGTTACTGTTTTTGTTGCAATGAGTTTGGACACATGGCTAATTAGTTCAAATCAAGAGGAAATCAAGTTTATAAGCAAGGAGATGTTATGTGCTTTAATTGCAATAAATCTGGTCATATTGCAAGATTCTGTAGAAGTAGGAACAATGGAAGAATAGGTCTAGTAAATCAAAAACTAGATGAGAAGAGACAAGACAAAGGCAAAAGAAAAATTGATGTGAATGAGATACGGAGAGAAATGAGCAAGACTTGGGTAAAGAAAGATATAATAAACAATGGTGATGGGTTCGCACCAGAATCCGGTGCTGACAAATCCTCCGGGAGTTAAGTCAGGAGCTCTGGCTCAGGGGGAGATGCATTGAACATCAAATTCCCCCAATCAGTAAGTGGGTACCTGAATCTGACAGAATAAAAGAGGATATTTAGAATTGAAGGATTTCTGGACTTGCGGAGTGATTCATGAAGAACTGTCAGAAATAGAGTAACCAGATAAAGTTAGGGCAACACAATTATTACAATGTCAAATTAGGTTTTGCAAAGGATAAAAGGTCACTTGTTCACGCATTTGAATCACTTTGCATTTGGAGGAAACAAGAAGAAGAGCATCTGAGATGCAAATTTAGAGATTGAAGCACAAAGAGCGAACTCAACCGACAATTGATCAACCCTAACGCTGCGAAAGAAAAAGGTACTTCTCTGTAAATCTTTGAATCTAAAATCTGTTGAGATGGGTACTCCTCATGTTGTTGACATTACAGAAAGGCCTCGACCCAAATTTAAGAAGCACCCTCACAAATCAATAGAAGTCAACCCGTTAGGTGCTTTTTCAAGTGTTCTGTATGGTGTGCTGCATGTTGAAGACATTAGGGTTTATATTCATGCAAACATAGATGAGTTTGGAGATTCAAGGTATGTAGACTTGTTTAAGAATAATCTCAGGGATCAAAATCATGAACTTAAACCTTAGTATAAGGCACTACAGGATAAACATTTTATTCAGATTATGGGGTTTCCAACATTTGATGAAGATGAATGGGTCTGATATGTTTTGAGTTGGATGCATGATGAATTCATTTGGTTGTTAAAACCATTCAAGATTACCAAGGATGTTATCATAATTGTAACCAGGTTAAACTCAACCAGTGGATTACCCATGTTAACATCTGTGAAAAACCAAACTGTTACTGATGCAACCGGTTCTAAATTTGATAGGAGGGTTATGACTATAAATGACATTACAGAACCGGTTGTGAAGGTTTCTTCCATGGTGATTGGCTACAAGATATACCACTCCAGCAGGGAGAATTTTGTCTTTGGAACTACCATATATGCAGCATATCAAATGTTAAAGGAGAATGCAGATTATGACCTTTGTGAGTTGTTATAGAACCAGATGATTGAAAACTTGAACAAAATCAAAAGGGATAAGAAAAACACTTTTAAATATGGCACATTGGTTCTATGCTTGTTTTTCTACTATATGAATGAAATACCTAGAGTAAAGGGTGTTCACTAGACTAATGATGAACCAATTGCCATTCAGATTAGAGATCATCTTCGCAGCATTGGTGACTTTAAAGCATAGAAAACTGCAATATGGGGTTACTTCAAGAATTTTTAGAGTATGATGTATTTAAGGGAAAGAATCCCTAAATCTATTGTTGAGAAGTACAAAAATGAAATATGCTTTATGGTTAACACTGATCAGTGTCTAATGGAAGTTGTGGAACCTAGAACTGTATGGTTTATGCCTATGGGCTATGAGGTGGATGAGAAAATTTTGAATATATATCCTCAACACCTATTGAGCAACCCTAAAGACAACGGTTGAAAGATTTGGAACATATGAGGAGCTAAGCTTAAAACTGCATACTGAGCTCAGAGAACCTGAAACCAATAGGAAAGTAAGAAAAGAAGTTGAGCAGTTGGCTAAAAATTTGGGCGTAACTAAGGAGGCTGTGAGGAAATTCAGGGAAAGAACTAAAAGGCTGAGAAAGAGAGACAAGATAAGAAACAAGCAAGTGCTCTGATGGAACCCTCTTCCACTTCAAGAACTACTAGGAGCTCTGCTGCTGTTCCTATTCCTCCTAAGACTGTAGAACCGAAAGCAAAACATCTAGAAAAAGGGAGAAAAGGAAGAAAACAAAAGCATCTCGAACCTATGAAAGCACAAGAGAAGAAGAAGATACAGATTCTAACATTGAGATAAAAAACTAAAAGCCACATGCACAAAAGCAGCCAAGATATCCAAGGAGATGCCCTCCGGAAGCAAAAGGGAAAGCAAGAGGCAAAAGACAGAGGAATATGTAGAGAAGCCTACCCTTTTAGTAGATGACATCAGTAAATCATTTACTGTGGATGGAAACTTGTGTCCAATGATAGAATTCTGTGATGACTATAGTGATGCTAACAAAAGAGTACTTGAGGAAGCAACGGTAAGATATCCGAATATCTACAACAAGGCTCTTATTGAAATATGTTCATTGATACTAAAAAGCCTTGAGAAAATTTTGGAACTAAGAAAAGAGAATGCAAAAAGAAAGGATCTTGAGATCTGAGAACAAATATTAATACAATTATGCCCCCAAATTACTCTGAAGCAAATGAATTTGATATTCAAAGAAGCCAAGGATGAGTTCTGAAGTAAAAAATGAATGAATAAGATTATGCTTGGGGAGACTGAAAAGATTGCAAAGGAAACCAAAGAGATTCTTCGGTGTGCTTTGAAAAAGCACAATCTTCCTGTTGTAGAGGAGGTAAATATAGATATTGAGTCCTCAGACATGGATGTCGAAGGATTAAAGGAAAATAAGAAACAGACTGAAACTCTATACTTCTTTGTTCCGGAAGAGGAAGTGCAAAAGGAAAAAGAGGAAGTATTGATAGAAGAAGCAAATGTTGGCCATGATCCTCTGAATCCTCCTGCTACTGATGCCTTTGGAAAGGACAAAGAGAAAGAAGAAGAAAAAGAGAAAGAGAAGGAAGAGGAAGAGGCAAAGGGAAAAGAACTAGCAGAAGGGGATGGTGCTAATGCACCAAAGCAAGACAGTCCGGTTGCTGTCCTTGACAAAACACAAGGGAAGGAAATTGAAATATCAAGTGTGGCAAGAGACACTGCGAATGTAGTGTAGAGTTTTCTCAGCAAGGAGATGCTAGAGTTAGATGAGCTAGAATTGATACAAGGACCAATCAATTATGACACACTCTCTCAGGATCAAATGCTGAAGATATCATCATTCACACAGGTCAAGGAAAGGGAGAAATTACTGAAGTCTCACATAGAAGACAGTGAGTTGATAAGCCTAGCATCCAGAATACTGGAGAAGATCATGCCCGCATATCAGAAAAATACATCTGATTCTCCTTTTGGTAATTTGAAAAATCTTGTGCATTCTATAAATACAAATTTTGAGTCTTTTGAGAAGTCAACCAAAGTAAAGGTCCAGAAAGAATTTTTGGATAAGAGGTTTAGTGAACTAAAAGGCCTTATATATAATGATAGAAAAACACTCAACATTGGTATAAAGAGTATTGAAAATGCTCTTAAGGATGGTGGTGATGTATATAAGTTTTGGTTATCATGGCCCAAAATAGTAGAGGATATTGAGAAAAAGATAAAAGAGTAGGAGAAAAAGCTACTAGACCTATCTCAAAGTTTTGATCCTTTAATAGTATCTCTGGTGAGCCAAGAATGTCAAGAAATTAGCCTGATAAATGAAACAAAGAAGATTATCAAGGAGAAGAAGAACATTATGGAAAGAATGGGTGAGCTCCGGGGACTAATTACCCCTAAGTTGGAAACAATGTTTAATACCTTCTTAGAGGCTCAAAGTACTGCCTGGACATCAATAGAATAATGAAATCAAGAAAGACCGAACTAAATGGAGCAATGAGCAATACAATGCAAACCTTCCCTGTTTTAAAGCTTCTATTGTTCGCCTATTACAACCGTCCTTGCTGGTATGAAGTAGGCCCTCAGTGAGTGCACTCTTTTTGCTGTGTTGTAGGATGTCGGTAGTAAATGACTATGTTGATAGATAATGCTATGAAGTAGAGCTTCAAAGCAAAGGGTGATCTCAAGTAGATTGTATTGGGGGTGCCAAAGGCGTGCTGGTGAATTTCTACAGAGTAACAATACAAATAACCTGGATGAATAGAATGGAGGGATGAGGCTTCTTTTATAGACTCAGAAGAATGAGAATCAATGGTTGAGTAGAAGTATGATGATCAATGGCTGAGAATGGTTGAGGAATGTGCAACCAGTAGAAATATGACAAGTGTCTCACCTTCATCATGAAAGAGGGGATTTGACAACATTGATTGGAAAGTTAACTCCTTTAACTATTCAGTTAACAAACTTGATTAGTCAGTTGGAAGAATGGATTATGGAATTGACTGAATTGATTGAGGAATTAACTCAATAGACTAGTTAGTTAACACTTTTGATTGATTAGTTAACTAACCTTGATTAGAGAAGAAATAGGACATGTGGGTGAGGGAAAATTAGATAATTAAATATTTAATATATTTAATTACATGTGCAACAGGGTGAGGTGGACAAGGTGAGGTGGAAAAGTGAGGTGTAAAGGTGAGGTGGATTTTTGAATTCAGAACTTAGGATAGGGGGATTTATGAACAATTAAATAATTTAGGATTATTTAATTGTGTGAGACATTAGAAGAATTTAGGGAATTTAATTAAATAAATTGATTTTATTTAATTACGGAATAGTGAACCGATTAAATAAATTTAGAATATTTATTTAATTGATAGAAGAATGGAATAAATATTTAGAATATTTATTTAGTTGATAGAAGATTGGAATAAATATTTAGAATATTTATTTAGAATGAATCATGTCATTTTTAGGCGTATACACTTCTAAGAGGACACATTTCAATTTTAGATGGTATAAAGAGAAGTTGAGCCACTGAATTTGTACAATTAAAGAGTACTTTTGCAAATATCTTTAAATATATGTAAATATAACATATGGACTATTTGTACATATGCGGTCATATATACAGAGTTTTTGCATCACTAGTGATTGAGGATCCCACCCTTTGCCATTGATGTCAAAGGGGGAGTGAAGAGCAGTGAAAAATGAGGAATCCAACAAAGGGGGAGCACTAGAAAGCAGTGTAAACAACAATATGAAGCACAAGCAAAGGGGGAGTTATTCAGACACTGTCATTTTTCACTAAGTGTTGCCATCAATGCCAAGGGGGGAGATTGTTGGCAAGAGACACTGATAGGCATGACAAGTGTTGTCATTGATGGCAACCAAGTCTCTCTACACATCCGCATTGCATAATTTGTCCATACAGGAAATTAGATTGAAGATCTGTCTAAGTGGGGGATTTTCATGAACAGAGTGTGTGACAGGGTTCGGTATCTTGGTCCGGATCTCCTCGGGAGTAGATCAGAGTTTGCTGCAGATCTGAGGGAGTCATAAGCATTGTCAGGATAGTCTAAATCTAGACTTTTGGCCTCCGGTGATGAAGGAGTCAAAGTTATTAGCATCTGAGTATCGGGTTAATAGTTTGACAAAACAAACATAAGAAGAACAGGCTGACATTGTAATTGATCTTGGTTCTAGATGTATGGAAGTTGTTGGTTGGACAAGTTGTGTTGATCAGTGATAGTAGTCGACTTGACTAATGATTTGTGAGTGCAAGTTTTGGTCCGCATCTCATGTTATGCATGGATCTAGTCGACAGAGCAGAGTATTCAATAAAGTCCCAAGTGTTCTTGAAGCTGACTAGAAAGTAATTAAAGATCAAGATGCGGATATATACAACCAATGAATTTGGATGATTTTGAGAAGTGGAAATTGTGACTATGGAGTAATTGTGGAAAGAGTAGAGATCAAAGGTTTAGATGTTAGCAGAACAGTAAGAGGGGCAGAGTAAGAATGAAGTGTGTCAAGTCAATTTTCTATTCTTAACCAGAACTAAACTCTAGCATTAATAGATGCTAAATATCAATTCAAATTTATTATAATCTTTTTCTTATAGGCAGTGAGCCTTCTTTTGAGTAGTGAGGTCTGGGCAGTGAGCCCGAATGCATGTGCATTCCCCTTTATAATACTTTTAACAGAGTATAATCTTTGTGGGTTAACCCCCACCGTGGTTTTTCCCTTAACCGGGTTTCCACATCAAAAATCTTTATGTCAAGTGTGTTACTTATGTTTCTGCTCATGTGTCATTGATTCATGCCTTAATGTTCATATTATTAATTTGATTAGAAGTTGTAAAAGAGAATTAAAGATAGAAAAGTTTAATTGTGTGACAACTGATTCACCCCCCCTCTTAGTTGTCCAGACCAATTCCAACAATCCCTTGGGCTTATCTCCTACTAAGCATCTCAGGAGGTTGCCCAAATTTTGATTCACTACCTCTGTTTGTCCATCAGTCTATGGGTGATGTACAGAACTAAACGTCAACTCAGTCTTCAACTTCTTCCATAAGGTCCTCCAAAAATACCCAACAAACTTGGTATCTCTATCTAAAACTATACTCCTTGGTAGACCATGTAGTATAACCACTTCTCTGAAAAATAACTCTACAATGTGAACATCACTGGTTTTCTGACATAGAATGAAATATGCCATCTTTGAAAATCTATCAACCACCAAAAATATTGAATCATGCCCTCTCTGTGTTGTTGGTAAACCAAGAACAAAGTCCATGATATCATCCCGTGGCCCCTCTGGTATAGGTAATGGCTGATATAACCTAGTATTTTGACTCACTCCTTTGGCCATCTACAATACTCTGCAACTTTGCACAAATTTCTTCACATCCTGATGCAACTGTGGCCAGTAATAATTCTCACTAACAAGAGAAATGGTCTTATCTCAACCAAAGTGTCCTGCCAACCCTCCATTATGCTTCTCTTTAATCAGGGTCTCTCTGATGGAACTCCTCGAAATGCACATCTATCTTCCTTTGAACAACATACCATCTTGGATTATATAATCCAACCATCTCGTCCTATCCAAAGTAACAGGATCCAAACAAGTTTTCTAGGCCTCTGCAAAGTCTGAATCTTAAGGGTACAAATTCTTGAGTTCTTTGAGCCCAACAACCTCTATCATCATCTCTGTCAACAAATTTTTCCTTCTACTTAAGGCATCTACAACTCTGGTGGACTTCCCACTCTTGTGCTTCAAAACAAAAGTATAACTCTGCAATCTACCTGAAATACCTTATTAAAATATGGAAGTTCCAAAACATGTTTCTCTGTGACTTTCATCTTTAATGTATCAAAACTCTTGGCTGCTCCTGTAATCCATTTGAACTCTTTTATATCCCCTCTCATTGTCTCAGTTAGGGGTGCACAAATGCTACTAAAATTCTTGATATTTTTTCTATAAAAACTTGCCAAACCATGAAAAGATCGTACCTCTATAACACTCCTTGGGGTAGGTCATTCAGTGATATCCCTCACCTTCTCTAGATCTATTTTAAGACCCTCAACTAAGATAACAAATCCTAGGTACACCAAATCCTTCTTCATGAAACTACATTTCTTCAGATTAATCAACGACTTTTCTTCTCTAAGCTTCTTAAAAAACTTTCAAACATGCATCAGGTGCTCCTCCAAAGTCTAACTAAAAATAAAAATATCATCTAAATACACAATGACAAATTTACCCAAAAACTCTTTTAGTACCTTGTATAGGCTATTATTCAGAAGT
Organism: Cunninghamia lanceolata; assembly: GCA_027924645.1. Classification (NCBI taxonomy): domain Eukaryota; kingdom Viridiplantae; phylum Streptophyta; class Pinopsida; order Cupressales; family Cupressaceae; genus Cunninghamia; species Cunninghamia lanceolata. Next base: position 4,409,145 of record BSBN01000659.1, on the reverse strand, counting down.
GTATTGGATTACCGGAGCACCACTCTGATCGTTTATTCCATGGAGTGAAGGCGGCAGAGGACTTTTCGACATGGCTGAAGCTGGCTGGGCAGAAAAGCAATTGATCGGGGGCCGGGGACGAACGGGTGAGGGGTGAACCAGAGACAGAAACCCGACCGCCTCGAGCTCCGAGCCCGGTGGGTGAGCCCAGTCCATGAACCAGTGGGTCGCAGTCTCCATTTCAGGAATAAGGGGCCGGGTTTCCGTAAAAACCTTGTTGGCGGTCGAGGGAGTGGAGGGGACCTGCATTACCTTTGGGAGAGGACTTGCATTACCAATCCAATCCAAGTGAACCATCCTCTTATTAACTACTCCTTTTTGACCCAACTTGTGATACCAAGGGATTTGGCCGGTTTTGCGGATTGTTTAACGGGGACATGAGTTGGAAGCGATGAGAGGGATCCGCAGACTGGGAGGGACCCGTGGCAATCAGAATATGAGATTGGAACTTCTCAATATGAGATTGGAGCTTCTCGATGGATGGCAATCGAACGGCCCTGATTTCCTATAATTGTTGGGATTGGAGTGAATATCCGGAGATGCTGAAGGGCAAGGGACATCGACCTCGAAGCCCTCGAGGAATTGATACCATGAAACGGAGGAGGCCGCAGCATGGATTGATTGAGACCCACCAATTGGATCAGGACCCTAGGGATTGATCGAGAACAGGGATCGATTCAGCTCACTCATTTCTACCCACCCATTGAAGAAGTTGTACCTTGTATCGACGAGTAGACAGATGCCGAAACTATCTATTTTGTTTGGCTAGCCCCCGGGCACAGGAGAGAGAAGGGAGGAATGCTTTGAGTCACCTGCCCAGTCACTCCCATTTCTGCTGATAGAGGCAAATGCCAACTATATCAAAGAAGGGCTGCATCAAGTAGAAGCCTTGAATTCATTCGATTGCTTTACGGGTCGGCGGGTAGGCGGCCCTTCTCTTTCCACCGATCTACGTAGTAGCCTAGCCTAACAGCATCGAACCAATGGCTTATTACTGAGTAGCGGGGTGCACCAGTGGACTACTTCTATTCCGTATTAGTTTCCAGTAAGGCCCTAAGAATTACTGTCTGTGATCACATCACATCGCATCATATTACTTACACAATGAGAACGCATTTATGCATTCAACCTAGCTGTGAGATGAATGGGGCCTCAACCGAGGTCGAGGGAAACCTCTCCCCCCTCCCCCACTGGCACTTTCAATAGTGGTCGAGTGCGGCCTCAACCTCCTGCAAAGATGTTGAGTGCAGAACTGCAGGGGTGGGTGGGAGGAGATAGCGGTCGATGGGGCCCTTCACCGATACAGCATTGAACCGGACCCCCTCCTAGCCCGGGTGGGGGGGCTATAGTGGGCATGAGATCTCTTCTCTGCAATAGAGCACCTTAATGCTGCATTCAAGGGAAGGGGGCGATCAGAACATGAGTAGGCCCACAACCGGACAGGCCCCCCGTGCACCATGCATGGTCGGTTGGGATAAGAACCTAATAGTGGTTTGTTCAGGGAATCCGTTTTCCACCATCCCACAAACAAGAACACTGCAGTGCCTCTGTCTTCATTAGCAAAGAAGATGTAGCCCTGGCCTTGTTATGTTCCGTACAGATTTTTTCTAGTATTACTTGATCGCTAGGTGATCGCTAGGCTCAGCTCAGTGGAAAAGAATATGTCAGGGACAGAGACCAACCATTCGAGATCGGGATTCCAGCTATACGAGATTAGATTAGTAGCACCCACGGGAAGGAAATGACGTTGCCCCTATTATTCTCTAGGGCAATCGAAGGGCAATTCATGACAACTATATGGGGCTTGGGGGCCCCACCCACCCCAACCTCCTAGTTCCCCTTCATTGAAGTGGTTCCCTGGAGGAGATAGTTGTAGTTTGGCAAACCCCACACACGCGGAGCATAGCTACGTGAACCACTCGATTTTGACAATAGTAGGGGCAGAAATCTATGGGCCCCTATCTCTATATGGGGCACTCCCCCGCCTCTACTATCTATAATAGCTTCCCTCGATCTGGACCAGCTCGACTCACATGAATCTAGCGACGGGGTGGTGAAACTGACTCATCCCCCTATCCTATATACAGATGGGGATCGAGCAATAACAATATATACAGTACAGGGGTCTCGGCCGGGCCGATGGGAACTAGCTGGGTTAGCAGAGATGAAACCTCTCCTCCCTCTATATAGATTGATTGGATGGGTTGGACTAAAGTTGCCCAGAGATGTAAAGGAAGGAATTCAGAGGGGAGGGCGGCTATATAGATAGAGGGGCCCCCTATATATATACTCATCTAGTTGGCCCAGCGATATACTCCGCTATATAGTCATAGACCACTTTTTATCCCATAGTCCCAGGTCAAACTTTTTAGAAAGCTGGGGATTCCCCCTAGATTTGAGCAATAGTTTCTCCATATCGGCCCGACATCGTTCATCTGCCATGGTTTGAGTTTGAGAGATGCGGAACAATCTATATGTATGTCATTTGGAGATGGGAGATGCATGCGGAACGATCTGATCTATATGCCAGAGCCGGAGATGCGGTGCCCGGAGATGCGAGATATATGGCTCACGGGACTCTCTATATAGCCCTGATATGTTCTTTACCGGAACGCGCCCCTCCCCTCTCTTATATATGGATATGGCTCACGGCTTCTGCTTAAACGTGCCGGGGCACTTGGGGCCTACTCCACATAGCTCCTCCGAACGGCCTGTCAGGCTCTCGTATATAGATAGGGGAGACAATAGATAGTGCAGACCTGCCCGCTTCAATCATGCATGCTCGGGAGAGATATATACTATACAGTGGGGGCTGCTAGGTCTCTAGGATAGAAAGATAGTTGACCGCTACGTTAAGTGGTTGGGTGGGCCCCCGGGGTGGGTGGGAGGAGGAGACACCAGGGCATCGAAGTTGGTTCAGTCGGTTCAATGCCTATTGTATTGGAAGGTCTAGTTGGTTCAATGCCGGCCGTTTTCTCAATTGCGATGCCTTCCAAGATTCAAAGTTGGGGTGACCGGCTGGCTTTCGGATTGGAGATAACAGCAGAATAAGGAAATGATTTCAGATACCTTTAGGCTATTCCTCTCCGAGTACCTTTCAATGGCTTTTGATATTTTGGAACCATGGCAATTAGGATCTCAAGACGCGGCAACACCTGTGATGCAAGGAATCATTGACTCACACCTGTCAGATAAAGGGCTCACTTATTTCACAAATATAGTAGCTCGTTGTTCCATAGGCTTTCTAATCTTCAGTCAGAGGAGTTCGGGTAATACTTCCAAAGCAGCATTTCAGGATAGAATCGGGGCTTTGAATAGCTATTGGATGCTTTCCAAGTGCCTCAAGTTGACTCGCTTTTTCTCTGGAGGAGCCTTTCTGCGACTTCTCCCCGGGGTTGCTATTTTCATTATGCAAGTGCAGGGACTAGAATGCTGCAACGAAACTGGTCTAGCGCTTGCTTTCGGGGGCTCCCTAAGGGATATTTGCAATGAACTCTATTACATGGAGCATTCTCTTTTGAACATCGAACAAGAAATAATACACTCCAAAGATTATTTGCGTTTCTTCCTCGAGGAATATCCTGACGAGGATCGACGAGAAGAACGAATCTAATGGTATATCGCACACCAGCGAAGTATGATCTCCCAAATGGGAGCACTCCACAAGACACTGAAAGAAGAGCAAAGAGCTCTCATCATCGCCGCTGTGTCGCACGTATGCCAGGGCGAGAATTGAGAGTTCGCTCCAGTTATAGTTACGAGGTAGGGGGAGGGGTGGGGCATGTTACGTATAAAATATGCCACTATCGCATCGGGCCCCCACCAAACAATGGTTCTTGTCCTTTTCTATCTAGCCTATTTGATTTAGGCTCGTCGGAACGAATGAATAGAGCAGATGGTCCAACCACAGAACTTCTTCTTTTCCATTACTTCCATGGTCGTGCCTCGTGGCATGGCAGCACCTGTACTATTGAAATGGTTCGTCAGTAGAGATGTTCCCATAGGTGTTCCTTTTTCCAGTGGCACTATAATCCCTATCCCCACATCTCCCTTGCCCCCTCTAGTCTATCTACACCCCAGGGGATTCTGCTCTATGGACGGTAGAGTGTTGGTTGAAGCGAGCCGCCCTCTTCTATTACCAAACAGATCTATTGCCCACTATCTCCCACCCACCCACCCCAGCTTCATCGGTAGGGCGGGAAGGTCCCAAACTAGAGCTAAAGCATCATTTTTCTCCGTTCTCCTTCTCCACTTCCTCCTTCTCGGGTTCATGGGAGACTTGTCATATCCAGAATCTTTCTGCGGTGTGCTCTGTTTACTATTATCCCGCACCCTTCTCCTACCATACTCGAATGGGCGGTTAGCGATTGGGCCCCACCACCCCCACTACAGAAAGGGGGTCGTCGATCGCTACCAGGAAGCTCCAATGGATATGAATCTTTCGCATGGAGGAGTTTGCATTTTCATCATAGGTGTTATTTTGTCCAGCACGAGAAAGATACAGTTTACTCAACGATTGCCTTTGGGTTCCGAACTCCATATGGGGAAGGACCGTTGTTGCTTGCGGGGTCTCGATTCTCTGCATGGACCCACTCTTCATCCCATTTGTGGGAAATTGATGATCCATAAACTGGGTTCGCTCTCACGATTTCTAAATGGGCATGATGAATCACTTCGTGCCATAATCGATATGTTGCCCCCTACTATCAACTATAGCCCTACTCTATCTTGGCGGTGGGGGGCGGATCATTTTCTAAGATCGTGGTGGATAAAGAATCACAGACATAAGAGTTTCTAGTTGACAATGTTCCCAGAAAAGAGATACTCTCTCTCCATTCGAGAAACGACGAGCACGACTAAAGCGGCTATACATACAAATCCATTGACGGATCCATATGCTCTGATTGGAACTGGAGGTTTCGAAATAGGTGGCTGGTATACCACCACGATGAAACCGCCTTCTATTCTTCGCATTCGGATAGGATTTCTGTTGGCTCCCCTAGGAGGCTTGCGCAGTTCGTTATGTCAGCTCCAGAAGGATAAGTCGCATCATAATCAAATTCTGGTTCGTAATCGCATAAATCATCAATCCGCAGCCCCCCCACCGCCCTCGGGCGAATAGTAGGGGCCCTTTGATTGATCGCCGAACTATAGTTCGCAACCGGTGTTTGTTGGGGCGGTGATTTGGTTGGTGTTATAGTAGGTAGTTCCCTACCGATGAATAATATAAAAGGGGGGGTGGGTGGGAGGAATAGAAAGTTGCCCCACACACTAAGGGTGGGTGGGAGGAGATGGTGGGTAGGGAACTACCTACCTACTATAGTTGTTGACCGGCGCTATAGCAATTTATATGGCATTTGGCCGCCCCTGACTATAATAGAAAATTGGCTGGGGTGGGTGGGTGGGAGATAGTGGGGTTCAACACAACTGGTGTTGGTATAACGTGGTGTACGAAGTATTCCCGCGGGTCGCTCTGCCGACCCAACAGCTAAGGTAGGGCCCAGTTCTATAGGTAGGGGCAACGGTACGTAAGTGGCTTAGCGCAGTGGTGAGTGCCGCAGATCAAATGAGATAATGAGATGCGAACGATCGTTCGTAATGGATCAAATTAAATGCTGCCCCTGGCACGAAAGTTCCATGCATTCTAGGGAAGGACGGCGTACTACGATACTTTCTGTTTCACCGAGCCCTGCTTTGGTCTCCGGTTCAATGGTTGTACGCGCCAAGAATCCAGTACATCCCGTTCCGTCCTCCATCCCGGTGTTTCGCAACACCTCGGGTTCACCCATTTTGTTAGGTCCTGACCTCCCCACCATGATCTCCTTGGTGGTTCATACAGGAGCTATTGCCATTTTATCCTTACCCGTGGTCATGATGTTGAATATTCAAATAGTGGAGATTCACGAAAAGGTATCACGCTATCCACTAGTGAGCGGTATTATTGGACTGATCCCTTGGTGGGAAATGTCCCTCATCCAGATAATGATCACATTCCATTATTACCAACGAGCATAAATACAAACTCTCTGAGATATACAGTTCATATTGGAGAGATACAGGGTTGGACCAATTCGGAAACATCGGGCAATTCACTTCATACCTACTATTTCGTTCGGTTCTTGGTTTCTAGTCCCATTCTGTTAGTAGCCATGATTGGGGCTACAGTACTGACTATGCATAGGACTACTAGAGTGAAGAGATAGGACGTGTTCTGACAAAATGCTATTGATTCCAAGGGGACTATGATGAGGAGGACGACACTATGATGAGGAAGACGACACTATGATGAGGAGGACAAAGGTCGAGAAGCAATAGAGCTTCAGTGTTCCCGGTTCGAATCCAGGCGGCCTTTACCCTTCCGCAATATACATCCCGAGGGTTCTAGGTAAACCCTCGGGCCCCTACTATTCTATGGTCTATTGCCGGGAGGGTTATTATAGAAGCCGGGAGGTTACTATAGAAGCCGGGAGGGTTATATATCTTGCTTATTCTAGCAGGCAGATTAATAAAGAGGGATTGCCCTACGGGGCAGGAGGGTTCTATCTATTGCTTATTCTAGCAGGCAGATTAATAAAGAGGGATGCCCCCCGTCAGAATAGTAGGGCATAATTTGTAGGGGGGTAAGGGGCCTTCATGGAGGGTATGTATATTGCTGCTGGGAGGTTACTATAGTGGGAAGGTATGTATATTGCTGCTGGGAGGTAGATTAGCAGTGGGATCTTTAGTTCCAGGGGGGCTAATGTTCCCAGGGCTTAATAGTTGTTGTTGGATGGGCCCCTACAATAATCTACCTCCCGGGGGGCGAGGGCACGTTCAATAACTAGAATTCCCAACTATAGTTTGGGGTGGGAAACTATAGGAAAGGGCAACTAACCTTTCCCAACCAATGACATCTACCCTCCAGAACAACTACCATAGAATTTGAGGGGCTCAACGAAGGAAGGAAAGCGTTTAACCGACTATATACGTCACATGCCCCCTGGCCAGTCATTAAATGGCAAAAATGGTCAATCAAAAGTGTGTGATGCCGATGATCAGCTCCTACCGTTCCCCCCCACTTTTGGGCCTACAACTTGGAATGGGGGGGTGATATTCCGTATGAATTTTTTGTTGAAAATGCCCACCCAAATAATATTATGTTGTAGGGCACCCTGCTGGCACATCAGAATAATGGCAGTGTGCATTCATAGGTTCCTTAATGCTTCATACCATCCAAAAAATTTCTTCCATCTACCAAGTAAATTCTAGTAGTACTACATACCTTTTCTTCCACCTCCTTCAAGGGTTTCAACTTATGACGAACTCTGTGCTTTGTCATGGAATAGGTGTTTGCATGGCCATCATGGATAGCGCACCTATCATACTTCCATGGCCTTCCAATAGCATATGACACACATCCATCGGTATGATATCACACAACACCTCATCATGGTAGTCTCCAATCTTGAACTTGACTAAACACTGTTCATTGACCAAAGCTTTATGGTCCTTCTGCAACCGTGCAATCTGATATGGATGTGGATGCCTTCTCCTTGTCAACTTCAACTTGTTAACCATCTCCTCTGAGACAAGATTATTGGTGCTTCTACTATCAATAATAATATCACAACACTTACCTTCACACTTGCACCTTGTGTGGAATAAACTCTTCCTTTGATCCGGCTCTTTCTCCTCATTCAACAAGGTTCTTCTGACAACTAGGGTTTCTCCCCTTTCAACATCTAGAATGCTCAGACTGCACATCTTCATCTACATGTGCAACTCATGCATTACCTTTAGGTATTCTATTTTCCTTCCTTGATGTTGGGAACACTCGTAGGCTCAATGTCCTTATCCACATTGGAAATAGGTTCCTTTGAAACCTCCTCTTCTAGGTCCTTGCCTAGGTCTTCCTCTTCCTCTTCCTCTTTTCTCACCATTATTTTGGTCATGAGGGCGATAGACATTATCTCCTTTCTGGTTTCAGCTCATGCCTATTTCTTCACTTATCTTTTGATCTTCATTTCGGCCTCCATAGGATCTTCCACCAGTACTTCTGCCATGACCTCTTCCTCTTTTCTTTCTTTTGAATATTTTATTCAACTTCTCTTCCACCTTCAGGGAAAACTAGTATGCATCTTCTATGGTGGTAATTCTGACTAGGCTTAGCTCCTCTTAAATACTTGGCCTCAACCCATTAATGTAATGGGATACCTTCTCCTTGTTGGCCTCTGCATGACCTATCCTTATAATAATCTTATAAAACTCTTCTATATACTCCTTAACAGACTTGTTACCTTGCTTCAATCCTTACAACTTCTTCAACAACTCCAACTCATAGTACACACGAATGAATCACTTCTTTAGTTTGTCCACCATATGATCCCATCTAGTAATCTTTTGTTTTCCTCTTCTATTTCTCTCTAACTGGAGCTCCTTCCACCAAATATTGGCATGGCCCTTCACCTTCATTTTTACAAACTTGACCCATTCTAGATCCTCCACATTTTCATAGTCAAAATATTCCTCCATATCATTTATCCAATCAATAAGCTCTTCTAGATTTGGATCCCCAGAATAAGTAGAAACATCAATCCTAGGCCTCTTTCCACTCTTTGAAATAGCCCTCAACAACCTAACTTGCATAGGATCTCTCGCATCATCTTGTTCTTTTTCGGATAACTCTTCTTCTTCAGGTTCATCTTTGCTTTCTTCTCTTATTCTTGGCTCAAACCCTCTTCGCAGCTCCTCTTGCAATGTATTGATTTTCATGTGCAGGGCTCTAAAACCCTCTTCTATCAAAGAATTTCTCCATCACAATTTCTTCATGGAGGCATTTTTATCTCTACAACAAACCCACAACCTCATGTCTTGGTGTAAACTGCCTCACGGTTGGCGATCTATCTACACACTCAAGAACCCTTGCTCTAATACCACTTGATGAGGAGGTCAAACCCAGAACACACAATAACATGGATTGTACATAGAAAATAGGAATGTTCTTTTATTGAAATGAATAACACATTACATTACAAAAACTATAATCAAATCAGAGGATGAATCCTCAATAGGCTACAACACATTACAACTTCCTTCCTCTAGATTCTTGAACCTCCTGCCTTCTATAACTTCAAATCTACTAGGGTTTCTATTTTCCCTCCTTTTCCTAACTCGCCACTTTCCTCCCTTTTTCTAGTACCCAAAGGATTCCCAAAAATGGTTATAAATAGCCCTTTTTGGTGCCTTCTAGCCAAAATTTTGAAATTTAACTCCCTCCAAAAATAGGTCAACTTTTGGGAGCCATAACTTTTGATCCAGGTGTCTGATTGATGAACTGTTTGATGTGTTGGAAGTCTCATGAAGTGATCTATGCCCTTAGAAATTTCACTGTTGATTCAACCCATTTTTGGGGCTATACGAGGCCTCTAAGTGCCTCATATTTGACTTTGAAACTTTTTCAGGGGTTTTTAAAGAAATTAAAACTTTAATATCTTTTAGCCACAAGTGATCTTTATCCAATTCCTTCACCAAAGGTTTTATTTTTTAATTTTGAAGCTTTGTGTAAATTTCTGCTTCCATAGGTGCTCAAGTGCAAAGTTTCTAAAAATAGAAGTTTACTATTTTTAGCAGGTTGGAAAAATGAAAGGTTCTACATCATTATTCAAGCAATTGGGTATCTGAAAGTATAAAAATTGAAAATAATAGAAAACAAAATAATCATTTTTTGGGTGGTGCAATATTTTCCTTGCACCACTGGATGCTCTTGCATCAATTTACTTCTCATGGAATAAATCAAGGATCTCATCATAGCACTCATACACAAGTTTCTATTTCAATGCCCATCCCTAGTATCCTCACGCCAATGTCTACACAAGTGAGCATTCCACCATTGGGAATGACAAGGAACCCAATCCACTCATATGGATTCATTCCCCTTCTCAACCATTATCATTTTTTTCTATGGGTGGGCATACCATTGCTTCACACTCTGTGGCTACACAAAAATTCCTCTCTCAGCCTACAAGCTCACACCTTCATCTAGCATTATTATACCCAGCACCACTGCACCTCCTCTTCTCACTACATATCCTATTGTTAACCATCTTATGTAGAACATTAATAATCTTCAACAATAGTTAGCTTCTCTTTCTACCGCTTCTTCACAACCCATCCTATCACCACATGTGTATCATAGTCGACTGTCATTACACATTCTTTCCATCATTGCCTATAGGATTTGATTTTCCTCGATTCAATAAATATAATGGCAAAGGGGATTCTCAAACTCACATATCCACTTTTATAGCTTTGTGCACTAATTTCATCTTCTAGGATGAGTTTCTAGTGAAAAATTTCTTGCGCTCGTTGAAAGACAACACGTTGGATTGGTTCTACTCACTCCTTGACCATTCCATAAATTCCTTTAATTAACTTGTCAACTAGTTTTTACAACACTTTCAAAGAAACATCAGCCCCCAAACAACATTCATTGACCTAGTCTATTGTAAACAAGTGGCACAAGATAAGACACTGATTTTATATTTTGATACCAATCATTATTTTCATAGATACCATATCCTCTCTGTTGCAAGTATGAGGTGAACCAGTGTTGTCATTGATGTCAACATACTCATATTACATTGACAAGAAGGATTGGATGAGCTGTGTGTTGAGGATATTGAGAAAATTAGCCTCAGTCAGGAACAGTGAAGAACAGTGATGAGAAGAAGGCAAATATATTGGATAGGTTGAGAACCGGAGGATGCGGATTAAAGGGTTTGCAGATATGAGTCTTGAGATGCTTCAGTCAAGTTTTCAGAGGTCCGCATGAAGACCTGAAGAAGTTATGGCTGTCTGTGTGGAACCGGTTCCGGCAAGTGCTTAGAGGTGACAGAGGATCACAGAAAGGTCCGGTGAGGTCCGGAATTGTACAATCCTAATCTGCGGATTGGAAAGAGTGTTTGGGATGTCCTTGTGATGTGCCATCTCGAGCTGTGTATGATTTGGAGGTCCGGAAGTACCTCTTGCATTATGACAGTGGCGACAGACTGTGTTCTTGAAGCTCCGGATAAGGAGGATAAGAGATTTCAGTAAGTAAAGGAAATGCGGATGTACCTGGTCATTCAAGCAGGCTTGTGAAGGTTCTTGGATCATGTTGAGGTTGTGTTGTTGGTCCGCATTGATAATGTATGATTTGAAGGTCCGGAAGTACCTTCTACAGTGGCGACAGACTGTGTTTTTGAAGTTCCGGATGAGGAAGACAAGAGATTCCAGCAAGCAAAGGACGTGCGGATGTATCTGGTCATTCAGGCAGGCTTGTGAAGTTTTCTAGATCGTGTTGAGGTTGTGTTGTTGATCCGCATTGATAGTAGAGCCCGGAATTGAAGTTATTCTTCCAGATGAAGTTCTTGCTCTGTTTAGCCGACCGGATGAGTTGTTCATCCTACGAATGTTCTTGTGGTGGCCGACCGGATGTGTTATTCATCTTGCGGATACTCTTATGGTTGTTTTCCGACTTAGATGTTTGTTCCTAAGTCGATGTCTTGTATAAATAACGGTTTGTGAGTTCATTTCAAGGTGTGGATTGTGTGGATGAGTGTGGCATAGCGAAGAGAAGTGCGAAAGGTAGAGCAGAAGTTTTTGGGCTTAAAAGGAACTGATCCGGACATAGTAGAGATGTCATTCTCCAGTTCAAGATTGTGATTCTTATCACTTTGTAGACAGTGTGTCTCTTAGTAGGCAGTGGGCCTCTTGTGAGCAGTGTGCTTGGGCAGTGAGCCCTAATTGGCAAGTGCCATTCTTTTTCTTATTCTTCTAACAGAGAATAATCCTTGGCTTAATCACCCCGTGGTTTTTCCCTTAACCGGGTTTTCCACGTCAAAATCTTGGTGTTCAATGTGTTGATGTTTATCTGCTCTTGTATTTATGTATTATGCTTTCATGGATGATTAATTGATATGCTGTTAACTAACAACGAAGAATCAAGTGTTTGAAAGAACAAGAAGTTTTATACAACTGATTCACCCCCCCTCTCAGTTGTATGCCTTAAATCCAACAATTGGTATCAGAGCCAAGTTCCTCTGAAAGGAGCTTAACCGCTTGAGGAGATCCAGGATGTCGTCATACAAGAAGGATAGTCCGAAGTTCGATGGAACCAACTTCACTCTCTGGAAAGGTCGCATGAAGTGTCACTTGGAATGTATGGGAAAAGCATACTTGGCTATGGTCTCAAAACCATATGTACCTCCACAAGGTGGCCCGACAACTCTGAATGAAATCACAGAAGCAGCAAACAATCTGCGGACCAAGGAAGCTCTTCTAAGCGCATTGAATGACTCAGATCTCTCAAATGTTATTGACCTACCAACTGCATATGAGATCCTGACTAAACTGGAACTTCTGTATGAAGGAGATGAGTTTGTCAAAAGTGCAAGGTTGCAAAGTCTGAAAGGGAAATTTGAAAGATTGAAGATGAGAGATGATGAAAACATCACTACCTTTATGCCAAGAGTGAATGAGCTGGTATGTGGAATCAGAAATGCTGGTGGAACTCTAGATGAAAATGAGATTGTCTGCAAAATCCTAAGATCCCTTCCTGCTGCCTACAAAATCAAGGTTGCTGCCATTGATGAATTCAGAGCCCACACAACTGTCACAAGAGAACAACTGGCTGGCAAACTAGCTGCATTTGAAATGACTGAGTTTGGAGATGATCCTCCCAAGACTGAATCTGCTTTCAAAGCCAGTACCTATGTGAAAGGCAAACAGAGATTTGATCCGGGAGAAAACTCATCAAGGAAGATGTCATGGTATGATCAAGCAAGAAGAGACATGGAAGAAGAAGAAGCAGAAACAGCTCAACTTGAAGCCCTCATTGCAAAGAGACTGCCAAGAGGATCCGGTAAGTATGAAGGAAAACTACTCTTTAAGTGTTTCAACTGCAATAAGATTGGTCATTTTGCTTCAAGATGTCCGGAAAGATCTGCAAGGACTAATACCAACAGACAAAGGTTTCAAAAGAATTGTTATTATGTTCATGAAGAAGATGACAATGAAGGAGTAACAGATGATGAATCAGAACTAGGAAGCAAATCTGGAAATGAGTGGGTGTTTATTGCCATCAAGGAAGAAGATTCAATACTCTCTGAATCTGTCAATCACAAAGTTGTTGAAAAAGCTTTGGCTGCTCAAGTGGAAGAAAAGGATGATTGGGTTATTGATAGTGGATGTTCTCACCATATGACTGGTGACAAGAATAAGTTCTTAGATTTGGAAAGATATGAAGGAGGAATGGTAAAGTTTGGTGATAATTCTGCTGGCAGAATCAGAGGTAGGGGAACTATTTCCTTTGATGGAAAGAGCAAAACAGGTAACGTACTATATGTTGAAGGATTGAAGCACAATCTTCTTAGTGTTGGTCAGTTAGTGGACAAAGGCTATGATCTCCGGTTCAAGAATGGAAAATGCAGAATCTTTACAAGCTCCGGAACTGAAATTGCATCCGGTACTCAGACAAAAGGTAATATCTTTCATCTGGTTGGTTCAAATAAAAGTTGTTTGTTTGCTCAAATTGATCAGAGTTGGTTATGGCATAGAAGAATGTGTCATGTAAATTTTGATAACATCATCAAGATAAGCAATACTCAGGCCGTAAGAGATCTTCCAAAATTGATGAAACCTACAAATAGTTTGTGCAAAGAATGTCAGCTAGGTAAACAAAGCAGAGTCTCTTTCAAAAGTAAAGATCAGTCTTCTACCGGATTGTTGGAATTAGTACATACTGATCTCTGTGGTCCGACAAGAATCAAGAGTCTGCAAGGTGATAGATATTTCATGTTGTTAATTGATGATCATTCCCGGATGATGTGGGTTACCTTTCTAAAAGAAAAATCAGAAGCATTTGAGAAGTTCAAAATCTTCAAAGCTATGGTAGAGAATCAAACCGGATTGAAACTAAAGTGTCTAAGGTCTGATAGAGGTGGTGAATTTACATCTGGTGAGTTCATTGACTTTTGTGAGAAGCAGGGTATAAGGAGACAGTTGTCTGCTCCTAGGACTCCACAGCAGAATGGAGTAGTTGAGAGAAAGAACCGGACCATCCAGGAAGCTGCCAGGACAATGATGTTGGAAGCAAATGTTCCTCAAATGTTTTGGAAGGAAGCTATCAGCACTGCAGTCTACACTCTCAATCAAGTTCAAATCAGAAACAACACTGGTAAGACTCCCTATGAACTCTGGTTTGGCATCACTCCTACTGTGAAATATTTCAGAGTATTTGGTAGCAAGTGTTATATTAAAAGAGATGAAGATCTAGGAAAGTTTGATGCTAGAAGTGATGAAGGAATTTTCTTGGGTTACTCCACTCAAAGCAAAGCATACCGGTGTTACAATAAGAGATTGAGGAAAATGATAGAAAGCACCAATGTGAAAGTTGATGAAGGAATTGAGAAACCTTCAAGATTTTATGAGTTTGATGAAGATGACCAAGACAGTGTTCAAGGAACTCAATCCTCTCCGGTGAGACAGAGTCAGCCTGATCCGGTAAATCAGGAAGAAGAGATAGGTTTGAATGAGCCTGATCAAGAAGCAGCAGTGCTGGATACTCCCAAAATTCCAAGGTATGTAAGACTGAACCACTCTGAAGATCAGATCATAGGTGACAGAAGCAAAGGTGTACAAACTAGAAGGAATGTTGCTCAAAATCAGGATGAATGTTGTCTGATTTCAAAGATTGAACCTAAAACAATAAATGAAGCCTGCAATGATGAAAACTGGACCAAAGCAATGGAAGATGAATTGATGCAAATTGAGAAAAATCATACTTGGGATCTTGTTCCCAGACCTAGAGACAGGAATGTAATTGGAACCAAGAGGGTCTTTCGGAACAAACTAAATGAAGCTGGTGAAGTAATCAGAAACAAAGCTAGACTGGTCTGCAAAGGCTACTCTCAAATAGAAGGAATTGACTTTGAAGAGACTTTTGCTCCGGTGGCAAGAATTGAAGCAGTCAGATTACTTCTTGCATTTGCTGCCTTCAAAGACTTCAAGGTATATCAGATGGATGTCAAGTCTGCCTTCCTAAATGGTGATCTGGAAGAAGAAGTCTACATTGAACAACCAGATGGATTTCAATTGTCTGATAATGATGATATGGTCTGCAAGTTGAAGAAAGCTTTGTATGGATTGAAGCAAGCCCTAAGAGCTTGGTATGAAAGGTTGGATAAGCATCTTGTGCAGATTGGATTCAACAAAGGTACTGCTGACAGTAACTTATATTTCAAAATTGATCATGAAAACATTTTGATTGTTGAAGTGTTTGTGGATGATATCATTTTTGGAGGAAGAGATAGTATGTGCAAAACTTTTGCAAATCAGATGAAAAGTGAGTTTGAAATGTCTATGCTTGGTGAAATGAATTTCTTCTTGGGTCTGCAAATTACTCAAACAAAAGAAGGGATCTTCATTTCTCAGACCAAATATGTGAAAGAATTGTTAAGGAAATTTGGTATGGAAGACTCAAAGCCTATGAACACTCCTATGGCAACCGGATGTAAGTTAAGCAAAGATGATGATTCTCCAAAGGCAGATCAGATAAAGTATAGATCAATGATTGGTGGATTGTTGTATCTCACTCAAACTAGACCAGATATAATGCAGGCTGTTGGTCTTGTGGCAAGATTCCAGGCTGATCCTAGAGAATCTCATGTTATGGCAATCAAAAGAATTTTTAGGTACTTGAAAGGAACAGTTGAGTATGGTCTATGGTACCCTAGAGATCCGGATTTCTCTCTTCATGCTTACACAGATGCAGATTGGGCAGGAGATGTGGATGACCGGAAGAGCACTAGTGGTGGAGCATTCTTTTTGGGGAAGAGATTGGTTTCTTGGTTAAGCAAGAAACAAGATGCAATATCTTTGTCTACAACTGAAGCAGAATACATTGCAGCAACAGGTAGTTGCACTCAAATTTTATGGATGAAGCAGATGCTAAGAGACATTAAAGTTGAATATGAGGAGCCTATCACAATTTTCTGTGATAATTCAAGTGCAATTAATATTTCTAAGAATCCGGTATTGCATTCTAAGACTAAGCACATATCTATCAAGTTTCACTTTTTGAGAGAACAAGTAAACAAGGAAGAAGTCAGATTGGAGTATGTTCCCTCCAAGGATCAGATTGCAGATATCTTTACAAAACCTCTTCCCAAGGACTCTTTTGAATATCTCCGGGAGAAGTTAGGGGTCATGGCCCCTCCGGTGATGAACTAGGATGCACTGATGTGCATCAGTCCGGTGGATATCACAGTCATATCTTGTGATCCGGATTGATGATGGGGAGCTGCTACTAAGGGGGAGCAGCTGGTATGATTCTGATGTATTAGAATTGCAAGTATGAGCCCTTTGCCATTGATGTCAAAGGGGGAGAGAAGACATGTGAAAAACAAGTGGTTAATGATCAAAGGGGGAGCAGTAAAGGAAGAGAAGACATGTGAAAAGTTGTTGTTGATAGGGGGAGCTGTGACAGAAAGGAGAAGTTCTTGTCTTGATGATTTTTCACATCATATGTTGCCATCAATGACAAAGGGGGAGATTGTTGCAAGTATGAGGTGAACCAGTGTTGTCATTGATGTCAACATACTCATATTACATTGACAAGAAGGATTGGATGAGCTGTGTGTTGAGGATATTGAGAAAATTAGCCTCAATCAGGAACAGTGAAGAACAGTGATGAGAAGAAGGCAAATATATTGGATAGGTTGAGAACCGGAGGATGTGGATTAAAGGGTTTGCAGATATGAGTCTTGAGATGCTTCAGTCATGTTTTCAGAGGTCCGCATGAAGACCTGAAGAAGTTATGGCTGTCTGTGTGGAACCGGTTCCGGCAAGTGCTTAGAGGTGACAGAGGATCACAGAAAGGTCCGGTGAGGTCCGGAATTGTACAATCCTAATCTGCGGATTGGAAAGAGTGTTTGGGATGTCCTTGTGATGTGCCATCTCGAGCTGTGTATGATTTGGAGGTCCGGAAGTACCTCTTGCATTATGACAGTGGCGACAGACTGTGTTCTTGAAGCTCCGGATAAGGAGGATAAGAGATTTCAGTAAGTAAAGGAAATGCGGACGTACCTGGTCATTCAGGCAGGCTTGTGAAGGTTCTTGGATCATGTTGAGGTTGTGTTGTTGGTCCGCATTGATAATGTATGATTTGAAGGTCCGGAAGTACCTTCTACAGTGGCGACAGACTGTGTTCTTGAAGTTCCGGATGAGGAAGACAAGAGATTCTAGCAAGCAAAGGACGTGCGGATGTATCCGGTCATTCAGGCAGGCTTGTGAAGTTTTCTGGATTGTGTTGAGGTTGTGTTGTTGATCCGCATTGATAGTAGAGCCCGGAATTGAAGTTATTCTTCCGGATGAAGTTCTTGCTCTGTTTAGCCGACCGGATGAGTTGTTCATCCTGCGAATGTTCTTGTGGTGGCCGACCGGATGTGTTATTCATCTTGCGAATACTCTTATGGTTGTTTGCCGACTTAGATGTTTGTTCCTAAGTCGATGTCTTGTATAAATAACGGTTTGTGAGTTCATTTCAAGGTGTGGATTGTGTGGATGAGTGTGGCATAGCGAAGAGAAGTGCGAAAGGCAGAGCAGAAGTTTTTGGGCTTAAAAGGAACTGATCCGGACATAGTAGAGATGTCATTCTCCAGTTCAAGATTGTGATTCTTATCACTTTGTAGACAGTGTGTCTCTTAGTAGGTAGTGGGCCTCTTGTGAGCAGTGTGCTCGGGCAGTGAGCCCTAATTGGCAAGTGCCATTCTTTTTCTTATTCTTCTAACAGAGAATAATCCTTGGCTTAATCACCCCGTGGTTTTTCCCTTAACTGGGTTTTCCACGTCAAAATCTTGGTGTTCAATGTGTTGATGTTTATCTGCTCTTGTATTTATGTATTATGCTTTCATGGATGATTAATTGATATGCTGTTAACTAACAACGAAGAATCAAGTGTTTGAAAGAACAAGAAGTTTTATACAACTGATTCACCCCCCCCCCCTCTCAGTTGTATGCCTTAAATCCAACACTCTCCCTAAATTTGATGTGTAGAGAGTCTTGATTGGAAACTTCCAACCTACACTTAGAGAGAATATCTTGATTATACTGTGTACCCCTCTTTTCTTCATTTATGAACTACTCTTAAAAGATTACTAGCAATCCATCAACTAGTTTGAGACATCTTTTGCTTCATCAACTTCTGTTGCATCTTTGAGTACTCCCAACAAAAAATTTAAGAAGGGTGCCACCAACTATTTCAAAAACAAATATTCCACCATCATTAATGACAACACAACCACCATGCTTGTATTTAAGGCTATGGCTCTTATGAGTTCAAGAAAACAAAAGTTTAGACAGTTCACTTCTTTGTTCAAGTCTCTTCAATCAGTGTTGTAGCAACTCCTTACCCACAACTTAGTGTAGATACTGCTTGTTAGACCCCTTTATCCATACAAACCACTCCTAAATAATTATGATGTAAAAGCATTTTTCCAATTTCATTGAGTATCGAGACACGATACAAAGCAATGTATGCATCTTAAACACATTGTGCGAGACCTCATTGAATCAAACACCATTCAAGTCTCTGGGGAAGATGATAAAGGAAACAAGTCTATAGCCAAGACAAACCAGAACCTTCAAATATACACAAACCCATTCCCCCTACACTCTTCTAAATTTGTTGATCTAGACTCTTCACCACCCAAGTTGATGAGGAAGCTGGTCCATTGGTGCAGCAGCACCCTGAGACATTGAGAATCTGGAGGATTCTATGCATTTTCTGTTTTGTCCAAATGTCATACTGTAAGGGCCTTAGCGCCATGTTGGCCAAGTAACGACATAATATTGAAAGATTGTATAACATGTCATTAAAAGAATTGTAACCGAACTATAGGAATGTAACTAAACGGCAGAGGTGGTTCGTTTTCCACCTTGTGTAATTGCTGAATGAGTCTTTAAATAGTTGGGCCTGTATTCGCTGAATAGACAGAGAGACAGAGAGAGAAAAGATTGATTTGTATGTATAACTAAGAAGGAGGAATAAATAGTTTTGTGTTTTGGTCTAATTACGGGAATGTAGATTGGAGTCATTCCACTGTTTGAGATTTCTTTGAAATCAGTGGAATGACCTCCATAGTACTAGATTGCTTTCAGTTCTGTTGAGTTTTGTAGTTCTTGTGTAGTTCGTTCGGTTACAAAGTGCAGAAACAGTTATCGGCTTGTATTCCGTATTGTTTCACCAAATATAGAATTTATGTGTATATCGCAAATGTATGAGAAGATACATCTCGTGTGTATATTGCTAAAGTATAACGGGTATACAATTCATGTGTATATCGCTAATGTATGTTGAAGAACATTTCTTGTGTATATCACAAATGTATGTGAGTATCATTTCGTGTGTATCCTGCAATCATATGTTGGGGTTGTATGTTGCAAATGCATGTTGCGAATGTACATTGTGAATGTGCATTGAGTTAGATACAAGTGATGATCGACTGTATTAGTGAAACGAGAGAAGATGCAATGGATTACCGACTATAGCAGGTCATGTAGTGTATATGCAAGCTGAATGTATCGGTGTATCAACAAAAGTCTTTAAGTGTTTACTGATGATTGAAGTCTGGCCGACAACGAAGTTTGATGTTAAGCATATCGGTGTGAGGTGTGATATCGGACGATGAGGAGAGGATTACACCGATAGTCTAAGTCATGTCGACGGAGGATAGTTCCAAGGGTCATTAGAATAACTGGTACATCGGCGGAAGAAATTTTGAAGTTGCCAACAATATTAAGTCTGGGCGATGGAAGTCAAATGGATCATGGTGGCAATGGCCTATCGGTCGAAGGGTTTTTAGCTTCATCGATAGTATATTATCTTGCCGATATGGAAGAAAGAATGTATTTTGGTATTGCGAAGGGCTTTTTAAAAGCTATTTGAGCATTATTCTACTAGTATTATGGGTTGATGGGTATTTTCACCTTGTTTTAAGTGCTTCCCTGTGCGCTCTGCATCAAATTGGTATCAGAGCTAGTGAAAGATTTGGTATCTGAAGGTGTTGTGTTTTGATTTTTGAGAAGGTAGGTGAAGAGCTGTAGGAAAACTAAAGAGTTGTGTTGGTGACCATGTTGAATATAGAGATTGTGGAAAGAATTTTGAAGGTTGACAATAGTGTTAGACTGTTACAGATGCTCATGCCATCTAGTTGCTAGAAGGAATAGGGATTCCTGTGTGTGGGCAGACGATACTGAGGTCTGTCAAGACCATTCACCAATGGAGATTTGGCTGGAAGATGGTGCAGAGTGAGGCCACTGAGGAGAGAGTGGTAGTGCATCACCAGGATCTGCTGTTGGACGAGGAATGGGTCTGTGAAGTAGCGTGTAGGATGGACATCTGATTGAGCATTGTGTTGTAGTTGTTGTAGTTTTTGATCAGTCTGAGAGTACTCCATTGTTGGGAGTAGAAGGAGCCTGAAGATGCTCTGAAGTTGATGATAGTTTGATTTTGTTGGTTGGTTGGTCACTATTCCATTGATGTGTAGATTGGAAGCCTGAAGCTGAAGAGACAGAAGATGAAGCCAGAGAAAGATGCAGGAAAAAGGTAGTTTTTTTGCTTTGTAGGTACATTTCCAAGGGACTTGGAAATCTTTGTTGGTTGGTTGTATGGTGCAGGAGCACCCTAAGACATTGAGAATCTGGAGGATTCTATGCATTTTCTATTTTGTCCAAATGTCATATTGTAAGGGCCTTAGCGCCATGTTGGCCAAGTAACGGCATAATATTGAAAGATTGTATAACATGTCATTAAAAGAATTGTAACCAAACTGTAGGAATGTAACTGAATGGTAGAGGTGGTTCGCTTTCCACCTTATGTAACTGTCAAATGAGTCTTTAAATAGTTGGGTCTGTATTCACTGAACAGATAGAGAGACAGAGAGAAAAGATTGATTTGTATGTATAACTGAGGAGGAATAAATAGTTTTGTGTTTTGGTCTAATTACGGGAATGTAGATTGGAGTCATTCCACTGGTTGAGATTTCTTCAAAATCAGTGGAATGACCTCCACAGTGCTAGATTGCTTTCAGTTCTATTGAGTTTTGTAGTTCTTGTGTAGTTCATTTGGTTACAAAGTGCAGAAATAGTTATCAGCGTGAATTCTGTATTGTTTCACCAAATATACAATTTATGTGTATATCGCAAATGTATGAGAAGATACATCTCATGTGTATATCGCTAAAGTATAACAGGTATACAATTCATGTGTATATTGCTAATGTATGTTAAAGAACATTTCCTGTGTATATCGCAAATGTATGTGAGTATCATTTCATGTGTATCCTACAATCGTATGTCGGGGTTGTATCTTGCAAATGCATGTTGCGAATGTATATTGTGAATGTGCATTGAGTTAGATACAAGTTATGACCAGCCGTATCGGTGAAACGGGAGAAGATACAATGGATTACCGACTATAGCAGGTCATGCAGTGTATATGCAAGATGAATGTATCGGTGTATCGACAAAAGTCTTTAAGTGTTTACCGATGATTGAAGTCTGGTTGACAGCGAAGTTTGATGTTAAGCATATCGGTGTGAGGTGTGATATCAGATGACGAGGAGAGGATTACGCTGATAGTCTAAGTCATGCCGACGGAGGATAGTTCGAAGGGTCATTAGAATAACTAGTGCATCAGCGGAAGAAATTTTGAAGTTGCTGACAGTATCAAGTCTAGCTGATGGAAGTCAAACGGATCATGGTGGCAATGGCCTATCGGCCAAAGGGTTTTTAGCTTCACTGATAGTATATTATCTTGCCGATATGGAAGAAAGAATGTATTTTGGTATTATTTAGACCTTGTGAAGGGGTTTTTAAAAGCTATTTGAGCATTATTCTACTTGTATTGTGGGTTGATGGGTATTTTCACCTTGTTTTAAGTGCTTCCCTATGCACTCTGCATCTTTGAGTACTCATTTATGAACTGCTCTTAAAAGATTACTAGCAATCCATCGACTAGCTTGAGACATCTTTTGCTTCATCAACTTCTGTTGCATCTTTGAGTACTCCCAACAAAAAATTTAAGAAGGGTGCCACCAACTATTTCAAAAACAAATATTCCACCATCATTAATGACAACACAACCACCATGCTTGTATCTAAGGCTATGGCTCTTATGAGTTCAAGAAAACAAAAGTTTAGATAGTTCACTCCTTTGTTCAAGTCTCTTTAATCAGTGTTGTAGCAACTCCTTACCCACAACTTAGTGTAGATACCGCTTGTTAAACCCCTTGATCCATACAAACCACTCCTAAATAATTATGATGCAAAAGCATTTTTCTGATTTCATTGAGTATTGAGACACGATACAAAGCAATGTATGCATCTTAAACACATTGTGCAAGACCTCATTGAATCAAACACCATTCAAGTCTCTGGGGAAGATGATAAAGGAAACAAGTCTATAGCCAAGACAAACTAGAACCTTCAAATATACACAAACCCATTCCCCCTACACTCTTCGAAATTTGTTGATCTAGACTCTTCACCACCCAAGTTGATGAGGAAGCTAGTCCATCCACCTCTCATTTCTATGCCATGATAGGAGAAGTAGAAGCCCAACCTCAGACCTCCCAAAGAAAACCCACTTCTGACCCCATTATCACATTTTATCTAGATGACATCATTTTAAATGCGCCATATGGTCCTCTTTACATTGCCATCAAGTTAATTGGAAAATTGTTCATGGGGTTTTGATTGACCTTGTCAGTGTTGTTAATGTTATTACAGAGGAGTTTCTTTACATTAATCAGCTTCACAAAGAGACATATGACCCATTTGGCATTTCTATTAGAATCCATGATGGTATAGACCTTTTCACCTTGGTGGAAATTACCTTGTTAGTATAGGTAGAACCAAAGACCCTAGACCTCTCATTTTCCATCATTCCTATATCCGATCACTTTTGTGTCTTGTTGGGCTAACCATGTCTCAAAATGATGAAAGTGGTCTCTTCACCAATTTATAAATGTCTAAAGTTTCCACATAATAAATTTATATTCGCAGTGCCCCATAGTGGATTTCAACCACTCTAATAACATGGGGCAATTTTTCCTTAGATTATTTTTGGCCAACCCCCACCGAGCCACTTCAACTTTGAGTAGACTTCTTATGTAGAGTCTATTTGTGATATAGGGAAAGTTGAGATGGTTCCAGTGTTCCTCCTTCTTATGTTGATCCTTCTGATCCTAAGCACACTCTTTCTAGGCTTCTCCCCCAGACTTCTCCCAAATTCCAATGGTTGCTTATGTTCCTCCTCCTGCCTCATCGACAATGAAAGGAAAGTATCCCATGTTGAGTGACCCTCCCCATTCTCGTGAGGATTGCTAATATTTAGCGGTTCCATTTCCTTCTTCCTATACCATGGCTAGGGGAAAACTGTCATTCTAGCATAGGTCCCCTCCTACTTCTAAGGCCACTCAACCTTCAGTTGTTACTTCTAATATACCCACCATTACTATGATAGTTGGGTAAAAGCAACCTATGCAGATAGACCCTCTTGAGCCTTTAATCTACACTTGATGCAACTAGCTTACATGAGCTTGAAAGAATCATTGATGTACTATAGCCAAAGCCCATGCTAGTAAATTTACATTTGATGAGTCACCCTAGGATCGAGGATAGTCTAGCACCAAGAAAATTCAAGTTGTCCTAGCTCCTTCCCATGATCCTCCAATCAATCCCATCATTTCAGGTTAGACACCCTTTTTTTAGCCACTTGACATGCCCAATGGTTCTATCATCTCTAAGGAAACATTAGATTCTTTAGTGCCCTTTTAGTGTAGATATCGCCATATATTCCCTGAGCTCTATCCTTCCATGATTGACATAGACATTCCATGTCCTCAACCCAAACATAAGTAGGAGCATTATCCCACTCCACCATACCATAGATTGAAAACTAACATTTCCCCTTCATCTTTGGGATCTTCTTCATCCAGTCCTGATTCAGTGGAGGCTCCTCCTCCACCTTCCTCTATTACTCTTGTGGATCTTGTCCCAGATATTAGTATTGAGAAATAGTAGATTATCCCTTATGAAAGAATGGTTTTGACACTGTTCTCTCATAAGGGATCTATGTTCAAGATGATTGTATATATTCCTTCGTTATCAATGACTTTCACAAAATTGTTGACCCTTGCCTCATCTAAGGATACTATAGAGGATGTTTCTCTTGTGACCAACCTTCCACATCCCAATGATGGCTCTTTTCCTAGTACTAATTTAGCTATGGTCCCACTAGCCTTCTAGCCTCCTTCCCCCCATGATAGTCAAGAATGGGAAGGGGATGATCTTCTAGTCTCTGATCCTGAGTAGAAGTATCTTCATTAAATTTGTTTGTATGTTTATATGTTGTTTGCATGATTATCTTGTTATCCCTGGATGCTTGCTTGCTATGTATCTATTAGTTTCTCTTGGAGGACCCATGTTACCCCTGTAGGGACATGGATACAGGGGAAACAAAATGTTGTAACATTCTTCTATATGTACCTAATTTATTCTATCTACTGTATCCTTGTTTTCTTGATATTTTGAGGATGGTGCAAAGCATTGAGACATTTAGATCTCTTCCATGTTAACCCAAAAATTTTCTTTGTTTACCTTTATGTGTCATTCTTCCTATGTTCTTGTTGTTCTACGTGCTTGGGGATGATGGCGGTTCTATCTTTGTCCCTTCATTATTATCATTCTAATATATTTATACTAACCCCAAGTACATGGATCCCTTAGTCTTTTTTCATGTAATTTTACATGCTTCCATGTTATCTTAAATTTCCATTCTTGGTGACACCCCTATGATACCGCCTCATACCAAGCACATTGGGAGCCCCGCTCCCTAAAGTATTTATCATTGCTCCCTGTAGCATTTACTACTCCCTGAAGTGTTTATTATTACTCCCTGTAGCATTTACCTCTTCCTAAAGTGTTCATCACTGCTCCCTAAAGCATTTACCTCTCCTTGAAGCATTTATGATTTCTCACTACAACACTTTATGCTCCTTGAAGCATTTTTAACCTTTTCCATCCCTTGAGGCATTTTTCTTTTTATTGTCCCTTTATGTGTGTATGTGTTTGTCTTTATGCTTGAATTCTTTATATGTTTGTGCTTTTCCCTTGTTTGTGTATTTGATCATATGGTTCTTATTATGTTGAATCTAATCTTTTCTTCTTTTGTCTTGCAGGATTACATGTTTTCTGACAATGTGGTTTTGTAGGACTTGCAGTCCCTAATACTATGGTTTTTTAGGTTCTAGATTGGGGGCATCTTACCTTCCATTTGAAGAATCTCAATGACTTATGTAGTATCCTTTATATGTGTATCCATGGATGATATCATGTTTAAATATTTCATTTATGTACTTTAGCACGCTTATCACCTAGTATAGTCAGCCTACTAAAGTGGGGCAAAATGTAATGTCAAAAATTGCATAACCTATAGTTTCACATTATGTATTGCACCCACCTTAGTGTCCCTTTATGCAACTCAACATGATTTTATCTCCCTTGAATTGAAATTTTCCCAAAATATTTACTGGATGATTAACCTCACCATTATTTTGAATACCTATGCCAAAATTGAGTCTATATCCTTAGGACGATAACAGAATGCACTTGTTACAAATATGTGCTTAAGTAGTGTTGTCATTGATGTCAACATATTCCTGTTGTCATTGGTGTCAACTGTATCCTAATTTGTTGCCTGTATAGAAGACCGGATTGTTGAAGATATTGAGAAAATTAATGAAGATCAATGTATGTGGACCAGATGGCTATGTAGAGGTTTGTCTGAAGAAGCTCCAATTAAGATTTGAGAGGTTCACATTAAGATCTGAAGATGTTATGGTCATCTGAGTAGAACTGGTTCCTGCAATATTTAGAAGAGATAGAGTGAGAGAAAAGAGGTCCAAATTATTTCGGACATGTCAAATGATGATTTACGGATCTGGAGGTAGGTTTGGGAAGTCAGTGTGTATCATCCATTCAAGTGATTCGTGGTTTGGAGGTCTGCAAGCAATCTTTCTAATGTGACAGTCATGGTAGATAGTGTTCTTGAGGTTCCAAAGGAAGATGCAAATGATTCAGATGATTTGGAGGAGTGCAGATGTTTTTGTTGAATTCAATGTGCTTGTGGAAGTCTCTGGATCATGTGACTGCTATGTTGGAGGTCTACATTGAAGTTTGAGCTTGTCAATGAAGATTTTCGTCTTGGTGTTGCTGTTCTTCCCAGTCTTGGCTGACCAGATGATTCAAGCATGTTGCAGATGATCTAAGAACAATTCTTTGAAGCGTGGCATTTTGATCAAGGAAGATTTGAGTCCTAGTTATGTTTGGTTGATAGCTTAGTGATTCACATTAATTCAGATGTTTGTAGTGCCGACCTTGATGTTCATTCCAAGATTGATGAAGTGTATAAATACTTGTTGATGAGTTGTGGAAAATCATCCTTGTCCAAAAACAATATAATCTAAAGAAATGATCAAAAAGCAGAGCAAAGCAGAGGAGAAGTAGAAGAACAATAGTTGTTTTGATGAAGAGTTAAAGAAGAAGTATTTGGGGCAAAGCAAAAGTTTTGTGAGCGTTTAATGAAACTAAACTATGCATAAAGTAGATGCTATTTCTCAGTTAATTCTTTCTGTTCTAAAATAAATTTTGTAGGCAGTGAGCCTCTCTTTTGAGTAGTGAGCTCTGGGCAGTGCGCCCGAAGGCATGTGCCTTCTATTTTTCTAAGGTACTTTTTGTTGGCAAGAGACACTGTGTAGCTTCATGATTGTTGTCATTAATGGCAACAAAGTTCATCCCACCCATCCGCAGGACATGTTGTGCCTATACCAGAAGTCAGATTGAAGAGTGTTGTGGTCTGGTAAGCAAGAACAGAGCATGTGGCAAGGTCTAACAGTCAGGTCTGGATCTCTCAGAGAAAGTATCCTAGTAAAGTGTGGACTTGGGGAAGTCAAGAGGTGTACCTTGACTGATACATTCCAGGGATTAAGCCTCCGGTGATGGAAGAGTAAATAGATATGAGCACCTAAGTGTTGGGTTCCTATTTGGCAGAGCTGACAGAGGAAGAACTGACTGGCAGAGCATCAGAACTTAATCTGGATCAGTTATTGATGGTGATCAAGCTTCCTGAGGTATCACTCATGATTGGCTGACATAATTGATGAATCTATAAGTATCTCCTTGATATGCATCACTTGGTAAGCAAGGATTTAGCCGACAAATCAGAATTTAGGAAAATATTGACTATTCCAGATGCTGACTAGAAAGGTGTTGAAATCATTGGTGTATATATATATACCAAATGGATTTGGATGTGAAGGTGGGTTATGTCTTGGAAAGTACGAAGAAAAGTAGAAGAGCAGTGTGAAGATAGTCAGACAGGTTTGGAATGTGACAAGGCAGCAATAGCAAAGAAGAGGAAGAATGAAGTGCAGCAGATTAGTGTATTGAGCCTAACCAGAACTGAACCTCAGCATGTGTGGATGCTTCTCATTAGTTCAAGTTTCTTATCACCTTATACCTTGTAGACAGTGAGTCTCTTGTAAGTAGTGAGCCTTTTGTGAGCAGTGTGCTTGGGCAGTGAGCCCTAATTGGCAAGTGCCATTTTGTACTATCTTATTCTTCTAACAGAGAATACAATCTTGGGTTAATCACCCCGTGGTTTTTCCCTTAACAAGGTTTTCCACGTCAAAATCATTGTGTCATGTGTAATGATGTTATTTCTATTTCATGGTTATGATTGCTTATATGATTTGATGCTGTGTTAATAGTTAATGAAGTTGAAGTAATTAAGATAACTGATTCACCCCCCCTCTCAGTTATCAACAATTAGTACCAGAGCCAATTTCCTCCAAACAGAGCCTAACAGCTTGAGGAAGATCTGGGAATTCAGATGGATGTGTATGGTATGAGGGAACAACTTCAGTCCACCCTAGATGATCTTGAGCAATCTAACTCTAAAGTCAATGAATTGAAGGAAAGACTCAAACAGGCTGATGACTTCATAAATGAACTAAAAGGGAAACTGAGTATCTCTATGAAAAAGAGAAAGGATCTACTTCACCAATTGACAATTCAAGGTGAAGGAAATGATACAAATGAAGACCCGAAGGAGAAGACCAAGCTATGTGAAAAGTTGTCAAAAGAGATCATTATGGTAAGACATGAAATGGAATAAGGAGTTATCAAATTCACCCAAGAAATTGAAGAGAAAAGAAAAACTGAAGATGATCTAAGACAATCTCTCAAGGAGAAATCAGAAGACTGCCATAAAATGGATAGAATAATTAGACATCTGGAATCTGACCTTGAATAAGCAAGAGATAATGAAGATCAACTTGAGAATTAGATTGTCACTCTTAAAAGGGATCTTCAAACAACAAATGAATACAAAGAGAAATTCAAGATAAGCTCTGCTCAACTTGAAGTTCTTCTTCAAAGCCAGAAGAGGGTAGATGACAAGCAAGGCTTGGGGTATGAAACAGGTGAAAGCTCCGAATCCAGTCAGAAGAACTCCGGATCAGAAAATCCAAGAAAAAGGCCTAGAAGACCTCCGGTAAGGCAACCAAATGCTCAAAGATATCCATCTTTCAATGGATACTGCTGCAATAACTTTGGTCATAAAGCAAATCAATGTAGAAGAAGAATGAATCAGACTAATACATCCTTCTTCGGATAGTGCTTCAATTGCAAAAGGTATGGTCACAAATCCCATGAGTGTAGAAACATGCAAATGAACAATTCATTCAATGGTAGATGCTTTGCATGCAATAGAATGGGACATTTGGCTAATCAATGTAGATCAAGAGGATATCAGTCAAATATGCAAAGAAATGTTGTTTGCTACAATTGCAATAGATCCGGTCATATTGCCAAATTCTGTAGAAGTAAGAATCAAGACAAAAGGGGTCCGGAACAGCATAATCATAACCAAGACAAAGGAAAAGAAAAAGTGAACGTAGATGAAATTCAAAGGGAGATGAATAAGATTTGGGTGAAGAGAAGCATAGAGAATGTTGGGGATGGGTCCGCACCAGAATCTGGTGCTAATAATCTTTCTAGAAATTGAATAGATGAGCTCTTGCTCAGGGGGAGTCACAAAGAAAAACCAATTCCCCCAGCCAGTCATTTGGTGCTTGAAATTGGCACATGGGAAGTTCCAGATTAAAGGATTCTTAGAGAAACATCTAAAGTAGGTTTGGTAAAAGATATGAAAGATCCACAAGAAGGTTTGAAGAGTCTAATCTTCCAAGGTAGATCTAATTTGACTGTCATCCAATAAAAGAAGATTTCTCTCAATTAGATCTGGCTTGATTCAAAATTGAGGAATCTTGATCTGTGGATAGATCAAATGACTATGGAAAGGAAAATAAATTGCTATTATTCACCAAGAATAACACCAAGTGTATCTCAGTGATCCAGAAAAAGATATATCTCAGATTAAGAAGAACAAGGACAAAGCAACCGGAATGACCTAAGTTGTGCATTTATTGCAATGAGAAATTAGGGTTTGCTCAGTGATAAAAGGGTTCGTTTACTCTTCATTTGCACATTTGCATTAATGAAATAGACAAGAAGAGCTCTGCAAATAAGCTTGCCTCATCTCTCTCAAGGATCAATCGCAAAATTCAAATCAGCTGGTGATCTCTTCGGCTCATTCCGTGAACCCTAAAAGGTGTAAGAGGTAGTTTTCACTCTCTCTCTGAATTGTTAAGATGTCTACTTTGAATGTTGTGAAGATTACTGATAGGCCGTGCCCTAAATTTAAGAAACATCCCTACAAATCTTTAGAAGTGGATCCCTTAGGCGCATTTTCCAGCATTCTGCATGGGGTTTTGCATGTTGAAGATGTTAGGGCATATGTTCATGCAAACATTGAGGAATTCAAAGACTCCAAACTAATGGATATTTACCACAAGGAACTAATAGATGACTCATTTGATCTCAAACCCCAATACAAGGTCATCAGGGATAAACATTTCAGTCAGTGCATCCATTTCCCCTACTTTCCTGAAGATGAATGGGTCCAGTATGTTTTAAGCAGAATGCATGATAACTTTATATGGTTGATGAGGCCATTTAAGATAACCAAGGATACCATTAGGGCAGTTACCAGATTGCACTCATTCGGTGGGATTCCTGTTCTCAAATCGGTTAAAAATCAAACTGTGAGTGAGGCTACTAGATCAAAGTTTGACAAGAGGGCAATGACAATTGAAGATATCACTGATCCGGATATCAAATTTGCATCCATGATAATTGGTTACAAGATTTATCACTCCTGTAGGGAAAATTCTGTACCTAGAACTGCAATCTACACAGCCTATTAGATGCTAAAAGAAAATGCTGACTATGACCTTTGTGAGCTTCTCCTAAACCAACTTTTGGAGAATCTACAGAAGATAAAGAAAGACAAGAAGAATTCCTTCAAATATGGTGGCCTCATACTCTATCTGTTCTTCTACTACATGAATGAGCTACCCGGATCTAGTGGCTGGATGTGGCAAAATGATAGACCGGTTGCCATACAAATCAGGGATTACTTGCATGGGCTTGGTGATGCCAAGGCACAAAACATAGCACTATGGGGTTACTTCAAAAACTTCCAAAGCATGATGTAGGCTAGAGAAAGAATTTCCCAATCCCTAGTTGAAAAATATAAAGACACAATATGCTTTATGGTAGAAATTGATCAGTGCCTAATGGAGGCAGTGGAACCAAGAACAGTGTGGATCATGCCAATGGGGTATGAAGTTGATGAGAAAATTGTAGAGCTGCATGTTCAACACATGCTAAGTCAGCCCAAGGATCCTAAGGCAGAAAGGTTTGGAACCTTTGAAGAATTAAGTGTAAAAACCCATGTGGAGCTCAAACAACCGGAAATGAAGAGAAAAGTGAGAAAAGAGGTAGAAGAATTTGCCAAGAGGCATGGAATTTCAAAAGAGGCACTTGATGCCAACAGAGAGAAAATGGAAAGGGCAGAGAAAGAAAAGCAAGAAAATGGAAAAGAAAGTGCTCCGGTGCAGGCTCCCTCCTGGACCAGATCAACCAAAAGCTTTGCACCTGCCACTTCCAAGGGTTAAAAGGCTTCAAAACTGGAAGCTCAGACATCTAGAAAAGGAGAGAAGAGAACCAAGAAAAAGGCAACAAGGTCTTACACAAGCCAAAAGGATGAAGAAGAGACAGAATCAGATGAGGAAGTAAAGAAAATGAAGAAGAAAAGGAAAACATCCAGTGAACCCTCTACTGTAGAAGTAACAGAAGAATTTGTTGAGAAGGCTACTCTGTGCATTGATGACATCATAAAATTAGTTACTGTGGATGGGAACCTTCAACGAATGGCTGAATTCTATGATGATTACAATAAAGCTGACCAAAAGATCTTGCAAGAAGCCATAGTCAGGTATCTGAATATCTACAACAAGGCTTTTATTGAAATCATATCTCTTATTCCCAAAAGCCTAGAAAAGGAATTAGAAATAAGAAAAATAAATGCTATGGCAAAGGATCTTGAGATCCAAGAACAGATAGCTATTTAGCTATATCCTTCAATCACTCCTAAGCAGAAGAATATGATCTTCAAAGATTGTAAGGATGAGTTTTGGAGCAAAGCTAGAATGAATCATCTTATGCTCAGAGAAACTGACAAAGTAGCAAAAGAGATAGAAGAGATCCTCCAGAATGCATACAAAAGATTCAACATTCCTATTATAGAGGACTTAGGTGATGATCCCTTGGCTATAGATGTTGAAGAAGAATCTATTGAGACAGTGGCAGAAGAAGTAAAGGAGACAGGTGAAGAAAAAGGTAAGGACTTAGATTCCTCTACTCCGGAAGAGGAGGTCCATGATCAAGCAAACATCTCTCCTCCGGTTTCCCCTACTGAATCTAGATCCAAAGAAAAAGAAAGAGTAGAAGAGAAGATCAGTCAAGAAGCAGAGGAGAAGGAAAAAGAAGATGACAATAGTAAGGCTACAGAAGGAGAGAAAACTCCAACAGAAAAGGCCACAGATGATACTGGTAAGGGTGCAGAAGGGGAGAAAACTCTATCTCCGGAAAGAGACACAACAGAGGCAGTTGAAGAATTCTTAACCAAAGAGATGATGGAATTTGATGAACCGGAACTTCTTCAAGGACCGTTCAATTTTGACTCCCTCTCCCCGGTTCAAACCATGAAGCTAGCATCCTTTACTTTAGCAAAGGCAAAAGAAAAGCTTCTGAAGTCTCACATGGAAGACTACAAGCTTATAGAAATTGCATCTGGTGTATTGGAGAAGATCTTGCCATCTTTTCAGAAGGATCCCTCAGCCTCTTCATCCGGTAATCTCAAATCTCTAGTTAATAGTGTTAGCACACATTTTGATTCCTTAGAAAAGTCAGCAGAAGATAAGGTCCGGAAGGAGTTTTTGGTAAAAAGATTATCAGAGGTACAAGGGTTAATATCAAATGATAGGAGAGTTATGGATATCGGAATAAAGAACCTAGAAAATACTCTCAAAGATGGGGGAGATATATATAAATTTTGTTTATGCTGGCCTAAAGTGACCAAGGACATTGAGAAGAAAGTAAAAGAGCAAGAGGATAAGCTGTTAAGTTTATCTCAAATTTTTGATCTTCTATCCTCCATAGTAAATCAAGAGTGTCAGACTATTGCAGTCATAAATGAAATAAAGACACTTGAGAAGGAGAAGAAAAACATAATAAGTAGGTTGAGTGAACTTAGAGGGATAATTATCCCTAAGTTAGAGGCCGTGCATGAAGCCCTAAATGATGCTCAAACCACAGCCTGGACCGGTGATCCGACAGATCTGAAGAGGGCCGAAGCTTTTGCATTCCTATTGAGTGGTCACATCTCAATTTTGGACAGGATGAAGAAGAGTTGGGTGACAAAAGTGGTACAACTAAAGACCACTTTTGCAGATATAATTTAGTATATGTAAGTAAAACATGTATATATGTTTTATGCGGCCAAGTATAGATTATTTTTGGAAAAATTTGGTGTGCGGACCCCACCCTTTTCCATTGATGTCAAAGGGGGAGTGAGGAGCAGTGAAAAATGTGGGATCCAACTAAGGGGGAGCTTCGGTAAAGTATATATTAGAACAGAGCATTAGCCAAGGGGGAGAACAGTGTGACACTTAGTCATTTTTCACTAAGTGTTGCCATCAATGCCAAAGGGGGAGATTGTTGGCAAGAGACACTATGTAGCTTCATGATTGTTGTCATTGATGGCAACAAAGTTCATCCCACCCATTCGTAGGACATGGTGTGCCTATACCGGAAGTCAGATTGAAGAGTGTTGTGGTCTGGTAAGCAAGAACAGAGCATGTGGCAAGGTCTGACAGTCAGGTCCAGATCTCTTAGAGAAAGTATCCTAGTAAAGTGTAGACTTGGGGAAGTCAAGAGGTGTACCTTAACTGATACATTCCAGGGATTGAGCCTCCAGTGATGGAAGAGTAAAGAGATATGAGCACCTAAGTGTTGGGTTCCTATTTGGCAGAGCTGACAGAGGAAGAACTGACTGGCAGAGCATCAGACCTTAATCCAGATCAATTATTGATGGTGCTCAAGCTTCCTGAGGTATCACTCATGATTGGCTGACATGATTGATGACATCTATAAGTATCTACTTGATACACATCACTTGGTATGCAAGGATTCAGTCGACAGATCAGAGTTTAGGAAAATATTGACTATTCCAGATGCTGACTAGAAAGGTGTTGAAATCATTGGTGCGGATATATATACCAGATGGATTTGGATGTGAAGGTGGGTTGTGTGTTGGAAAGTGCAAAGAAAAGTAGAAGAGCAGTGTGAAGACAGTAAGACAGGTCCAGAATGTGACAGGACAACAACAGCAAAGAAGAGGAAGAATGAAGTGCATTAGATCAGTGTATTGAGCCTAAACGAAACTGAACCTCAGCATGTGTGGATGCTTCTCGTTAGTTCAAGTTTCTTATCACCTTATACCTTGTAGATAGTGAGTCTCTTGTAGGTAGTGAGCCTTTTGTGAGTAGTGTGCTTGGGCAGTGAGCCCTAATTAGCAAGTGCCATTTTGTACTATCTTATTCTTCTAATAGAGAATACAATCTTGGGTTAATCACCCTATGGTTTTTCCCTTAATAGGGTTTTCGACATCAAAATCATTGTGTCATGTGCACTGATGTTATTTCTATTTCATGGTTATGATTGCTTATATGATTTGATGTTGTATTAATAGTTAATGAAGTTGAAGTAATTAAGATAACTGATTCACCCCCCCTCTCAGTTATCAACACTTTTAACAGGGTACAAATCTTTGTGGGTTAACCCCCACTGTGGTTTTTCCCTTAATTGGGTTTCCACGTCAAAATCTTGGTGTCAAGTGTATTGCTTATGTTTTTGCTTATATGTTGTTGATCCATGCTTTAATGTTTACATCATTAATTTGATAGTAAGTTAATAAAGAAGGTTAAAAGAAAAAAGGGTTATTTTGTGTGACAATTGATTCATCCCCCCCTCTCAGTTGTCTGGTCTAACAATTGGTATCAAAGCTAAATCCTCTAAAAGAAGCTTGATCGCTTGAGGAGATCTGGGATGTCGACCTACAAGAAGGATAGCCTGATATTTGATGGAACAAATTACTCTACTTGGAAGAGTCGTATGGAGTGCCATTTGCAATGCATGGGTGAAGCCTATTGGGTGTTAACTAAGGATGAGTATAATCCTTCGGAGAAAGGTCCGTCAACTCCAAATGAACTCAAAGATGCTGAAAATAACCTTCAAGCTAAATAAGCCTTGTTGAGTGCCCTGACTGATTCAGAAATGACAAATGTCTTTGGACTAAAAACTGCTCATGAAATCTAGAAAAAGTTGGAGAATCTATATGAAGGCGATGAATTTGTCAAATGTGCCAAGATGCAAAGTTTGAGAGGAAAATTTGAAAATCTGAGGATGAGTGAAGATGAAAACATCACAATCTACATGCAAAAGATAAATGAACTTGTGTGTGGTATCAGGTGTGCTGGTGGAACTTTGGAACAATCAAAGATTATGGAAAAAGTTCTCAGATCTTTACCTAATTCATACAAACATAAGGTTGTTGCTATAGAGGAGATCATGACTGTCTCAGAAGTTACAAGAGATTAGCTGGTTGGCAAAATTTTAGCTTTTGAATTAAGTGAATTTGGTGATTCTCTTCCTAAGTCTAAATCTGCATTTAAGGCCAGTGTATATGGAAAACAAAGATATGATCCAGGTGAAAGCTCTTTAGCAAGATCAAACAGATTTGTGAAGGCAAGGAAGGATCTTGAAGATGATGAAATCAAGATTGTAGATCTTGAAGCTCTTATTACCAAAAGAATACCAAGAGGATCCAGTAAGTATGAAGGAAAGTTGCCACTCAAATGTTTTTCTTGTAATAAGATTGGTCATTTTGCCTCAAGAAGTTTGGAGAGGTTTTCAAAACCAAACCCTAACAGATATAAAGGTCAGAAGAAATGTTACTATGTCTAAGAAGCTGGAGAAGAAAGAGTCACAGATGATGAATCTGATCATGGAGGTTCCACTGAAAATGATTGGGTGTTCATTGCTATCAAAGAAGAAGATCCGGTGTCTATTGAATCTGCTAGCTATGAAAATATGGAAAGTTCCTTGGCTGCTCAGGTTGTTGAAAAGGATGAATGGGTGATTGATAGTGGATATTCTCATCATATGACTGGTGATAAAAGTAAGTTTATAAGCTTTGAAAAATATGAAGGTGGGCTTGTTAAATTTGGAGATAACTCAGCTCGTAGAGTCCATGGAAGAGGATTCATCTCTTTTGATGGTAAGAATAACACCAATGATGTTTTGTATGTGGAAGGACTGAAGCATAATCTTCTAAGTGTTGGACAATTGGTTGACAAGTGTTATGATCTCTGATTCAAGCATGGCAAATGCAGAATCTTGGAAAACTTTGAAATTAAAATTGCATTTGGTACACAAACTAGAGGTAACATCTTTCAATTAAGTAGCTCTGGTAAAAGTTGTTTGATTGCACAGATAAATCAAAGTTGGTTGTGGCATAGAAGAATGTGTCATGTGAATTTTGACAACATTGTCAAGATAAGTTCTACTCAGGTTGTAAGAGATCTCCCAAGACTTGTGAAACCTAATAGCATGTGTAGAGAATGTCAATTGGGTAAACAAAACAAACATCATTCAAAAGTAAAGAACAATCTTCAAATGGGCGATTGGAACTTGTGCATATTGATCTATGTGGTCCTGCTAGAATTAGGAGTGTGCAAGGAGACATATATTTTATGTTGCTGATTGATGATTACTCCCGGATGATGTGGGTAACTTTCTTAAAAGAAAAATCAAAAGATCATGACAAATTTAAAGTGTTCAAAATTATGGTGGAAAATGAGATTGGTATGAAGAAAAAGTGTCTGAGATCCGACAGAGGTGGAGAATTTACCTCCAGTGAGTTGATACTTTCTGTGAAAAGCATGGAATAAAAAGACAGTTATCTGCTCCTAGGACTCCTCAGCAAAATGGAGTTGTGGAGAGAAAGAACCAGACCATTCAAGAAGCTGCCATGACCATGATGATGGAATCAAATGTTCCACAAGCTTATTGGAGAGAAGCTGTAAGTACTGCTGTCTACACTCTTAACCAGGTGCATATTAAAGGCAATTCTGGTAAGACTCCTTATGAACTTTGGTTTGGTCATCCTCCTACTATAAGATATTTTAGAGTTTTTGGAAGTAAATGCTATATAAAAAGAGATGAGGATCTAGGCAAGTTTGAAGTAAGAAGTGACGAAAGAATTTTTCTGGGTTACTCTACTTAAAGCAAAGCTTGCTGGTGCTTTAACAAGAGGTTGAAAAAGATTGTTGAAAGTGCTAATGTCAGAGTTGATGAGAGCAAAGAAGAGTTTCCAGGTCTTGCAGATATGATTCAGATGATCAAGATGAAAATCTAAGTCAAGGAAGGCAAGTTCAATCCCAGACTCAGATCCAGATTAATCCAGAAACTCCAGGAACTCAAGAGGATAGTACAAATGTTGAGGAACAAGCTCAAGAAACAAAAGTTCAAGCAATTCCCAAAACTCCTAGGTATGTAAGATTGAATAATCCTGAAGATCAGATCATAGGAGATAAGAGTAAAGGTGTTTGAACTAGGAGAAATTTTTTTGAAGATCAAGAGGAGATTTGTTTGATTTCAAAGATTGAACCTAAATCAGTAAGTGAAGCCTGCAATGATAAAAATTGGGTAAAAGCAATGGAAGAAGAATTGATGCAAATTGAAAAGAACCACACTTGGGATCTTGTTCCTAGACCTGAGGACAAAAATGTGATTGGAACCAAATGGGTCTTCCGGAATAAACTAAATGAAGATGGTGAAGTTTTAAGAAACAAATCAAGGTTGGTATGTAAAGGCTATTCTCAAGTGGAAGGAATTGATTTTGAAGAAACTTTTGCTTCGGTGGAAAGAATGGAAGCAATCATATTATTTCTTGCATTTGCTGCTTTCAAAGCTTTTAAAGTTTATCAGATGGATGTCAAATCAACATTCCTAAATGGAGAGTTGGAGGAAGAAGTCTACATTGAACAATCAGAAGGTTTTCAGTTATCTGATTAGAGAAATATGGTCTGCAGACTGAGAAAAGATTTGTATAGACTCAAGCAAGCCCCAAGATCCTGGTATGCAAGATTGGATAAATATTTGCTTAAGATAGGATTTAGCAAAGGTACTGCTGATAGTAATCTTTACTTCAAGATTAGTCATGAGGACATCCTAATTGTTGAGGTCTTTGTTGATGATATCATTTTTGATGGAAATGAATGTATGTGCAAAGTATTTGTTGATCAAATGAAAAGTGAATTTGAGATGTCAATGTTTGGTGAGATGAATTTCTTCCTAGGTCTACAAATTGTTCAGTCAGATAAAGGTATCTTCATATATTAGTCCAAGTATGTGAAAGAATTGTTGAAGAAGTTTGGAATGGAAGACTCAAAGCTAGTAGGTACACCTATGGTAACCGGATGCAAGTTAAGTACGGATGATGACTCCCCCAAGGCAAATCAAAAAAGGTATAGATCAATGATTGGAGGATTGCTCTATCTGACTCAGACTAGACTTGACATCATGAATGCAGTTGGACTTGTTGCTAGATTTCGAGTTGATCCAAAAGAATCCCATGTTGTGGCAGTCAAAAGAATTTTCAGATATCTCAAGGGGACAATTGATTATGGATTGTGGTATCCAAAGGATAATGACTTCACTCTTCATGCATATACAAATGCTCATTGGGCAGGAGATGTGGATGATAGAAAAAGTACTCGTGGTGGTACATTCTTCTTGGGAAGTGTTGTATTTTTTCCAAACTGGATGCTTTTTCCCAGATATCCCTACAAGATAGCCATCATTGATCAACAAGATTTTCGGGCCAGGGGCCAACAGTACAGGAGATAGACTCTATAAATATCTCCTCTTCTTTTTTAGGCTCTGCAGAACCAAGGGGGTATTCCCTATTCAACATCTGTAACATATGCCTATGAAGTTGCTTGGATGTTGATACAAAGCAGATAAATCCTCCCTTATACAGACCAAAACTATAAAATAAGTGTAAAGGGGCTAGCTTTGGGCCTATGCTCAATTGTGAATCAGAGGATTTGGTCCTAAAACTACTTCCAAATGTCCTAAAGGTTTGTATTTAAAGTTTTGAGTTTATTTTGGTATTTGGATGCAAAACTAGGATCTTGGTTGTAACCTCAATACAAGACTGGATCGGTGCCTATCTCAGGGCTCGGAGTCAATAGACATACACATGTGAATGGTTACCATAAACATATATCAATGACTGGATCTCAAGGGGATGTTGTAGTACCTGCCTTATAGATATTTCCCAAAATTGAGTATTCAGTTATCTTTGCTTACAAACATCCTTATTGCAATATATTCTTCCCAACACTCAACCTAAAACATTTAATCTACTCCTTGAGCAGAAGTAAAAGATTAAGTATTCGATATAGCGAACCCACATCCTAGAATCTCAAACACCCCTTAGCTGTTTAGATTCAGAAGAAGAACACATTCAATTCGGAGACAAATAACAAAACACATGCAATGAAGCATTACTCATTTAAATCAACATGAAACCAGTAAGTTTATGCATAAAACATACAACATTGTTAGGTGAATATTTTGTTGTTAACTCACTAATGGCAAAATGGGTATATCAGCCATAGCTATGATGAGACAAAGTCTATCCTCTCAGCAAGGGGAGGTTCCCTTTGATTGCTAGCTATTACAAAATAATAACTGATAAAGCTTATTTACACTAAGAACTATATTTGGGGTGATTCCATTCCATCATATTCTCTTTTTTCAGAATATATGTTTACACTTTAAGATAATGATTTCAGCAAAACTAATACAATGCAAAGAACAATGAATTACCACGAAACCCACGGAAACACAAAGTCTTCTGTTACTTTGTTCACCAATGGAAAATAAAATGATTTGGAGTAGAGTACAACCCAAAGTCTTCACTATACGCCAAGATGAGATAAACAGATTAAAGGTAAAAACTTGCAGCACAAAGTCTTCAAGCTATTTCTCATTCACAAACACAACACAGTTCTCACAAATGATTTTATAGCTCAAAGTCTATTAAAATCAGATTTAGAATACTCCTTAATCACTTGAAATAAACCCTCACACTTCAATTACTTATCAAAGATAATATGATAACAAAGACATACGAACAATTCTATCATAAAACAAATCACTCCAAGACAACAATTGGAATTTAACTTGCTCTCTTGTATTGATAAATATTTGAAAATTAATTTACACAAATAAACACAAAGTCTCAACTTGCTTCTCAATTCGGCAGAGTTTTGTTGCAATAGATAAAAGATAATATTTATAAAAGAGACCCTCTTTATTTATAGGGAGAGGCCTTGAGAAAATTTAGGAAAAACCTAACTACTTTGACTTATTCAAAAATAGGAATCCTTTTTGACTTGGGACTTCCTATGTTTTTACATGTAATTACATATGGAAAAAGTACATGTAAAAATGTCCAAAATTGTTTTGAAAGTACATCTGAGACTCTTCTCTGTTCTAGTTGAGGATCAAAAAGACACAAGAATACTGCAAAGAAAGCATCATTTACTCTCCTATAATGATGAATAGAACCCTTCAGTGTTAACTAAGAATAGTATTGATACACAGGGATTACCCTCCTGTCCCCTTCTGATGTTAAACCTGGGAAAATCCTCATAGAGGCTGCAATGTACACTAGATAGGAGGTCATGTAGAACTTGAAGGTAGTGGACACCTTCGTTAGCTGTTCGTGCAAAGTGTTGCTGATATGTTCACCCCAGAAAATGGTTTGCTTACCCTGGAGTATGACCTTATTGAAAGGATACATCCATTCATGAAACTGTGAAGAGGAAGAGAAACCTCTTATCCTGTTGAGGAGAGTAATCAGGTCACCAACTTCCTCTACAAAGTCACTTCGAGGGAAACTGCGTGGCCACCTTGACAAATTTGACCTCACAGTCTTCAACCATTTATTGTTGATTACTTTCTTTGCCTTCTTCGGGTTTTTGTCATATTCCTTTTGTGCTTCAACAAAATCAAGTTTTAACACTTCTGTAGCAGGAGGACACATGAACACTTTATCAATGAACTCAAGATCCAGTCTGATGATTACATTGCCACTAGCATCCACCACAGCTCTAATATCTTTGTTATAGAAATGGGCACACTGAAGAACAAATTCTATGTTGTGAGCTACCATTGGGAAAGATGACACCAGATGAATATTACTGTCAATTATCTTCTTCATCATAGCACTGGGGTTGTTTGACTTGGTCCTTTCTACAAACTCATCCATGTCCACATGACTGATCTCTATGTCCCTAATGTCATCAACATTAGAAGTGACTGAGGTGATTGGGAAAACACCTTGATATTTGTACTTCATCGCTTTTGATTTCTTCGGGGACAACTCAGTCATCTGGATGAGCTATCACCAAGAGGATGTTGATGAAGAACAAAAATCCACAGAAGAAACTGTAGCAAAAAGTCATGATCATGCAATTAGGGGAAATACTGGCAATCTGGGAAAATTACATGTCGACGATCACGACTATGGAAACGCTCTTTAAAAGGGGCTATAGTGCGAGTAGGCCAAAAATCAGAGGAAAGTGGGCTCGAAAAATTAAAAATGAAAATTTTCCAGAGTTAGGAAAATCTGTGAGAATGTTTGCATGGGCATAAAAATTTGCTGCCCTTGCAAATGAGGGGTTTTCTTATAATTGCATCGGTGGTGAATTTTGCCGCCATTGCATGTACTAGAAAAATCTTGGTGTCAGAGTGGTGAAATTTGCTGCTACTACAGGTAATCAAGAAATTCACCAAGTTTATGTTAAAGCGGCAAAATTTGCTGCTACTGCACATGAGGTAGAATTTTGTAAAGTGGTGTTCAAGCGATGAATTCCACCGACGCTGCATAAGATAGAGATTCAAGATTTTGTGTAAGGGCGGCATATTTCACCGCCCATACACTTTCATTTGAAAGTTTAGAAAATACATTAGCAGCATATATCACCGACTATACATATATCACTGACTATACACAGGGTAGGGTTGCTATGTTTTGATGTAGGAGCGGCTAATATTGCCGCACATACACCTCGCCTTTGGGTAAGTGTCGAAGGGTTAGCGGCTAAAACAACCGACACTCATATAGATGTAAAGCCTAGGGCACGTAAAGGTTTTACCCATTCTGAAAACATGTTTGAAGTGAAAAATGAAACAAAATTGAAACACACAATGATGACCTCAAATAGGGAAACAAATCAATTAACAAAGACTCATAATAAAAATCAAACAAAACAACAAAAACATACAAACCATAATATTAACAGAAACCCTAAGAAAGAAAAGGAAATGATTAAAGGATTTACCTATTCAAATGGTTGAAAACCTAAATTCGATGATGAGGAGATTGATCAAATCCTAGCTTGGCGTGATCAATCGGTGCGAGGGGAGTCTAGCGGATAGCTAAGAAGAAGAGAAAATGAAATGAAATAACAAAAAGAACAGCCAAAGGTATATTTAAAACTCAAAAACAAACATTTAATGAGTGGCACGAGTGGCCATTAGTGGCACTCCAAGTTAGAGATCCCTAGAATCTTTGCTCAGGCGGCAAAATTGGCCAACCCTGCACATGTGTCAACAAAAATGCAAAGGCGGTGTTATTCGCCGACAGTGCATATACACCTTGGAGAAATATGTAACGGCGGCAAAATTCTCCACCTTTACATATGCAAAGAGAAACATAAAGATATGTAAGAGCGGAAAAAAATGCCGCCATTACATATGCAAAGAGAAACATAAAGATATGTAAGAGCGGCAAAAAATGCCGCCATTACATATTAACAAACAAAACTTAAAGACATGTAAGAGCGGCAAAAAACACTGCCATTACATATCAAAACTCAAAAATTTACTAACTCTTGAAAAATGGCTAAAAATTGACATTTTAATCAATTTATGACTTAAACGATCTTCATGAATATCGAGAAACCGATTCGAGGAGATGTCATAAACTAGTTTAAAATGTCAAATGACTTCACACGGTATCAAGATAACCTCATCTTGATTTGTGACCTTAGAGTGTAGATCAGGAAATAGACAAGTTTGGTGGGGGTTGTCTACAAAAATGAGCGTAGCTGATTTTGAGAACAATAGCTGGCTCTAATTGGGGAACTTCCTTCAATCGAACTTTGAAACGATTGAAGGAAGTAGAATCCAATCTCTAAGTGCCTTCATCCATGCCATTGGGCTATAGAGTCAAGAAAAAAAGAAAAAGACACGAAAGACTAAACAAAAACACAAAAATAAAAACACAACTATACAAATGTACAAATGAACTTATCTGATACTTCAAGGATTGAAGTGCTTCAGATGTTGCCCACTATGAGGCAGTGAGAATGGCATCCCGTCTTGATACTCTAGCAAGAAACTATTTTCACCACAGATCTGATGAATGGTGAACGGACCTCTCCACAAGGAATCAAACTTTCCATGCATTCCCTTTGGTTCTCTCCTCTTGTCCCACAACAAGACTTGATCTCCAACCTGAAACTCACGAGCCTTTGCCTTCTTGTCGAAGAGTTTCTTTACTTGACTTTGGTTCTCAGTGATACGATCCACTACCATAGTTCACTGCTCATCAAGTTCAGCTAAGTACATAATCCGTTTATCAATAAAACTATCAAAAGTTCTATCTTCCAATGCCTTTACCAACTTTAGTGCTGGCAATTCCAAGGTAATCGGTATCTCTGCATTCAGGCCATATAGAAACTAAAATGGCAACATGCCTATTGCCCTTTTGGGGGTAATTCTATCTTCCCATAAAGCATCAAACAACGCTTTTTGCCAAATTCTCTGATTCTCATCTACCAGTTTCCTGATAATAGTGACTAGATTCTTATTACTTGATTCTGCTTGACCATTCCCTTATGGATAATAGTCTGAAGAATGGGAAAGAATGATCCCATGCTCGTAACAAAAGTCAGTAATCTCATAAGAAGAAAAACAAGTAATCTTGTTTGGAACTCCAAACCTGGAATTAATGTTTTCCTTATGAAAACTGCATACCACTTCAGAAGTAGCATGTTTGACTGGAATGGCCTCCACCCACTTGGTAAAATAGTCTATTGTGGTGAG
Source organism: Cunninghamia lanceolata (assembly GCA_027924645.1). NCBI lineage: Eukaryota > Viridiplantae > Streptophyta > Pinopsida > Cupressales > Cupressaceae > Cunninghamia > Cunninghamia lanceolata. The sequence goes on along the minus strand of BSBN01000659.1, from coordinate 4,365,312 downwards.
AACATAGTTATGTCCCGCACTCAATGGTGGATTCACAATGCTAATGAAGTCAATGCCCCATTGCTGAAAAGGTTCTTCAATCACCACCGGCTTAAGAGGTAGTGTGGCCAACTTCGGTTTCCCAACAAACTGTTGACACAACTCACACCTACGCACCCAATTATATGCATCTTGAAATAGTGTGGGCCAATAGTATCTAGCTCACAGAATCTTGTGAGCTGTCAAAGGTGTGGAAAAATGTCCTCCACAAGCCAGATTGTGGAAAGACTCCAGAAGTTTACTTTGTTGCGCTTTATCCACGCAATGGAGAAATACCCCATCAAGGCTTCTCTTGTACAAACCATTGTCCCAAAGGATGTAGTTAGCAGCTTTTAACTTGATAGTTCTTTTCTCCTTATAAGATAGATGAGAAGGACACTCACCATAGGTAAGAAAATGAGTGATATTTGAATACCACTCAAAATAGTAGTAACAAGAAGAACAGTTGGTGTATCCTCAACTTCTTCTTCGTTTCCTGTCTCTTTTGGTATATTATCAGCGATCAATTGACACAAACCTTTACCACGCACAAGCTTAGTAGGTTTGATATCCAGATTAAATTCTTGGATCTTAGCAATCCAATTACCTCTCTTTGTTCCGAACTCTTGTTGAGTTAGGATAGACTTGACTGTTGTATCAGGCACCATAACAACAGCGTGTGACTTCAGAATATAGAACTTGAAATGTTTCACCGCTTTAACCACAGCATAAGCATGCTTCTCCATATTTGAATACTTCAATTCATGAGCTTTGAGAGGACAACTCATAAATGATATGGGGGATTCCACACCTTCTCCATTCTGTTGAACCAGAATAGCTGAAAGTGTATGTTCTAAAGCATAGCTGTAAACTATGAAACCTTTGGTGTAGTCAGGACACACAAGAACTGGAGCATGAGCAATAGCTCTCTTGATATCCTCAAACGTCGCTTTGCGTTCCGCAGTCCAATGGAAAGTAGCCTTACCCTTCATCATGTTGATGATGTGACGGGTTTTCTCTACAAATTCAGGAATGAACCTTCACAAAAAATTCACCTTTCCGAAGAAAGAATGAACAACAGTCTTACTAGCAGGCAGAGTAAGACTTTGAATAGATTTGACTCTTTCTGAGTCAATTTTAGTGCCTTCTCGGGATACAATGTGTTCAAGAAGTTTACCTTCTGTAACTCCAAAAACTGACTTCTTAGGGTTGAGAGAGATACCATTTTGCCGACAGCGTTCCAACACTTGTCGTAAATGGTGCACATGATCATGACGGTTTTTGGAGAAAACCGTCAAGTCATCAAGATACACTATGATGAACTTCCCCATCTCATCTCTGAAGGCAAGATCCATTGCTCTCTGAAATGTGGCACCAACATTGATCAGACCAAAAGGCATTCTGCGATACACAAATGTGCCCCATGGTGTAGTGAAAGCAGTTTTGAACTAATCTGCTTCATTGACCTCCACTTGGTTATACCCTGAAAAACCATCTAGCATAGACAATATTTCTGAACCAGTTACTATTTGCAATACTTAATCCATGATGGGCAAGGGGTAGTTATCTTTTAGGGAAGACTGGTTGAGATTCTTGAAATCAACACAGATACAGATTTCTCCGTTCTTCTTCCTTACGGGAACTATGTTTGTGATCCAGGTGGAATGATGAATTGGAAAAATTATCCTTCCATTCAGCATCTTTTGAACCTTAGAAAGGATCGTACCTGATATCTTGGGATTGTATTGCCTCTACTTCTGCTTGTGAGGCAACGATCCAGCTTTGAGGGGAATTTCGTGTTGAACCTCCTTAGGCTTGAAAGATTTCAGATCATCATAGGAGTAAGCCAAAACATCAATGTAATGGTGAAGGAGGGTAATGAATTTGAATCTTTCATCGGCAGTACAACATTTCCCAATATTGACCATTTTGGGATCCTCCTCCGAACTCAGATTTACCTGTTCAAATTCCATAGAGGAACTTGAATCCTGTTGTTGCTACTGCTTGATATACCTATCATGCTTATCAAATAGCTTCTCAAGGGAAACCAAACCTTTTGGAATCTTATTCCCTTTCAATTGAAGAAACTCTTCTCCAGTTTGTGGATCTATTTTGGAAACATATTCCCGTGGTGGAGACTCATTGCCTTCAAAGTAGAGTTCATCAAAACTATCCATCTTCTCTAAGAAAGCAATGATTTGGTTATCACCATTGAACACCTGCCAATGGTCAGCATTATCAGGTACACTTGGTCGGAAGACCAGCTCAATAGTGTACTTGTTTCCTTTGAAATCCTTATGAGGAACCATAAGAGTGGCAGAAATAGCCAATGAATCTGCATGATCATTGAACTCTCTTGGCACTGCAGAAATATTGAAAGCCTCAAAACCTTCAATGCAATCCCATACACAATTGCGATAGTGTCTTAATCTTTCATTTTTGGTTTGGTACAAATTTCTCACTTGACAAACTAACAATTTGGCATCTCCTTGGGCATGAAGAACTTTAACACCCCTAGCATGAGCAACTTCCAATCCGAGCAACAAGGACTCGTATTCAGTGGTGTTGTTGGTATTGTCAAATTGTAACTTGTATGAAAAAGGTAAGATATCACCTTGTGGAGATATCAAGACCACTCCGGCTCCAGAACCGGTGGAAGAACAACTGCCATCAAATTCTAAAATCCAAACTTCATTAGAATTTGATTTTTTGGAATTTCTTTTACCAGAAGGTTCCTCTTCATCAGTGAGGGAAGAATCCGGCATTACTATACCTTCTCCTGGACTTTCATCTGAAAACTCACCTGATTCTTCATCTGAAATGTCTGAGCTATCACCTGATGTACTCTCATCTGATGAACTAGAAACATCTTCGGTAGACAGGAAATAATTACCCATTCCTGAGGACTCAAACAAAATTTGATCTTTGGGATTTGCCATTTGGGTAACAATATATTTTGCCTCCTTCTCAGGAAGCAACTTCTACATGACACCTTTCATAGGTATCCTTGCTTCAGATAGATCCATGTTCAACTCCCCACCTACATCTTTGCAGAAATTACACCCAAGTAGAATACCGTAAGAAGCTGGAACATCAGCTACTAGGACTGTCATTTTAATCCTCTTGTCTGGAAAAGTTGTAAATGCAAATTGGGCGTCTTTGATTTGACCAAAAAGTGGAACTTGCTTATTTTCCATAGAGAAACACCTCCCAAAAGTTTTAGTTAAGGTGAGGCCAAGGGCGTCTGCTACTTTAGCAAGCATAACATTATCTGAGGCTCCATAATCTATTACGCAATTGCTCAATTTATGACCATTTACTAATAGGGAAACATAGAAAGGCTCAATTTTTCCAGAGGCTTCAAGGGGAGTGGTGATAAGATTATTTTGGGTAGGTTTGCTTTTTGAGGAGTCATGAGCAACTTTGGGAAACTCTTGTCCTGCAGGGACGGTCTTGTTTTTGACGTATTTAGCTAACCTATCAAATTGTTCAGGATTAGCTTGTAAATACTCAACTTCAGACATTTGGATCTTAGTCTTCCTAGCATGGTCTATTATATCAAATTGCTGAAATGAATTAGAAATGGAGGAAGAAAATCCATCATTCTGATTTTTGGTAGAGATAGCACTTGTCTGAGGGGTAGAAGTAGATGATACAAAGTCATTAGAGGCACTTACTTGTTTATTGCCTACTGGGTCCTTGGATTGGAAAGGTAGTGGAGTCCCCTGTTTAACAATTGAAACCACTGGTTGAGATTCTTCTCTCGCCTTTCCTTTATCAGCTTGTAGAGTTGGTTGATTTTGAGACCTAGTAAAAATAGCATATGCTCCTTCACAGACCTCTCCTCCTTTTTCAACTTCATCTTGGTAATTCAAAAAGTTGATGGTAGAGTCGCCAGCTAATTCTTCTTCTCCTTCTGTGAAGAGATTAGCATCATTCTCACGATCCAACTCAGGTTGGAAAGAATGTTCATTTTCAGCTTCATAATAGCCAATTGCTGAGTTGACTGGTGTTGCTTCAATGGCAAGCTTCCCCTGTGTAGGAGGAAGATGATTGTGTTGTCCTTGATTTCTAGCAGCATTGCCTTGATATGAATTATTAGGAAATGTCCTCCTTGGTATATCCCGATAAGAAGGAGGGGCAGACATACCTTGGGACATTTGTCTTTTCAGAGCTAGCAATTCATTTGCTAACTTTTGTACCATAGGGTCCGTGGTGCTTGTGGAAGAATTTTCAGCGAAAGAGGAACCTTTATTTCTGTTAGAGTTCCTTCTTATCTTATCCGCAAGGATAAGATCATCTTCCACTTCAGTAGCCAAAATCTGAGCTGTAGGAAGATCCGCAGGGCCCGTATACCATAACAGAAAATGCACTTCAGGAAGCTGAGTATTGATAAAGAAACACTTGAGATTTTTCGCTGTCGGTTGAGCGGCTGCAGAAATCCTATTTCTCAACTTATTGAATTTAGCGATGAAGTCTCACATAGGTTCATGAGGCTCTTTCTTCATCTGAGTTAGCTGTGCTAACAATGCATGTGCATCTTCCGCAGGTTTAAACCTGGCTTCGAACTTAGTTTTGAGAGTATTCTAGTTTGTTATAGTCTAAGCTTGAAGATGATAAAACTAGTCTGTAGCAGCATCTTGCAGTGTTTCTACATAGAGTCTTACGACTACATCTTCATGCTCAACACCTATCACACCACAAGCTATACAGAAAGCTGCAATGTGTTCATCAGGGTGAACCTTCCAATCACCATAGAACTTGGGAAAATTCTTTCTTGAACTACGAGGTAGTTCATACAATGGTGGAGTTAAATTCAAAGGACCAAAAGTGTTACCCCAAGGGCCTTGGGCTTCCATGATGCGCTGATTAAAAGGCGGGATAACAAACCTTTGTGGAGTATGAACAGTCAAAACTCTGCTAGCACTAGAACTAGAAGCTTCACCTGGTATTGGAGACCTGACGTTGGTAGGAGGAAAACTCCTGGTTTGCTGAAGATGAGGTCGTAGAGGCAAAAGACCAAAGTTATTTTGCTGCATCAATTCAAATACAGGATCAATAATACCTTGAGCTCTCTTACTTCTTGTATACCGTGAATTTGCCAGAATGTAGTATGCTCAACAAAATTTTACAACAAATGGAAAAGAACTGAAAATGCTTCAACTCAGAGCGTGAGGCTTCAAGTTGCACGTTCCTTCCCCAGCGGAGTCACCAAAAAATTGTTGGGTGAATATTTTGTCATTAACTCACTAACGGCAAAATGGGTATATCAGCCACAGCTATGATGAGACAAAGTCTCTCCTCTCAGCAAGGGGAGGTTCCCTTTGATTGCTAGCTATTACATAATAATAACTGATAAAGCTTATTTACACTAAGAACTATATTTGGGGTGATTCCATTCCATCATATTCTCTTTTTTTAGAATATATGTTTACACTTTAAGATAATGATTTTAGCAAAACTAATACAATGCAAAGAACTATGAATTACCACGAAACCCACGGAAACACAAAGTCCTCCGTTACTTCGTTCACCAACAGAAAATAAAATGATTTGGAGTAGAGTACAGCCCAAAGTCTTCACTATACGCCAAGATGAGATAAATAGATTAAAGATAACAACTTGCAGCACAAAGTCTTCAAGCTATTTCTTATTCACAAACACAACACAATTCTCACAAATGATTTTATAGCTCAAAGTCTATTAAAATCAGATTTAGAATACTCCTTAATCACTTGAAATAAACCCTCACACTTCAATTACTTATCAAAGATAATATGATAGCAAAGACATACGAACAGTTCTATCATAAAACAAATCACTCCAAGACAAAGATTGGAATTTAACTTGCTCTCTTGTATTGATAAATATTTGAAAATTGATTTACACAAATAAGCACAAAGTCTCAACTTGCTTCTCAATTCGGCAGAGTTTTGTTGCAATAGATAAAAGATAATATTTATAAAAGAGGCCCTCTTTATTTATAGGGAGAGGCCTTGAGAAAATTTAGGAAAAACCTAACTACTTTGACTTATTCAAAAATAGGAGTCCTTTTTGACTTGGGACTTCCTATGTTTTTACATGTAATTACATATGGAAAAAGTACGTGTAAAAATGTCCAAAATTGTTTTAAAAGTACATCTGATACTCTTCTCTGTTCTAGTTGAGGATCAAAAAGACACAAGAATACTGCAAAGAAAGCATCATTTACTCTCCTATAATGATGAATAGAACCCTTCAGTGTTAACTAAGAATAGTATTGATACACAGGGATTACCCTCCTGTCCCCTTCTGATGTTAAACCTGGGAAAATCCTCATAGAGGCTGCAATGTACACTAGATAGGAGGTCATGTAGAACTTGAAGGTAGTGGACACCTTCGTTAGCTATTCGTGCAAAGTGTTGCTGATATGTTCACCCCAGAAAATGGTTTGCTTACCCTAGAGTATGACCTTAATGAAAGGATACATCCATTCATGAAACTGTGAAGAGGAAGAGAAACCTCTTATCCTGCTGAGGAGAGTAATCAGGTCACCAACTTCCTCTACAAAGTCACTTCGAGGGAAACTGCGTGGCCACCTTGACAAATTTGACCTCGCAGTCTTCAACCATTTATTGTTGATTACTTTCTTTGTCTTCTTTGAGTTTTTGTCATATTCCTTTTGTGCTTCAACAAAATCAAGTTTTAACACTTTTGTAGCAAGAGGACACATGAACACTTTATCAATGAACTCAGGATCCAGTCTGATGATTACATTGCCACTAGCATCCACCACAGCTCTAATATCTTTGTTATAGAAATGGGCACACTGAAGAACAAATTCTATGTTGTGAGCTACCATTGGGAAAGATGACACCAGATGAATATTACTGTCAATTATCTTCTTCATCATAGCACTAGGGTTGTTTGACTTGGTCCTTTCTACAAACTCATCCATGTCCACATGACCGATCTCTATGTCCCTAATGTCATCAACATTAGAAGTGACTGAGGTGATTGAGAAAACACCTTGATATTTGTACTTCATCGCTTTTGATTTCTTCGGGGACAACTCAGTCATCTAGACGAGCTATCACCAAGAGGATGTTGATGAAGAACAAAAATCCACAGAAGAAACTGCAACAAAAAGTCATGATCATGCAATTAGGGGAAATATTGGCAATCTGGGAAAATTGCATGTCGACGATCACGACTATGGAAACACTCTTGAAAAGGGGCTATAGTGCGAGCAGGCCAAAAATCAGAGGAAAGCAGGCTCGAAAAATTAAAAATGAAAATTTTCCAGAGTTAGGAAAATCTGGGAGAATGTTTGCATGGGTAAAAAAATTTGCCGCCCTTGCAAATGAGGGGTTTTCTTATAATTGCATTGGCGGCGAATTTTGCCGCCATTACATGTACTAGAAAAATCTTGGTGTCGGAGCAGTGAAATTTGCCGCTACTATAGGTAATCAAGAAATTTGCCAAGTTTATGTTAAAGTGGTGAAATTTGCCGCTACCGCATATGAGGTAGAATTTTGTAAAGTGGTGTTCAAGCGGTGAATTCCACCGATGCTGCACAAGATAGAGATTCAAGATTTTGTGTAAGGGCGGCAGATTTCGCTGCCCATACACTTTCATCTGAAAGTTTAGGAAATACATTAGCAGCATATATCGCCAACTATACACAGGGTAGGGTTGCTATGTTTTGATGTAGGAGCGGCTAATATCGCCTCGCCTTTGGGTAAGTGTTGAAGGGTTAGCGGCTAAAACAACCGACAGTCATACAGATGTAAAGCCTAGGGCACGTAAAGGTTTTACCCATTCTGAAAACATATTTGATGCGAAAAATGAAACAAAATTGAAACACACAATGACGACCTCAAACAGGAAAACAAATCAATTAACAAAGAATCGTAATAAAAATCAAACAAAACAACAAAAACATACAAACCATAATATTAACGGAAACCCTAAGAAAGAAAAGGAAACAATTAAAGGATTTACCTGTTCAAATGGTTGAAAACCTAAATTCGATGACGAGGAGTTCGATCAAATCCTAGCTTGGCATGATCAATCGGTGCGAGGGAGTCTAGCGGACAGCTAGGAAGAAGAGAAAATGAAATGAAATAACAAAAAGAATGGCCAAAGGTATATTTAAAACTCAAAAACAAACGTTTAATGAGTGGCACGAGTGGCCATTAATGGCACTCCAAGTTAGAGATCCTGAGAATCTTTGCTCAGACGGCAAAATCGGCCGACCCCGTACATGTGTCAACAAACATGCAAAGGCGGTGTTATTCACCGACAGTGCATATACACCTTGGAGAAATATGTAATGGTGGCAAAATTTTCCACCTTTACATATGCAAAGAGAAACATAAAGATATGTAAGAGCAGCAAAAAACACCGCCATTACATATGCAAAGAGAAACATAAAGTTATGTAAGAGCGGCAAAAAACACCGCCATTACATATTAACAAACAAAACTTAAAGACATGTAAGAGCGGAAAAAAATGCCGCCATTACATATCAAAACTCAAAAATTTACTAACTCTTGAAAAATGGCTAAAAATTGACATTTTAATCAATTTACGACTTAAACGATCTTCGCGAATATTGAGAAACCAATTCGAGGAGATGTCGCAAACTAGTTTAAAATGTCAAACGACTTCGCACAGGATCAAGATAACCTCGTCTCAATTTGCGACCTTAGAGTGGAGATCATGAAACGGACAAGTTTCATGGGGGTTGTCTACAAAAATGAGCATAGCTGATTTTGAGAACAACAAACATGAGTTCATAAACTCATGAGACACCCAAAACAGAGCCACCAGCGAAGTTGTATCTAATTATAGCACCAAAATTTGTCCAGTTTTCAACAACACCAATGAGTAACACAGTTTGCACTTTATAATAAGACTGTGTACCCAGCAATTAATTACAGGGCAAAATTCAAAAATCTGCCATAATACAATGCACCAAGAATGGCTCCCAAATCAATCAATGCAGCAGGAGACAAAATGGGAAGAAGCAGGAGAAGGGTGAGGAGTAGTTGAACTCGAGCCCTATACCGCCGCTAGAAGATTTTCACTTGGAGGTGGTAGCTGACATGTCCCTTCGGCCCATACCTCTCTGCAATCCTGCCCTTAATGGCATACCAACTCGCAACCACCATGGAAACGCAGCAGCAGATGCATAAACAATTTTACCGCCAAGAATGCCACTGCATATTCATGGGAAAACCCTTTCCACGAACATTTGAACACAGTTGTCGATCCTTCTTTGCATCCCCCAAATCTATTGCTTAAATCAAACAGGCAAGTTGCTATCCAATGAGAATGTGCCACGTAGATGCTTCCTTGCCGTCGTTGACTTTTCCTACTTCTATTTTACCTTTACCGCTTTTGTATATGCAAATGCATATACAATCATCTTATATACAAGGCAGACCCCAAAGTGTATAGAACAAATTGAAACTTCATTCGGGTCCAGCTTGTACCTTTTTCATTGCACATCAGCTTGTATATTGGCATATACAAGCATTTATACAACCCATGGACATTAAATTTTATTCGCTGCATTTTATTTATCCTTCGCGTCCAGGTTGCACCTCCCTCTCCTTGTATATCGGCATATACATGCAGGCTGCAGATCTCAACACAATTATCTGCTGGATTAGAACATTCCTTGGAATCCGCGTTGTATCTTTTCTGTTGCATACTCTGTTGTATATCACACATACGAGTGTAATGTACAAGCCGCAGACGCCAACCTTGAATTAGCCACACTTGACTTTTAAATCCAGTCCGGCTTGTATATTGTGAATGCACATTCGCCTTGTACATTGCATATACATCGGAGACATACAAATAAAACATACAAGCATCGGATTGCAACTTTGAATTGACTACACAGCATACCTTCTCGGGTTTGGCCAATGCATCTCGGGAATGTATATCGCACTTTGCATATTTTGATATGCACCTTTACAATGTATATTTCCATTGTATGTCTAAACATACAAGCCCAATATACAAACGGACCCGACATATAAACACATAATATTCCTAGAATCCTGCAAAAGATTCCCCAATTATATATGCAAGCCCGATATGCATTTAAAAGATGTATGCAACTGATTTATTTCATTTTTTGAAGGCCAATTGAGATTTTTGACCCGCCAATGTACATTTACAATTGTACAAACATATGACCCTACACATGTACTATTTTTTGCATTTTTCAACTGAGAGGGCCAAAAGACTAAGAAATTTTTTGGTTGTTGATGAAAGAGTCTGCAGGTATCTTGGTTTGAAACCTTAACCCTAGCCAAGCATCAACATTGGCTCTGATTGGGGACGTGCAGGCGCAAGGCCGCAGCGAGAACCAGACCACTCCAGGGCAGACCAGGCAAAACACAAAACTCAAAACACGACCGACTATACAAGGCATGTACAAGCTATTTACACCTAATTTACAATGTGCACACAAGATACCCATTTATAAAAAATAAGGTTTTAGGAACTGACCGTGCACAGGCAATTCCAATAGCTCACTACCAAGAGCCTGGAGGAAGTAGGAATCTTTTCCATGAGTATTGCTGATTTGATACGGGCCCATCCATAAGGGCTCAAATTTACCATGCTTGCCCTTTTCCTGACTTTTTGCATTCCAAACCAGGACCAAATCACCTGTCTGAAACCTTCGTTCTGTAGCCCTTTTATCAAACAAATACTTCACCTTTTACTGCTTCTTGATGTTTGTCTTTTGTGCCTCCCTTCTGATTTCATCCAGAGAAATTAGCTGATTTATCCTTTCATTAATTGATTCCTCAATCCCTTCCTCACTTTCCTGTATGAATCTATAAACTGGCAAGAGATTATTTACAGGTAACTTAGCTGCTGTGCCATACACTAGCTCAAACGGGGACCTTCCAATCGCCTTCTTCACTATTACTCTGTCAGCCCATAATGCCATCCTCAGCTTTGAATCCCAAGCCCTTGTATTTTTATCTACCATCCTTTTGATGATTTTCATGAGGCTTTTGTTATTTGACTCTGCTTGACCATTTCCCTGTGGATGATATGGTGATGCATATGACAAATTAATCCCATATTTGTTGCAAAAATCAACAAATTCACCAGATTTGAAGCACATGGTATTGTCTGTGACCACCTTGAATGGCACTCCAAATCTGATAATAATGTTTTCTAGAATAAAATCCATCAATACCTTGCTTGTAGCTTTCTTAGTTGGAATGGCTTCAATCCATTTGGTAAAATAGTCATTAGCAACCAAAATCCAACTATGTCCTCCACTTGATTTTTCTGAAATTTCCCCTATAAAATCAATTCCCCATTGCTAAAATGGAGCCTCCATAGTTACAGTCCTAAGGAGTAATGCACCTTCATAATTGACTTTCCTTGAAAACCTTTGGCAGGAATCACATCTCCTTACCAACTTTTGTGCATCTAAGAAAAGAGTTGGCCTCCAATAGCCTACTCTAAGAATTTTGTGAGCTATGGTTTTGGCAGTGTAATGTCCACCACACATCCCTTTGTGCATGTCACTTAGAATACTAGTAGCCTAATTTTCATTCACACATCTGAGTAGGACACCATTAGGATTCTTCCAATACAACTCTCCTCGAAGAATGATGTATTTGATTGCATGTAGCTTCAAGGTCCTTTTCTGATTGTCACTGAAATGGGAAGGACAATTCAAATCCTGCAAGTAATATACAATGTCCTTGTACCATTCAGATTCTAACACATTTACAATTTCATTATGAACTACATTCACTTGGCATGCTTCCAGATTTGACTATCATCATCTTAGCCAAACCTTGTCCTCTTACCAACTTGGTGATTTGTATTTCAATGTTGAACTCTTGTAATTTATTTATCCATCTGCATCTCCTTCCTATCACTTCCTGCTGAGTGAAAATATCTTTAACTGCTGCATGAGGCACATATGCAACTATTTGAGAGCCTACTAAATATGGCATGAAGCTCTTGACTGCTCTAACTAATGCATATGCCTGCTTTTCCATAATATCATATTTTAATTCAGCAGCCTGCAAAGACATGATAAAGAAAGCAATAGGCTGTTCAAAACCCTCTTCATTTCTCTGTAATAAGCATGCAACAACAATGTGAAAAGAAGCAAATGAGAACAACTAAAATGGTTTAAAAAAACTAGGAGATTTTAGCACAGGAGCCATCTTTATAGCTTCTTTAATATTCTGAAATGATTTAGTTGCCTCATCTTCCCATTTGACAGTTGCACCCTTCTTCAACATTTTAGAAATATCTTTTGTAGTCTCTACAAAGTTAGGAACAAATCTTCTAACAAAATTAATCTGTCCAAAGAAAGATTGAAAGCCTTTCACAGTTTTAGGGATCTAAATTCTGTCAATTGCAGCAACCCTTTCAGGATCAATCCTAACTCCATCTTTGGAAATAATGTGCCCTAATAGTTTTCCTTCCACTACCCCAAAAGCACATTTCTTTGGGTTAAGTGAAATGCCATATTCTAATGCTCTAACAAAGATTTGTTCAAGATGCATGCAATGTTGCTCCTCCCTTTTTGAATAGGCAGTTAGATCATCCTGATATACAGCCAGAATTGAATCAATCAATCCTGCAAAAGCAACATCCATGGCCCTCTGAAATGTGGCACCTACATTTGTTAGTCCAAATGGCATTCTTACATATACATATGTCCCCCATGGAGTGGTGAAGGAAGTCTTACATTGTTCAGATTCTTTTACCTTCACCTGATAGCATCCAGAAAATCCATCCATCATGGACAAAAGCTCACATCCAGTTACCTTTTGCAACATAGCCTCCATGTTAGGCAGTGGATAATTATCCTTCAAAGAGGATACATTTAGATTTCTAAAGTCAACACAAAGTCTTATGTCACCATTTTTCTTTCTGACTGGGACAAGATTGGACACCCAAGTTGAATGTCTGATAGGAACAATTATTCCAGCCTCCCTAAGCTTCATGAGTTCTTGCATCTTTGGAGCCAGAGTTGGGTTGATAGGTCTTTGCTTTTGCCTAAATGGTTTAGCTTCAGGATTCAAAGGAATTTCATGCTGGAATAAGTCTTCTCTATAAGCTTTTAGGTCCTCATATGACCATACAAAAATATGCTTATGTCTTTTCAACAATGCAATCAGCATACTCCTGATATGTGGCTTGAGCTGTTTGCCAATATACACCTTTTTGGGGGCATGGCTTGTCCCCAAGTTTATCTCCTCTAAGTCATCCTTGTTTGTGGGAGATATCTTTGTACAAATTGGTCTCTATTATCAAATGCTCTTTCTAAAGAAACTAACCCTCTGGGGATTTTATTTGTCTTGAGTTGAATTACTTCTCTCCCCAAAAGAGTCTCTTTTCCATCCACAACTTCCACAAAATTCTGAAAGTCAATCTCTTGGTTCTCATACTCATCTATGCAATGTAGGAACCTCAACAAATCTTTATCATCATCAAATACTTGCCAAATGCATATATTTTCTAGTATTGCAGGTCTAATTTTGATCTCAACATTTGTAACATCAGACAGAGTGCTATCATCTGGCCTTATGGCCACATTAGCTAAAAAATCTGCCATGACATTTTCTGATCTTTCTATCCAGTTTATTGAAAATGCATCAAACAATTCAATTGTATCCCAGATAGCATGCTTATACTATTTTAACCTTTTATTTTTTGAAGCATACTTATCTCTAACTTGGGAAACAATTAACTCTGAATCTCTGAATACTTTTATCATCTTGATTCCATGCTTCAGAGCAACATTCAATCCTAATAACAGAGCTTCATATTCTGCAATATTATTTGTGCAGGCAAATTTTAATAGGAAAGAAGACTTTAGAAGCTTACCAGCTAGAGACAAAAATACAATCCAGTACTAGAGCCTTCCTTTGAGCAAGCTCCATCAAAATACATGGTCCAGATACCTTGTTGGTCAAGTTCTTGAATGCAAATATCTTTCTCCTTGTTTCCTTGATCATCTGAGACAACTTTGAAATTTCCATAGTCAGTGTCCACAAAGCATATATGTTCCTTTGAATCTTGATCCTCAACTGTTTCTAGTGATCTTTCTTCTCTAACCAGTTTGACATCTTTGCCATTCATTGGAATCATGGCATATGATAGGTCTAGTTGCATACTTCCACCAATCAATGCTACCCATCTTCTTGACAACAACATACCATATTGTGGCTTTATATCGACCACTGTTATGTTCATTTTGTAGGTCTTTTTTGGATATGCTGCTAATCTAAAATCCACATCCTTCATGATTCCAATGACTGGTACCTCCCTAGCATCCATCGCATAGCATTTTCCACATGCCCTGTCTATTTTCAATCTAGCTTGTTGCATGATAGCCAAAGGCATGATATTTGTCGATGCTTCTGAGTCAAGCATACAATTCCTAACTATTTTTCCATTTATAGCAAGGGAGACATAAAATGGCTCAACTTGTGAAGGACATTTTGTCATTGTCACCCCCAGATAAACTTCAGGAACCTCATCCTCTTCAATACACAAGGCTTGTTTCTTACCTTGACCCTCAACATTTTGCTCAGCTTGACAAGGTACTCTTGAAATCAGGTACAATGCTTTATTCCTAAACTCTTCAACTTTCATCAACTCCATCAATGGAACAGAGTCCTTTATCTGGGACAGGACTTGAGTTATGTCAAAGGGAGCATAATTTTGTATAACAATTGTAGCCTGAGCCATGGTTTTACTTTTATCCTGAGCTGATCCAGCTTTAATCTTAGCAACGTGCTAATTATTATCTATGATCTGAGAATTCTTACTTTAATCCTCACCTTGGGGGGCCGCCTTAATTTCTGGTCTTTGGGAATCATGATCTGGTTTTGCTTAAAACTTTTCTTATTACTATTCCACTTTGTCTTTTGTGGTTCAGCCACTTTATGATTTTGCACTGGTTGATTCACAAAGGTGCTTTATGGTTGACGTGGATCACCTACCTAAGCTCTACCTCTAAGATTGTAACTGCTTTTGACCTAAGCCACTGCCACAATTGTGAAAGCCTTAATTTCTTCATCAGAAGGCCTTCTCAAATTATTCAGAAAAAAATGTGAATCCTGCGCATACACATAATTATCTTCATCATCTTCATCACAGGGAAACTGCTGGCAAACCTGGGTCCCATAATTCGTATTTTCATCTACATCACAAGAAGAGTATTCACCTTTTGCAGATAGCATATTGACATTATCATCCTCCACATAATGTGGCTCATTGCATTCATCACAGGCAATAGCATTATTATACAAAGACTGGGCAATCATACATTGTGACTGTGAGTGAGGCATTTGACATATTATGCACCATGGGATGTCATCAACAATGTTCACAGCTTTCTTCAAAGGATCAGGAGTCTCCTTTGCATTCTGACCTCTTTGATTTGTGTTGTTGTTATATGGGAAAATGGGTTTACCATTATGCCAACTAGTGTTATATGGCATATCATGCAATGATGGTCTCTTTTCCTGTCTTTGGTAAACCTACCTATCAGGACCCATTCCCTTTTCATTTTTTGCAAGTCTATAACTTAAGTCCTTAACAACAGTTGTCAATTTATCTAATTTATCCTCAGAAGAAGATGCATTACCTTGAGTACTTTGAGACTTATTTGGATTTTGCAGAATCTTCACATCATCCCTTCTGTTTGTCTTACCAGATGCTTTCATATTATTTCCAATATTTGTTGCAATCCTGAAAGCATCCCTGAGGCTATTTGGACCCTTATCTCTTAATCCATATGTTGTTTTGGCATCAAAAGCATTTATATACAACACCATGCACATTGGTTCATTAGGTCTCATGTGAGGTGGCAATTTGTTCAACACTTTAGTAAACCTGGCATTAAAATCTGCAACCTGCTCATTTGACCCCTTAGTAATACTTGTGAATTCATTTACAAAAAAGCTTGGGTCAATCTTGTCACCATGCTGCTCCTTAAAAACCCTTCTGAAATCATCCAATGATGAGATACTCTGGTTAGGCAGACTCTTATACCATTCTATAGCTTCATAAACCAAGGACTGCATAAACAACTTCATAAACACATCTTCATGCTCAACCTCAAAGTTGTCCATAACATTTTGAAAGGCCTTTAAATGATCTTCCCCTGACACAGTATCATTTCTTGAAAACTTTGGCACCTACGGCCTCACATGTTTGTCAATGGGATTAGGGTAGCTAGGAATACCATCAAAGACAAACTGCCTGAATCTGTCCAGCTGCATAGGTTGTCTACCAAACTGATTAACATTAGCATTCCTATTTGCATTCTGATTTCTCACATTATTTAATGGTACCCTAACGTTGTTTACATTCCATCTGTGATCATTCTGTTGATACTGGATTTCATTTCTATGTTGGTTTCTCAAGACATTTGCATTTTCAAGGGTGGGGACTGCATCATGTTGAGCAGTTCTCAGAGCTCGCACTTTTTGTCTGATATCATCTCTAATCTTCACAGCTTGCAAATATTCTAATTCAACTCTTAAGCTTTTGATTTCTTCAACTAATTGTTCATCTTTGGGCATAGAAGAGGATGGTCCCTTTCCATATTGGTCATCATGATCATCCCTTGGGGACTCAGTCTCTTCAAATCTATTAGAGGGATCTAAGAAAGGGCATTCTTGAAACACCTCTGATCTCACTCTCAAATTAACACCTTGTTGTCTTTCATATACATTCTAGATTTTAGCCTCGGTGTTTGAAAAATAAGGTATTGTCCGCTCTGAAGATCCCGGATTGTCTTGAATATTATCATTACTTTTGGGAGAACCCTCTTGACTGGTTTGAACAGTCCCTTTTTTCCTGTACATCATTTTTCTGGGTAATTCTTTAGATAGAGGATTATGCAAGGATCTTCTCCCTTGCAAACAAATTTTACTTTACCGGTTGGGAGATTTGTTCGAAGTCACCACCTATTATTAGGAATTATTTTCTTTTAAACTAGGGTTCTTACACAAAGTTTCCCTAGTAGAGTCGCCAAATCTGTTGGATTTTTCCCAAACTGGATGCTTTTTCCCAAATATCCCTACAAGGTAGCCATCATTGATCAATAGGATTTCCAGGCTAGGGGCTAACAGTACAAGAGATAGACTCTATAAATATCTCCTCTTCTTCTTTAGGCTCTGCAGAACCAAGGGAGGTATTCCCTATTCAACATTTGTAACATATGCCTATGAAGTTGCTTGGATGTTGATACAAAGTAGATAAATCCTCTCTTATACAGACCAAAACTATAAAATAAGTGTAAAGGGGCTAGCTTTGGGCCTATGCTCAGTTGTGAATCAGAGTATTTGGTCCTAAAACTACTTCCAAATGTCCTAAAGATTTGTATTTAAAGTTTTGAGTTTATTTTGGTGTTTGGATACAAAACTAGGATCTTGATTGTAACCTCCATACAAGACTAGATCGGTGCCTATCTCAGGGCTTGGAGTCAATAGACATACACATGTGAATGGTTACCATAAACATATATCAATGACTAGATCTCAAGGGGGTGTTGTAGTACCTGCCTTACAGATATTTCCCAAAACTGAGTATTCAGTTATCTCTGCTTACAAACATCCTTATTGCAATATATTCTTCCCAACACTCAACCTAAAACATTTAATCTACTCCTTGAGTAGAAGTAAAAGATTAAGTATTTGATATAGTGAACCCACATCCTAGAATCTCAAACACCCTGTAGCTGTTTAGATTTAGAAGAAGAACACATTCAATTTGGAGACAAATAACAGAACACATGCAATGAAGCATTACTTATTTAAATCACCAGTAAGTTTATGCATAAAACATACAACATGAGATTCATAAACTCACGAGACACCCAAAACAGAGCCACTAGCGAAGTTGTATCTAATTACGGCACCAAAATTTGTCCAGTTTTCAACAACACCAATGAGTAACACAATCTACACTTTATAACAAGACTATGTACCCAGAAATTAATTGTAGGGCAAAATTTAAAAATCTACCACAATACAATGCACCAAGAATGGCACCCAAATCAATCAATGCAACAGGAGACAAAACGGGAAGAAGCAGGAGAAGGGCGAGGAGTAGTTGAACTTGAGCCCTGTGCCGCCACTAGAAGATTTTCACTTGGAGGTGGTAGCTGACATGTCCCTTCGGCCCATGCCTGTCTGCAATCCTACCATTAATCGCATACCAATTTGCAGCCACCGTGGAAACACAATAGTGGATGCATAAATGATTTTCCTGCCAAGAATACCACTACATATGCATGGGAAAACCCTTGCCACGAACATTTGAACATAGCTATCAATCCTTCTTTGCATCCCCCAAATCTACAGCTTAAATCAAATAGGCAAGTCGCTATCCAATGAGAATGTGCCACGTAGATGCTTCCTTGCCGTCGCTGACTTTTCCTGCTTCTGTTTTACCTTTACCGCTTTTGTATATGCAAATGCATATACAATCATCTTATATACAAGGCGGACCCTAAAGTGTATAGAACAAATTGAAACTTCATTCAGGTCTAGCTTGTACCTTTTTCATTGCACATCGGCTTGTATATCGGCATATACAAGCATTTATACAACCCATGGATGTTAAATTTTATTCGTTGCATTTTACTTATCCTTCACGTCCGGGTTGCACCTCCCTCTCCTTGTATATCGGCATATACATGCAGGCTGTGGATCTCAACACAATTATCTTCCAGATTAGAACATTCCTTGGAATCCGCGTTGTATCTTTTTTGTTGCATACTCTGTTGTATATCGCACATACAAGTGCAATGTACAAGCCACAGATGCCAACCTTGAATTAGCAACACTTGACTTTGAAATCTGGTCTGGCTTGTATATCACGAATGCACATTTGCCTTGTACATCGCATATACATTGGAGACATACAAATAAAACATACAAGCACCAGAATGCAACTTTGAATTAACTACACAGCATACCTTCTCGGGTCCTGCCAATGCATCTCGGGAATGTATATCACACTTTGCATATTTTGATATGCACCTTCACAATGTATATTGCCATTGTATGTCTAAACATACAACCCTGATATACAAACAGACCCGACATACAAACACAGAATATTCCTGGAATCTTGCGAAAGATTCCCCAATTGTATATGCAAGCCTGATATGCATTTAAAAGATGTATGCAACTGATTTATTTCATTTTTTGAAGGCCGATTGAGATTTTTGACCCGCCAGTGTACATTTACACTTGTACAAACATATGACCCTGCACATGTACTATTTTTTGTATTTTTCAACTGAGAGGGCCAAAAGACTAAGAAATTTTCTGGTTGTTGATGAAAGAGTCTGTAGGTATCCTGGTTTGAAACCTTAACCCTAGGCAAGCATCAACAGGAAGAAGATTGGTTTCTTGGATGGGAAAAAAGCAAGAGGCAATATCTCTGTCTACTACAGAGACAGAGTATATAGTAGCAACAAATAATTGTACTCAAGTTCTGTGGATGAAGCAAATGTTGAAAGACATCAGAATTGTGTTTGAGGAGCTAGTCACAATCTTTTGTGATAATTCAAGTGCAAGAAGCATTTCAAAGAATCCGGTGTTGCATTCAAAGACAAAGCATATATCTATCAAGTTTAATTTCTTGAGAGAGAAGGTAAATGAGGATGAAGTCAAGTTGGAGTTTGTGTCTTCAAAAGATCAGATTGCGGATATCTTCACTAAGCCTCTTCCCAAGGATACTTTTGAGTATCTCAGAGAGAAGTTAGGGGTTATTACCCCTCTCAATCAGAACTAAGATGCACTAAGGTGCATCAGTCTGGTGGAATTCACAGTCATATCTTATGATTCAGATTGATGTTAAGGAGATACTACTCAGGGGAGTAGTTAGTATGCAATTTTTGGAGATCAATCTGAAACAAAAAGAGGGAGAAAATATTACAAATATGTGTCCTTTTCCATTGATGTCAAAGGGGGAGAGAAGTTCATGTGAAAAACTAGTTGCTGATGAAAGGGGGAGCAGTGAAGAAAGTATTTGCAAATATGTGCTTAAACAGTGTTGTCATTGATGTCAACATATTCCTGTTGTCATTGGTATCAACTGTATCCTAATTTGCTGCTTGTATAGAAGACTGGATTGTTGAAGATATTTAGAAAATTAATGAAGATCAATGTATGTGGACTAGATGGCTATGTAGAGGTTTGTTTGAAGAAGCTCCAGTTAAGATTTGAGAGGTTCGCATTAAGATCTGAAAAAGTTATGGCCATCTGAGTAGAACTGGTTCCTACAATATTTAGAAGAGATAGAGTGACATAAAAGAGGTCCGGATTATTCCAGATATGTCAAATGATGATTTGTGGATCTGGAGATAGGTTTGGGAAGTTAGTGTGTATCATCCATTCAAGTGGTTCATGGTTTGGAGGTTTGCAAGCAATCTTTCTAATGTGATAGTCATGGTAGATAGTGTTCTTGAGGTTCTAGAGGAAGATACAAGTGATTCAGATGATTTAGAGGAGTGCGGATGTTTTTGTTGAATTCAATGTGCTTGTGGAAGTCTCTGGATCATGTGACTACTATGTTGGAGGTTCACATTGAAGTTTGAGCTTGTCAATGAAGATTTTCTTCTTGGTGTTGTTCTTCCCAGTCTTGGCCGACGGGATGATTCAAGCATGTTGTGGATGTTCTAAGAGCAATTCTTTGAAGCGTGGCTTGTTGATCAAGGAAGATTTGAGTCCCAGTTATGTTTGACCAACAACTTAGTGATTCACATTAAGTCAGATGTTTATAGTGCCGACCTTGATGTTCATTCCAAGGTTGATGAAGTGTATAAATACTTGTTGATGAGTTGTGGAAAATCATCCTTGTGTGAAAACAATATAATCTGAAGAAAGGATCAAAAGGTAGATCAAAGCAGAGGAGAAGCAGAAGAACAAGAGCTATTTTGATGAAGAGTTAAAGAAGAAGTATTTGGGGCAAAGCAGAAGTTTTATGAGCGTTCAATGAAACTGAACCAGACATGAAGTAGATGCTATTTCTCAGTTAATTCTTTCTATTCTAAAATAAATTCTATAGGCAGTGAGCCTCTCTTTTGAGCAGTGAGCTCTAGGAAGTGTGCCCGAAGGCATGTGCCTTCTATTTTTCTAAAGTACTTTTAATAGGGTACAAATCTTTGTGGGTTAACCCCCACTGTGGTTTTTCCCTTAACCAGGTTTCCATGTCAAAATCTTGGTGTCAAGTGTATTGCTTATGTTTTTTCTCATATGTTGTTTATCCATGCTTTAATGCTTACATCATTAATCTGATAGTAAGTTAATAAACAAGGTTAAAAGCAAAAAGGGTTTATTTTGTGTGACAACTGATTCACCCCGCCCCCCCACCCTCAGTTGTCCAGTCTAACAGCGCTAGCATCTTGTCATATAGCTCCTCAAAATGTACATTACACTTGCATGCCACCCCCTCATAATGACTTCTGGTAGTCATAACATCCCCACAAATGTGCCTGGGTATTCTTGGCATGTTTTACTAAATCAAATTTAGAAGAATCCAAAAAATTAGTAAGTTGCATTAATTAATAGAAGAAATTGAAAAGGTAATATTTTTGGTTAAAATGCCTCTAGACACACACAAACACAAAAAATTTCTAAGTATTCTCCTTGGCTACAACACCTTGATCTTTGCATGCTGCAAGTTGTCTTTGAGGTGAATCCATAGTTTATTTGAAATACTTCCCATTATGTGCATCCATTAGCATATTTTTTGTAGGTATTATTCGAGGAAGGAATAGCTTGTGAAAGAGGCTTAAAGGATAGAGCTTCTCCCAAGTATTCCTCTAAGTTTCTCATACCACTCTTTGAAATCCACCTTCATAAATTTTTTTATTAATTAGCATCCATATTTGCTCTCTAAAATCTCTTTATAAGTTTTCCCAAGAATTGAGCTCCCTAAAAGCTTTGTATTCCACAAACATATTCTCTAAAAGCACTAGAAGTGGACTCTTGGTGAAGTTCTACTTCTTCACTAAGCATTCCCTTGAATTTTTTACCATTGTAATCTTTGTTTGTTTACCAAGTCCCTCACTTTCACCATTTGCTAATCCTTTGCCATTTCATGCCCTAGGCCTAGTATTATTCCCCATAGACTAGGGAGATACTCCTAGTTTATCATTTAATTATTGTTTATACTTATTTAGCACACGTAGAATAGAAGCAAAATATTCTCTTTTATCTTCTGGCTATTTGTGGAGGTTGAAAGACTAAATCGGGGGTTTGACCACTCTTGGAAAACTCCTTAGCAACCCCAACATTCTCTTCCATTCTCTTATCAATAGGTCACTCAGAGACATATCAATCATGCAAAGGTTTTCATATATCTTTCAATTATTTTCCATTGAGCTACTTATTGTTATCTATTTCTTGATTTCAAAAATTATTTCCAAGGATATTATGCTTATGTTTGCCTCCATTTTTGTTGTGCAGGTATATCAAGAGGTCATATAGGTTGAACAAAAAGCTGCAGAGAAGGCACAAATTGTTGTACCTAACACTTGCAGATTGTACTCTACCATATAGATGACAGTGCAAAGTAGAGATTTTTTAGTGGCGAATCTTCATCAATTGATGAATAGTTCGTATTTGCAAATTTGAATTTGGCAAATATATTGCAACCGGTGGGGGCCCAAATCACCTAAATTTTATGAATTATTGGTCAAATACATTTCAATAATTTAATTTATTAGGCATTTGTAACTAATATTTTTTCCACAGTAACCTATGCATTTCTAACAGTGATTCACCTAGAATCTTAGAGGCATGTTTTAATTTGTCCACATATTTACCAATAGCATTACAAAGTTCACCGTTTATGAGGACCCATTTTGCCAACACCATTATAACTCCATGCTAATATGAGGGCCATAATCACCTGGAAAATTACAACGTATGTGTTTGATCAAGGTCCGATTTTCCCAACATTTATATGCACCATTTTATAATTACATGAGATTCACCAAATTTTTAGTACACCGTTTAAAAATCTCATGGAATTCACCAAATATAGATTGATATAAATACCATTGAAACTCTGATTAATCTTCTACACATTTTGTTATGCTCCAAGCTCTCGATTCATATCATAGGCAAATTACAACTACAAGAATTAGTGAGTCAATGAAAGCCTAAAGGTAAGTGATCATTTGAATTTATTTACAGTGTTATAAGATTATTGATCTCTTTGCCAGTTTTACTTCATTCATAGTCATACATATGATATTGAGTAGGGAGGCATCTATGATTCCTTCTTAAACAAAAAGACATTTTTTGTAGCTTTTATTTTATGAGAGATGTCGAATAGGAGCAATTTTGCTAAAAGTCGTAAAGGGAGGCCATCAAAACGTAGAAACATAATGTTGTATGTTGGCAATGTTTGCGGTCCATTAGATGGAGCTACAACATCAACACTTGTACCATATATTGACGAACAAGGCAATACCTCAGAGGAAGATCTAAATGAGTTAATTGAATCAGCTTAGGATGAAAATGCCACACATGATGTCCTAGGGCATACCCAACAGCAAAATGTAGAAACATAATGTCATACGTTGGCAATGTTTGCGGTCCATCAGATGGAGCTACAACATCAACACTTGTACCATATATTGACAAACAAGGCAATACCTCAGAGGAGGATCTGAATGAGTTAATTTACTTGGATTAGGATGATAATTCCGTAGATGATGTCCCAAGAGATACCCAGGGTAGCCTAAATGAGTTCATTAACTTGGATACCAATGTCGTAGATGATGTTCCAAGTGGTACCCATGGTAGCCAAAATGAGTTCATTGACTTGGATGCCAATGCTGCAGATGATGTTCTAGGTGGTACCTAGGGTGACGAGAATGATAATATGAATAAATTGACCTCAACAAGTGATAAGGAAGATATAGATCCTGCACGCAAGGGGAAAAGAAAGCCAAATAAGAAATAGGGTGTGAGTGGGATATGAAAAGGAATTTTCAAATTGATTGGGTGTCAAAGTATCCATTCATTGAACTAGTGCAGAATGCAAATAATGATGAACCTCCAATAGAATGCAAGTGTAAGATTTGCAATTGGAAATATCGTAGGTACAAGAAGTTGCAGCTAAAACTTGACACTATAGAAAAACATCTTGGTAAATTTAATGAAAAACAAATCATAGACAAAAAGGAAAAATTAGTGATAAGATGGAAAACAAAGGAAGAATGTCTTCATGTTAAGAATGCCCTTGAATATGATGCACATATGAAAAGAAAGGTGAAGCTTGCTGCATGTGGAGGTTCAATTGAAGCTCAATTTAGAAAGATGATTGGAGAAGCACAAATGGCAAAAACTATTCATTTGAGTGTTGTTTTTCATATTTTGACCAGAGGGTGTCCTATGAAAGATTACCCAGAATATAATTGTTTATTATCTTTTATGGGTGTTCCTAACTTTCCTAACACACATTGGTCAACAAATAGTGGATGGGAATGGGCAAGTTGTCTTTCTGAGGTGGAAAAACAAGATTTATAGGAAAAATAAAATAGTCAACATTTATTGCATTATCTTTAGATGAAGTTACAATAGTAGATAATACTTCCTGGGTATGTATGCATGTGTATTGTAGACAAACATGTCCGCCAACCTCATCTACTCCCTGTTTACAAAATGAAGGAGAATGCAACGTCGCAAAATCTATTTGAACTAGTAAAGAAATCTTTGAATGAAATTGGAGGTATGGATGACTACACAATTGCCAAAAAGTTGGCATGTGTAGAAGTTGATGGAGCTTCAGTAATGCAAGGTCGTAAGAATGATATTTGTGTAAAGCTACAAACTTCTATTTCACTATACATGATTTCTATTCACTACATGACCTATAGAATGAATTTAGCATTTAAAATTGTGAGCAAGTTTTCTACAGTATCAAAGTTGAAGATCTAATTGACGAGCTCTACTCATACTTCTACCGAAGTCCCAAATAGTTTATGGAATTTCAACAATTTGCTGATAGAATAACTGTAGGAAACAAGTTTCTTAAGGATGTTGATACTAGATGGATCTCCTTGCATGGATCAATGGAATGAGTTTTTTCAGAATATCAATCTTTGATTGGAGTAATGTACGAACATCACCTCATAGTAGACAAAGCTCTTGACCTCTTACATAGGTTAAGTGACATAGAGACACTCCTAACTTTATCTAGTATTCTTCCCATGCTAGAGGAAATGAACATTCTTGTGAAAAAAGCCCAAGAAAGAACTATGTATATTTCAAAATATACTAAACTACATAAAATGATATGCATGACACTTGATAATCTATATCTATCAGAGCAGTCATTTATAAGTCTAAAGTTTAGTAGCTAGCACTTGATGACAAATGCGAACAATCCTGCTAATTTTTTATAGTTTAATGCAAGCAAGGAGTTATGTGTCTCTATACAGGGATATGAGATGTACCAATGCATCATTTTACTAGGGTCAGGCACACTATCAAAGTACTTGTTACAAGGGAAACTTTTGACAACATTGTTAATTCTATAAGTACTACTTTAAAGGATATTGCGAGATCTCTTTCCTCAGAGATTAGAGATTGATTCCCTTATGATGAACTTATTGAAGCCATGTTTGTTGTGTATCCTCAATATTGGTTCAACTGTCAACCGACTGATTTTCATAACAAGATGAAGACCTTGGTCAATCATTTTTCATAAGTTCAAAATTCAATGGATGTAACAAATAGAAGGAATTATAAATAAATCTAAGCTTATAGAGCAATCAACCCATTTTGCAACATCAATGATGGAACAATTTAAAATCATGGAGAGTCCCTTCCTAGATGGATTGATAGCAAAGATTTGGGCAACTTTAAGTCAGAGTGAAATATTATGTGATTCAATATTGAAATATTTCAAACTTGATGATTTATGTCAAACCATGATATTGGGGTCAGTGGAGGAAGAGCAAGTTTTTAGTGCATTGGGGTTCTTGAAATCAAAGATAAGAAACAAACTTGACAAGAATTCGGAAAATTGATTGATGATGTATACAACTAGGTATGATATCCAAAGCTTTCCTTTTGAAAGGGCACTCACAATCTGGAGGTCCATATGTGAAAGAAGAGGGTTCTGCAACACTTCAAACCATACTGGCACACATGAGAGTGCCACAATGAATAACACATGTAGTGGTAGTGATGAGATGCACTTAAGATGACATATTCATAGCAAATAAAATGAAGACCAGGATCAGGATGGCTCTTAATCTCATGTTCAGAGTGAGGAGATGATTTGGCAAATGGAAGAGATTTAGCACTTACTAGGTATTTATAATTTATTTCATATTCCAAACTCCAAACTGTTGTTAATGATATTTTATTTTTCTATCACTGAATAGTGAATCTTGATATACTTTTTTCATTTTCCATTTAAAAATTAATAGAATAACATACTACTATTTTCCAATGTTCCATTTTAGAATCTCAATTTTAAACATTGTTTCCAAATTTTATTTTATTTTAGCATCTAAATTTTACACATTTTTCAATTTCCATTTATTAATTAACATATTATTAGTAATTTCATATTATTATTGTGTGATACTGATAAGTGTTACATGTATTCAACTAAATACATACTAACAACACTAACAATAACATATACAACATTAGCAAAAGTTTAATGTGTATCTAGAAACCAGAGTTTTACTGAATTAAGCAATTAAATAATACAAATAATTTGAACACAAAAAATGGAAAACAATCTTATATTGATTTTCAAATGAAGGAATACAATGTATATAGAAGTATTATCAAATTATCAAATCTTTCTATAATCTTTTGTAGCATGCTCCATTTATTCATCTGATGGAAGTGCATTATGTTCTAACTCATAGTATCTGACTTGTAAATTTGTTAATAATTCATGACTGACTAGTAACTTTAATGTATTAATCAAAGTTGCATTCATGTTTATCATTGGTTTGATGGAATCCAAAAAGTTTGCCTCATCTAGCTTATGAGGAAATTGGTCCAAATCCAACTGCATTGTATCCTCCATCTTCTTTTTGAGAGCACCCTTTCCAATGTATTGCTCTGTATTGTCAAAAGCCCATGGAAAATCAAGCTCTTTCAAGTATTCTACCTTTTTATGTAGCTTCCACAATTTTTTTCAACCTGATCTAGAAATTCCCATGCTTCACCTAGCTTCATACACTTCTAAATGATATAGATGATGTCTTTATTGAGGCATCAATCTGGTTGTGAATTCCTTTGGATGTCAATTCATTGTTACTGATTCTATAGACTGTTTGCAAAATTTGGTTTACAATTTTCTAACTTGAAGTCGCCTTTTTGTTGTCTTGAATGTATTGTTTGAACTTCACATGTTCTGTACTATCAGACCATCAATCAATTCAAACAATTTAGACAAATCATTAGTCCTTTGTATTATTTCCTCCCAAATGTTTTATTTTATATGCCTCATTATTTTTCTATAAAATTAAGATACTCTATTTTGGGAAGACTTTATTTCATTTTATGCTTTCTTCAGCTATAGTTGTAGTTTTTCAGAGGCTTTCTTCTCTTCCTGTGTTTTTTGTTTCCACCGATTTGATTTTTGTGTCTGTTTGTCCAGTTTGTCTTGTAATATCTTTGCTAAGGCCTTGGCTTCTGTCGACTTTTATTGTAATTTTTCTAAATTGGATCTTTCATTATCATAATTCTTTATGCTTTTGTCTAACCTTTGCTTTAGTTCATTCAGTTCCACCTTTGTTTGTTCATTCTCTTTGCTTGTAGATGTAGAGGCAATTTTTTTTATCCTTTTCTCTAATTCATTGCTCTTGTTATCTGCTACTTTCCTCTTTGCTTTCTCATTTGATAGGTCTTCCTATAACTTTTCTATTTGATTCTGCAACCTATTTCTATCTCTCTCTTGCTTTAGCAATGATGTGCACACCACATCTTTATTCCTATTTGATACATTAATTTTGTGAGCATTTTTCATTTCAGAAAAATCCACTTGGATAGTACTCACCTCATAGTTAGATTATTGCATTTGATTCTTTGGTTTATTTTGAACTTTGGGCACAACAAACATGTACTCCATGGTTTCTATATCTGGGTCATATGTAGGCAATACCTTGGTTCTTTCAAGCTTAGAAGTTACAATATATGTACTCTCTAGCACTCCAGCTTCTTGTGTCTTTTAGAATTTTGCTTTCTTGTTAACCTCAGATTTGTAATCAAAACCTGGGACTATTGACATAATTGAATGCTTGAATGGAAAAGGAGCAATTATTTGAGGCTAAGGATTAGCCATTCCTATTCCAGTCACACTAACAATAGGAGGGGTGCCTTTTGGAAATAATTCCATTGAGGTGGAAATGGAGGAAGTTGACCTTGGATCTATCATAATATTTTGCCTCTTAACAATGCCTTGTTCATTGAGTATCTGTATAGTATCTTCTAGTAGTGGCTTCTTCTGAGTATTTTGTTGTTGTAGCACTTGTTGACCACTACTACCTGTACCATCGCCACCGGTAGAACTATCTCCACCATCTCCTTTACCAATCAAATGAGTATCTTGAAGATCTGAAAACCCTTGTGGTACTGATTGTACTTGTGATTGTATCTAACTATTAGGATTTTCATTTGAAACTACAACAAATTCAACTGTACTAACTATCCAAGTTGTATGCCTTAAGGCTTTCTTATCAACTGAAGCTCCAATGCCTTGAAAATCACCAGGTCTTCTAGGGTCTACCTATATGTTACCACCCAAGGGTTTCCTTATCCTTCAGTCCCAAACCACCACCTTCATAACCCAATTTTTCAATTATGGCTGCCCCTGAAGTATATGTTTCTTTGTGGTATCACTCAAACCAGGTTTGTATGCATAGTCTTTAGTGGGATCCAAGGGTTGATTTTTCCTATTAGTATCATCATCAGATTCATGATTAGGTGCTTCAAAGGGATGCTCTATATTACACAATTTGCTAAACTCTTCATCTTCTGGGATATCCTCAAATTCTACAGTAGTTTTTGGATCACCTAGATCCTTTCTCATAGACCAAAAGGCATTTATTTTTGTTTGTGTCCACATTTCCTTTGTACAAGATATTCTAAGAGACTATTATTATTTTTTAAAATAGATGGTTGGTCAATCTTTTATAAAAAATATTGTACCTCATGATTGGCATCTTTGTTGCTCTCTATGGCTACAATGCCATTATTTCTGCTAATAATTGTTCAAAATAAATACCTTTCTCAACAACAGTTTCCTCCATTACTTTTTTCACCTCATCCCAAGAATTCTTATTTTTCAATCTTTCTAGTAGGGGTTTACTTTGATGTTGAATTCTATTTCCAACATTCTTATTAGCTAAAAGCCTTGCTTTAATCACATCACATGGGTATTTCTACTGAAAGTCAACATCAAATTTAAAAATTTGTAAAATGTGGTGTGTCACAATGAATTTTTTTCTCTTGAATGTGAACCCTCGACATGAAAAAGGTAAGGAAGGAAATATGCTCTTATTTTGCTGACTAACAACTTAGTACAATTGATTTGTATTGTCCATCTGCTATATGTATTCCAATGCATAAAACATCTTTGTCACATGTGTTGGAAGTTTGTGGGGCTCTACTCTTGATCCATAAAATCTTAGCACAATATATTCTTCCATGAAGTACCAGTCAGCTAATTGTATTTCTGTTCCCAGTTGAATGGAATCTCTACAAGACTCAAACAATCTAGGCATTGGAGTACTTGTAATTTAATAAGACAATGGAGCCAAAAAGTAGTGCGCAAAAAGATTGTAGTTCCTTTGAGCATCATGCATCATTATCTTATGGGTCCAATCATGTAGTGGAAGCACTCTTTTTGCCTCATCATTTATGAAGGGTTGAATCTGAAGCTTGTTGGCCACAAATGTTCCACTAAACTACACTATAAATAAATAGCACAAGTAGGTTGTGAACCTAAAGGTCTTAGTGTTGGAACTAGAAGTGGAACCTCCTTTAATCATTAAAAAATATTTCTGCATGGATTCTACAATGTGCTCTACAAATCCATATTTAACAAGGGGAATAAAAAAATAGATATTGTATACCATTTCAAGGAGTCTTGTATCCACTTGCCTATTACTATCCAATCCAAGGCAAAAAGTTAGCATAGAAATAGTATCTTGTACCCATGGTTGAAAAATTTCAATTTTATAAGGAGGCTTCTGATTATCTTTAGGTATGAAACCATCCATTGTCATTTTTTTGAGAAAAGAAACATTGGAATTTAGACAAGCTCTTTCATATTCACTAGCTAACTTTTCTAGGTCAATGTGGACGTTTCCAAAATCTTTGGCTGCAAACCCCAACAGTCTGCTAATTTCTACTGCAATAATGGTTAACATTTCATTCTAGCTATCTTTATTTACAATTGCTTTTTTATTTCCATCATAATTCTGGACACAAACCATGATAAATTTTGGGCAATGGAAAACCTTAGGGAGCATTAGGCGTCCCAATCCAACCACCCATAGTGCAGTGGAACTAGTAATTGGTAACGGCTTTCTTGGGTTAGCTTGCATTTGCATTACAACCTTATTCTCACATGAAAATCTAAGTTTTGAGTTAAGCCTACCAAAGATTATAGGATCATAAATATCATGGTATTCATCAATGAAACTTGGGGTTTTAAGCAGTCTGACGTAGTTTATTTTGTATATTCCTTTGCCTTTCCTAATCAGTGGTGGGTTAGTGGTGGTAGACATGCTTGTAAACCCTCAAGTTGTCAACCCTAAACTACAAGATTAGAAAATTTTAAACTAAAGGATTATAAATTAACTTGAAGGAATGTAGGATTTATGTATTTCAATTTTCACATACCCAAAATTTGAAAAGATGAATACAAAGACTGGAATGAAATGACTCTATTGCATCCCAAAATCTCCCTAGTACACTGCAATCTCTCAAGTCCCTGACCCTCTCACTTCCATAATCTCACTTAGCAGTTGTAACTTCAATTGCATGTGTGCAATACTATGATTTTACTTCTTAATTTTCTTCTTATTCTCAAACAAGTGCCAAGTTGCCAACTGCCAAGTAATAATAAAGAAAGTGAAATGTGTTACATTATAATTTTGTACTCCCACTTGAAGTGAAATTTAAGGATGGCCTACAAGTCTGCAACCTCAATTAATTCAACATGTATGTCAAGTGGTGGCATTGAAAACATATTATAAAATCTGAACCATTGATCTTTGAAAATCTAATGGCCCTTTAGGTTGGTTCCAGAGGTTTGAATTCGTAAGTCTAGTGTTCTAAACACTTAGTTCTAAAATTCAACTACAACTATCCATCAAACGTTCATTGAATGGTGAAACATCGCATGGAAGTGCCATGTGGATCCTTTCACCATGTTTCTTCCATCGGCTTCGAAGACTCCCTTTATATGAAGTTAGGGCCCACTTTGATGACTCACATAATAGTAATAATGACATAAAATTATTAATAATAAGTTAATTAATAAATCAAAATTAATAATAATATGATAATAATAATATGTTAATTAATAATCAGTCAGTCATTGAGTCATTGACACTTGTCTCTATTCTAGAGACTTTATGTACAAAATTGGGTGCTTGAAGACTTCTACCCAGAATTGAACATATGTCATTGATCTATGATCATTTGATGATCGAACTGATTCATAAAGGGCTCGCCACATATGAGTCAGCACCATTCAACCAATGATGCAAAATTAATAATAATATGTTAATTAATAAATGAGAATTAATAATAATATGGTAATAATAATAGGTTAACTAATAAATGAAAATTAATATTATGATAATAATAATATGTTAATTAATAATCGTTCACACATTGAGTCATTGACACTTGTCTCTTTTCCAGAGACTTTATCTAAAAAATTGGGTGCTTGAAGACTTTCACTCGGAATTGAACATATGTCGTTGATCTATGATCATTTGATGATTGAAATGATTTATGAAGGGCCCACCACATATGAGTCAACACCATTCAACCAATGGCACAAAATCAATAATAATATGTTAATTAATAATAATATGGTAATAATAATATGTTAATTAATAAATGGAAATTAATAATAATATGTTAATTAATAATCATTCACCAACACTCATATTCGTTGACACTTGTCTCTATTCCAGAGAATTTATGTACAAAATTGGGTGTGTCAATACTTTGGTCTAGAATTTGAATATAAGTCATTGATCTACGATCATCTGACGATCAAAATTTAGCGATAATCCCAAAAGAAAAAATTGGTTTCTATTATGGTTTTCTAGACATTGCCAATTGGTCCAGTTTAGATGTATTATTTCATGTCCATATTGATACAAGACAAGATAATAGACAATAATAATAGAATAATTCATATGCAAAATTAATTCTTAACATTTCTTTTGTAGGACAACTTATAGTCTTCTCATACATTTATCTTTGCCCTATTTGTACAGCACTATAGATTGCAATTGAACTCATTTATCTTTGTCATGTGATGATTGTTATTTAATATTGTCATTGAACTCATGTCAAGCAGTAATTACTTCTATATTTTTTATTAACATCATCATCAAAAAAATTAGGGAATTACATGAACATCTAACCAATCTCAAAGTTCCAAACAATAATGGACATGGAGAAGAGAGCAAGGTCCAAGAGTCAAGACATTCAAATTTCAATTAACATCATACTCTCCTATCTAGTTACATATAAAACTTTTATCCTTCAACCTTGATTTGGTCTTCCAAAATCTTTTTGGTTCCTCTCTTCAATGATGTTTAATGAATATCTCATTGTATTCCATAACCATCCTATTAATAGACAATGTCTATGTTACAAATTCAATTATGTAGTCATTCACAATGATAGTAAATTATTTTCCATGGAACCTTGCATTATATGTACAAGAAAACATTAGGTATGGGTAACAATTAGGCTAGTAAAGGAGAATTAAATTGATATTCTCTAGGTCACTGTCAATTGAGTTGAAATACCAATTCCATGCGTCCATTCAAATTTCTAGTTTCTCATACATGCATGCATGTGCACGGGAGATTCAACCCACCACCCAAAATAGAATGCGTCATTTGCAAATGTTTAAAGTGTCGATTCTTGACACGATTTGTTCCACTTGAGGAAGGATTCTATTTCTTCATTCTAAGAACTACAAATCAATAACATCTTGCATAGCCACACACAAATAAAATTGTCTATCATACTATTCTACATCTGTGACTCTATTTTTAATATTTATATAAATTTCTAATTCAAAAATCATCAGTATCACATAGTTAAAACCAAAATCATGAATGAACACAAAAAGTGCTTGATAATTTACTTTCTTTGCATAGCTATTGTGATGAAAGCCATTACTTTTAACTTTTATAGTTTATCGATTCTTCTACTATCTAATGCTTAGTAATGCAATTTAAGGTTGAAACAATAAACACTAATAATAAAGATATGTACATGTACTACTAAGAAAAATGGTTAATGAAAAGCAACTCCATTTAATTGACTCTGGCATCACCTAGAATGTAATCATTAATAAACTGAATTTGCATTGGCTAGTTTAGGTGGTTTGTCACTTGTCATCAATGAACTGAATTGGCATTGGCTAATCTAGACGGTTTATCACCTGGCCTTCAAAGTATCACAATTTGATACGATGGATTTGATTGTAGAGGACAATTAATGATAAGGTACTATAGTCAGTCCTATCAATCATGTGACATTATTCCCAATCGATCCCATTGTCCCAATCGAGATCACAATTAACAAACAATATGATGGCAATAAATGCTGGTGTGAGGTGGCGTGGTTTTTGTACATTCTCACATGTGAAACAATAAATATAACATCTTCTATAAATTTATTAGGTACCTTCCTTATTTTTTGGTTGTTTTTGTTTTCATTCTTGGTGAATTGTGATCATTCATCAAGATGCGTCATTTGATCTCTCGTTGTGTTTCTCTCTTTCCTTGCAAGTGGGAAATGACCAATTTGGATCATAGATTTGATTAGTAAAAACTAGGGAAGGTGTTTTTGATTGACTTCCCCTGGTTGACAATGTTGTATGGGACATTATTGGCCATGATATTCTTTTAGAATATCCTCATAAAAATCTATTCAGTGACATCGTCTGTGCATTTCTATCAAATTTAATGGACTTGCTCAATGACCCAGATCTGGTGAAGATGATCGGGAAGGCAATGATTCAAGAATCACTTATCCCTGGGGATAAGCTTGATTTATCTTTAAATGGTTACGATTGTGATGTCAGACCATGGGATAAGGTTGGAATTTTCCCTTTACATGTGTTAGAGTACTCAGCTGCAACTAATTGCATTCTTCAAGAGGTAAGGAGGGCACTTGTTAGAGTCTCGTTGGAACACTTTGGCAGGGCCCTTATTATACATAATGATTTATGTGTCTATTTCTTAAGAAGGGCAAGGTATATTGTTTATGCAACAAATTTTCTTATTCAGGGGACAGTTGTTAGGTGACACATCAATGGTGACCATTACTAACTTTGTTTTGAGTTTTAAATAGTTTTGCATCTTTTGAATTTTCCCTTTTCTACGTACACCTTTATACAAGGTTCGTGTTAGGGTACCTTGGCTTAGGGATATGTAAAAAATCCTATATAGACTGTAAACTCTTTTTTTTTTAATATAATAATATAATATGGGTTATCGATGTAGATTGCAATTGTTGTCATCCTTTTAAAATTTTGCCTTATTATCTATATTTTTTGTTAATAACATAATTATGGAACTTTTATTATTTATGGTTAGAGCCATTGGTTGATTTTGGAGTATTATAATTCAGAATATATGTAAAAAATAAGTTTAATCTAAATCGTTCCTTCATTGACACTTGTCTCTATTCCAAAGACTTTATGTACAAATCTAGGTGATTCAGAACTACGGCCCAGAATAGAACTTATGTTGTTGATTTGTGATCTGACGAATGAAATTTATTATAATATTATAATTACATCAATGTAAATTCTAATAGTAGTAATCCTTCTAAATTTTTGTTTTATTATGTATTATTTTTCGTTAATGTGAACTTGAAGCGTTCCCCATTCAATTTTTGACACTTGTCTCTATTCTGAAGACTTTATGTAGAAATTTGGGTGTGTTATAACTTTGACTAAATTATAACTTATGCTGTCGATCTACAATCATCTGATGATAAAAAAATATTAGAATATTATAAGTACATCGATGTAAATTGTAAGTCTGGTCATCCTTTTGAATTTTGTTTTATTAAATTATCTATTATTTTTTGTTAATCTGAATCATTCCTTTGTTGACACTTGTCTCTATTTATAGAGACTTTATGTACAAATTTGGGTGTAAATGCAGAGAGTGCTTCTGGATTTAACTATGTATGTTTTTACGTCAATGTTTCAGATCATGCTCAATGATCCATCATCAGGGAGAGGATTGTGTTTAGTTTGGATGGCAGACTTGAGCTTTTAAAGGGAGTAGAGGAGGAGATATGACAGGAACAAAAAATGAAGTGCAAGAGGGGAGGAGAGAAACAAATAAAAATAAAAATAAAAAAACAAAAAACCAAGGGAGAGGGTGTGAAATAGAAAGAAAGGAGAAAGACATGAAGAAATAAAAGTGCTAGAAGAATAACAATCAAGCTATGGAGCCAATATACAAACAAGCAAGCACTAAAACTAATATAAATAAGATAGTATGGACGAAAAAGTAATAGAAAGAAAACACAACAAACTAAAATTACACATACATATACACATGAATATATGTATTAGAGAAGTATAAGTATATACCTATATATATATATATGCGTATGTACATACATTAGCTATGTATATATAAACATACATATATATAAGTATACTAGCATATAAATATACCAATATATCTATATGTATACATAAATATACACATACAAACCTAACTCTCTCTCTCTCTCTACATATATATATATATATATATATATATATATATATATATATATATATATATATATATATATATATATATATATATATATATATATATATATATACACTACACAAACATCTACACACAAGCACACATATGTATATGTGTGTGTGTGTAAAAAAGCAAAACAAAGACTAAAAATACATATAAACAGGCACAAAAATATATATAAAAGAAGTATAAGCATATACATATGCATATGCATACTTATACCTAAACATACCTCTATATATCTGTATATCATAATAAACACAAAAATACAAATAGACCTTATTGTACTATATACCTACAAATATAAGTATGCAAATATAGATGTACACAAATAATACAAATGAATAAATACCTACACACACACACACACACACACACACACACACACACACACACACACACACACACATGTATGTGCATGTAAGAAGACAAAACAAAGACTAAAAATACAAATAAACAAGCACATAAATATATATAAGAGAAGTATAAGCACATATATACATATGTAATGTTGATTGTCAGGAACACTAAGAGGGGGGTGGTTTGAATCAATGTTCTATAAATCTTTTCTTGCACTTTTACTTTTAAACATTTCAAAAGAATAATCCAATAGAAGAAAAATATACAACTGATCAGCATCCACAAAAACATGACACATAACACCAAGGTTTTATGTGGAAAACCCAAAACAGGAAAAACCACGGAGAGGATTAGCTGTCATAAATATATTGCAATCTTTACAAAAATGATGTTTAAGCTTAGTCACTCCATGGGCCTAGAACATGCTGGCTTATTGCCATGATGTACAACTAAGTTTAGCAGGCTCACTGCCTCAACCCTAAACCTAGCAAGATTACAATAAGGGTTGTTAAACCCTACTGGAGGCTCATTGCCAGCTCACTGCCTACATAATAACTAAGTATTGCTTAAGCATCTGCCACTATGCCAAGATGCAGTCATTTAACAACTATATTCTAAATCCCAAGTTTTCATCGTTGTTGATTTTTTCTGTTCTTCTATTCTCATGCTCACATACACACACATTATCTCTGAATCCCAAGTCTTCATTTATGTTGCTCTTCTAACTTTGCTCTTCTATTCGCATTCTCGCATCTCACACATTATCTCTGCTCTACTTCTTCACTTCGCACTACTCTTCACATCTTCTCTCAGGGATGATTTTCCATGACTTCCATACATGTTTATATACAATTCATCAACCTTGGAATGTACATCAAAGTCAGCATTACATTCATCATTCATTAGAATAGTCTCCAATGTCAGCATTCATACGTACATCAAATTAGGTCTGGACCTAAACACCATACGCCACAAAAGAATGAGGACATAATGTATTACACCTTATCTTGGACCTAAATCTATCCAAGCATGCTACACATCACTTAAACATTCATCAAAAGCATCTCCTTGATCACCGTAATTAATCAGGTTGGCCAAACAGTATAAACTGGGAGAATTCTTGATCACATGCTTCCTTGATAACAAACATAATAAGAGAACCTTGCGCAATGCTTTAGCATGATCTTGACACCTCCACGAACAACATAAATTCACCTAAGAGCCAATAAATCCATCTGCAACAGATCTCACTTGGAGATTACTGAAGACAACAAATATCACCTGAACTTAACAACTTTCATCTGAAGTATAACAACACAAACGTGTCTTTCGGAGCACCAAATCACAAACCCTCTAGAATGAAGATAGATATGGACTATCTAAGATTAAATCCAGAACTGTAAGGCTAAATTCCAATCTGTGGAGAATAGATCTTTCGCTGTATAGCATTTCGGACTACCAAATTTAGGAATTAGTATCTTCAAACACTTCTCTAAATCATATCCGAATCTCACACTCTAGCCTTCAATGTTGAGGAAATGCGGAGTAAAACATTGCACTGTTCTGGGAGACAAACACTTGTTCCAACTTAACCAAGTAACTTCCTTGGATGCTGAC
The DNA here is from genome assembly GCA_027924645.1 of Cunninghamia lanceolata. Lineage (NCBI taxonomy): Eukaryota > Viridiplantae > Streptophyta > Pinopsida > Cupressales > Cupressaceae > Cunninghamia > Cunninghamia lanceolata. The sequence goes on along the minus strand of BSBN01000659.1, from coordinate 4,327,265 downwards.
CTTAGGTGTTGACATCAATCACAACACTTACTGCTCATACTTGCAACAATGTAAATACCTACATATGTATATACAATACATATATATCTATAGATGCACACACACACACACACACACACACACACACACACACACATATATATATATATATATATATATATATGCACATAAGTATAAATACGTGTGTGTGTGTGTGTGTGTGTGTGTGTGTGTGTGTGTGAAAGGAATCAAAGAGTGGAAAGCTCTAAGAAAGGGGAAACGTGAAGGGGGGAAGAGAAGGAGAACTAAGTCATGGCAAGTAAAGGAGAGGATGGGGGATTGAGTGGTGAAACAAAGGCCAACATGGAGGAAAACAAAGAATGAGTAGGGAGAGGACAGGTCAAGGTGAAGAGAGGGAGGTTCATAGCTAAAGGGGGGTGCAAAGGGGTTGGATGGATCAAGAAGGGCTAGGGTGTGACTGGAGGGAGTTCAATAGAGGTTGCCAGGTCGGGTTAAGCTGCCACCCTTCATCACAATTGAGATTGGAGGGGTGACTTTTAAAGAAGATTGCTTCTTGGAGTTTCCTCTTGAAAATACAATCTTGCTTCACCAAGACTTGGGTGTGCTCAAGACAAATGTGGTCTTTGGTATTGTAGGAATGCTCAGCTAGGGCATAATAGAACTGCGGCCCAGAATAGAACTGATGTCGTTGATTTGTGATATTGATTATCTGTCGATCTAAATGTAAATATTATTAAGCTATAAATTTGCCGAGTAAATTAATCATTATAATTTAGCATTTGATATTTTCGCCAGCCACATTTTAATTTTTCAAAAACTTGCCAGCACATTTGCCAAACAAATTTATTTTATATTTTTGAATATTTATATAATTCACCAACGAACTTATTTTATTTTTTTAAATACAAGTATAATTCACCACCAAAAATCAATCTATAATTCACCAGCAAAATTTTACCAAAGTGCAGAAATCTAAAAAAAATTGCCAACGAAATTATTTTTTTCCCCAAAATACTCATAAATTTACCACAAAAAATACTACCTATGCTAGGATTCACCAAGATTTTATAGGATTTTAAAGGGGGGTTCCTTAGAGTTATCTCTGGTGTAGAGTGTGATTGTCCATGCAAATCACTAGCATTCGAGGTCGAGACTCCATACCTTTAGCACTAGGTTTTGATTAAACCAATAAAAACCTTCCTGACACACTGACCCCAAAGGACTAAGATGGACAAGCATCAAGGCATGTATAATTTTACAAGTCTCATCCCAATATGACGTGGACTTGTGAAGCCACAATGTTAGTAAAAGGTAAAAAGGGTCACAAAACTCTAACAATTCCTCCATTTGGATCAAATAGATAGATAACTTAAAAAATGATGTGACCTAAAATAGGGATTCAAAGACACCATGAAAACATAGAGTTCAAACTAGGGCACAAAAAACACAACCCAAAATGAGTAAACAAATGGAGAAAACAACTAAAATAATCATCAAAACAAGTAACAACAAATGCAAGGAAACTGCACTCAAACCCTAGATGAACCGGACATAATGATACAAACAAGCGAGCATTAAAACATGAAAAAGCCATAAAAACCAGTAGGATACACAATCCCTACCTAGAAAATAGAAGAAGGGGTTAGGAAAATGAAGATTGATGGCATAGAAAAGATTGAAACACAACAAACAGTGCTAAAAAATGCTCCCATACCAACCACAAACATAATTGAGAAAGATCTAATGTGATAGTTTGCACCTCAAATCAACATTCTCAGAGGGGAAGAGAATAAATAGAGCTCAAAAACATAAAATCCAAAAACAAAGTAATCAAAATGAGGGATAAACAATTCCTTAGAGCCAAACTTGCACAAGAGATAAATGTCATTAATGCAGAGTTGAGGGGTAGGTTAAGGTTAGGATAGAACACTTACCAACCAATGGAGTTCAAAGTTTGGGCATACTCATGACCACCAACAGATTGGTATGCAAGAAAAGGAAACTCTGAAACTCCAAAAGAAAACCCATTGGGAACCTGACAACTATGATGCTAAGGGAAACCAAAAGAAGAATCACCTTTTGGGGAGATCCCTACTAGCATAGTTGAAAGGAAAACTCTAGCACTCTAACAAGACAAAGAAAACACACACAAAACCTATACTTAAGGACTTAAACATAAATCCAACCCAAATTTGAACAAGGCAAAAAGGGAGAAAGCAAAAGGAACAAAAAGGGGTCCCTATTTTGTGAAGGAAAAATAGGGTGTGTGTGCAAGGTGCAATAGATCCATAATCCACTTGTCACATTTTTAATCTCCATTTTTAATTTTTGAAAGTGTTAGCCATTTCTCTATACCTAAAAAAGTTCAACCTATACAAGATGTACTCATATTGATAATCAAGATTTATACAAGTCCAAAAGTTCCCTTTCTCCCATGGATCAATTGAGCTACAACCAACTTTGGTACTAAATGTCAGAAATCTAACACAATTACCAATCCTTGATGGCTTAACATTGGTACTAATGATAGGAAATCATATTAATCTAATAGAAGAATATTTGTAAGATAATATAGAATCAAAGCATTCTAGCCAAAAAATACACACAACATAAGATATCCTAGGAAAACTCTTTCAAGAAAACCCATTCTCTAAAGCACACCTAATGTATTATTATCGACAAATTTAGCTGCAATACAATCTAAGTATCAATGCTCTATTAGGAGAAAGAGAAGATCTTCACCTCAGAAGATGATTTGTTTGTCACCTCCAACACATGCTTTTCAACTTGTGAACAATCCACTAACATCCCAACTATACATCCATAGCCATAATACAATGTCATAACCAAGAGCAATAAGAGATCAATGCTTTTCAACCATGGAGGAGAACTAGTAGCATAACCTTGCCTTCAAACAACCTTGCCACATTTCATCCCATGCACTAAGTACTCCATATATAGGCAAGGATCAACAAGACAACTTACTATGAAAGACTTAATAAGTTTTCTAATCAAAGCACCCAAGTGACATTTCCAAAGTAGGTGCCCAAGTTTGATTCTCAATTCAAGAGTCATTACAACCTCCAATGCAAAACCCATGACCATTAATTAATTCTTGTTCTCAAGATGATGTGTTTTCATGTGACCCCCCACATACATTAAATTCATTTTTCTAATGTTACATACAACTACTTCCTAGGAAAATATTGCTCTACCCAATGTGTGGCCTCCTAGTCTAAGATAGACCACAACTTTACAAATTATTAAATATTTTATGCAAGGTCTACAACACCTTTCCTCAACATATTCATTGGGATTTTGCATCTTGCACTAAGTATGACATGCTTCCTAAGGTCTCTCATGTTGGCTCCTTGCTAACTAGGCTTAGATGGTTACACAACCATTCTCATAGTTGCCTACGTTCAATATGGGTTTTCCCTCAAATCAATTGGGTGCTCACAAAAAGACCTCTACCATTGCCTTTCCTTTTCAATGCATCTCCATGGAAATAAAGATGTTGGGATCCTCTTTTCCTATCCAAGAGTGATCTTTTAGTTACTTTACCCTTTGTTGATCATATCGCTCAAGATGGGTCAGAGGTTCTCCATCTTCCTAAAGAGGAGGTTTTTTTGTTTTTTTATGTAGGTCTCTCTCCCACCCAAGGATAATCCTCCTCCACCACATTGTGCATTCTGGTATATCTTCTTGCTACCATGGTTTGACCTTGATATGTCATATGTTGATTCTGTTTGGTTGCTTCTATTTAACAAGAAATGAAGATTTATAAATACCTACCAACCTCTTTTTATTGGTTGGTATGCCCTTGTTAATTTATTTTACTTCAACCAAAATCTAAAGACTAAGGATTATCTATTCCACCAATTTAAGCAAGAATAATTTATGCATGGCCAAATATTGAAAGGTATTCATTACACCAAATTTGCTTGGTCCCTTATAGTATCAAACCTTACATTGAACAAAATTTAATCCCAAATAAATTATTTGTGAACTATTTAACATTACTAACAAACCCAAAACTACTTAACTACTATATTAATTTAATATATAAACAAATAAAAATGATTCTCATATTATCTCTTACTACTATGAAAAAAACTCAAACTAAAACATAATCTTCAATTTATAAACCCTAAATGTTTTTATATTTTATAACGGTGAATTATTAAATTCATTAAATAAAGTTTCCCCTGATGCTAGACTTGGAAGAGCGAGAATGTACACAAATTTAGTATGAACCATAACCCTTCTATATAACAGCAAAATATCCTTTCTTAAATAAAACTGTTTACTATGTATAACTTAAGCCAAAAATATTTGTAAATAAATAATACAACTTTATTTCTATCCTTAAATCCCTATAAACTACTTAATCTTTTAAACATTATAAAAAACAATCATTCATTCGGAAGAAATTCAGTACTCCACAGCTTGACACAACTTTTCAATCCCCCAATCTCTTAAAACTGTCGTTATGCACAGATACATCGCACACCTAAACTTTTTTTTGGTTCCAGAAAACTTATTTAATCATGGTTTACAGTTTTTTCTATTGCGTAGATAGAGGTGATACCTAGTTTTACAGATAAAAAAAGTTTAACAACAGGTGGAATGAACAAGTAAGCATAATCAGAGATTTAGAATGTCAATTTGGGAACACATTAACGGTTTTGTTTGAAGAGGATAAGATAGCAGAAACAGCAGGTTTCTTGATTAAAATCTATAGTAGAAGAAGATAAGATAGCAGAAAAGCAGGTTACCTGATCAAAATCTAGAAGAAGATAAGATGGCAGAAAAGCAGGTTACTTGATCAAAATCTATGGTAGAAGAACCAAGATCAGCAAAGAGTTAAAGGACAGCCAGAAATAGCTGCTGTATTGTCGGTTGGTTCGTTTGTTTGGGAAAATTCAATTTTACTTCAGGTGCCATAAACCATCTGGTCATATAGACCTCATTAAAAACTTTCATTTCACTAAATGCCGTAAGATGGAGTGGCAGCTAAGAAAAGCCTACTTTATTGTTTGAGGTTCAAGTTATTATACATCTAAAATTTTAAAAACTGTATAATAACTAAAAGAGACATCAAATTTCCACAGTCCATCATGATTGTAGTTCAATATTTTTGGAATTAACTGTGTGCGAGTTTTTTAACCTCAACGTTTCGGATCACACTCCATGATGATGGGGTCACACTCCATGATCCATCATCAGGAGGAGCAGCAAGAGAAGAGAGAAGTATTGAACATCAATCAGCCTGTGCAACGAGGCCGTCCTTGTTAATTGAAGTATATGCAGAACCAAGAACAAGAACAACAAAAAAGCGCTTCATATAAAATCGGCAAAAGACATTGAAAGTGAAAACACAGTTTCACTGCAAAAAGCCAAATATTTTCTTAGTTTTAGGAAAGCGAAATTGGCATTAGAATACGCTAGCTAATTCGGAGTAGTGTGTGTCGAAGAGAATTGAGAAACAGTGAGGGTATTCATGGAGCAAAGCTGCATTTGAAGCGCCTGTATATAATCAATGGTCTCTCCCAATAGCATGACAGTGTCCATAGCACGGCCGCCGGGAATGAGAGTTCTGAGCCTGTCCACGCTCGTCTGCTCTTTCTTCTGCTTCGCCCGTGCAACCACACTCCTCATCCATCTAACACACGAAACATTCCATTTGCGCGATCTGCAGCAGTGAAATCTTCTCACTGTTAGCTTCCTTCGCCATTGGCGGCTCCGCTTATTGTTATATTTCATACTACTGAAACCCCAGCCTCTGCAACCACAGGAGCGTATGAAGTGTAGGAAAGTTGGAGAGATTTTAGTGTGTCGAGCCAGAATGTTTCGACTCCACTCGCTGCCTGAGAAGCCTCTAGCAGTCATGGCGACTGAAAGCTCCGCCGAAATTTTGACAGCTTTAGCCCTGCTGCTCCTCCTCAATTCATCTTTTAATTCTGCACTCATTTCGCCCCTGCGGATGCAAACAAGCGCGGCCAGGAAACGAGTAGTGTATTCCTTTGCAAATCTGGAAGCCCTAATTGAGGGTAAATTACGCCCCTCCATTAAATCTCTCAGCGTAACCTAAAACCAAAGGCAGACTAACACTAAAATTCCTCCGAGATCGCCACATTTTATGAAAAAAAACCAGACTTTCAATATAAATAGGCCACTACATGTTAAAAATAAATAAAAGTATTAATTTTCATAGAAATGTATGTGATCAGACGTATGTCAGTGGAGAATTCAGAACCAGAGATAGAATTTATTAAAGGTGTAGATTCAGTCCAGAGGGCTTGGGATGCTTGCACACCGTCCCGTATAGCAGTTATTTGAGCCTGTTTAGTAGGGAATTCTTAATTTATGTTCTATGGTGTAAATTCCAAAACCCCAGTTGGGATTTGACACTAATAACTTTGGGCATTGGTAAGTTGGGATTTGACGGTGTGCATGCAGTCCAAGCACTCTGGAATGAATCTACACCTTTAATAAATTCTTTCTCTGGTTCAGAATCTACTACACTGGTAACATTGGAAGCCTCATGTTTGCATTTCACTTTAATATCTGAGATATGCCATTTTTGATAATCCCGTCATTCACGATGTGACTTTGTGGGTCGTCTTCTGAAGTTACAAATCTTTCTGGAAGATATGTTTTTTTTTTCCAGATTAGTGTGTACTCATGACTTGAAGATCGTCGGTGGTTTTCTGAGATGCAAATCTTGCTGCAAGATATGTTCTTTTTGAATTGAAGTTAGTGTACGCAGTGATGCTTGGCTTTCTACCAGCTAAGTGATACATATGTAGGTAGATATATTTATTACTGAAGACATTAATTGGGGACACACAAACAAAATGTGTGTATTATTAGATTGAAATAAAAAAAAGTATTGACAACATAAATTGGTTTACAAGATTACATGTATACCTATAGGAAAAGAAGAAAGCATTAAATATAATTAAATTAAATTAAATCTGCTTTAAAAAATAGTGTTCAAAATTATTTTTGTTAATATAATTGTCAACTGATTTTTTATTGTAGAAAATTGTAGAATTACTACTTCTTGTTGAATCAATTCTATGATGAAATGATGATGAATCTTTTTATACTTTGTTCTCACATGGAAATATGTATCTGTGAATCAATTCTATGATGAAATGATGATGAATCTTTTTATGCTTTGTTCTCACATGGCAATATGTATCCTTTGTTATCTGTATAATACTTATATTATCACAATCTATAATAGTGGAGGAACTCCACTATTGTTGCAAATCTCTCAAACTTCTTTTTAGCCAAATTACTTTACAACATATTGAGGTTATTGCTATATACATTGCTTTTGTTGTAGAAAGAGAAATTAGTTAGCCATTTCTTTGAACTCTAGTGAATGATGCCACTGCCAACACTAAAACAATATTCTAAAGTTGATTTTCAATCATCCTCTTAATCAAACAAATCTAAATATGAAAATCCAACTAACTTCAAATTCTTTATTGTTGTGTAATGAATGTTATAATCCATTGTGCCTTTGATATACTGCAAGATACTTTTTTTCCAGCCTCATATGTTTGTCATGTGGATCCGTCATAAATCTAGAGACAAGACTTACTATAAAAGTGGCATGACTAGTAGCTATAAGACATGTCAGTCCTTACTAGCCTTATGAAAAGAGGCCCATCAAAGTTGTTTCCCTCATCTTCCTTGGTCAAATTTTCACCTTGTGTTAATAGAGTTGCTGTTGGAAAGAGACACTGCTAGGCATGACATATGTTGTCATTGAAGGTAACTAAGATCATCCCAATCATTCGCATAACACAATTTGTGCATACCGGAAGTCAGATTCAAAATTTGTCTAAGTCTGGATAGTTAGGAACAGAGCAGCAACAGGGTTCGGTATTTGGGTCCGGATCTCTCCGGTGGGAAGTCACGATTAGCTGCGGATCTAGGGGAGTCATGTGTATTGTCAAGATAGTCTAAATCTAGATTGTTGTCCTCCGGTGATGAAAGATTCAAAAGATATTAGCCTCTGAGTACCAGGGTCCAGTTTGTCAGAGCAGACAGAAGAAGAACATGCTGACCTTGAAGAAGATTTTGATTCCAGATGTATGGAAGTTGTTTGTTGGACAAATGATAATGATCAGTGACAGTGGCCGACATGAGTAATGACTTTCAAGAGCAAGTTTTACTCTGCACCTTAAGTTATGCATAGATCTAGCTGATAGAGTAGAGCATTCATAAAAGTTCTAAGTGTTGTTGAAGTTGACTGATAGAATGATTGTATATCATATTGTAGATATATATAGCCGATGAAATTAGATGATTCAGTGTGTGAAGTGTATGCGAACAAGGTGTATGTGAGAAGAGTAGAAATCTAAAGTGCGAATGAAGGCATAATAGTAAGAGGAGCAGAGCAAAGATGAAATGCGTAAGATCAGTTTTTGTACTTAACTGGAACTAAAATTCTTGCATAAGTAGATGCTATTAATCAGTTCAAATCTCTGTCATTATCTTGTAATATCTCCATAGGCAGTGAGCTTCTACTTGAGCAGTGAGCTCTGGGTAGTGAGCGTGAATGCATGTGCATTCCCATTTGTAAAAATACTTTTAACAGGATATTAATATTTGTGGGTTAACCCCCACCATGGTTTTTCCCTTAACCGAGTTTCCACGTCAAAATCTTGGTGTCAAATGTGTTATTTATGTTTTCTGTTCACATGTTATTGATTGATGTTGAAATGTTTATATCATTAAATTGATTATAAGTAAAAAGGACTGAAAATGTGTGACAAATGATTCACCTCCTGTCTCAGTTGTCCGGACCTAAACCAACAATTGGTATCAGAGCAAGGTTCCTTAAAAGAAGCTTAACAGCTTAACGTAAGATCTTAGAAGAAGTTTTTCAATGGGTTCACTCAAGGATCAACTTCAGTTGGCTCTAAAAGACCTTGATCAGTCCAAAGCAGAAATCTATAATTTGAAAAATGAAATCAAGGATGCTGATGACACCATTGAAATATTAAAAGACAAATTAAAGAAATCTTTAGGAAGGAATAAGGAGCTACTTCCGTAATTATCCAATGTTTATGAAGAAAATAACATGAATGAAGCCTTGAAAGAAAAAACAAAGGAGTGTGATAAGCTATCAAAAGAAGCTGATATTCTAAAAGTTGAGATGGAATCTAGGGTAATGAGGTTTACCAACAAAATTGAGCAAAGGAAGAAGATTGAAGAAGATTTAAATCAAACTCTAAGAGAAAGAACTGATGAATGTTACAGATTGGACAGTATTGCTGGTCATCTAAAATCTGATCTACAGGAAAGTAAAGACAATGAAAGAGATCTTGAAAGACAAATTGTCATTCTTAGACATGATCTAAAAGTTGCAAATGAATATAAGGAGAAGTTCAAGATAAGTTCAACTAAACTTGAAGCAATACTTGAGGGTCAGAAAATAGTTGAAGACAAGTATGGTCTTGGATATGAAAAAGGTGAAAGCTTCGGATTTGGACAAAGAAAATTTCAACCAAGGAATGAGAGAAATAGACCTAGAAGACCTCTGATAAGACAACCTAATACTCAAAGGTATCCATCTTTCAATGCAAATTCTTTCAAGTGCAATAAATTTGGTCACAAAGCCACTCAATGTAAAAGTAGAATAAATCAAAATAATCCATTCTTCTCTGGACAATGCTTCAATTGTAAGAAGTATGGTCATAAATCCAATGAATGTAGAGGTATGCTAATGAATGATAGAGGAAATAGAAAATCCTTCAATGGAAAATGTTTTGCATGCAATAGATTTGGACATATGGCAAATCAGTGTAGATCAAGAGGAAATCAATCAAATGGGAAAAGAAATGTTGTGTGCTTCCATTGTAACCAATCCGGTCATTTTGTAAGATTCTGCAGAAGTAGGACCAATGAAGGAAGATGTCCAGTAAACAGAAAACCAGATGAGCAGAGACCAGACAAGGGCAAAAAAAAAATTGAAGAGAATGAGATCCAGAATGAAACAAGTGAGACATGGGTGAAGAAATCAACTATGAACTAGAGTGATGGGTCCGTACCAGAATCTGGTGTAGATAATTCTTTAGGCAATTAAATTAGGAGCTCTGGCTCAGGGGGAGCTGCTTTAAAAATCAAAATCCCCCAACTAGTAGTTGAATGCATGGTTTTGGCACAATGAGAAAAGGTACCTTGAATTGACTCAGAACATTTGGAAGGATTTCTGGAAGAAAGGAAGTGATTATGGCAAATTGGGAGTGATACATGAGAAATTGTTCAAAAATAGAGCAACCAGATGTGCTAGGGCAGAGAATTTATTACAAAGGCAAATTAGGTGATGCAAAGCTTAAAAGGGTCATTCATTCCTCATTTGAAACACTTTGCATCTGGAGAAAACAAGAAGGAAGAAGTGGACGAGCTTAGAGCTGAGAATTCTTAAGATTTGGAAGCAAGAAAAAGATTTCCAAGTAAAAACCTTAATTTGTGTAACGAGGTATTTCCTATTTTCTGAGAAATCTCTTGAGTTCTTAATTTTTGCATATGGCTACTCCTTTAGTTGTTGATGTAACTAAAAGGCCCCGACCAATATTTAAGAAGCAACCACACAATCAGTTGAAGTTGAACTGTTGGGCACATTCTTTGAGGTTCCACATGGTGTACTGCATGTTGAGGATATTAGGGCATACATCCACTATAACATAGATGAATTTGGAAACCTGAAACTCTTGGATTTGCTTAACAACTAATTAACGGATGATAGGCACAAATTGAAACCAGAATACAAGGCCCTAGAAAGCAAACATTTTCTGCAAGTCATTAGGTTTCCGACATTTGATGAAAATGAATGGGTTTGATATATTTTGAGCCAAATACATGATGAGTTCATATGGCTATTGAAACCATTCAAGATCACAAAGGATGTCATCAAGATTGTAACCAGATTAAATTCAACTGGTGGATTGCCCTTAAGCCGTGAAAAACTAGATAGTGACTGATGCTACTAGTGCCAAGTTTGATAGAAGGGCAATGACTATCAATGATATTATAGAATCGGATATCAAATTCGCCTCCATGGTGATTGGGTACAAAATTTACCACTCCAATAGAGAAAACTTTGTCTCCGGAACTATAATATATGCAGCCTATCAAATGTTAAAAGAAAATGTTGATTATGATCTTTGTGAAGTACTATGAAATCAATTGATTGAGATTTTGAGCAAGATAAAGAAAGATAAGAAAAATTCCTTCAAATATGGTTCCTTGATTATATGCTTGTTCTTCTATTTTATGAATGAAATACTAGGAATTCAAGGTGTGCATTGGACAATTGATAGACTAGTAGCATGGCAAATAAGAGACCACCTTCTCAGCCTTGGTGACTCCCAAGCCCAAAAGACTGCCATTTGGGGCTACTTCAAAAACTTCCAGAGTTTAATGCAAGCAAGGGAGAGAATCCCTAAAACAATTGTGGAGAAGTATGAAAATGACATATGTTTCATGGTTGACATAGACCAGTGCTTGATGGAAGCTATAGAACCAAGGATAGTTTGGATAATGCCTATGGGTTATGAGGTGGATGAAAGACTTTTGGATATGTATGCTCAACATCTTTTAAACACACCTAAAGATACCTCTGTGGAAAGGTTTGGAACATACACGGAACTAAGTCTAAAATTGCATGTGGAACTCAGATAGCCTAAGACCAAAAGGAAAGTGTAGAGACAAGTCGAAAGGTATGCTGAGAGCATTGGCCTAACCAAGGAGGTAGTAAAATAGAACATAGAAAGAATTGAAAAGATGAAGAAAAAAAAATGACCAAAATATAGAAGAAAAAGCAAAAAGTGAGCTGGCAGTCGCTTCGGAAATCCCACCAAGCTCCTCAAGGAAGACAAGGAGTTCTGTAACTCTTGTTGAGCAACTCTTGAGTCCACTTCCACTAAAAAGTCTGAAGCCACTCCATTCAATGATGGAGGAAAAAGAAAGAAAACCAAGGCCACAAGAACCCACAAGAGCACAAAAGATGATGAAGAGACAGAGACAAATGAAGAAGTGAAAGAAATAAGATCCAAGAAAGCCAGAACTTTGAAGACTTCTAAAGATCGGCCTTCTAGAAGAAACAAGGATAGTAAAAAGCTAGTCATTGGTAAGGTCGCTATGACTATTGATGAAATTGTAAAAATAATCACTATTCATGAAAATTTAAACCCTGTCAGAGTCTACTATGATAATTTTGATCAGGCAAATAAGAAAATCCTGGAAGATGTCATCATCACATATTTGAATAAATTCAATAGAGCTCTGTTGGAAATTTTACAAGAACTCCCTAAAATCTTAAGGAAAGTCCTGGAAAGGAGGAAAGAAGCAGCTAAGGATAAAGACATGGAACTCAGAGAGTATGTTCTCTCCACTTTGTGCCCTGTGATGACTAGAAAAGAAGCAGACAAAATCCTTAGAGAAGTCAAAGATAAATTCAGAAGCAAAGTCCAGATGAACAAACTTATGCTTGGTGAAACTAAGGAAATTACAAAAGAAATAGAGGAAATTTTGAGAAAGGCCGTAGACAAGGACAAGTATTTTATTATTTCAGAGAAACAAGTTGAAGAAGACAATTCTCTAGTTCCGGAATTGGAAAGATGAAGAGATTAACTAGAGAATTGATGACCAAAGTGTTAATTTAGATCCTCTAGAGTTAATCTATGAAGAGACTAATGTTGGATTTGACTCATCAAATCTAAAAATTGGAGAAGTTTAGGAAGAGGAACAAGTCAATCAGGAGGACATAGAAATGGTAGACAGAATAGTTGATGCAGGGGTAACCTCTCCACCTGATCACTCTAGAAAAGAAGAGGATATTGCTACCACATAGAACCCTCCAGATCAGGTAGGAAGTGGTAAGCAAACAAAAAAGAGTCCCTCTGAAGAAAACATAGAGAAGAGTAAAACAGAGAAAGAGGAAGAAAAAGGAAAGAAGGACAAGGCAAAAGAAGATGGTGCAAATGTTGAAACACCTAAAGAAGATACTGAGAAATCAAGAGAACAAAAGGATTATTTTGAAATGGTTGCAAGAGACACTGCAGATGCAGTAAAAAGTCTTCTTGAAAAAGAAATGATTGAACTTGATGAGCCCGAGCTACTCCAAGGTCTATCCAATCCAGATGCTCTCTCTCTAATTCAATTAATGAAAATAGCATCATTCACCCAAGTAAAGGCTAGAGAAAAAATGTTAAAGTCCCACATGGAGGACAATGAGCTACTAGGGCTTGCAACTAGAATTTTGGAGAAATTAATGCCAACCTATTAGAATAATCAAAATGATTCCCCCTTCGGACATCTAAAAAATCTTGTAAGTTCAGTAAACTCACAATTTGAGTCTTTTGAAAAGTCTACGGAGGCAAAAGTTCAGAAAGAATTTTTGAACAAAAAATTCAGTCAAGTTAAGAATCTGATAAGAAGTGATAGGTTGATACTAGGCATTAGCATAAAGAGCATTCAGAATGCCTTAAGTGATGGAGGAGATATATATAAGTTTTTCCTATCATGGTCTAAAGTCAATGAGGATATTGAAAAGAAGATAAAGGAACAAGAACATAAAATATCAATTCTATCTCAAAATTTTGATCCTCTAACTGCCTCTCCTATAAGTCAGGAATGTCAGGTTATTAGCTTGACAGATAAAATAAAGGAACTTGAAAAAGAGAAAGGCAATACTATGAAGAGGATGTGTGAACTTTGGGGATTGATTGCCCCCAAGTTGGAATCTATGCATATTGTCTTAGCCAAAGCCCAAAATGCACTTCAGACAAGTAATCCTCTGGATCTGGCAAAAGCATAAGCATATGCATTTTTGTTGAGTGGGCACATCTCTATTTTGGATGGAATGAAGAGTACTTGGGCCTCTAAACTTGCGCAAATAAAAACCAACTTTGCAAACATTCTCAAGTTCATGTAAATAAGACCTAATGATTATTTGTACATATGCGGCAGTATATACAGAATTTTTGGAGAGTTTTGGATTGTGGACCCCACCCTTTGCCATTGATGTCAAAGGGAGAGTGAAGGGAAGTGAAAATGAGGTATTTAGAAAAGGGGGAGCACCAGAATAAGTAAAGTACATGACTATACAGACAAAGGGGGAGTTGCACTAGACACTTAGTCATTTTTCACTAAGTGTTGCCATCAATGCCAAAGGGGGAGATTGTTGGAAAGAGACACTGCTAGGCATGATATATGTTGTCATTAATGGCAAATCATCCCAATCATCCGCATAACACAATTTGTGCATACCAGAAGTACGATTCAAAATTTATCTAAGTCTAGACAATTAGGAACAGAGCAGCAACAGGGTCCGATATTTTGGTCTGGATCTCTCTAGTGGGAAGTCATGATTAGTTGTGGATCTAGGGGAGTCATGTGCATTGTCAAGATAGTCTAAATCCAGATTGTTGTCCTCTAGTGATGAAGGATTCAAAAGATATTAGCCTCTGAGTACCGAGTTCCAGTTTGTTAGAGCAGACAGAAGAAGAATAGGCCGACCTTGAAGAAGATCTTGATTCCAGATGTATGGAAGTTGTTTGTTGGACAAATGATAATGATCAGTGATAGTGGCCAACATAAGTAATGATTTTCAAGAGCAAGTTTTAGTCTACACCTTAAGTTATGCATAGATCTAGCCGACAGAGCAGAGCATTCATAAAAGTTCTAAGTGTTGTTGAAGCTGACTGATAGAATGATTGTAGATCATATTATGGATATAGATAGCCAATGAAATTGGATGATTCAGTGTGTTAAGTGTATGTGAACAAGGTGTATGTGAGAAGAGCAGAAATCCAAAGTGTGAATGAAGGCAGAACAATAAGAGGAGCAGAGCAAAGATGAAATGTGTAAGATCAATTTTTGTACTTAACTAGAACTGAAATTCTTGCATAAGTAGATGCTATTAATTAGTTCAAATCTCTGTCATTATCTTGTAATATCTCCATAGGCAGTGAGCCTCTACTTGAGCAGTGAGCTCTGGGCAATGAGCCCGAATGCATGTGCATTCCCATTTGTAAAAATACTTTTAACAGGGTATTAATATTTGTGGGTTAACCCCCACCATGGTTTTTCCCTTTAAAACCAGGTTTCCATGTCAAATCCTGGTGTCAAATGTGTTATTTATGTTCTCTGTTCACATGTTATTGATTGATGCTAAAATGTTTATATCATTAAATTGATCATAAGTAAAAAGGACTGAAAATGTGTGACAACTGATTCACCCCCCCTCTTAGTTGTCTGAACCTAAACCAACAGTTGCTACTTCCTTACATGTTTACATTATCTCTTTAATAAATCTTGAGTGCATTTCACTTGAAAGAGTGGCACACACACATACACACCAATGTACCTCCATTCCATGGAGGTAATGAATTAATCCAAGACCATTCATCTTAAACTCCTTCATCATAATCATACATCATGCTAGAACCATTACTTGTATAACAAGTCATCTACATAAAAAAATTAATGTGAGCATCTTTATGTTTCATAAACAATGTGTGTTCATTTTGACTTCTAACAAAACCATGTTATTGGAGACAATTGTAAATTATAGAATACCAAGCTCTAAGATCTTGTTTCAAGGACAGGGATTCACTTGGTGGGTGATACTATACCACATTCATTTCTATTGGAGATTTGTAAAAAAATAGATTCATATGAACCAAGTTTCTAACAATTTTTAATGTCAAGATAATATGAAAAATAACTTACTAGACATGTTTTCAAGCATCCAACATAAAAAAAATTAGTAAATAGGGTTACCATAGCTAACACTATCCTTAATGTATCCTAACAAGCACCTACTGTAATTTTTTTCTTCATAGCATATTCCATTCTAGAATTACACATATCCTTTAGCAACTAACATTTCCTTATTCCTTTCAATTGTATCATCACTCTTATATTCTTTTATATATCCAATTCTCTTCTTTCTTCTATTTACCTTATAGAGAAATTTTTATATTTCTTAATTTCCTTCATTTCTTCGTCCATTACTTCACACCATTTTTTATTCTTCACCACATCTTCACAAAAACCCAAGCTTTGACTTTAATTTGAGAAAATATAGAAAACAAACCTCATTCAAATCTCTTGATAAATAGTGTTATGATAAATTTCTCTTTGAATATTTAACTATTTTTGGATGACTTGGAGTTGATGCTACATTCACAAACTTATAGTTGAACTTGAAAATAAAGTTCATGGTTGTGAAATTGCACTCCCAAGAGGACTTGAGTCTAATATCTTCCAAATTAGACCCCTAATTTTTTTATAGGGAATTTTTTTTAGAATAAGATACATGAAAATCTTTCACATCTCTAACTCACTCCTAAAGAGTCCATGGGAAACCAACATGCTTCCATAAAGTGATATTCAAAATCTATCACTATGGAACTGTAATGGATATAATAGGATAACTTCAGGTTCGACCTTAAAGTTAGAGGATTTTCATACTTGTGAGCCATTTTAATTTTCACCAATCCTAGAGGGCATTTCAAGCCTCTTGTCCAATTTGGTTTTAAATACCTTGAGCATTATTTATGGGTTAGATGACACACATATGAATCAAGTTAACATAAGAGGAATCAAGAGACACCCTATCTCTTGAAAGGAGACTCAAAGGAGAATTTTCCCAAGGTTCTATCCCCCTAGGTCTTGATGTTGCAAAGATATCCTAGTGGTAGATTTTTAGTGTTTCACAAGGGGCCTATGGCTATGCTAGTCTAAAATAGAGTGAATTAGTTATTCATTAAGGAGAAATTTGGTAGTTTACTTCATGGTAGTGTTTGAAAAAAGAATAAGACAAAAGATAAATATAACTAGCTCATAATCTAACCTTCTCTAACTGAGTGATTAAAAAGAAAAAGACAAAGGTATAAATAGAAATGAGATTAGGAAAAAGAGTGAGTGAGAGGGAGCCAATACTCATCCAAAAGTGGATCACTAGCCTATGAGAATAGCCTTATGGGTTTTGTTTAAACATCCATATGATGGTTTGTTGGGCATAACTTGAACACAAAAAAAGTGCAATCTCCAAAGGGGCAATGAGCAACTTAAGTAGGGACTAAGGAGACCATCATGTTTCATGTGTGGGTCTTCTAGTGATACATGCCTATGCATGGAGTACATAAGATATGACATTGAGGCACAATGAATATTTGCTCACAACAAAGGAACTCATTAAACCATAATGATTTAGATTCGTGGATCCACATACTTAGCTTGGAAAATTAGAGAAAGAAATTAATTGATAGTCTTATTAAACTCAATAATAGTCAAAAGATTTACAAAGGTCTAGTATTTCTTATCTCTAAATCTTCCAAGGTCTAGTTCCATCTAAAACTAAAAATGATAAAGAGTTTGGTTTATATAGACTTTTACATTTTACATGGGTCAGCAAGTTTCCTTCTCAAGCCACTAGACTCAATCAAATTACAACAATTGTTAGTATCTAAAGATATGACTTTGATGTCATATTTCTAATTGAATTTGATTTAGAATCCTAAGAAGATATGATCCACATTAAGTTCTATAGAGTTGTGATTCCCTAGAATGATCTTCATAGTGTCTAGGTACTGGATTCAAGCCACTCAAATATTCATTTAGATTGTGTATACCTACAATAAATGCTTAGGTGATCAGGCCAAATTTGTTTGCATTTAGTTCTTATCTACCTTCTTAGAAATTAGTAGTGATCTTCTAGATTATTCCATGTTAGCATCTTCCAAATGATGTGCTTGCACATGATGAAAGATAATTAGACCTCAAAAAATATTGCTAAAGCCGTTCGTTATCACACATTAGAAAATTTAATTTTAATTTATAGCCTTTATCATGCAAATTTTCATGTTGTCTAGAATATCTCATGTAAATAATTCTTAAGTTTGTCTATGCATATTGCATTCATATTGATGTGGCATGATAAGTGTTGGTGTATAAACTCTTATCTTAGACATTTACACTAACTCTAACCATAGTTAAGAGACTTTCACACTTGTCACTTTGACCATATCAAATTTGTTAGCTATTTTGTAGATGTGTTGACTCAATTTGACACCTAGTGCTATTCTTGTGGATGGTTACTCGCCACCTATCCTCATATTGTGGAGATTTGGGTATCCTATCTTGCCTATTTAGCTGTGGAAGGATTTTTTTTTGTAAATGCAAAATTTGAAAGGCCTATAACTTTTGCAGATCAACTCAAAATCAAGTGATTCCTTTTGAAAAAGTGCATGGTTTTTCATCGCCATTCTAACTAGCCCAAAATCACACTAAAATTATAAAGTAGCTATTTGAGCTATTTTAACGTGGCCTATCACACTCCTATATTAGTGCTAATTTTGGGAAAATAAAAATTAAGGGGAGAAATCAAATCAAAAGGTGTAAATGATGTGAATGCACTAATTTTATAAAGTTCCACTTCAAGGGGGGTATTAAGCAAGAATAAAAACACTAAAACACTCAACTTATAAAGTTCCACCTTAAAAACTAAGTTCAAAAATGGAGTTTAATTCAACTTCTCAAAACTTGAAGGTTAAAAATAAAAGAGAATTCAATGCCTCCTTCTTAATAAATAAGTCAACAAATGGATTCTTAGTTTTGTTACAATGGAGCACATGTCACCTTTCCAAGAGGTGTTTGTGAGAATCAAGCCATGCAATACTTTCAAAATTCTGATGGACGATATCTACTACAATGTTCTTGGCAAGGGAACTGTAAAGTTAGGAAATGGAATTGCTCACAATGTCTTTTACATTCCTAAACTTTTAATAAATCATCTCTCTATCTATCAACTCATCTATTCTAACAAAATAGTTGAGTTCACGGCCAAAACAACACTTATTAGAGAATCAGAAAGTCAAAAACTTGTAGCAGTAGCAAAGGTTTGTCACTTCAACTACAGCTTCATCTTTTCACACTTTACATTAGGAGAAGACGATGTGGATTCAGAGCCTAGTGTTAATTCACAGCTATGCTCAGTTGGTTCCATATAGTAGGTTGATTGAACTCCAACTAGCATCTTTGTTTGTAAATGCACTCATATAGTGTCATGTAATTAAGAAAGTGTAAAGGGAATTTGGAAATTGTACTTACACTGAATTATAAAGTGTAATGGGGGGTTGTAACAATCACAACTTGAATCGCACAGATTCTTATCTCATTCGTATGCGCACTCAATGCACATCCTTGATTCAGTTTTTAGTATATTTCTTGGACCTACATCCTGGTCTTCATCCCTTGATCACTACCAACTTCAATTAGTTTGCTGAATGGTAGAGTTTACAACTTCAACATGCTTCAGGAGTTCTTCATATCTACTTCGGAATTGGCATCATCTTTTGCGGGGGCTATCTAAGCCTTTCCTTTTTTTTTTCTCTCTTTTGGGGGGTAGTTTTTTCCCACTTGGTTTTCTATCTTTCTCCATTTCTGAGAGATTTGCATTGTGCATGGGTACCTCACTAGGCTAATAGTCGGGACCCATTTTTCATAAAACTCACCTAAGCTATGCTTAAGGGGGGGTTTTGGTGTATAACTCTTATCTTAGACGTTTACACTAACTCTAACCATAGTTAGGCGACTTTCCCACATGTCACTTTGACCATATCAAAGTTGTTAGTTGTTTTGTAGATGTGTCAACTCAATTTGACACCTAACTCTATTCTTGTGGATGGTTACTCGCCACCTAGCCTCATATTGTGGAGATTCAGGTATCCTATCTCACCTATTTATATTCGTCTATTTGTGAATACAATGTGTCGTTTTCATAGAAATACCTAAATAATCCAAATAAAATTGATCTTATATGATATCTTCTCTTTTTTTGTTCAAATTCATCTTTCTTTTATTTTCATCATTTTTCTTTTTTGTTCTCTTTTGACGTTCTTTTCAGCTCCATTAGATAGAAATGAAGCTCATTTCTTGGGTTGGGGGCCACCATTGGCATGCAAGAAGATCAAATTTATTATATATCCTAGATACCTAGAACCATAATGCATCACCCTACAAACTAAAAAGTACAAATGTGTGCTTAAAAATTGATAATTTGAATGAAGTATTCATACACTTAAAGACAAGGCAATTTTGAATTAGACAATCTTGTTATAAATTAAAAAATCTTTAAAGTCTAGAAATGCTTTTGAAGTGGAAGAATGCATATTAGAAACATAGAAGAACATGGCCTAACTAACATGCTTCTATTCAAACTTAGGGCACAAACTATAGATTAGATTGGAACTGGTGAGAGATAGGTCAAAACTTATTCAAAAGGAATGCTATATCGAAGAATAAAGCAAGGCAAAACCTACACAAAAGAAAGAGCAAAAAAACTAAAATATACAAAATTTTTAAACTAACTATACATATATATACAAAGAGCATTCATGACAATTACTCTCAATGTTACTCTTGCTTTACTTTTTCAAAGTGTTGAGCATGAGTGATTGGATTGTTCAGGTTCTCAATTTTACAAGCTTGTCCTTGAACTCAAAAATGATAAGTTTACATAGTCTGGGCTCATATTAAGGGTTCCTATCACATGCAAGATTAAGAGTTGTGATTGTTCATTATTGTCATGTTTAATCCAAATGCACATTATTTATATTAAACTATTGTAATAAAATAATGAACATGAAAATACATGGGTGGGGAGAAAGAAAATTCTTGTTTTTGTGTGATATTAGTAGTGATGTATGTATATTGATCATGCATCTCCAAGTCCTCATTAGAAATTAGTTCATCTTTATGACTTCCACCATACTTCTCAAGAACATTAAAAATGCTCACATGATCATAAGATAGGAAAATTTGTCTCAAATATAGTAATACCATGACCATACAAATCTACACTACTAGAATTAGGAAAAATATTAACACATGTATTAGATTCAAAATCTAGTGCAAAGGTATATCAACCTATTTGCATGCATTTTCATATTTTAACCCAACTGAATCATCATTTTTATTAGAGAAAACATGCTAATAATCATCTTTGTCCATCTAATAATAACCAAGGCCATCAGGAATTTAGGACAACTATCCTCTCCATGTTGAGCAATAAGATGAATTCTATAGTGGTTAGGTAATGCAAGGTCAACTAGCTCCATAGAGAACACAAAAGCTAAAATGTCATTGCTCAGTTGTGCTACCATGTCAAGCTTATTTTTTGTCTAAGATTTTGGTAAAATGATTAATCAAGCTTTGATATACAATAGGGGTCAAGACATGCATCCATTTTATTAATTTGGGTGCTTTTTGGTGTTATTTCTTTGGATAGAATACCACATCTTTCTTCATGTTCACTCATGCTCAATTCAAAGTTAAGGGAAACTTTGGGGAGTTTATTCATGCACATATCCAATGCCATATTCATTAGATTCATTATTTTTATCAGTAAAACATGAACCATCTTGACAAACATCTATCTTATTTACTTCAATGACTTGGGATATGTCTTCATGTGAAAAGATGCTATCATTTTGTTTATCTATGTTATAGTAATGGGTAAGGGTCTTAACACCATTTTTTATACTTGGCTCAACCTTGCAATCAAGTGATTCATCTTAAACCTAGACAAATTCAAGCTTGCTTGCATTTGAGTTATCCATACCCACCATTTGTAACAAGAATGAAATTTGGCTCCCCACATCATCATTAGAATCAAAAGAATTCAATTCTTGGTTTTCATTGAGGCTAGGGAAAATGGTCTTGAAAGTCTATGCCTCATAAGGAATTAAATTAGGCACATGGGTATTGGCATTCAAAATATATAGACTGAGAGCTAAATATTGCTAAGGAGTGAAATTCATGTGATCTTGAACATATGGTAATGAAGGATATGATGATGAGTCAAACTATAATAGCTTGGCATAATCAATAGAATTTGGGATAATATGTGGTTGCATGTAGCAAGGGAGATATCTCTAGTTTGTTGAATAAATATTGGGAAAGCACTCTGAACCATGACCTTAAGGTGTGAGTCTCTGATCTCCCATAATGGCCTCATTAAAAGCATCCATAAGATTTTGAACTCTCGGCACAATCCTAACAAGCATTGATGTTAAAGGGTTGAGTGCATGCAAGTATGAGTGCAAATAGGTTTCTTTTGATAGGGCAAAAGGGGCTTCAATCCTACTCAACATTTTTGAAAATATGATATTAAAAGTAAGAATTATTTCTCCAAATTCATTTTTAACAACAACAAACTGCATATATGCTTCCTTGAGGTCAATATTTTCTCGAAAATATTCAAGAAAGTAATTTTCAAGCTCCATGCAAGAATGAATAGAATCTAGGGCAAGCACATGAAACCAGTCATATGTATTCTCATCAAGCGTGAATAAGAAAACTCTACAAGTCAACCCTTCATGAACAACAAGGAGTAACAAAGTATCTTTAAAATCCCTAATATGCTCTTTTTCTATTGTTTTACCATTAGGGGAGTATCTTGGGAGTATTTTAAAAGTCTTCATGGGGATATCATAAATTTGCCTAGAAATGTTAATTAGGTTAGTTTTTAGCCAAAACATTGTCATCGATAATACAAATTCATTAGAAAACTTAAGACATGCAGCTAACATTCAACCAACACAATAAAATCAAAACTAACAAATAATAAACTATTGAGATTTGAATAAAATACATATAACTAATTTACTAGATTTTAGACTAACAAGCCAATTGACCCAAGGTATTCTAACACCATTTTATTCACGAGTTAGATAACATGCATGTGACTCACCAACTCAGGAGCAATTAAGAGACACCTCCTCTCTTCAAAGGAGAATCAAAAGACAAACTTTACAAGGTTCTATCTCACCAAGTCTTGGTGTTGTAGGGATATCCTAGTGGTAGATGTTTAACTACTTCACAAGGGGCCTACATGTTTCTAGTCTAAAATAGAGTGAACAAATAATTCATTAAAGAGTTGCTTGGTAGTTTATTTCAAGTAGTGTTTGTAAGAAGAACAAGACTAGAGAAAAATATAAACTACATCATAATCTAACGCATGCTAATCAAGTGATACAAAAGGAAAAAGACAAGGGTAGAGAGAGAAATGACATCAAGAAAAAGAGGAAGTGAGAGGGAGAGAATGCTCATCCAAAAGTGGACCATCAACCTATGTGAACCTCCTATGAGCTTTGTGTAACCATCCAAGTGATAGTTTGCTAGGAAAAACTCAAACATAAAAAAAATGTCATCTCTAAAAGGGTAGTGGGTAGCAAGTAGGGACTGAGGAGACCACCATGTTTCATGTGTAGGTTTTCTAGTGATATATGCCTACTCATAAAGTACACAAGATATGATGCTAAGGCATACTATAAATTTTCTCACAATAAAGGAATTCATTAAACCATAATGATTTAGATTTGTGGATCCACATACTTTGCTTGGAAAATTAGAGAAAGACATTAATTGATAGTCTTAGATTAAACTCAACAATAGTCAAAAGATTTACAAAGGTCTAGTCTTTCTTATCTCTAAATCTTCCAACCTAGTTCTGTCTAAAACTAAAAATGATACAAAGTTTAGTTTATATATAGACTTTTACATTTTACATGGCTTAGCAAGTTTCCTTCTCAAGCCACCATACTCAATCAAATTACAACAATTGTTAGGATATGAAGATATGATTTTGACGTAATCCAAGTCCTATGACCACTCCATATGTAAAACAAGGTCATCCTCATTTTGAGGAATTGAATGAAACATGATCTATAACAACTTAGGTGCACTTATGACAAGCCATTAGGTTTACACATAAGATACTCTAAGGCATTTGTCTACTACTAGTTGGGTGTCCACAACTTAGGTAAAGATACATGTAAAGAAATTGATCTTTTATGATATCTTTTCTTTTTCTATTCAATTTCATTTTTCTTTCATTTTTCTTTTATGTTACATAAACCAAGTATCTTTAAAACACTTCCATTATAATTTTGATTAATTTATGTATACTATAATTGAAATTTTTGTTATTAAGAAGATTTTCTATTAGAGTTGGTTTGGAAAGAGTTTGAGGTTTGAGATGTATAAGTGCTTTAAAATCAAATCTTTTTGCAGGATGATATATTTTCCATAGCTCATCTAGGTTTTCTATGCCAAGACTTTAATTTATGGTATGCCAATCAAAACTAGTTTTGTGTTAAATGTAGGTAACAAATTCATTTGGTTGATGGGGTAGAAATAATAAGGGGATATAAAAATGTAACCAAAAAGGTAGATACATAGGATACCTGATGAAAATAGGGAGGCATTTTAATTATACTAGCACGTATGTAGATGAAAACATAAATTTGAGGGGTAGAAATGAAACTAGGGGTGTTTATTAGTTCCTTATGAATGCATGTTCTATGTCATTGGTTTATTAAGTGAATCCCCAGGGATTCAACCAACCCAAAGCTACCATGTCGCTACCTCCACATGTTGCTACTTCAATATATAGAAAAATTTACCATGTGGGCCTACCATTATGCCTATGTACCTACTCTCAATCTAACCACCATGCAACACATTAATAAATGGTGGTAATGAAGATGCCAGTGCATCTTGCCACCTACACCACTTCACTACTATGAACCTACCCACTAGCATTGATGTGAAGTACCTTAGGCAATCAGGGAAATATATGGTTACTACTTAATCTCGCAACTACGATCCTAGTGGATATTAACTAGTCACTGGGCCATTATAATATCTCACACTTAAGTGAAACTAACCAATGATATAAGTCGCTAATCTTGAATAGAAAATAAAGTGCAGGAGAAAAATAAAGACTTAGGCACATGACCCAGGTCATCATGAGAGGAACTTGAAGGTTGACCCAAGTGTAAGGCTATGAAGATCTTTGTAAGAGTAATGAGTTAGGACATATGGGAATCAATATAGGGACAATACATCCGAATAAAGGCACAATAATGGAGCCCAATTAAATTATGTTGGGATCAATTATCACTGTTAGGGCATTAAAACACACTAAAGAGCTAAAAAGAACACACTATAAAAAATAGTATTAACATGGGTATTTTGGGTCATCACATCTATTATTATATAGATTTAATAACAAAAGTATGATTTAAATCATAGAAATTTTCATTTCAAGAAAACATCCATTCTCATAAACAAAAGGAAACACTTCAATCCTTATTTATCAATTTTAACTTTTATTTTAATATATATTCGAATCATAAATTTAACCAAACACAATTTTTCTAAGTTAATTGTAATATTAATTCCTTTATTAATTTATTGACTTAGATATCCCCTCAAAAATCTATATTTATACAAGATAACAAATCATTCTTGAAGTTCGAATGCTTAAAGACATTCATTTGTATATACCAAAGGCATTAAATAATCCAATAAATAATAGTAAAAACAAATATTCAACCTTAGTTTCTTTACGTAGAAAATATTCAACCTTTTAATAGCTTCTTTACGAAGGAAAAGAAAATATTCATTGATCTAAACATATCAAGAATTACCTTCGATTCCCCCCTCCCCCCAAAAAATCAAAAATAGGAAAAAATCCTAAAATCCTCCACTTTGGGGGCTTTCATTAAAAAATAACACCTCCTCCTTGGTTTTTAGAGTATAACATAACAAAACTTAATGTAAAAATAATTGGATATAGCAAAATACTAATACTAAAATGCAAGATAGGTAAGTAGTTGTATACATTGTCACCAAAGAAAGTTATTTAAAAGATTAGTCACAAAAAGATTAATATAATTAAATAGTAATTAAAGGATAATTGGATAGAGAAGATATCATGGTGGTATAACTAAATAATAGTGTTTTAGTCTTGAGAATGCAATTTGATTAAAAAGAGAATGTTTCACTACCATAATATTGAGATAGTTGAAAATTTAATCATTAAGTGTAAAAGGGGAAAAAATAACAAGCAAAAATAAAGAGAATTCAATTTTTATTCTCAATAATATCATCCTTATAGTAATCTATAAAGACATCATTTTATTTCAATAATACAATATAATAGCTGAAATATCAATTAGAATGAAAGAAATGTAAAAAAAAAACTTAAAACATCTTTTAAATTTTTTAAGATAGAAAGTACTTTATTAATTATGCTGATAGGTGTTCCCTTAGTGAGGAGCATTAGATGAAATACATAGATTGATGGTGGAGATTAAAAGGATTACCATCAAATAAATCTAAACCATTGAATTTACAATGAATACATGATTGTGACTTAGAACCTTGTCATTTTATGATAAATCTATAATTGTGACATGGAAAAGATCTATTGATTGTTCTTGGCAATGGATATATGATCTTTTCCTTATGATCTTTTTAAATATATTTGTTGATGTTGTGGCAATGGATAAATGGATGATGGAGAAGGAGATAAGTATGGAGATGACAAAGGGTAACCCATCCACGTCAATGGAACGCTAATTATATTCACACTCACTGTTGTGTTTTACTATAGCTGATGATGCTTACGTGCCAACATTCCATTTGATAAAGGATAATTGTTTTGACCACTTCCTTGGCTTGGAAACTTGTAAATTGGATGATTAAACAACTAAGGGAAGTTAAGTTGTGTTAAAAAACATGGAGAGAGATCAATTATACCCTACACTTCCATTTGATTATCTTCAATCGATAGCTTGGATAATGTAAACCAATGGGTGTTTTGTAACACAAAGTTATGTCAAACAAGGGCACTTTGCTCCATCCCACTACTTTCTTTCCAAAACTTGTCTTGCAATATATTTGAATGTTTAGAGAGTAAAATTTTGATCTTTGTTAAGTCTTAGTTGCAACTTCTTATTCCAAATAGGATACACTCACCATCTTTGTCAATCTTCATAGATGCATTAGAGTAAAAATCATCATTGTTGCATACAATGATATAAGTGTGCATCCTTCCCTCATACAAATCTCCCTAGATGACACTGAGCTTCCTGTTAGGTTTAAGGTGCCATCAAACTTGTAAATCCTATGTAATTCATTACTTCTAATATTGTTTGTAAATCACCCATAAGGGATGAAAGGTTTCACCAATAGCAGTCTTGTTTCAACTACATGTTTATATCCAGTCCTTGACGCTAATTCATCCACGATAGGGGGTCGCAGGGGGGTTTCCCCCCTGTGAGGGGTCTGGGGGGATCAATCCCCTGGTGGGGGTTCGGGGGCAGCACCCCCGAAACCACATTTTATTTATATTTTATCATTGTGAATTTGGACCATTCGTCATTAGGTCACAAATCTAACGGTTGATATTTTGTTAGTTATCTTTCCCTAGAAGGCAACCCCTTTTTATAAGGATATTTGTACTACATTTTTATTAGATTTGAGAGTAACAGGGGCCGCTGGATTGAAGACTGGAGAAACAGAGGAAGTGCATGTATTGTAATCTCATATTTGAAGATAATACAACTTGGAGCCTCTTTTCTTGGTGGAGTTTTTTACCCGAAAGGGTTTTCTCCACGTTACTTACTATGTTATGTGTTCAGTTCTTGATGCATGTTATTTCTATGTAATGGGTTTTATTTCTATTGCAATCTCCATTGATTCTACATTGTTTAGAGGATAATAAGGTTTGAATCATATTTCCGTTGTGTGGTTTGCATCTTCATTTCTAACACTTCCTTGTGTGAGGATCACACAAAATATGAGATAACCTCACCGCCCTCATCTGCTGCCCACCACCAAAAGAGTGAGGCACTTCTCTTTAAATTTTCTATATTTGTGCACAACCATTTATGTAAATAAAAAAAAATGGTGTATTTGCTAAAAGACAAATGATATTTGTATATCTATGGATGCATAATTTAAGTGGTTTTTAAACTTAGTTAAAAATAGTACATTTGTGCCTTGAGAATTCTTCATTGGTAAACTTTAGTAGGATTTCTTGTTTAGCCTTTACAGGTCTTAATTACTTTACAAACATAATGAAGATAAATAAGCCCATATCAATACAAGAAATTTTTTTTTCTAAAGTCATCAATAGTGTAAGAATCACTGATTGACTCAAGCTACCGGGATCACTTGCAAAACCTAAGATTACCTTCTACAAGAGAAAAAAACATAGAGGATAAATTTGCACAATATTCGATGCAATAATGAAATTGGATCAACCAAAATTACATATGAGATATTTCTTTTATATTTACAAGATGAGAAAATCCCAAATGCTTAAAAAAGCCCTAAGTAAACTTAATAAAGTGTAATTAAATATTTAATTACACCAACACCCCCTTAAGTGCAACTTAGGGAGAATGAGAAACATGCAAATAATGCAAAGATGGGTCCTGGCTAGAAGGCCATATTAGGTACCCATGTACAAACAGTCTCTGAGAAATGAAGAAAAGGAGAAAAACCTAGTGGGAGAAAACTCCTCCCCAAAAGAGAAAAAAATAAAAGAAGTGATGGAAGAAGGAATCAAAACTAAGAACCCTCAAAGATAACATCCATCATGAAAATACAATCAATAAATATGTACAACCCCCATAAGAGAAGATGTAAGAGAAGGTCTGCCAACCCCCCTTGAAGTGAGAAGGATGGAACCCCATGTGAGGAAATGCTCCCTCACGAAACAGAAATGAGAAGAGAGACCATGCAACCACTCCTCAAGATGACTCATGTAGTGCTGGTAGATGCTCGACAAAGGATGAAAATGAAGATTCACGAACGTTGAACAACTATCCTCCCCTTGGAAAGAAATAGAACTATAGATGTGTGCATAATATCTTCCCATTCTAGATAGGAATATACAGAAAGATAATGCCTTTGAACTCTACACATGATCCAAAGACAACAATGAAGCTCTTGAAAATTGCTCAAAGGTCTCCAATCTACTGCCAAACTATGGTCCTAAATAGGAAAATGAAGAATAATCTTTGAAGAAGAAGATGGTGATGCAACTCCATCAAAGTTTTCATCAAAGAGGAATGGAATACCCTCCAAAGTATCTCCCAAATCTATAATGTGGGACTCTACAAACAATGATGATATATTTGGTAGAAATGTGTCCCAATGAGCTATCTCTGGAAGAATGATTATGCCCTATTGCAAGGAATCATTGGAAGCACTTGGAGAAGCAACCCTAGACTCAGATGTAGTAATAGGTGATTCAGATGGGTATACACTTGCTATATTAGGAGATTATGGCAAACTGATGCCATTGGTAATGTACAAATGTTCTAACTGATCATGAATCTTGATTAACAATTTTAAATCATCAATTTTCTTCTGCATGCATTCATCTATCATGTATGCCTTTTTCTCCGACAATAATCATATTTTAATTTCCACAAACTAGGAGACATGATTACACCAACAAATTAAAGTGTAAAAATATATAAGCTGATATGAAGCCCACCAAAGAAACAAAACTTATCCAGGTGCCAGTATGTCTAAGTTATCAACCAGAATGTGTAAAACTAACAAACTGAATAAAAGATACCTAGGCATGAATCTAGAAAAAGTGCATGGATGGCTATGTAGAGATCCTCAATACCTTTCCAACGTTGCAAGAATCATGAAAATTAGAGATTGTGGCAAAAAGTTATGAGCTTGGAAGCCAAAAAAGTGATTTGGACTTCAACCTACAATAAATGTCACTAGAAGAAAAATCTGGAAAAAATAACACCACCAATGAATTATGCTCAGAACCTACTTTCCAATGCCTATTCGTTTGTGAAAATCTGACTTTGTTTTCCCAAGTTATGCCAAAGAGAAAAAAAGCCCCTCTTTAGGGAAAATTTAGGACTAGAAAAAGGCCCTTGAGACTATGTCGGTGATGCCTTGGTGGCACTTGGGTGGTCTGGTGGCCGCTTTAGCTGACTGAGTGGTGTTTGGGTTGCTATGGAATGGTGGCAATGGAGTAGAGTTTTGGAGCGGCAGGCACTAAGGACAAGCGACGCCTAGTTTTTTGGGGCCGTTGGGGCTGAAAAGAATAGTCTGCAATGACCTTTTTAAGGGCTTGACGGGCCCAGGCAAGTGTTCATGAGCCCTCTTTCTAGGCTAGGAACTTGTTTGTAGGACCCAAAATGGGTCTGCTCAGTCGAATTCTAGCTTACGTGTCCCAATTCGGGGCACATAGTGTCGATTTATTTATTTATTTATTTTTAATTTTTATTTTTCCATACGATAGCTGTATAAATGTCGTATGGGCCTGAGGGTAGTTTTTTGCCTCAGATGATCCTGAGTTGGATTTTGGCGATTTGATAGTCATTCTTAGGGTTTTTAGGCCTTTTGAGCATGATGGGTCGGATTTGACCCAAAATGCTCCAAAATTTAGCTTTCCTCTGGATCCCAAAAAAAGACACCCACTATAAACCCTTGCAGATTTGGCCTCCAGAGCTCAAATCGATCCAAATAAAAGGTTAATCTAACTACTTTGATTTCTTTGAATCTAATGAAAAACTTTATTTTACACATAAATACACCTAGCAAACGACTCTTGCCTGATTTTCTCTAGATTCGAGAAAGGGCTTGGAGATCTGAAGCTCTGATACCATGTAAGAGTCACTGATTGAATCAAGCTACCAGGATCACCTACAAAACCTAAGATTACCTTTTATAAGAGAAAAAAACATAGAGGATAAATTTGCACAATATTAGATGCAATAATGAAATTAGATTACTAAAATTACATATGAGATCTTGTTTTTCTATTTGCAAGATAAGAAAACCCTAAGTGCTTAAAAAATCCCTAAGTAAACTTAATAAATTGTAATTAAATATTTAATTACACCAACAAATAGAATCGGATTTGAAATCATAGTAATTATTAAGCTTTGAATTTGTGGATATTATTTCCATGCATTTAGATAGATAAAAAGAAAACCAGACAAATGAGAAAAAGTAATGCCTCTTTGAGAACATTGTATCAATCTTGGTTTTATTTTGTCACAATAGACTTGTTTAGATAGATTCCAACTTTAATTAAAGCATGTCAACACACAATATAACTTACCTCTATTAATACTTGGTGCAGGAGCACCTTGCTCATTAGATTCATTTAATTGGCAAATACTCATTAGATTTATTTAATTGGCAAATTTGTAAATTTGAACTTTCAAGTGTAAGAGAAGGAGGTTGAAAATGTAAAAGTTACTAAAAATGCAAAACAAAAGCAAATAGGGGAATACCAAAGGTCATAGGGTATTTTGAGTAGTTTCATTCGTTTGGGAAGTTAGAAACTGAAGAGTCTTGTGTAAAATGCCTTTAAAAGGCCTTATTTACCTTTGTAAATTCGTGGGTGATTGAAGGAATGAAATGGAATGTTAAAAAAACACTGTTTTTCTGTATTTTCTTCAGAAAATTTGCTGTTTTCAGCCCTTGTACAGATCTGTATGGACTCATAAGCATGTGAAAGTGTATGTATGTGATAATATAGACAATCACCCTCCATTTCCTTTTCGTTTCATGCATTTTGGTTTCGTTTTGTGAAAGATATTGCATTTTTAGTAAAAACTGTCAAAACCTTGATTTAGAGTAACCAGTTTTGGGAAAAATGCCATAACTTTTGTTTCCACTGTTGGATCTTTATGTAACTTGGGGAAAATGTCTGTAACTATGTTATCTACAATCTGACCAAAGCGATCGACCTCATTTTGTGTTGTGTGGAAGTTATGTATGACTGTTCGTGGCATTTCACAATGACATTTCTGAGTTTGAACCCTTGTAGCAGAATTACCAGTCCGTTTTTAGAACACATTTTCCAAAACAACCCAAACCCATTCTAGAGTATGTTGTGGGGAGGCATAATAGGTATCTAATACATGTCTAAGATTTGCATTTGGATGTTTATACAGAAAGTTATTGGGACTGTTCTCCGTTTGTAGGCTACTAGCCTTTCTTGGGGTTTGCGAAGGAACTAGTAGTTTGAAGTTTGATCCACGTTTGCCAATGGATGGGATGGGATCTAATACATGTCCAAACACCATTTCCAAGAAGAATTCAAGAACTTTAACTGCTGTTCCCACTTTTCCATGAAGATCCTTGTTTTTGGGCTCATTGGTGTAGTTGAACCTTGTTGAATCGATTCCTCTTCCTTGCATCCCATATGCTCTGCATCAATACTAAAATAAATTAAAAACTTTTCCCAAGATCAATAAATTCATCTTGTGGATGACATCCATAGTTTCAAGCTACCAACTCATGAATACTATAGACATGCTTATTCTTAGCTTTGATATTTTTTCATGTTGTCCTAATTTTATTTCCAGTTTATATATGAAAATTATATATGTGTGTGTGGGTGGGTGGAAACAATTGGATTATATAAAAATAGGCATTTGCCTATTTTAATTAAAAATACAATGAAAAAGCATACATTTATAAATCATAAATTGTTCTTTGGCTAAGCTGCTATGGCTAGGCGAATTAGTTTGTCAAAGTCACATGGGGTCAAACCTGGATGAGTAAGCATACAATTATGAATCATAAGTCAATCTTTGGTTAAGTTGCTATGAGTAGGGGAATTAATTTGTCAAAGTCACATGAGGTCAAGTTGCTATTCCACCACTAAGTCATTCCTTTCATGGTGGAAGTTTAAATTCTATTAAGAAGTGTATTTCAAGTCCAACTTAGCCCTAAGGTACATTCATGTTGAGATTAGCTATGATACCATATTCAAAATTCCAAATGAGATAGAATTTAGTTTTAATAAATTATTAAGGATTTAGTTCTAATAAATTTTAAACAGGATAGAATATCAGCTATGATACATAGATTTCAGTTCTAATTATTTTTCTACTATTTTTCTATAAAAGTTATTGCACTTATTTTTATCCTACAAACAAATAAAATTAATTGCACTAATTTCTATCGTACAAACAATCCATTAATAAATTATATACATTTCTTATATTTTCAATATAATTAAAGATTTGACTATTAAAACAATCTTAATTAGCCGATAGGCTTTTTATATGTCAGCATTATAGTGCTCGGAATTATCTCACGCCGTAAAAAAAATCACGCCAGAAAATTTTCTAAACTCGTCGGTTGTTCCTATTGGCATATTCCTTGAAACTCCTATGAGTACAAGTGCTAGTATGATAAAAAACTATCCACATATCTATTGGATTCATATCTATTGAACTTATAAATCCAATTGGTAGTATTAAATCCATAAAGAAGATAATTTTCTTCTCCATAATATAAAGGAGGGATATTTATCCTTGATCTAAAATTTAAATCTTATCTCATCATAACCCCATTGCTTAGTTGCACATCTACTTTTGGAAAGTTCAATTGTAGCTGGCCTATTGGCCTATTGGGACACTACAAAATACAATACAATTATATTACAAGACTTGATGTACAAGAGGCACACTGAGCAGGCCAAGAAGCCGCACGCTTGGGGTCCCTACTAATAAAGTAAGAGGAAACATTTGGCCAACATCATCCAAATTCACATCCAGCTTCTATACAGATGATTAGAAGTATGCTCCCAACAACCGACAACACAGAGAGACCTCAATAATCGTACACGTTGAGTTGCAGAGACCATGGAAGGCAAAGGGAAGCCTTTCTCTTTGCGGAAGCTTCACGGATGTGGAGAATGCCCATCCATCACCACAAATTTGGAAATCTGGGTGTTCTCGTTGTGCGTAATATATCTATCCATCATCCTCCCCAAATGTGTTGTGTACGCAATTACACCATCTGTTGACAACTCCGCCCATGCACATGTAAGCGTATCGGTTCCTTCGCCCTACGAACCGCTGGTTTTCTCACCACTATGGCCGATGTGAGATTGATGCGAATCTTCTCCACTGTCAATTGCATCGCAGCCACATTTTCCATAAAATCTTCCGCGGGCGATAAATGGGCGGCAATGAACACGATCTCGTCCTCGTCCTCGTCTTTCCATGCATTCAAAGTATGGAAGAAGTTGAGACCCGGAACGTCAAACCATCTCATGGCGATCCTGCTCAGTTTTGAGCGATCAAAGTAAGACGGCAGTGCCCTGCGCTCCTTTAAAAATGTGCTCAGGGTCTGATTGTCGGGAACATGACGTACTTGTGGGTTATTGCGAAGTCCGTTGTAATATTTTAATCCCACTCTAGGGGAAGGACCTACTAGCCGTCCACCCTAACTTTGCGTACCCTAAGCTCTTAAATGGTACATTGACAAATTTTTTTGAGTTTCTTCATATGTGATTTAAGAGCTTAAAGCTATTGTTTCCACTTTTGGGTAGTCACAAAGACTGTAGGATGAGTCGTTCCCTGTACAAAGGTCCAAAAGTGGTCATTTGGAGGTGTGGACCGATACCCATGCATAGACGCACTACGACCACCAAAAAAGTTGTACAACTCCTCTAATTAATATTCTTAATTGTGCACATATATATTTAAAGACAAAAAAAAATAAAATTATTGTTTCACCTAATTAAATCAAATTAGCACTACTAAGGTTTAGGGTGTCTTGTTTTTTGGTTCAAAACGCCACGTTAGGGATTTGTGTTGGCATGGACCGCACTCCTATTAATATCCACTTTATAACATTTCAAGTCCAAATACATAATGCTTTTTGCGCCCATTGAAAGACCTAGCTTTTCACCCTAATCATTTTTCAACATGCTTCCTTGATGGCCGCCGCACTCTCCATCATTTCAGAAGCTCGTCGAATCCTCTCCACTCGACTCTAGGGGTTGACATGGGTGTTCCAAGTAATGACTTCCATCATTTCTCCTTCCAATTTCCATTGAAGGCACTAGTTTGATTTGTGACTTTTATGGAGTGTTTGTCTTTTAAATCATACTATCGTGTGACTGTCTTCGTTTCATCATTCCTCTAGCTGAATTATAGGCTCTTTCAGTCATCATTTTATAGATGGGTTCTCAATTTCATTTTGTTTGTTTTTTTAGAAGCAACTTGTAAATTGGGTTTTGTTTGATTAGATTTAAATGTGTCATTTTGTATACGGGTTAAAAAATGAAACCCCCGGTATATATGGTTTCATGAAACCATATATATTGAGGGTTTCATTCTTTAACCCTTGTATATATTCAGGCTTCATATTGAAAAATCATTATAGTGTATATCGAGGGTTTCAATTTATAACTCGTATATAGTTAGGGTTTGTATTTTATACTGATTGGGTGTGGGATGTAGCTTGGGCACCTAATTTAGGGCTTCCCAAAAGCACTATTCACATGATGGGACTGTAGTGATATGGACTCAGGGGAAGGAGGGAGATAAATGGGAGGATAGGGTTTTGAATGATTTTAAGACCCCTGTATGGGGGGTCAGTTGGGCATTAACTAGAAACATATTGGTGCTTGTTAATAGGAATAACAATGTGACACTTTGGAAGGAGGTAGTGAATGGAGAGTGGAATCAGGTCACCACAATACAATAATTCAATGTTGGTTTCTTGGTTTTGTTGTTTTTTTCTCTCTTTTAATGGTCTAGATTATGTATTATCTTGAGATCTCTTTTCAAAGTAGGATCGATTGGTAATTTTTGATTGCTAGGATTATTTTTCATCCTGGAAATCCCTTAGAATAGGATGGGAGCTTCATTAATTTGGCATATATTTTTTGTTAATATTTCTGAATTGATTTACATAAATTACATAAATATAGAGGTTTGGAAATATGGGAGTAGTTTCTCTATTATGGAAAAAAATATTTTTTCCACATTCCTTGATTCATTAGTTTTTGCTTTCTTACTAATTAGTGAACATTTTGATGTATGAAAAATTTGGATCAATCTATTTTCAGATGCTTTGTAGAAAACTTGAATTACACTTATTGTTGAGAATTTTGGTCATAGTCTTACAATGTGATGTTTTTTCTTGTAAAATGTAGAGTGGAAATGGCATATTTTTTGGCAAGAAAGATTTATTTATATTATATGACATTGTAAACAATCATTTGCCCACAAATTGTAGTATATACAACATTTGAGACATCTTTACTGGCATAGAAATCACCACCACAACATGTGTTCAAATACAACAATGCATCAGATTATACATTGAACTATTTGTTGAATTACCAAAAGAGGCTTTAGTGATGGCTAAAAGAGGCTTTAACGACGGCTAAAAGTCCTCATATGATTATATATTTATGCAAAAAATACAACTACCAGAATGCCAAAGTACATATGAGGAAACAAGCATCATTCCTTGATGTTTTAGGTTTGGACACCCAACTCATCATTAGTAGAAACAATTGGGTTTGATTTTATGCCCATATAGGCAAGGTATTTCCTTTTACTAGGTACATGGAGGTGATGGAATTGGAATTTTAACATTTGCAAGCAGGAAAGGTATTTTCTTATATTAGTGGATTTATTAGACATAATTTTTAGAGTCTAAATATAAGCTATTAATGATAAGTATATTAATGTTTATCATGTTGTAATGAATTAATATTAATTATGTCTAGTAACATAATTAAGTAACTTATACAATGTTAGTTACAATTGATGTAACTTCCTCATTAAGAAAGAAACGTACACCAACATTCCAATGTGTGTCGGCTTCTCTTAGTACCTTATTATAATAGTTGGTATCAGAGCCAGTCTCATGCTTGGTTTATTCCTTATCTCAGGCTCTCTAATTTAAGAATGCTTAGAACTTACTCTTATGGTGTGTGTAAGGCCATGTTATTGTGTTCTTGTTTCCATGTTAGGGTTTTGTGTTGGCATGGACAACACTCCTATTACTATCCAATTTATAACATTTCAAGTTTAAATGCATAATGCCTTATGCACCCATTGAAAGAGCTAGCTTTTCACCCTAATCATTATTCAAAATGCTTCCTTCATGACTGCCGCATTGTCCATCATTTCAAAAGCTCACCAAATCCTCTCCACTTGATTGAAGGCGTTGACATTGGCGAGCTGCTATATATCTACACATATATAGTTGTATATACACATATCTATATATCTATCTATGTCTTTATACAACTTCAATCAATGTGTCTATTTCAATATTATCAAATACATATTTTTCATATTTCTATACTATTGTACATAGGTCATGTTGACACCTGAAAAAAATAGTTCCCAACATGCACCTTTTTGTCCCAAATTCAGTGAAAATCCCACTTTGTGCCTTTGTTGAAGAGCCCATCATTGATACCCGATCAAAGATATTTCCCATGGGTCTCTTTCAGTAAGTTTCTAAGTGTTTTCCTTTTGAAATGCAAAGAAGAAACCCCCAAAAATGTCGAAGTCCCAAAATCCTAAGTATTTCCTTGTGTTTTATGCCTTTTCAGAGTTTCAGAGTTCAAGGTTCCCTTCTTCACCATGCCATGTTTGTCAGCTCTGAACTCTGCCTTGGTTTCTTGCCAAAATGCCTAAGTGTATTGGGCATCAGAGGTTAGACTTGCGGCCTTTCGCCTTCTGTGGAGCATGTGTCAACAGGAAGGCCCAATCACGAAGAGTCTGACAACTTTGCATCCATGCAGAGGATAGTTGTCAGAGCCAAGTCAGCTCTACGCTATTGCGATAGGTTGCCACATGTACAAGGTCAACTGAAGGAATTTGAAGAGTTGTATTAGTGTGTTCCATGTGGACGTAGAGCGCATGATTGCGACGCCAGTTAAGTGGGACCCGATGAGGGGTGATGCGAACTGTTAACACATGGCCGAATTTGAATGGGGCCTTTTTTTTCTAAGTTTTGTGGGTGGCGATAGGTTTCTTTTTGTCCTTCCTTTTGGAAGGCGGAAAGCGTAAGGCCCAATGGGCGAGGTCCGATGAATTAAAATTCTTCCAAGTGTTGAGGAAGGTGGAAGGATGAAGGCCCAAGGCCCGCCCCTGGCGACTTTCGTTCTTCTAAGTATTTCAGGGTTGGCAGTTCTTTTCATCCTCTTCCAAAGAAATGGTGCAGGGTGGAGGCCCGACCTCTGAAGTCTGATTTGTCAGCGGCTGATTAATTGGGCTTCCATACTCGTCCCACTGCCTAGGAACACGCTAACAACCTCTGGGATTGCCAATAATGCGAAATGGGTGGTTGAAATTAATGTTTTTATTATAGCTGGTGGGGTTGTTGAGGGCTTTCCTGCCCATTTCACTCTCAGGTCCACATTAAGAAGGCTATAAAGGCTAGATCATGACTCTTTTCAAGGGTTGATCATTTGGGCAATTTTCTTAGTAGGTTTAGAGATCCAAAGGCTAAAAAGAAAAGATCATTTTATAGTTTTTGTTCTTTAGGAAACAACTGTAAAATGCCTGTTAAATATTTTGCAATCTTTGTATTGAATCATTGTTTTTCTCCACTGCTATAGGTGTTCTTCTTAGGAAACTTAATCGCAATTATGGTTTTCTCTTGCCACATTTAGTGGTATGAATGTAAGCTCTAATTTAAATGAATGTGACAATTCTTAACTTATTTCTAGGATCTGTGAATGATCATTTCAATATTACATAAGGAAGAACATGGTGTGGTGTTGGATTATTAAGCATTCTCAGTGATTGTTGAACACCCAAAATACTGAGAGGGGGGGGGGGGGGTGAATTAGTATTCTATTAATCCATTCACTTATTAAACCATTAATCCATTTGCCATATTCAATAACAGTAAAGAAAATCAAGCACAGAAAGCACAACCATAAACCATAACACATGAACACCAGGATTTTTACGTGAAAAACCCAAAAAGGGAAAACCACGACGAGTGTTAGCTCACAATATGTTATGTAGTATCAATAGCGAATTACAAAGAGGCTCACTACCCAGGCTCACTACCCTAAGGACTCATTGTCCAAAGAAATACTCACTACAAAACAAGCTCACTGTCAAAAGAAAGAAAGAGATAGAAGAGTGGCTCACTGCCAGAATGAACTGTTATAATTGCATCTGCAAATGCATGGATACAACTCCATTGTAGCTCAGAATACTATCTCAAAACTCTTCATCTTGACTACTATGTCACACTGCTCTGCTCTACACGAAACTTCTTCTTAAACACTTGTCGCCCTGATCGGATCACAAAACTTCATACATGTCACACACACTCATTCATATTCGCAACACACACACACTTCAAACACCAAAGTGAATCTCATATATATATATATATATATATATCCGCAACACTTACAAACTTCAAATTAGGTCAGCCTGCTAGGATGAGACTTGTAGTTATACAATGTGTACCTTGTCGGCCTAATGCATTCACCAAAATACTTTTCTAACCAAAATAACACTTGAAACACATTCTCATATGTCATCTCCAACTATAGA
This sequence comes from Cunninghamia lanceolata, assembly GCA_027924645.1. Classification (NCBI taxonomy): domain Eukaryota; kingdom Viridiplantae; phylum Streptophyta; class Pinopsida; order Cupressales; family Cupressaceae; genus Cunninghamia; species Cunninghamia lanceolata. The sequence continues at coordinate 4,288,032 of BSBN01000659.1, read as the reverse complement.
ATCACTTAGAACATGATTCTAATCAACACATTCTTCTGCACATAGATCCCAATATTAGGTCAGCTTCACAAACTGACTGTCACAGACTTAGATCAACTGTCAAATCATAACTTTCAATGTGGACCATAAAACTCCTTCAAATTCACAACTAAGACTCCTTAGGCATCCCAAGACTTGACTTCAGAACCACAGAACAAAATATTAACATGCGGCAAATTGCGGAGTATCAGAAGCTAGACTCTATCTCTGTCAAACACTGTAAATACATGTAGTGATACATAAGTCCTCACAATTGTCTTGTAACTGATGGACTTCAATCTTTGAAAATTTGGATTTAGAGACTTTAAACATGTGTTTACAACACCTTAAAATCGCAGGAGAAAATATCTAATACCAGAGAAATGCAGACCAAACCAAACAGGTGTTTTGTCCTGTTTAACACTGTACTCTACAATGCCGAACTTATGCTATTTGCAAATATACTTTCGGAAGTCATTAGAAGATAAAAATTTGGAATTGAAAACATCTAAGGGATACCACCATCTTATGACAATAACATAACTTGATCTTCAAATGTAGACCAATGTTGACCATAATACTGTAGCTCTGTAGTCTTCTCTGTGCTCTGTCAACACTCAGCCAAAATGCCTAAGTCTTCTTTCTGGACCAGAATTCTCTGTACACATGATTTCATGAGGATTACTATAACCTCACAACCCTTCTAAATCCTTATTGCCATCAATGACAATACTAATCAAATATCATGCTTAATCCATCTCAGTCATACCAGCAGTGTCTTCATTAATGATGTTTGCCAAGTTGCCAACAGTGATTTGGTATTGATATTCATGCACTTGAATCTTCAAATAGGCAGTCATATATTTCTTTGTGGAACTTGTGTTCCTTTGTTGAATATAAGACATTGTAGCCCAATAGATAGGCACTGGTATGAGAAGCTTGTGATAACCCAAATCTTTTAAAACAAAACTTTATATCAAAATCTTTAACGTAGTAGTAGTCCTTGTGTATCCTCATTCTATAGGATTGCCTTCATTAGCTATATAGGGGTCTTTATAACAACTAGTTGTTCTTGGTTCAGTAACAAATTTGGGGCCAAGAAGGCAATTTGGGTTTGGTTGTTTGATTATTTTTAGTTGTTCATATGGTTTTGAAGTCAATACCTACTTAGGTATACCCTTTGGAATATCTCTCTAGAGTCTATGCTGAGCTCAAAGTGCAAAGGAGTCTACTCACTCCTGTCGGTTGGCCAAAATCACCCTTAACTTGTTGACAATCCTCTTTCAAATCACCTTGATGACATCCCTAGCCTAGGTGATTTAGGAATGTTTTAGAGTTTCAGGGTGTAGTTATTTTGGGAACCAACATTTTGGCACCGTTGCTAGAGACCCACTGAATCAATTTAGTTCTGGTTGTTGTGATATTGAAATACAATGTTTGTTCAAGTTTTCTTCCCAGCAGGGGAAGTGGTGACTCTATTTTGCAACCCAGAAGATTAAGTACAGTTTGAAAAGAGTTTTACAATGCATAGAGGAAGGAACCAAGACCAATCTAGACATGACGAATCCTCTAGAAGTGCAGGAAATAGGAGTAAATGGAGGACAAGATACCCGAATGTGGTGCCTCCATTGAATACTATATATTTGTTGACCTCAGGAGCCAATATAATTATACTTCTGAGGAATCTACAGATAATATGCTCAGAAGAGATAGAAGAAAAAACAAAACTAAGTATAATGTTAGAAGAAATGAAAATATTATTGGCAGTGGAAGTAGAGATAGATCTCATGATCCACATTTGAGAACATTTGGGATGCTCAGTGAGAATGAAGAGATATATCAGGATACCAAGCATCCTAATTCTCCCATAGGATCACTTAGAGGTCGATGTGATAACATTCGGGGAAATGAGGGAGATCAACAACAAACCCTCATGATGAGGACAGAGAAAGAAGAATCCAAGATGAGATTGACATGCTTGATCACTGGTGCAGGAGCACCTCAAAACCTTGAAGAATCTGGAAGATTCCCTATCCAAAGTGTAATATTGTAAGGCCTTCGTGCCACATGGAGTCATGTCTGGCCGAGTAACGACATAATGTTGGGTTGTCAAGAAAAGAATTGTAACCGAACTGTAGTTTATAACTGATTGGCAGTGGTTGTTCATTTTCCACCGTGTGTAACTATCAATTGTGAGTCATTAAATAGTTAGACTCTGTTTATGTAGAGGGGTGAACAGACAGAGAGGAAAAAAAGAACAATTTGTATGTATAATCTCTGGAAGGAATAGAAAAGTTTTGGTTTCTGGTCTAATTACAAGAACATCGGTTTGGAGTCATTCCACTGGTTGGTTTCTTTGAAACCAGCGGAATGACCTCCATGTAGTTAGATTTATTCCTATTCTATAGCTTTCAGTAGTTTCTGTGGGTTGTTTGCTCGGTTACAATATGCAGAAGTAGTTAATGGTGTGGATTTTGGGTTGTGTCTCTAAATATGCATTTCGTGAATATCCAACAATTGTATGCCACAGACAATCTGAGTATATACCGCTTAAGTATGTCGGGTATACAGTTTAGGTGAATACGCCATTTGTATGTCGAAGACACCTATGTGTATATGTCATTTGCATATCGGCAGGGCGTAGGTTATAGTTATATGCGTAAATGTACATTTCGAATGATATAAGGGATGACCGACTGTATCGGTGACATCGAGGGAAAGATACATTGGAGAACCGGCAGTAGCAAGTCTATTAATGTGTATGCGAAGTAAAAGACATCAGAGTGACAAGGACTATCGGAATGACCAAATTTGCATTGATCTGACAATAGTGATCTCACTGATCGTATTGTATCGGAGTGACAATCATTAAATCTTACCGATGGGGATGTTATCGGCATGTCGGCAGAAGAAATAGAGTCATTGCCGATAGAGGCAGTCTTACCGACGGTGAAGTGGTGTTGAGCATATCGGCGTAAGAATCGTTATCGGCGGAGAAGGGTGGAGACCGGCCGAAGATGAAAGTCTTGCCGAAGGTGACATTAAATGCAATGCATATCGGCATAAGAATTATGATCGGGAGAGGGGATGAATGTTAGAGCGATAAACATTGTCCGGCTGATGGGAGTCTAAGAGAAACAAAGGCATCAGTGTGAGAAAGGACATCGGTAAGCAAGGAGAAAGTTACACCGATGGAGGTATGTCTGAGCGATGGAAGTCTATGGGACCCTAAGATCATCGGGGTAACGGTTTGTATCAGGATAATAAAACTTGAGCTTGCCGATAGTAGTATATCTTGCCGATGGTAAGGAAATCAAATATTTCGGTGCTAGTTGGACATACAAGGGTGTTTTGAAAGGAGACTAAGCTAAACCCTAGTTTTGTTGTGGGTTGATGGGTTTTTACACCCTGTCAAGTAAGCTTTTGTTGGATGCTCTATATCAAATTGGTATTAGAGCTAGCGAAAGCTCTGGGTGGAGGTGTTCTGTATTTTGAAGACAGATGATTAAAGTTGGTGACCATTTTGAAGATAAAGTTCATAAGAAGTATTTTGAAGGCTGGTAGTAGTAAGAGACTATTGCAGATGCTCGTGCCATATAGTTGCGAGAAGGAATGGGATTCCTGTGTGTGGGCAGACGAGGATGCAATCTGTCAAGACCATTCACCGACAGAGATTCACTGGAGAAGGGTGCAGAAAGAGGCCACCGAGGAAAGCATGGTAGGTGCATCACCAGGATCTATTGTTGGATGAGGAATGGGTCTGTGACACAGCATGTAGGATGGACAGTTGATGGAGAATTGTGTTGTAGTCATGAAGTTTTGATCAGTCTGAAGAATACTCCATTGATGGGAGTAGAAGGAGCTTGAGCATGCTCTATGAAGATGGTAGTTTGATTTGTTGGTTGGTTGGTCAGCATTCTATTAATCTAAAGATTGAAATCTTGAAGCTGAAGAGATACAAAAAAAGGTTTTGTTGCAGACACATTTCCAAGGGACTTGGAAATTTTGTTGGTTGGTTGTATGGTGCAGGAGCACCTCAAAACCTTGAAGAATTTGGAAGATTCCCTATCCAAAGTGTAATATTGTAAGGCCTTCGTGCCACATGGAATCATGTCTGGCCGAGTAACAGCATAATGTTGGGTTGTCAAGAAAAGAATTGTAACCGAACTGTAGTTTGTAATTGATTGGCAGTGGTGGTTCGTTTTCCACCGTGTGTAACTGTCAATTGTGAGTCATTAAATAGTTAGACTCTGTTTATGTAGAGGGGTGAACAACAGAGAGGAAAAAAAGAACAATTTGTATGTATAATCTCTGGAAGGAATAGAAAAGTTTTGGTTTCTGGTCTAATTACAAGAACATCGGTTTGGAGTCATTCCACTAGTGGGTTTCTTTGAAACTAGTGGAATGACCTCCATGTAGTTAGATTTATTCCTGTTCTTTAGCTTTCTGTAGTTTCTGTGGGTTGTTCGTTCGGTTACAATATGCAGAAGTAGTTAATGGTGTGGAATTTGGGTTGTGTCTCTAAATATGCATTTCGTGAATATCCAACAATTGTATGCCATAGACAATCTAAGTATATACCGCTTAAGTATGTCGGGTATACAGTTTAGGTGTATACACCATTTGTATGTCGAAGACACCTGTGTGTATATGTCATTTGCATATCGGCAAGGCGTAGGTTACAATTATATGCGTAAACGTACATTCTGAATGATATAAGGGATGACTGACTGTATCGGTGACATCAAGGGAAAGATACATTGGAGAACCAGCAGTAACAAGTCTATTAATGTGTATGCAAAGTAAAAGACATCAGAGTGACAAGGACTATCAGAATGACCAAGTTTGCATTGATCTGACAATAGTGATCTCATCGATCGTATTGTATCAGAGTGACAATCATTAACTCTCACCGATGGGGATGTTATCGGCATGTCAGTGGAAGAAATGGAGTCACTACCGATAGAGGCAGTCTTACCGATGGTGAAGTGGTGTTGAGCATATCGGTGTAAGAATCATTATCGGCGGAGAAGGGTGGAGTCTAGTCGAAGATGAAAGTCTTGCCGAAGGTGACGTTAAATGCAATGCATATCGGCATAAGAATTATGATCGGGAGAGGGGATGAATGTCAGAGCGATAAACATTCTCCAGCCGATGGAAGTCTAAGAGAAACAAAGGCATCGGTGTGAGAAAGGACATTGGTAAGCAAGGAGAAAGTTACACCAACGGAGGTAGGTCTAAGCGATGGAAGTCTATGGGACCCTAAGATCATCAGGATAATGGTTTGTATCGGTATAATAAAACTTGAGCTTGCCGATAGTAGTATATCTTGCCGATGGTAAGGAAATCAAATATTTCGGTGCTGGTTGGACATACAAGGGGGTTTTGAAAGGAGACTAAGCTAAACCCTAGTTTTGTTGTGGGTTGATGGGTTTTTACACCCTGTCAAGTAAGCTTTTGCTGGATGCTCTGCATCAATTACCTAAGAAATATACAAAGAGAGGTGCAGGACTTGCTTGATCAACAAGCTCAACTTGACCAGTAAGCCCAACAAAACCAAAGTGCACAGTAGCAGGGCCATAATCAACAATATAACCAGCAGAATAATCAGAGACAACAACAACAACATGGTGCAATCATGGCAGGAGGGTTCAAAGAATGAACTATCCAAACCATGCAACTAGACTAAACACAATGGAAACAATGAAAATATAGAATGCAATGGAAGATTCAATATATTTAGAATATCAAAGAAATACAATGCTCATATGTTGGTAACATGCAGGATACAATCAAAGGGCTCACAGGCCTTCTTTCCAGGTTACAACAGATATGCAAGATATGGCATTAAAGTGCCTTCCCGAAAAGAATATATCTTCTCAAACTACATAACTTAACTACTGCTTTCCTAGTGCATCTAAGAGATCTATATATATCGTCTTCAAGCTCACAGAATCCTTTGTGTCTGCCAAAAGAGGTTACAAACTCCAATGAAAGATGTAACATGTAGAAACAAGTAGGTTAGCCTACAACATGTGGTATTGCTCCGCAAATGGATGAAACTTAGTGCGGACCTCAAGGAAGGTCTATCCAATCCTTATGTGCCATGTATGATGTTCCATTTGGCTCTGCAAGTCACAGAAGTGCTCCGCAAACCTTCTCCTTTCAACTAATTGCCTGAATGCTCTGCTCTATGAAAGTTGATGATCTTCTGATAGCAATAAATCTCAGGAAACAAATCCAAATCACTTGAAATTTGAATATGATGTAGTTGACACTATGTAGATGCTAAGTCCTGCTTCGTGAGCTCTGATACGAAGATGCGACAAAATGTGGTACAAAATGCTGAAACTGCAAATGACTGAACTGAACTAAAAATGAAAGAAAACAAAAGAATGCAAATATTTTTGGTTGATGCAAGATTTCTCTGTAACCTGGGATGCTCCTACATCAGACACTCAGGGTTGTTGAAAAATTGAGGCCCTCACTTTGCTGGGGCTAGAGGAAAACCAAGGCGGTCTACCTCAGCCTGAGAAATCCACGATGAATCTTCTTTTGGTCTTCCTTTCCACTTGACTAGGTACTTTTTGTATTGCTTGTCTCTGGTGCTGCATCCAATTCTGTTGTCCAAGATCTACTCTAGTTGTTGTTGTGGTAACTAATTCTTCAATCCATATTCAATGTTGTCACTTGATTCTCCCTCATGATACTGATATAGGTCTGCAATGTTGAATATAGGTGATATACCCAATGTCTCTGGTAACTCCACTTCATATGTATTTCCTAAATCAAACTTCCTAAGAATCTTACATGGTCCAAACTTCTTCATCTTCAGCTTGTTGTATGTCCCCACTAGAAATCTCTCCTTCCTTAGATACACCATAACTTCATCTCCTACTAAAAAATTCATTATGTCTCCTCTTCTCATTTGCTTGCTCCTTATACTTACTATTCATCTCCTCCAAGTGCTTCATGACTTGATTATGTAGTGTCTCCATATATCCTGCAAATTCTTCTACCTTTGCACTCCTCTTGTTCTCCATACTAATGTCTCTCAATTTTGCAACTCCTCTAGGTTTCACTCCTATCACAACTTCAAATGGTGTCTTCCCTATACTCCTATTCACTGAATTATTGTATGCAAACTCTGCTTGCGGTAGAATTAGATCCAAATTCCCTGCTTTGTCTCCTATTAAACATCTCAACAAGTTACCCAAACTCCTATTTACCACTTCTGTTTGTCCATCTATTTGTGGGTGAAATGTTGAATTGAATTTTAGGTCTGTCTTCATCTTCTTCCACAATGTCATCCAAAAATATCCCATGAATCTGGTATCCCTATCTGAAAATATACTCTTAGGTAATCCACGCAATCTCACAATCTCCTTGAAAAATAGGTCAGCAACATGCACTGCATCATTTGTTTTCTTACAATGAATGAAATGTGACATCTTTGAAAATCTGTCCACTACCACAAATATAGAATCATATCCCCTTTGTGTTCTTGGCAAATCCAATATGAAATCCATGCTTATATCTTCCCAAGGTCTCTCTGGCACTGTCAAAGATTTGTACAAACTAGTATTCTGACTACCCCCTTTTGCAACTTGACAAACTCTACAAATTTGAACAAACTTCCTTACATCCTTATATATTTGAGGCCAAAAGTAATGTTCACTTACCAAAGCTACTATCTTGTCAATCCCAAAATGTCCTACCAATCCACCACTGTGTTTCTCCTTTATCAAATTATCTCTCATTGAACTTCTAGGTCTACACAATTGATGTCCCTTGAACATCATATCTTCTCGAATGAAATAGTCCAACCACTTACTTCTATCTGTAACAACAGGTTCCTTACATGCTCTCCATGCTTCTGCAAAATCAAGATCCTCTTCATACATGTGCTTCAATTCTTCAAATCCTAATACTTCTATCCTTATCTCGGTCAACATATTCCTTCTACTCAATTCATCTGCAACTTTATTTGACTTCCCACTCCTATGCTTCAATACAAATGTGTAACTCTGCGTGAACTCTACCCATCTCATATGTCTCTGATTCAACTTTCCTTGACTATTCAAATACTGCAAAGCTTGATGATCAGTGTACAACACAAATTCCTTAGGCAACAAGTAATGTCTCTACTTCTTCAAAGCTTGAATTATGACTAAGAAATCTTGATCATAAACTGAATATCTTCTCCTTGCATCATTCAACTTCTCACTGAAATATGCTACTGGTCTCCCTTCTTGACTTAACACTGCGCCTATTGCACTTCCACTTATATCACAATCTATTTGAAATACTTTGTTAAAATCTGGTAATGCTAACACTTGTTGTTTTGTCACGTTCTGCTTCAACAATTCAAAACTCTTATTAGCTCCTAATGTCCACTTAAAATCCTTTCTGTCACCTCTCATTGTCTCTATCATTGGTGTGCATACTAAACTAAAATTTCTAATGAACTTCTGATAGAAACTTGTTAATCCACGAAATGATCTTACCTCTCCAATGTTCACAGGTGTTGGTCACCCAATAATTGCTCCAACTTTCTCAGGATGCATCTTCAATCCTTTCGTAGAAATCACAAATTCCAAATATACCAATTCTTCCTTAATGAAACTACACTTCTTGATGTTTATCAACAATTTGTCTTCTCTCAATCTCTTTAATACTTGTCTAACATGTCGCAAATGTTCTTCCTTTGTTTACTAAAAATCAGAATATCGTCCAAGTATACAATAACAAACTTACCCAAGAATTAATTCAAAACCTCATTCATCAACCTCATGAAAGTACTTGGTGCATTAGTCAATCCAAAAGGCATCACTAACCATTCATACAATCCCTCATTTGTCTTGAATGCAATCTTCCACTCATCTTCTTCTCTGATCCTGATATGATGGTATCCACTCTTTAAGTCTATCTTTGTGAAATACTTGGCTCCACTCAAACAGTCCATATTGTCATCCATCCTTGGCAATGGAAATCTATACTTAACTGTAATCTTGTTGATTGCTCTATCAATCTGTACACATCCTCCATTCTCCATCTTTCTTTGATGCTAGTACTGCAGGTACCACACATGGGCTTAAAATTTCTCTGATTAATCCTTTCCTCAACAATTCCTATATCTATCTATTTAGCTCCACATTTTCTGCTGGTGTCATCTAGTGTGCTTCTTTGTTAGGAAAACTAGCTCTAGGTATAAGGTCCATATGATGAATGATACTTCAAATTGGTGGCACTCTTTCATGAACATTATCTGATATGATGTCTTGGTACTCTGTCAATAATTCAGTTACTCTTCTAGCGGTGGTTCTTCTTCTTTTCTAGTAACAATATCTGCACTTAGGGTTTCACACTTCTTAGGAATTAAATAAAACCACATATTCTCATGTCTCAATCCATTTAGAAATTTCCTTCCATCAACTAAACAGATTCTAGCATTCCCACATACTTCACTTTTAGGCTCATCTTCCAAAGGTATCAAGATATGTTTCTTCCCATTTGATATTATAGTATAAGTATTCTTTCTCCCATCATGTATAACCTTTCTATCATACTGCCATGGTCTCCCCAACAATATATGACATACATCCATTGGCATAATATCACACAATACTTCATCATTATAAGATCCTATATGAAATTTCACCAAACATTGTTCACTCACTAGTACCTTATGGTCATCTTGAACCCATGCTATCTTGTAGGGCTTATGCTGTTTCTGTTGGTGCCTGAATTCAATGTCAGTTAATTTAGCAATTTTCATGCAGGCACCATCCCAAAATATCCAAAAGTATCTAAGTTTTGGCATCCCTTCAGTGTTTTTCAGCATCTGCATCTCATTTCTTGAGGAGGGGTCTTCGTCTTTTCTCCATCGGCATGCGTTTGTTTTTGTGTCTTTGACATTTTGGTTTGAACTTGAACCCTTTTTCTCTAAGTTCAATGGTTCAGTGGTTCGGGGTTCAATTTTCTTCTAACGGGTCGCATTATGCATTTGCCTTGTGCAAATATTGCATCGTTGAACCTCCCGCTTGAACCTTTTTGTTTTGGTTCAAGGTTCGATGGTTCGAAGCTTTGTTGCCTATGGAGTATTATTTTTGATGTTTGAACCATCACGTTGAACCCTCGTGTTGAACCCTTTTGGTTCGGGGTTCAATAGTTCAGCGCTTTACGTTTTTGGTCTTATCGGAGTGATCGGCCTCATCGGCGAAAGATTTCTTGAGTGCTCCGATTGTTTTGGTCTGGCTGATGGATGTCCATCGGTGTGTGTTTGGCTATCGGCGAAGAAAATTTGTGGCCCGCCAATGTAAGGAGTTTGGCCAATGGAGGAGCAGTGTGTGGCTGGCGAAGATGTAGTCGGCATGACCTTTGAGGTCGGCCAGAGGATTTTTGGATGCTCCGATGGAGGGAGTCATGGTGGTGCAGGGCTCGAGGTCTTTTCTGTCTGATGCAGCAATAACTTCTGAGCGCCATTCTTCCTGTGTGATCTGTATCTGGAAGATTTTTGAAAGCCATGTAATTAATTGTTGTGAGGTACACTTTCTGGCCAATATAGGCAGACTGTGTTACCATTTTGTTATTGTTGAAAACTGGACATTTTGGCTCTGTAATAAGATACAACTGGTTTTGGTTGCTCTGTGCAGCAAAACTTGCGAGTTTATGTATCTCCTGTTGTACGTTTGTGCATGAATCCACTGATTTCATGGTCAATTTTATATGAATAATGCTATGTTTGCATGTGTTATGCTGATTCTGTCTCCAGTTTTGCATGTATCTTTCTTCTGAGTCCAGGCATTCAAGGAATGTCTGAGATTCTAGAACATAGAATTCCTGTGTTGAATGTTTAATCTTTTAACTTCTGCTCAAGGGGTAGATTAAACTATTTTCAAATTGAATATTGGGAAGGGTATACTGCAATAGGGATGCCATAAGTATAGACAGCTTAACACTCTGTATTGAGAGATATCTGTAAGGCAGATATCATGTATATCCCCCTGAAATCCAGTTTTAGTTGTTCATGCTGATCATTCACAGGTGTATGTCTACCGACTCCAAGCCCTGGATAGGCACCAATCTAGCTCTGTGTTGAGGTTATACACCAGGTCCAGGTTTGCATCCAAACATCAAATCAACTCATTTCATATCTTCCACCTGTTAGTTGTAGGAGTAGGATTAGGAACCCCCTGCATGCTCTCATACCCAACCAGACATCATGTCCAAGAATGTTGCCAACCTTGTGATTTGTTACACAAATCTTGGTCCTTACATGAGAGTATTCTGCTTGTTGCTGTCAAGTTATATCTTTCTGTCATTGAGCTAGTCAAGGTCATACTTTTATCAAATAGGGACACCCCCCTTGGTGCGGCAGAACCAGAAGTGAAGGGGAGGAGCTCACGCAACCTCCTGTATTCAGTTGGCTGAATCTACCTGTGCATTAGAACTGGCAAACCCTAATGCTAATTCAAAAGCAAAAACCAACAGTTTCAATCTCTCCAGGTTCATCTTAGTCACCATCTCCTCTGAAACCAAATTATCAGTACTACTACTATCAATGATAACCTTACAGCATTTACCTCCTGATTTGCATTTGGTCTGGAACAAACTTTTCCTTTGCAGTGGTTCCTTAATTGTCTCTACTTGAAATAATGATCTTCTCATGACTAATTATTCTCCTTTCTCTGGCTTTCCCACTAAACTAGGTGATCCAATAGGTTCTTCCTCTGCATAAGATGCTCTTGTACTGTTCTCTGTCCTCTTGCTTGTACTTCCTTGATGACATTCACATGCTCTGTGTCCTTCACCTCCACACTTAAAACAAGTTCCTCTGAATGAACTTTTATCAAATCCTCTTTCATCTCTCTTGTATCCTTCATTGCGGTAAGAATTATGATTCCCTCTGTTGTTGTGGGAGAAATTTTTGTCATCTCTCCCTTTGTAGTATGAATTATTGTCCTTTTCTTCCTTCCGGTATGGGCTACTTTCATTGTTTTTCTCCACATAAGGTCTTTCTCCTCCAGAATATGTCCCGCCTCTTTGAAATTTGCCTCCTCTACCTCTCCGTCTTTGTTCATGCCTCTTATGCAACTTGTCTTCAACTTTCAATGCAAACTGATTTGCTTCTTCTATTGTTGTTATCCTCATTAGAATTAGTTCTTCTTGAATGTTCATCCTCAATCCATTTATGTATCTTTCCACTTTCTCCTTGCTTGCTTCACTATGTCTAGTCCTTATGATCATCTTATAAAATTCTTCAGTATACTCCTTCACAAATTTCTCCTTTTGCCTTAGGTTTTGTAATCTCTTCAATAGTTCCAACTCATAGTCAACAGGTATGAACTAATTCTTCAACTTTGTCACCATACTATCCCATTTTATGATCTTTTCTTTTCCTCTCCTATTCCTATCCAATTGAAATTCTTTCCACCAAATAGCAGCATGTCCTTTCAACTTAGTTTTTGTAAATTTCACTCTCTTCGGATCTTCAATTTCTTCATATTCAAAGTATTCCTCCAAGTCATTTATCCAATCAATTAATTCCTCAGGATTCAAATTTCCAGTATAGTTCGGTACTTCCACTCTAGTTCTCTTACCAATTTAAAAATAGCTTTCAACATCTTCACCTGATTTGATTCTTCTTCTTCTAGGGCTTCTTCATTTTGATCAGCAGATTAAAATTCTTCATCATCACTTTCATCTTCATGTCTAGGGTTTAGTCCTCTTCTTCTATCTTCTTCTACAACATCCAATTGAACTTTCATTGTTCTCATCATCTCTATCATTTCTTCCATTCTTCTAACAACATTGGCCATAATAGGAATCCTCCTTGGTGGCATCTCTTCCTAGGATCCGATGCAACTGCCTCAATTTGACAATCTAACTACAGGGATGCAACTGCCTCACAATTGGTGCTCTGTTGACAAACACAAGTGGACTCCCCACGTCAGCGCTTTGTTCACCACAAGATCTTATGGAATGCCTTCACTTCCCAAAGGATTCAAAACTTTGCTCTGATACCACTTGGTGTAGTCATGGCAGGAGGGTTTAAAGAATGAACTGTCCAAACCATGCAGCTAGAGTAAACACAATGGAAACAATGCAAATATAGAATGTAATGGAAGATTCAATATATTCAGAATATCAAAGAAATAAAATGCTTATATGCTAGCAACATGTGGGCTACAATCAAAGGGTTCATAGGTCTATTTTCTAGGTTACAACAAATATGCAATATGGCATTGAAGTGCCTTCCTGAAAAGAATATATCTTCTCAAACTACATAACTTAACTACTGCTTTCCTAGTGCATCTAAGAGATCTATATATATATATCATTTTCAAGCTCATAGAATCCTTCGTGTCGACCAAAAGAGGTTACAAACTCCAATGAAAGATGTAACATGTAGAAACGAGTAGGTCATCCTACAACATGTGGTATTGCTCCACAAATGGATGAAACTTGGCGCAGACCTCAAGGAAGGTCTATCTGATCCTTATGTACTGTGTATGATGTTCCATTTGGCTCCACAATTCACAGAAGTGCTCCGCAAACCTTCTCCTTTCAACTGACTACCTGAATGCTCTAATATGTGAAAGTTGATGATCTTCTGATAGCGATGACTCTCAGGAAACAAATCCAAATCACTGTAAATCTGAATATGATGTAGTTGACACTATGTAGATGCTAAGTCCTCCGCAAGCTCTAATATGAAGATGCAAAAAAATGTGGTACAAAATGTTGAAACTGCAAATGACTAAACTGAAAATGAAAGAAAACAAAAGAATGCAAATATTTTTGGTTGATGCAAGATTGCTCTACAACCTGGGATGCTCCTGCATCACAACATCAATAAATGGGACAACAAGGTGTAAATAATGCCCATGCTCAGAATATTAACAATCGACCACCATAGAATCAAGTGAATCAGTAGCATGACAATGTTTAGAATCTTAGGTATGCACAATGAAGAGAAGCACAAAGATTTCCTCCATTGAGACAACCACTGGGAGCTGAGAGGTATAAACAACTTGATTTCTTTGGCATACCTGACTTTCCTAATCCAATTCCAAATGAGATTAGGGGAAAGATTCCTAGGTTTCAAGGCAACAATGCTGTCACAAGTGAGGAACCTCTTAGGAATTTTATTAATGTCACTGATGAATATGAAATTGAGGATGAAGATATTATGATGAAATTGTTTGTACACTCATTGGAAGAAACTAAAGAATGGTATAAGGCTCTTCCTGGTAACAATATTGACTCTTGGGAGGTGTTCATGAGAGCATTTAGATTATAGTCTGGGGACAGGATTGACCCCAAGTTTGTCATCCATGAACTCACAACTATCAAGAAGGTAATGAATGAGACAATAGCTGATTTCAATAGACACTTCATCATGACAATGAGAAAGGTACCTCTTCATATGAGACTTAATGAATTTGTGTTTGGTTTTGTATTGTGGTGCGTTTGATTCAAAGATTGGTTATTTTTTGAAGGACAAGAGTCCACAAACATTAAGAGATCCATATGCTACAACCATAAACATAGAAAGCAATATGAGAGATTCAGGGAAGCATATTAAAAGGTTTGATGTCAAACTGTCTTAGCCAGAAAAAGTAACTTTCAGTGAACCCCTCACCACTGATGACAAATTGGATAAGCCCATGGGGGCTGTGAAATATTTATCTTATAAAGTTGTTAGAAATGATAAAGGGTTGCCACCTCAGGGTGTTGCAACACACTTTAATGAAGGTCAAAGATTGCATAATAGACCCTATAATACTGATTGGTCTAAGAGACCATAATAGAATGATAGATAGGCTGCCCCTAAACATGTAAGCTTCAAACAGCCTGAAAGGGACACTCCTGATCCATTGAAAAGGATCAAGTCAACTTTCAAGATGAGTCTTTATAGTGTGAGGCTTGCTTCCTTCCCCATGATCCAGCAAATTGTGTGGTGGCTCATTCAATGAGTAGAGATGAAGAATTTTCAAATGAAGAAGGTGCAGCCAAGTACTATGAAGAGGAGATAAATCAGTGACACAGAGGATTATGAGCAAATGGGTCAGAGTGTTGATTATGACAACTATGAAGAGGATGATCATATTTTTCAATATGATTATGATGAAGGTCCAAAGAAATATCAATTGTCAGCTCATGGTTTTGGGCACTTGAGGGGTCTTATGTAGAAGAAGTGCCAACAGTCCAAACCTTTGAAAGTAGACATGAAAGCCTTGACTGATGCAACCATTTTGCAGGTCTAAAGAGGTTATTCACTGAGAAATAGGCTAGTCCTTGTGCAAAATTCTCTTGTTGTTGTTCTTAGTAGTGATGATGAGGGCATATGCCATGATGAAACCATAGAACTATATCTAGGATCAATGGTTGTCAATAGCAGGATGGGAGTAGACCCTTTTTACACAACATTGATCATAAATGGTTGGCTGTTACACAATTGTATGTTTCATTCTAGTGCTTCCAGCAATGTTATGCCCTTGGAGATAATGAATGAATTGGGACTGAAAGTGTCCAGGGCTTTTGACAAGTGCTTTGCAATGGATTCTAGGGAGGTTAATGGGTAAGTGCAAGAAGATGGGGGGCCAAAAAGGAGTCTTAAGTGGCCACTTTTTTTCTAAAATCAGGAAATACTGGCCTTGGATGAGAAATTGAGCATAGTTACACTCAAAATTTGGAGATGCAACCAAAACAATGTTCATAGTTCTCTGAGTCTACTTTCTAAACTACTATTTTTTTTTTAAATGGCATAGATTAAGGGGTTCAAAAGAGGGAGCCACAGAAATTGGTGTTGTTTCTGTCAAAAAAACATAACATAGCATGTTTTGTGGCTCCCTCAAAAGGTCAACTTTTTTTTGGTATTTTTAAAATCGCTTTAGTGAGAAATTAGCTAATAGCATTTAGTTTATGCCCGATTTTTCTGATAATTTTTTGATGAATATTTGATTTTTTACTAATTTTCAAAGTGGACACATCCTAAAAAATAGAATTTTGGCCGTGCTACCCCTATAAATTTTGAAAACTAATTGAAAATCATTTTTTTCTTTTTTTAATATTTGTAGAATGGAGTCTAGTTTCTAAATATGTATTTTTTTTGAAATTTGAATGAATAGTTAGTTTACAATGAAAAAAAGACCAAACAATGGTTTTTACCCAAAAACGGACACACAAACAAAATAAATTAAAGATGAAAGGCTTAACATTGTTAAAATGTGAAAAAAATCACATGGTCAAATAGCTAAGAGAAAGCCTAACATTACCCAGGTGTTCGATTTGTTTGACCTTGAAACACGTGCAAATTTGAGGGTTAGCATGAACGAAATTATGTGAAATCTTGAAGAATATGGAAAAACATGTCTGTGACTGTTCATAAGGCACTCCAAGCCTTTGGGTTGGAAATCCAAAGCAAATCCCAAGCCCAAGGCTTGGGATTCCCAAAGAAAGACATAACGTGAGCATATTATAAAGCTCTCACATTATAATGCGCTCGCATTATGTTTTGCTTTGCATTTTTCCTTTCCCGCAAGTCTGTTGTTTGTCATGTTTGACATAACGTGAGCACGTTATAACGCGCTCGCATTATGCTCCCCTTAAATTTTTTATGTTCAAGGCTATTAATCATGAGGGTTAAGGGATAAGGGAAAGGGTTGAAGGGTTTAGGGATAAGGGATAAGGGTTTAAGGTATAGTATCGAGCCCGTTGAGGGTCTAGGAATAGGGATAGCGTTTAGGGTTTAGGGATGAGGGATTAGAGTTGAGGGATGACAGATTAGGGTTGAGGGATTAGGGTTTAGGGATAAGGTTTAGGGTTAGGGTTGAGGGATTAGGGTTTAAGGTATAGTGTTGAGGGTTTAGGGATAGGGTTTAGGGTTGAGGGATTAGAGTGAAGGGTTGAGGGATTAGGATTTGACATTAAGGGTTGAGGGTTTAGGGTTTAGGGATAGGGTTGAGGGTCGAGGGATCAAAGTTAAGGGTTGAGGGATTAGGGTTTGATGTTGAGGGTTGAGGGTTGAGGTTCAAGGGTCAAGGGTTTAGGGATAGGGTTGAGGGTCAAGGGATTAGGGTTAAAATAGAGTGTGGAGGGTGTAAGGATTAGGGATAGGGTTGGAGGGTTTAGGGATAAGGGATTAGGGTTTAAGGTATAGTATCGAGTCTGTTGAGGGTTTAGGAATAGGGATAGCATTTAGGGTTTAGGGATGAGGGATTAGGGTTTAGGGTTAAGGTTTAGGGTTTAGGGTTGAGGGATTAGGGTTTAGGGATAAGGTTTAGGGTTTAGGGTTGAGGGATTAGGGTTTAAGGTATAGTGTTGAGGGTTGAGGGTTTAGGATAGGGTTTAGGGTTGATGGATTAGGGTTTAGGGTTGACAGATTAGCATTTAATGTCAAGGTTAGGGTTAGAGTGTCAAGGGTAGAGGGATTAGGGATAGGGTTTAGGGTTGAAGGTTTAAGGATTGAGGGTTGAGGCTTTAGGGATGAGAGTTTAAGGCTTAAGATATAGTGTCAAGTGTTGAGGGTATAGGGATAGGGTTGAAGTTTTAAGGGTTAAGGGTTGAGGGATAGGGATTAGGGTTTAGGGTTGATGAATTAGGGTTTAATGTTGAGAGTTGAGGGTTGAGGGTTAAGGTTGAGGGATAGGGTTAATGGTTAATGGACTAGGGTTAAACAAGCGTGTCGAGGGTAGAGGGATTAGGGTTTAAGGTATAGTATCAAGCCTATTGAGGGTCTAAAAATAGGGATAGCATTTAGGGTTTAGGGATGAGGGATTAGAGTTGAGGGATGACGGATGACAGATTAGGGTTGAGGGTTGAGAGATAAGGTTTAGGGTTAGGGTTGAGGGATTAGGGTTTAAGGTATAGTGCTAAGGGTTTAGGGTTGAGGGATTAGAGTGAAAGGTTGAGGGATTAGGATTTGACATTGAGGGTTGAAGGTTTAGGGTTTAGGGATAGAGTTGAGGGTTGAGGGATCAGAGTTAAGGGTTGAGGGATTAGGGTTTGACGTTGAGGGTTGAGGGTTTAGGTTCAAGGGTCAAGGGTTTAGGGATAGGGTTGAGGGTCGAGGGATTAGGGTTAAAGTAGAGTGTGGAGGGTATAAGGATTAGGGATAGGGTTGGAGGGTTTAGGGATAAGGGATTAGGGTTTAAGGTATAGTATCAAGTCTGTTGAGGGTTTTAGAATAGCGATAGCATTTAGGGTTTAGGGATGAGGGATTAGAGTTGAGGGATGATGGATTAGGGTTGAGGGTTGAGGGATTAGGGTTTAGGGATAAGGTTTAGGGTTGAGGGCTGAGGGATTAGGGTTTAAGGTATAGTGTTGAGGGTTTAGGGATAGGGTTTAGGGTTGAGGGATTAGGATTTGACGTTGAGGGTTGAGGGTTTAGGGATAGGGTTGAGGGTCGAGGGATCAGAGTTAAGGGTTGAGGGATTAGGGTTTGACGTTGAGGGTTGAAGGTTGAAGTTAGAGGGTCAAGGGTTTAGGGATAGGGTTGAGGGTTGAGGGATTAGGGTTAAAGTAGAGTGTGGAGGGTATAAGGATTAGGGATAGGGTTGGAGGGTTTAGGGATAAGGGATTAGGGTTTAAGGTATAGTATCAAGTCTGTTGAAGGTTTAGGAATAGGGATAGCATTTAGGGTTTAGGGATGAGGGATTAGAGTTGAGGGATGATGGATTAGGGTTGAGGGTTGAGGGATTAGGGTTTAGGGATAAGGTTTAGGGTTGAGGGCTGAGGGATTAGGGTTTAAGGTATGGTGTTGAGGGTTTAGGGATAGGGTTTAGGGTTGAGGGATTAGAGTGAAGGGTTGAGGGATTAGGATTTGACATTGAGGGTTGAGGATTTAGGGTTTAGGGTTTAGGTATAGGGTTGAGGGTCGAGGGATCAGAGTTAAGGGTTGAGGGATTAGGGTTTGACGTTGAGGGTTGAGGTTCAAGGGTCAAGGGTTTAGGGATAGGGTTGAGGCTCGAGGGATTAGGGTTAAAGTAGAGTGTGGAGGGTATAAGGATTAGGGATAGGGTTGGAGGGTTTAGGGATAAGGGATTAGTGTTTAAGGTATAGTATCAAGTCTGTTGAGGGTTTAGGAATAGGGATAGCATTTAAGGTTTTGGGATGAGGGATTAGAGTTGAGGGATGATGGATTAGGGTTGAGGGTTGAGGGATTAGGGTTTAGGGATAAGGTTTAGGGTTGAGGGCTGAGGGATTAGGGTTTAAGGTATGGTGTTGAGGGTCTAGGGATAGGGTTTAGGGTTAAGGGATTAGAGTGAAGGATTGAGGGATTAGGATTTGATGTTGAGGGTTGAGGGTTTAGGGTTTAGGGTTTAGGGTCGAGGGATCAGAGTTAAGGGTTGAGGGATTAGGGTTTGACATTAAGGGTTGAGGGTTGAGGGTCAAGGGTTTAGGGATAGGGTTAAAGTAGAGTGTGGAGGGTATAAGGATTAGGGATAGGGTTGG
Source organism: Cunninghamia lanceolata (assembly GCA_027924645.1). Lineage (NCBI taxonomy): Eukaryota > Viridiplantae > Streptophyta > Pinopsida > Cupressales > Cupressaceae > Cunninghamia > Cunninghamia lanceolata. The sequence goes on along the minus strand of BSBN01000659.1, from coordinate 4,268,553 downwards.
AGGGTTTAGGGATAAGGGATTAGGGTTTAAGGTATAGTATCGAGTCTGTTGAGGGTTTAGGAATAGGGATAGCATTTAGGGTTTAGGGATGAGGGATTAGAGTTGAGGGATGACGGATTATGGTTGAGGGTTGAGGGATTAGGGTTTAGGGATAAGGTTTAGGGTTGAGGGCTGAGGGATTAGGGTTTAAGGTATAGTGTTTAGGGTTTAGGGATAGGGTTTAGGGTTGAGGGATTAGAGTGAAGGGTTGAGGGATTAGGATTTGACATTGAGGGTTGAGGGTTTAGGGATAGGGTTGAGGGTTGAGGGATCAGAGTTAAGGGTTAAGGGATTAGGGTTTGATGTTGAGGGTTGAGGGTTGAGGGTTGAGGTTTGAGGGTCAAGGGTTTAGGGATAGGGTTGAGGGTCGAGGGATTAGGGTTAAAGTAGAGTGTGGAGGGTATAAGGATTAGGGATAGGGTTGGAGGGTTTAGGGATAAGGGATTAAGGTTTAAGGTATAATATCAAGTCTGTTGAGGGTTTAGGAATAGGGATAGCATTTAGGGTTTAGGGATGAGGGATTAGAGTTGAGGGATGACAGATTAGGGTTGAGGGTTGAGGGTTGAGGGATAAGGGTTTAGGGATAAGGTTCAGGGTTGAGGGTTGAGGGATTAGGGTTTAAGGTATGGTGTTGAGGGTTTAGGGATAGAGTTTAGGGTTGAGGGATTAGAGTGAAGGGTTAAGGGATTAGGATTTGACATTGAGGGTTGAGGGTTTAGGGTTTAGGGTTTAGGGATAGGGTTAAGGGTCGAGGGATCAGAGTTAAGGGTTGAGAGATTAGGGTTTGACGTTGAGGGTTGAGGGTTGAGGTTCGAGGGTCAAGGGTTTAGGGATAGGGTTGAGGGTCAAGGGATTAGGGTTAAAGTAGAGTGTGGAGGGTATAAGGATTAGGGATAGGGTTGGAGGGTTTAGGGATAAGGGATTAGGGTTTAAGGTATAGTATCGAGTCTATTGAGGGTTTAGGAATAGGGATAGCATTTAGGGTTTAGGGATGAGGGATTAGAGTTGAGGGATGATGGATTAGGGTTGAGGGTTGAGGGTTGAGGGTTGAGGGATTAGGGTTTAGGGATAAGGTTTAGGGTTGAGGGCTGAGGGATTAAGGTTTAAGGTATGGTGTTGAGGCTTTAGGGATAGGGTTTAGGGTTGAGTGATTAGAGTGAAGGGTTGAGGGATTAGGATTTGACGTTGAGGGTTGAGGGTTTAGGGTTTAGGGATAGGGTTGAGGGTTGAGGGATCATAGTTAAGGGTTGAGGGATTAGGGTTTGATGTTGAGGGTTGAGGGTTGAGGTTCGAGGGTCAAGGGTTTAGGGATAGGGTTGAGTGTCGAGGGATTAGGGTTAAAGTAGAGTGTGGAGGGTATAAGGATTAGGGATAGGGTTGGAGGGTTTAGGGATAAAGGATTAGGGTTTAAGGTATAGTATCGAGTTTGTTGAGGGTTTAGGAATAGGGATAGCATTTATGGTTTAGGGATGAGGGATTATAGTTGAGGGATGACAGATTAGGGTTAAGGGTTGAGGGATTAGGGTTTAGGGATAAGGTTTAGGGTTGAGGGCTGAGGGATTAGGGTTTAAGGTATGGTGTTGAGGGTTTAGGGATAGGGTTTACGGTTGAGGGATTAGAGTGAAGGGTTGAGGGATTAGGATTTGACGTTGAGGGTTGAGGGTTGAGGGTTTAGGGTTTAGAGATAGGGTTGAGGGTTGAGGGATCAGAGTTAAGGGTTGAGGGATTAAGGTTTGACGTTGAGGGTTGAGGGTTGAGGGTTGAGGTTTGAGGGTCAAGGGTTTAGGGATAGGGTTGAGGGTCGAGGGATTAGGGTTAAAGTAGAGTGTGGAGGGTGTAAGGATTAGGGATAGGGTTGGAGGGTTTAGGGTTGAGGGATTAGAGTGAAGGGTTGAGGGATTAGGATTTGATGTTGAGGGTTGAGGGATTAGGGTTTAGGGTTTAGGGATAGGGTTGAGGGTTGAGGGATCAGAGTTAAGGGTTGAGGGATTAGGGTTTGACGTTGAGGTTTAAGGGTCAAGGGTTTAGGGATAGGGTTGAGGGTCAAGGGATTAGGGTTAAAGTAGAGTGTGGAGGGTGTAAGGATTAGGGATAGGGTTGGAGGGTTTAGGGATAAGGGATTAGAGTTTAAGGTATAGTATCGAGTCTGTTGAGGGTTTAGGAATAGGGATAGCATTTAGGGTTTAGGGATGAGGGATTAGAGTTGAGGGATGATGGATTAGGGTTGAGGGATTAGGGTTTAGGGTTGAGGGTTGAGGGATTAGGGTTTAAGGTATAGTGTTGAGGGTTTCTGTCATCAAATGTAGATTTATGGGTTTGATTATATTGATTTGCTCTCTAGTTTTGGGGTGTGGATGTTTTGGAATCAATCAGGAAGTCTTCAGGAGACTTTGTGGAAGTGGATTGGAAATTGCTTGACAGAACTCTTGCTATTTATGCTTAGATAAGGATTTGTCATAAACTACAACTTCTGCTTCCAAAGAAGATCTATCTTTCTTCCTCGATGGGCATTTTCTATCAAGAACTTGATTACGAGGGCTTGCCCCTTCATCGTTATGCCTATCATATGGCAGAGCATCTGGCAAGCTCTTGCAGGAAATAGGAAAATTTCTCCCTCAAAAACCTTGTGGTCATTCAAGTCTGAAGGGGAAGGTTTAGAAAAAGATGTGATCAATCTATAGTAGGACAAAACGCAAGCGCGTTATAACGCGCTCACGTTTTGTCTTGCTATAGAAATGGTAAAAAAGTGTTGACCCCCATGATCCAGGCCCACATGCTCTATTTTCATACTGATTCTGCGCTTGCTCCAACAAAAAAGAAGTGCTTTCATGCTGTTGGGAAGTTCAGATGCACATTTGACACATTGTACCACCTTTGCATGATCTTTCCACCACCTTTTCTGCTTTGCCAACTTGAGAAGGAGGAAATAACATAGTTTTCACACCAAGTTTGATATATATCTATTCAAGTTTCAATTTTTGTAGTGTTGCAATGTTAATTGTGATTCAATTTTAGGAATTTAACATCATAGATTGGTTAATAGTATTGTTGTTAGTAATTATATTTGATTGCTATTCAATTTAACATTGAAAAGGAAGCAAGTGGTGAAAAACTCAAATTGTTGAGGAGTTTGATGCAAGAAGAAAAAAACACTACATAATTGGGTACTCTCTCCATTCGAATCTTCATTTTTTAGGTATGTCAAATCTTTACATGCATGTTCTTTACATTTTCCTTATTTCAGATTGAATTACTTTATCATGCTTTATCATACATGTTTAAAATAGTCACATTCCCAATCAAGAAAGCAACCTACAATCTCACATGATGCCATGTATATTTTGTACACTTGGGGTCTTTAATAATTGTGTAATAAATAGACCTTAACATACCATGATGTCAAACTATACAAGAATAAATCCTTACAACATAATAAAAATATAATCCCACTATTATCTTGTATTCATTTCTTAGGAACTAATATTGGTCTCTTTATCATGCTATGGACAAATTCTCCGTCATGCCGAGGAAACAATCAAGAATTAAACAACACAGGAAGAGATAGAAGCTAAGAATGCAAAGAAAGCAGTGGCTATGAGGGAACTTCGTGAGAAGAGGAAATTAGACACGATAAATAAAGACATACCAATTGAAGAGGAACCACAACCATCACAAAGAGATATGGTATTGGTGGCACAAAGAGAACGAATGCAAAAACTTCGTGGTATGAGAGATTTGAATACCATAGTTGGAGACATGTCCTCTACCGCAAGTCAACATATAGGGACACCATCTACCACATCTCAAGTTGAGAGTACATCATCACTCACATGTGATGAAGGAGGTACGCCATCGTTCCCACCTCAACCTCAAGGTATGTCATCTATTCCATCTTCGATCGAAGGTATGCCATCTAACCCATCTCATTTAAATATTGATGAAATTCCTAATGTTGAGATGAATTTACCTAACTTAACACCACCTAGAATTTTGCATAGAAAGCCAAAGTATTTGATTGATATTGATGAGAATATTTTGCAGCCAATGGAAGGTAAGATTCTAAAATGCATTTGTAGAAGATATGCTAATAAGATTTGGAGATTGTTCTTTGAAAAGTTAAATGAGACAGCAAGATGTCAACTATTCGTTGAAATGATGCGAAGTATAAAGTATAGGTCTATCATGAAGATTCTTGGGTTGAGAACATCAGAGGCTTCAAGTGAAAAATCTATTGTCAACAATCTAATGAGTGTGTATGAGAGGGTGCATAACACCTCACGCATAAAAGATAGTAATGCAACACGGCGTGTGATTATATTGACTATAGTAAGTAGTCAAACGAGGAAAGCTCGTCTCATTAGAAAGTGATGCAGAGGTAGGAGGACCAAAACTATCCTCAATAACATTAAAAAATCAAAGAAATAATCCAATTGCTTTGGTCAAGTTGAAGAGAACATTAATACATATTTTTCCTCCAATTTTCATAAAGATCCAATGGTAGGAGAGAAAGTTATGACTCTTTTCCCAAAACTACAAACCCTAGGCAGCGTTCAGACCTGCCCTCACCAAAATTGTAATATCTCTCACAAAAATTAATGAAATTATACAAAACTAAAAGAATTGTAAACTAGAAACACATATATTTCCATCCATCTATTATATGCATCAATGTGAGGCCGTATCAAGTCGTACCATACATATTTTTAGACTGTATTTTTAGAAAATTAAACTCTGCAGACCTACCCTCAATAAAAATGCCATAACTTATTCAAAACTTAATAAAATTTGATGCAACAAAAATAAATGGAAAGTAGACTCAATACTATTTCCAACCATATATGGTTTTCTCCTGTATATGTCTATACAGAACCGTACCAAATGCTGCAATGGGACTGTTGCAAGAAAAATCAGAAAATTACAGTCCATAAAACACTCATATCTTTCACAAAACCAAATAAAAATGCATGGGACAAGAAGAAAATGGAAGGTGGTTGAAGGATATAATATTTTAAATCTATTAGGCATCCATTCAATTCCATATATGGCTGTACAATAGCAAAAGACAACAAATTTCTGAAGGAAAATATAGGAAAACATTGTTTTTTCTCATTCCATGCTCAAATCTTCAACCACCCACGAATTCTTCATGGTTACAAGGCCTTTTAAAGGCATTAAAACATGTATCTTCAGTTCATAACTGATTTGGAGCAAACCAAGAGCCAAATGACTCTTCACCTTCCAACTTTGCATCTTTTTTCCAATTTTACATTGACAACCTTTACATGGTTTGCAATATTTTGCATTTTTGAAACTCCTAATGACCTAAACACATAAAAATGACTTGATAAACCTCATTACAATGTGGAAGCATACAAATTTAATCAAACTCAAAGATTTGTCCAGGGCAATATTAATTTGCCAAGGTGCTCCTGCACCATACAACCAACCAACAAAATTATCAAGTCCCTTGGAAATGTATCTGTAACAAAAGTCTCTTTCCTCTGTCTTTATCTTCAATCTTCTTAGCTACAATCTTCCAATCAATAGAAATGGTGACCAACCAAATAACAAAACAAACTACCATCTTCACAGGGCATCCTCAGGCTCCTTCTACTCCCATCAGTGGAGTACTCTTCGGGCTGTAACATCAAGTGCTTCTTCAGGTATCCATCTCTCTCTCTGCTTCACAATAAACCAACTCACCAAACCATTCATCTCACCCAACAGCAGATCCTGGTGATGCACCTACCACTCTCTCCTCAGTGGTTTCTCTATGCATCATTCTCCAGCCAAATCTCTATTGGAGAATGGTCATGACAGACCTCATCTTGTCTGCCCACACACAACCTCAGAAAATATCTTGCTGCAGCTAGATGGATAAGCACCTACAACCAAACAACTGAGCAACACAAAATCCAAAAGGTGTAGATTGCCTCCCTCGGTGATCTATCTACACAATCAAGATCTTCTCGCTCACCTACCTTCTCAGTGACAAGAAAAAATATACACACCACCCAAATCTTTTGCTAGCTCTGATACCAATATGATGTAGAGGTAGGAGGACTAAAACTATCCTCAATAACATTAACAAATCAAAGAACTAATCTAATTTTTTTGGTCAGGTTGAAAAGAACATTAATACATATTTTTCTTCTAATTTTCATAAAGATCCAATGGTAGGAGAGAAAGTTATGACTCTTTTCCCAAAACTACAAACCCTAGGTAGCATTCAGACCTGCCCTCACTAAAATTGCAATATCTCTCACAAAACTTAATAAAATTATACCAAACTAAAATAATTGTAAACTAGAAACACATATCTTTCCATCCATCTATTATATGCATCAATGTGAGGCTATACCAAGTCATACCATACATATTTTCAGACTGTATTTTTAGAAAATTAAACTCTGCAGACCTACCCTCAATAAAAATGCCATAACTTATTCAAATCTTAATGAAATTTGATGCAACAAAAAGAAATAGAAAGTAGACTCAATAATATTTCCAAAATATATGGTTTTCTCTTGTATATATCCATACAGAACCGTACCAAACGCTGCAATGGGACTGTTGCAGGAAAAATTAGAAAATTACAGTCCATAAAACACTCATATCTTTCACAAAACTAAATAAAAATGCATGGGACAAGAAGAAAATGGAAGGTGATTGAAGGATCTAACATTTTAAATCTATTAAGCATCCATTCAATTCCATATAGGGCCATACAATAGCAAAAGACAACAAATTTCTGAAGGAAAATATAGGAAAACATTATTTTTTCTCATTCCATGCTCAAATTTTCAACCACCCACGAATTCTTCATGGTTAAAAGGCCTTTTAAAGGCATTAAAACATGTCTCTTCAGTTCATAACTGATTTGGAGCAAACCAAGAGCCAAATGACTCTTCATCTTCCAACTTTGCATCTTTTTTCTAATTTTACATTGACAACCTTTACATGGTTTGCAATATTTTACATTTTTGAAACTCCTAATGACCTAAACACATAAAAATGACTTGATAAACCTCATTACAATGTGGAAGCATACAAATTTAATCAAACTCAAAGATTTGTCCAGGGCAATATTAATTTGCCAAGGTGCTCCTGCACCAGAAAGATGAGTCAAGAATTAAGAATTAATAGGAAAACTTTATCAAGAGCCGTTGGAAGATGCCAAAGAATTGAGGACACTAATGCCAATGATTATAAGCATTCTCGGGGAGACTACCACGAAAAGATAAATTAATTGTTGAAGCATTGAGATCACTAATTGAAGACTTTTGGAAGAATTACACAAGGGTATCTCTGAATCAAAGGGATGTGGTAAGAAGGAGAATCGGTAGTCAGAACTGCGAGCCACATCCAAAGCATTTTTTGGATGAGAATGAAACACAGTTTTATGGTAAATTTCTAGAGAAGTATCCTCAAATTAAAATTTGTCAAAGATATTTTGAAATGCTAAAACCTTTGTATGTTAAGATAAATCACACACGCACTACTTGTTGTAGATTACATATTGAATTTTCTAACCATTTTGATGCTTATAGGTCTATATGTTTAGATATGCATACTAACAATGATTTGCAGGGTTGTGCCATATGTGCCCCACCAACATCTTCAAGAGACTTCATATCAAGAATTTTATGTGAAAGAGAGGAAGGTCAAATACTCTACAAGAAATTATGCTTGGATGGCACATGTCATCGTTGCGGTGGCTTGCAACATTTGCCAATATGTGAACATATGGAAAGAACACATGCGGTTGGAAATGAACTAGTAGAGTTTGGCAAGTATAAAACAGTGGCATACAATACAAATGGTGGTAAAGAAGCAAAGAGGTGTGAATTGGTTATTGAAAAGATTCCATTGTATCAGTTTATGCCTATATTTCTTGACAGCATAGTGTATGAGTATGCAAGACATGCCCATAGAGCTCGACAGTTGGACTTGCAATTCAAGTTATGCAAGGACACATTTCCAGTTGGTAGCATTGTTTCAGTCATCGACTTTGTAGAGAACTACAGTCTATGGCCACAGCGTGAGGTGCAATCACAATATTACAACTCCACACAGGTTTCTATATTTGTGCACATCGCATTCATTCATGCGAATGATAGTACAGAGGATGACAGAAAGATCATAAGGGAGTATAATTTCTATATTAGTGATAATCACACGCATTCTATGGAGTTCATGCAAGGTTGCTTTCAGGTGTTCTACAATGATTTGGCTAGAAGGGGCATATTGTTCAGTCAGCATATCATATGGTCGAATACCTGTGCATCACAATTCAAGAACTCATAGAATTTCTATTGGCTGAGTAGGAGGCCAAAAAGAAATTGGAGGCCCCTGTTACAGATGGAGAAAACATCTAATACCCTACAGGTTCAGTGGTTATTACTAGAACATGGCTTAGAAGGTACCCACATAAGAGTGTTAATATTTGGCTATTTCAGGACTTTGACATAGATAGGAAGATTCTTCATTACTCGAACCTTGTTGTGGCATCCAATGTTCATTTGATAAAGTATCAGGGTAGACCTTTGAACAAAATCTTGTGGAAGGTGTGTGAGTCTGACCATGAAGCAATACTTGACACAATAGAGAGTAGAGCAGACCCGGATGGTTAATTGGATTAATTTGTAAGTATTCACATTGATTTTGTAAAGTCATGTTACATTGAGTTGTAAGTATGCACATTAATTTGTAAGGTTTGTCTTTTTTTTTAATTTTCTCCTGCATTTTTACACATATACACATCTTTACATTATCATGTTATGCATTTTTGGTGTCCTGCTCCTGATGCAACCAAACTCATAACTCACCCTACTTCCTCTAGACACCATTTGATGATCTCTCCAACACTTTGAATCCAGGGTGCCCAATCATGATGATGACCTATATACCATTCTCCCAAGGTGCTCATAATGAATGAAAAGAAGACCAAGGGTGCCCAAGCTTAATAGACTTATTTCTTTCAATTTTGATGATCCAAACTCTTGCAAAATGACATCCACTTTCATGCCTTTAGATCTTCCTTCACATACAGGGTGTCAAATCAAGTTGAAAAATCTACATAAGGGCGCCAAAATGGATGAAATGAGACATGAAATGCGCCTTAGGAATCCATGCTAAGGTTTGAGCCATTAAAGTCTCATGATATTAGGTGCTCATGATGATGAAACTTAGAGCTTTTTCCTTTCCTATGCGCTCATCTAAGATGTTTGAATGATAAGGAGCACCTTGATCTCTATAATGTACATTGGGTGCTAAAATCAAGGTGATTTTAAGTCATTTTGAGTCATTTGGGGTCAGTTTGAGTCTTTGAGTTATGTTGCAAAAAAGTGTCAATGTTGTCAAGTTGCACAAAGCAACTTTTGCATTTTTGGTGTCCTGCTTGTGATGCAACCAAACTAACTATTCTAATGCATTCAGATGGGTACATTTACGCTAGGCATGGTCTTGTTTTTCACCCAAACATGTCGAAACAGTCTGAGCTACATTGTATCGACGATATCCCTGAAGAGTCCAAAGTGCAAAAAGGCAGCAATCTTTGATGAGATGTTACTCAAAAACCATGTCACTTAGAAACATTCTGTCTGAGGCAACACGATCATGTAGAGTGCCTCTACAATAACCTCTCTCAGTTTTTTATATCTCTGAGGCATTTTCCTGTGGTGAAAGGTTTTCTGCTGCCCCAAAAATCATCAGAAGGAGGCAGTGTAAAGTTACAAAGGGGTGTAACTTTCGTCCTAATCGTGATGCAACCAAACTAACTATTCTAACACATCCGGATGGGTACATTTACGCTAGGCATGGTCCTTTTTTCACCCAAACATGTCGAAACAGTCCGAGCTATATTGTACCGACGATATCCCTGAAGAGTCCAAAGTGCAAAAAGGTAGCAATCTTTGACGAGATGTTACTCAAAAACTGTGTCACTTAGAAATATTTCATCTAAGAAAATGTGATCACATAGAGTTCCTCTACAATAACCTCTCTCAGTTTTTTATATCTTTGAGACATTTGCCCGTGGTGAAAGGTTTTCTGCTGCCCCAAAAATCGTCAGAAGGAGGCAGTGTAAAGTTGCAAAGGGGTGTAACTTTCATCCTACTCGTGATGCGACCAAACTGATCATTCCAACACATCTGGATGGGTACATTTACTCTAGGCATGGTCCTTTTTTTCACCCAAACATGTCGAAATAGTCCGAGCTACATTATACCAACGATATCCCTGAAGAGTCCAAAGTGCAAAAAGGCAGCAATCTTTGACAAGATGTTACTCAAAAACTGTGTCACTTAGAAACATTCTGTCTAAGGCAACGTGAACACATAGAGTGCCTCTACAATAACCTCTCTCAGTTTTTATATCTCTGAGGCATTTGCCTGTGGTGAAAGTTTTTCTACTGCCCCAAAAATCGTCAGAAGGAGGCAGTGTAAAGTTGCAAAGGGGTGTAACTTTCGTCCTGCTCATGATGCGACCAAATTGACTATTCCAATGCATTCGGATGGGTACATTTACGCTAGGCATGATCCTATTTTTCACCCAAACATGTCGAAACAGTCTGAGCTACATTGTATCGACGATATCCCTGAAGAGTCCAAAGTGCAAAAAGGCAGCAATCTTTGATGAGATGTTACTCAAAAACTATGTCACTTAGAAACATTCCGTTTGAGGCAACATGATCATGTAGAGTGCCTCTACAATAACCTCTCTCAGTTTTTATATCTCTGAGATATTTTCCCGTGGTGAAAGGTTTTCTGCTGCCCCAAAAATCGTCAGAAGGAGGCAGTGTATTAAGTCAAGATGAAAGCCTATTCACTCTAGGCACCAATCTCAAGTTGCAAAATCATGAATGGGCACCTAGAGTAATAAGGCACTACATCATGGTTCCAGGACCTTGAAATGGTGCCCAAGCATGTAGGAGGAATTTTCAAGGAGCCAGAATGTTTTTGAAACTCTAAGGAACTAATCCAAAGACTCTATGGCACCATCTTGATACCATTGAGTCAACTTTGGAACTCAAACATATTGAAACAAGGTCTAGGAAGCTAGGTGCCATCTCTTGCCAGTTCAACCTCTCAGATGCGCCAACATTGGAAAGACTCTTAATGAGTGCCTAAGTTTGAATTGATCTTGTGATTGAAAGTTTGGTGATGTATTGGTACAAGATGATCTTCAGTTGAAGCAATCTAAGTTCTAGGAAGGGTTTAGAAGTTATCAACCTCTTCACTAAGTTAGGCGCACTTTACAAGCTTTCTTACCTAAGAGTTGCACCTCATTAAGACAAGGCGCATCTTAACCTCCAGGACTTTTCCAAAGAAGCGCTTCAGTTTATTAGCACCTTTGGACCTTGTTTTGCATTCTAAAAGAGAAGGCACACTTTGGAGGCATTTCTAACCCAGATTGATGCCTAGGTATAGTCATCTCTCTGGAGCATTACAATGTGTTTTAAAATGAAGGAGGACATTTCATAAGTTGGGGAATTGATCACTTAAGACCTTGGAGTGTTTGAATTACTCTAAGCAAGAAGGCGCATTTCCATGGAGTAGCATACTCTAGATAGCACCTAATGCCATCAAGGCGCAATTCCACCCACACTTTGGTGCCTATCATCAAGAAGGGGCATTGGGCATTCCTTGAATAGTTCTAAGCGTTTGAAGTTCATGAAATCACCAAAGAATGTTGGGTGCCATGTGTATCCTCAATAAGCTTGAGTTTGCACCTAGACAAGTTGGTGCTTATTCATGTTTTAACTTCCCTCTTGAAGTGCCTAACTTGGGAAAAAGTTATCTTGTTGTTAGTCAAGTGTTTGATGTGTTTTGGAGACTCCAAAAGACTTCCTCTTGCTAGGCGCTCTTCTTGGCAACTACAACCTTCAACTGGGGCCTAGATCCTGAAGAAAAACACTTGCAAGTGTGGGTGCACTTTCCTTGTGATGGAGCATCAAACTGGCGCCTAGAAATCATAATGCATGAAGTGAGCGCCTAGGATCCTATTGGTCCAATAGGTGGTTTTGGGATCTGTGTCAAGTCATTGGATTAGGTTGCCAACTCAGAATGATTTTCATGCACTTAGACTTCAAGGCGCCAAAACTAGTAGGAAAATATTCGAGGGGAAACCACGCTGATAAAAGTTAGGTAAATTTAACCTTCGAGTTTGATTAGGCTCCATATAACAACAATATTTATATCATGTCCCTTTGCTTTATGAAACAAGCAGTATGTGTCAAGTCATACGGATAACACTATGGTCCTTAGAAATTTCTCTGTGACTTTTGATAAGATTATCTACTATTATGTGGATGCTTGATAGTATTATCCTGATCCATTGGACTAGTGTGGCTATGAGGTTGGAAAGTGTTGCAACCTCCATCCTTTAAACTTCTCCACCTTGTTATGGGTTCTTTTGAGTATTTTCACTTGCTTTCTCTTCAAGAATATTTTCTAATGATACATGATGTGTCATAGATCATTCAACTTGATAAACAACATGGAGGGATTCTCATGCCTCCTATACTTCTTGCAAGTTTCTTTATAAATAGCTCACATCATTGTCCATCTAGGTGGTCATTTCCCTATATATTATGATAAGATAATCCTATTAATGAACTTTGGATTGAATGAGAATCAACATGCTTTGTCTTGACTAGAATAGTTGGGATGGACAAAAATCTATTGATTCTAGGTTGGGTTGTTAAAGGTCAAGAAGTTTTGGTGTCTAATGCCCTCTAAATCTAAATATTCAAAATCATAGTGGTTCAATAAGTTACAACAAATAGTCAGGTAGACAATAGACTATAAGGAACAAGGACTACACATGAATCCAAAACAACACCAGTCAATAAGGACATCACAAGTAACTCAACATTACTTCCAGAGGCATTCACAAAAACAAAGGGGAGAACACAACTAGAGAATGCTAGACTATAGTAGGGATGAGTGTCTGATGCAGAGCACATAGTGGAAGCATAGAATTATCAACTTTTGAACCTTCAAACTCACTATTGGCAAGACAACATACCATCGGCGAGCTTAAAATTTCATCGGCCGATAGGCCGATGCCACCATGACTCCATTTGATTTCACTTCTTACAAACATCCCATCATTGACTCTTATCAGTTAGACAGACCACTATCGATGACTTTATATCCTTTCACACCGATGTCTTTGTCACTCTGATACGAGAATCTAAGTCCCTCGCCTATCGGTAGGACTTAATACCATCGGCACACTCAAAAACTCTTCTGCTGACACACCGATCTCACCAATGACAACCTTCGGACCACACCCGTTGGTGAGACTCCAAACATCAGTGAACTCTAATTTCGTTGGGCTGATACACCGATGGATTTTGACTGTCGGTGTGAGCCCCTTCATCGGCGAATCTCTCAACTGCTCTTCTGATGCGCCGATGGGATTATCTTTCGATACACCGATGTCTTTGACTTCGAACTACATTCGTCGGCAAGACAGACCACTATTGGCAAAGCCTAACCAAGGTCTGTCGATACGCTGATACGACCAACTCTTGACGTTGATACAAGGTTCTTTTGAAGGCAAAGGGTGCCTAGGCTTATGGGGCTCAATTTGATGTATTTATTGAAAGCTCAAGGTGAATTGATGCTTATTGAAAATGCCACTTAGTCCTTCATTTGCATTCTAGGCGCCATTTCCTATTGGCTTATATACTCCTCCTCATGCTAGGGTGCCATAATGAAGTGGTTTAGACAATAGGTGCGCTTCACTTACTAGAGGCTTGTTCTCCTTCCACCTTAGGCGCACTTTTATGGTGGAAAAAGTGTCAATGGGTGCCTTGTCTTAAATGAATGCTCTCTCTAAGTTGGGCGGCCTTTTGAGGCTTTATGAGTTGCAAATTGCGCCTTAACCCTTCATGCTTGTTGCTCAATGTTTGAATGTTTAAGAAAGTCTCCTTTAGGCACTCATCTTAATGACTTTTTCTCAAGGCGCAATCATCCTAATGACTTGGATATTCATCCTAGTGTTTCAGGATATCAGGCTACCAGACTTAGTCATTTTTAGGATCTCAAACATAAAGAATAACATGATGATTCATTTTTTTGTATTGCATATAGTTGACATTGTATGCTACTCATAAAGAATATTAATATTTTCTGTTCAACATGATGATTAATTTTTTTTTTAAATACAACTTTTATCTTTTAGTTCCAAAATGAGGTTTAGGTGATACTTGAATAACAATAGCTTGCTTATTGGATCAACAAACATCCTATGTAATACAATTGGACTTTAAATATTTGAAGTGGCCATCTACAAATATCCATTCAAATGTGGATTTATAATGCAAGTATGGACGCCATCAATAAAAAAGATTTGTATTAATCAAATATCCATATAGGCATACATCAATATCTGTCGATATTAGTATAACATATATACAAAATAGCCATATAGGCATACAATGTCAACTATATACAATACAAAATATATGTCCACAAATGCCATATAGGCATACAACAAAGGAACACAATAAAAAGTCATTCCCCTCTGGCTGGTGAAGAGAATAGATCACGGGTAGCCTTTGATCTTCTGGGGATGGAGACGCGCATGTGGGTGGTCTACTACAAACCCAATGACTACTGCTCCTATTTAATTCTTCCTGCATCTTTACCTGTTACAATAAAAAGTATAGACATTAATATATAGAAATTACATGTTATAAAAAATGAAACATTTAACAAAATAATCACTTATCGCTAACATATAATCTGTCTCCTCACTTTCCTGAGTAGTAGGAATAGGCCCTGGTGATGTCATGTCCTATAGAAACCATCCAGATAGAAATTAAACTTCAAATCAATAATCTTTTGATTTTTCAAAAATAGACAACTATAACAATGAATGTAAATTGAAATTTACTAATCTGCCTCATACCCCTGTCAATGCCATGGAGCTATGAATCGCAGAGGCCACACCCTGCTCCATTGCCCTATGAACATGGGGAGGTGTCTCCGTAGCCTGCATCATCTAGAAATAAAACAACATTATTCAATTACAAAAACTATAATAGTGATGCAAATCATGGCTCCTAACATACACACAGGTTCATCTAAACATGGAAGTACACACAATAAAGCACACAAGTCACATACAAAAATCTAGTAAGTACAATTCATTCATTAAACTATTTATTTTATTACCTCCGTAAAGCTTTGAAGGCCACCACCGCTGGCAGGTGTTGCCGTGAAATCTACAGTATTAACCTATTCAACATCCAAAATCAGATATTAGAATACCATTCATATAACGATGCTATTCACATGTAATATTTATAATTGTTTACTAGTTACATACCCCGACAGTCGATGATCTAGTGTAAAATGTAGGTGGAGAACCACTAAAAGCTGCATCGACGCTATGACCTTGATATTTCATTAAAATCATCAATTTAAATTAGTTAATCTTGCATTTCAAAAATGAAACTTAATAAATTAAATTCAATAAACTTGCTAATATTTACTTGAGTATCAAGGCTGAAAGTCTCACTCAGGAGGGTATCTGTCATCACCATCTGCTCAGCTGTAGATGCAGCCTATGCACCTATGTCCTGACTATCCATGGGGTCATAACCACAGGCTGACCTGCAAGCCTGACAAACATGGGGTGGGACCCTACTCCTCGCACTATCTCCCAACCCACTCTATGCTACAGGACCGGCATGCTCTATGATGCTCTGGGTCAAGGCACTAATGGACTGAAGTGTATCGACCTCAACACTCTCCTTCACAATGGAAGGGATAGAAACATGCTCATGGGATGCTCTGCTGATTACTCATCTCACTACCCGCTGTGGGTCAAGACATGCCCCTGGTCTATCTTGTGCTCACCCCCCACCTCTACCCTGGAAGTCCCGCATATCAAAATAGTTTGGCACTTTATTGAGGACAAACTTGCAGTAGAGTTTCCTCAAAATGTATTGTGGGACCTCATTATTATTGCATGGAGGATGGTCAAAAACCATCCACCACCTCTGCCCAAAATTGTCCCTTATCGCTTGGTTGTTGCAACAATGGATAGGGAACCTCTTGCATGCAATGGGTGTAGGTTGATTTGTTTGTGGGTTTGTGAAAATGGAACACAAGTCTAATTTTGTGATTTGTAATTTTTTCACATCTTGGTATGACAACTTGTCTGCATAATAATCTCTGAACTCTCTCCTCTTATCCGTCCAACTAGTTATTTGCTTGCTAATTGAATCTACATTTGATAACATAGATTCAAGAGATTCAGCAAGCGTGGACCTATGCAAGGTTGAAGTGGAAGGATCTTTCAACCTTGCAATTATATCTTCAATTTCTTTTTTGTTGTTTTTAATTTGCCCCATTATATTTTCTTGTGTTCCAGGGGCATGTCGAGGAATGGATGGAGGAGGTTGTTGTTCTGCAGGTAGTTCCTCCTTAGGATTTTGTGGATTTTGAGGAGGAGGTGCATTAACATTTCCTGACAATTAACGAAATAGACATCAAAAATCAACTCAAACCTACCTATTTAGAAACAAATTCAAACAAAAAAAAATTATAACTCACTCCTTTGGCGTGCTCGACGTTGTGGTGGCATTTTGGCGACGAATCGATAAGGTTTTTGTGTTGAATGGAGCTTTGCAAAACGCGAGCGCGCTTTCTAGGGTTTGCAGGCCACGGGCATAGAGGAGAAGAAAGAAATGAAATGAGATAGAAACCTTTTTTTATTTATTTATAGCAAGTCAAAATGTGCTCACGTTATGGCTTGGTTTTGACAAGCCTTAGGCTCATCATTACCAAGCCATAATGCGCTCACATTTTGTATTAATTTTTTTTTTAAAATAATTTGGCCACTTTTTGGCCCCCCATCTTTTTGCACTTACCCTAATGTCATAGGTCTGGTTAAAGATATTGAGGTCAAGCTTGCTACTTACCCAGACAAATCCTTCTTGATGGATATAATTGTTGTAGATTGCCCTGCTAAGTGGGGTATGTTGTTATCAAGAAAGTGGGAAACATCTATGGGTGGAATTATCCAAATGGATCTTTCATATGCCACCATTCTAGTCCAGGGCATGGAAGTGAAGTTGTATAGGGACTAAAAGGTGGAGGATGAGAACATTAAGGATATGTATAAAGCACAAGAAGATCATGCCAATTTCTTTGACACTGATATTGACCACTTCATGGGATATTGCAGCGATGATAATCCTGGCCTTCATAATTTACCTTCCACTTCTATTACCCTTGCTTGTGGCACAACTGATTTGTGGATAATGTATTTTGACGGTGCGTATTCAAGAGGGGGCTCGGGTGCTAGCATTGTGTTAATATCACTAGATGGTGAGAAGTTTGGAAAGTCTTTTAGGCTTGATTTTCAGTTCACCAACAACGTGGCTGAGTATGAAGCACTATTGTTAGGCCTAAATATAGCTCATAAGCATGGAGTCAGTTGCCTAAGGATATATGGTGATTCAGAATTGATTGTGTAGCAGATCAGAAATGCTTTTCCTGCCAAGAACAAAAACTTGAGGGCATATAGGAATGTCATTTGGGATACATTAGAACTATTTGATGCCATTGGCATTGAATGGATTGAGAGGAATAAAAATGAAATGATGAATGCTTTAGTTGTTTCTGGTTCAAAGTTTGACCTGTAACTAGATTCTCGTCCCTTTTCCCATTATGCTATTAAAGTTCTCACTAGGCTGACAATCCCTACTAATGTCTACAACTAGCAGGTTTTTAATAATAGTAGTCATATTTACAATTTCTTGAATGGCATGGATGAGTTTGATAGTCAATTGATTGACTGGAAACCAATGGTAGAAGTTACTGATGGCAAGGAAACTCTGTTTGGTAGTGAGGTTGTGCAACTGAAAACAAATACAATTCCAAAAGGACTGGTGGCACTGGAAAGAATATTTGTTAATGCAGACCATTGGAAGAGTAAAGGTAAAATAGTTGAAGAGGATAGTGTTGAAGGTGTTATCCTTGGAATTGAGGAGGCACCTAGAATGGTTTACATAGGCAAGAAGTTGAAGCTTCATGAGAAATAGATGTTGATTGCTCTATTAAGAAATTTTAGAAAGTGTTTTACATGGTCCTATGATGAGTTGAAGGCTTATAGGGAGGATTTGTTTCAGCACACTATTTCCCTCTAACCTGATACAAAACCCTTTAGGCAGAAACATAGGCCTATAAATCCCACCATATCTCCCAAGATGTAGAAAGAATTGTTGAAGATGAAAGAGGGAGGTATTATAAAACCAATCAAACATTCTGATTGAGTGTCTAATCTTGTCCCAGTGAAGAAGAAGAATGGGGAGATTAGACTATGTGTAGATTTCAGAAATCTGAAAATCAAATCCCTGAAGGATAATTATCCTCTTCCAAGTATGAATCACCTTTTACAGAGGGTTGTTGGTTCAGAGCTGATGTCTATGATGGATGGATTCTTAGGCTACAATTAGGTGCTAGTCAAGGAGTCAGAATAGTACAAAACAACATTCACCACTCCTTGGAGAACCTATGTTTATTTGAGGATACCATTTGTCTTGACGAATGCATGATCAACGTTTCAAAGGGAAATGGATGTTACCTTTGCAGGCCTCATTGATAAAATCATGGTTGTATACTAGGATGATCTTACTGCATTCTCCAAAGACATGAAAGATCATTGCAAGCATTTGCAACTAATTTTTGACAGATGTTTGGAGTATGGGATTTCTTTGAATCCCAAAAATGGTCAATTTGGAGTAGAAGAAGGAAAGTTGTTGGGACATATTGTGTCTTGGGATGGGGTTAGATTAGATCCTAAAAGAGTAAAGGCCATTGACTGTATCCCTCAGCGTAAAATAGTCAAAGATGTCCAATGCTTCTTTGGACAAATCAACTTTGTAAGGTGGTTTGTCCCCAACTTTGCTGAGAAGACTAAGGCAATCTCCAAGATGCTCAAGAAAGGGCAGTCTATTGCATGGGAAAAGGAATCAACTGAGGCTTTTGTTAACATAAAGGAGGCTCTAAAGAATGTACCAGCACTAGTAATCCTAGATTATTGAAAGCCTTTCCAGCTCTTCTCTTTTGCTTCATTTTATACTATTGATGTTGTATTGTTGCAAAAGAATGGTGATGGATTTGAGAAGCCAATTGGATTCTTTAGCAAGTCTTTGCAAGCTGTTGAACTGAATTATTCAATTATAGAAAAGCATGCATATGCTTTGGTTAAGGCAGTAAAAATTTGAAGGCCATATCTCATGGGTGCAAATACAATTGTATATGTACCCCATTCAGCTGTGAAGGATATTTTCATGCAGCAGGAATCTTCTAGAAGAAGATGCAGATGGATCAATAGGATCCAAGAGTATGACATTGAAGTGCAGGTCACCAAATTGGTTAGAGGCTAGGGTTTAACTAAGTTGATGGCTAATTCCAACTTAGATGCAGTTGAGATAATTGAGGTAAATCTTGTTCTATCTGCTAATGTGTGTACTTTGACAAATGACCCATGGTATAAAGATATTATCTTTATCAACATGCATTATCCTCTAGGCATGAATGTAACTCACAAAGGACACTTAAGCTCTAGCCTCAAAAGTATGTTTTGATTCAAGGTGTTTTAATGTGGAGAAATCATGAGGGACTACTGTTGAAGTGTCTGAACCAGTGACAATCTAAGGATGTTATTGAGGAATATCGCCAGGGAATATGTGGTGGGCACTTCCATGCCAAAACCATAGCTCACAAGATTATCAGGGCAGGTTTCTAGTGTCCAAGTCTCTTTAGTGATGTTGCAAAGCAGGTCAAAAAATGTGATGCTTTCCAACATTTATTTGGCAAGATGAAATTTGCTGGAGCATTACCCCTTTTGCCAGTTGTAGTTGAAGCACCATTTCAACAATGGGGGATTGATTTTATAAGAGAAATTCAAGAGAAATCCAACAATGAATTTAAGTGGATCCTTGTGGCCACTAGCTATTTCACCAAGTGGGTAGAGGTTATCCCCACTCGCAATGCAATGCCTAAGGTAGTGACTGAGTTCCTTATGAACAATGTGATAACCAGATTTGGAGTGCCATCTAGAATTGTTGCAGACAATACCATGTGCTTCAGATCTCAAGACATAGTGGACATGTGTTCTAAATATGGGATCAAGCTGATTCACTTATCACCATACCACCCCAAAGTAATGGACAAGCTAAGTCTAGCAATAAGAGTCTCATGAAAATTCTGAAGAGGACTCTAGATATGAGCAAAAAAGGGTGGGATGACAAGCTGAAATATGTAGTTTGGGCTGATAGGATCACCTGCAAACATGCTATAGGTAAAAGTCCTTTAGAGCTAGTATATGGGATGGAGGCCAAAATTCCAATGTCATTAGAAATGCCCGTGTATCAACTACTGCAACAAATAGGAGAAGATGGGGATGAAGCTTTGGCATTGAGGATGCATGAGTTGACATACTTAGATGAAGCTAGAAGGGTGGCACATGATAAAAATTTTCTATGGTAGCAGAAGGTGGAACATCTGTTCAACAGGAGAGTGGTTAAAAGGTGTTTTTAGATTGATGATTTGGTTCTTCTCTGGAATGAAAAATTAGAATACAAAGGCAAGCATGGTAAGTTTGAACCACTATGGTTAGGCCAATATCAAATTGATGAAAAGGCTAGTCAGGACACCTTTTATATTAGAAATATGGAAGGGGAACCTTTGGAGCTTCCTATTCATGGGAAACATTTGAAACTTTACTTATCATAAGTAGTTTGGTCTTTCAAAGCTTTGTGATGAAATCTCGTTATATCTTCCATTTTTTGACCTCGAGCAGTCTTGACGACTCTTGGTCTTGATGGTATTTCTGTTTTGTTCTTGTGTACAAATTTTTGCCTTTTGATCTGCTCTAGAGATCTGAATTCTCGTTGTGTCATTGCTTGGCACACGTGCCCAACCAGAGCCAGTGTTGACACCTGAAAAAACTAGTTCCCAACATGCATCTTTTTGCCCCAAATTCAGTGAAAATCCCACTTTGTGTCTTTGTTGAAGAGCCCATCATTGATACCGATCAGAGATATTTCCCATGGGTCTCTTTCAATAGGTTTCTAAGTGTTTTCCTTTTGAAATGCAAGGAAGAAACCCAAAAAGATGACTAAGTCCCAAAATCCTAAGTGCTTCCTTGTGTTTTATGCCTTTTCATAGTTTTAGAGTTCAGGGTTCCCTTCTTCACTATGCCATGTCTGTCGGCTCTGAGGTTCGCCTTGGTTTCTTGCAAAAACACCTAAGCGTATCGCATGTTGGAGGTCAGGCTTGCGACCTTTCTCCTTCTATGGAGCATGCGTCAACAAGAAGGCCCAATTGCGAAGCTCTGACAATTTCACATCTGTGTAGAGGATAGTTGTCAGAGCAAAGTTATCTCTGCATTGTTGTGATAAGCTGCCACATGTACAAGGTCAACCGAAGGGCTTCAAAGCATGGCATTGGTGCATTCCATGTGGACGTAGAGTGCATGATCATGGCATCAGTTAAGTGGGACCCGATGAGGGGCACGCTGATGTGAACTATTGACACATGGTCAAATTTGAACTGGGCCTTTTTTTCTTCTAAGTTTTGCAGGTGACGACAGGTTTCTTTTCGTCCTTCCTTTTGGAAGGCAGAAATCGTAAGGCCCAATGGCCAAGGTCTGGTGAACTAAAATTATTCCAAGTGTTGAGGAAGGTGGAAGGATGAAGGCTCAAGGCCTACCCCCTAGCGACTTTCATTCTTCTAAGTATTTCAGGGTTGGCGGTTCTTTTCCTCCTTTTCCAAAGACATTGTGCAGGGTGGAGGCCTGACCTCTAAAGTCTAATTTGTTGGAGGTCGATTGATTGGCCTTCCATACTCCTCCCACTGCCTGGGAACGTGCCAACAACTTCTAGGGTCACCATTAATGTGAAATAGGTGGTTGAAATCAATGTTTTTATTGCAGTTGGTGTGGTTGTTGAGGGCTTTCCCGCCCATTTCACTCTCAAGTCCACATGAAGAAGGCTGTAAAGGTAGGATCGTGACTCTTTTTAAGGGTTGATCATTTGGGCAATATTCTTAGTAGGTTTAGAGATCGAGAGGCAAAAAAGAAAAGATCATTTTGTAGTTTTTGTTCTTCAGGAGACAACTGTGAAATGTATGTTAAATATTTTGCAATCTTTGTATTGAATCATTATTTTTCTCCACCGCTGTAGGTGTTCTTCCTAGGAAACTTAATCACAGGTATGGTTTTCTCTTGCCACGTTTAGTGGTATGAATGTAAGCTCTAATTTGAATGAATGTGACAGTTCTTAACTCATTTCCAGGCTTTGTGAATGGTCATTTTAGTATTACATAAGGAAGAACATGGTGTGGTGTTGGATTATTAAGCATTCTCAGTGATTTGGTATTGATTTTCATGCATTTGAATCTTCAAATAGGCAGTCATATATTTCTTTGTGGTTGTGTTCATTTGTTGAATATAAGACTCTGCAACCCAATAGATAGGCACTGGTCTGAGAAGCCCGTGATCACCAAAATCTTTTAAAACAAAACTGTATATCAAAATTTGTAACACAGTAGTAGTCCTTGTGCATCCTCATTCTGTAGGATTGCCTTCATCATCTATATAGAGGTTTTTATAACAACTAGTTGTTCTTGGTTCAGTGACAAATTTGGGGCCTAGAAGGTGATTTGGGTTTGGTTGTTTAATTATTTTTAGTTGTTCATCTAGTTTTTAAGTTAATAGCTACTTAGGTATACCCCTTGGAATATCCCTCCAGAGTCTAAGCTGAGCTCAAAGTGTAGAGGAGTCTACCCACTCCTGTCAATTGGCCAAAATCACCCATAACTTGTTGACAAACCTCTTTCAAATCACCTTGATGACATTCCTGGCCTAGGTGATTTAGGAATGTTTTAGAGTTTTGGGTTGTAGTTATTTTGGAAACCAGCAAGTCGTT
This sequence comes from Cunninghamia lanceolata, assembly GCA_027924645.1. Classification (NCBI taxonomy): domain Eukaryota; kingdom Viridiplantae; phylum Streptophyta; class Pinopsida; order Cupressales; family Cupressaceae; genus Cunninghamia; species Cunninghamia lanceolata. Next base: position 4,245,554 of record BSBN01000659.1, on the reverse strand, counting down.
TGTGTACAACATTGTATATTTTATTAGCTTCTCAACTTCAATTATTTTGTAATGTGGAAAACAACAAGGATATAAAAATATTTCTAGTTACATGCTTATATACATACACAGTTATGATGGGAATTTACATATATTCTTTTACATATTTTGTTATATAGGTGTTCACACACACACATAATAGATAGATAGATATGTGCGTATATATATATATATATATATATATATATATATATATATATATATATATATATATATATATATATATATATATATATATATATATATATATATATATATATATATATATATTTGTGTGTGTGTGTGTGTGTGTGTGTGAACACACAGTCGTACACACATATAATATAGTTATTATAGATATATGCATATATACAACTAAATATATGTAAAATAGTTGATAAATGTGAAGAACTATATTCATATGTGCACATTGTAACTCCAACATATTCTAGACAATCTTTTGCTATAAAAATCTCTCGTCTGTCCTACAATGTACCTCCATTCTGGTTTATTTGTAATAATATATGTCAGTTTTATACTGATAGTTTCAAGATCCTATTTGTTATAGTTTTGAAGCTAGTTGTATAGTTCAAAATTTATCTATTTTGTTGTGTTTCTTAACACAAGTGCATCATACTTAGACCACTGAACATGGAATTGTACTATGAATTTGTGTTTGTTAACATACTACTACTATTGGGATATTTTTTTGTAATGGCTACTACTTGGATTATTTACAATCTAACTATGCAATTGTATGTGTGTTTTTACCATTATGTAAATGTGTTTTAATAGTTGTATAAAATTTTTTAGTTGTACATGTAGTATAAAATTCTATTGGATCCTCAAACTTACATTGTTGGGATATTTTGATGTTTGTTTGTTACTCCCAGATTATATATTTTTTGTTTGCAAGCATGTGAGAATTGTGAGAGGTTTGTAGAGAATATCATATTCCGAGTAGTCAATGCAGGTAAAGTCTTAGAAGAATTTACTTTGGCAATGACCCACTAGGGTATAGCTTGCATTTTGTCTTGTGTTTATTGTTATTTCCATTCTTAAATTTTTTTATGCAAAATTGGTCATTGTTGTATATAAAATGACAAATTATGATATATCCAATTGCAAGTTACCTATTTAGTTCATTTATAAATTCCATTTATTCAACTAGTTCCACTATTGGGATATTTTCTCTAATGGCTACTACTTGGATTATTTACAATCTAACTATGAAATTGTATATGTGTTTTTACCATTATGTAATGTGTTTTAATAGTTGTATACAAATCTTTAGTTGTACATGTAGTATAGAATTTTTTTGGATCCTCAAACTTACATTGTTGGGATATTTTGATGTTTGTTCGTTACTACCTAGATTATATAATTTTTGTTTGCAGGCATGGGATAATGCTGAGAGGTTTGTAGAGAATCTCATATTTCAAGCAGTCAATGCAGGTAAAGTCTTAGAATAATTTACTTTGGCAATGACCCACTAGGCTATAACTTGCATTTTGTCTTGTTGTTTATTGTTCTTTCCATTCTTAAAATATTTTATGCAAAATTGGTTATTGTTGTATATAAAATGACAAATTATGATATATAGAATTGCAAGTTACCTATTTAGTTCATTTATAAATTCCATTTATTCAACTAGTTTGTTAATGAGTTAAACATTGTATATTTAATCAAAGTCTAATTGCACAATAAAAAATGACTAACAAAATTGATTTTAATTAACATGAATAGACTCCTCCATGGTAAACCATGCTAACAAATCAATTTATTGCTATGAATATCCATATCAACAATAAACCTTTTATTGGTACTGACGATATCCATATTAGCAATAAACCATTTTGTAACCATGGTTTATCAGTAGTAATAAATGGTTTATTGCTAATATGGATATCCGTAGCAATAAAAGAATAATGTTGCCTTATGAACTTTTATTAATATGGCGTTTTAAATTACTTAGGTGAAACAATGAACTTTTTATCTTCATGTTTAAATATGGTTATATATATATAGTAATTGGATATATATATCCTTACAATTTGAATGACCTTGATGCAAATTTTATCTAGTATCCACCAAAAAAGTTTGATAACTCCTCCAACTACTCTCTCTCTCTCTATATATACATAGAGAGAGAGAGAGTTATGAAACATTTTTTGTGGATACTAGATAAAATTTGAATCAAGGTCATTCAAATTGTAAGGATAGGTAGAGAACTTGAAATCAAAATTTGATATGATTTACACACAATATATTTTCTTGAAGCCATAAATTTTAATCGAAATAAATCTTGTTTGGAGGAGACACTTGTTTTCAATTTTATAGACTAGCAAGCATTCCTCAACAAACTATAACCAAATGATAAGAGTGATGTGTAGTGCCCCTCAACTCGTCGTCTATCAGATTGATGTTTGCTTAGTAGTATTAGACTTTATGACAGTATCTTAGACCGTAGATGATGGATCTCTTGTTATCTTGTAAAATTCATTATGGACCTAATTGTGATGATAACATATATTGATGTTGGATTATGTTATTTTATGCTTTAGAATTTGATAAATAAACTAGATGTTACAGATGTTTTGATGTCAATTGCGATATTGGATTGTAAGAGGATTGAATGTTTTATGTTGTTGACTAGTAATCAGATACCTTGTTCAACATAGTTGATCGTTTATTCATCAACGTGAATGGAACAGTGTTGTATTACTCGCTCTCGAGTACCCTACACCACTGCGATTTCCATTCACTACAGGACTGCATGTGGATATATATATTTTGTTATGCTTAACCATGCGTTGTTGCAGGAATGCAGGTACTAGGCATCGACTCCACCTGATTACCAGGTCTGAGCGTGCCTTCGCCAATGGATTAGTTGTTTGGAGTTAACGTGAGGTCCCATGTCAGTGTGGTCTGGTTGTCAGTTTATCCTCTTGGTCATTGTCTCTCATTCGATCATGACTTGCAGACAGGTAATATTGTACCTTGGAGTCTAACTAGGTTAGAAAGTGTCTAAGTGTGTAAAGTATCGTTGTGCATTAAATAGAATCATATTACAGAAAGTATAATGTTGATAATTAAATGTATTGATAAAAGATAATATTGAGTATTAGGTCGATAGTTGTTAATTATTGTTGTAAATAAATTATTATTTTATTAGAAGTATAGTTGTTAAATATAGATTGTAAGAAATTTTGTATTATTTAATATAATATTATAAATATTTAAATAAATAAAATAGTTGTAAGTTATGTTGTAATTTACAACTTAATTAATAAAATAAATTAAAATATAATTGTACAATTATAGATTGTTGTAATATTATAATTTTATTAATAACATTATGGCTGGTCGGTTATAAAATTAAATGTTGTCGATTAATATTTAAAAAAGGAACCTCTTGGATCATTAAATTAAATAAAAGATATATCTTGAGGAGGGAGATGCACGGGACCGCGTGTCGAGTTCCTTGGAAAATGGAAGGGACTGTGTTATAAAAGAAAAGTTTGTAGAGGCAAGGAGGGGGGACTTTGGCAGGAAGAAGAAGGATCAAGTTTTCTGCAACCGAGGAAGTGATACAGGTTCTATCGTCTTCCATATTCTGTTTGCGTTTTGATGAAATAATGGAAATCTGACTCTCTTTACTCCTCCAATTTGCTTTTTGCCTGATAGTCTAGAGCCTCTTTGATAATTTATCCTATACCTATTCTACAACCATTCAAACAATTTTCCATTAGAGACATAATCAAGTACCGACCTATCTCTGCATAAATGATTCAGAAGAAAATATGAGTCTTGTTTTATTGTTTAGGGTTCCGAATTGGTAGAAAGAAAGAAAACAGCCTCTAAAATTTTTACATGATCTGTATCAGATTTTTAAAATCATTCCTGCATTCCCTTGAATCCTATTTTGGCGTGGTCTACCAGCGTTATCTGCTTGATCTGTGTTTAAGCATCTTCAACAGGTTCATTTTGTGCGTATCTTGCAATCATTTACTTGAGGGCCATTCCAGATCTTTAGGGGAACCAACCGTCTTTCATGAATTGCTTGCAATATCAATTAGATCAACCGTCGATGTCCACAACAGACTCCTTTTATGCTTTAGAGCTTCTGTTTAACGGTAGGGAAATGTGGTTTTAGGGCACAGAAGGCTTTAAGCCTCCTACCTGTATTGGCTTAAGAGTTGCTAAAGTTTCCTTGTTACCATCCGCTGTGGTTATCAAAATTTCGTCTAAAGACCTTTCTTTTAATTGAAAACCAGATAAGCGAACAAACTCTGGGGGGTACGCATATACCTCTGGCCAGTTATTATAATGACATCGAACCCTATTGTTTAGGAAGGGAATGTGATCGGGTGTTTGAAGTTTTATAAGCGATATCCTTCATGGTGTGGTGAGAGCAAGCAACTTGGCAGGTTTAGGAACAGCGCATGAGTTGGCGACGCTAATCTGGAAGGACTGGTGTTACAGATACTCCAGAGCCTTGATTTATATGTATGATCAACGATCTCTATGAGAGCGCCACCAATCTCATGAGTGACGGGCTTTCCCTTCAATTGATCACCTTTGCTTAAATGTTATTGGTGCGAATCAATAACAGTGATGCTGTATTTACTCCTAAGCCTAAATTCATATGTCATCTCTGATAACACATCCACGTTTCCCCTTCATTTCTCACGCCGTGCGTAGGTCATAATTTATAAGCTTTATCTTTAACATATCCCATTTCAGTCAGGAGGAATGTTGTAATTTAGAAAATGATGTCATTAACTGGTAAAGTGGTAATCACTCAAATTCTGAATCCACTGTCAGGTGCAGAATATTGATATCCTGCAATCATTGCATCCCAGGCGGCTTAAGCATCCAAGTCAATTTCTCCAACGGCTGTGCAAAGTTCACCCTTTCCTACAGGTGCGATCTGCCTCCTACGCATACCATTTTAGGGTTTTCGATCCAACTGCACCCAGGGATCTTTTTATTTACTCTAACATTCGGGTGTCTCCAGACCATATAGCCTCACATTTTGGCCGTCGATGTAAGTATGTATGGGAAAGAAATATAAGTTATATAAAAGGCATCATGATACGCATTTAGTCCACCACCGCAGATTTTAATGTGTATCTTAGTGATAACGTTTAGGGTGTCCTCATCATCATCCAGCTCGGGCAAGAAAGTCGACCATGCACATATTAAAATCAACTGTAGGTGCATTGTAATAGGGTTACATCGATGGATTGAAATTAGTTTCTAGCAGGTCCACGCTTACTTAAAAAGGGTACACCTCGAGTTTACAATCTACCTATTAAATCTATGCCGAAATCCATGCCAAAAGCCATGGTGGTAGGGACTGCGTGTGAGAGCAGAGAGACCTACAAAGTGGTTTCTATGGGTTCTGATGTGTACTCAATATACAAGTTTATGATTCCATGGAAAATTCGTGGAGGGCTGTTCTCCAGCTGCCTATCAATGTTTCGATATCCAGGCATCATGGTATGGTACTGTGCAAAGATGTTCAAGTCTGTGCCGCAAGACTGCCCAGGGTATGTTTTATGGTCTATAATATACAAGAGGGTAAGTCAAGCATGAGTTTGGTACCATTACCTGGGGTGATAGGGAAATGTAAATGGCATTTAGTTGCATGTGGATCCTCAGTTGTAATAGAATAGGAGCAGTCTTTGCGTAGGGACAAATCTAGCAGTAGAGGACAAATCTGTAGTTGTAGATGCAACCCTAGACAACTCACAGACTCTGCGCATAATCTGATGCACTTCACTGAGAAGAAGTCACATTTTGGAGGCAGAAACAGAGTTTTCTTATTTACTTTCCGTGCATTAAGATTTATCATTTCAATTCTAGTCTGCAGAAACCCGTCATTGTTAATCTAGGTTAGTTGTGCTTCTTGTATGCATTTTATTTGATTGGCTTAGATTAACCCTAAGGAATGTTTATTTTCTTTACAATATGTTTGAATGCATGTGTATATGTATAGTGTTCAATGACCTTGGTATATTAACAGTAGTATCATTAATATCAATGTTATTATTAGTATCATTATTATAATTATAATTATTATTATTATCATTATTATTATTATTACAATAATAATAATAATAATTATTGTTACTATTATTATTATTAATTCAAAACGGAAAGATGATGGCCAAATACCTAATTTTATAATAATGTTATTGGCAATTCCATTGTAGGAACGATTAAGTTTTATGGTAGGATAATTTGTTGTAAATAAACATTTTGTATTATTGCTTTCTAGAGCCAACTCAAAGCAAAGGGTATATCGAGGATTTAGTGAGCAACATGATTTGGGAGTTATGAATAATTAATTCATAATGTTCTTGATTAGTGCAATAATACTTTTAATGCTTCAGCCATATAATTGATCCATAATCCTTTTAAGTCTAGCTATTAGTATAGCATTCACTATAAGTTCAATTTCTTATAACCTTGAAACTTTAGAAATCTTTGGAGGATAAGATAACCGAGTGCATGAGTACTAGGGAACTATGGAGAAATGATATAGGGTACTTCAATTATTTTTGTGTTTTGAGTTTTTATATTATAGAAGGATTTGTATAATCTAATGAGCTGTTTTAATAGATGGATTTGTTTAATTTAAATATTTATTGGTGATGAATCAATTGATGAATGTTTTTGAAGTTATTTTAAAGAATTGATTTGATCATTATTGCTTGGATTCTGGTTTAGGATCTTGATACAGAAGGAACTTACTATTGGTTGCGAAAAATAGTTATAAACTGGGATGGTAATTGTTCAGATCATTGATATATTTATATTTTGAAGAGGAATTGAATTAGATAATTAGTCGATATATTATTATTATTATTATTATTATTAATATTATTATATAATTATTATTTCAAAAGTATAGTTGATTGTTTAAAATCCAAATAAAATTGGGAATTTAGAATAATGTTGCCATTATTTATTTGATTAAAAGAAAATCGTTGTGATTATATATTATGGTTAATGAAATTTAATTTAGATTGACATTGGTTTTAATATGGTTTCTTCATTTTGTTAAGATAATTGATTAAGGATTAGGTATATAATTATTGTATTGGAAATTTGATTTAAAGGTATTAGATAATTAGTTAGTGTGAATTGAAATTGTATGAAATGGTCAAGGTGTAAGTTGTCAAGGGTTCATTTCTAGAGGCCAAGGTTGTTGTGTTTCGACTTCATGTAATGTGTTGATAAGTGTCTTGAGTTATTGAAGTCATGTCGCCTTTTGTCATGTATAGGGAATTTGGTTATGGTGTTGTGAAAGAATGTAAATATTCTAAATGCATCATGATGTGTAGAAAGGCTCTTCATGAATGTTGTGATTTATTTGTTTGTTTGACAATGGGGAGACATCGGTATTCATGAAGAAGTATTTTTCTTATAAGTTACTTCATTGGAAGCCATGGAAAATGTATTAAGAGTATGTCCTTGTAATTGAGATGATATGCAAGAAGGTGAATGCCTTGCATTATTACATATATATGTTCATATCAGAATAATGGTTATGCAAGATGGTTAATGCCTTGCATGGTTCATGTATCATCGTTGTCATGATGATGTTTGCTATGTTGTTGAGTAGGGTCTTCTAGATGCAGGTAGGGGAGTGGCTCTCAATGGTGGCCGGAGCCCAAAAGTGGCGTCCAGGACAACCCATGTGGGAGTTTGATAACTCAGTGATAACCTAAATAATGAATTAGGGGGTTGGGTAGTTAAGCACACTAAACAAGATAAGTGAATGCCTCACTCATGGCTCAAGTGCTTGTTTAGGCTTGAGATGAGATGAGAAGGCCTGGAATGGCAAGATCAATTACCTTGTCCTCATGAAAGGTATGTTGATTCCACATGAGCGTTGTGTGGGGGCCGGGAGTTGGGAGAGGCTACCAGGACAACCCAAGATAGGGGGCCGGGGCCTAGGAAGGCTTACTAGGACAACCCATGACAAGCCATGTGATGACACTCCTCCCTACGGCAGCCTAGCATTCCATAGTTGTACTCTCCCCATTCGTTATGTGTTGCCTCTGGAAGTTAAGTTGTGTTGTGTTGTTATTGCCATGTGTTGTATTGGCATTTGGTCGTCCTTTGTTCTTGTTTGTCTTTTGTCTGCCTGACTGTCATTGTCTGGGACCTCATGTTAACTCCTAGCTCGAGGGGTGGACCTTAGGGTTCCACATGGTGGGGTGGAAGAGCTTTATTATCCATTGGTTTTTTCCTCGTCAAGTTCATGTGCAGAAAAGATTTATTTCAGATCAGTTACTGATGTATGTTAAATTATGTTATTTGAATGGTTAAGTAATGCAGTCTTGAAACCTTGGAGAACATGTCGTAAGTTTAATGGTGGAATTAGTTATGTTAACATTACTTGTCATCTTAAACATTTTTAAAAAAAATTTCCTGTTCATAAAGCATAAATGTGAATTACTCTAAGGTGTTCAAGATGGGGCGTTACATCTGGTATCAGAGCAGGGTTTCTAACACTGGGTACTCTGGGATTTATATTAGCCCATCAAGCTATACTAGTTGTTTAAACTTTGAGGAATATATTCATTCGTAGTCCTTGCCTGGCAATCTGAAAATGTTAAGTGGCAAGTGGAATTAGCCTCTGGATCTAGGGTAGCAGTAGACTCTCTTGTGTATGGTTGTGAGTTGAGGATAGGTCCCTTATCTACCACGGCGGATCTTCACATTATACCACTAGGATCCTATGACATAGTGTTGGGGATGGATGGTGATGAGACTTCAGCTACCTGAGAAGATGCATCCCGAATGTGAGAGCCATATCCATATTTGTTCACAGGCTTCCAAGAGTAAGCTTGATCCTAGGGGGGAGGATGTAGTGCCCCTCAACTCGTCGTCTATCAGATTGATGTTTGCTTAGTAGTATTAGACTTTATGACAGTATCTTAGACCGTAGATGATGGATCTCTTGTTATCTTGTTAATTCATTATGGACCTAATTGTGATGATAACATATATTGATGTTGGATTATGTTATTTTATGCTTTAGAATTTGATAAAGAAACTAGATGTTACAGATGTTTTGATGTCAATTGCGATATTGGATTGTAAGAGGATTGAATGTTTTATGTTGTTGACTAGTAATCAGATACCTTGTTCAACATAGTTAATCGTTTATTCATCAACGTGAATGGAACAGTGTTGTATTACTCACTCTCAAGTACCCTACACCACTGCGATTTCCATTCACTACAGGACTGCACGTGGATATATATATCTTGTTATGCTTAACCGTGCGTTGTTGCAGGAATGCAGGTACTAGGCATCGACTCCACCTGATTACCAGGTCTGAGCGTGCCTTCGCCAATGGATTAGTTGTTTGGAGTTAACGTGAGGTCCCATGTCAGTGTGGTCTGGTTGTCAATTTATCCTCTTGGTCATTGTCTGTCATTCGATCATGACTTGCAGACAGGTAATATTGTACCTTGGAGTCTAACTAGGTTAGAAAGTGTCTAAGTGTGTAAAGTATCGTTGTGCATTAAATAGAATCATATTACAGAAAGTATAATGTTGATAATTAAATGTATTGATAAAAGATAATATTGAGTATTAGGTTGATAGTTGTTAATTATTGTTGTAAATAAATTATTATTTTATTAGAAGTATAGTTGTTAAATATAGATTGTAAGAAATTTTGTATTATTTAATATAATATTATAAATATTTAAATAAATAAAATAGTTGTAAGTTATGTTGTAATTTACAACTTAATTAATAAAATAAATTAAAATATAATTGTACAATTATAGATTGTTGTAATATTATAATTTTATTAATAACATTATGGCTGGTCAGTTATAAAATTAAATGTTGTCGATTAATATTTAAAAAAGGAACCTCTTGGATCATTAAATTAAATAAAAGATATATCTTGAGGAGGGAGATGCACGGGACCGCGTGCCGAGTTCCTTGGAAAATGGAAGGGACTGTGTTATAAAAGAAAAGTTTGTAGAGGCAAGGAGGGGGGGACTTTGGCAGGAAGAAGAAGGATCGAGTTTTCTGCAATCGAGGAAGTGATACAGGTTCTATTGTCTTCCATATTTTGTTTGCATTTTGATGAAATGATGGAAATCTGACTCTCTTTACTCCAATTTGCTTTTTGCCTGATAGTCTAGAGCCTCTTTGATAATTTATCCTATACCTATTCTACAACCATTCAAACAATTTTCCGTTAGAGACATAATCAAGTACCAACCTATCTCTGCATAAATGATTCAAAAGAAAATATGAGTCTTGTTTTATTATTTAGGGTTCCGAATTGGTAGAAAGAAAGAAAACGGCCTCTAAAATTTTTACATGATCTGTATCAAATTTTTAAAATCATTCCTGCATTCCCTTGAATCCTATTTTGGCGTGGTCTACCAGTGTTATCTGCTTGATCTGTGTTTAAGCATCTTCAACAGGTTCATTTTGTGCGTATTTTGCAATCATTTACTTGAGGGCCGTTCCAGATCTTTAGGGGAACCAGTCGTCTTTCATGAATTGCTTGCAATATCAATTAGATCAGCCGTCGCTGTCCACAACAGACTGCTTTTACGCTTCAGAGCTTCTGTTTAACGGTAGGGAAATGTGGTTTTAGGGCACAGAAGGCTTTAAGCCTCCTGCCTGCATTGGCTTAAGAGTTGCTAAAGTTTCCTTGTTACCATCCGCTGTGGTTATCAAAATTCTGTCTAAAGACCTTTCTTTTAACTGAAAACCAGATAAGCGAACAAACTCTAGGGGGTACGCATATACCTCTGGCCAGTTATTATAATGACATCGAACCCTATTGTTTAGGAAGGGAATGGGATCGGGTGTCCGAAGTTTTATAAGCGATATCCTTCATGGTGCGGTGAGAGCAAGCAACTTGGCAGGTTTAGGAACAGCGCATGAGTTGGGGACGCTAATCTAGAAGGACTGGCGTTACAGATACTCCAGAGCCTTGATTTATATGTATGATCAACGATCTCTATGAGAGCGCCACGAATCTCATGAGTGACGGGCTTTCCCTTCAATTGATCACCTTTGCTTAAATGTTATTGGTGCGAATCAATAACAGTGATGCTGTATTTACTCCTAAGCCTAAATTCATATGTGATCTGTGATAACACATCCACGTTTCCCCTTCATTTCTCATGCCATGCATAGGTCATAATTTACAAGCTTTATCTTTAACTTATCCCATTTCAGTCAAGAGGAATGTTGTAATTTAGAAAATGATGTCATTAACTGGTAAAGTGGTAATCACTCAAATTCTGAATCCACTGTCAGGTGTAGAATATTGATATCCTGCAATCATTGCATCCCAGGTGACTTAAGCATCCAAGTCAATTTCTCCAACGGCTGTGCAAAGTTCGCCCTTTCCTACAGGTGCGATCTGCCTCCTACGCATACCATTTTAGGGTTTTCGATCCAACTGCACCCAGGGATCTTTTTATTTACTCTAACATTCGGGTGTCTCCAGACCATATAGCCTCACATTTTGGCCGTCAATGTAGGTATGTATGGGAAAGAAATATAAGTTATATAAAAGGCATCACGATACGCATTTAGTCCACCACCGCAGATTTTAATGTGTATCTTAGTGATAACGTTTAGGGTGTCCTCATCATCGTCCAGCTCGGGCAAGAAAGTCGACCATGCACATATTAAAATCAACTGTAGATGCATTGTAATAGGGTTACATCGATGGATTGAAATTAGTTTCCAGCAGGTCCACGCTTACTTAAAAAGGGTACACCTCGAGTTTACAATCTACCTATTAAATCTATGTCGAAATCCATGCTGAAAGCCATGGTGGTAGGGACTGCGTGTGAGAGCAGAGAGAGCTACAAAGTGGTTTCTGTGGGTTGTGATGTGTACTCAATATACAAGTTTATGATTCCATGGAAAATTCGTGGAGGGCTGTTCTCCAGCTGCCTATCAATGTTTCGATATCCAGGCATCATGGTATGGTACTGTGCAAAGATGTTCAAGTCTGTGCCGCAAGAATGCCCAGGGTATGTTTTATGGTCTATAATATATAAGAGGGTAAGTCAAGCATGAGTTTGGTACCATTACCTAGGGTGATAGGGAAATGTAAATGGCATTTAGTTGCATGTGGATCCTCAGTTGTAATAGAATAGGAGCAGTCTTTGCGTAGGGACAAATCTAGCAGTAGAGGACAAATCTGTAGTTGTAGATGCAACCCTAGACAGCTCACAGACTCTGCGCAGAATCTGATGCACTTCACTGAGAAGAAGTCACATTTTGGAGGCAGAAACAGAGTTTTCTTATTTACTTTCCGTGCATTAAGATTTGTCGTTTCAATTCTAGTCTACAGAAACCCGTCATTGTTAATCTAGGTTAGTTGTGCTTCTTGTATGCATTTTATTTGATTGGCTTAGATTAACCCTAAGGAATGTTTATTTTCTTTACAATATGTTTGAATGCATGTGTATATGTATAGTGTTCAATGACCTTGGTATATTAACAGTAGTATCATTAATATCAATGTTATTATTAGTATCATTATTATAATTATAATTATTATTATTATCATTATTATTATTATTACAATAATAATAATAATAATTATTGTTACTATTATTATTATTAATTCAAAACGGAAAGATGATGGCCAAATACCTAATTTTATAATAATGTTATTGGCAATTCCATTGTAGGAACGATTAAGTTTTATGGTAGGATAATTTGTTGTAAATAAACATTTTGTATTATTGCTTTCTAGAGCCAACTCAAAGCAAAGGGTATATCGAGGATTTAGTGAGCAACATGATTTGGGAGTTATGAATAATTAATTCATAATGTTCTTGATTAGTGCAATAATACTTTTAATGCTTCAGCCGTATAATTGATCCATAATCCTTTTAAGTCTAGCTATTAGTATAGCATTCACTATAAGTTCAATTTCTTATAACCTTGAAACTTTAGGAATCTTTGGAGGATAAGATAACCGAGTGCATGAGTACTAGGGAACTATGGAGAAATGATATAGGGTACTTCAATTATTTTTGTGTTTTGAGTTTTTATATTATAGAAGGATTTGTATAATCTAATGAGTTGTTTTAATAGATGGATTTGTTTAATTTAAATATTTATTGGTGATGAATCAATTGATGAATGTTTTTGAAGTTATTTTAAAGAATTGATTTGATCATTATTGCTTGGATTCTGGTTTAGGATCTTGATACAGAAGGAACTTACTATTGGTCGCGAAAAATAGTTATAAACTGGGATGGTAATTGTTCAGATCATTGATATATTTATATTTTGAAGAGGAATTGAATTAGATAATTAGTTGATATATTATTATTATTATTATTATTATTAATATTATTATATAATTATTATTTCAAAAGTATAGTTGATTGTTTAAAAGCCAAATAAAATTGGGAATTTAGAATAATGTTGCCATTATTTATTTGATTAAAAGAAAATCGTTGTGATTATATATTATGGTTAATGAAATTTAATTTAGATTGACATTGGTTTTAATATGGTTTCTTCATTTTGTTAAGATAATTGATTAAGGATTAGGTATATAATTATTGTATTGGAAATTTGATTTAAAGGTATTAGATAATTAGTTAGTGTGAATTGAAATTGTATGAAATGGTCAAGGTGTAAGTTGTCAAGGGTTCATTTCTAGAGGCCAAGGTTGTTGTGTTTCGACTTCATGTAATGTGTTGATAAGTGTCCTGAGTTATTGAAGTCATGTCGCCTTTTGTCATGTATAGGGAATTTGGTTATGGTGTTGTGAAAGAATGTAAATATTCTAAATGCATCATGATGTGTAGAAAGGCTCTTCATGAATGTTGTGATTTATTTGTTTGTTTGACAATGGGGAGACATCGGTATTCGTGAAGAAGTATTTTTCTTATAAGTTACTTCATTGGAAGCCATGGAAAATGTATTAAGAGTATGTCCTTTTAATTGAGATGATATGCAAGAAGGTGAATGCCTTGCATTATTACATATATATGTTCATATCAGAATAATGGTTATGCAAGATGGTTAATGCCTTGCATGGTTCATGTATCATCGTTGTCATGATGATGTTTGCTATGTTGTTGAGTAGGGTCTTCTAGATGTAGGTAGGGGAGTGGCTCTCAATGGGGGCCGGAGCCCAAAAGTGGCGTCCAGGACAACCCATGTGGGAGTTTGATAACTCAGTGATAACCTAAATAATGAATTAGGGGGTTGGGTAGTTAAGCACACTAAACAAGATAAGTGGATGCCTCACTCATGGCTCAAGTGCTTGTTTAGGCTTGAGATGAGATGAGAAGGCCTGGAATGGCAAGATCAATTACCTTGTCCTCATGAAAGGTATGTTGATTCCGCATGAGCGTTGTATGGGGGCCGGGAGTCGGGAGAGGCTACCAGGACAACCCAAGATAGGGGGCCGGGGCCTAGGAAGCCTTACCAGGACAACCCATGACAAGCCATGTGATGACACTCCTCCCTACGGCAGCCTAGCATTCCCTAGTTGTACTCTCCCCATTCATTATGTGTTGCCTCTGGAAGTTAAGTTGTGTTGTGTTGTTATTGCCATGTGTTGTATTGGCGTTTGGTCGTCCTTTGTTCTTGTTTGTCTTTTGTCTACCTGACTGTCATTGTCCGGGACCTCATGTTAACTCCTAGCTTGGGGGGTGGACCTTAGGGTTCCACATGGTCGGGTGGAAGAGCTTTATTATCCATTGGTTTTTTCCTCGTCAAGTTCATGTGCAGAAAATATTTATTTCAGATCAGTTACTGATGTATGTTAAATTATGTTATTTGAATGGTTAAGTAATGCAGTCTTGAAACCTTGGAGAACATGTCGTAAGTTTAATGGTGGAATTAGTTATGTTAACATTACTTGTCATCTTAAACATTTAAAATAAAAAAATTCCTGTTCATAAAGCATAAATGTGAATTACTCTAAGGTGTTCAAGACGAGGCGTTACATGATGTCCTTATGGTCCAAGGGCTCATGGCAACAAGCATGGCCTACGTCAAGAGCTCACGATCTAAAAGGTAGAGTCTGTTAACTTGTGCTTTTTTCTCTTTGAACTATGTTGGTACAAGTTCAATGATAGAGGAGTCTTAGATATTACTTGGACAAAACACAACATATCATCCAACTTTTAAGGAAAATTTGGGATAAGAAAAGAATTTACAGTAAGATAGTCAAAGCATCATTGCAATAAACTAGAATTTGAAGATGGTATGGTCCATCTGCAGATGCTCCATAAATACAAAGTGTAAGGAGTGAGAACTTAACTTCAAAGTCATTAGAGTCATATCAGATTGACAAAAGGATTGGCCAAGTTACATAGGCACCAAATCCTCTCATTAAAGGATGTATTCATACATTCTTCCATGTTTCTTGTCTCAAAAAGAAATTCAAATATTTTTTTGATGATACTTTTCTATCCATGATATAGATGGAAGATTAGTGTTGGAATCTAAATGAGTTTTACTAGCTCAATCCAAAATTGTGAGATTTCTACAAATCATAGAGCAAATTATTATGTTAGAAAATATGTTTTTGGAAGATGCATCATGGGAAAATTGATCATTTAGAGATCAATATCCATATCTCACCATGATTTGAGGGCAAACAATCTTCATAAAGGGTTTTTATCTTACCCTCTTACCCCCTACTAATACTATAATCTATTATCAAGTTATGGATTGCGTTGGCTGGTGTTATATATGTATATACACATATACATAACATATCTGTATGTATATGTATATATATACATATATACATATACATATATATATATACATATATATGTATATATACATACATATATGTATGTACATACATATATGTATGTATATACATATATGTCTATATATACATATATGTATGTATATACATATATGTCTATATATACATATATATATATGTATATACATAAATATATGTCTATATATACATTTATATATGTATATACATGTATATACATACATATATATATATGTATATAATATACATATATATATGTATATAATATACACATATATAATATATATCTATTAAATATATATCTATATAATATATATATATATGTATATATATATATTATATAGATATATATTATATATATGTATATTATATACATTTATATATATATATATATACATATATATGTATATACACAGATATATATACACAGATATATATACACAGATATATATACATACATATATATATATATATATACATACATACATACATACATACATACATACATATAAGCATGTAACTAGAAATAACAGATGTTGAGAAGCTGATAAAATTTACAATGTTGTACACAAACTACCTACCTACAACAGTATAGAAATATGAAAAATATGGATTTGATATTATTGCAATACACACATTAATTGAAGTTTTTTAAAGACATAGATAGATAGATATGTGTATATATAACTATAGATATATAGCATCTCACCATTGATGTCAACACCTTCAGTCAAGTTGAGAGGATTTGCTGAGCTTCTAGAATGATGGACAATGCGAAGACTATAAAGGAAGCATTGTGAAAAATGATTAAGGTGAAAATCTGTCTTTCAATGGGTACATAAAGCATTATATGTATTTAGACTTGAAATGTTATAAAGTGGATACTAATATGAGTGTGGTCCATGACAACACAAATCCCTAACATGGCAACAGGAACACAATAACATGGCCTTACACACACAATAACCTAAGTACAAAATATCACTCAGTATGTACCTTCTCAAGTTTTTGGTGAAGCAATACCACATGTAGCTTTTCAATTAGAAATAAAAGATGAGAATTGGCTTTAGCACTTACAATTTGGACACATGAATTTTGGGGGTCTAAATTTGTTACACAACAAAAATATGGTAAAAGGTTTGCCACTGGTAGAAAAACTAGATAGAGTATGTGAAGGATATATTTTGGGAAAGAAGCATAGAGAGTAATTCCCAACTGGTAAGTTAGTTAGAGCAAAGGAACCATTGGAGATTATTCACTCAGATTTTTGTGGACCAATGCAAACATCTTCAATTGGTGAATGTTCTTATTTTTTTACATTCATTGATGATTACACTAGAAAAACATGGGTGTATTTTTTGAAACATATAAGAAATGATGTTTTCAAGTTTTTTTTATCAATTCAAAGCTCCTGTTGAGAAGAAAAGTGGACACTATATCAAAGTTCTATGAACATATAGAGGTGGAGAATATATCTTCAATGCTTTCCTAAATTTTTGTAAGGATCATGGAATATACAAGCAACTTACTGCCAGGTACACACTTCAGAAGAATGGTGTGGCAGAGAGAAAGAATAGAACAATTATGGACATGGCCAGAAGTATGTTGAAGGCCAAACATTTTCCAAATGAGTATTGGGGAGAGGCTGTAGCATGCGCAACCTACATAATGAATAGATGCCCAATGAAGAGTGTCAAAAACATCATTCTAGAGGAAGCATGGAGTGGAAGAAAGCATGGTATTGCTCATACGAGAGTGTTTGGATGTGTGGCCTATGCACATGTCCTAGATGAATTGAGAAAAAATTGGCTAACAATGGGGAAAATGTATATCTTTATAGGATACAATGAGGATACAAAAACTTACAAATTATACAATCCAATAACTAGAAAAGTGACAATCAACAAAGATGTGCAATTCATAGAAGAAGCATGGTATGGAAGTTTGGAGAAAGCAGTGAATAAATTCCAATAGATTTACCACAAGATGATAGTGAAGCATTGACTCCAACAGATATTCCTTCTGTGGTACCTCCTTCCACACCCATTCAATCTCAATGAAGTGGTCCACAAGTGACACCTTCATCAAGTAGAAGGACATCCTCATGCATTCAAATAAGTACTCCATAAAGTGAACAATAATAAAAATCACAAGTTACACTTGAAGCTACACTTTCTTCAATAAGCATTCTAGGTGCAGGACTATCAAGTCCAAATTCTACTAGATCTACTTCAAGTGATATGTTAAATCCAACATTGGCAAGTTTAAGGAGACAAAAATAAGAAGTTTGAAGAATATCTATGATCAAAATGAAGGTGAAAATAATTCTAGTATGCTTTCTCTTTTTTCTTTTTTTTCACAAGTAGATGATTTAGTTCACTTTGAAGATGCAATTAAAGATGAAAATTGGGCATAGGCCATGGATGAAGAGATTGATCTGCTATAGAGAAAAATCATACATGGGATTTAGTGGATCTTCTAGATGGAAAAGATGTGATAAGAGTAAAGTGAGTCTACAAGACCAAGTTTAATGTAGAAGGAGATGTGCAGAAGCCTAAGGCTAGACTTGTAGTAAAGAGTTATGCACAATAACTTGGAGTTGACTACAATTAAACATTTTCTCCTGCAGCTTGTCTAGACATAGTAGTGTAATATCCATAGTTTTTAAAAACACTAAATTCAAATAATTACCATGAAGTAAATTCGAAGAGGTAAAAGGGTGTTAAAATTTTAAAAAATTTAAGTTAAATTAATAAATTAATTAAGAAACATGATTGCATCATATTACACAATTTGTCTATCCATTTCCAAATGTTTGACAACATGTTGAATTATACAAAGAGAAGATTACATAAATTAACTCACCAATGGTTACTGCATCTCGATTGTCGACCTCCATATCACAAGCCTCGACATGCCTTTGGTTGAAGAGAGAGAAAGCATCTTTGGAGATCTTTACCTCCATCCATAGACCGACGGTCTCCTGCACACCTTCCTTCCTGGAAGTGGCCCTACCCTTCATGAAGAGTATAGACCTAGGATGACCTATGGTATTTTCCATCTAAGTACTGGAGATGTGTCCTGTGTAACACTATTGATCATACAACCCTAGATACTCTCTAGCTAAGTATGATCATCCCAATAGGTTACGTCATCTCGGATATAGTGAACTAAGTTTATATCTATAGTTTTATCAAATTCTAATTTAGTCTTTCCATCTTCAACAGGTTTTCAAATATTGTCTAGGTTCTATAATCCTTATAGATTAACTTTCCATACAAGGATTATCATTGCATCCTTGCAATACTTGAGATTCCATGACTTATCGACACTTAAGGGGGTTTAAGTTGATTCATCTAAATGGTTACCTTACCCAAGTTAAGCAGCTTAGTCAAGACAATTATCTCTTTTTTTACAAGATTAAATAAACATGGTTAGGGTCCTTATCCCTTCATTTAGTTATTCTAGACACAAATTTATCTATACGGTAAATCCATTCCAATCAATCTGACTTAGAACAATCTTTAATCTATAATTTATTTGCAATATGTATATATATTTAGGTACTTCTAATCTTCCAGAGAGTCCATCTTTGCGTACTTGCAATCTCTAGGGTCTATGACCTCTTGTTCCTCTACTATCTGTTTTCATACTAGCATCCTTGAACAATTTACTAAGTTTTGATTTTTATCCAAGATTCACTTTTAGGATTTATATAGGTACTACTTAGACTCTTTATGTCTAACTCCATGGTTACTCGACCATATACTGTCGATCAAGGGCAATGTCATATTTGACATACAAGCATAAATTTCTAAATCTTTCTAATTATAATTCTAAGGTTTAGCTCCTCTAACCTGAAGCATAGAAATGCCTTGTTTTCTCAAGATAATATCAAAGCATGGAAAAAAATACTTCTCAACTTCCCTAGACTTCTCTGCATTGTTCAAATTCTAAATTCACATGACAAGAATAAGTATAATATACAAGGTATAACTCCTCTCATATCTTAAGGAGTGCTATCATTTCTCAAATCTGTTCTTTGACTAAGTTCAATCCTTCAACCATAAAAGATTTAATCCATTAAAGAAAATTAAATACAATCAACCAACTGGTCTCCTAAGTCTACCGACTTTCCATTATGACAAAATACAAATGCATATGCATATTTATCCTTAGAAAATATGTCAATAAACCTTTATCAACAATCTTGAATACAATATTCATGTGGGGTTGAGTCTCGAATCTCCCAACATACCCAACTCGGTATAATCTTAACAAAAATACCCAACACTGGGTTAAGTTTTGTCTTTTAATTCATTCAATACTAAAATAAGTTCATATGAACATTCATTAAGATCTATAATTTTCCCATCCTTTGGTATATCTATACCCTTGATTTGGTTAATTGTTTCAAACTTAAAAACATGGGAGTAGTCAATCATGTCCCCCAAATTACTCTTAAGACTTAATCAGTCCTTTCCTTAGAAGTATGGGTCCTTAATATAGTTATCAACAATCTTGGTTTTTGTAATAACCATAACAAGTTCTTAAGGCATCCTTGCCATCATAGAGAAAAAGACTTGAAATCGAGATTTGTTGTTCAACCGATGTGAAGTTTTTCTCCCCTAGACTATTAGGGTTTATTCTTCAATCGAGTTTTATCGATACTAAAGAGTTAATATGTTACTCTCAACTTATTTATTGAATATCATTATCAATTTTTAAATGTGAGGGAAAACATTTAATATCATAAAGTTGATAAGGTAGTTTCCCTTATATCTTATACCCGGTCATCTAGGTTCTCTTTTCTTTTAAAACCCTAATCAAGAATTTGATTCTAGGACTAATTATTCTTAACATATTCCATTAAATTTATAATCCATCCAAAATACGCATATAAGTTAATATAATGCATATTGACATAGAAATGGTCCTTCTAAATCAACTATCTTGGTCAGTCTTTAATTCGATCTAAGAAGAGTCTAGAGTCATATTTTAATTATATAGTAGAACACAGTCATTTAAGTAACTAATGTCTTTGGAATAAAGTATTTTGTAAGTTGACAAGCTTATAAGTTTTAATATCAACTTTTTGGCCTACTTCAATAATCGTGTGTCGGCCTAATATCCTATTGTTAACAGGTAGAAAAGATTGCTCATTATCGACCTTACTTACAACCATCTTTATCACTACCTAATAATATTTCCATACTATTATCTCATGCTAACATTATCGTTGTTATCAGAAGAGCTCGCAGAGGCTAAGTTCTATGTTCTCATAATGGCTTTATGGTTCAAAAAAATATCATGCTTAGGGCATCTAGAACTCTTCATTTCTCTACAACAATAAACATAAGACCTTTCGATTTGAATACAAGGGATTTTACAATGTGAATGATGGGTTTCAACCACTTCTATGAGATCGTTAAACACTATTTTTGCCCTCGTAACGATCATGAGTTTGAAAGATTTCACACGGCATGGACATGATTTCAGAAAAAGATCACGCTGGTGGACGTTTTTTCATCATGCAGAGACTATTATGGTTAAGCTAAGATTATCATTCTATCAAACCAATCAAACCAAACTAGCATGTATTATTCTCTTCTATTGTTCGCCAGAGGCAAAAACCTTGCATGGAGGTCGAGGAATTTAAAGGAATGTATGTTTTGGAGGCATTCCAAATTGGCTTACTAATGATAAAACGTCAAAAGCTGAGGAAAAACAATCATGTTTATCATTGTGTACACAGTATCAAGAGCAATTCCATCATTTTGCCACAATCTTAATGTATTATTATCACAGCTCTTATAAATGAAAATAACAAGATGTATTGTTTTTAACTTCTTTTCTTGAGCTAAAATAAAATGCAGAAGATTTGTTGACAATGCAAGATTTAGGTGGAATAACTTGGTTCTCACATGTTCCTTCCTTCTCTTGCCTCGATGACTTCCCAGTTTCCCGTTGCTCACCACCTTTTTCTCCTCTTAAGCCCTTGTACTATCGTCCTCTCCCAATGTCTGCACAACTATTTTTCCTCCTAGCTCCTCCGAAGTTGTTCTTTTTCTCACATTTATCGATCATAGAGTGGATAACTAATTCTTGATCGAGTAACCATTTTTCCCTCTTATCCTTTATTCGATAGCTATCAAATTCCATTCAGTTTTGGAAAGAGTGTTTTAGCCGCAAATGGATGACTTTGTTGTGGGCCATAGGTATGACATTCGTGCCATTGTGGCAAGGAGACATCAGCGGATGATAACCTTTCGATTAAGGTTCACACTATTAAGACATACGTATTGCCACCTTTGTTCGCAGTCTAACACAAACAATTTCAGTGAGGAATTATTATGCTTACCCCGATATGAATATAGGAGTTGATTACAATCGAGGGGTTCTACACCAAGTTGGTTTTGATGATATAAACTATCATTTTAAATCTTACGCATAATAATTATTATAAGAATAAACCAACTTTCATTTCCCAATTATCATTATTCTAATTATCTATCCCATGCCAAATAAAGGCTATGGCGACGATAAGAACCAAGGATTTAGTGACACAGTGGCTAATGGAGCTTGACAATTACAAAGGGTAATTCAACCTAATCAAACAAATATGCAGGGTTAAAAGTTTACAACACGCGAAAGAATAGGAGCTATTATACGTCAAGGATCTTATGTTTAACATATTGAGGTCGAGTTTTATCTCCCCTTACAGAATAACGTAATGTTTTACATCAAAAAAGACTTGTCAAAGACATGCAATCAGAGGTGTATGATATTTATCTATCATCCACGTTCGACGACATGAACTCAAACGATTATGACGTAAACGTTGAATGACTATGTTAGTTGCGATGACAATGTTCTGACAAGCAATGTCATTTCTTTACACAACACAAATGAAGGATAACCTATTCCAAAAGACTTCGATGATCCCATCGAGACAAATTAATATTGACCAAAAATAAAACTTACATCAAGACAAACTAAAGTCCACTGTCAGATATATCGTACCTAGTTGGCAAATACCTTTTGATAATACAGAGTCTATATTCTTCTTCCCCAAAGATACTTTCTCTCCCTTTGCTTTTCGGAGAGTCAGATCCACCTATTTTCCTATTCAAAACTCTTACATGCACATCATGATCAGTGTATCAGTGTCCTGGTCGAATAACATCATTACAATAAAATTTCAATTTTTCCCGTAATATAAAGGACATTGTAAATCTAATCATTGAATTAGTCATATTTACTAAAATCATTATTCCAAAGAGTTAATATCTCTAACTATAACATTTATTCTCATATGCATAGCATTTGTTCACATGTCTATTCTACCCATGTAACAAGTAAAAGTAAAAAGTAAAAATAGTCCAAAAAGAGGGATGTAACAGTAAGAACAACATTTGCGATTATAGCTCACAACTAGTGGCCAGTATACCAAATGGTTGTAAAATATGCATTTTTGAATGGTTTCTTAGAAGAAGAAGTATATGTGGAGCAACCACAAAGATATTAGATCTTAGGCCATGAAGACAAGGTCTACAAACTCAAGAACATACTCTATGGACTCAAGCAAGCTCCTAGAACATGGTACAATAGAATTGATTCTTACCTATTATAGAATGGCTTCAATAGGTGTAGTAATGAGCCTACACTATATACAAAGAAGAATGAACAAGGTGAAATTCTAATTGTAAGTCTTTATGTTGATTATTTGATATTCACAAGTGATTTATCAATTGATTTGTTTGAAGGAGCCATGAAGAAGGAATTTGAGATGATTGATTTGGGTCTCATGAAGTATTTTCTTGGCATTGAATTGAATCAATTTGAAAATGGCATATTCATTTCTCAAGATAAACATGCCAAGGATATTTTGAAAAGATTCAATATGGTAAATTGTATGTCTACATCAACATCGATTTTAATAGGTTTGGAGCTAAGAAAGGATGACAAGAGATTGAATGTCGATCCAACACTATATAAGAGACTCGTTGGTAGTCTAATGTATTTAACAACCATAAGGCTAGTTACATAATGTATAGTGCGAGTATTATTTCAAGGTTCATGGAGTTTCCAAAAGACTCTCATGTTGGCAAGAAGGAAAAATAATTTTGAGATATGTGAGTGGAACCAAAAATCATGGAATTATGTGTTCAAGGTCGGATGAGTTCAAACTCATAGGATATATAGATAGTGATTTTGCATGTAGCATTGATGATCTAGGAGTACATTTGGTTATGTTTTTCATTTTGGAACAGGTGCAATATCATTGGCATCCAAGAAACAACCCATTGTCACTATTTCTTTAGTAGAAGCATAGTATGTAGCAATAACATGAGTAGCATGTCAAGCAATTTGGATGAGAAGAGTGTTAATAGATTTGATACACAAATAAGAGGAAGCAACACAATTTTTTTGTGACAACAACTCAACAATTACACTATCTAAGAATCTCATATTTCACAAAAAGAGTAAACATATTGACACCAAATATCATTTCATCAGAGAATTAATCAACAATGGAGAGATTTATTTGAAATTTTGCAAGTCTAAAGATACATCTTCACCAAACGATTAGGAGAAACAAGCTTTGAGTATCTAAAAGACCGTTTGGGCATTTTAACCCCAAGTCCCCATGCGGCTGCATAAATGGATTTATTACTTAAATTTGAGCACTACAAGTGACCCCATGCAAATTTTAAATTATGCATAAAGGATAATTTAGAATCTTTCCCTATTACAATGAAGCATCTACATTTTAGGGATTGAAAATAAGATTTGAAAAAAATGGGGGGGGGGGGGGGAGGAGGGGCTTGAAATTATGTAGCAACTGCATAATGACAAATATGCCATGTGGTTGCTTAAATTTCCTTCCTTCTTTTTTTCATTTTCTTTTAAATCTTATTTGCTAAATTTTCTATATTAATAAATAACTATTTATTGATAAATTGTTTTTGTTTTTCTTATATAGTAAAAAACGACAATTTAAGGTGAGCAGAAAAATAAAATATTCATGGGAACACTAACTCCACAAATATCTCCTTTGACTGCTAGCCAAAATAAGCTAAATTGACTGGTAGTTGCATGGCCCTACCCGTTATGATTAAGAGGGAGTGTTGAAATATCTAATCACAACCACCTCTAGGTAATAGATAAACATATAAGAGTAAGCCTAATCCATGTTAATAAAAAGTTTATCTTTTAGTAGTTTTTATTTTATAATTATCCTTTTTTATTTAGTTTATTTTTATACTTTCTTTTTAAAGTAGTTTTAAGCTTTCATGTAAAAGCTGTTTTTAAAGTAATTTCTTTTTAAAAAACTTGTTGCTAAAAAGATATTATTATTTTTTGTATGTATATACTCAATTTATGACAAGAGAAAAATACATAAAAAATTTTAATGTTATTTTACAAGAGATATTCTTTTATGGCAGCTCTTTTTGTTAATTTTTGTAAGGTTGTAGCCAGAAGTGGAAAATACATTAGGGAAGATGTGCCTGCTGGCTGCCTCTTCTTCCAAGTATTTGTGAGGGTAAAGCTTAAACAGAAATCAACCATAAACAAAAGTGAAAGGATTGAAACAGTCGAAGATGTTCAGTAGAATGCATGGAAGGGATCAGTCGAGAGAAGAGGAGTTGCCGCCTGTTTACGGTGGAGCATTTGGGAGTGGGCACGTAACGACTGGAGAGAGTAATTCGTGCTCCGTCTTTGTGGAAGGCACCGTCTCTGCGATGTTCCTCATCCTCATGCTGGAGAAGAGACGGGCACTGTCTTTCTGTTTTCATACAGCAAGGAATCACATTATGCCGTGTTGAACTGCGGGGAATAATATGGATTATTTCGGCTTGTAAAAAGTTTGCGGGTAAAGGCAAATAGATTTGCATTTCCCAACTAAGCTATGCAGCACAGTTTCTCTCTTACAAATCCGTATTCTGTAGTCTCCTCTTTTATATGGGATGCATCATGGGATTCGGCCGACAGA
Source organism: Cunninghamia lanceolata (assembly GCA_027924645.1). NCBI lineage: Eukaryota > Viridiplantae > Streptophyta > Pinopsida > Cupressales > Cupressaceae > Cunninghamia > Cunninghamia lanceolata. Next base: position 4,219,746 of record BSBN01000659.1, on the reverse strand, counting down.
AATACAAAGTTAGCCATTTTTTCATTAAGAAATTTGAATTCCCTAAAACAGTGTCTTTTAGGGGCCACTAACCACTAGCCGCAGTGAATTTCTGAGAAAGACCCGCTTTTCAAAATATACTGATCAACGATTATTTTAAATTTTTTTAATATATTAAATACGTTAATATCATAAAATTTGTCAGCAAATTTAATGTCAGTGGTTGTAAATTCCGCGGAGCACCGCCAAATCATTTCACGTGTAGATCTGTGCACCGATCTGAAGTTGTAAATCTTACTTGTACTTTGATTGGTTTCAGAACCGTCTGAAATCTTGGGCTGTGTGCTGTAATTTCTGGAGAGTGTTGCCGCTCGCAGAAGTCGGCAGACTGTATGGTAATGGCAGAAGTAAGCAGACTGTGGACGGGCTGTGGTGTCAGAGTATGGCGCTTGGCAGAGTATGAAGGTTTTATTTATTTTTATGTGTGCAGCGTGAGGAATTTGAAGAGTGTTGCTGCGCGTTGCAGTGAGAAATGTGAGCCGTTTCAGAGGATGCGAGTTGCTGTGCGCTAATTCCATCTACAATAGTGACAAGTTTAACATATTATAGTTATGCATCATGGAGATTTTAGAAAAAAGAAAATCCATAAACTTGTACAATAGAAGTAGAACATATACAATAATTTCGATAGGCTTTTATATGTGAGCATTATAATGCTCCCAATAAAAAAAATCACGTCGGAAAATGCAAAGATTTTTCCTATTGAAAAAACTCAACCATTCTCCAGTATAATAATGGATCTCTCTTACTTCACCCTTAATCATGTGGGTTCTATATATTGCACAAGTCGTATAAAAGATAAATACTTCAAAATATGAGTGACAATAGAAAAAATCTTACAGAAAATCTTTCCTCAAGTTCACCATGCAAAAATGTTGTCTTTACATCCATCTGTTCAATTTTCAAGATCAAAAGTAGCACTAATAGCTAACAAAAATTTAATTGAAGTTAATTTTGCAACAGGAGAAAAAATTCTCCAAAGTTAATTCCGTCTACATGAGAAAATCCCTTTGTTACCAATCTAGCTGTATACTTCTCCATTTTTTCTTATACATCATAATTGTTCTTAAGTAACCATTTACATTTACAACCAACTGATTTTCTTGTAGGAAGTAATTTAATCAAGTCCCAAGTTTGATTTTTATCTAAGGGCTCCATTTCTTCCTCCATGATCTTCTTCCAAGACTCTATTTCACTTAATCTAAGTGCATCTTTAATAGTTTTGGAGTCTTTATCAGTAACAAATAAAATTGATAAAAGAGATGTATAATGAAAATCAAAATCTCTATACCTTTATGGTTTTCTTCTTATCTAATTTAATCTCCTCAAAACTAGAATTTTTGGTTTTACACCCTCTCAATCTCTATCCTTTAATTATATATTTCCCAGTTCCACATTCTCTGGTTCATATTGTGTAGTTGTTTCTAATTCAGACATAGCTCTACCCTCTCCTATTTCAACATGAACTCTTTCAAAATCTTTTTTTGGTTGTTTTTCATTTTTTTTGAGCCCTCTTTCTTTCTCTAAAAATGATATTACAATCATATTCAGTTTTCCCTGTTTTTGAGTTCCATAACTTATATCCTTTAATATTACCACTATATTTCATAAATGCAAACTTTGCTAATTGATAATCTAGTTGAGTCTCTTATATATATATATATATATATATATATATATATATATATATATATATATATATATATATATATATATATATAACCAAAAACTTTTAAATGTTTGAGAGAGGATCTTTTATTAGTCTATGCTTAACCTATGAAGTTTTATCCAACAATGTTGAGGTGTGTTACTTATTCATAAGATAACAAGCAGTTGTTATTGCATTTGCTTATAATTTGATATCCAAACTTGCACAACTAGGCATGCTTGGAGTCTTATTCATTTTAGAGTTCTATTCATTCTTTCAACATCTTCATTTTGTTGTGTTGTATAGGGTGTGGTCTTCTTCCTTTTTATTCCACATTACTTGTATAATTGCTCAAATGCATCTAAACAATTTTCTTTGCCATTATCACTTCTTAGAACCTTGATTCTCTTTTTTATTTGATTTTTTACTAGTATTAAACTCTTAAAATTTATTGAAAACTTCAAATCTATTCCATAAAAAATACATATATCTTTCTTGAGAAGTCATCTATAAATATAACATAGTACATGTAGATTTTCCAAATGATAGCACTTTTGCTAGTCAAAAAACATCACTATGCACTAAATGTAAAATTTCTTCTAATCTTGTAGCACTACTAGGAAAATTCATATGATTTTTCTTAGTAAATACATACTACTCACAAAAATCAAAGTCTAAAGGGCAATTAGAAATTCCTTCATCCATACCTTTGATTGTTAAATTTTGAAGACCTTTCTCTCCAATATGCCCCATCCACTAATACCATAGTATTGTCTTTTTAATAGGACTTGTGTAGGAGTCTGATTTACAATATTATTTACTTTACGAGCATGAGAGGTATTACATCCACCACTTACAATGCTTGCCTCAAGTTTAAACAACATTCCTATATGTATTCCTTTTACTAGTACCATAGCACCATGAATCATTTAGTGGCTATTTTTATTGAATACTACCTACATACCTATGTCATTCATTTTTCTTATAAAAATTAGATTTCTTGCCAAACCTAAAATGTGTAGAACATTAGGAAGGAATTCTTCCATCTTTCAGATTAGTTTCACTCTTCCTCAACCTATAATATTATATGTTGAATCATCTCCTAGGAATACTTCATTTCCATATATATTTTTTATGTTCACTAAACCACTTCGTATGAAGAATCATATAAAAGAAGACACCTAAATCTATTAGCCATTCATCTGAGCATGCAGCAATAAAAATTATATCCCTTGAATCTTCAGCTAAAATCTTTAATTCTATAGAAGAAGCATCTTGAGATGACTTGTCATTCTTAACCTTTTTAGATTTGCATCTTTCTTATAGTGCCCTATTTTACCATAGTTTTAACATTTTTTTAACTTTTATTTAAAGCATTAGATTTACCTCTATATTTTGATCTCTTGTCCTCTAACTTTTTATCTTGTGAATTATTTTTATCTCTTTTATGGGAACAACCTCTTACAACCAGGGCATTCTTTGATTGGTAAGCATTTGCATATTTTATTTTTTATTTCTTCTAATAATAGGGTTGCTATTGCATCCTCACTTTTTAATTTAGAAGTAGTACTAGTGATTACCATTACTAAATTATTCATTACTAAATTATTCTAGGAGTCAAGTAAATGACAAAGCAAAGTAATACACTTCTCTTCATCATCCATTTTAATATCAATAGAAAATAATTAGCTTCCACAACATTGAAGACATTTAGATGTTTAGCCATAGAGTCACCATCATTCATTTTCAGTGAATACAACTTCTTCCAAAGAAAAAAATTATTTGTTAGAAACTTTCCCTAAAAAAAAGTACCCAATTTATTTCATAACTAGATGTTGTTGTGGCTTTGATTAATACATTCAACAAAATTGAATCTAATAGACACAATCTAATTGAACTCATTGCTTTCCTATCAATAATCAAACAATCTTCATCCTTCTAAGATGGTTTTTTTAATGATACAACAATCCACTAATCTTTGTCAACAAGCAGATCTTCCATTTTTAGCTTTCGTAACTAAAAGTTCTTTCCATTAAATTTTTCTCTCTATCCTTATGCTTCCTATCATTTTGATTCACACACAAATCCTCACATGTAGAACTCCCATTCATGACAAAGTTTATCATAGAAAAAATAAACCTTAACCCTTCAAAGAAAACTCAAACCAAGCTTTGATACTAGATGTAGAGGAAAAAAATCCTAATAAACCTCTATAATAGAATTATTGTACATATACAATATATATTGATAAAATAATAAGTAGAAAGAAAAAACAACATACATAGTATTTTCACCTGGGAAAACCCTTTCAGATACAAATTGTAACACAATAAAATTTCACTATTGCAAAAACTCAACTATTCTACAATAATGAATCTCTCTTACTTCACCCTTAAGCACATGTGTATATAAATAGGTAGATTAAAAAGCGGTTTTACACATTGCATGAATCATGAAAAAGATAAACATGGGTGCTTTAAAACATGAGTGCAAATAGAAAAATCAAAATAACAACCAACAAATTTTCCAAAATATGCATTCTAATCACTAGCATTTCGCCCCATCCTAACTATTAAACATGAAAAGTATACAACACTTATCGAATATATAGAAATAAAGTGATGCAATTTAAAATGTTAATAATCATATGCATATATGCTATTTGTGCATCCAGTATGCTAAATAGACATGGTGTTGCAACAAGTGCATAGGCTTCAAGATCCTAGTATTATGTCTCCAAGATAATACCATCAAATTTAAAGTGCTTTAAATGTTCTATCTTATCGTGAGGTTTTTTATTCTCTTGAAAAGAATTTTGCTTGACATTCATAAAATCTCATGTGGGAGTTTTAAGTGAACCATATGCTTGTGAGGGATAAAATTGGATTTATACACAATTAAGTATAAATTAATAAAGATTAAATTAAAAATAAAGGAAGAACAGTTGAGTGATAAATTAGAAATAAATATTATGAAATTAAATAAAAAAGATAGGTGTATTAATTGTTAATTTGATGATAGAATATAGAAATTGAAGATGTGTAAAATTAATTCAGTTATAGTTAGAAATTAATGTCTTAAGCATTTTAACTATCTTAAAATTACAATAGACTCAAAATTCCATTTGAATTAATCCTATGTGGTTTGGGGTTGACCTAGAACAATGTGGATCTATTCTCTAATATGTGGATTTGATGTGGCACACAATAGACTTCTGCAACCCAATTCATTGTGAACTTTGATATCTAGACATGCATAAGGACAATGGTATTGGAAAATAACTTTGGAGAAGTTGTTGAATTGTTAGGTTCAAGTTTTCCTAGGCCAACCCCCTAGATGGACTAGATTTATGTCACGTCTCAAACTTTGATACTATCTGTGGTTGCTTTATGTGAAAACAATCTATGGACAATTATGTGTGTTAAATAGATAATTTATTATTTTGAAGGATGAATGATTATTTTAATATGGAAAGATGAAATGAAATTAATGTTATATTTATGTTAGTAATGCTTCAGCTATTTGGTTATTGATCTATTAACGGGAAATTCGAGTTTACTATGAGTTGCAGGTTGTCGAAGACAAGGGGTGGTTGAGGTAAAGGAGATTAGTATCCTGATAGGGTTAAGATGGAGGGATATCATTCACACACTTCACGTAGTGACATGTAGCTGCATATGTTTGCATATTGAATGATTTAATAGTTTAATTTAAATTGTATTTTTATTTTATTAAATTATATGATTTTATTGCATAGTTAGTAATGGTGATTTAATTAGATTATTTAATTCATCGTTATTTAATTATTGTGAGTGCTTAGAAAATAGAATAATTGAAATTAGTTATTTAAATTGTTTTTATAACTATATTCTATTTAATTATTAGTTTTATAGATGCATTGTGATAAATATGTAAATTATTTTAATAATATTTTTAGAACTAGAAATAGGATTTAAAATATGATTTTGGAGCAAAAACTAAATTTAGGAAAAGAAAAGCTCTAGACAATGAAACCACTTGAGGAAGAGGAAACAATAAAAGAAGAGTTACAAGTCATTTCTTGTGCACCAAAACTTCTATTTAACATCTTGCATTCTCAAAAAGAGGGGACTTCTTCATCTCTAAACAGACATTCAAAACAAAAAGAAATTATGGAAGCATTTTTTTGGGGCACAAAAGAGGGAATAGTTTAGATCAAGAAGTCTCTGTAAAAATCTGTAGGAATCAAACATTCGATTGGAATGGGGAGCGAATTCCAGGTTCTTATTTAATCTTAGATCATTTATGGCTATTTGTGTGTATGAATCTTTTTCTTATATGCAAAAACCATGGTCCTCTGTCTAAAATTGATATATAGAAATACATGCAACTGGCTGCAGCATTGTGATAGAAATTTAATATATACAATAATCTATATATATATATATATATATATATATATATATTGGATCGTTTGTATGTATATTGGATTGACTATATTTTACATTAGATCGTTTGTATGTTATATTGGATCAAATGTATTTTACATTGGATCGCTTGTATGTATATTAATTGTATGTATATTGGAAAGAGTGACAGTATTAAAATTGTTACAAACAAAATATATTTTTTTGCATATTTTATAAGAATCGTTGTCACTATTAAAATTTACGAAGTTTTATTAAATAAAACTCAGAGTAAACGACACATTGGCCGCTGCCGCACCCATTAAGGAGTGTGGGGAGAGCGCCGACCCTCCCCACATGCTTAAAGCCTGTGGGAATGGCCGACGCCGTCCCCACCTTAGTAGTTATATATTATTTACCTCAAACTTTTAAATGGTACTTGCTTTAGCCGTTGGGCCTTGCCTTATATTGCAGTCTCCTTCATATAGTTCGCTGTCTTTTATTTCTTTCACCATTTATTTTGGAACCTGCCATATGTGGTATTTGTTGTGATTAATAATTGAATATATATATATTCAGTTTGTATATTATTCTGAGTTGTAAATTTTCTTTTACGGTACTGGTATATTTTTCTGAATATTATTTTCAATAATAGTCAATTATATATATATATAGAAAAGGATATGAATAGTTTTTGAAGATGATTTTTCACTGTATATTATTCTGAATTAGAAGAAAAGAAAAATTGTAATCTTTTCAATTGATTTTGATAAGTAAATTGGATGAAATTCCATGAAATAATTGCTTTATCAAATACTTGAAATGTGAATGAGATGGTATAAAAATGTTAATAGATACAAATTATATTACAATTCAATATAATTCACTTGAAAATTGAGAATTTTAGACAAAGTACAAAATCAAAATAGAAAAAGGATTGAAGTAAACTCTAATTGTATTCCAATAAAAACTTTTTGATTAAAATAGATGAATGGAAATTGCACTTGTGTGAAAACTTATTCTTGCAAAATGAAATGGAATTATTGAAAGTATATATATTGGAAAACTTAGATAGGTTATGTTTTTTATTGGTAAAGTATTGTACTGCGAGAAAAGAAATATTCTTTCTCTATTAAATATAATTGCACCAATGAAAATGACTTGTATGAACTTTTGAATTATTGAATTCTTGATAAATGTTATTTTTATTTTTCATTTGGTAAAACTAGAAATATATCAAATCCCTTGATTTATGAAAGAGATGCATTGTATTAAACTGATAGAATCATCACATCTGGAATAGCATGTCAGGAAAAATTGATTTAAAATGAGGAAAATGGTAAAACTTGTCAACATGTGAGATCAACTAAATAATGGAAACAATGTTTGAATTCAAATTATAGATATTTATGACTATGGAAATCAAACTTAGGAAAACTGTGCTTTGTGTATTTTTGGAAAAGTACAAATTTTTGGGACAGGATGCCAAATGTGGGCTCCCAGAGACGATAGTTTTACTTTTTCTAAAACTATCATTTTTATTTATTTGCTTGGCCAAGCTACTGTACCATTGAAACAAATGGATTTGTTTAAAAGCCTAGAATTATGTTTGTCTTTGCCACATCTTATTTGCAAGAGTTTATGTCATTCTAGTATTAGAATGCATATAGGCAACATGCACACATTGAGTGATTCCCTCCTGCTTACACCGTTCCAGGTTGCTAGGCTCCTTGTGCGTCGGTGTTTTCTTTGAGTTAGGAAGAAACCCAGGGAAGTCTAGTACTTCATGGTTGGGTGGAAAAAACACCTCAACCACTCTCTTGGACTTAGTTTGCGGATGGTCGGAGGATCAAGGCAACCTAGTTTAGATAATATTATTGACATGGATATTTGCTTTATATATATATATATATATATATATATATATATATATATTTCTTTGTATGGCTTCATTGCCAAGTTGCAAATGTAACATGATTCATGGATATCTTGAGGATAACACTTCCTTGTGTAACATTGAAACAGATGTATTGTAACACCAAGTTAGGTGTATGTAAACTATTTTGTAATCCATTCTAGTATATGGATCATTATTCTTATTCATGGATTCTTGCCATTTTATGTTATTATGGATATTTGGAAATCGTTACTGGTTGATTATCTTACTTATGGAATATGCTTTACATTTCGGGTACTATTTTTAGTTGGTAAATTTCCACACCTTACAATTTATGACCTTAAACAAATATTTGAAGACAACATGTACACAATTGTGTAGATGGTCTATATGTGGATTTTGATGCAATGGACTTCTTTTAAGATCCAAATCTAAATATTCCTAAAATATTGTTCCTTGTTAATTGGATGATTCTTGGATGTTCCTTTAAGTGTAATTAAGTGCACACTTAATGTCTTTAAATACCAAGACATAGCAATAAGATGCACAAATGTTTACCATGTTGGCTCACAATTACTAGTGAAAATGATTTGGAAAGTTAAAATTTAAATTTTAAAAAATTTAATTTGGGATCAATCCTAAGTCCCTCAAGATCAAACCTAAGCATCACAAGATTGAAATAAGAAATGGATGAATGCAAATCTCAAGATCAAGCATAGGGGCATCGAAGTCTAGGTTAATATTGGGGTAAATGTGTGGAAATAAGTACAAATGTGGCTCAGATAAAATCAAATGTATCAAAATGTGTGTAAGAGTAAATGGGGATGGATAAGAATAGAGAAATGTATCAAACTTAGTACAAGAATAAGCCACGCATTGATATGTAATTGTATTAATTCATTCCATAAAAGTGGGTCCAAAATAAATTGGCAATCGACATGGGTATGCAAATTTCACCATCACAATATTATTTTAATCCTTGAAACATAGCCTTAGGTTATATGGTTTTCTAGTCACATAGATTAAGGAGCTTGGGTTTGGGTGCTTGAGGTTTATCCCTATAAGGAAGGAAAAGTTTTATAGGCCTAGGTGTGTTAAGGTTTAACATCTAATCCTAATTAACTCTAAATAGACTAATTAACCAAAATATTTTTGTGTTTTCTAGTTTACTATTTTGTTGACGAAGAATAGAAAAATTCCTAGCCTTATCTAGAATTTTTTAGATCTCATCTAAACTTTGTTTAAATGAGAGAGATAGAGAGAGCACATTGTTGGTGTATATTAAGCTTACTGAGGTGTGCACATTAGTTTATGTTTAGCCTCGAGCTATACTTGGCATGCCTAGATTAGCTTTGTCTAAGTTAAGTGGTTGATTTTCCTATTCTTGGAGCACCACTATTCTTAGTGAGTTTTTCCTATTATTGGCTTGACTATTCTTAGTCAATTATGCCCTATATGTACTACATCTTGGAAGCTAATTCATCATCCCATATTTTGGATTCCAATTGTCCATTGTTTGCAATACTTGTTTTCTTGCAAGTTGAGCATGCCCCTGTTTGTCTCGAGTGGATTGAATCGATACTCACATTCGCTCAATGTTCCTAGTTTCTACATGGTATCAGAGCAGAATTGTTTGAATTATGTGAGTTCTTGACAGTGTTGTTGTGGGATCCCTCTTCCAAGCAAGGCACAGATCCAAAGAAGGTCGATTTGTGTAAAACTGATCTACATCTGGTCTAGTGCAAAGGAGAACAATCTGTTGAAGAGGATGTTCTCATTTGCATGGAAGGGTGGTGCAGGAGCACCTTCACATCAGGGTTTATTTGATCTTCAAGATGTTTTTAATAAGGTCCTTGAGACCGTATTCAATGTTGTAATGGACTATGTCCAAATAGCTAATTTCCTCTTTTGTCTTATTGCAAGTCCTAGTTAGGACAGTCATAGGTAGTTTGCAAGATGCATTTAAGTTTTATTGTTTATTTAGGTAGTCATTAAATTTTCATGTTGTAATCCTTTTAAGGCATGTCATAGGTTGGAAGGGAATGTAACACCTTGTCCAAGATTAATCCAAATGTTTCAAAAAAAGAAAGATTAAACCAAAACAACCGGTGGAAGAAGACAAGTTTCTAAAAACAGTTTTAAAGCTGCAGTTACAAAATCATGAAGAATTCGATGGTTGAGGAGTTATAGGGAATCCCAAACCACTCCTTGCATTGTAAAAGGCTATTTGAAGCCTAAGATGACTCATTGTAGAGAGACCATTTTTGGTGGAGAGGAAAGAAATAGAAAAGAACAATTGTTTTTCTGCTTTTCTGAGTTTTTTTTTGCTTTTTACAGCCGTACTTGATCTTGTACGGAATAGTCATAACATCTTTTTGAAATGGATGAATAGAGTATTGAGTTAGCTTGGTAATGGATCTTATTGGAAGTCTTGACAATAAAATTGGAGGGAGAAACCACTGTTAACCTTTAAACTGTATTAAATCTGCTGTTTACAGTCAAGAAAATTTGTTGTTTTATGCACTATTCCGTACAAGTACGGCCTAGAGATGGAGGTTTCTGGTGATGGTCGGTTAGTGGGAAGTATTAACAATCTTGTGTAGGTGATTTGAGGTCTTGATAGTAGAGATTTGGAGAGATATTCACACTTTTCCTCAGACTATTTTTCTGTGGCTATTTTCTGATTTTCCATTGTGACAGTCCGTACTATGTAGAGGTACGGAATTGTTAACTTCATTGCCTGAGTTGATTATTAATGTTAAGATGTTAGCTGTCTTATGAAGTTGATTTGAGGTTATGAAACTCATTTAGGAGGAAGTAATAAGGATTTCTTTGGGATTTGGTTTGATGAAATCCTAGCTTAGGTTTTAGTGGAATTTCTCACTTTTGCCATCAATTTGTTGATATAAGACCTCACCAATCAATGGAAGGAGAAGTGAAATAGGTTATCCATAGCCTTGTGAAGGTTACAGGGGTAGGATATTGGTATAGTGAGTGTGGGCAGAGGAAGACCCCTATAGAATCATGTGTTAGAGGATGAGAGGAGGACAGCAGTCTGTCAAGAAGGTAATAGTTTTGTCTATCAAATTGTTGTTTTGTCATTGAAGGCAATCAAGTGTTAGGTATTTTGAGTTGGTTGGCTATTTGGCATTAGAGTTGTGTCAATGGAGATCACCCCAAGGAGGGTACCCTAATTGTCTCCTTAGAGATAGAAGTGTGTGACTGTCTTGAATAAATAGTATTGTAGATTGTTGTCCTGCATAGTGGTTGGATAGAGTTTTGATTGAAGTTGGGCATCTTGGAAGATGTGGTATGAAGTTATTGGGTCAGAGACCTTGTTTAGGTGATGTGTTGAACAAGTTTCAGTTGATTGGTTATAGTGTGAGTGCCATAGTTGCACATGAAGAACAGTCTATGAAGGAGTGAGATTGAGAGATTGAGTTTTGAACTTTACCTCTACAACAAAGGGTGATTGACAACCTTGACAGAGGCGTGTTTGAAGGGCCGATCCTAAGTAGATAGAGGCATTTTTTTGAAGGCACTATAGGTCGATTCGTGCACAGGAAGGTTCAATCTACAGGGCCAAAATCCCATGACCTACTTTGGAGGCTGATTGAACCTGCTAAGAGGCACAATCAGGCTTGATCTTGTAGATGGTGATTTGGATAGAGAGGCATTTTTTGTAAATGAAAGTTCTTTGAGCGTTGCAGGCCCAATCTAGGTGTAAGAAGGCATTTTTTGTAAGGTAGAGGCCGATTCAGGATCTAGTTTCCTTTTCTATCTTTTCTGTGACTATGGGCACTCAATCTGAGGCATTTAAATCCCTTATGGCAAGGGCATCTTTGCATGCACAACTAGGTGCAAGAAAGAAGGCATGCCATATAGAAGAATTTGTTGGGTGCCTAAAATTCACCCCTGTTCGACCCTGAGGAAACTGCCATTGCCCTTGTGGAAACCCATGGCATTTTAATTCACCCTTGTTTGGTGTCTTCTATGTTGTTGAAGCTCTGCAAGGTGCCATAATCATCCCTAAATCAGTTCAGGAGGAAACTAAGGGCGCAATATGACCTCAAATCAGCCTGAAATCAACTCTAAAATCAGCTCCTAGTTTCTCATGAACTCTTGTTTCTCTATCTACAATAACAAAACCCTTTTTTTTTTTGGCTCAAAGTTTTGCTTTTTTTGCTTTTTTATTTTTGACCCAAGGCATTGAAATTTTTTATTTCTTTTGAAGTGCAAAAATAGGCAATTTTTTAAATTTAGAGTGCCAAATTTAAAAACACATTGTAACCAACTTGGGCTTGATCGCACTAATTTTATAAAGTACCACTACATGACCCAAAATTAGATTTTTTTCTACGCACTCAAGTATAAAGTTTTAAATTGAGGGGGATCTGGATATTTTGAATCAAGGGGGGTGTATTGGTGTTGTGTCTTGTGAACTTTCGAATCTTCTCCGTAATTTTCCTTTCCGCACTTAATTTTTACAAAACTACTTTAACAACATGGATTCACAACAAAAAGACAAGCCACTAACCCCGTTTAATTATCATGAGTGTAAATCTACAATTCAACTTGTGTTAGAAAATAAAGGGTTACACAAGGTAACGATGGGCACTGAAAAGAACCCACTGTTGATATACAAAGAAGGATAAATTGTTTAACAAGTGTGATCAAGCCTTTGGTTTTCTATGTCTAAATATAGCTCCTAAACTATTATTTCATGTAGAAGCCTTGAAAACACCCAATGAAGTTTGGCTAGCATTAGAAAAACTCTTTGGGAAGGTTGATGAGATGAGAGCTCATGAGTTGGAGAATGAGCTAATTATTCTAAGTCTGAGTACATTTGACACCTTAGAAGATTTCTTCACCAAGTTTAAATCTGTAAGGTTGCAATTAAAAGAGTGTGGAATCGACAAGAAAGATGATCAACTTGTGTTTTCAATTCTCTCCAAGTTAGGACCTAAGTATTATTTATTTTTATTTACTTTCTACTCCACTAAAAGAGCTCTTGGAGCCACATGGAAAATGCCGTCCTTAGATGACTTCATTGCAAACTTAACTAGGGAGCAAGATAAGTTAATACACATGGGTACCCTAAAGACATCAAAACCTCAAGCTCTCTTTGTTGGGAATGGGGAACATAATGCTTCAAATAACAAAGGGGAGAAGAATTAAAAAGATAAGGAGATCAAGAAGAAACAAAAATTTTAGCCCAACACAGAATCTTCTTCAAATCAAGGTAAATCTAAGAAAGAGAAAGTCAAGTGCACCTATTGTAAGAAACTTGGGCACGATGAGCACATATGTATGAAGAAACAAATAGACCACCTCACTCATCTTCTTAAGAAGCATAACATAGGGGTCCCTGAATCTATCAAAGAGTCCTGATCAACCCAAGAAACTTCTAAGACAAAGGAAAAATGTAAAGAGAAATATAAGAGCAAGGCACTAGTTGCAATAGCATCATCATCAGCTCCATCTTGGATTATTGACTCAGGTGCTTCACACCATATGGCTTCTTCACAGGTTGAGTTTTCTTCCATAGAGCCTTATAACATGTCTAGCATCACTTTGGGTAATAACACACCGACTGCAGTTGTAGGGAGAGGGTCTGTTGAAGTTGAAGGTGGAACATTCACAAATGTTCTAAGTGTACCTTCACTTTCAACTAATCTCCTATAAGTGTATCAGATTTCTCACATAGGGAAGGGCATGCGAGTTGAGTTTACTCCAAATTTAGTTGAGATTGGAGAGTTGCATAGCAACAACTTAGTGGATTTGGGAAGGGAAAATCACCATGCTAGGTTATACACCTTCTCACACTTTGCCCCTGATATTTCTCCTTCTGACCATCCATAGCAAATTCTTGAGGTAGAGTTTTCTTCTTCCAGTTCTGACAATGAGGACAGTGATGGGGTTCCATCTCCATCCATCTCAAGACTCATTTTGGAGGATGAGGATTCATCATCTGACTCACCCACATTCATCTCTCTTTGGACTAGACAGCCACTTTAGAGTGCAGGTAATAGGGTACATAATCTAGTTGGTGGCTGACTTACATTGTCACATTATAGGGTACATGCTTTCTATGCCTCCGCTTCCGAGTTTAGTGTTTCTCCTTCAAGAGTTTCCAGCAATTCATTACAGCAGGGTCATATTCAGGATTCACTTCATTGGGACACACTTTTGCTAGACATCTCTTGGATATTTGTAGAGTTTGAGATATCAAATCTTGATGACACCTTGGAGGATCTCATCTTACTGTTTGATGACAATATACATACACCTTCTACTACTACAGAGTTCAGAGAGGCTTCATTGAGGGCTTCCAGTGATTCTTCACAGGATGTCTCATGGGATTTTCTTTGTAGCCACATGGCATGCATTGACATTCCACTTTCATACATCAATTCTTCGGATCCTGTTCTTCATCAGTCTTCACATGATTTTGTGAGGTCACTTGTTTCAGTTAGACCTAAGCCTCCTGATTTGATTGTGACTCATTTCGACATCAACATGATGACATTTGAGCAATGTTCTAAGACATGATACATCATGAGACTTACCACCTCACCTTGCTTCTTTAAGCATTCACCATTGGGGTTGTTTCATTCTAAAGGGAGAAATGTCATTTGCCACAAATGGATCATTTTCATCATTCATACATGGGCATTCTCTTTTGGCATGGGGGCCACTTCATTATGGGGGGCTGCATAGTCTCTTTCTCTCTCCTATGAGGGGATCTATCTGTATCATCATAGTCAGAGCAATATGGTTTCAAGCTTGGTGCAGAGTTATCATCTTCAAAGAGGCTTCCTAATCTTATTTTATCTTTTTATCTCTTTTTGGAGGGGAGTTTTTTCCCACATGTTTTTCTCCATTTCTCCATTTTTCTAAGAGATTGCATTGTACATGGGTACCTGATCAGGCCTAGTTCCCAGGACCCATCTTCATTTAGCCCACATAAGCTATGCTTAGGGGGGGGGTGTTGGTGTATATTAAGCTTACTTAGGTGTGCACATTACTCTATGTTTAGCCTCGAGCTATACCAGGCATGCCTAGATTAGCTTTGTCTAAGTTAAGTGGTTGATTTTCCTATTCTTGGAGCACCACTATTCTTAGTGATCTTTTCCTATTATTGGCTTGACTATTATTAGTTGATTATGCCCTATATGTACTACTTCTTGGAAGCTAATTCATCATCCCATATTTTGCATTCCAATTTTCCATTGTTTGCAATACTTGTTTTCTTGCAGGTTGAGCCTGCTCCTATTTGTCTCTAGTGGCTTCAATCGATACTCGTATTCACTCAATGTTCTTGGTTTCTACACACATCAGAGATAGGACAAACAAAAGATGAGGAACCTAGAAAATAGATTGGGAAGCTCACTAGCTAGGATGCTAGTGTGCACATTGTCATATGATCTGTGTGTTGTAGTCCAGTCTACACATTGGCATCCATAGCTAGTGCAAAACTCAAACATGTCTCTAGAATCCACATGGCTTTGCACACAGGAATACTAATACAAGATGCTAGAAATCAATCTAAACTAACAATTTTAAGCAAGCTATTGAAGAAATGACAGAAATAGGAAGAATAAAAAGCCTCCATGCATTTGAGAGACTTGAAATACCTAAAAGATAAGATAGATAGAAAGGGGGTGACTTCTTAGGAGCTTGCCTTTGAGTCAAGCCTGTAATTTTATTTTTTGACCTCTATAGATAGTCAATAGAATGAGGAGAAGTTGGAAGGTGTGTGCTCTTAACCCTATACATGTCTAAGAATTTAAAAACATCACTGCAATAATAATCTATAAGTGTTTTAAATCCTTGGTCTATGAGGTTAACACCCTAGTGTGTATGAGTGAGGGTAAAAAGAGATGGAGCTCTCAAAGTGTTAGCAAAGATGCTATAAACACAAAGAGAACTTGTAATAATAACAATAATAACAAGAATGAAATGAAAGCTTCAATGAACAATGTCGCTTGCAACATTGAGAACGAAGATGACAACTGTTGCAATCACAAAGTATGCCCTCAATGATGGTGTAAACTCATAGAAGATAATGTTGGAAATACAAAGTTGTTGTTCAAATTCTCAAGAGTGCTAGAAAATGATGTATCTAATGTTGTGTTTTTCTTCACCAAGACATGAAAATGCAATTTTTTAAAGAGTAATAGCTTGAGAGATTAAAAAAATGAGTTGATAGGGAAGATGAAGAGACATGCCAAAATGAACTTGCTATTGGGATTCACCTAATGGATTGAATATTAGTTACATTTTCATGCTCGGGTTAGAAAGGTGGCAAATTTAAAAAAGAAACAACCATTGTATGATTACAAAATTAGAGGATGCTAGCATGTCACACAACCATCCAAGTACAACAAGGCCAAAATGGCTTAGAATGATAGCATGACACTAGGTTGACACAAAAATATATTCAATTAAATAGAAAAGATATTAAAACATAGAAACACCAAGCCCACATTGGTACCAAGAATGGGAAAAAGTCTAGGATAGGGCCATATGGGACTAAAAAAATACTAATAGAGATAGACACCAAAGTGATCCCAAAGCATGATGCAATAACTATGGGACCTATGCAATTTTTGACATTACATGCCCATGATCACATGGGGATAGGGTAAATTTTTTTCTATGGTTAGATGCTTAGCCCCTGAGATTTTAAATTCCTAGTTCATAAGAAAATCTTTTGAAGAGCATAACTTGTACATAAGAAGGCTTTTTTTTCATGTTCTTATATGTAATAGAAATATTTTTTTGAGTGCTATGAAATATTGCAATCTATTTCTATAAATCCCATCTATCAAGGGTGTTGATTAAGGAGAACTTGACTCTCATGATCTAGTAGCTTTCCTAAGGTATTTTAAACACCACTAGTCCTTTTGCATCCCCATATATTAGGAATAAAGACAACATAGGGTACAAAAGTCCTCAGTTTGACAACTCAAATCTATGTAGAAGGTAAAATCTATGGCACTCAAGATCAATCCGATGGTGCCACCAAATTCTAAGGATAACTCAATTCATATTTTGTTTGTATGCTTCCAATGCATATAAAATTTTATGATTGTGAGTTCTAATTCAAAAGTTATAATCAAAACATTATATAACTATATTATTTCTTTTCAACTTAAAAATGAACTTCACTTATATTCAGTCCTTGCAATAATCATGAGGTGCCGCTATATTTTCTAATAAAAAATTATCGTGAGTTTGTCCTTCATGAAATTCTTAATTATTTTGATATGAGGGAGTTTCAAGGTAGAGGTGGAGGCTCTACCCAAGATAGATCGGGAGCTTGTCAAGTAGTAAACCATCAACAAAGACAACTAACATAATTTAAATCTATACATTATGTGATGGTGCCATTAGTCATCAAGGATACTATGGAGGTGTAGACTCCATATGATTGTAGCCTCATGGAAACCCTTATACATGCCACATAGATGTCCCAGTCTTGTGGTTCAATAGTTGATCAAGTAGCAAGACCATCCAGTTCTAGTGCTCATAGCTCCCACTTATGCTACAATTTTTATCATTTATGCTATAGAAGAGATTGTGATCCTTAGGGTGCAAAGAGTGTCACCTCCCATGAGTGAGCTCATTGTCATTGTAGAGGTATTGGGAACATAGATGGTGATTGAGCAGTATAGGGTGGTGAATCAGATAATATGGTGATCAATTATGACCTATTACATGATTTGTTTGGTGATGGGTAAGTGCAAGAAGTTGGGTCCACATAGAGGGGAAGTCGCAGGCAAAAAAAAAATCCTGACAGAAATAGGTACTCGTTTTAAAAGAAACGGGTACCCATTTAGGAACGGGTGCTCGATCCTAAACAGGTACCCATTACTAAACGGGTACCCATTTAGGAACGGGTGCCCGATCCTAAACAGGTACCTGTTTAGTAACGGGTACCCGTTTAGGATCGGGCACCCGTTCCTAAATGGGTACTCGTTTCTAAGATGTTTAAATTTGAAAAAAAACAATGCACACTTCTTTTTGCCACACAAAAGGAATGGGTACCCATTTATAACGCGTACCTATTTTAGAATGGGTACCCATTCCTAAAAGATTAGGCTCGGGAAAGGCATGGTAAGTCAACCCCTTGCCTTGGACCTACAAGTATTTTTCTAAGTACAGAACAAGAGAAAAGACTGAGTTTACCTCTATGGCTGACAACATTTTTTTCTGAATTTTTTTATGAAATTAAAACCCATTACGGATGACAGTGTCTAGTTTTCAAATATGCAGTTTTTTTTTTAATTGGAATTGTTTTTCTATTTATTATTTATTTTATGAGCAAACTAGTCCAAAAATTGAAATGACAGGTGTTTGTATTTTTTTAATAACTTTTAATTTTTAAAGTTTTTTGAAACAAAAATTATATGTCATCAATCTACACATCATTCTTTACATAATGAAGAAAAAAATTTCATTTTATGATTAGTTTTACTCAAATTATGTTGGCCGTACACAAGGGTTTTCAAAAACAGCAATTAGGGCCAATAAAAAATTAATAAAAAAAAATATTTGGAAAAAAATTATAAAAAAATATCCTCATCAAACTTCTCTGTACTACACATCTTTCTCCAAAAGGATTCAGAAAAATACTTTTATTTAGGTCAAATTATGTTGGCCATACACGTGCATAGTATGGTAAAAAAAGGTGACTTTTAAATAGTGGTTTTTAGAAATGCCTATTAACAATCAATTTGTATCATCTGGGTATTAAAATAAATTACATATTTGGAAACTAGACTCCGAGTACTACATTTCATATTACTAACTTTTTCCAAGATTCAATTTTTAAGTGCCTCAAATGTTTAGGTCAAATGTGACAAATTCTGAAAATCAGGGAAAACACTTCCACTTTTTGGCCAAAAAGTAGACCCAACTTCTTGCACTGACCCTGATGACATTGTTGAACACAATGAATACTGAGAGGGGGGGGTGAATCAGTATTCTACAAAACCACTTCTTCACATGATCTATAATCCAATTACCAAATTCAATAACATGAAAGCAAAATAAACATAAGAACACCAACCATAAAGTCATAACACATGGACACCAGGAGTTTTACGTGGAAAACCCAAATAGGGAAAAACCACAATGAGTGTTAGCTCATAATATATTATGATAGCAATATCGAATTACATAAAGGCTCACTGCCTAAGGACTCATTGTCTAAGGACTCACTGTCCAAAGAAGTGCTCACTGCAATAGGCTCACTGCCAAATAGAAGAGAAGATAGAAGAAGGATTGGCTCACTACCAGAAAATGACTGCTATAGGTGCATCTACAAAATTCTATGGTGCAGTACCAATTTGCTCAGTTTACTGATTCAAAGGACTTCATAATGTCTACTCTACTTTTTCTGCTCTGCTTCACATATGTTCTGCTTTTCTACCCTTACTATCTTTTTCTGGTCATAAGACTATCTTGGATCGCTTACACATTGAATTCACACACTTATCACACACCACACACTTCTAATGTCGAAATACATCAAGTATATATATTCGCATCAAGAATTATCTCACAATTAGGTCGGCAAGCCAAGCATGAAATGTGTATACAAATGTTATACCTTGTCGGCTTGAACTTGTGCACAAACAGTAATGTGGACCCAAGTGATCATACAAAAGTCTTCATATAGGTTAGGACCAATCATTCCATCACTTAGATTGATTGTTCAAACAATATATCTTTTTCGCATATAGATCTAACATACTTGTCAGCTTATCCCTTAAGTACCCACTTGGCCAATTCAACTGTCACATCATAACTTCCATTACAGACCATATGAGACTCTAAAAATCATATCCAACATTCATCATTGACCTCTTAACATACCTTCAAAACTGCAGGACATAATAGTCCTTTATAGAAAAATGCGGATCTTAGAACTGTTGCTCTGTCACAATGAAATACTGTCAAACTAGAAGTTGATACTAGAGAACTTGTAGAATGTGATCTGTTGAGCTTCAGAAGCTATAACTCTGGATTTAGGTAGTCATGGTATATATCTTTACTGCCTCAGAACCGCAAGACAAAATATGCCACAGTGAAGGAATGTGGACCCTTTTACTTTGGTATTGTGCACTATTCCTAACTTAACTCTATTAACCCGAACTTATATATTTTCCATATGGCTTTTGGAGGAAGTCAAGACTTGAACATTGGAACATGTGATCACTAGGTAGCTATGAACAACATACCTAAACTGCATGCAAATGTCTTTAACTACGGAGGCATACCATCTCAAACATTGTCACTTACTTTGTATAATGTATACTACCCATAGTCATTTATTCTTCCAGAGTAAAGTATCTTTGCCATGCCGGTAGAATCCCTTTGCCTTGTTGCCATCAATGACAACATTTAAAATTCATCAGAGCAGTGTCTCTTGCCAACAGACATATTGTAGGTATTTTAATATGAATTTATAATGTATATTTTACATTTTATACATAAAATCTTTACATGTAAATTAATTTTTAATTGTAGAATTGAGTTAAAATTATGCATTTATTATATATTTCAAGGTATAACATCATAGTTAGTACAACAACAACCATCCCACCAATGAGTTTTACAGTCTCATATGTTTTAGAGGTAAAATTTTAATATATCACAATAATTTAATAGTTAGTTTATATTTAGAATAATTTAGAATATTTGAAAATGTAATTTTTTGTTGAATAGATGGAAATTACACCATCATCCAACATGCATGTTCATAGTGGCATTTGTGACATTAGATTTACTGAGGTATGTTGTAGCACATTTTCAATCTTTATTTTGTAAAATCTAATGTTTTTGATTATATAAGTCAGCAAAAACTAGGGGTCGAACCCTTACATTAAGACAAAAAGAGACCACAGAGGCTCAAGCACAAAAAGAGCCACAAGACCACTACAACATAACCAGCATAAATAGCCTATAGACAACAGATAGTAAGTAGTAGAAGATAGACAACATAAAAAGAAACAGAACTAAGGAGATACATTCTCCCATCCTTTAGCCAGAAATTCAACAAATTCATCAAGTTTTTTGAATTTTTTCTCCTTCTCTTCATTAGCACGAGGACCAAGATCCTGTAACAGAGAGAAGTTAAGCATCACCGTATGACTGAGCACATTGCTTATGAGCTCTCCCATAGAAGAAACCTTCTGCTCCAGATCCTCCACATGACCCCTCAAGACAGCAAGCTCATGCCAGTGGTCATCTCCTTCCTCAATCTCATCACTAGCCTCCTCCATGATCATCCTCTCCCCTTCGTCAGCATTGTTCACAGGATCATCATCAGCACCTCCTGAATCATCAACCTATTTCCTTTCATTCTTACCCACTTCATCTTCAGAGATCTCTTGAACCTCAAAATCTTTAGAATTCATTTGATCATCCCCTTGTGTGGAGGCATCAGAAGCACTTTCAGAGTAGTCAATCAGTTTAGCTTGCGAGGCAGGCTTACCAGCAATCCTACTTGACCTCCTAACCCTAGAAGAGAAACCCTCCTTTTCTTTAGTAGACAAATTAGCTTTATTTTTATTGCTAGGTCCCACAGGGTCACTGCTCAGATTTTTATGGGTCCCCACAGCGTCCCCCACAATATCCTCCTCCAAGTCCCTAATTTTCCTCTTCTTTCTTTTCACACTCCCTTTAGAAGTTGGAGTATGAGTAACCTTCATCGTGGTGGTCTCCTCAGTGTTAATAGAAAAAGAAACTCCTTTCATTTTATGAGAAGTAGGGGAAGGGCAAGGTTCTTCAGAAATGACAATATCATCAGGGTTGGCAGAAACCTCACCACTATGAGTCTGGATAGGCTTAGGCAGCTCCAAAGCAAGATGAAAATTGTATAAACAGAGGATAAGACCTTGGTGCAAAGGGATAGGCCTTTTGGAAGGTTTCTTATCCATCTTAGCTTTAGCCCTAAAAATAAAGTGTTCAAGGGACGGCAATAAATAGAAAGGGAAATTGATAAGAGCATTGTGTCTAAAATGATTAAGTAAAGGGAGGTGGTAATTATAAAACCTAGTAAACTAACCCTCCAAAGTGAAGTATTTCATGAGGAGGAAGCACATTTCATCCCACGGCTCTAGTAGCTTGGCCCGTTCAAACCCTCCCTAGTAGGGAACAAGTTCTCCTTCCCCCAAAAATAGCTTCTAGTTTGAATGATCAGCCAGTTTTGCCTTCCTTTGCAACTTAGTCCCTTTAGTAGACAGACCAGTCGCCATCACAATTACTTGCTCAGAGATCTCAAAACCAATACTCCCAACAATAACTCTGCGATTTAGCCAGGACCGGGCAAATTGCACAGACAAATTCTCATCAAATCCATTGAGGCGTTCTAGGAAAGGGCTGATTCCACCTTCCTTGTAGTAATGCCATACCACAGCGTTATCCTTGAATTCACAACAGGAAATGGGCTCCGTGTGAATCCTGTCTCCTCGCATTTTCATCTTTCTCTCAAAAAACACAGAACACACAAAGCCAGTAATTTGCAGTGTTTGCGAAAGGTAATTGTAACAACTTGAGAAGGAAAAATGATAATGAAACTGCATGGGTTATCATTAATCAGGAACACCTTCCTAAAAGCCAAGTGAAGCCAATCCTCCCCATGCTCGAGCATGATAATCATAAATTTCCTATGATTACCATATAACCAACTCGCCTTAACACGAGTGATAAATAATGTTGAAATGACATTAAACAAAGAAGTACAATATAGCTCGTACTTTGAAATACACATCAGCAGCGCCCACAAAAATAGACTAAACAAGCTATCACCCTCTGTATGATGAATCATCCTTGACAAGACATCTCTTTTTGAATCAATTCCCTTATCTTTATAGGAATGTTTTTAAATTGGCACCAACATCGCCAATTCAAAAATTGCTGACCATAATTAGCAAGGGCATCAGCAACCCCATTCCCCTCTCTATATACATGAGAGATTTCAACTCTAGAGATCATCTGCACAAGGATTTGGATATCAACTATAATGTCCTTGAGTTTCCACCCACAAGTCGACACCTTAGTAACTACATCAATGATCAGTTTAGAATCCCCCTGGATATGCAACTGCAGAATGTCAAGTGAAATAGCCAATTTCACCCCCCATAAAAGAGTAGAGGCTTCAGCATAATTATTGTTTTGAATACCTATCCCACCAGCATAGGCAGCAACCAGCCTCCCTTTGTCATCCCTGATAATCCCACCACCACTAGCCTTACCATCAAACTTAGAAGCTCCATCAAAGTTAAGTTTGAACCAATGGGACCTCGAAGGGATCCATCTGGTATTTAATCTCTGAACCTATTTGGAGTTATCATATGTCAAGATTTGGTTTAAAATTCTCCAATTGAGTGCAATTTGTTCTTCCTCTTGAATAAGTGGTTTGTCAGCAGTTTTGATGTGGGAGCTAACCACACTTTCAATGAGGATCTTAGAAAAAGATTGGAAGACTTGAGAGGAGTCCCTGACAGCTTCCCTAAATATTCTGTTATTTCGTTCCTTCCATAATGTCCAACCAATATAGGGAAGAGTTTGGTTCCAAAGCTCTACAAGCCAAGGATGAGAGAAAGTAGGGCACCAATTAGCAATGACTTCCCTAATATCAGGATTACAAACCCATTGAATGCCAAAGTTCCTTAAAGTTGTACTCCAAATTTCCCAGGCAAAATCACAGTGAAGAATTAAATGAGAAATAGTTTTCTCCTTTTCAAGGCACATGAAACACCTATTCACTAGAGTGAATCCCCTCCTCTGCAAATTATTTTGAGTTAAAATTTTGTTATGAACAATAGCCCACCAAAACATATTAATTTTAGGAATAAGCTTATGATTCCAAACTTTCCTCCAAAGCTCATTTTTATGAACATCAGGGATCAACAGATGGTAAGCAGATTTAATAGAAAAATGACCTCTCTTATCTGGCCACCAATACAACTCATCTTCCCTAGGAAAGAGAGGAATTTTGACACCTAGCATCATTTGTTGAATAGAACTCATCCTAGGGATAAACTCAGGGTGTTGAGCACAACAATCAAGAAGATTTTTCCAGAGTCTGATACCATTCTCACTATGGATATAATGGCAAACTTTAGACCCAAAAAATTGTTTGGCAATACCAGCAACAATCCCATAATCTCCTTGAGCATCAAGGGCCATGTCATCAACCCAAATGTCCTTCCAAAAGTTTATAGAATTACCATTCCCCAGTTTCCATCTAAGCCCTTGTTTAAGTAAGCTTCAAGACTTCATCATTTTATTCCAAATAATAGAGCCCTGAGGAAGCCTCTCCTGATAAAGGAAACTGAGATTGTCAGTTCCATGTAAATACTTAGCTTGCTTGATGGCCACCCATTCTTTATGGATATGGACCAAATTTCAGTTAATTTTGGAAAGGAGGGCTTTATTCATATTTCTTACAGATCTAATATTAAGACCCTCATGGGATTTGGGAAGACAAACTTTCTCCCAACTAACCAGAGACATTCTCTTTTATCTTCCACTCCTGTCCATAGAAAATTTCTTTGGATCTGCTCCAATTTATCAACAATAAACCTAGGCATTTTAAAAAGAGATAGGAAATAAGTAGGAATACCTTGAAGAGAGGCTCGTAATAGCTATAATTTACCAGCACTACTTAGGAGCTTCCCCTTCCAGCCAATCAGCGTCTTTTGAGTTCGTTCCAAAATTCCATTCCAAAATCCCTGAGAGACCTCTTTAACAATGAGAGGGAGGCCAAGATAAATAGTAGGAAGATCAGCCTCAGTACAGCCAATGATATTAATAATTTTTCTCCTAAGATCACCCTGAGTGTTAAAAAAGTACACATTACTTTTCTGAAAATTTATGTATTGACTAGAAGCTTTTGCATAGTCATTGAGAATATTCTTCCAACTTCTAGCTTCAACCACAGAAGAGATACCAAAGAGGATGGTATCATCCACAAATTACTGCATAGACATAGGAGGTATAGAAGAAGCAGGTTTAACACCCACAATTTCCTTAGAGGTAATCTTAGAGTGAACATATCTCCCAAGGGCCTCAGCCATCATGATAAACAAATATGGAGAAAGAAGATCTCCTTGTCTAATCACCCTCATGGAAGAGAAAAAGCCTCTGGGTACCCCATTAACCAAGACTGAGAATTTAGCAGTAGAGACAACTTCTCGAATGAGAAGGGAGATTTTATCATTAAAACCAAATTTTTGAATAACTTTAAAAAGAAACTTCCATGAAACTCTATCATAAGCCTTAGAGATGTCTAACTTTAGAACCATACCAGGGATCCTGCTCTTGTCCATAGAATGGATAGTTTCATGAGTGGATATAACAGCATCTAAAATTTGATGACCAGGGACAAAGCCTTTTACTGAGAAGGGGAAATAATTTTATCCGAAAAAGGCTAGAATCTCAGAACAAGCAATTTATTGCACAACTTATAGATGGTATTGCGCAAGCTAATAGGTCTAAAATCAGTAAGGTGCATAGGCTTAGGCTTCTTAGGAACAAGAACAATAAAAGTATTGTTGATATGCTTTAGAATTTTACCAGTTCTGAAGAAATCCCTAACAACAGCAGTTACATCAAAGCCCACAATAGCACAATATTCCTGAAAAAATATCAGAGGAAAGCCATCAGGGCCTGGAGCTTTGAAAGGACCCATGGAGAATAAGACAGCACGAACCTCTTCCTCAGAAATTGCTTTTAACATTTTGATGTTGTCCTCTTCCATAATCAACGAGGAGATTTTATCCAGGAACTGATCCATAATTTGCCCATTGACAGCATTATCAGCTTGTTCCAACAACAAATTCTAAAAAAACAAAGTAGCTTGATTCCCAATCTCATTGTCCTCTGTGATAATATTGCCATCCTCCAAACATAATTTAGAAATAGAATTAGCTTTCCTATGCTTCATAGCTGAAAGATGAAAAAAAGCAGTATTCCGATCCCCTTCTTGGAGCGACTGAACTCTGGACTTCTGTTTCTAGAAAATTTCTTCTTTACTCATAAGATTCTTCCAGTCAAAAATTAGATTACTTTCCTCCTGGGCAATGTCATCTGTAATAACTCCTTGAGCCATTAAATGTTGAAGGTCAGCTAATTTACCAGAGATAGTTTTCTTTTCAACAAACACATTACCAAAACTATATTTGTTCAAACCACAAACGTCTTGTTTAATATGAAGGAGCTTCTTGACCAGCCTAAACATAGGAGTACCATGAACCAGAATTTGCCACCAATGAGTCAAAAGACTTCTAAAATCTTTATGTTTAATCCACATAGCTTCAAATCTGAAAGGGAAGGGACCACGCTTATGTTGGGCCATCCAATTAAAGAGAATAGGATTATGATCAGAAATGGTTCTTGGTAAAGCCTCCAAACTTAGATTATGGTGATTATCCCAATTGTTAGAAATAAGGAATCTATCCAACTTAACTTGTATCATTTGATCTCCTCTTCTTTAGTTAGACCAAGTAAAAATTTGATTCTGAAGCTCCACATCCAGCAACCCAAATGTATTGATAAACTCTACAAAATCAAACATACTGTCAGAATAGTCAAGAATACCCCCAATTTTCTCTGAAGGATATAAGGGAGTATTAAAGTCTCTAGCCAACATCCAAAGAGAACGAGGGGAAGTGGAAAGGGTATTAGACAAATCTATCCACAAGGTTTTCCGTAGGGCCCTAGTGTTTGGGGCATAAATATTGATTAGGGACCAATTAAAAGAAGGCAAAGAGAAGTTGGCAATCAAAAAATACTTATTGGAAATAGTAAGAGTACCATGAATTTTAGCATCATTCCACATAGTAAAGATCCCTCCAGAAGCACCCATAGCCGAGCTAATATAGAAAGTAGCATTGGACCAAATTCTATCAGCTATCATCTTAAAGTTCTCCTCAGTCATCTTAACTTCCTGAAGTAAAAGAATATCTATCTTATTATCTAGAATACAGTTAAATATAATGTTATTATTTATGTGTACTTGAGTTTCTCAGTTGAATCTATTATTATTTGTTTAGTTGATGACTTCAATTACCATGCCTCCTAGTATACATGAAAAATTGGATGTTGGCGTTACTGTAGCAATCTCATTCTCAATGTCTCTAACATAGGTATGAGTATGAATGTATACATTTAATTATGATTATTTTGTCTCAATTGACATCATTAGGTATTTGCAAATAATCAATATATACTACTTTTGTTATGTTGTAGATTGACGCAAGCACTCCTATTTGAGGATAGACCTCTCTTGATGATGTTGAGTGTCGCAGGCAAGAACAACTAGACTACTAGTATGTTATAAATGTGTTTATTTTTTTATGTCATTTTAAAATAATATTTTTTAGTTGCAGAGTTTGGCATAGTATCTAATTTTATAATTTGTATAAATAGGTTGAGATGCAAAATAACAAGGGGCCCACGAGATTAAAATGATGCAAGACAACAATTGATTCAAGGGATCGAGGTTCAGTTTCTATTTAGGAAAAGAGAGGCTGGATGTTTCATTATTAGTCTTTGCTACATAGACAAAGATATTTTGTATGCCTATATAGGACATTCATAACAATTTGTATGGCTATATATTGATGACATTTTGTAGTCTGAGAGACAATGTTGGCCTCATGTTACTATATGACATTTTTATGACATTTTGTACACCTTCACGATATATATTGTATGTGTTCATAGCTTAAATGGTTCTAATGGTTTGATTATATTCTATCTCTCTATCTTTCCCTCTCTCTCCCTCTCTTTCTATCCCTCTACAACTCTCTATCCCTCCCTCCCTCCCTCTCTATTTGTACCATGTCTATCTCTCATGCTCTCCATCTCCCTCTCTATCCCTATCTACTTTCCTTGAATCTCCATCTATATCTCTATTTGTATTTTGATAATTTCAAGAACATTTTATAATAAAAATGTACCAGTGGTTGTGGTGGAACTACTTGTGGTACATAAGTAGCATTCTAGGCTAGAACATTAGATATGCTAGAATATTTGTGCTATGTCACTTGCATACAACTTGTTTCAACATTATGCTACATAGAAAATTGAGCATGATTTATTTCTGCTATAGGGTTATCTCCAATCATCAAACTCCTATGGTGTGCCTAGTGCACTTGTTCATGGATAATGGTTGAGTTACATTGATTCTTATTCATTATGGTTCTAATGGAATATGGAATATGTATATGGTGTGCATAAGGTTTGAATGGCATATATGGTATAATTTCATATGAGTGTCATGACTTTTTTGTGAAGTGTGCATCATGGCTAGTGTGCATCAAACTCCTATGATTGTTTGCCTAGTGGTATTGTTCATACATCATGGTTAGTTACATTCAATCTTGTGCATGATCATGAATTTTTATGAATGGTATAATGAAGTATATGTCATTGTGTTGTATGAGTTTTGTTTCAGGGTTCTAATGGCATATATGTCATTTTGTTGTATGGGTTTTGTTTGAAGGTTGATTCAAACTCTTATGGTGTTCCTAGTGTGCTTGTTTATGCATTATGGTTGAGTGGCAAATTGACTCTTATGTATGATGATTGTATGGATTTTGCATGAAGGGTCTAATGATGAATATGCCATTGATTTGTAAGGTTGCATCATGCATCATGGTTGAGTGACATTAACTCTTATAAATGATGATTGCATGAATTTTGCATGAAGGACCTAATGACATATGTGTCATTGATTTCTATGGGCTTTTGTTTCAAGGTTCTAATGGTATGAATTTCATAGAGTTATAATGGTTTTTCTTAAAGGTTGCATCCAATGCTTATTGTGTTTGTTCATGCATCATGGTTGAGTGACATTAACTCTTGTGCATGACAATTCTATGGATTTTCTATGAAGGATCTAATGATGATATGTCATTGAGTTGTATGGGTTTTGTTTGAAGGTTGTACAAACATCTAAAATATGCCTAGTGTGCTTCTTCATACATCATGGTTGAGGGACATTGTTTCTTACACATGATGATTCTATGCCTTTTGCATGAAGGGTCTAATGAAATATATGTGTCTTGCATCATGTTGATTGTATGGTTTTTACATCAAGGGTCTAATGAAATATGTGTGATAAGTTTCATGTATCATGACGATTGTATGGATTTTATGTGAAGGGTCTAGTAATGCATAAATCTCCTATGGTGTACCTAGTGTGCTTGTCCATGCATCATGGTTGATTGACATTGACAATTTTTCCCTTTATTCTATCACTAATGTGTTCCCTCTATGATAGTATTGTTGATGGTGGTTTTAGCATGCAGCAACGTAGGTGTGATTGCTAGTTTCACACCTCTCTTGAAAAGTATTGTACCCTAGGTAAGAGTAGTCCAAGGATAATACAGCTAGATCTTAGCTTGCTTGGAATTTCTCAGTTGGTCTATTCTAGCTGTGCCTACAAGGGGTCTTACATGCAATCTGCAAATCTTCAGGTTTGGGGCAGCAAACACACATAAACCCTTTTATGATTTTCAGCTGATAAACAAGATAAATTGCTGCTGAAATTCTTATTCTAATAGATAACAATGGTTTTGAAGAAATACAAAAGGGTTAGGGTTTTAAGAAGGATCCTAAGTGACATTCATAATGCATAGTTTGTCTTTAGTAAACAAATACTCTAAAACTTTTATACTAGCTTCCTAAGTTACCAAAATGAAATGGGTGTTACAGTGCTGCAGAAAACAATGCTATCTTCAATGGAAGTCAATAGATTTTTAGATTACATTCATTTGTTAAATACCCAATAAGCAGTGCAACTTAACTTGTGAAATACAATTGAACTTTAGCACAAACAATCAGCCCAGACTAACCTTACACAACTATTTACCATCAGCAAACAACTAAAAGTATGGACTTAGAGTATTCATCAGATACTTTAGCAAACCATGAATATTACAAAAGTACAACTAATCTAACTATGGGAGAGCAAGAAGAGAACCATGAAAACCAAAATGAGCCAACACAAGACACAAATTCTCAGAATTACTATAGAAACTTGCTTTGTATTACTTCAAATGGCATAGAGTCAACAATTTGGTATCAAAATCTCTCTTACAAACAAAGGAAATGGCAGTCCTTTATATAGAAAAGCAGCATACTGAGTTTTCAAATGAACGGCGAAGATTAAATTGACACTGACAATCCAAATTACATCAATAAATACAATTATAACAGCTCACATCAATTCTCGGATTACATTTTGTCTTCTATGAAAAAGATGAAAAACATCCCCCAGATACATTGAATCTAGTCAATTTGACTAGCCAACTCAATATATTAGTAGAAAAGAACATTTTAGAAGCAAGAAAAAGACAAAATAGAGTCACATGCTACCCCGAATACAACAATTTACAATTATGACAGGATTACATCCTTAGAATATTCAAAATAACCTCAGGATTCATCATCTAAGTCAATTTTGTCTTTGTCAACCATCTTATTGCGATAAAGCAACCATGCGTCAAGTGCATGATTAATTTCAGATGGATCTGGATCCTTCAAATAATTTATCTGGTAGTCAAACACCTCCAGTTCCCAATTGAATTTACTATGTATTCTCTCTATCTCTGCTCCTGCCTTCTGAAATACCTTCAATTCAACTCTGAGGTCACTTGCCTTGTCTAACCTTTCCTCCATACTGAGTGTGGCATCTTCAAAAATCACCTTATGCAACTTATCTTTGCACTTCTCGATATCAAAAGGAGCATAATCATCATAGGATGCTTCTCGGCAATCCTTTAAAGAGTCATTGATATCATATATGATTGATCTCAGTTCTTCATCAGCTGGTTTATATGCTTCTTTTATATGTTCAAAAGTTTCTTTCCTCAAAATTAGCTGTTGATACCATTCAATGGCCTTTGGCAGGTGATTCCCAATCAAAATGTTCTCTAGGACCAGAGTTTAGGTAGGAAATTCCCTGATGATCTTTATCCAAGGATACATATGAGAATAATATTCGTCGAAGGTGTCACACTCTTCGCACAAGTCTTTCCACTTCTTATGCAATTCTACTAATCTCTTGTGCACTTGAGTAGAGGCACTAATAGCTTCACATCCCATCTCAAAAACTTTCAAGAACCAATTTTTTGTACCTTGGGATTTGGATCTTACCTCACCCAATCTGGCCATCTCATCAGTAGATAGGAAAGTAGGTATCATCCTTCTATCTCCTCCTACATCTACTAGCTTTACCAAAAATTGAAGACATGCGCGAAGTTCTTCATTCTACTGCTTCAAATCCTTCTTGGATGTTTCATCCTTGTCCAATTGTTTTAAAATTAATGTGACTGAGTCCTTAAAATCATCCACTCTTTGAGCATGAGTGGCTGGTCCCAGATCAACTGTAGATATCATGTAATATTCCGCCTTGACTTGATCTTTTGATGTGTTAGCCGGCGAGACTGCTATTTCTACAATTCTCAGTCCTGATTCATCTTTGTAGATTCTAGACTGTATCTTAGCCATCTTTTGTTTCTTAGGCTTTTGAGCTTGTGACAGGATTGTACTCAGATCAAGCTACATTATCTCCACTTGTGGCTCAGGATATGCTATTCTACTTTGCAGCCATTTAGGTGCAGAGGACTTGTTCAATTCAGTGGCTCCATCCTTATCAACTACAACCAGCTCTTTGGGAGATTCTTGTCCTTGCTCATGTTCCTCATTCTCTTCTGTGCTTATCTCTTCTGCTTTTTCTTCTTCTTGGGCCAGGTTTTCCAGATTTTCCATGACATTTTCTTGAGCAGGCTTGAAAACTTCCTCCATTTGACCTTTGTCTGGAGGGCTATCAAATACATCAATAACTTCAACATTGGTTGAAGGTTCATGGAAGTCTTTATCAGTTACTTTAGCCAATACATCCTTTTCCTCCTCAAGTGTGGTTTCAAGCTCATGCAACCCCAACTGTGTACATACTTTCTCAATCCCAGGCAGCAATGGCACTGCCAAAGAATTTGCAGGCATTTGTGAAATGGGGACATCGGAGGATATAGCTAGGGAAGGCATATTAACTTGTGTCAGGTTAGCTAAGACAAATGACAAGGAAGAAGAGATGAAAAGAGGTGAAGGAAAGGGTAGTGAAGGTAGAGGAAGAGGGGGTGAAAGGATGGTAGAAATGGGAGGTAATGGTATTTGAGTGGAAGGAGTAGAAGATGCAAGTGTAGTGATAGTCAAAGAAATAGGGCTGCTAGAGGTATTGGAAGAAATTGCCAGTGAGCAGGAAGTAGTTGCAATGGCAGTGGTAAGAGAGGTGGTAGGGGATGTTTCTTGAGTTATGGAGGCTGAAGTTATGGGTGAAGTGGATGCAGCAGAGGAAGGAGTGATAGAAGGAGAAGTGGTAATAGAAACGACAGGGGTTGTGATAGCAGTGCCCACATTTTGGGTAGTTGGAGGACTAGGATCTTTCTTGGCTGTAGTATCCTCCTTACTAACTTCTTTTACTTTTACCTTCTTTGCCTTAGAGCCTTCTCCAGAACCACTTGGCATATCTCTTTTCTTGGAGGCCCTTGTCCTAGTAGAGGGAGGTTGATCTTTCTTTTGAGGAGATCTTGTAGATGGCTTCTTCATCCTCTTTGCTTTTTCGGCTAGAGATGCATGATCTTCACTGTCTGACTTTGGTCTCTCAGCTCGCTCTGCCTCATCTGTGACATTAATTGGCTCATCCTCCTCTGCCCCAGAGTCCTTATCTGATTCCAATGCTGTATAAGTAAGTTGAACTCCCTGTCCTTCTAGAGCAGCCACCTAACCTCTTACCCAGGTCTTGCTTAGTCTAATAGGTTCCCTCATGACAATATCCAAGGAGCTCTCTTCTGCATTTGCCCAATTTGGCAATGGGATAGGTTGATGGTACTGAGCCTCCCATGGTCCTCTGACCATAACATTTTTGTCATCTTGCAGCTGGTCTGGCACTGCCATAATATGAAACTTCTTGACACAATCTAGAGGCAGCCTTGAATGTGCTCTCTTCATGATCTCATAATCATCAGGGCAATTGGCCCAAAAATCTTCAATGTGCATCTTGTGGAAGAGCTTCTTACTCACGAATCTTTCCATCACTCTATTTGGATCAAAATGACTCCTTGCATTGTAGTAGTGCAAATTGAGGAGCTGAAGCTCTTTATCAGAATGTTCTGTTGATGCCAAAGAAGGGCATGCATACATTCCCTTGCCAAACTTGATAGGAAACTGCACATTAGTTCTGTGCAAGTGTTTGAGCTTCTTAGCACAGGGTATTAACTATCTAGACAGCTCCAGAAGTATTGTCTTATCATTGGGATATCTGGGAAGTGTGTAATCCATCCCAGTGAAGCCTTGCACCCTTAAATATGTGAATTTCTCAAACTAGATGTACCATCTACCATAATTGGTTATTTCATTCATGGCCTTAGTGAAAATCCTCAAGGCTGTGTTACCTTGCAGCATTTTGGTTATATACATCATGAAATCATCATTTACTCTTTTGAAATGTATCATTGATTGATAAGAAGTCAGTTGTGGGTAGCATTCATACACCTTTATCTGAGTTTGCTCATCATTCCCAACTTCTCCAATTTTGGACAGCCCAACATAGTGATTTCTCCTTGCCAATGTATAAACAATATAGGAAGTCCATCTGAAGTACCTTTTGTCCTTGAAATTGCTAAAAGCTTCGTGAATGTTGTCACCGAGGATTTGAGCCCAGTGGAACTTAGTTCCTTTCAATATCTTAGTGATAATGACAAACATCCGGTCCTCAAAAGTGGAGGTTGTAGGTAGTCCATATATCCTGCTTAAGAAGGTCACTAAGTCCCCAATTTTGTCATAGAAATCACTTCTGTACAGTATTCAGGGAAGTTTGATGAGAGCAGACTTTCTGCTTTTGGCCCAATTGTCATTTATGTGCTTTCTGCAGCCTTCTACATCTTTGTTATAAGCATCATGTGATCCTTTTTTGTCTGGCATAGTCATAACCTTGTGCCAAGGAATATCAAAGGTCTCAGCTAGAGAAGGTGGGGTTAAATCAGCCAAGATATGTCCACTGGTTGTTTGGATGCTTCTTGTCATTACATCATATCTATCTGCACAGGTTTCCATTAGATCTGCACATTGCACTGAAGTGGGGAAGGCAACAGCTTGTGAAATACCACTATGTCTGAGTATTCTGGCCCTAGGAGTTGGGTTTGGACCGGAAATCCTCAATCTGAAGTCATCTAGGTTTATGTGACCTTGGTCTGTATCTCCTACATCACTCCATCTGGAGTGAATCTTGGTCTCTGGAGGGATTCCTTTGAACTCGTACATCATAGCTTAGGCTCGAGCAGTCATTTAGTCTACAAGACTGGACCTTATAAGTTTGATACCTTGAAGAACCTTTTAACATACTCCTAAGTTTAAGATGAACCTTAATGCATCTGCTAGTACTACTAATATACCCTTTTGAAGGAAACTCAAATCTAACATTTATTGTAATTGTAACAACCATCATTAATGCATGCAGAGAAAAATCTAATGTTGCAAAAAATTCCATGAAAATCATCATTATCAATGCATCAAAACATTAACTCTATCATTTTGGGCACTTTCCCTTTGAAAATTCTTAGAAAATTCAGTCATTTGCATGTTTTGTGCTATTTTTAGGGTCATCCGACCTGCAGATAGAAAAGCGCTGAAATCAGGGTCATCCGACCTCAGCGGGAGAAACAGGCTAGTCCGACCAAAGGCTTTACTACCCTTTATGCCTTTAAATTCTTTGCGCAGATTTTGATGGGTACCGACCTGTGCGGGTTTTATAGGTCTTTGACCTCCCTTGGTTATCAAGTCATTTGGTTGTGTTTCTAGCACAAAGTCTATCGATATTCTTTGTATTACATTTGCGCGGGATTCGGCGTGGTCTGTTTTGCATGAGTTTTGGTTGCTACCGACCAAGTCAGTGGGAGAGTATTGCAGCGCAGGTCAGAAGGGATCATGTTTGGCACACAATCGATATCTAGTTTCCAGTGGGATTTTGAGATGACACCGACTCTGCAAGGAAATTCAAGGTGTCTGACCAAGTTGGAGACAAGGTCTTTTAGCGCAAGGTCAGAGCAAGGGGTTTTCGCCGCAAAAAGTAGTTTCAAGGCTAGTAGGGCTTTTAGGTCCTTCTGACCAAGTCAGAGAAATGTGACATGGGGAGCTTGGTCGGAGATTGAAGTTTTTAGCACCCAATAAATCTGAGAGTGTGGCGTGGGTTTTAGAGGTCTCTGACCAACTAAAGAGTGGGTTCGTTCACAGGTCGGTCGGACCTCATTTTAGCGCTAAAAATCAGATGCGTTCTCATAAAAATTTATCTAAGTCTAGGTCTTTAGTCCACTCATAGCAATCCATTTTCAACAGGGAATCCTAATGGGGGTTTGAAAGAAAAACAACAGTCGATGCACGGAAACCCTAGCCAGAAACCCTACAAATGCTCATTTTAGAAAGATTTAATGTTTAATCAAACCCTAATTGCTATGTAATGAAGGCTCAAAGAACAAAGCTCAAAACCCTACTTGGTGAAAATGAAGGCACGTCCAGACTGTGCAAACAGGGGTGGTCATGGGTTTGAGCTTTGGCGGATCGGTAGCAAAAGAGTTTAAAAACTCAAACGGAGCTCCAAAATCCTATTTAATGCAAAGAAAATGGTTAAAAATGGAGGATTTACCCCTTATATCCCCTGGCGAAATCGCCATTAATGCACAGGCGTACGTCTGTTAGTTTAGGGTTTGGTGAAGTTTCTCCTTAGCTCAGACCTGGCGGGGAAATCAGGTGTGTCAGACCTGATCAGGCAGGGTCATTTTTAGCACTAAAACTTATAAATTCAATTTGCATAGCTTGCAGGTATTTCAGGTTTCTCTAACTTGCGGGGGTTTTGGCCTCGTCCAAATTAGTCAGTGATTGCTCGATTTAGCGCAAGTCAAAGACAGTCAATTCTGGTGCAGAAGTCCATCAAAGAGGGAATCAGTGCTGAAGTTGGTGATAACGGATTTTAGTGCCAGGTCAGCTGGAAGACAATCCAGTGCAAAGGTCGGACAAGTAGGAATTTAGTGCAAAGGTCAGACAGATATGAATTTAGCGCAAAGGTTAGAGCAAAGGCAATCTAGTGCAAAAGGGTAATTCAAGGCCTTCAAGAGGAATATAAAATACCAACCTAGCAGATTCTTGAAGTGATTTTTCAATATCATCGTTCAATCCAGGTCAAAATGCACTTTGACCACTTAACCACTTAGGAGATGAAAAGATCTAATTAACACCCTAAGCCAAATCAAAAGAGGGGGTCCCCATTTTTGAATGGGGCGTGTGTGTAAGGCGCAAAAAGTATCTAGTAGATATCCTCCCCTTTCCTCTTGGGTCTTTGTAGTTACTTCTTGGTCCAATACCACTCTCCTTATGGGATCCATATTTTCTAGCAACTGAGTTAACTTTTGGGCACAATGAGGAGATCAAAGTAGAAGTTAGTTAAGATGTAGGTGAATACCTCTTAATCACTAATGTATTATGAGTGAGGCACATGCCTTCTTCGTACAAATTTAGGATTTTGGCCACATGACACAGTCTCACACTCACTAGGTTTCACTTGGCTATGCTCCTAGGGGAATCAACAAGATCCATTATAAAACACTAAGTGTTGATGTGTTGGCATTGTCGATTAGGTCTCTTAAGAGACTTTGTTGGAACCGTGTAGCTTGGAAGGATCAGAACCCCTCAAAAATTAAATGAGGCATCTTCTAGCATTTACCTGCCCACCTTAATGTGTTGGCACATTTGGTTTGGTCCCATGAGGTGAAGAATGAAATATGCAACTCTTGGCACCATTACACTAAACAACACCAAGGCATTTTACAAGAATGCATTCATTGTTGGCATGATCAAATAGTTTTTAGTTGACAAAAAATGAGAGAGGTTATTATGGAGGGACCTAACCTCTATATGGAGGTACAAACAAAACATGTTGATAGTAAGGAATACTGAGAGGGGGGTGAATCAGTATTCCACAAAACCACTTCTTAACAAGTTTATTAATCCAATTTCCAAAATTAATAATATGAGTACAGAATAAGCATAGGAATAGCAACCATAAAGACATAACACATGAACAATAGGATTTTTACATGGAAAACCCAAAAGGGAAAAACCCTGGTGAGTGTTAGATCACAATATATTATTATAGCACAATACCAGATTACAAAAAGGCTCACTGCCTTAGGGCTCATTTCCCAAAGAGATGCTCACTGCAAGAAAGGCTCACTGCCAAAACAGGCTCATTGCCTAGAGAAAGAAGGAAGAAAGAAGAATGGCTCACTACCAAGTTGAACTACTTAGATTGCATCTACACATGCTTAGTTGCAGCTCCAATGAAGCGCAGAAATATTGTCTAAAAACTCATCTCTGACTGCTCTGCTTTTACATAAGAACAAGATCTCTCTTCTTCTACTCTTATTGCTTCCACAAAATCACCTTATTTCGCATGTCACACATTCACATTCACAACACACACTTCACACACCAAGTTTGATCTCATATATATATCTGCAACACTTAAAAACTTCAAGTTAGGTTGGCCTACTTAGATGAAGCGTATAGTTAATAAACTTGTAGCTTGTCGGCCAAATCCACTTACCAAAAAAACACAGCGGACCTAAATAACATTTGAAACACCTTCTCATATGTCGGCTCTAACTATAGAACCACTTAGGATAAAGTTCTAATCAATAGAACTTGTATACACCTAAAAATGGCTCAAGTGGAATTAAATAAATATTTTAACATTTATTTTATTCTTATTCATCTATCAATTGAATAAATATCCTAATTTATTTAATTGGTTCATTATTCCAAGTAATTAAATAAAAATCAATTTATTTAATTAAGTATCCAAATTCCTCTAATGTCATGTTTAATTATTTAATCTTTTCTTTTAAGTCAAAGTCTTATGTCTAAATTCCACATCATCTCATCCATGTCATTCTTCCATGTCATTTGGACACCTCACCATGTTGCTCCAATAATTAAATATTCTTGATATTTAATTAATTAATTATCCTCTCAACATGTGCCCTATTTCCACTCCACATGTGTCCTATTATTTCTCAATCATCTCCATGGTCAAAGACACTTGTCTTTCAAATCCTAGTTTATCTCTCACATTCCAACAAATCAAGAGTCCTTCCATAATCTAGTCATAGTCTTCCACTTTTAACTCATAGGTCTTTCTGAGCACAGTGACATGTGGCTTATGGATCCACATATTTCTCTACCTTGTAAATGTAGTAGGAACATTTCCCATGATTATCTCCCTCATCCCAACCAACTCCATCTCAACCGTACATGTCACAGACAATTCCTCCAATCGTGGATCTATTGACACATGGACTTGGCCTCTCCTAAGCCTATAAAAGGAAGGTATCTCTCCCTTATTTAGATATATATATTCATAAGAGATTAGTACATACATTCTATAGAAATTCCACCATAGCTATCAAAGCATGCCTTTGGCTCCCCTCATTTGCATTGTAATCTCATTATCCTCATTGCATAATCATCATTCATGGCTTCATATCATAGTCTCCATCATTCATTTTATTATTACATTGTAGAAACCATTCACTTTGCATAATCCTCCACAAAGCCATTCTCTCTTTGTCATCTTAAAACATCAAGGAAGTATACTTCTAAGAGATCA
The DNA here is from genome assembly GCA_027924645.1 of Cunninghamia lanceolata. NCBI lineage: Eukaryota > Viridiplantae > Streptophyta > Pinopsida > Cupressales > Cupressaceae > Cunninghamia > Cunninghamia lanceolata. The sequence goes on along the minus strand of BSBN01000659.1, from coordinate 4,181,032 downwards.
ATCATAATCTACAAGATCATTGAAGAGATAGGCAACAATGGAAGACATGAGGTAGATCAGTTTGACAAGGTATATCTTTGTTTTATTGCATTTATTTTATTTCTATTAGAGTATTGAATATTTAGGTAGTTTCTACTATATTTCAAATAATCAATCACATTTTGGCACCCACCGTGGGGCCACTGTCCTATTTTTAACGTCCATTTGAGTTTTTGGTGAAGTGGTAGTCGTGATAGGTCGTTCCGGCACATTAATTTCTAGTTCTACACATCCGTGAAGAAATACCAGTCCTGCGCATTTAAAACTCATCTTTTTGCGCATCTGACACTTCTTTCTGTGCATATAACTCGTCTTTCTATGCATCTGACACTTCTTTCTGCGCATTTATCTTTCTGTGCATATGATCCATCTTTCTGAGCATATGATACTTCTTTCTGTGCATATGAAATTTGTTAGTTTTTAGGGGTCTTTTTGATAAATTTTGTTGCTAACTTGGATTGCAGGTATTTTCAATCATTAATGGAGGCCATTAACACAATCTTCTTGCAGGTTTAAGAGCTAGTTTAGTCATTTTAGTTACATCAATTCATACAAAATCACCATCTAGCTTTTAATTAGGAGGAGAAACCTTACATCTTGCATACAATCTTCATCTAGTTTCTAATTAGGAGAAGTAAATCATATCATTTTGCATACAACTTGCATACAATCTTCATCTAGTTTTAATTAGGAGTAAATTACATTGTTGCATACAAATTTCACATAGTCCCAATGCTAGGAGATTAAAATTGAACAAATCTTTCATTTCAAACCTTGCACTACAAATCCACATCTAGCATAAGTAGGGGGAAGTAACTTGCCCAAATCTTCAACAACAATCTTCACATAATTTGTTTAGGAGGCTAAAATCAACTATCTTTTAATGTTTATGCTATCTTGTCATTTTTGTGCTTGGTAGATTAAATCACATTTAGATTAACTCTAGAAGGTGAATGAACCACTGTCTACTGTGTTTGTAAAGCGGTGATAGGCCTATGCTCTCCCCATCTTGGGTGACCAAAATGCCAAACCCATCGTTTCATTTATTTAACCTTTAGAAGAGGCCTGCCCTTGGGATTGTATTTCTTCCAAGTGGGACAACCTCAAGCGGTAACAGGCTAAAGCCAAGCCACTTTTAAGCCGCTATAAATAAATGTGTTTGTGATGAAAGTCATAAACAATAGGTGTTGTTGTGTTATACCGATGAATGTTTCCTACAATACCCTTGTGGTGCGTTAAAACCTGTAGAGCCTAACCTCTACAGATTGGGAAGCCTCCTAAATAGAGTGAATTGCTGCACGTATAACCACCTAAATGAATGCCCTTACTAACAACCCACTATTTTTAGAAGCAAAAAACCTTCTATTTGTTGACGCAGGAGGTCAAACCTCTGAAGCCACCAAACATATTCACTGATCATGTGTAGAGACAAAAAATTCAACTCTTCAGAGGAATTGTAACTTGGTATGCTGAAGAAGTGAGTGCTGAGCAAGGGGGAGCTAGTGCTACCAAGTTGCTAACTATTTGCCTTGATTTAAGTGGCTGGAGAAATCCAAGCTCCAAAAAATGAACTACCAAGGTAAAGGCTTAGGCCTTCGTGAACAAGGTATTTTGGAGCCCATCAATGTCCCTCCTCGCTCATATGGCCTTGGATATGTACACCCCAAGGTGAACAATCTAAAGATGTTGGTACTTCCTCCATTCCTCCTAAATCCACCACATCCCATCGCAAACCCTATCATATACCCAAGACATATGTTACCATTCCTCCTCCATCATCCTACAAATGTCAAAAACATGTGACCATATACCTTCCACCATCCACTTTGCTTCCATTTCTACCAATGCCTAATTATCCACTTATCCATAAATCCATAAAAATCCTAATCCTGACCAACAAATGCATACATTTTCTAAACATGAAGCTTCTACTCATTCCACCAACCCCAAGGGATATAAAAATAAAGATGTGGATACCTCTTTCTATAAAGAAAAATATCCTAAAAATCCTCATGCTTCCAATCCCATACCTTCAAAAGAAAAGGCCAAAACTAAAGTAGTTTGGGTGCCTAAAGAAAAAATCTAACAATTCAAATGGAGCATCCACATCTCAAAAATCCCAACCATCCCCTTCCAGCCAAAATTCCCGTTCCATTCAAAAATTCCAAAAATCCCACAAAAAAAACAAAAATCATAAAAATACTAAGTCTATGTGGGTACCTAAGTTACTACATCACCCATCTCCTAAGCAAACATTGTCATTGCTTCCTACTCCACCTCCACATCAAAAGCTTCAATGTTTATCATGGTGTGTGCAACCGTTGGTCTCGGATCCTTTCCATTCCACAATATTTCCACATACCTCCATTTCCCCATCTTTCATCTATTATCCCACATATTTCACCCATCATATCCCTATGGTCCACGCTTTTCCTTATCCACATTATAATCCATTATCCTTCCATCCATAAGCCACATCATAATCAACTATCTCCCATCCATCATTGCATACATGATCCACATCGTAATCCATTATCCACTTACCCCATCTCCCTCTCATGCAATCCCTTACCAACATCTATGAGAATAATGACATTTGACATGGTCCATGTACGTCATCCATCTTTAAATGGGACTATCACCTATCTTGCAACTAGATGCTTGATCCGTTCATATCCATATCCACCTATTCCATCCAAGTATTCCACAAAAAAAAAGCAAAAAAATCAAAATAGTAAAGAAAAAATCCTTCGTCCAACGGTGAAAACCACCCTTGGCGGTGCCTTGGATAAGTAGCATGATGAAAACCTGGCAAACAGGTGTCATGTGTAGGTTGATCTTCTATGTCACTTACCCTGGGGAACACATTGTCTCATCGGCCCTATCATTTTCCATCCTATCTTACCATACCATCCTATCATCCTTATCCTACAAATACTTATCATATTGTTATCCTTTCATCCTCTCTTCCTCCTTTTGACCTTGATAAAGATCGGGGGCACAATGTTGATAAATGTTTTGGATATCTCTTGACATACCTAATCCCTTTCAAACCAATCATATCATCCTCCTTTGTCATAAGCTTTGTCATGTCAAATCCTAAGCCTTACACCTAGAACAGGGTAAGTTATTTCTATACGAGATAGTCTTTGGAGATCATGTCCACCCTATCTTATGCGTACACCCATTCCATCCCTTATCACCCATCCTTTTATCCATCCAATCCCACCTACTTCCTTGCACCAAGACTTAGGGCTCGTCATATCGAGTTTACCATTTGTTCATCCACATGTTTCATCCATAATAAATCGATCCATTACTTGACTAAGGGCAAAATCCTCAACCTAGTTGGGAATTGGATTCTTGAATGTCACAAAATATTAGAGGATAGAAAACTGGATCGCGATACTATCCCCAGACAACATACAACATTATAAACAAACTTTTTCAACATGACACTTGACACAAGACATTGACCTATATCAGACAACAATGTGCCTAAACTATCATGATGATTATATTTGTTTTCGTTGCAAGAAAACATATCTATGGCAAGAAGATTTGATGCTTGTTATACGTTTAAGTCTCAGAGTCTTGATTTTGTTATCATGTTTCCTATGCTACTCGAGGATATCTAAAAACTAGAGGAGCTATGATGGGGGCATGATTATTTTTATTTGTTTGTTGTTTGTGGATCAATCTTTAGTAATGTGACGACTTTGTCTAATGACATGATCAACAAAAGATCATCGAGGACATTATGGGTCTAAGCATGAAAGGGTGCAATCCTTGTCTGTTGATACATGCAAGAAATACTCAGGTCATCTAGGTTCAATTTTGACTAGATGGTTGTATTAACTTGCTAAATCAAAATCCATGTAAGAGATACTCAGGTCATCATGGTTTAATTATACCTAGATGCTTGTATTTTCTTACAACATTTTAAAAGCTCAATGATGAAAAAGTACTTCAAATACTTGCATATAAGATGACAAAGCCTCATTTGTGCATATTAAGTTTGCATTTCATTTCATTTATAAGCATTTCATACTTATCATTTTCCAAGTGGGTCAAGATCCAAGTTGTTTCTTTATCTACATCTTTTTATCTACTCACCCTTTTCTCTCTTTTCATTTCAAGAGCACACCAATTATCCTCTCGAGGGGGCATCACCATCTTATTTGTTAACTTACCATTATCTTTCCTTATCACCCTCGTTCTTAAGTGACTAGGGCATCACCAATCATCAATCAAATCCTGGTGTTGCTTGTGTGACCAACAACACTAGTATTAATCAATCAATTGTTTTAGACATGGTGTTGCATTGTCAAAACTAGACCAAGCGTCTTAGATGACATGATTCATTTCCTAAAACTAGACACCAACATCATCAAAATCAATCCAATCATCAAAATTAATCCAATCATCAAATCAATTCAATCAAATAAAGAAATGATCCAAATGCAATTCATCTTTAATCCATACCAATCGAGTAAATCAATCTTGTCAAATTATCCAATCGCAATCAATGGTCTTGATCCTAATCTTGTTGTAAATCAAATCAACCAATCATTCATCATCATCAGTGGGATATGTCTTTCCCACATCTTTGTGTTGATCTAGGGATATATCATTCCCCGCAATGACAAACACTATCATCAATCATTATCAATTAATCATTGGTTTACAACTTGATAGGGGTAATACCTTGTTTGTTTTTGTATCATTTGTGCATACTTGCTTGCTTGCTTGTGTGTGTTATCATTTTATCTTGCATAACATATCATTCAACTCTTTCATCCATCCCTTATCTTGCATCCTCCATTTTCTTAGCCATCCTTTATCATTCTTGTTCATTGTGAGATCGTTCATCATGCTTTTGCCAAATTCAACCCAACCAATCTTCAGAGGGGGCATCCTATCGTCATTAAACCTGTACCAGGGGAAAACTAGGGCATGTATCATACTAAATTTTTTTTTTTTGAAACAACGTGATAAAACACATTGCATCTAAGAGGGGCAAAATATATACACCTAAAAATGGCTCATGTGGAATTAAATAAATATTTTAATATTATTTTATTCTTATTCATCTATCAATTGAATAAATATCCTAATTTATTTAATTGGTTCATTATTCCAAGTAATTAAATAAAAATCAATTTATTTAATTAAGTATCCAAATTCCTCTAATGTCATGTCTAATTAAATAATCCTAAATTATTTAATCTTTTCTTCTAAGTCAAAGTCTTATGCCTAAATTCCACATCATCTCATCCATGTCATTCTTCCATGCCATTTGGACACCTCACCATGTTTCTCCAATAATTAAATATTCTTAATATTTAAGTAAGTATTTATCCTCTCAACATGTGCCCTATTTCTGCTCCACATGTGTCCTATTATTTCTCAATCATCTTCATGGTCAAAGACACTTATCTTTCAAATCCTAGTTTATCTCACACATTCCAATAAATCAAGAGTCCTTCCACAATCTACTCGTAGTCTTCCACTTTTAACTCACAAGTCTTTCTGAGCACAATGAAATGTGGCTTATGGATCCACATATTCCTCTACCTTGTAAACATAGTAGGAATATTTCCCATGATTATCTCCCTCATCCCAACCAACTCCATCTCAACCGTACATGTCATAGACAACTCCTCCAACCATGGATCTATTGACACATGGACTTAGCCTCTCCTAAGCCTATAAAAGGAAGGTATCTCTCCCTCATTTGGATACGTATATTCACAAGAGCTTAGTACATACATTATGCAGAAATTCCACCATAGCTATCAAAGCATGCCTTTGGCTCCCCTCATTTGCATTGTAATCTCATTATCCTCATTGCATAATCATCATCCATGGCTTCATATCATAGACTCCATCATTCATTTTATTGTTGCATTGTAGAAACCATTCACTTTGCATAATCCTCCACAAAGCCATTCTCTCTTTGTCATCTTAAAACAGCAAGGAAGTATACTTCTGAGAGCTCAATCATAATCTACAAGATCATTGAAGAGATAGGCAACACTGGAAGACATGAGGTAGATCAGTTCGACAAGGTATATCTTTGTTTTATTGCATTTATCTTATTTCTATTGGAGTATTGAATATTTAGGTAGTTTCTAATGTAGTTCAAATAATCAATCACAAAACTTACCGCACACAAATCAAACTATCATGTCGGCCTCAAACACAGATTATTACTGACTCAGTCTAACTGTTAGATCACAACATTCACTGCAGAGCACAATACTTGCTCAAATTCATATCAAAGACTCCTTAGATATCATAGATCATACCTTCAGAATCATAAAGGAAAATACCTTTTAGCAGCAAAATGCGAACCATAAGAATTCATACCCTGTCACAGTCAAACTATGTCAAATAGTGTAGCTATACTCAGCAGCTTGTAACTATCTTTCTAGTGGACTTCAGAACCTACAACTCTAGAATTAGACACTTCATACAAGTGTTTACAACACCTCAAAACGACATATCAAGATGTGCAACACTGGAAGAACACGTACCAAAACAAATGTGTGTTCTGCTTTAACTGGCATTGTATTATGTTCTACCGAACTTAGGCCATTTGAAGATATACTTTCGGAATTGATCAAAAGTTGAAACCTTGGATATAAGATCATCTGAGAGTTAGGAACATCATACCAGAACTGCAAAACTTGGTCTTCAACTGTGGACCAATGCCAATCCAAACAGAGTTTTTCTATCACTGCCTTTGTACACTGCCAACACTTAGCCAAAATGACTATCTTCTTCACGGACCAAAATCTCTGTTCTAACTTTGTTCCTTTTCTTGTTGCCATTAATGAAAACACTTAATTATTCAATAGAGCAATGTCTCTTGCCAACAATCTCCCCCTTTGGCATTGATGGCAACACTCAGTGAAAAATGCTTGTGTTGCTCCCCCTTACTTTGTACACTCTATTTTTCTATTCTCCTTTAGACATATGCTTATTTTGCATTGATTTTCCGCTCCCCCTTTGACATCAATGGCAAAGGTGGGTGTACAAGAAAAATTGTGTCCAAAATTCTTCAAAAAACTATCATATTCTGCCGCATATATACAAGGACACTTTTCTATCTTAATTTATAGTTGAAGGTAGAATATCATTATAGATAGTCTTTATCAGAGCTATCTCTCCATTCTATCTAATCCTTGCACTTTCCAAAATATGGATGTGGCCATTTATCAAAATGAGTAACTTTTATGTCTTCTGCACATCTGATGGTGTATCAATTAATGCTTGTGATTTCAAGGCTTCATCTGCTAGATTGGTCATGGAATCAATTTTTGGACTTATCAGTCCCCTTAGCTGGCACAACCTATCTTTGATTTCTTCCCTTTTCTTCATCAGAGTGCTCAAATCATTGTGAATATTTACAACTTGTGCCTCTTTGGTGCTTATTGACTCAACTGTTGGATTAAATGTGTTGGAGATATTAAGCAGTTTGAGTTCTAAGTCCTTGATAAGAAAAATTTGTATATTTTACAAGCTTCTTCAATGGCATTCTGAATGCCTTTTATTTTGTTTTCTAACAAAGTTCCATCATTTACAAACATGGTTTTTAACTGAACCAATCTCTTCTCATCAAACTCTTTTCTAACTTTTACTTCTGTAGACTTTTCAAATGACTCAAAATGAGAACTTACAAATTTGATTAGGCCTTTGAGCTGATCCGTTGGTGGCAGTGATGTGTCTTTTTGATATGAAGGCATCAACTTCTCTAGGATGCCAAAGGATTCACCAATGAGTTCATTGTCTTGCATGTGTGACCTTAGCATCTCTTCCTGAGCCTTTGCTTGAACAATTAACACTAGTTTGAATTTTTGCACAGGAGACATTGAGACCAGATTAATTGGTCCTTGAAGAAGTTTAGACTCGTCTAGATCTTGTTGTCTCCTAGAATCAACTGAGACATCTACAATGTCTCTTGCTCTGCCAGATACTTCTTCTTGACTTTGTTCTGGAGGATTCATGTCTATGTTCTCTTGCAGATCAATGTTTTTCTCCAGTGCAGGCCTCTCCTTAGCTTTCTCAGGGCTTTTCTTTTCCTCATGTTCTTCCATTTGTGGATGAATAGTATCAGTTTGTTCTAAACCTTGATGAGTGTTGGATCCTGGGATAGATGTATTATCTCCAGTATTAGTTTCTTCTTTATCAAAAATGGTTGGAAGATGATGTTCCTTCAGTACTCTTAGAATGTTTTCCTCTGTCTCCTTCACTACTTTCTCATTGTCATCTAACTTGAGAGTATTCACTCTTCTCTTTATCCTAAACTCCTTGCTGAGTGCTTTGGAGATGTTTGATTTTTTCTTCTGGTGAAATCTTCGGACATAGTTTTGTCAAAGTGTGTTCTCTAAGTTCAACGTCCTTTGCAATTCTAGCCTCTTTTCTAACAGACATTATACTCGCCAAGTTGTGTGGAAGATCAGTTATTATCTCAATTAGGGCCTTGTTGTAGATGTTTAGGTATTCTACAATAGTAGCTTCAATGATTCTCTTATCCGGATCATTGTATTCATCATACAATTGTGCAATGGGTTTCAAATTACCATCCACTGTTATAGCTTTGAGAACATCTTCAAGGCTTATAGTTGCTTCTTCTGTCTAGGGTACATCTTTCTTTTGCCTTTTTACAGGTTTACCCTTATCGGATGGTTTCTTTTTGCTGGTTCTGGAGGGTTTTGTAGCCTCAATTTTCATCTTCTTTACTTCTTCATCTGACTTAGTTTCTTCTTCATCAACTGCAATGCTTACATGCATTCATTTTTACTTGGTTTTCCTTCTTTTGTGACTTGTGGCAGAAGTCTCCACACTTGCAGATGGTGTGGGATCAGAGGGTATAGATGCAGCTTTTGTAGAGGTGGATCCTCTAGTTTTCTTCTTGATGCCTCTAGTTTACACTTGGGTTCTTTCGAAGCTCTCACAGGTTCACTTTTACCCTTTTCTTTTGCTTCTTTATCATCTTGTGCTTTTTTTCTTGCCTTTTCCACTTGTTCTTTTGTGAAGCCTTGTCTCAAGGCAAAATCCTCTGCTACTCTGCATTTTCCTATAGATCTCTGGTTTTCTTACCTCAACAAAGATTTTAGCATGCAATTCCTCATAAGTTCCAAATCTTTCTTCATTGGGATCTCTGGGTTTACTTAACACATGTTGAGCATAGTTTTCCAATATTCCTCCTTCTACCTCATATCCCATAGGCATAACCCAAACCATTCTGGGCTCAACAGCCTCCATCAAACATTGATCTTTTGTTACAATAAAATAGATAGTATCTTTGTATTTTTCAACAACTGTTCTAGGGATTCTTTCCCTGGATTGCATTGACCTCTAGAAGTTTTTGAAGTAGCCCCATAGGGCTGTATTTTGAGTATCCATACTACCTATGCTATTAAGATGATTTCTAATTTGAACTGCAGTAGGTTTATCACTTGTCCAGATTAGATTCTTCATACCTGGAAACTGTTGCATGAAGAAGAACAAACAGATAATCAGCGTACCATATTTGAATAGATATTTTTGCTCTTTGGTCTTCCTTAAATTTTCCATCAGTTGTTGATGGAGCAGTTCACAAAGATCATACTCTGCATCTTCTTTAACCATCTCAAATGCTGTGTAGATTGCTGTACTGGAGACTAAATTCTCCTGGTTTGATAAATAAACATTGTATCCAATAACCATGGATGCAAATCTTACTGCATGGTCTTCAATGTCATTGATTGTTAGTGCCCTTTTGTCAAACTTTACTCCGGTGGCCGCCATTACTATATCATTCTTCACGGTTTTCAATAATGGTAACGATCTAGTGGAGCTTAATCCAATTACTGCCATTATAGCATCCTTTGTGATCTTGAAAGGTCTCTCGAGCCACATGAATTCATCATGAACCCTGCTTAATACATACCGGACCCATTCATCCTTGGTGAATGTCAGGAAATTAATGTACTGAATGAATTTCTTTGTTTCCAATGCCTTGTTTTCATTCTTCAAATCATAATCCTCACCTCACAAGTGATTTAGAAATAGATCTGTGAGTTTTCTTTTTCCATGTTCTTCTAGGGCAACATGAATATAAGCCCTAACATCCTCTGCATGCAAAATTTCATGTGGAACATCTGAAAAAGAACCCATTTGATCAACTTTGATTGATTTGAATGGGTGTTTCTTGAATCTTGGTCGAGGTCGCTCAATGATCTCTATCACATGTGGGGTAGCCATCTTTTGCACAGATTCAAACAAATTCAAAGTAGGGTTTTGAATTAGAAAAATACCCCTTTTTGCCAAATTAGGGTTTCCCTTGATCTTGTCTTGATTTGCTTTGGAAATCACTGTAGTCGCCTTGAATCTTGTTTTGGTTTTCCTTAGACACTTGAGTGCATAAAATACAAAATGATGTTTTGTTTGAATACAACCCCTTATAACCTTCATATGCCAAAACCCAAGTGTCATTAATGTCATCTTTCAAAAAGTTGTCAAGCATTCTTTTGACAACCACAGACACTCTAAATCACTCCGTAAATCTTCACAATTGATCATTTTCTTCCAAAACTTCCTTTAAAAGATCTATCATATGATTTTTTACATCATATCTATGTGCCAGATTTCAGCACTGGCTGACTGGCTGGGGGTTGGAATTTTTAATGTAGCTCCCCCTAAGCCAGAGCACCCAATTTACTTCCCGGAGGAAGTATCTGCACTAGATGCTAGTGTGGATCCATTCTTAACCTTAATTACTTCTTTCTTGATCTAGATCTTGTCCATTTCTTTCTTAGTTTCAACTAGATCAACTTTTTCATTTCCCTTATCATTCCTCTGCTCTATTTTTCTTTCTTTAGCATAGCAATTTCTTTTCACATTCTTGCTTCTACAAAATCTTGCAACATGTCCAAATTTGTTGCAATTGAAGCACACAATGTTTCCTTGTCCTTGATTCCTTCCTCTGAATGGATTAATCCTTGATTTGAATTGATTAGCCATGTGTCCAAATCTATTGCATGCAAAACATCTTCCATTGAATGATTAAGTATTCTTTGAAATCTAAAAGCCATTTCTTATCGGACTTCTACATTCATTTGATCTATGACTAATTTTCTTGCAATTGAAACATTGACCAGAGAATGATGGAACATTCTAATTTATTCTACTTTTACACTAAGTAGCTTTATGACCAAACCTTTTTCAATTAAAACAATGGCCATTGAAAGATGGGTACCTTTGAGCATTTGGCTGTCTGACTGGAGGTTCTCTAGGTCTTCTTCTTTGATTCCTAAACTGATTGCCTTTATTTTTCTTCAACTAAAAATTTCCTTGACTTGATTTTGAACTTTCTCCTTTCTCAAATCCTAAGCCTTGCTTATCATCTGAATTCTTTTGACTAGCAATCATCTCATCAAGTTTTGCAGAACTTATCTTGAACTTTTCTTCATAGCTCTTAGCTTTGTCCAAGTCTGTTTTCAGGCTCACAACTTCTTCCAATTTGACACATTCTTCTATCTTATTGTTTACCATCAGATTTAGATCTTCTTCTACTTTAGCTCTTTTAGTGACTTCCACTTTTAAGTTATTTAGGGTTTCATTTGCTGATATTAGTTGTTCACTAACATCTCTGTATTTTTCTTTGAATTTTTTGACTTGTTCTTTCAGTTTAAAAATACACCCATCAACTTCTTGAATATTATCCTTCAGATCCCTGATTTGTGCTTCTAATTTTTCAAGATTAGCAAGAGTTGCTTCTAGTTCAACATTATTTTCATATGAAAAGTTTCCATACCTTATGGCTACCATGATTGATTCTTCCCAGATCTTCCTCAAGTGGTTGGGCTTCTTCCAAGGAACCTTGCTCTGATACCAATTGTTGATAGTAAGGAATACTGAGAGGGGGGTGAATCCGTATTCCACAAAACCACTTCTTAACAAGTTTATTAATCCAATTTACAAAATTAATAATATGAGTATAGACTAAGCATAGGAATATCAACCATAAAGACATAACACATGAACACTAGGATTTTTACGTGGAAAACTAAAAAGGGAAAAACCACGATGAGTGTTAGCTCACAATATATTATTATAGCACAATACCAGATTACAAAAAGGCTTGATGCCTTAGGGCTCACTGCCTAAAGAGATGCTCAATGCAAGAAAGGCTCATTGCCAAAACAGGCTCACTACCTAGAGAAAGAAGGAAGAAAGAAGAATGGCTCAGTGCCAAGTTGAACTTCTCAGATTGCATCTACACATGTTTAGTTGCAGCTCCAATGTGTTGCAAATATGTGTATAATCAGTGCTGTAATTGATGTCAACATATCCTTGTTGCCATTGGTGTCAACTGTATCCTATTTTGATGCATGTGTAGAAGACTGGATTGTTGAGGATATTGAGAAAATTAATGAGGATCAATGTATGTGGACCATATGGCTGAGTAGAGGATTGTCTGAAGAAGCTCTAGTTAATCTTTGAAGGGTTCGCATGAAGATTTGAAGAAGCTATGGCCATCTGAATAGAACCAGTATTGAGTGTTCAGAAGAGACAGAGTGACAGGAAAGAGGTCCGGATTGTTTTGGATATGTCAAATGATGATCTGCGGATCTGGAGTCATGTTTGGGAAGTCAGTGTGTATCATCCATTCAAGTGGTTCATGGTTTGGAGGTCTGCAAGCAATCTTTCTAAAGTGACAGTCATGGCAGATAGTGTTCTTGAGGTTTCCGAGGAAGATGCAAATGATTCTGATGATAATTCAATGTGCTTGTGGAAGTCTCTCGATTGTGTGACTACTATGTTGGAGGTCCGCATTGAAGTTTGAGCTTGTCAATGAAGATTTCCTTCTTGATGTTGTTGTTCTTCCTAGTCTTGGCCGACTAGATGATTCAAGCGTGTTGCGGATGATCTAATAGCATTTCTATGGAGCATGGCATGTTGATTTGAGTCCTAGTTATGTTTGGCTAACAACTTAGTGATTCACATTAAGTCAGATGTTAGTAGTGCCGACCTTGATGTTCATTCCAAGGTTGATGAAGCATATAAATACTTGTTGATGAGTTGTGAAAAATCATCCTTGTGCGAAAATAATATAATCTGAAGAAAGGATCAAAGGCAGAGTAGAGCAGAGGAGAAGCAAAAGAATAAGAGCTATTTTGATGAGGAGTTAGAGAAGAAGAATTAGGGGTAGAGCATAAGTTTTGAGAGCATTAAATGAAACTGAACCAGACATAAAGGAGATGTTATTTATCAATTAATTCTTTCTGTATTAAATACAAATTCTATAGGCAGTGAGCCTCTCTTGAGCAGTGAGCTCGAAGGCATGTGCCTTCTCTTTTCTTCTTGTAATGTCAGAAAATGTCCCCTTGGGGGCTTTTCCCTCATAAGGTTTAGCTCACATGTCTTTAGAGTGCATTTAGGACATTTAGTTCATATCTTAGCACCCCGATGGAATGATACTAATTTCCATGACAAATAGGACCTAGGTGGACCCCTTGAGCTATACCCTACCCAAAATAGGGGGAGGACTTAGGCGCCCGTGCCCTAGTCTTGCCCTATTTTTGGGTAGCCCCAATTACTGGGTGTCAGTTTATGACCGTTAGGAGGTTATTTGGCTGACACGGTAAAGTTTGATTTTTAATATCTTGGCGGGAACGCTTGTAGGTGCATATATAAGCAAGCTTAGGCATTCATTTGTAAACTATATTTCAATTAGATGATTACTAACAAGCTATTGTGTTATCAAGGTGATTCAAGGCTTTCTATTGTGTTGCAAGAGTAGACTTGTATGTTTTATGTGTTGATATTTGCAGATTTGAGCTTCAATTTCCTCATGGCATGAAGAGCATCTTCCCCCATGAGAGATTCACTACAAGCTTACATATCAGTGTGTTTTTATCATTGATTCCTTTGGTTTTGGCCTCTGCCTCATAAGAGCATGCCCTCTTTATCTGACAATGGTGTTAGGAGACTTAAGTGTCCTCCAGGGTTTGACTGAGGCAAACCTCTGAACACCACAACTCCCAAACCAAGTCTTGTGATTGCAGGTTACAGGTGTCACATATGGAAAAAGTGGAGTTGCAGGAAGGCTTGGTAGACATCAGGGATTCAGGATCTAAAGAGAAGTCAGACAAAGGAGCACTTTCGAGACTAGGGCACCCTCAAAAGTGTCCTCCACAAATAGATCTTAGGAAATAGAAGTTAAAGGGCTGATCAGTGTCAGAAGGAAGTCTAGATTCCCCAAAAAAGTAGGTACTATTGACCTATTTTCCTTTGTCCAGAGTTAAATAGTTCACCTTGTATTTTCTTTGAAAATCCTTTAGAAAATGACCCAAAACGGCTTAAATCCTTCAAATACTCATGCTATGCCTTGCCAAAAATCCCAAAATCTTGCCTAAAGATTCCTTGCAAAAAACCCAGAAATCTTTTATCTTCAAATGCTTTCCATCACAGATATTTCTCAGTTTTATGCTTAGTCATTTTATATGCATATGCAATTGTTGGTTTCTTTCTATGTACATTCACCATTGTATGTTCATATGTACAATTGCACATACAAAGAAAAAAGGTGCAAAGAAATGCATCGGCGATATACATTCGCCATTGTATGTTCGCACATACAAGGAAAATATACAAGAGGACAAAGATACAAGGGCGACATACAAAGGAAATGTGCATCACCAAGATGCAAAGGCAGATTGTATATTTGAAGATGCAAGGAAAAGATACATTGGAAATGTACAAAAGAGAATGTACATCGCCGGCATACAAGGGAAACATGCAAAGCAAATATGCAAAGGGCATATACAAAGCGCACATGCAAGTCAATGTGCAAAGGTTGATCGCCAAAGGTGCTTACATATCGGGCGTTTGTATCTAATATGCATTTTCCATTGTATATTCGCATATACAAGCAGCAAATAAAGAGGATACAAAGGGTGGGGTCCACCAATTGTATATTTATGTGATTGTATGTTTGCACATGCAATCGAAGATACAAGCAAAGAGATACAAAGCCTGGGGCCCACCAAGCGCACATACAAAGGTGATATACAAGTCACACATACAAGGGGCAGGTACAAGTTCAATTGCATGTTTGTATGCAAGGTTTGTATGCATGTTTTCCTTTGTATATTTTGCGTTGTATGTTTGCACATACAAAGGGTCATATACAGAGCGATATACAAAGGTTACTTGTATATGCCGAAATGAGGTGTTTGCAATGCACAAGAGTTTATATGTAGTTTTTGTTTGTATATTTCGCATTGTATATGCGATATACAAAAGAAAGATACATCGGCGACATACAAGGCAGACCCGACTAGAGAATCAAATTCAGTGGATAGTCATTTTGGGGTTCACGAGTTGTGTGTAGAGGTGCTTTGTAAATGCCGAAATACAAAGAGAAAAGGTACAAAGGCCGGACCTGTAGCAAAGTTCCAATATGGCTGATAACCCTTTGAGTTCCACATTGATTGTATATTCGCATTGTATGTTTGTGATATACAAGTCACACATACAAAGGTCACAAACAAAGGTCAAATGCAACAGTTGTATGTGAAGTACAATTGTATGAATGTTTTGCTTGTATTTTCATATTGTACAAATGCGATATACAAGGGAATATGCAAAGAGACACATACAAGGTCTGGACCTGACTAGAGGCACATGCAACAGATAAAATACTAGAGTCCACATTGTATGTATATAGGCGATTGCATGTGCCGATATACATTTGAATATACAAGGCCATATGCAAGGAGATGTTCGGCGAGACATGCACATCGGTGGCTCTGTTTTTAGTCATTTCGATGGCTAATGGAGGATGCGATTGCTCAGCGATAGGTCTCAGGACATCTTGGCACCAAATCAGGTGGTGCCACGTGTTAGTGGCGATACAAACGCTGATTCAAAAGATAAAGACCCGTGTTTGTATGTAGGCGCATGCATATTCACATGCATATACAAAGGCACTTCAAAGGCCGTTTTAAATGTCGAATGCAGTGCAGATTCAAAGGGTCTTTCAGATGCCGATTCAGGTCACAGATGCAAAGTGATATACATAGATAGTTGACCACAACTTTGACCGCGAATATCTTGTGCATCCTGGCGAATTTCTACATGCCGCAAAAGGCAAAAATGCTTGTTTTTACCCCCTCTTTCATTTGCCGGGCTTTTGAGGAGGAAATTTTCACTTTTAAATTTTGGATCTGGATTTGCATGTTTTGGGCGACTGGACATTTCAGCAACCATTTTTGCATATGTAAATGCAAATATTTGTTGCATTTATGGATGCAGGTTGATGATGCAGTAGCTTGCATTGAAGATTCAGAATATCTTCCACCTACCCAGGCTCCAGATCTTTTGATTCAATAACTTCTTACAGGTGGACGTCCCTTCAGGCAAATATTTTCTGACAAAGCCCATGGGCGAATGGTTTGTAACCGACTAAAGATGTAAGATGCTATATATACATGGAAAACAGATGTATTAGAGGATGGTTTTATTTTGCACTGTTATGCTGCCAATTTTTTCTGTAGTCAGACCTCTTAGTGTAATTGCAAGGGTATGGGAATGTGACTCACCGTGCCTGAATCTGGCCTCTGCTATCTTCCTTTTATCCATCAATGAATGTGATTAGCTATGCTGGTATACTTCTGCTATTGAATATTTCTATATTGTAATGGTTTTTGACCTTCATGATCAATATATGCATGATTTCTTACCTCTCTTAGGTCTTGATTTTTGTGTTTTATTTGAAGTTATAGTCTGTTCTGTGAGTAAAATGGCTCCTCTACAGGTTTAACCTTCATACCGAAGCCTCAATCAGTCATAAGTCTATGTGAATCCCCTTCATCATTGAGATCGCTATTGTGTCTACACCAAGATCACCATTGCTCACTAAATCTGGTGTATCACTCCTTTTCATTTATGTTTCCTTCTAACCCTTTTCCCCTGCAAGCATTAGCACTAGATTTAGTTACATTGCTTTAAGTAATAGGCTTAGAGAGAGGAACCAACCTTCTCTAGAGGTTTGATCTCAGTTCTCAAGGTCCCACACTTCGAGATCATTCCCATGTTATCCAGATTGCTAAAGTTATACAATAGCAGCAAGGGTACAGATTTAGGTGATAACAGTTTTTGGCATGCCTAGTGGGACTAGTTCGATGAACTTCTCATCAGTATACTAAGAGATTTGGTATTTCTCCTAGTATTATCAGCCTTTGGAGGCAATACAAACAACACCATGGTGACTCTATTGAAAAAATCTACTGGTGAAAGCAGCCCAAGCGCCTAAGATTTCATCAAAGATCAGGATTTTGGTGGTTTTCCTGGTTTATTCAGCTTCTAGAAGCATTTTAATCACCTGGCGACTCCCTCTTAGTATGTATCTAGTTTCTTTTTGGTTGCAGCCTCTTTTTGCTCTAATTCTGACATTTCTATGATTATCCAGCATTTAGATGCTATAAAATGTCAGAATTTTATGGGAATCATGGCTATTCCCCTACCCCTAATCTAAATATAGGCTATTGGCCCCCATATAAGCAATACCAGGCCCAAATGCCTCTAAATTTATGCCAAACAGCTCTTTACCTCATTATGATCAGCATTACCAGCAGGAGTATTTTCAAGCCACTCCTGCTTATTGATGCAGGAGCATCCAGAGGTGTAAGGGCAATCTTGCATCACCCAAAAAGAAGTTAATTCAAAACCATTGTAGTTGTTCTCATTTCTTCCCATAATTAGTGTTTTTGGTTCCATAATATCCAAAATAATAATGTAGGACTTTCAGTTTTTCCAAAACTGCTAAAAATAGCGACCTGCCTATCTAGGAAAGTGTACCTGCTATTTTTAGAAAGATTGCATTTGGGCACGTAATGAAGCAAAAACTTCCAGAAAGTTACATAATGGAAATATAAGACCTTTGGCGAAGGAATCAAGCAAAGATCATTTGTGAGCTGAAAGATATTAAAGTTTTTGTTTTCTGAAAAGCCCCTAAAAATTTACGGAACGAGATATGAGGCACTAAAACTTCTCATAATGTCTCGAAAAGTTGATGAAAATCTGTTTACAAATTTCTGCTGTGATAGTTCACATCGTGAGCTTTTCGGCGCTTAAAATGGTTTGTCAATTGGACACCCAAATCAAAAGTTATGCTTCCCGGAAGTTGACCTACTTTTGGAGGGAGTTGCAAATTTCAAAATTTAGCTGGAGGCCACCAAAAAGTGCTATTTATGACTATTTCGGGAACCTTGGGCGGTAGGAGAGTTAAGGGGGGCCAGTGTAGAGTCTAGAATAGGGGGGAAAATAGAAACCCTAGCTGATTTGGGGTTACAGAAGGTTGAAGATTCTAGAGTCTTGAGGTTGGGAAAGCTGTAATGTGTTGCAGCCAGTAGAGGATTCATCCTCTGATTGTAATTGAGCTTCTGTAATGTAATGAGTTGCCCAATTCAATAAAAGAAAGTTCTATTTGCTGTGTTTAATATTTGTTATTGTGTGTTTTGTGATTTACCCCTTCATCAAGTGGTATCAGAGCCAGGTTCCTTAGTGTGTAGACAGATCACCGACCGTGAGGCAGTTTGCACCAGGACCTAAGGTTGTGGGTTTGCTGCAGAGACCAAGATGCCTCCATGAAGAAATCGTGTTGGGAGGAATGCTTTGACGGAAGAGGGTTTTAGAGCCCTACAAAGGCAAATCGATGCATTGCAAGAGGAGCTGCGAAGAGGGTTTGATCCGAGAACAAGAGAAGAAAGCAAAGATGAAGCTGAAGAGGAGCTATCTGAGGAAGAACAAGAAGCTGTAGGAGATCCTGTAGAGGTTAGGTTGTTGAGGGCCATTTCGAAGATTGGAAAGAGGCCCAGAATCGAAGTTTCTACATATTTTGGAGATTTGAATCTGGAACAGTTCATTGATTGGATCAGGAGTATTTCGAGTATGAAGATGTGGAGGACCCAGATCGGGTCAAGTTTGCAAAAACAAAGTTGAAGGGCCATGCCAGTATTTGGTGGAAGGAGGTCCAATTAGAGAGGAATAGAAGAGGAAAAGGAAAGATCACCAGATGGGATCGGATGGTGGAGAAACTGAAGGAGCAGTTCATTCCTGTGGACTATGAGATGGAGTTGTTGAAGAAGCTGCAAGGACTAAAGCAAGCTAACAAGTCTGTTAAGGAGTATATAAAAGAGTTTTATAAGATTACTATCAGGATAGGCCATGTAGAGCCCAACAAAGAAAAGGTAGCTCGTTACATTAATAGGTTGAGGCCGAGTATTCAGGAGGAGCTGAGCCTGGTCAAAATGACCACCATAGAAGATGCATACCAGTTTTCCTTGAAGGTGGAAGAGAAGCTGAATAAAAGATTTGACAGCAAGCAAAGGGGAAGAGGTCAAGGTGGAAGGACTGGTGGAAGACCCTATGGGGGCCGAAATGAAGATGTAAAGAAAAGTGAAGAAGCTGGCACCAGTCGAAATCAGAGAGGAGATAACACCTACCGTCCTCGTGACCAGAACAATGGTGAGCAAAGAGGAAGAGGAAGAGGTAGACCTGGGCAAGGACTTGGAAGAGGAGGTTTCAGAGGAACCTGTTTCCAATGTGGAGAAGAAGGGCATCGAGCATATGAGTGTCCGCAACATCAAGGAAGGACGAATAGGAGACCTAAAGGTAATGCACGAGTTGTACATGTAGATGAAGATGCACAGTCTGAGCATTCTAAAG
This sequence comes from Cunninghamia lanceolata, assembly GCA_027924645.1. Taxonomy (NCBI): domain Eukaryota; kingdom Viridiplantae; phylum Streptophyta; class Pinopsida; order Cupressales; family Cupressaceae; genus Cunninghamia; species Cunninghamia lanceolata. The sequence goes on along the minus strand of BSBN01000659.1, from coordinate 4,161,268 downwards.
ATGCTGAAAGGGGAGAAACTCTAGTTGTTAGAAGAACCTTGTTGAATGAGGAGAAAGAACTAAATTAAAGGAAGAGTTTATTCCGCACAAGGTGCAAATGTGAAGGTAAGTGTTGTGATATTATTATTAATAGTGGAAGCACTAATAATCTGGTTTCAGAAGAGATGGTTGACAAGTTGAAGTTGACAAGAAGAAAGCATCCGCATCCATATCGAATTGCATGATTGTAGAAAGACCATAGAGCTTTGGTCAATGAGCAGTGTTTAGTGAAGTTCAAGATTGGGGACTATCATGATGAGGTACTATGTGATATCATACCGATGGATGCATGTCATATGTTGTTGGGAAGGCCATGGCAGTATGATAGGAGCGCTGTCCATGATGGCCGTGCAAACACATATTCCCTAACAAAAGATGGAGTTCATCATAAATTGAAGCCCTTGAAGGAGGTGAAAGAAAAGGTATGTAGTACTACCAGAATTTGCTTGGTAGATGGTAGGAAATTTTTGGAGGGTATGAAGCATGAGCATCATTGCTTTGCATTGATTCCTAAGATTAGTCAAGAGAACTGTGAAGATGTACTAGTAAAAGTTTCAGATATGTTGGAAGAGTTCTAGGACATTATCTCTGATAATGTACCAGAAGGTTTACCACCAGTAAGGAAGATAAGTCATCAAATGGATTTGATACCGGGAGCCAGTTTGCCAAACAAGGCAGCCCATAGAATGACCCCTGCAAAGAATGAAGAGCTAAACAGACAAGTTCAGGAGTTGTTGAGGAAGGGACTGATAAGGGAGAGCCTAAGCCCATGTGCGGTACCTACAGTACTAGCACCAAAGAAGGATGGAGAATGGAGGATGTGTACAGACTCTCAAGCCATCAATAAGATAACGATCAAGTATAGATTTCCATTGCCAAGAATGGATGACATCATGGATTGTTTGAGTGGAGCCAAGTACTTCACGAAAATTGACCTAAAGAGTGGATATCACCAAATCCATATCAGAGAAGGAGATGAATGGAAGACAACCTTCAAGACAAAGGAAGGTTTGTATGAGTGGTTAGTCATGCCATTTGGGCTAACCAATGCACCGAGCACATTCATGTGGCTCATGAACGAGGTACTGAAGGAATTTTTGGGAAGTTTTGTTATTGTTTATTTGGATGATATTTTGATTTTTAGTAAGACTTGGGATGAACATCTGATGCATATCAGAAGAGTTCTAGAGAAGCTGAGGGAGGAGAAGTTGTTGATTAATCTGAAGAAATGTAGTTTTACAAAGAAGGAGTTGGTGTACCTGGGATTTGTTGTCTCAGAAGAAGGTCTTAAGATGGACCCAGAAAAAGTAAGGGCTATCATTGAATGGCCTACGCCAAGGAGTGTCACAGAGGTAAGATCTTTTCATGGTTTGGCAAGTTTTTATAGAAATTTTATCAAGAGTTTCAGTAGCATTTGTGCACCCCTAACCGAGACAATGAGAGGGGATAGAAAAGAGTTTAGATGGACTAAAAGAGCAGACAAGAGCTTTGATACATTGAAACAGAAAGTGGTAGAACAACCTGTTTTGGAACTTCCAGAATTTAATAAGGTATTTCAGGTAGATTGTGATGCTAGTGGTAGTGGTATAGGAGCTATTTTGAGCCAAGAAGGTAAGCCCATTGCCTATTTTAGTGAGAAGCTTAATGATGCCAAGAAAAAGTATTCTGTTTATGATCAGGAGTTTTATGCAATAGTTCAAGCTTTGAAGAAATGGAGACATTATTTGTTGCCAAAAGAGTTTGTTGTATATACTGATCATCAGGCTTTACAGTATCTTAATAGTCAAGGAAAGTTAAATCAAAGGCACTTAAAATGGGTTGAGTTTTTACAGAGCTATACTTTTGTTTTGAAGCACAGGAGTGGGAAGTCCAACAGAGTTGCAGATGCCTTGAGCAGAAGGCAAAATTTGTTGACAGAAATGAAGATAGAGGTTGTTGGGTTTGATGAGCTCAAAAGTTTGTATCTTGAAGATCTAGATTTTGCAGAGGCCTAGAAAGCTTGTTTGGAACCTGTTACTTTAGACAGGACAAAATGGTTGGATTTCATTATCCAAGATGGCATGTTGTTTAGAGGAAGCCAGTTGTGCATTCCAAGGAGTTCCATGAGAGAGAACCTGATTAAGGAGAAGCATAGTGGGGGATTGGCTGGACACTTTGGTCGAGATAAGACCATTGCTATTATTGGTGAAAATTATTATTGGCCACAGTTGCAACAGGATGTGAGGAAATTTGTGCAGAGTTGCAAAGTGTGTCAGATGGCAAAAGGAACAAGTCAGAATATAGGGTTGTATCCATTACCTGTACCGGAGAAGCCATGGGATGATATTAGCATGGATTTTGTTCTTGGTTTACCAAGGACATAGAGAGGACATGATTCTATTTTTGTGGTGGTGGACAGATTCTCAAAAATGGCACATTTTATTCCTTGTAAGAAGACTAATGATGTTGTTCATATTGCAGAGTTATTTTTCAGGGAAGTGGTGAGACTACATGGTCTACCAAAAAGCATAGTTTTAGACTAAGATACCAAGTTTGTTGGTTATTTCTGGAGGACATTGTGGAAGAAGTTGAAGACAGACTTGATGTTCAGTTCTGCACACCATCCACAGACTGATGGACAAACTGAAGTGGTGAATAGGAGTTTGGGTAACCTACTACGATGCTTGGTAGGAGATAAGCCCAAGGGATGGGATTTGATTTTACCATAGGCAGAATTTGCTTACATTAATTTTGTCAATAGGAGTACTGGTAAATCACCATTCCAGATTGTATATGGCAATATCCCAAGAAATGCTTCTGAGTTAAGGAAGCTGGACAACGGAGAAAAGACAAGTGCTGAAGCTGAAGACTTTGCAGAACATCTAAAGAATTTGCATGAAGAGGTGAGAAAGCACATTAATAAAATGAATATTCAGTACAAGGCTAAGGCAGATCAGAAGAGGAGATATAAGGAATTTCAGGTAGGAGATGAAGTCATGGTTCACCTGAGAAAAGAAAGGTTCCCAATTGGAACATATAATAAGTTGAAAATAAAGAAATTTGGACCATGCAGAATCATGAAGAAGCATGATTCAGGAAATGCATACGAGGTAGAGCTGCTGAGTGGGATCAATATTTCCCCTATTTTCAACATTGCTGATTTATTAGAATATCATGAAGGTGGAACAGAGGATGGACCAACAGAAGTGCAGTGGAGTATCCCGACATCTACTTCAATAGAGGAGATAGAAGAGATCTTGGATAGTCGTGTGGGAAGGAGCACTCGAAACAAGCAATATGAAGAATATCTAGTGAAATGGAAAGGAAGGCCTGTTGAAGATTCTTCTTGGTTGTCTAAGGCAGAGGTTGACCGTTTGGGTATTCATCACACAAACACATGAGACGTGACAGGGTCACTTCTCAAATTACCCTGGGTGTCTGATGCAGGAGCATCCAAAGGCGTAAGGGCAATCTTGCATCACCCAAAAAGAAGTTAATTCAAAACCATTGTAGTTGTTCTCATTTCTTCCCATAATTAGTGTTTTTGTTTCCATAATATCCAGAATAATAATGTAGGACTTTCAGTTTTTCCAAAACTGCTAAAAATAGTGACCTGCCTATTTAGGAAAGTGTACCTGCTATTTTTAGAAAGTTTGCATTTGGGCACGTAATGAAGCAAAAACTTCCATAAAGTTACATAACAGAAATATAAGACCTTTGGCGAACGAATCAGGCAAAGATCATTTGTGAGCTGAAAGATATTAAAGTTTTTATTTTTTGAAAAGCCCCTAAAAATTTACAGAACGAGATATGAGGCACTAAAACTTCTCATAACGTCTCGAAAAGTTGACGAAAATCCGTTTACGGATTTCTGGTGTGATAGTTCACATCGCGAGCTTTCCGGCGCTTAAAATAGTGTTAGGGTTAGCCGGCAAAAGATATCAATTAAATGCAAATAAAGATTAAACAGAGAAATAGAAATACACAGAATTAATAACAGCGAGAGACAAGATTTAACGTGGTTCATCCAAACTCGGGCTACATCCACCAAACAGAGAGTCTAATATTATTATCCAGTAAATCAAAACGATTACAATCAGCAATCCCTGCAACTCAATACCACAGCAAATGCTACAATACAATACCCAAACCCTAACCCTTGGTCGCTTTTTATCAAGCCTTTTTGTTGGTTACAAAAATTAGGGTTTTCTTATGTCGGTCATAAAAAAATAGGATTTTTTAAGTCGACCCTAGGATTTTTTGTATCCTAACCTCGGCGAGGATACATGGCTAGTGTACAGTACTTTTCTGATCAATCACCACCTACCAACAATCTCCCACTTGGAGACTGATCAGGCTCCACACCAAACAATCTCCCACTTGGAGACTGATCCTGGACGACACCGCTGCGCATGCAGCTCCCACTGGAAATAAGCACCCTGGACTCTACTGTTCTATTTTTTTTTTGTTGTCAATCTAGAAGACCAACTGAAGCTGAAGAGGTGCTTAGCTTCTCCCTTGTCACTGCATTTGTAAACATATCCACTGGATTTTCATCTGTATGTATCTTTTCCAGCCTTATCTATCCATTTTCCAACACCGACCGAATGAAGTGATACCTCAACTGTATGTGTTTGGTCTTTGAATGCAAAGTAGAATTCTTTGCAAGATGTATGGCACTCTGACTGTCTGTATACAAAAAACTGTTAGCCTATTGTTTACCCAATTCTTCCATGAAAGATTGCAGCCATATCATCTCCTTGCTTGCCTCTGTTGCAGCTACATATTCTGCCTCTGTGGTGGATAAAGCAACCACCTTTTGCAACCTGGAAATCTAACTCACTGATGTTCCACCTACAGTAAAGACATAACCTGTAGTATTCCGCTTGGTATCAATATCCCCTGCCAAATCTGAGTCTACATAACCTGCTAAATCAGTATTAGAGCCCCCAAAACATAAGTGTTTATTAGATGTACCTCTCAAATATCTGAGAATCCATTTGACCGCATTCCAATGCTCAAATCCGGGATGACTCATATACCTGCTAACGACTCCGACAACATGTGCAATATCCGGTCTCATGCATACCATGGCATACATTAAACTTCCTACAGCTGAAGCATATGGTACCTTGGACATTTTTTCTTCCTCCTCTTGTGTCTTTGGACACATCTCCTTAGTCAATTTCAAATGACTAGGCAAAGGTGCGCTGACAGCTTTTGCATTCTCCACATGGAATCTCTGTAACACCTTTTCAACATAAGTAGCCTGAGATAGAGTCAATTTTCTATTCTTCCTATCTCTGCAAATTTTCATACCAAGGATTTGTTTTGCTGCCCCCAAATCCTTCATATCAAATGACTGTACTAACTGATGTTTTAACTCTCTGATGTGATCCATGTTAGACCCAGCTACAAGCATGTCATCAACATATAAACATAAAATAATGTAGCTGTCATTATCCAACCTCTTAAAATAAACACAATGGTCAGAATTACACCTGTTGTAGTCTTGCTTAGCTATAAAACTATCAAATTTCAAATACCATTTTCGAGGTGCTTGTTTCAGGCCATACAAACTCTTCTTCAATCTGCACACTTGTTTCTCCTTACCTTTGGCCTCAAATCCCTGTGGTTGTACCATGTATATCTCCTCCTCCAAATCACCATGGAGAAAGGTAGTTTTCACATCTAGTTGTTCCAAATACAAATCGTCAGCAGCCACAATACTTAAAACAGTACGAATAGAAGTCATCTTGACAACCGGAGAAAATATCTCATCAAAATCAATGCCCTGTTTTTGTGCAAATCCTTTTACAACTAACCTGGCCTTAAATCTTTTCTTACCTCCATCTTCCTCTTTCAACCTATAAACCCATTTGTTTGGTAAAGCCTTTTTACCTGCAGGTAACTTACATAATTCCCAAGTCTGATTTTTCAGCAAGGAGTCCATTTCTTCTTTTATGGCAAGCTCCCACTGAACTTGTGTATTCACCTGCATAGCTTCATCATACCCTTCTGGTTCACTAGCATCTGTTAACAAAATAGAATACAAAGAGGGAGAAAACCTTTCAGGAGGTCTACTTATCCTTGTTGACCGTCTAACATTCACTAGAGTTTGTGGTATTTCTAGTTGCTATTGCGGAGCATGAGGAGCCACTGGAACATCACTATTTGGAGTATCATCCAGCACCACATAATCCTTTTCTTTCTTCTCATGCTGCTGCAACTGATTTTTGTTCAACACCTTCTCATTGAATATAACATCCCTGCTTCTCACAATTTTTTGATTTTCAAAATCCCAAAGCCTATAACCAAATTCATCAATGCCATATCCAACGAAGGTACATTTTTTTGATTTCGCATCCAGCTTGGTTCTATTTTCATAATCTATATGTGCAAATGCTTCACAGCCGAAGGTTTTCAGAAAAGAATAACTCACCTTCTTACCTGTCCATGCTTCCTCTGGAATACCATAGCCCAAAGGAACAGAAGGACCTCTGTTAATTAAATATACAGCAGTGTTGACAGCCTCTGCCCACATGTTTAAAGGCAGCCCAGCATGCAATCTCATGGTCCTTGCATGCTCCATTTATGTCCTATTCATGCGTTCAGCCACTCCATTTTCCTGTGGAGTCCCTGGAACCGTTTTCTGCCTACGAATTCCATTAAAGGAACAATAATCTTCAAATTCTTTACTGCAATACTCACCGCCATTATCAGATCTAAAACATTTTAATCTTTTACCTATCTCATTTTCAACCAAGCTTCTCCATTTCTTAAATGTTTCAAATACATCAGATTTCTGTCTAAGGAAATAAATCCAGACCTTCCTAGTTGCATCATCTATGAATGTAACATAATACCGAGAGCCACCGAAAGAAGATACCTGAGCTGGTCCCCATACATCTGTATGCACAAGCTCTAATTTTTTATTTTTCTTTTGCTTCCCATCTCTGAGAAAACTAACTCTCTTTTGTTTTCCATTCACAACTTTCACAGAAATCCATATTAATACATTTCAGACCTGGTAAAACTTTCTTAGAATGAAGTACCTTCATACCTTTTTCACTCATATGCCCAAGTCTGTTATGCCACAGTGTTGTTTTAGAACCTGCAACAACTTGTCCAGTCGCTTCCTGCAAACCTGCAGCAACTGTTCCTGAACCTATTTGTTTTTCTTCTATAACATCTAAAGTAGAAGGAACAGTATGACCTGTACAAATATATAAGGTGCCTACTTTCACACCTTTTGCTACTATTAAGGCACCTTTTGAAACCTTCCAATTTTTATCAGTAAATATAACAGTGCAACCTTGTTCAGTTAGCTGCCCTACTGAAATTAAATTCCTACTGAGCCTTGGAACATGCCTTACCTCTTGTAGTAGCCAATGATTCCCATTCTGCAACTTAATCTTGATTCTTCCCTTTCCAACAATCTGACAGGGTTTGTTATCTCCCAAATAAACCAGCCCAAAATCCCCTTGGACATAATCAAGAAAATAACTTCTATGGGGCATAGCATGAAATGAGGCCCCTGAATCTAAAACCCATGAATCATCAGCATTATCTAGGGAAAGAATCAAAGCGTCATCTTCAGATTTATTACTTACCACATTTGCTTCCTTATTTCCTTCTTGTTTGTCTCCTTCTTTATTTTTCTGAGACCAACAATCTTTCTTCAGATGACCTAGTTTTCCACAGTACTAGCAATCCTTCTATCCTCTGGTTTGGGATCTTTTGTCCTTTGATTTTCCTTGTGACTTTCCATGACCTCCAGAACCTTTTCCTCTCTCCTTTGATCTGCCCCTGCTTTCTGCATTCAAAACACTGCCTAATTTGGATCCACCTGAGCTTTTCTTACAAATTTCCTCACTCAGAATAACACCAACAACATCATCAAATTTTAGGGTATTGAACCAGAAACAAAGTTACTAACTGCCATTACCAAACTATCCCAGCTTTCAGGTAATGAACATAATATCAAGAGAGCTCTAACTTCTTCATCAAATTTTACATTTACAAAAGTCAATTGACTGACAATCATATTAAATTCATTTAAATGATCTGTCATAGATCCACCTTCAACCATTTTCAGATTAAACAAACGCTTCATAAGAAATACCTTATTTGAGGCTGAGGGTTTTTCATACAATTTAGCCAAAGCTTTCATCAGACCATCTATTGTCTTTGCTTCTGTTATATTGAATGCCACCGATGGCGCCAGGCACAACCGAATGGTTCCCAGTGCCTTTCTATCAAGAAGATTCCAATCCTCATCAGACATTGTTGCCGATTTCTTGGCTACTCCTTCCAACGGCATCCATAAATCCTTTTGATAGAGGTAATCTTCCATCTGCATCTTCCATAACTGATAGTTCTGCCCATTGAATTTATCGACCTTCAATCTTCCCTCGTCCGCCATTGCTCCCACTCAACCGTGAGACTTTCCTGCAGACGATAATCAAACACAACCCGCTCTGATACCACTTGTTAGGGTTAGCCAGCAGAAGATATCAATTAAATGCAAATAAAGATTAAACAGAGAAATGGAAATACACAGAATTAATAACAGCAAGAGACAAGATTTAACGTGGTTCACCCAAACTCGGGCTACATCCATCAAACAAAGAGTCTAATATTATTATCCAGTAAATCAAAACGATTACAATCAGCAATCCCTGCAACTCAATACCGCTGCAAATGCTACAATACAATACCCAAACCCTAACCCTTGGCCACTTTTTATCAAGCCTTTTGGTCGGTTACAAAAATTAGGGTTTTCTTATGTCAGTCATAAAAAAATAGGATTTTTTAAGTCGGCCCTAAAAAAAATTTCTCGGGGGCTGCCGCCCCCAAACCCCCGCTCGAGGTCTAGCCCGGCCCTGAACCCCGGCGAGGATACATGGCTAGTGTACAGTACTTTCCTGATCAGTCGCCACCTACCAACAAACGGTTCATCAATCAGACACCTGAATCAAAAGTTATGCTTCTCGAAAGTTGACCTACTTTTGGAGGGAGTTGCAAATTTCAAAATTTAGCTGGAGGCCACCAAAAAGTGCTATTTATGACTATTTTGGGAACCCTGGGTGGTAGGAGAGTTAAGGGGGGCCAGTGTAGAGTCCAGAATAGGGGGAAAATAGAAACCCTAGCTGATTTGGGGTTACAGAAGGCTGAAGATTCTAGAGTCTTGAGGTTGGGAAAGCTGTAATGTGTTGCAGCCAGTAGAGGATTCATCCTCTGATTGTAATTGAGCTTCTGTAATGTAATGAGTTGCCCAGTTCAATAAAAGAAAATTCTATTTTCTGTGTTTAATATTTGTTATTGTGTGTTTTTTTATTTACCCCCTTCATCACTTATCCTTGTTTGCAGCCCATTCATACCTATAATCAGCCTTGTGAAGCCCATTCTACTCTAAATCAAATGTGCAGCCTCCCTAGTCAGTCCCAAAATGATGCTAATTTGGGTAGCATTAAGAGTTTGTTACTGGATTTCCAAAGGCAAATTTTAGAAATGGGTAGAGAAGCACATTATAACATGCAGCAAGAAGAGCTTGCATATCAAGCTTATTTGCACCAGCATGAAGCAGAAAATAGAAGGGTGTATGAAGAGGAATGCTTGAACATACAACTTGCAGCTAAAGAGAAACAAGACAAACTGTTGCTTACTCAAGTGCAAGAACTTAAAGTAAAATATTTCTCTCCTATTCCCAGCATCAAACATTTTCATCCTTCAAACCAAAGTAAATCTATGAAAGAGCCTCAAACTTCTCTATCATGGCAGCCTTCTTAGACCAAGCATCCTGGTTACAAAATACCAAACCTTGTGAAGGTCAATCCTCTCATACCAATTCAAAATCAGGAAGAGGAAAAAGTTGTAGAATCCAAGCCTATCATAATTCCAAGTTTCAAGCAGCCTTCTACCTTTAAGGTTCCAAGTTGGAAAGGGCCATCTTTTTCACCCTGTGAAGACCCTCCACCAAACATGCAAATGAAAACATGCTCTAGCATCCAGGTAGCAGAAGAAGAGCAGAGGAGGCTTTTGTTGGCTCCATTTCAAAAGTTGAAACTTAATTAGCTATTTCTTTTCCAAATCCATTCTTTGAAGAAGAGGTTTCTAGGTTCAAAATACCAAACTTCAAGAAAAGTGAGTCTCCTAAGTCTCCTGAATTGAATATTCCAAGATTTAAAGGGACTTATCCACTGAAAGAACCTATACTTGACCAAGAGCTACCTAGACTCCACAAGTTTCCAGGCTTCAACGCCTTTATCCCTCCACAAGTCCCTATTCCTATGCAAACTCAAATTATCACTCCCTAGGAACAAATTTGTCCAGACCCCTCTCCCCTCCAAGAAATTCAAGAAGGTATTCAGGCCTCTTTCCCTGATGCTATTTTAGTCCCAAAAGATAATTGGAAAGATGAGCCAAAAGAAGAGGTGGAAGAAGATAAAACTAATGAGGAGCAGTTTGTTCCTACACTCACAGAGATAGAATTGTTTGAACCTATTACACCTGTGAGTAATGTTAACCCAAATAAGGGATTGAGTCCTCTAAACTTTAGTTCTTTTGAGGCCTTTTCTCATGCATCTGATCAAACAAACAAGGTTGAAATGCAAAGAGTGTGTGGGGAAAACCCTCAGTTGCAGAGACAACAGAATGCAATAGAGCTACAGTCAAAGGATGGAGGCATAGGGGAAGAAGTTGTTAAGATCACTGCAGATGTGGATGATGCTGCCCTACTTCATGAGCTACCTGACTATGTTGAAGATGAAGAAAATGGGCAGCTAGTCATGGATATGCAGCAACAAGAGAACACTAAAAATATTGGTAGATTGTTCCAGGTTGAGGCTGATGAAGCTGATTTGCAAGATCTCAGCTGGTTGGAGGAGCTTCCTTTCTATTGTACAGAGGAGTTTAGGGCTGATATAACAAATAAAAGTTTGTTGGAAGAGGCTACCTCATTGTTTGAACATTTGGCTTCCTTTATTAAGAAGGAAAACTTGATTTGGAGGGCACTTCTTTGAGTAATAATGGGAATTTTGAGCTTGAGCTAGCTATTTGTAGAAGTCTTCTAAGAGCTGATAGCTTTGATGAGCTTCTGGCTGTCCTAGTAAAGGAGGAGGTTCCATTGACCATGGAGGAGGAATCAACATGGCAAACTATCATGCAAGGTGAAGATAATGATGTTATTTCTGAGATTTCAAATTGTCTTCTCTCTTGTCCAACCTTAGTCATGAACCAAGACAGCCATGAACAAAAAATAGAAAGGTTTGAAGAATGCAGCCATGATGACATTATATCAGCCTTCTTGGGTTCATTGAAGGAAGAAGGAGAAAGCCATGAAGTCCCAAGTCAGTTGTTTCACACACAAGAGCAACATGAGAGTCAAATGGGAGGCACCATCATACCAAATGAAGAGTAAGAAGAGAAAGAATCAGAGCAGAGACATGAAATCAAACATGATGATTTACATGTCACTTCAAGGGGATGCCCAATTAGGCATCTAGCCCAGCTGGAGACACATCATGAGGAGTCACCACTTGTCATGCTTACCTCTAAGCATGAAGTTGAGCATCAAAATGAATGGGATCAGCCTATTTATTCACCACAAGTTAGCAGCATCAACAATCAGTCCAGATGGATAGGTGAGTTTATCCTATTTTAATGGGGGGTGTTTTATCAATTTGTTATATGCCCATCCCCCCCACCTCTTTTTGACTGTCCACATACATGATAAACATTATAAATTGTTAAGGAAGGGTAGTTACTTTCAAGAACCAGTTAATGGCTTTGTTTAAGGTCACCTCTGACTGGTTAGTTTAGGATTAGAATAGGTTTTATTTCAGTTTTAGGTTTATTTTCAATAAGTGCCCTTGCACTTTGCTGTATTCTCATTAGGAGATACATGCTTGCTTGTTGTTTTTGTTTTGGCTTGGTAGCTTGCTTAGTGTTCTAGCTCCTCTATTCTTGTTATAGTCTCGTTTGACTCCATGCCCAATGGATGCATAAGGCCATTGATCTCATGTTTAGCAGGCAAACATCCCGTAGAAGTCACCAAATTGTTGACCTATTTTCCTCTATCCAGAGTTAAATAGTTCACCTTGTATTTTCCTTGAAAATCCTTTATAAAATGACCCAAAACGGCTTAAATCCTTCAAATACTCATGCTATGCCTTGCAAAAAATCCCAAAATCTTGCCTAAAGATTCCTTGCAAAAAACCCAGAAAAACCCATAAATCTTTTATTTTCAAATGCTTTCCATTGCAGATATTTCTCAGTTTTATGCTTAGTCATTTTATATACATATGCAATTGTTGGTTTCTTTGTATGTACATTCACCATTGTATGTTCATATGTACAATCACACATATAAAGAAAAAAGGTGCAAAGAAATGCATCGGCAATATACATTTGCCATTGTTTATTCACACATACAAGGAAAATATACAAGAGGACAAAGATACAAGGGCGACATACAAAGGAAATGTGCATTGCCAAGATGCAAAGGCAGATTGTATATCTGAAGATGCAAGGAAAAGATACATTGGAAATGTACAAAAGAGAATGTACATCGTCGGCATACAAGGGAAACATGTAAAGCAAATATGCAAAGGGCATATAGAAAGCGCACATGTAAGTCAATGTGCAAAGGTTGATCGCCAAAGGTGCTTACATATGAAGCAGCAAATAAAGAGGATACAAAGGGTGTCCACCAATTGTATATTTATGCGATTGTATGTTTGCACATACAATCAAAGATACAAACAAAGAGATATAATGCTTGGGGCCCACCAAGCGCACATACAAAGGTGATATACAAGTCACACATACAAGGGGCAGGTACAAGTTCAAATGCATGTTTGTATGCATGTTTTCCTTTGTATATTTTGCGTTGTATGTTCACACATACAAAGGGTCATATACAGAGCGATATACAAAGGTTACTTGTATATGCCAAAATGAGGTGTTTGCAATGCACAAGAGTTTATATGCAGTTTTTGTTTGTATATTTCGCATTGTATATGCGATATACAAAAGAAAGATACATCGGCGACATACAAGGCGGGCCCGACTAGAGAATCAAATGCAGCAGAGAGTCATTTTGGGGTCCGCGAGTTGTGTGTAGAGGTGCTTATATATGCCAAAATACAAAGAGAAAAGGTACAAAGGCCGGACCTGTAGCAAAGTTCCAATATGGCCGATAACCCTTTGAGTTCAACATTGCTTGTATATTCACATTGTATGTTTGCGATATACAAGTCACACATACAAAGGTCACAAACAAATGTCAAATGCAATAGTTGTATGTGAAGTGCAATTGTATGAATATTTTGCTTGTATTTTTGCATTGTACAAATACGATATACAAGGGAATATGCAAAGAGACACATACAAGGTCCGGACCTGACTAGAGGCACATGCAGCAGATAAAATGCTGGAGTCCACATTGTATGTATACAGGCGATTGCATGTGCCGATATACATTTGAATATACAAGGCCATATGCAAGGAGATGTTTAATGAGACATGCACATCGGTGCCTCTATTTTTAGTCATTTCGATGGCCGATGGAGGATGCGATTGCTTAGCGATAGGTCTCAGGACATCTCAGCACCAAATCAGGCAGTGCCATGTGTCAGCGGTGATACAAACGTTGATTCAAAAGATGACCCGCGTTTGTATGTAGGCGCATGCATATTCACATGCATATACAAAGGTACTTCAAAGGCCGTTTTAAATGCCGAATGTAGCGCAGATTCAAAGGGCCTTTCAAATGTCAATTCAGGTCGCAGATGCAAAGCGATGTACACAGGTAGTTGACCGCAACTTTGACTGCGAATATCTTGCGCATCCTGGCGAATTTCTACATGCCGCAAAAGGCAAAAATGCTTATTTTTGCCCCCTCTTTCATTTGGCAGGCTTTTGAGGAGGAAATTTTCACTTTTAAATTTTGGATCTGGATTTGCATGTTTTGGGCGACTGGACGTTTCAGCGACCATTTTTGCATATGCAAATGCAGATATTTGCTGCATTTATGGATGCAAGTTGATGATGCAGCAGCTTGCATTGAAGATTCAGAATATCTTCCACCTACCCAGGCTCCAAATCTTTTGATTCAATAACTTCTTGTAGGTGGACGTCCCTTCAGGCAAATATTTTCTGACAGAGCCCATGGGTGAATGGTTTGTAACCGACTAAAGATGTAAGATGCTATATATACATGGAAAATAGATGTATTGGAGGATGGTTTTATTTTGGGTTGTTATGCTGCCGATTTTTTTTTGTAGTCAGACCTCTTAGTGTAATTGCAAGGGTATGGGAATGTGACTCACCGTGCCTGAATCTAGCCTCTGTTGTCTTCCTTTTATCCACCAATGAATGTGATTAGCTATGCTAGTATACTTCTACTATTGAATATTTCTGTATTGTAATAGTTTTTGACCTTCATGATCAATATATGCATGATTTCTTGCCTCTCTTATGTCTTGATTTCTATGTTTTATTTGAAGTTATAGTCTGTTATGTGAGTAAAATGGCTCCTCTACAGGTTTAACCTTCATACCAAAGCCTCAATCAGTCATAAGTCTGTGTGAATCCCCTTCATTATTGAGATCATTATTGTGTCTACACCAAGATCACCATCGCTCACTAAATCTGGTGTATCACTCCTTTTCATTTATGTTTCCTTCTAACCCTTTTCCCCTACAAGCATTAGCACTAGATCTAGTTACATTGTTCTAAGTAATAGGCTTAGAGAGAGGAACCAACCTTCTATGGAGGTCTGATCTTAGTTTGCAAGGTCCCACACTTCGAGATTTCCCATGTTTCTCCAGATTGCTAAAGTTTTATAACAATAGCAAGGGTGCAGATCTGGGTGATAACAGGTACCTTGGACTTGGGCACCCGCACCTTAGTCCTCGAATGTTCCACCTTGGAACCCTGAAAATGGGTATTATGTGATTTGTTATTTTACTCCCGTCTGCAAGATCTTTTTCCGTTATTCGCCAATTTGTTGTTGTATTTGCATAATTAGGGTTTTAATGGTTAATTAGACATAAGAGAAGGAAAAATTGATAATTAATTCTCTAATCCAAGTTTCCCTTCATTTTCAAGTGACCTAGGGTATGATAGTGCTCGCCACTCAACCCTAGATCCTTCAATGTTTAGTGGAAAGGAGGGTTTTAACATCTAAACAACAAAGATTAACAAAATATAATTTTACCCTAAACATTTTGGTGAACCCATTTTTTGGAATTACATTGCAACTTGCTGAGTTTTTGTCTTTAGATTTGGATTGATTTCATTCATTCATTTGGTCATTTATTTTATTGCATTGAGAAAAACTTTAAAAAAATGAAAAATTGGAAAAATACAAAAAAAATTGCATTGTTTGGCTTACTAAATTGCATCAATTCTTTCTAAATTTTCATAATTCATGAGTTTTGCATCAGATCTGATATAAAATATAGAAAAATCTGAACATTCAAAAATTTTGCCTTGTATTTTCATCATTTAATTGCTAGGGTTTTGTGGAAATTTTGACAATTTTATATAAACTAGTAATTCCAAAATCTAGGGTTTGTAGGAAAAATCTTTTATCAGATTTTTCTACTGATTTTAGAGGCTCATTCAAATTTTCATTTGTCTGTAGTCTTGCATTTTAGTGTGAATTTGCATTTAAATTTAAAATATTTGCATTTTTACATAGAAGATTTCAACAAAAACTAGCAATTTTGATGCATTTTCATTAAATTTGCATGGGCATTTTGCATGTTAAGGCTTGAAAATTATTTTTAGATTTGAGAGTAAGTTAATTTCATTATAAATTAGACTTCAAATCATTGACATATCATTTTATCCCAAGATCTCAAACCCAGGGCTTTGAAAACAACAATTTTAACTAAAATCGGCCTTATCAACTCTCTAAATTTGCACTATAGGTGTGTTGTGAAGGCTATTTTTGCATTAATTTTCTTTTATCAGGGTAATCATTTTCTTCCCCTCACAAAAATCTTCACAACAGCCTTTTATCGGGCTCTTGTAGTGAAAAGTTTGCAAAAAACCACACATTTTGGCTATTTTGGCCCTAGGGTTTGACCTAGTTTGCACTCCAAGCGTGTTGTGATTAATTTTATGGATTGAGGTGACTGATATTATTTATATTCTTTTCTATATCTCCTAAAATTCCTAACACTCCTTTTTCTAGGTCTTGGAGTTGAAAAACTGTGAAAAATTGCATATTTTGCTATATTTTCACTAGGGTTTTACCTTAAGTGGTGCTAAAAATGTGTTGTGTTGGGTATTTTTGCATCAAGTGGCTTTTATTACTGATATTATTTTATTTCCATCATCATTTTCCTCACAATACCCTTTGTTATGTTCTTTTGCATTGAATTTTGGTGAAAATTTTGCCTATTTTGACATATTTTCACTATATTTTGACTTGGCATTATCTTGGATTTGCATCAAGAGTGTGTTGAGAGTGATTATATTGCTGTTTTGGACTGATATAAGACATATAAATTGCTTCCCTTTACTTAAATCCTTACAACATCCTTTTGTTTCATTCATTGGCATTGAAAAAGTATCGAAAAATCAAACATTTTTAGGCTATTTTTGCATATAGTTTCGCACTTGTCTTTTCCACCAATTTTGAAAAGATTTCAAAATCTGATTTTGCATCTCATTATGGTGTCTTCATGTTATTCATCTATGAAATCTTTGCATGAGTATATCCTAGATCTTGAAAATTTCTCTAATTTCACTAATGAGAATCCGCATGTTCTAGAGCACATAGCTTCTGTAAGTGGTATTGATGCTTCTATATGTTCTACATATGAATTGCAATTACTTTGTTATCCACATGATTTTAGTAGCTTCACACTATTCATGGGAGCATATCCTTTGATCTTAGAAGATTTAACTAAATTCATCTCTAGGAATACTCATGAAAACATTGATAATGATTCCATAGAGCATTCAAGAACCTTAGATGAGAAGACTAAGGATAGCTTTAGTAATTCCACTACTCTCCCCAACCAAGATGAAGCATTAGTGAATGAAGAGCTCCCTTAACAAAGATCATTCCATGGGTAGAATATGAGCATTCATTTAATAATAATCAAATTCATACCTTTGTGGATCATCCCACCAACCTTTTTCCTTTAGTTGATTGTGCACATACCTTGGATTTCACTAAGGAAGAGAAGACCTTTAATGTCCCTCCTTTGTTTGAGTATTCAATTCATTTGGACATCACTAAGGATGTAGCACTAGTGGATGAGGAAAAGCCTCTCACACTAACTCCTTCAAGGATGGATGTTGAGATCACTCAAAATAATTTGCTTCTCCCACCACCTAAGAGGATAGTGATTATGTGTAATAATGAACTTCAACAAGAAAACATTCCACCTAACATTGAGTCAAACCAAGAAGCATTTAAGAATGAACAAAATAATAATTACAAAAACTTGGTAATACTACCTCGTGTTTACAATTGGAAAGAGAATGATTTTTGATGACATCTAGCACGAAAACCCTACAGGTAAGTATCTCTAACTTTCATTTCTCTCATGATGTGCTTACCCCATGATATGTTATATGTTGTTTAGGCCTCCTGGAATGACCTTGGATTCTCCTGTAAGGTTTAGGATACCAAGAAACTGCCTCTGTTGAGACCTTCTTCTATTTGTATCATCATTCTTCTATGTTGCTCTCTTTGATTTCATTGTTGAGTGTTGTGTCTTACAGACATAGTGTTGTGGTTGGTGACTTGGGGGCACCCTCCTACGCGATTCTCCCTAAGACATTTGTTTCTCCTCTCTTATTTATTGTTTCCCTTCATCTAGTGTTTCCATCTAGTGGGCGGATGACGACAAACATTTATACTGATGCGGACCTAGTGTCCCTTTTGAGAGAAATCAAAAAAATGGACTTAGTTTCTAATATGACGATGGGGTTGTATATTTTATCCGACGCTTGGCTAGTGGAAGCACTCGTGCTTTCTCCGTAGTGAATTTTATGATGTTTCTATTGTATTTACAAACCTTAACAATACTGCTGCTCCGTGCACCTTTGTTTGCCTTTGAATCTAGCCTTGGTGGTACTCGATTCGAAGAGCTTCATGATATAGCCCTTGGTCATCCTCGAAATCCAAATTCGTTGTATAACCTTGGTTCTTTGTGTGGTTAATCATATGCATTGATGTTGTTGTTTATCATGATCTTGTAGACACTAACACGCTTGGCTAGTGGAAGCACTTGTGCTTTCTGCGTAGTGAATTTTATGATGTTTCTGTCGCATTTACAAACCTTAACAATACTACTGCTCCATGCACCTTTGTTTGCCTTTGAATCTAGCCTTGGCGGTACTCGATTCAGAGAGCTTCATGATATAGCTCCTGGTCATCCTCAAAATCCAAATTCGTTGTATAACCTTGGTTCTTTGTGTGGTTAATCATATGCATTGATGTTGTTGTTTATCATGATCTTGTAGACACTAACATGTTTTTTGTAGAAATGTGTTTGTGGGAACATTTGGCAATCGTAAAGTACATGTCACCTCCAGGGGGCATGGGCTTTGGGAAAGTTGGTGTTCCCTTGTGTGTTTTCTTCCTACCTTAACGTGCTTGATATCAATAGCTGATATCAACCACCTTAAGGTGGGGCATATATAAGGTAAGTTGTCTGTTGTAGATGTTAGCAATGTGCTTGTCCTCAGGTGTAGGCTAGTATGATGAGTACTTCTTGCATCCTGAGTTTGTTTGCAATCAATCTATCTATCTATTGTGTATACCTCCTTTTCACCATAAGGCATCTCTATGATGTGGGTGGGGTTGTATACTTTTGAGCTCATACATCCTTTTCACTGTAAAGCGTCTCTGTAATGTGGGTGGGTGGTATGCCATGCTTCCTTTTCATTGTAAAGCGTCTCCGTGACATGGGTGGGGTTGCATTCTCAAAAGTCCTCTGCAGAGGCAGGGAGCTATTATGTGACTAACTCAACCCTTAAGTGTGTCTTCGGTGATTGTTGTGGCAAAGCCGAATCATCGGTGTGTGTCTGTAATGTGCCTGAGATAGTGATGAGGCTAGAAATAGGGAACACACCATTGCTTGTCTGCCATGTTTTCTTCATGTCTTCAAGTGTGTGTGTTTGGTGTGCTTGCTTTGTTTGGCATGTCTGTTGCCCCATATGCATCCTACATTTTGGGAATTTTTGCATGTCTTGCGTGTGTGTTGCCCCATATATACAAAGACCTGCACAATGAGTGCATCATGTATTTTGGGAGGTTTGTTTACTTTCCAGTACTTGCATTTGTATTTCATATATATGAGAAAAAGAAAAGAAAAGATATCATTTCTATCTTCCATGCATTAATGTGTCTTCTATGCATTGACTGTCCACTCCGTGTTCTGTGTGACTGTAACTATCTTCTCTATGTTTTGGGTGCATGTTACTTTCTTTTATACGGTTGGCGTGTCTTCTCCGTGCTTGGTGTGTTTACTGTGTTTGTGACCTTACTTTAATGCATGTATGGGCCTCACGTTCATACATATATTAAAGTGGGGGCTAAATGTAACATCAGAAAATGTCCCCTTGGGGGCTTTTCCCTCCAAAGGTTTATCTCCCGGGTCTTTAGAGTGCATTTAGGACATTTTAGTTCATATCTTAGCACCCCGATGGAATGAGACCTAGTTTCCATGACAAATAGGACCTAGGTGGACCCCGTGAGCTGTACCCTACCCAAAATAGGGGGGAGGACTTGGGCGTCCGCACCCTAGTCCTGCCCTATTTTGGGGCAGCCTCAATTTCTAGGTGTTGGTTTATGACCATTAGGAGGTTATTTTACCGACATGGTAAAGTTTGACTTTTTAATATCTTGGCAAGAATGCTTGTAGGTGCATATATAAGCAAGCTTAGGCATTCATTTGTAAACTAGATTTCAATTAGATGATTACTAGCAAGCTATTGTGTTCTCAAGGTGATTTAAGGCTTTCTATTGTGTTGCAAGAGCAGACTTGTATGTTTTGTGTGTTGATATTTGTAGATTTGAGCTTCAATCTCCTCATGGCATGAAGAGCATCTTCCCCCATGAGAGCTTCACTACAAGGTGACATATCAATGTGTTTTTATCATTGATTCCTTTGGTTTTGGCCTCTGCCTCATAAGGGCATGCCCTCTTTATCTGACAACGGTGTTTGGAGACTTAAGTGTCCTCTGGGGTTTGACTGAGGCAAGCCTCTAAACACCACAACCCCCAAACCAAGTCTTGTGATTCCAGGTTACAAGTGTCACATCTGGAAAAAGTGGAGTTGCAAGAAGGCTTGGCAAACATCAGGGATTCAAGATCTGAAGAGAATTTGGACAAAGGAGCACTTCTGGGACTAGGGCACCCACAAAAGTGTCCTCCGCAAACAGATCTCAGGAAATAGAAGTTACAGGGCTGATCAGTGTCGGAAGGAGGTCCAAATTCCCTAAAAAAGTAGGTACCTTAGACTTGGGTTCCCACACCTTAGTCTCTGACTTTTCTATGTCAGAACCCCAAAAATAGGTATTCTGTGATTTGTTATTTTACTTCTGTTTGCAAGAGCTTTTTCTGTTATTCATCAATTTGTTGTCGTATTTGCATAATTAGGGTTTTAATGGTTAATTGGACATAAGATAAGGAAAAATTGATAATTAATTCCCTAATCCAAGTTTAGTGGAAATGAGGGTTTTAACATCTAAACAACAAAGATTAACAAAATCCAATTTTACCCTAAACACTTCTAAGTACTTTTAACAGGGTACGAATCTTGTGGGTTAACCCCCACTGTGGTTTTCCCTTAACCAGGTTTCCACATAAAAATCTTGGTGTTATGTGTGTTCAGTTTATCTCTGCTCATGTGTTGTTGATTCATGCTTTAATGTTTACATTATTAATGTGATTGTAAGTTGATAAAGTAGATTAAAAGCAGAAAATGTTAAATTTGCAAGACAATTGATTCACCCCCCCTCTCAGTTGTCTGGACTAATTCCAACAATTGGTATCAGATCCAAGTTCCTCTAAAAGGAGCTTAACTACCTGAGGAGATCTAGGATGTCAACCTACAAGAAGGATAGTCTGAGATTTGATGGAGCAAATTACTCTGTTTGGAAGAGTCGCATGGAGTACCATTTGCAATGCATGGGTGATGCTTATTGGGTGATAACTAAGGAAGAGTATAATCCTCTGGAGAAAGGTCCATCAACTCCAAATGAACTCAAGGATGCTGAAAATAACCTTCAAGCTAAAGAAGCCTTGTTGAGTGCCCTGACTGATTCAGAAATGACAAATGTCTTTGTATTAACAACTGCTCATGAAATCTGGAAGAAGTTGGAGAATCTATAAGAAGGCGATGAATATGTCAAATGTGCCAAGCTACAAAGTTTGAGAGGAAAATTTAAAAATCTGAGGATAAGTGAAGATGAAAACATCACAATCTACATGCAAAAGATAAATGAACTTGTGTGTGGTATCAAGTGTGCTAGTGGAACTTTGGAAGAATCATAGATTATGGCAAAAGTGTTTAGATCTTTTCTTAATTTATACAAACATAAGGTTGTTGCTATAGAGGAGATCAGTATTGTCTCAGAAGTTACAAGAGATCACTTGGTTGGCAAAATTTTAGCTTTTGAATTAAGTGAATTTGGTGATTCTCTTCCTAAGTCTGAATCTGCATTTAACGCTAGTGTATATGGAAAACAAAGATATGATCTAGGTGAAAGTTCTTCAGCAAGATCAAATAGATTTGTGAAGGCAAGTAAAGATCTTGAAGATGATGAAATTGAGACTGCAGATCTTGAAGATCTTATTGCCAAAAGAATGCCAAGAGGATCCAGTAAGTATGAAGGAAAGTTGCCACTCAAATGTTTTGCTTGTAATAAGATTGGTCATTTTTCCTCAAAATGTCCAGAGAGATTTTCAAAACCAAACCCTAACAGATTTAAAGGTCAGAAGAAATGCTACTATGTCTAAGAATCTAGAGAAAGAGTCACAGATGATGAATCTGATCATGGAGGTTCCACTGAAAATGATTGGGTGTTCATTACTATCAAAGAAGAAGATCCGGTGTCTACTAAATCTACTAGCTGTAAAAATGTGAAAAGTGTCTTGGCTGCTCAGGTTGTTGAAAGGATGAATGGGTGATTGATAGTGGATGTTCTCATCACATGACTAGTGATAAAAGTAAGTTTGTAAGCTTTGAAAAATATGAAGGTGGGCTTGTGAAATTTGGAGACAATTCAGCTAGTAGAATCTGTGACAAAGGATCCATCTCTTTTGATGGTAAGAATAACACCAATGATGTTTTGTATGTGGAAGGACTAAAGCACAATCTTCTCAATGTTGGATAGTTGGTTGATAAGGGTTATGACCTAAGATTCAAGGATGGAAAATGCAGAATCTTGGAAAGCTCTGGAACTAAAATTGCATCCGGTACTCAGACTAGAGGTAACATCTTTCATTTAAGTAGTTCAGGTAAAAATTGCTTGAATGCTCATGTGGATCAGAGTTGGCTCTAGCATAGGAGAATGTGTCATGTAAATTTGATAACATTGTTAAGATAAGTTCCACTCAGGCTGTAAGAGATCTGTTGCAAATATGTGCCTAAGTGGGTTGTCATTGATGT
Source organism: Cunninghamia lanceolata (assembly GCA_027924645.1). Lineage (NCBI taxonomy): Eukaryota > Viridiplantae > Streptophyta > Pinopsida > Cupressales > Cupressaceae > Cunninghamia > Cunninghamia lanceolata. Next base: position 4,138,601 of record BSBN01000659.1, on the reverse strand, counting down.
CAACATATCCTTGTTGCCATTGGTGTCAATTGTATCATGTTTTGTTGTCTGCATAGAAGACCAGATTGTTGGGGATATTGAGAAAATTAATGATAATCAATGCATGCGGATCATGTGTCTATGTAGAGGATTGTCAGAGATTGCTCTAGTTAAGATTTGAGAAGTTCACATGAAGATTTGAAGGAGTTATGGCCATCTGAGTAGAACCAGTTCCTGCAATACTCAAGAAAGATAGAGTGACAGAAAAAGAGGTCCGGATTGCTTCGGCAATATAAAATTTTGATCTACGGATCTGAAGGCATGTTTGGGAAGTCAATGTGTATCATCAACACTAGTCGTTCATAGTTTGGAGGTCCGCAAGCTATCCTTCTAGTTTGACAGTCATGGCAAAGAGTGTTCTTGAGGTTCTGGAGGAAGATTCAATTGCTTCTGATAATTTGGTTTAGAATGGATTTTATTGGTGAATTCAATGTTCTTATGGAGGTCTCTAGATCATATGGATACTATGTTAGAGGTCCACATTGAGGTTTGAGCTTGTTGATTGAAGATTTCTTCTTGAGGTTGATGTTCTTCCCAATCTTGGCCGACCGGATGTTCCTAGCCTATTGCAGATGCCTTAAAAACATTTTTATGAAGCGTGGAGTGGTTTTAGAAGCAGATTCAAGTCTTAGTTGTGTTTGGTCGATAGTGTGATGATCCATGTCAAGTTTAGCCGACCTTGTTGATCATTCCAAGGTTGATGAAGTATATAAATACTTGTTGAAGAGGTATTAAAATTATCCTTGTGCAGAATAGAAAAAATTAGAAGAAAGGATCAGGAGTAGAGTAGGGAAGAAAATGAGTGAGAGTAGTGTAGAATGTGAAGAAGAGTTTGAGGCAAAGCAAAAGTTCTTGAGCATTCATTGAAATTGAATCAGGCATGAAGTAGATGCTATTTCTCAGTTAATTCTTTCTAAATAAATTTTGTAGGCAGTGAGCTCTGGGCAGTGCGCCCGAATGCATGTGCCTTCTATTTTAACTAAGTACTTTTAACAAGGTACACATTTTGTGGGTTAACCCCCACCATGGTTTTTCCCTTAACAGGGTTTCCACGTCAAAATCTTGGTGTCAAGTGTGTTAATTATGTTTCTACTTTTATGATGTTGATTAATGCTTTAATGTTTACATCACTAATCTGATAGTAAGATAAGGCAGAAAAGTTTTTGTGGGACAACTGATTCACCCCCCCTCTCAATTGTCTAGTTCCAACAATTGGTATTAGAGCCAGATCCTCTCATAAAAGCTTAACTGCTTGAGGAGATCTAGGATGTCGACCTACAAGAAGGACAGTCTAAGATTTGATGGAAAAAATTATTCTGTTTGGAAAAATTGCATGGAGTGCCATTTGCAATGCATGCATGATGCCTATTGGGCAATAACCAGTGTTGAGTGTAAACCTCCGGAGAAAGGTCCTTCAACTCTTGATCAAGTCAAAGATGCTGAAAATAATCTTTGAGCTAAAGAAGCTTTGTTGAGTGCCTTGACTGACTTAGAAATGACAAATGTCTTTGGTCTAAAAACTGGTTATCAAATCTAGAAAAAGTTGGAGTATCTGTATGAAGGTGATAAATATTGCAAATGTGCTTGCAAAGTTACAAAGTCTGAGAGGAAAATTTGAAACTATGAGGATGAGCGAAGATGAAAACATCACAATCTGCATGCAAAAGATAAATGAACCTGTGTGTGGCATTAGGTGTGCTGGTGGAACTTTGGAAGAATCAGAAATTGTGTCAAAAGTACTCAGATCTTTACCAGATTTATAGAAACATAAGGTTGCAGCTATAGAAGAGATCAGGACAGTCTCAGAGGTTACAAGAGATCATCTGGTTGGCAAAATTTTAGCTTTCAAATTGAGTTTGGTGATTCTCTTCCCAATTCTGAATCTGCATTCAAGGCCAGTGTGTATGGAAAACAAAGATATGATCTGGGTGAAAGCTCTTCTGCAAGATAAAATAGATTTGTTAAGACAAGAAAGGATCTTGAAGATGTTGAAATAGAAATAACAGATCTTGAAGCTCTTATTGCCAAAAGAATGCCAAGAGGATCCAGTAAGTATAAAGGAAAATTACCACTCAAATGCTTTGCTTGTAATAAGATTGGTCATTTTGCCTCAAGATGTCTAGAAAGGTTTTCAAAACCAAACCCTAACAGGTATAAGGTCAGAAGAAATGTTACTATGTCTAAGAAAATGGAGAAGAAGGGGTAACAAATGATGAATCTGATCATGGAGTCTCCTCTAAAATGATTGGGTGTTTATTGCTATCAAAGAAGAAGATCCGGTGTCTACTGAATCTGCTAGCTGTGAAAATGTGGAAAGTGCCTTAGTTGCTCAAGTTATTGAAAAGGATGAATGGGTGATTGATAGTGGATGTTCTCATCACATGACTAGTGACAAGAGTAAGGCTGTGAACTTTGAAAACTATGAAGGAGGACTTGTGAAATTTGGAGACAACTCAACTGGTAGAATCCATGGTAGAGGATCCATCTCTTTTGAAGGCAAGAACAACACCAATGATGTTCTGTATGTGGAAGGACTAAAACATAATCTTATCAGTGTTGGACAGTTTGTTGACAAGGGTTATGATCTTCGGTTCAAGGATGGAAAATGCAGAATCTTGGAAAGCTCTAGAATCGAAATTGCATCTGGTACTCAAACCAGAGCTAACATCTTTCACTTAAGTAGTTCTGGGAAAAGTTGTTTGATTTCTTAGACAGATCAAAGTTGGCTATGGCATAGGAGGATGTGTCATGTGAATTTTGACAACATTGTCAAAATAATTTCCACTCAAGCTATAAGAGATCTTCCAAGACTTGTGAAACCTAATAACATATGTAGAGAATGTCAATTGGGAAAATAGAACAAAATTTCATTCAAGAGTAAGGAACAAGGTTCAAATGAGAGATTGGAACTGGTACATACTGATCTCTATGGTCCTGCTAGAATTAGGAGTGTGCAAGGAGACATATATTTCATGCTGCTAATTGATGATTACTCCCGGATGATGTGGCTAACTTTTCTAAGAGAAAAATTAGAAGCCCTTGACAAGTTTAAGGTGTTCAAGATGATGGTTGAAAATAAGATTGGTGGGAAATTAAAGTGTCTGAGATCTGACAGAGGTGGAGAATTTACCTCTGGTGAGTTTGATGCTTTCTGTGAAAAGCATGGAATAAAAAGACAGTTATCTACTCCTAGGACTCCTTAGCAAAATGGAGTTGTGGAAAGAAAGAACCGGACCATTCAAGAAGTTGCAAGAACCATGATGATGGAAAGAAATGTTCCTCAAGTTTATTGGAGAGAAGCTGTGAGTACTGTTGTCTACACTCTTAACCAGGTGCAGATCAAAGGAAATTCTGGTAAGACTCCTTATGAACTTTGGTTTGGTCATCCTCCTACTGTGAGATACTTCAAAGTCTTTGGTAGTAAATGTTATATCAAAAGATATGAGTACTTAGGTAAGTTTGAGGAAAGAAGTGATGAAGGAATATTTTTGGGATACTCAACTCAAAGTAAGGCGTACCAGTGCTTCAATAAAAGATCGAAGAAGATTGTTAAAAGTGCGAATGTTAAAGTTGATGAAAGCAAGGAAGGACATTCCAGGTACTCCGGATATGATTCAGATGATCAAGATGAAAGTCAAAATCAAGGAAGACAATTTCAAGTTTAGACCCAGATTCAGTTTGAACCGGTGACTCCAGAGGTTAACATAGATGATGAGGAACAAGGTCAAGAAACAGAAGCTCAAACAATCTCCAAAACTCCCAGGTATGTAAGGTTAAATTATCCTGAAGATTAGATCATAGGAGATAAGAGTAAAGGTGTTTGAACTAGGATAAAAATGTCTAAATATCAAGAAGAGATTTGTTTGATTTCAAGGATTGAACCTAAATCAGTAAGTGAAGCTTGCAATGATGAAGATTGGGTCAAAGCAATGAAAGAGGAATTGATACAAATTGAAGAGAATCACACATGGGATCTAGTTCCTATACCTAAGGACAAAAATGTGATTGGAACCAAATGGGTCTTCTAGAATAAACTGAATGAAGATGGTGAGGTGGTAAGGAATAAGGCAAGGTTGGTATGTAAAGGCTACTCTCAAGTAGAAGAAATTGATTTTGAAGAAACTTTTTCTCTGGTGGCAAGCATAGAGGCAGTTAGATTATTTCTTGCATTTGTTGCTTTCAAATATTTTAAAGTATATCAAATGGATGTAAAATCAACATTTTTGAATGGAGACTTGGAGGAAGAAGTCTACATTGAGCAACCAGAAGGGTTTTAGTTGTCTGATCAGGGAGATATGATTTGTAGATTGAGAAAAGCCTTGTATGGACTCAAACAAGCTCCAAGAGCCTGGTATGCCAGATTGGATAAGCATTTACTTAAGCTAGGATTTAGCAAAGGTATTGCTGATAGTAATCTCTACTTCAAAATTGATCATGAGGATATTCTAATTGTTGAAGTTTTTGTTGATGATATCACTTTTGGTGGAAATGAATGCATGTGTAAAGCATTTGTTGATCAGATAAAAAGTGAGTTTGAGATTTCAATGTTTGGTGAGATGAATTTCTTCCTAGGTCTACAAATTGTTCAATTAGATAAAGGTATCTTCATATCTCAGTCCAAGTATGTAAAAGAATTGCTAAAGAAATTTGGAATGGAAGACTCAAAGCTAGTAGGTACACCTATGGTAATCGGATGCAAGCTAAGCACAAATGATGACTCTCCCAAGGCAAATTAGAAAATATATAGATCAATGATTGGAGGATTACTTTATTTAACCCAAACCAGACCTGACATGCTGAATGCAGTTGGACTTGTTGCTAGATTTCAAGCTGATCCAAAAGAATCCCATGTTATGGCAGTCAAAAGAATTTTCAAATATCTCAAGGGGATAATTGATTATGGATTGTGGTATCCAAAGGATAATAACTTCCCTCTTCATGCATATACAGATGCTGATTGGGCAAGAGATGTGGATGATAGAAAAAGTACTAGTGGTGGTGCATTCTTCTTGGGGAGAAGATTGGTCTCTTGGATAAGCAAAAAGCAAGAGGAAATATCTGTCTACTGCAGAAGCAGAGTACATAGCAGCAGCAAATAATTGCAATCAGGTTTTGTGGATGAAGCAAATGCTGAAGGACATCATAATTGTTTTTGAGGAGCGAGTCACAATTTTCTATGATAATTTTAGTGCAATTTAAGCATCTCAAAGAATCTGGTATTGCATTCAAAAACAAAGCATAAATCTATCAAGTTTCATTTCTTGAGAGAGAAAGTAAATGAAAATGAAGTCAAGTTGGAGTTTGTGCCTTCCAAATATAAGATTGCAAACATCTTCACTAAGCCTCTTCCCAAGGATACTTTTGAGTATCTCAGAGAGAAGTTAGGGGTTATTACCCCTCCTAAGTAGAACTAAGATGCACTAAAGTGCATCAGTCTGGTGGAATTCACATTCATATCTTGTGATCCAAATTGATGTTAAGGAGGTACTACTCAAAGGGGGAGTAGTCAATATGCAAATTTTGGGATCAATCTGAAGTAAAAAGGGAGAAAAGATAGCAAATATGTGCCCTTTTCCATTGATGTCAAAGGGGAGAGAAGTCATGTGAAAAACTAGTTGCTGATGTAAGGGGGAGCAGTAAAGAAAGTAGTTGCAAAAGTGAGAAGAGAAAGGGGGAGAAGTTCTTCTCTTGATGGTTAGATTTAGTTTTTCACATCATATGTTGCCATCAATGACAAAGGGGGAGATTGTCGCAAATATGTGCCTAAGTGGGTTGTCAATGATGTCAACATATCCTTGTTGCCATTGGTGTCAATTGTATCCTGTTTTATTATCTGCATAGAAGACTGGACTGTTGAGGATATTGAGAAAATTAATGATAATCAATGCATGTGGATCATGTGGCTGTGTAGAGGATTGTAAGAGATTGCTCCAGTTAAGATTTGAGAAGTCCGCATGAAGATTTGAAGGAGTTATGGCCATCTGAGTAGAATCGGTTCCTGCAATACTCAGGAAAGACAGAGTGACAGGAAAGAGGTCTGGATTGCTCTGGTAATATAAAATTGTGATCTACAGATCTGAAGGCATGTTTGGGAAGTCAATGTGTATCATCAACACCACTAGTTCATGGTTTGGAGGTCCGCAAGCTATCCTTCTAGTTTGACAGTCATGGTAGAGAGTGTTCTTGAGGTTCCGAAGGAAGATTCAATTGCTTCTGATAATTTGGTTTAGAATGGATGTTATTGGTGAATTTAATATGCTTGTGGAGGTCTCTGGATCATATGGCTACTATGTTAGAGGTCTATATTGAGGTTTGAGCTTGTTGATTGAAGATTTATTCTTGAGGTTGATGTTTTTCCTAGTCTTGGCCGACCGGATGTTCCTAGCCTGTTGCGGATACCTTAAAATCATTTTTATGAAGCGTGGAGTGGTTGTAGAAGTAGATTCAAGTCTCAGTTGTGTTTGGCTGATAGTGTGATGATCCACGTCAAGTTTAGCTGACATTGTTGATCATTCCAAGGTTGATGAAGTATATAAATACTTGTTGAAGAGGTATTAAAATTATCCTTGTGCAAAATAGAAAAATCCAAAGAAAGGATCAGGAGCGGAGCAGTGAAAAAAAGGAGTGAGAGTAGTGTAGAATGTGAAGAAGAGTTTGAGGCAAAGAAAAAGTTCTTGAGCATTCATTGAAACTGAATCAGACATGAAGTAGATGCTATTTCTCAGTTAATTCTTTCTAAATAAATTCTATAGGCAGTGAGCCTCTCTTTTGAATAGTGAGCTCTAGGTAGTGCACCCGAAGGCATGTGCCTTCTATTTTAACTAAGTACTTTTAACAGGGTATGCATTTTGTGGGTTAACCCCCACCGTGGTTTTTCCCTTAACCGGGTTTCCACTTCAAAATCTTGGTGTCAAGTGTGTTGATTATTTTTCTGCTCTTATTTTGTTGATTAATGATTTAATGTTTACATCACTAATCTGATAGTAAGATAATAAAGAAGGTTAAAAGTAGAAAAGTTTTTGTGGGACAACTGATTTACCCCCCCTCTCAATTGTCTAGTTCCAACAAGATCTTCCAAAACTTGTGAAACCTACTAATAGCATGTGTAGAGAATGTCAATTGGGTAAACAGAATAGAATTTCATTCAAGAGTAAAGAACAGTCATCAAGTGGATTGTTGGAACTTGTGCATACTGATCTTTGTGGTCCTGCTAGAATTAGAAGTGTACAAGGAGACATATATTTCATGTTGATTGATGATTACTCCCGGATGATGTGGGTAACCTTCTTGAAAGAAAAATTAGAAGCTCCTGAAAAATTTAAAGTGTTCAAGGTCATGGTGGAGAATGAGATTGGTGTGAAGATAAAGTGTCTGAGATCCGATAGAGGTGGAGAGTTTACCTCCGGTGAGTTTGATTCATTATGTGAGAAGAAAGGAATAAAAAGATAGTTATCTGCTCCTAGGACTCCTCAGCAGAATGGAGTTATGGAAAGAAAGAACTGGACCATTCAAGAAGTTGCTAGGACCATGATGATTGAAGCAAATGTTCCACAAGTCTATTGGAGAGAAGCTATGAGTACTATTGTCTACACTTTTAACCAGGTGCAGATCAAAGGCAATTCTGGTAAGACTCCTTATGAACTCCGGTTTGGTCATCCTCCTACTGTGAGATATTTTAGAGTTTTTGGTAGTAAATGCTATATCAAAAGAGATGAGGATCTAGGCAAGTTTGAAGCTAGAAGTGATGAAGGAATTTTTCTAGGTTACTCTACTCAAATCAAAGCATATCGGTGATTTAGAAAGAGGTTGAAAAAGATTGTTGAAAGTGCTAATGTCAGAGTTGATGAGAGCAAGGAAGGACATTCCAGGTCTTGCGGATATGATTTAGATGATCAAGATGAAATTCCAAGTCAAGAAAGGCAAGTGCAAACTTAGATTTAGATCTAAATTGATCCAGAAAAACTAGTAATTCAAGAGGATAGTGTAGAAGTTGAGGAACAAGCTCAAGAAATAGAAGTTCAAGCAAATTCCAAAACTCCCAGGTATGTAAGGATGAATCACCCTGAAGATCAAATCATAGGAGATAGAAATAAAGGTGTTCAAACTAGAAGAAGAATTTTTGAAGATCAAGAAGAGATTTGTCTAATTTCAAAGATTGAACCAAAAATGGTAAGTGAAGCTTGCGAAGATGAAAATTAGATAAAGGCAATGGAAGAAGAATTAATGCAAATTGAAAAGAATCACACTTGGGATCTTGTTTCTAGACCTGAGGACAAAAATGTGATTGGAACTAAATGGGTCTTCCAGAACAAACTAAATAAAGATGGTGAAGTTGTAAGAAACAAAGCAAGGTTGGTATGCAAAGGATATTCTCAAGTGGAAGGAATTGATTTTGAAGAAACTTTTGCTCTAGTGGAAAGAATAGAAGCAGTCAGGCTATTTCTTGCATTTGTTGCTTATAAAGATTTCAAGGTCTATCACATGGATGTCAAATCAACATTCCTAAACAGAGAGTTAGAAGAAGTCTACATTGAGCAACCAGAAGGATTTTAGTTGTCTGATCAAAAAGACATGGTCTACAGATTGAGGAAAGCATTATATGGAATCAAACAAGCCCCAAGAGCCTGGTATGAAAGATTAGATAAGTATCTGCTAAAGATAGGACATAACAAAGCCATTGCTGACAGTAATCTTTACTTTAAGATTGATCATGAGAATATTCTAATTGTTGAGGTATTTGTTGATGATATCATTTTTGGTGGAAATGAGAGCATGTGCAAAACATTTGCTGATCAGATGCAAAGTGAATTTGAGGTGTCCATGTTTGGTGAGATGAATTTCTTCTTAGGTCTGCAAATCACTTAGTTAGATAAAGGTATCTTTATATCTCAGTCTAAGTATGTGAAAGAATTGTTGAAGAAGTTTGGAATGGAAGATTCAAAGCCAGTAGGTACGCCTATGGTAACTAGATGTAAGTTGAGTAAAGTTGATGACTCCTCTAAGGAAAATCAGAAAAGGTATAGATCAATGATTGGAGGACTGCTTTATCTGACTCAGACCAGACCTGATATCATGAATGCAGTTGGACTTGTTGCCAGATTTCAAACTGATCGTAGAGAATCCCATTTTGTAACAGTCAAGAGAATTTTTAGATATCTCAAAGGGACCATTGATTATGGATTATGGTATCCAAAGGATAATGACTTTGCTCTTCATGCATATACAGGTGTTGATTGGGCAGGAGATGTGGATGATAGAAAAAGCACTAGTGGTGGTGCATTATTCTTGGGAAGTAGATTGGTTTCTTGGCTAAGCAAAAAGTAGGAGGCAATATCCCTATCTACAGCAGAGGCCGAGTATATAGCAGCAGCAAACAATTGTACTCAAGTTCTGTGGATGAAGCAAATGTTGAAGGACATCAGAATTGTGTTTGAGGAGCATGCCACAATCTTCTGTGATAATTCAAGTGTAATAAGCATCTCAAAGAATCTGGTGTTGCATTCGAAGAAAAAGCACATATCCACCAAATTTCATTTCTTGAGAGAGAAGGTAAGTGAGAATGAAGTCAAGTTGGAGTTTGTATCTTCAAAGGATCAGATTGCGGATATTTTCACTAAGCCTCTTCCCAAGGATACCTTTGAGTATCTTAGAGAGAAGTTAGGGGTTATTACCCCTCTTGATTGGAATTAAGATGCACTAAAGTGCATCAGTCCAGTGGAACTCACAATCATATCTTGTGATCCGGATTGATGTTAAGGAGGCACTACTCAAGGGGAGTAGTCTACATGCAATTTTTGAGCTTGGTCTGAAACAAAAATAAGGAGAAAAGACTACAAATATGTGCCCTTTGCCATTGATGTCAAAGGGGGAGAGAAATCATGTGAAAAACTAGTTGCTGATGAAAGGGGGAACAATGAAGAAAGTAGTTGCAGAAGTCATAAGAGAAAGCGGGAGAAGTTCTTGTCTTGATGGTTGAATCAATTTTTCACATCATATGTTGCCATAAATGACAAAGGGGGAGATTGTTGCAAATATGTGTCTAATCAGTGTTGTCATTAATGTCAACATATCCTTGTTGCCATTGGTGTCAACTGTATCCTATTTTGCTTCCTGTGTAGAAGATTGGATTGTTGAGGATATTGAGAAAATTAATGAGGATCAATATATACGGACCATATGGATGAGTAGAGGATTGTCTGAAGAAGCTCTAGTTAATCTTTGAAGGGTTCGCATGAAGATTTGAAGAAGCTATGGACATCTGAGTAGAACCAGTTTTGCAATGTTCAGAAGAGACAAAGTGACAGGAAAGAGGTCCTGATTGTTCTGGATATATCAAATGATGATATACGGATCTGGAGTCATGTTTGGGAAGTCAGTTTGTATCATCCATTCAATTGGTTCATGGTTTGGAGGTCTATAAGCAATCTTTCTAAAGTTACAGTCATGGCAGATAGTGTTCTTGAGGTTCCGGAGGAAGATGCAAGTGATTCTGATGATTTGGAGGAGTGCAGATGTTTTTTGTTGAATTCATTATGATTGTGGAAGTCTCTGGATTGTGTGACTTCTATGTTGGAGGTCCGCATAGAAGTTTGAGCTTGTCAATGAAGATTTCCTTCTTGATGTTGTTGTTCTTCCCAGTCTTGGCCAACCGGATGATTCAAGCATGTTGCGGATGATCTAAGAGCATTTCTATGAAGCATGGCATGTTGATTTAAGTCTCAGTTATGTTTGGCTGACAGCTTAGTGATTCACATTAAGTTAGATGTTAGTAGTGCTGACCTTGATGTTCATTCCAAGGTTGATGAAGCATATAAATACTTGTTGATGAGTTGTGAAAAATCATCCTTGTGTGAAAACAATATAATATGAAGAAAGGATCAAAGGCAGAGCAGAGCAGAGGAGAAGCAGAAGAACAAGAGTTGTTTTGATGAAGAGTTAGAGAAGAAGTATTAGGGGCAGAGCATAAGTTTTGTGAGCATTCAATGAAATTGAACCAAGCATAAGGGAGATGCTATTTATCAGTTAATTCTTTTTGTATTGAACATAAATTCTGTAGGCAGTGAGCCTCTCTTAAGCAGTGAGCTCTGGGTAGTGAGCCCGAAGGCATGTGCCTTCTTTTTTCTTCTAAGTACTTTTAACAGGGTACGAATCTTGTGGGTTAACCCCCACCGTGGTTTTCCCTTAACCAGGTTTCCATGTAAAAATCTTGGTGTTATGTGTGTTCAATTTATTTATGCTCATGTGTTGTTGATTCATGCTTTAATGTTTACATTATTAATGTGATTGTAAGTTGATAAAGAAGATTAAAAGAAGAAAAGGTTAAATTTGTGAGACAACTGATTCACCCCTCCCCCCTCTCAGTTGTCTGGACTAATTCCAACACAATGAAGCGCAGAAATACTATCTCAAAACTCTTCATCTCTGACTGCTCTGTTTCTCTGCTCTACTTTTACATAAGAACAAGATCTCTCTTCTTATACTCTTATTGCTTCCACAAAATCACCTTATTTCACATGTCACACATTCACATTCACAACACACACTTCACACACCAAGTTTGATCCCATATATATGTTGGCAAGAGACACTATATGGATTCATGGTTGTTGTCATTGATGGCAACAAAGGTCATCCCACATATCCGCAAGTCATAATGTGTCTCTACCGGAAGTCAGAATAAAGATTGTTGTGGTCCGGTGAACAAGAACAGAGCATGTGGCAAGGTCCGACAGATTGATCCGGATCTCTCAGAGGAAGTGTCTTGGTGCAGTGCGGATTTGGGGAAGCCAAGAGGACTACCTTGAGTGGTATATTCCAAGGATTTAGCCTCCGGTGATGGACAAGGAAAAAGATATGAATAGTTGAGTACCGGATTCCTGAGAGACAGTGAAAACAGAGGAAGAACTGACTGACAGAGTATCAGACTACTTTCCGGATGTGTTACTATTGATGATAGAGGTTGTGAAGGCATGAATCATGTTTGGCCGACATGATTAATGATATCTACAAGTATATGCTTGATCCGCATTGCTTGGTGAGGAAGGATTCAGCCGACAGAACAAGAGTTTGTAAGAAACTAGACTGTTCCGGATGCCGACTAGAAAAGTGATGAAATTACTTGTGCGGATATATATAGAGGATGGATTTAGTTGTGAAGGGTGTGATGGTGTGAAGATATATGCGAATAAGTCCAGAATAGAGCAGAAGTAGCAAAAAGGATCTGGTATGTGAAAGATAGCAGAATAAAGAACAGAGGAAAGATGAAGTGCAGCAGATCAGTGTACTGAGCCTAACCGGAACTGAACTCCAGCATATGCAGATGCTTCCAATCAGTTCAAGACTGTGATTCTTATCACTTTGTAGACAGTGTGTCGTCTTGTAGGCAGTGGGCCTCTTGTGAGCAGTGTGCTCGGGCAGTGAGCCCTAATTGGCAAGTGCCATTTTTGTAATTTCCTATTCTTCTAACAGAGAATAATTTTGGGTTAATCACCTCGTGGTTTTCTCCCTTAACAGGGTTTCCACGTCAAAAATACTGTGTTATGTGTTTCTTATCTCATGGTAATGTTTTTGTGTTTGATTTAATGCTATATCAATTAATAAGAAAGTTCAATAAGGGAAATAATTAGGATAACTGATTCACCCCCCCCCTCTCAGTTATCAACAATTGGTATCAGAGCTAATTTCCTCCTAATAGAGCCTAACAGCTTGAGGAAGATCTGGGAGTTCAAATGGATGCATATGGTTTAAGGGAGCAACTCAAGACTGCTCTTGAGGATCTTGAACAGTCTAATTCTGAAGTCAATGAATTAAAGGAAAGACTCAAACAGGCTGATGAATTCATGAGAGAATTAAAAGACAAATTAAGTCTCTCTATGAAAAAGAGAAAGGAGCTGCTCCAACAGTTGGCAAGACAAAGTGAAGAAAGCAATACAAATGAAGAATTGACTGAGCAAACCAAGTTATGTGAAAAGTTATCAAAAGAAGTCATTATGTTAAGACATGAAATGGAATCAGGAACTATAAAGTTTACTCAAGAGATTGAAGAAAAAAGAAAGGCTGAAGACAATCTAAGACAATCTCTTAAAGAAAAATCAGAAGAATGCCACCAGATGGACAGGATTATCAGACATCTTGAATCTGATCTTGAAGATGCCAAAGATAATGAAGAAAAACTTGAGGATCAAATTGCCTCTCTCAAAAGAGACCTTCAAACAGCAAATGAATATAAAGAGAAATTCAAGATAAGTTCTGCTCAACTTGAAGTTCTTCTTGGAAGTCAAAAAAGGACAGATGACAAGTATGGTTTGGGATATGAGAAAGGAGAAAGCTCCGGATCTGGTCAGAAGAATCTTGGATCAGAAAATCCAAGGAGCAGGCCTAGAAGACCTCCGGTAAGACAGCCAAATGCTCAAAGATATCCATCCTTCAATGGATACTGCCACAGCTGCAACCACTTTGGTCACAAAGCTAATCAGTGCAGAATGAGAATGAATCAGATTAATTCATCCTTCTCCGGACAGTGCTTCAACTACAAAAGGTATGGACACAAATCCCATGAATGCAGAATTATGCAAGTAAACAAATCATTCAAAGGTAGATGCTTTACATGCAATAGAGTAGGTCATATGGCTAATCAATGCAGATCAAGAGGATATCAGTCAAATATGCAAAGAAATGTTATTTGCCAAATCTGCAATAGGTCCGGTCATAATGCTAAAGTCTGCAGAAACAAGTATCAGGACAAAAGAGGTCCGGTGTATAATCAGAATCAAGACAAGGGTAAACAAAAGATGAATGCGGATGAAGTTAGGAATCAGATGAGCAAGATTTGGGTGAAGAAAAGTTCAGAGAATGTAGAGGTTGGATCCGCACCAGACTCTGGTGCTGATATTTCTTCCAGAAATTAAAAAGTGAGCTCAGGCTCAGGGGGAGACTCAAAGAAAATCCTGTTCCCCCAGCCAAACAAGTGGTGCCGGATGTGGCACAAGATGCGGATTAAAGGGTTTGTAGATATGAGTCTTGAGATGCTTCAGTCAAGTTTTCAGAGGTCCGCATGGAGTTATGAAGAGGCTGTGATCGATCAAATAAGACCTGTTCAGGGAGATGCTCCGGTATGACAAAGGATTACAAAAAGGTCCGGAGAGATCTGGAAGTGCACTATCTTGTTCTGCGGATTGGACAGAGTGTTTGGGATGTTCTTGTAATATGTTACCTTGATTTATTCATGATTGAAAGATCCGGATGATATTCACAGATCAGGACTAATCCAGGATACTCCAAGCTATCCAGACAAGGCAAACCGGAATAATGTAGGTGAAGCATTTATTGCAGACAGATATTAGGGTTCGCGGAGCAATATAAGGGATTTCTCAAAAGTCATTTGCTCATTCTGCACTCAAGAAGAAGCGAATAGTGGAGCTCTGCAACAAGATTCATCAAGCACACCAAGGATCTCCTGCCGAAGTCATTGCATAAAGAAATCAATCCAATCACTCCGTGCAAATCGAAGGCGCATAAGGTATTCTCCGTTTTTCACTACCTCACTGCAAATCTTTGAAGAATGACTACTCCAAATATAGTTAAGATCTCTGATAGACCTCGCCCCTCATTCAAGAAACATCCTTACAAATCATTGGAGGTAGATCCACTAGGAGCCTTCTCTAGTGTTCCTCATGGTGTATTGCATACGGAAGATATTAGGGTTTACATCCATGCGAATCTTGAAGACTTTGGAGAATCAAAACTGATGGATATCTATCACAAACAATTGATAGATGACTCCTTTGAGATCAAACCTCAGTATAAAGCCATCCAGGACAAACACTTTGCACAGTACATTCATTTCCCCTGTTTTGAAGAAGATGAATGGGTCCGGTATGTACTAAGTAGAGTACATGACAACTTCCTATGGTTGAACAAGCCCTTCAAGATCACCAAGGACGCAATTAGGGCTGTAACCAGTCTGCACTCATCCGGTGGATTACCTATTCTCAAATCTGTCAAAAATCAGACAGTCAGTGATGCAACCGGATCCAAGTTTGACAAGAGAGCTATGACAGTTGATGACATCATTGAACCGGATGTCAAATTTGCAGCTATGATAATTGGTTACAAAATCTATCACTCCAGTAGGGAAAACTCAGTACCGGGAATTGCAATCTACACAGCCTATCAGATGTTAAAGGAGAATGCAGACTATGACTTGTGCGAGCTTCTAGTAAACCAACTCTTTGAAAATCTGCAGAAGATTAAGAAGGACAAAAAAAAACTCCTTCAAATATGGCAATCTGATCCTTTGTCTCTTCTTTTACTACATGAATGAGCTTCCCGGATCCAGTGGATGGATATGGCAGAATGACAGACTGGTTGCCATTCAAATCAGAGACTATTTGCATGAACTTGGGATGCAAAAGCAAGAAATACAGCTCTATGGGGTTACTTCAAGAACTTCCAAAGCATGATGCATGCAAGAGAAAGAATACCCCAATCCCTTGTTGAAAAATACAAAGACACAGTATGCTTCATGGTAGAAACAGATCAGTGTCTGATGGAGGCAGTGGAGCCTAGGACTGTCTGGATCATGCCTATGGGGTATGAAGTGGATGAACAGATAGTAGAGCTGCATGTTCAACACATGCTAAGCCAGCCCAAAGATCCTAAGGCAGAAAGGTTTGGAACCTTTGAGGAACTGAGTGTAAAGTTACATGTAGAACTCAGGGAACCGGAGATAAAGAGGAAGGTAAGAAAAGAAGTTGAGCATATTGCTCAAGGCCTAGGCATCTCAAAAGAGGCACTTGATGCCAGCCAGGAAAAGAGGAGGAAGGCTGAGGAAGAAGAGAAAAGTAAAGAAAGTGTTTCGGTTGAAACTCCCACCCGGACCAGATCATCAAAAAGATCTGCACCTCCCTCAACCAAAAGTTCAAAACTGGAAGTCCAGGCATCCGGTAAAAGATCCAAGACAAAAGCCACAAGGGCTTATAAAAGCCAAAAGGATGAAGAGGAAACAGAGTCAGATGAGGGAGTAAAAGAAATAAAGAAGCAGAAGAAGAAAGGATCCGGTAAACCCTCCTCAGGACAAGACAAGGATGAAATGGCAGAGGTATCTGTTGAAAAGCCCACTCTGTCTCTAGAGAGCATAATCAAGTTGGTCACGGTGGATGGAAACCTTCAACCAATGACTGAATCTTATGATGACTTCAGTGAGGCTGACCAAAAGACTCTGCAGGAAGCCACAGTCAAATATCTGAACATATATAATAAGGCTTTCATTGAGATCATATCTCTTATTCCTAAAAGCCTAGAAAAGGAATTGGAAGTAAGAAAGAACAATGCTCATGCAAAAGATCTTGAGATCCGGGAACAGATAGCTATTCAGATATATCCTCAAATTGATCCCAAGACAATGAACATAATCTTCAAGGACTGCAAAGATGAGTTCAGAAGTAAAGCCAGGATGAATCAACTCATGCTTGGTGAGACTGACAAAGTGGCCCAAGAAACAGAAGAGATCCTCCGGAAGGCCTTCAAAAGGTTCAATCTTCCTGTTGTAGAGGACTTAGGTACAGAAACAGCTGAGGACTTGGAACCCTCTGCTCCAGAAGAAGTGGGCCCTGAACATACAAGCATCTCTCCTCCGGTTTCCCCTATAGTCTCTGGATCCAAAGAAGAAGAGCAATTACAGGAGAAGGAAGCAGTGGTGAAAGACAAAGAGGTTGACAGTTCCAAGACTGCAGAAGAAAAGAAACATCTGTCTCCGGCAAGAGACACTGCACAAACTGTTCAACAATTTTTGAGCAAAGAAACTTTAGAGATTGATGAACCGGAGCTTCTAAAAGGCCCATTCGACTTTGACTCTCTCTCTCCGGTACAAACAATGAAGATAGCTTCATTTGCAAATGCCAAGGCAAATGAAAAACTCCTGAAGTCTCATATGGAAGACTGTGAGTTGATAGAGGCTGCTTCCGGAGTACTTGTAAAGATTATGCCATCAATCCAGATAGATCCGACAGCCTCCTCTTCCGGTAATCTAAAAACCTTAGTCAGCAGTGTTGATACACATTTTGATTCTCTAGAAAAATCAGCTGAAGAAAAGGTCTGGAAGGAATTTTTGGATAAAAGATTTTCAGAGGTATTAGAATTAATCTCTAAAGATAGGAAGATTGTGAGCATTGGAATAAAGAGCTTAGAGAATGCTCTTAAGGATGGCGGTGACATCTACAAATTTTGTATATCCTGGCCAAAGGCAACAGCAGCAATTGATAAGAAAATAAAAGAGGAACAGGACAAGCTACAAAGCTTATCTCCAAGTTTTGATCCTCTCTCTTCCTCCATAATAAATCAAGAATGTCAGACTATTGCAGTCTTGAATGAAATAAAGAATCTTGAGAAGGAAAGGAAGAATATCACTAACCGGATGGGAGAACTTAGAAGGATTATAATCCCTAAGTTGGAAACTATGCATGAGGCCATCAGTGATGCTCAGACCACCGCCCAAACAAAAGATCCGACAGATCTCAAGCGGGCAGAAGCTTTTGCATTTTTGTTGAGTGGTCACATTTCAATTTTGGATAGAATGAAGCAAAGTTGGGCTACAGAAATGATACAATTGCAGACATCCTTTGCAGACATTCTTCAGTATATGTGAGTATGTAAATATGCGGCTATGTATAGAAAATTTTTGAAAACTTTGGTGTGCGGACCCCACCCTTTGCCATTGATGTCAAAGGGGGAGTGAGGAGCAGTGAAAAATGAGGAATCCAACTAAGGGGGAGTTCTGGAAATTGTATATAAAGACAGAGCATCAGCAAAGGGGGAGCATAGTGAAAACACTTAGTCATTTTTCACTAAGTGTTGCCATCAATGCCAAAGGGGGAGATTGTTGGCAAGAGACACTATATGGATTCATGGTTGTTGTCATTGATGGCAACAAAGGTCATCCCACATATCCGCAAGTCATAATGTGTCTCTACCGGAAGTCAGAATAAAGATTGTTGTGGTCCGGTGAACAAGAACAGAGCATGTGGCAAGGTCCGACAGATTGATCCGGATCTCTCAGAGGAAGTGTCTTGGTGCAGTGCGGATTTGGGGAAGCCAAGAGGACTACCTTGAGTGGTATATTCCAAGGATTTAGCCTCCGGTGATGGACAAGGAAAAAGATATGAATAGTTGAGTACCGGATTCCTGAGAGACAGTGAAAACAGAGGAAGAACTGACTGACAGAGTATCAGACTACTTTCCGGATGTGTTACTATTGATGATAGAGGTTGTGAAGGCATGAATCATGTTTGGCCGACATGATTAATGATATCTACAAGTATATGCTTGATCCGCATTGCTTGGTGAGGAAGGATTCAGCCGACAGAACAAGAGTTTGTAAGAAACTAGACTGTTCCGGATGCCGACTAGAAAAGTGATGAAATTACTTGTGCGGATATATATAGAGGATGGATTTAGTTGTGAAGGGTGTGATGGTGTGAAGATATATGCGAATAAGTCCAGAATAGAGCAGAAGTAGCAAAAAGGATCCGGTATGTGAAAGATAGCAGAATAAAGAACAGAGGAAAGATGAAGTGCAGCAGATCAGTGTACTGAGCCTAACCGGAACTGAACTCCAGCATATGTAGATGCTTCCAATCAGTTCAAGACTGTGATTCTTATCACTTTGTAGACAGTGTGTCTTCTTGTAGGCAGTGGGCCTCTTGTGAGCAGTGTGCTCGGGCAGTGAGCCCTAATTGGCAAGTGCCATTTTTGTAATTTCCTATTCTTCTAACAGAGAATAATTTTGGGTTAATCACCCCGTGGTTTTCTCCCTTAACAGGGTTTCCACGTCAAAAATACTGTGTTATGTGTTTCTTATCTCATGGTAATGTTTATGTGTTTGATTCAATGCTATATCAATTAATAAGAAAGTTCAATAAGGGAAATAATTAGGATAACTGATTCACCCCCCCCCTCTCAGTTATCAACAATATATATCCGCAACACTTAAAAACTTCAAGTTAGGTCGGCCTACTTAGATGAAGCGTATAGTTCATAAACTTGTACCTTGTCAGCCAAATCCACTTACCAAAAAAACATAGTGGACCTAAATAACATTTGAAACACCTTCTCATATGTTGGATCTAACTATAGAACCACTTAGGATAAATTTCTAATCAATAGAACTTACCGCACACAAATCAAACTATCATGTCGGCCTCAAACACAGACTGTTACTGACTTAGTCTAACTGTCAGATCACAACTTTCACTGCAGACCACAATACTTTCTCAAAATCATATCAAAGACTCCTTAGACATCATAGATGATACCTTCAGAACTGCAAAGGAAAATACCTTTCTACAGTAAAATGCGGACCATCAGAATTCATACCCTATCAGAGTCAAACTCTGCCAAACAGTGTAGCTATACTTAGCAGCTTGTAACTATCTTTATGGTGGACTTCAAAACCTACAACTCTGGATTTAGACACTTCATACAAGTGTTTACAACACCTCAAAATGACATATCAATATGTGCAACACTGGAAGAACGCGGACCAAAACAAATGTGTGTTCTACTTTAACTGGCATTGTATTATGTTCTACCAGACTTAGGCCATTTGAAGATATACTTCTGGAACTGATCAAAAGCTAAAACCTTGGATATAAGATCATCTAAGAGTTAGGAACATCATACCAGAACCACAAAAATTGGTCTTCAACTGCGGACCAATGCCAATCCAAACATAGTTTTTCTATCATTGCCTTTGTACACTGCTAACACTTACCCAAAATGACTAAGTCTTCTTCACATGACCAAAATCTCTGTTCCAACTTTGTTCCTTTTCTTGTTGCCATCAATGACAACACTCAATTATTCAATAGAGCGGTGTCTCTTGCCAACAAAACATTCCTAAGTGCCATGCATTTTGAGAACCATTCTTTCAAAGTTTGATAGTTTTTTTTTGTCTTAGGTCTCTTAAGAGACTTCATTGGAACCATGTAGCTCAAAAGAATCATGACTCCTCAAGAATTAAATTAGGCATCCTAGAGAATTCAAACACCCACCCCAATATATTAGCACTATCAGTTCAGCCCCACAAGGTGAGGAACAAAAAATGTGACTCTTGGCACCATTACATTGAATGGCATTGAGGCATTTTACAAGAATGCATTCATTGTTGGCATGATAAAATGATTTTGAGTTGATGAAAAATAGGAGAGATTATTGTGGAGGGACCTAACATCCAATTGTAGGTCCAAATGAAACATTCGTAGGTACCATGGATTCTAAGAATTGCTCCATCAAAGTTTGGCATTTTTTTCTCTTAGGTCTTTGAAGAGATTTTACTAAAACTATGTAGCCCAAAAGGATTGAGACCCATTAGAAATGAAATAGTGCCTCCTTTAGTATCCACCCACCCATCTTGACACATTGGATCCATTAGTCTGATCCCATGAGGTGAAGAATGAAAAATGACTCTTGGCAATATTCCATTGAACACAAATGAAGTATTTTGCAAGAATGCATTCATTATTGGCATGGACAAAAAAAATATGAGTTAAAAAAACCAAGAGAGATTATTGTGGAGGGGTCTAATATCTAGATAGAGGTCCAAACAAAACATTCCTAGGTGTCACAAACTCTAAGAACCTCTTCGTCAAAGTTTGGTAGATTTTTGCTCTTAGGTCTCTTAAGAGACTTTGTTAGAACCATGTAGCTCAGAATGATTAGGAAACTTGGGGAATGAAATGAGGTCTCCTATACCATTCACCATTCCACCCTAATGTGTTGGCACCATTATTTTATTCCCATAGGTGAAGAACAAAAAATATAACACTGGAGAAATCTTTTGACATTTCAGAAAGTTCACGAACCTATGATCTCACTGAAACATATAAATTTTCTTCTTCCTTCTGTTTTTCAATGATTCAATGAGTTTGTGAACCTATGAACTCACTGGAACATTTGGACTCCTTTTTGTTCTTCATTCACCTTCTCCTTTCTTGGTCTTTTGGGAAAATTGAGAACTTATGGATGGTAGGTTCACCAGTCCATGAACCTACTAAAAAGATAAAAAATTTCACTTCCTTGGTTGATTCTCTCCCTCATGCATTCTTCTTTCTTCTTCTTCATTTTTCTTTCTCTATTTCGAGTGACTTGATAATTTTTTAACCTTTCAATATGTTCACTAGTTCATGAACCTATCAAAAAGTCAAAACACATGGCTATTTTAGGCTTTTGGTGGGTTCATGAACTGACCAACTTGCCAAAAAGTTCATCTACTTAGAGGATTCTGATAGTTAAGATGATTTTGAGGGTTTTCAAACACATAATAGATAGAATGGGGATAAAAATGCAAAATGCGGGCAAAAAGGCAAGCAGTTTTAGGGATCAGAGGCAAGCATGTAGTTGGTAGGAGGTTGCATGGTTGCATGCAGACTCTAAAGTCCCATAAGTAGAGTTGTCATAGACTTGTGGAGGTCAAATGTAGGCTTGTAGTTTGTAGGTGTACAAACCTACTACAGAGTTCCAAAGTTATACAGGTTGGGTTTATGAACTTGCAAAATTTAGAGGCATGGTTGTAGTTTGTAGGTGTACAAACTTGCTCTGAAGTTTAAAGTTCTACAATCTAGGGTTGTAGACTTGTGAAGGTTGGAGGTAGGCTTGTAGTTTATAGGTGTGCAAACCTACTCTAGAGTTATGAAGCTCTGTAGGCTAGGTCATAGACTTGTGTGGATCAAAGGCAAGTTTACAACTTGCAAGTTACAAAGCTTCTTGCATACTTTGAAGTTCCATAGTTATAGGGTTGTGAGGATTAGACGTACACATGTAATCTGCAAGAGCTACAAACTTACATGGGAACTCTAAAGTTCCACAAGTTGAAGGGTTGTGGGGATTAGAGGTCTGCTTACAATCTATGGAAATGGAAACTACAAGTTGTAAGGGAACTCCTAAGTCTTGCAAAACTATAGAATTGCATGGGAACTCTAAAGTTCTAAGAAATTATAGAATTGCATGGAAACTTTTGAAAATTTAAGCTACAAATTTTCTTGGGAGCTCTGCATCTTCACTAGGACTTCTGTTTTTGAGCTTGTTGCAATGTTTTGACCCATGTTTTTGTAAGTATTTTGCTTGTGTCACCATGCATGGAGCATTGGTGATTATTTTCTTTGCATTTCATTGTGTGATGTCATTGTACTTTATGCATGTAGATGTGCAATGTGGCATGCTAATGTCACATTTGTAATGCAAAAAAATGTTCATCCAGTTTTTGTCTATTAATGTCTTTGGGCCAAATCTTGGGGCATTACTGTTAGTGTAGAAATATTATTTAATTCTAGTTTATTTATCTACACTTTGTATTAAGCCACCTTAGGTGGCAGTGTATCATCTTGAAGAGTTTGTCAAAACTCGTCCAAGCTATGTTGTGCCTCTTTTTCTCCACTTGGAGAAATAAACTTTCCACCTTGAGTTGAGTGCATGGGAGTCACCTAATACTAAATTAGGGGGTGTATAGAGTCATGCCAGGAACACTTTTGAGTTGTTCCAAGAGAACTTCCATAGAGTCGTGTCAAGAGCACTTCCTTGATTCATGTCAAGAACACTTCTGAGTTGTGCCAATAGCACTTCCATAGTGTATTTTAGCTCTTGGTCACAGCCAACCCAAGGGGGCTTAAGGAAAGTCATTTTTTTCTAACCTCAATTTTTTTGTGGGTAATTTTGAAAAAAATATTTTTTATGTGCAAATATGTAAAAGTGAAAAATCAAACACATTTTAACTTTCCAATGGTAGCTCGAAATTGAACGCCAGTTTTTTTAAAAGTGCTTAATTTTTCAAGATTAATGCATTTGTGATGATTCCACACTAATATTATAAAGTTCCCTTTTTTGTCCAATTTGTATCAAATATATACACTAAAAATATAAAGTGCCACAAAGCAAGGGGGGATCAAAAGTAATCAAGGGTGGGTGTCATTGAGTTGTGCCTTGTGAACTTCTATATTTCTCTTATATTTTCTTCCGTACTTCTAAGTTTGCAACAAATATCTACTAAGGATGGATCCTAATCAACCAATCAAGCCTCTTACACCTTTCAACTATCATGAGTGAAAACTCAATGTGTTCATCTTGCATTGAAAAATAAAGGTTTGTATAGAGTCACAATAGGTGATGAAAAGGAACCAAATGTTGCAAAGGATAAGGAAAAGTGGTTTAATAAGTGTGATCAAGCCTTTGCATTTTTATGTCTGAATCTATCTCCAAAGATTTTGTTCCATGTTGAGGCCTTGAAAACAACCAACGAAGTTTGGCAAGCACTTGAAAAGATTTTTGGGAAGGTTGACGAATTAATAAGTCATGAGCTAGAAAATGACCTCATATGTCTATGTCCAAGTGAATTTAATACTTTAGAGGATTATTTCACAAAATTTAAATCATTGATATTGCAACTCAAATAATGTGGGATTGAAAAGAAAGATGATCAACTCATCCTCTCCACACTTTCCAAGTTGGATCCTAATTACTTAGTCTTTGTCTCAACCTTTTATTCCACAAAAGGGCTCTTGGAGCAATGTGGAAGATGCCCTCACTTGATGACTTCATTTTAGACATCACCAAGGAGAAAGACAAAGTAATTCAGATGGGCACCATGAATTCCTATAGGCCATAAGACCTTATTGCAGAGAGTGGAAAATCACAGGTTCAAAACAAAGGTGAGAAACAAAAGGATAAGGAAGAGCTAAAATCACAATCTTCAAATAAAATAAAAAGGAAAGAAAAAATGAAATATTCTTATTGCATAAACTAAGGACATGAAGAAAATAAATGTATGAAGAGAAATATTAAACGTGCCTCACTGATATTCTTGAAGACAATAACATAGGGGTTTCTGAATCTTCATCAACACTAGACAATTTCAAAGGAAAAGAAGAAGAAAAATCAAAGGGTATGGCATTAGAAGCATCTGAAGTCTTAGAATCTGAGAAATGGCTTCTTGACCTTGGAGCTTCCCATCATATGACTTATTCACCATATCAATTGATTTTATTGCATCCTACTGATATAGTTAAAATCATAACAACAAACAACACTTCTTTGTGTGTTTGTGAGAGAGGAACCATTGAGTTAGGCAAACAATACTTCACTAATGTCCTTTATGTCCCATAATTAAAAAGGAACCTCCTCTCCATTTATCATATTGTAAATAGTAGGACTAGGAAGAAAATTGAGTTTGGACCAGGTTCAGTCATCATTCGAGACTTGCTAAGTAGAGAGACTGTAGCTGTTGGGAAAGATGATAATTCCTCTTGACTTTACACATTCAAAGACTTTTATCCACATGGCTCTTCTTCTATGGTACACTCACTTGCATCTAGTGTGGATAGTGTTAGGTCTCAAAAACATAGGTCGTTAACCCTAAGAGGGTGCCAGGCTCTCTTGACGCTTTTGGTTAACTAACACAGGGTAGATATGGCTAAACCCCCATCACTTTAAGCTCTGCCGGACCTAGGTGGGTAAACCTCTAATTAATAAAGTAGATAAAAAGATGATCACTACTTTAATCAAAATTAATCTAATTATTGATAAAGGCACAAATTATAAAACAGATAAAAAGACAACAAGTTAATTCTAAATAATCTAAATTGTAATGCTAAAATAATAATGCAACCTAACTAAGTAAATCTAAAATGAATTTGTATAAGTGATAATGAAATACTAGACCAGTGCCTTATTGAATATAGAGTCAGTATGATCATGAAATAAATGACTGTTTGTTTGGTAAAAACTCAAACTATCTGGCATGTAAGAATAGGTATGTAACTTGTACAACCCTGCAAGGAAGTAGTTAATATTCCATACTTATATATATTCAATTGACAAAATCAAATTACCTGCATTCATCTAAAAGGATTTAATCCTTCTTTGAAGGAACCTATCAGAATAATACTGCAGTTGTAATAGATTCATCAAAAACTGGAGACAAAATATAAACCCTAACTATATGACTCTTCTTACATATCCGTGACAATGTCTTCACAGTTACTGTGATAGATTTAAAGGATTTAATTCTAAAAGAAGAAACCAATTAATCTTATCACCCTATAATAGCAAATGTGCATAGACAACTTGAATATATACTCGATAACTCAAATTGAATAATAGAGAAAACTTTGAAAGGAGACAGTCATATAATTGAATAAATTTAACATATAGTTGATATCGAAATTTGCAGTCACTGCTTCATGCTTACAGACTTGACTTCATTAGAGAATGCTTGCACATGGTCTACCAGAAATAAAATATATTAAAAATGAACTAGCATTGCTGTTCAAATCTAATCTATAGTATCCCCTGTTCTATTTTGTAGTCTCTCTCTATAATCTAATCTCCTATGATCTCCCTGTTTCTCCTGGTCTTGGTCATTTCTTATAAAGAGAGGCATATAAGCTTCAGACCAGTTACAATAGTTGTGACGGTTGATAACCGAAATTAGTATTTGTTCTAATAAAATAGATTCAGGAAATTTAATTCTCACCACTAATCATCAAATGGATAACCATTTCAGGGTCAAACAAAATCTTTAGTTGTAATTCTGCTTAATATCCTTCAAGGGTTTTACTATTCCTAAAAAGACCAGATAAAACACAAATTAGTCTCTGATCAAATGATCAAAATAAATTTATTTAAACATATATATTTACTCAAATAATTACTTCCCTTATCGACAATTTATCAATTGCTTAAGATCCTTTCGCGGGTGTTGATCGCCACCATGTATATCCTGCAAAAAACAAATATTTTAACTGTCAGAAAGATATCTTAACCATTTTGATTTTAATGTCATTTTAGGGTTTCCTTTGTCAGCGTAACCTCACAGTCGGGTTGATCCAAAAACTTCCCGCCTTTTTGCTTTCTGTACATCCTTGTATCTTTCACTTGTATATCGCTCTTATATATCTTCTTGTATGAGCACATATACAAATGACCCATACAAACCTTCCCTTTCGATGCTTTCAATTTCTTTGTACATTGGATATGCTCATTGCAAACATACAATCGCTAAAACATACAAGGAGTTTTTAATATTTAATTTTTCCTTTGCATCTGGTTCTTGTATATCCTTTTGTATCTATCGATTGTATATTTAAGAATGTATGTTCGAAACATACAAGGCACTGAATATACAAGTACTTAACTCTTTTAAATAACCTTTCAGTTCCGCCACTTGTATGTAATGCATTGTATATCGGTAATGTATGTTGGATAGATACAAAGCGCAAACATACAATGGATTTTCCCTATTTCACAAACTTTTCAGGTCTGGCTTGCATAAAATGCAATGTATATTCCGATATACATTGAGTCATGATACATCATTTACATCAGATTTTAATTCCTTTTGAGTTCCGCGCAATGTATAACATGTAATGTATATTCTGATATACATTGAGTAGTGATGCATCGTTTATATCATTTTTTAATCTTCCCTGGAATCTGCATTGTATGTCTGGCAATGTATGTACTGATACATACAATGTGTGAAATATACAATGACTTATCATTATTTCACAATCATTTCGGTTCTGGCGTTGCATATTCCTGTTGTATGTACTGCAATGTATAAAAGCCTTCTATAGTTTGCTTTGTATGTTCCGCTTTTGCCTAACATACAAAGATAAAATGCATACATCGGACTTAATCAACTCATTCATTTAAACTTTGACTTCTATTGGATCCGCGGCTTGCATTTGGTGCAATGTATATTAGTTTTGTATATACAAAGCCCGAAACATACATTGACTTTTCCCTATTTCATAAACTTTCAGTTCCGCGCTTTGCACATGGACTTTGCATATCCACTTTGTATGTTTTTAATTTACCCAACATACAAGCAAAACATACATCCGACGGACCCGGCCGATTATTCATTTAAACTCTGAATTGTTTCGGGCCCGAATTGTATGTATGAAAAATGTGTCATCAAAATGCATACAAGTATAAAAATTTAATAAACCCGACAACCCATTTTTGCGACTCATAACAACTTTACATATGCAAACAACTTTGTATATGAGCGACTTGTATGTAAACCTTGTATATGCAACCTGATATACAAATAGACTTGTATATGCAACTCACAAACACTCCCCTTGTACATTTTACCAAAACACTCATAACTTGCAAAATACAGGGAATTTTAACATGGTTCAAAAAGCAACCCCTATTCATTTTCGACAAGGAATTCACCCATATTCAGCTCTGGTACTTAATGCCATTTTTCCTTTATTTTCAACAAGGTTCATAACTTTTCACTTCCTTGTTTACGGTTCATCTTTAATGAGCACTTCAACCATGTTATATTAAATCTTTAGGAATCAGAATAGATCAAATCCAAATATTTCTACCAACTCAATTGTTAATTTCTGCTTGAAAACAACTGTGGATTTTTCCATATATGTTCACATACTGCAATCTTTGGATGATTGAAACTTAGTATTTGCCAAAAAGTAACTTGGGAATTTCAGTCCCAACAGATAGTTCATCACCAGCATCATCACTAGTTGCTACAGAGTTCAGAGTCACTTCATAGAAAGCTTCCAAAGATTCTCCACAACAATATATTGATGATAACATTAAGGATATATATAGTCCCCTTTGATTGCAATTTTCATGCTAGTACAGAATTTAGAGAAGCTTATCAGAGATCATCTAGTGATTCTTCATAGTAGGACATTATTTCTTTGTATCATGTGTAGTTCACTTTTTATTTTCTCTCTTTTGGAGGAATTTTTTTCCCACTGGGTTTTCTTTCTTTCTCCACATTATGGGAGATTTAATTGTACATGGGTACCTCATCAGGCCTAGTTGCCAGGACCCATCCATCTTTTGCCCACCTAATCTATGGTTAAAGGGGGTGTTAGTGTAGAAATATTATTTAATTAGTTTATTTATCTACACTTTGTAGTAAGCTATCGTAGGTGGCGATGTGTCATCTAGGAGAGTTTGTCAAAACTTATCCAAGCTATGTGGTGCCTCTTTTTCTCCACTTGGAGAAACAAGATTACCACCTTGAGTTGAGTGCATGGGTCGACTCCTTGCTCTATTTGTACAATCTAGATCTCCATTTGAAATCTATCTCATTTTTCATCAATAATATTGAAGATCACTTCTGTCATTTTCATGTGATTTTCTTTGCATCTAATTTTTCATAGGTTGAGAAAGAGGTTGCATTACATTTGTGGCTCATTGGTGCTAGTTTCCATCTAGTTGATCCACCAACACCAACAATTACAACATTGGTCTTTAGCAAAGCATACCCTATGTGCACTAACACTTTAAAGATTTGTCACTAAGTATCTAAACGTGTTGTCTGATAGATAACAAGAGCCAAACACCTCTTTAAAGTAGATAAACAATAGGTTATAGATACAACCAATGGTGTAAAATAGGTTTATACTTCCTGTTGGTAGCATATTAGGAGCAGGAGTAGTCACTGCAAGGTAGCGCAGCAGACCTGCAGAGCATCAGACTAATAGGGGAAGAAGATAGAAAGGTGTCACACAAAGGACACACCCCTATATATTTTATATAGATATGTATGTAACAATGAGAAAGAGATAAGAGAGATGAGAGGATAATAGAGTGATATATGTACAGAGTAGTGACATAGACCTGCCTCTTGTAAATGATTATATGATGAATACATATGGAGATATAAGGAGTATTGGCTATGATAATGAATGTTTTGTATTGTTTTATATGTTTACTTGCTTGTAATCCTACCGCATCATGATATCTCTTTTCTATATGTACTTCTCTTCTATCACTGTTATTGTTGGGGTATAAACAGACTACATAAGAGTAACCTAGGCTCAGATCTCTAGACTGTATCCTAATATCTCTTGCCAACATTTGGTTCTATTTTCAGGACCCTAGTAAGGACAATGAAGAAGTAGGGAGAAAGTTTTTAGAGTTGTGGTAGAAATCTCTTAAGTCCTACCCTTGTGAGAGGGGTACGATACTTAAGGGATGACAAATGGAATGGGGGTGGATCTGAAAAGATCCATGAAAAGATGTACCTCTTCAAGATGAGCTAACCATGGAATACATAAGGATTAGTGTAATACCAAATATAAAACATCCATGGGAAAAGAGGATAACAAGAAGCTAAGAGAAATTAAGGAAAGCATTAAAATAGGAATGGAAATGAGCCAGGAAGAGAAGCGTAGACAAACCCAGGAACTATAAGCAAGATATCGCAGAAGGATGGAGAAAGCAAAGGAGTTAGAAAGGGAATACACTAGAAAAGTTGTAGAAGGAAAAGCGGATGAGCGCACCAATGTGGGTGTTGCTAAGCACACTAATGTGGGCATTCCCAGGGAGAAGAATATGGTAGAGGAAGGAAGAATGGATGAGTGCACCATAAGGGCTGCCACAAAATTAATAAACAAAGATATGGACAATCCAGAACTGCTGACCATACATTTTAACAGGGCTACAAAAATCCTCAAGAGTTTAGGAGGTAGAATCAATGCCTATGATAAATCAAGAAGGGTATGGGAAGAAGAGTATAATCAAATTCTAA
The DNA here is from genome assembly GCA_027924645.1 of Cunninghamia lanceolata. Classification (NCBI taxonomy): domain Eukaryota; kingdom Viridiplantae; phylum Streptophyta; class Pinopsida; order Cupressales; family Cupressaceae; genus Cunninghamia; species Cunninghamia lanceolata. The sequence continues at coordinate 4,108,993 of BSBN01000659.1, read as the reverse complement.
CCCTACCACAAATAGGAAGGAACCCTAAAATTTAGCCTAATTTGGCCAATATCCAGATCAAAATAGATGAATAATGGAAACACCTACTTGACCCTATCGAAACCCTCCAACCCCTAGAATTGAATGTGGTCGACCAAGATCACTTGGTTAATCAAAGCATAATGAAGATGAGAGGAAGAGAATAAGATGTGGTATACAATGAAGTTAGTTCTGGAAGGGTAAATCAATTTAGAGAAACAATACCTTTAAGTAACAAAATGTCATTCACAAATGAAAAGTCATCCCCTAAGATAAAAAGACACTTTGAAGAGATGCAACCCCTAGATCAGGAGTCATCTCCTATGCCCTATAAGTCAAGAAGAATTTTAGTAGAGGAAGAAAACAATCAAGTTAATAAACAAGAGGAAATAGCAGAAGAAATCCGGAGAGATTGTGAGGAAGTTTTGGGAAGAGATTATTTTAATATCAAGTTACAAAGAGATAAGGGTAGAGAACATAAAGCCCTAGTACAATGCACAAAACCTAAGGAGAAAACCAAGAAAATACACCGCACAACACTAAAAGCACTAGGAAAACAAAGGGAATTGCTAATGGATTCACCAATCAAATTACCAATATTTGGAAAGGACACAACTGAGGCAACAAAACATGTTTTTGTCCTGGAATCTATTTGGAACAAAACGAACATAACAAGGGATCAAACAAAGCTATTTGACTTTGTCAGAACACTCTAGAATAATGCCCTAAAATGGTATAGGAAGGTCTGCCCTAACCATGATAAAACATGGGACGAGATAAAATAGGCATTCTTAGAGAACTTTGATTCACCAGAGGTTCCGGTTGAAGGTGTCAACAAGATGCAGGATATGGTGATGAAGGAAGGGGAATCCATTAATGATTTTAATAGAATATTTAAGGAAATCACTCGGAAGTTAGATGAACCCCTAATTGAAAAACAAAAAGTTGAATGGTTCTATTGAACTGCACTGGACAAATGAGAGGGGAGGGGGGTGAATTAGTTGTCCTAAAACTTTTAACCAAATATGATCATCAACTTATCAATTACTTATATTTAGATATAACCATGAAAGCATTAAATAAGAAGCTCAATACAAAAGCATACACAACACAGGAGACACCATATTTTTACGTGGAAAACCCTAAAAGGGAAAAACCATGGTGGGTCTTAGCCCACAGAAACTTATAAGTTATATCAATATCAAAAAATAGAGGCTCACTACCTACAAGGCTCACTCCCCAAATTGCTCATTGCAAAGAAAGGCTAACTACCTATGGCTGGCACACTGCCAAAGGGTGGCTCACTGCCAAAGGGTTAAATTGAGTTAACAACATCTACTTCATGCCAAGGTTTAGTTCCATTGAAGCACAAACACCTTTGCTCTCCTCTGCTACCTTACTTCACTTTATCTTTGCATCATCGCACTTTGATACATTTTCATGATTTAATTACAAGTATTTATACACTACACCAACCTTGGAATGATCATCAAGGTCGGCATTACAATCATCAACCGTTGGAACAATCTCCAAGCTTGGCATTACATACATAAAATAGGTCTAAACCTAATACAAATCAAGCTAAGGAAAAGATGTAAGAATGTATGTGGATATGCCACGCCTTAGCTGGGACTCAAACACAATCTTCCACGCTACAACACACTATCACAATCTTTGATGCATCTTCACAAGTGACAAATTCAACCAGGTCGGCCAAGACTGATGCTAACACAAGTATTATCAAGAACACGCTTCATGCACAATCTGAATTACACCTTACAGACCAATCTGAATGTGGGAGCATGATCAAGAGACATCAACAAGCACATTATAATCACTAGGAACAACTCCACGATCTCTAACATCTCTATCAACAAGATTCTTCAAACTGGAGCACAAGAATAACACTGCCAGCCACTGTCATGAGTAAAAGATAGCTTGCAGACCACCAAATCATGAACCATTACACTTGAAGGCATTTATCATCATCACAGACTTACTTCTAGAACCGCAGACCAAAATGCTTCAATGTGGAGGAATGTAGAGCAAAACACTTTCTCCTTGTCACCACCAAACACAGAAAAAGATGCTTTCACTCTGGTAAACTGATGCAAGAGCATCACTGGTTCAAGAGAAATCTTTCATCAACCAAAAACATTTGCATTTAAGTTCTTTCATTTTTTTATTTCAGTTCAGGCAGTTCAGTCAGTAGCAATTTTTTGCTTGTGGTCCGGTTTTGGTATTTCACATCTTGTGGATCTACACTTAGCATCTACATTCATTCATCTACAACATATCAAGAATTCAGAGCATTTGGATCAGTTACCGGAAAGATATCGCTTTCAGAAGTTGACTGTTTCTCAAAGTAAAGCATTCTAACAGTTCCTGATAATCAGCTGAAGGAGAAGGCTTGTGGATCATTCCTTAACTTGTGGATCTCATTGACACATCATTCAATGTCCTTTGGTTCATGGTCGACCTTCCTCAAGGGTCTGCGTGTGGTTTCATTCATTTGAGGAAGTATTCTATGCATTTAGGTCTGACCTATCTATGAACATGTTACAACTCTTCATTGGAGTTTGTGACCTTCCTTGGCCGATGTGGAGGAATCTATTGGTCTAGAAATGATATATAAAGATGTAATAGATCCTTAGGAAAGTAGTTATGAAGTGATCAAGTTCATGATATAGTGATAGATGATAATTTGGATTTTGTGCGAAGGGAGCTTCAAAGCCTTATCTTGCACATGTATGTAATCAGGCTTGTGAGCCCTAATTGTAAGCCCGCATGTTACCGACAGATCTCTATTTTGAATTCTATGATATACTGAATGACTGAATCTACATTTGTTCCATTTCTTTGATTTTTTCCAGTTGTGTTTACTCTTGTTGCATGGTCCGGATAGTTCATTCTGTGAACCCTCCTATAGTGACTACACCAAGTGGTATCAGAGCGAAAGTTCAAATCTTGGAGAGAGAAAGTTTGATTCTTTGGAGAGAATTGGCGAAGGGGATTCTGTAAGATCTTGTTGTAAGTAGATTGCTGATCTGAGGCAAGTTACTTGTGTGCAACTGATTGCCGATTGAGAGGCAGTTGTCACTTATAGCCCAATCGCTGAACCTGAGGCAGTTTGCACTTGATCCTAGGAAGATGTCACCGCGAAGAGTTCCCCCTGTTGGTACAATGGCTAACAAAATGGATGAGATGATGGAATTGATGAGAATAATGCAAATTTGTTTGGATGCTATCGAAGAAGATAGGCGAAGAGGACTGACACCAAGACCTAATGTTGAAAGTGATGATGAGGAAGAATTTCAATTTGTTGAACACACTCGCGAAACCCTAGGAGTTGATGAAGAAGAATCAGATAAGATAAAGATGTGAGATATTTCAAAGATTGGAAAGAGACCTAGAGTTGATGTTCTAAACTATACTGGTAACTTGAATTTTGATGAGTTGATTGACTGGATAAATGACATGGAAGAATACTTTGAATATGAGGAGATTGAAGATCCGGAGAAGGTGAAATTTGCAAAGACAAAGTTGAAAGGACATGCTACTATATAGTGGAAATAAGTTTAGTTGGAAAGAAACAGAAGAGGAAAAGAAAAGATTACAAAGTGGGATCGGATGGTGACAAATTTGAAGAATCAATTCATATCTGCTGACTATGAGTTGGAATTGTTGAAAAGATTGCAAAACCTGAGACAAAAGGAGAAATTTGTGAAGGAATACAGTGAAAAATTTCATAAGATGATCATAAGAACATGACATAGTGAAGCAAGCAAGGAGAAAGTGGCCAGATATATCAATGGACTAAGATTGAACATTCAAGAAGAACTAAGTTTGGTAAGGATGACATCTTTGGAAGAAGCATATCAATTTGCCCTGAAAGTTGAAGAAAAGTTGAATAAGAAGCATGATCAGAGACAAAGAGGCAGAGGAGGTAAATTTCAGAAGGGAAGATCATTTTCCAGATATGATAGATCATTTGTGGAGCAAAACAAGTTTGACAGTCTAGTTAGAAAGGATGACAGAGATAACAATGCTTACTGGAGAGATGACATAAATTTTTACCGGAGAGGAAACCCTAGTGCATACCGAAATGAAGGATACAAAAGAGAAGGAAGAGGATTTGATAAGAAGACATTTAGAGGTACTTGTTTCAAGTGTGGAGGTGAAGGACATAGAGCATTTGAATGTAATCAGGGTAGTACAAGCAAGAAGACATAGAACAATGGAAGAGCAGCCTATGTTGAAGAAGAACCTGTTGAATCACCTAGTTCTGTTGGCAATCCAGAGAAAGGAGAATCATTGGTGATGAGAAGAGCACTATTTCAATTAGAGACAAATGAGGAACCATCACAGAGGAAGAATATGTTCAGAACTAAATGCAAATCAAGAGGTAAGTGTTGTAAAGTTGTAATTGATAGTGGTAGTTCAGATAACCTGGTTTCAGAGAAGATGGTGACTAAGCTGAAGTTGGAAAGATTGAAACACCCTAAGCCTTATCAAATAGCATGGATTTAGGATGATCATAAGGTACTGGTGAGTGAACAATGTTTGGTGAAATTTCATATTGGATATTATCATGATGAAGTTTTGTGTGATATTATGCCTATGGATGTTTGTCATATCTTGTTGGGTAGACCTTGGCAGTATGATAGAAAAGCTATGCATGATGGAAGAAAGAATACATATACTATAATAGCAAATGGGAAAAGAATTACTTTGATTCCTTTAGAAGATGATCCTAAAAATGTGGTATGTGGGAATGCTAGAATCTATTTGGTAGATGGAAGGAAATTTCTGGATGGTTTGAAATAGGAAAGTATGTGTTATGCCTTGATTCCTAAAATGCCTGAAGTAGTGAAGAAAGAAACTGAACTAGAAGAAATAAAGGAGTTGCTGATGGAGTATGAGGACATCATATTAGATAATGTACCTGAAGGATTACCACCTATAAGAAGTATCAATCATCACATGGATCTTATACCAAGAGCAAGTTTGCCTAACAAAGCAGCACATAGAATGACACCAACAGAGAATGAAGAATTGAATAGACAGATACAAGAGTTGTTGAGGAAAGGTTTGATCAGAGAAAGCTTGAGTCCTTGTGCAGTACCTACAGTACTAGCACTGAAGAAGGATGGATAATGGAGAATGTGTATTGATTCTAGAGCAATAAACAAGATCACAGTTAAGTATAGATTTCCTTTACCTAGGATGGATGATATCATGGAATGTTTGAGTGGAGCAAGATATTTCACAAAAATAGACTTGAAAAGTGGATACCATCCGATTAGAATTAGAGAAGGTGATGAATGGAAGACTGTTTTTAAGACAAATGAAGGACTGTATGAGTGGTTAGTGATGCCTTTTGGATTGACAAATGCACCGAGTACTTTCATGAGGTTGATGAATGAAGTCTTGAAGAAATTGTTGGGTAAGTTTGTGATTGTGTACTTGGATGATATTCTAATATTCAATAAGACAAAAGAAGAACATTTGTTGCATATTAGACAAGTTTTGCAGAGGTTGAGAGAGGAGAAATTGTTGATAAACATCAAGAAGTGTAGTTTCATGAAGGAAGAATTGGTATATCTAGGATTTGTGATTTATGCGAAAGGATTGAAGATGGACCCCGAGAAAGTGAGCAATTATTGAATGGCCTACATTGGAGAGCATTGGAGAAGTTAGATCATTTTATGGTTTGGCCAGTTTCTACCGGAAGTTCATTAGAAATTTCAGTTCAGTTTGTAACCCTATGACAAAGACAATGAGAGGTGACATAAAAGATTTCAAGTGGACATCAGAAGCAGATAAAAGTTTTGAGTTGTTGAAGCAGAAAGTAACAAAGCAACCTGTTTTGGCATTATCGGATTTCAATAAGGTATTTCAAGTTGATTGTGATGCTAGTGGAAATGTAATTGGAGCAGTGTTAATTCAAGAAGGTAGACCTGTAGCATATTTTAGTGAGAAGTTGAATGATGCAAGGAGAAGATATTCAGTTTATGATCAAGATTTCTATGCCATAATTCAATCCTTGAAGAAGTGGAGACATTACTTGTTGCCTAAGGAGTTTGTGTTGTATACAGATCATCAAGCTTTGTAGTATCTGAATAGCTAGGGAAAATTGAATCAAAGACATATGAGATGGGTAGAGTTCATGCAAAGTTATACTTTTGTGTTGAAACATAGGAGTGGTAAATCAAACAAAGTTGTCAATGCCTTGAGTAGAAGAAGAAACTTGTTGACAGAGATGAGAGTTGAAGTGTTGGGTTTTGATGAATTGAAGAACATGTATGAGAGAGACACTAATTTTGCAGAACCTTGGAAAGCATGTAAGGAACCTGTTGTGGCAAATAGGAGTAAGTGGTTAGACTATTTCATTCAGGAAGATATGTTGTTCAAAGAAAGTCAGTTATGCATACCTAGAAGTTCTATGAGAGATAATTTGATCAAGGAGAAGCATAGTGATGGATTGGCAGGACATTTTTGCATTGACAAGACAATGGCTTTGGTAAGTGAAAATTACTTTTGGCCTCAGATACATAAGGATGTTCAGAGATTTATGCAGAGTTGTAGAGTTTGTCAAGTTGCAAAGGGGAGTAGTCAGAACACTAGATTGTATAAACCTTTGACAGTACCGGAGAGACCTTGGGAAGACATAAGCATAGATTTTATAATGGGATTACGTAAGACACAGAGAGGATATGATTCAATATTTGTAGTGGTTGACAAATTTTCAAAGATGGCTCATTTCATACCTTGTAAGAAAATAATTGATGCAGTGCATGTAGCTGACCTATTTTTCAAGGAGATTGTGAGATTGCATGGATTACCTAGGAGTATAGTTTCAGACAGAGACACAAAGTTTGTTGGTTACTTTTGGAAGACACTTTGGAAAAAGATGAAGACAAATTTGAAGTTCAATTCTACTTTTCATCCACAAACAGATGGACAGATAGAGTTAGTGAATAGGAGTTTGGGAAACTTGTTGAGATGTTTGGCTGGAGACAAAACTGAGAGTTAGGACTTGATTCTTTCACAAGAAGAGTTTGCATACAATAATTCGGTGAATAGGAGTACCAGAAGAATACCTTTTGAGATTGTTACCAAAGTGAATCCTAGAGGAATTGTAGAATTAAGAGATATCAGTATAGAAGACAAGAGGAGTGTAGAAGTAGAAGAATTTGTAGATCATATGAAGACAGTGCATAATCAGGTGAAGAAGCATTTGGAGGACATGAACAGTAAATACAAATAGAAGGCAGATGAGAAGACAAGACATAAGGAATTCGAAGTAGGAGATGAAGTAATGGTGTACTTGAGAAAAGAAAGATTTCTAGTTAGGACATATAACAAGTTGAAGATTTAAAAGTTTGGACCTTGTAGGATACTCAGGAAATTTGATTCAAGAAATGCATATGAAATGGAATTACCAGAGATGTTGGGTATTTCACCTATTTTCAACATTGTAGATCTTTACCAATATCGTGAAGTAGAATTTAGTGACAGTATGGAAGAAGAGTTGAAGAAGCAGTTACCACAACAAGTACCGGAATAGATTGAAGACATTTTGGATAGCAGAGTTGGAAAAAACACTAGAGGAAGACAATACAAGGAATACCTTGTGAAGTGGAAAGGTAGACTAGAAGAAGATTCATCTTGGTTCTCCCCTAGCCCCAGCAAAGTGAGGGACTCACTTTTTCAATAACCTCAGATGTCTAATGTAGGAGCATCCCTGGTTCAAGAGGAATCTTGCATCAACCAAAAACATTTGTATTTCAGTTTGTTTGCATTTCAGTTCTTTCATTTTTTCAATTCAGTCAGTAGCAGTTTTCATCTTGTGGTATGGTTTTGGCATTTCACATCTTGCAGATCTAGACTTAGCATCTACATTCATTCATCTACAACATATCAAGAATTCAGAGCATTTGGATCAGTTACCAAAAAGATATCACTTTCAGAAGTTGATTGTTTCTCAGAGCAGAGCATTCTAACAGTTCCTGATAATCAGCTGAAGGAGAAGGCTTGTGGATCATTCCTTAACTTGCAGATCTCATTGACACATCATTCAATGTCCTTTGGTTCATGGTCAGCCTTCCCCAAGGGTCCACATGGTTTCATTCATTTGAGGAAGTGTTTTATGCATTTAGGTCCAACCTATCTATGAACACATTATAGCTCTTCATTGGAGTTTGTGACCTTCCTTGGCCGATGCAGAGGAATCTATTGGTCCGGAAATGATATATAAAGATGTAATAGATCCTTAGGAAAGTAGTTATGAAGTGATCAAGTTCATGATATAGTGATAGCTGATAATTTGGATTTTGTGCGAAGGGAGCTTCAAAGCCTTATCTTGCACATGTATGTAATCAGGCCCATGAGCCCTAATTGTAAGCCCGCATGTTGCCAGCGGATCTTTATTTTGAATTCTATGATATACTGATGGCTGAATCTACATTTGTTCCATATCTTTGAGTTGTTTCCATTGTGTTTACTCTTGCTGCTCTGTCCAGATAGTTCATTCTGTGAACCCTCCTACTGTGACTGCACCATGAACATATCTCACTCAATTCTTCATACCAGAGGTTCAAACTTGGAATATAACATCTTTAGACATGATTCTGAATAACTTCCAATCCATAGGTAAAGATATTCATTCTTCAAGAAATACAAAGCATTCTTCTAGACTGTTCTTCTGCATGTAATGCACTGTTTCTACTACAACACATTGTTATCACCGGAGGGGCTAATTTTTTCAATATCCTCAACAAAGTAAGAGCACAATTGACACCAATGGCAACATAGATATGTTGACATCAATGACAACACCGATTAGGCACATACTTGTAACAATCTCCCCCTTTTTCATTGATGGCAACATATGATGTGAAAAATTGAAAAGACCATCAAGACAAGATTCTCCCCCTTTCTCTTTACACAACTACATTCTTTCTCCCCCTAAGTTTTTCACATAATTTCTCTCCCCCTTTGACATCAATGGCAGAGGGCACATAGTTGCACGTTGTTGCTCTAATCCATTTAATTTACCTAAAACACTTAGCTACTCCCCCTGAGAGGTAGCCTTTAGAACATCAATCCGGATTAAGGAATGATACTTTGAGCTCTACTGGATTGATGCATTCCTATGCATCTTAGTTCCAGATAGGAGGGGTAATGACCCCTAGCTTTTCTTTGAGATACTCAAACGTATTTTTAGGTAGAGGCTTAGTGAAAATGTCTACAATTTGATCCTTTGTGGATACATACTCCAGCTTTACTTCATTCTCTATCACCTTCTCTCTCAAAAAGTGATACCTTATTGATATGTGCTTTGTTCTTGAGTGCATCACTAGATTCTTTGAAATGTTTATGGCACTTGTATTGTCACAAAGATTACATTGGATCTTCATACACAACTCTTATATCTTTCAAAGTCTACTTCATCCACAATACTTGAGTGCAACAACATGCTGCTGCAATATACTCTGCTTCTGTAATTGACAAGGATATTGAATCTTGTTTCTTGCTCAACCATGAAACCAATCTATTTCCCAAGAAGAAGGCACCTCCACTTGTTCTCTTTCTATCATCAACATCTCTAGCCCAATCTACATCTATATAAGCATTAAGAGTGAAATCATTGTCCTTTGGATACCATAAGCCATAATCTGAAGTACCTTTCAAATACCTCAGGATTCTCTTAACTGCCATCACATGTGATTCTTTTGGATCATCTTAAAACCTTGCAACAAGATAGACTACATGCATAATATCAGGTCTAGTTTGAGTTAGATAAAGCAATCCTCCAATCATGGATCTGTATTTTTTCTGATCAACCTTAGGTGATTCATCAGCTTTGCTCAACTTGCAACCAATCACCATGGGAGTACATATCAGTTTAGAGTCTTCCATCCCAAACTTCTTCAACAACTCTTTCACATTCTTAGACTGAGATATGAAGATTCCTTTATCTGATTGATTAATTTGCTGACCCAAAAAGAAATTCATTTCACCAAACATGGACATTTCAAATTCACTTTTCATCTCATTGGCAAACCTTATGTACATAGCTTCATTTCCTCCAAAGATAATGTCATCAACAAAGACCTCAACAATCAAGATCTGATCATCATTGATTTTTAAGTATAGATTGCTATTTGTAGTACCTTTACTAAATCCTAATTGCAATAAATACATGTCTAACCTTTCATACCAGGCTCTAGGAGCTTGTTTGAGTCCATACAATGCTTTCTTCAACTTGCATACCATATCACCTTGATTTGACAATTGAAATCCCTCTGGTTGCTCAATGTATACTTCCTCTTCTAATTCACCATTCAGGAAGGTAGATTTCACATCCATCTGATATACCTTAAAATCTTTGCGAGCTGCAAATGCCAGAAACATTTTGATTGTTTTAATCCGAGCTACTGGGGCAAAGGTTTCTTCAAAATCTATCCCTTCAATTTGAGAATATCCTTTACATACAAGTCTTGATTTATTCCTTACAACTTCTCCATTTTCATTCAGCTTGTTCCTAAAGACCCATTTAGTTCCAATAACATTTTTGTCTGCAGGTCTAGGAACTAATTCCCAAGTTTCATTCTTCTCTATTTGCAATAGTTCTTCCTCCATTGCCTTTACCCAATTTTCATCATTACATGCTTCATTCACAGTTTTTGGTTCAATATTTGAAAGCAAATAGTAATTGACTTGTTTTTCTACAATTTTTTTTCTTGTTAGCACACCTTTGTTCTTGTCACCTATAATCTGATCTTCAGAATGATTGATCCTTACATACCTGGGAGTCTTGACAACACTTTTTGGAGCCTCTTCTTCATCCTGACTGTCTACTTGCTTATCTTTCTCTTCAATTACTACAGGTTCATCTGGTTCATAACAACTCAGGTATGATATTCTTTCTTTTCCTTCATCTACCTTTGCATTTGCACTCTCAACAATCTTTTTGAACCTTTTGTTGTAGCACCGGTATGCCTTACTCTTGGTAGAGTATCCAAGAAATATTCCTTCATCACATCTTGCATCAAACTTTCCTAGATCTTCATCTCTCCTAATATAACATTTTCTTCCAAAGACTTTGCAATATTTTACTATGGGAATTCTTCCATACCACAATTCATAGGGAGTTTTAGTACCATTACCTTTCACTTGAACTCTATTTTGAATGTAGACAAAAGTGTGAATAGCTTCTTTCCAAAAGACTTCCGGTAGACCTTCTTCCTTCATCATTGTCCTAGCAACCTCTTGAACTATCCTATTCTTCCTTTCCACAACTACATTCTGCTAAGGAGTCCTAGGTGCAGACAACTATCTCTTTATCCCATGCTCTTCACAGAAAGTGTTGAATTCATTTGATGTGAACTCACCTCCTCTATCAGACCTCAAGCATTTGATCTCCAAATCTATTTCATTCTCAACCATTGCCTTGAAAGATTTGAACTTCTCTAGGGCTTCTGATTTATCTCTTAGAAAAGTAACCCAAGTCATTCTAGAATAATCATCAATATGCAACATGAAGTACCTGTCACCTTGTAGACTTCTCACCCTTGTAAGACTATAGAGATCTGTATGCACTAGATCCAACAAACTAGTAGAAATTTGTTCTTTGCTCTTGAAATTTGTCCTTATCTGGTTTCCCAACTGACATTCCCTACAAATTGAGTTGGAGGGTTTTCACAAGTTTTGGTAAATCTCTCATAGCTTGACTTGAGCTTATCTTTACCAAACTGTCAAAGTTATATGACACATCCTTCTATGCCACATCCAACTTTCATCTGCCTAAGCTAATAAACAATAATAATTAGTTCTTCTCAATTGATAGATGTTACCTTTTGTCTTCTTACCAGTAGCAATCACAGTTCCAGAACTTTCCATGATCTTGCACCCATTATCTTTGAATCTCAGATCATATCCTATGTCACACATCTGACCAACACTCAAAAGATTATGCTTTAAACCCTTCACATACATAACATTGTCAGTATTATACTTTCCATCAAATGAAATAGATCTTTTTCCACAAATCTTACCAGCTACATTATCTCCAAACCTAACCAGTCCTCCATCATACTTTTCCAAACTTACAAACTTACTTTTATCACCGATCATGTGATGTGAGTATCCACTATCAATAATCCATTCATCCTTATCTTTCTCAACCTGGACAGCCAAAGCACTTTCTTCTATTAGTTTTTTATCCTTCACATAGTTAGCAGAATTAGTAGACACAGGATCTTCTTTAATAGAAATAAACAAGCATTCATTTGCACTAGTGTTAGCATCATCAGATTCATCATTAGTCATCCCTTCATCACAAAAATCTCTAACATAGTAGTATTTCTTTGGGACTCTAGGCCTGCTCTCATGTTTCTTTCTATTTCTTTCAATTCTTTCAAGACATCTGGAAGCATAATGACCTACTTTACCACAAGAGAAACATTTGAAAGGTAATTTACCTTTTAACTTACTAGAACCTCTTTGAATCTTGTCAACAAAGTTGGCTTCAATTTCATCAAAGTCAACATCCACCTTGTATTTCTCAACTCTGGAGATCTCTACTGAAGTACTGGCTTTAAAAGCTGATTCAACTTTAGGTAGGGCATCACCAAATTCTCTCATCTCAAAGGCTGTAAGCTTTCCAAGTAACTGATCTCTGTCAATAGTTTTCAAAGTCATGAATTCTTTAATTGCAGCCACCTTGTGACTATATGACTTTGGTAGTGATCTGAGAATTTCCATCACAACTTCCTTATCACCGAGAGTTCCTCCCATACCCTTTATTCCAGTGACAAGTTCATCAACTCTGCATAAAAGTTGTTATGTTTTCATCTTCATTCATCTTCAAACCCTCATACTTCACTTTCAGACTTTGTAGCTTGGCTTCTTTTACAAAATCATCTCCTTCATACAGATTTTTCAGCTTATCCCATACCTCATTTGTAGTTTCAAGGTCCACAAATTTTGTTAGCACAGAGTCATTCAAGGAACTTAGCAAAGAATCCTTTGCTTTGACATCCACCTCATATTCTTTGATTTCATCTTCAGTTGTCAATCCATTTGGAGGCATGGTATATTTTGCTTCTGTAGCTTTCCATACTTTATAACCAAGACAAAGAAGATGGATTTTCATTCATGCCTTCCAAAGAGCATAATTTGTCCCATCAAAATGCATAACTTCCTTCTTATAAGACATCCTAGATCTTCCTCAAGTTGTTAGGCTTTCTTCAGAGGAACCTTGCTCTGATACCAATTGTTGAACTACACCAGACAACTGAGAGGGGGGTGAATCAGTTGTCCTAAAACTTTTAACCAAATATGATCATCAACTTATCAATTACTTATATTCAGATATAACCATGAAAGCATTAAATGAGAAGCTCAATACAAAAGCATACACAACATAGGAGACACCATATTTTTATGTGGAAAACCCTAAAAGGGAAAAACCACAATGGGTGTTAGCCCACAGAAATATATAAGTTATATCAATACCAAAAAATAGAGGCTCACTGCCCAAATTACTTACTACAAAGAAAGGCTCACTGCCTATGGATGGCTCACTGCCAAAGGGTGGCTCACTCCCAAAAGAAGGCTCACTGCCAAAGGGTTGAACTGAGTTAACAACATCTACTTTATGCCAAGGTTCAGTTCCATTGAAGTACAAACACCTATGCTCTGCTCTGCTACCTTACTTCACTTTATCTTCACATCATCGCACTTTAATACATTTTAATGATTCAATTACAAGTATTTATACACTACATCAACCTTGGAATGATCATCAAGGTTGGAATTACAATCATCAACCGTTGGAACAATCTCCAAGGTCAGCATTACATACATAAAATAGGTTTGGACCTAATACAAATCAAGCTAAGGAAAAGATGTAAGAATGTATGTAGATCACACCACGCCTTAGCTAGGACTCAAACACAATCTTCCATGCTACAACATGCTATCACAATCTTTGATGCATCTTCGCCAGTGACGAATTCAACCAAGTCAGCCAAGACTGATGTTAACACAAGTATTCTTAGGAACACGCTTCATGCACGATATGAATTACACCTTGTAGACCAATATGAATGTGGGATCATGATCAGGAGACATCCACAAGCACATTATAATCACCAAGAACAACTGCATGATCTCTAACATCTCTATCAACAAGATTCTTCAAACTGGAGCACAAAAACAACACTGCCAGCCACTGTCATGAGTAAAAGATAGCTTGCGGACCACCAAATCATGAACCATTACACTTGAAAGCATTTATCATCATCATAGACTTACTTCTAGAACCGCAGACCAAAATACTTCAATGTGGAGGAATGCGGAGCAAAACACTTTCTCCCTGTCACCACCAAACACATAGAAAAAGCTATTTTCACTCTGGTGAACATATCTCACTCAATTCTTCATACCGGAGGCTCAAACTTGGAATATAACATCTTCATACAGGATTCTGAATAAGTTCCAATCCACAGGTAAAGATATTCATTCTTCAAGAAATGCAGAGCATTCTTCTGGATTGTTCTTCTGCATGTAATGCACTGTTTCTACTACAACATATTGTTATCACCGGAGGGGCTAATTTTCTCAATATCCTCAACAAAGTAAGAGCACATTTGACACCAATGGCAACACATATATGTTGAAATCAATTACAACACTGATTAGGCACATACTTGCAACAAGTTCGTCTCAAGGTTAAGCCCTGACATCAAAACATCATTAGATGGGTAAGAATTCATTACATACTCAGAAGTGGTTACCCAAGCATGCCACATAGAGACACCAACCTGGCAGAGACAAGATAAGACTAAAGAAAACATGGAGATGGAGAAATTGAGACTAGAACTAGAATAATTAAAAATGTGGCAAGAAATCTTAGCAAAAGAAGGAGAAAATCAACAAAAGCAAAGACCTAACATTTGGTGTTCATATTGCACCAAATAAGGACACTTGTAGAATGAATGTCCAATGATAAAAGGTGAGAAGAAAGCTTCCACAATGAAGGTAGACCTAAAAATAGTCCCAGAAAGAAACAACATAGTATATTGCGAAATATGCAGAGACTGGGATGAACATGAAATAGAGGACTATCCCTCACAGTGTTTCAAACTAAGAGAGGATGATGATGAACATGAACCATGGTGCAATGCTCATTGCAAAAACAAGGGAAATAATGCAAACATGGAATATGTGAAAGGGCTTGCAGAAAGACCTCTATACATTCAAGATCATGGGTATAAACAACCTAATTGGGCTCACCAAAAAAATGTTAATAGTCTACAAAATACAAACACCAACCCTCCACCTTACATGAACAATTATAATAATGATGAAAGAGGGCGATATACTAGCTATAGAGGAGGAAGAGGCCGAGGAAGAGGTAGGATAAGGAGAGATGATGTGACTTGCTTTAAGTGCAGTAAGCATGGACACTTTGCAAATGAATGTTGGGGAGACAAGAAGAAACCGTGTGGGTTCTGCAGTAGTACTGAACATGACATATTCAATTGTGACAAGGTGCAAACCTATTGTAAGAATGATGCACCACAATATAAGAGTGATGAACTCCAAGGATTTAAAGGAGCATGCCTTATGTGAAGAGTACCAAAAGACCCATAGAAAAACTCAAGAAAATGTCAAAAAGAGAAGGATTATGAATTAGATGCCACTACCGATAGTTCATCACAAGATGAATACCAAATATACAAAGAAAAACTTAAACATAAAAAGAAAAACAAGGTAGTGGTAGTGACAAGGCAAGGAATAGACACCGCAAAGAAAAGTAATAATACAAGTGCAAAAGAAAGTGAGGGATAAGAAGAAGATTTCTTCCCTAGCAAATAAAACATGATCAAATCATAAAACAAGCGAAGAGAACAATGAAGAAAGAGTAACATAAAGAAAAAGAGAAAGAAAATTTCTTTATAGAACATGAAGTAAGAATACTTAAACAATTGATACAGATGGCTAGAAAAGATAATCCCTAGGAAAAATTCAAGCAATTTAACAACTACTGGAATAAATAGAAAACCTTGCACCACAAATTAGGAAAATTGGGAAAATAGATAGAACATGGAAGAAACATCCCATAATAATTATAGTAAGCATTATCCACAAGAGAGTGAAAAATGTAATGGTTGATCTAGGTTTAGACATCAACATGATCCCAAAAAGGGTATGGGAACAAATGGGGAAGCCTAAGTTACATGAAACACCTTATAATATTAGCCTGGTAGATGGTTCTAGGATGACAACATTAGGGACATGGAAGAGTGTAGAAGTCAGTGTGATGAGAGTAAAATTGATCATAGACATGGACGTGGTAGCAATCAAAGAGACACTAGACTCTCTCATTGCCCTATTAGGGTTAAGATGGTTTGTGGATGCCAATGGTATTGTAGACTCTAGAAAGGAGGAAATTTCATTTGCGGATGATCACAAGATAGTCCATATACCTTTGGGAGAGAATAATGACAAGACATATACAAAAGAATTCAATCCGGAGGAGTATACTAAGAAAGATAACAAAAATCTCTCCTCAATCAATAAACTTCCTATAAATGAATTTGCATAAGAGCCTAACTATGAGGGGGAGATTGAACTTGAAACAAACCACTACAACACAAATAGTGAGGATGTCTTAACAACCTGGCTACAAGAAGAACCAGAAATTCATACCCATAGAGTCAAGAGTACTAGAAGGGTTTATATGGTGAGACTAATGAAAGAAATGTCACCACAATTTACCACAAAGGAAGCTATCACACCACAAGAAGAATGTGGAGAACCAAACATACACATAGAAAGTACATTCCAAAAACTAGACCAAATAAACAATATTTTGAAGGGCATATCACATATCAAGCTACCGAAATATTCAAGAGTAGAAACTTGACTGCATACTTGTCACAAATGGAGCAAACCTTTGAGAATGAAGAGATAATGCTAGAATCACTAAACCAAACACTACTATGCAATGTTGCCAGTTGATGGAATACACATAAGAAGAATTTCCATCACTAGATGGTACTAAAAATTCTAATCCAAACAAGATACATGGTAGAAGAAGGGGAATATGAGGAAATCCCTAAGTATGATGGTAGTAACCATCTGGAAGAACATATAAAAACATGCATATGGGCATGGAAGGCTATAAATGAATATGATGATACATTATACATACAACTATTTTATTGGACACTTACATCGGTAGTCCAAACCTGGTACATTAACCAATAAAGAAGGGTAGAAACAAAACATTGGGATGAATTGAAGGAAGACTTCTATCACACATTCTCTTTTTGGGATGAAGATGAGCATATCCATATCGCATTAGTAAAAATAAAGGAAATAATATTCATACCTCATGAGGGAAGAGAGGAAAATATATCACAAATTAGTTCTCCACCACTGTGGAGCGAAGGAATATGGAAATATATTAAGTGGTTGGATAAAGAAACAAACCCCACTGCACACACATGTTAAAAAACTATGTAAGAAGATAATGAAGATGTAGAAAACTTGGAAATAGAGGTGCAAGAAGGTGAAAGGGAGCTAGAATTACGTGTGGAACCTAAAGAAAAATACTACAATCAACCTATCAAACTAAGAGAAAAGATTGTAGCAAAGGAAGCAGAACCTAAACTAGCTATTTAAATAGGGGATTATTGGAGTGGAAATGTGGTAGCACAAGTAGTAGAAATTCTAACTAAATTTGAAGGTTTATTCCCTAGAACATTCATAGACATGAAAGGGATTAAAGAAGAAGAAGGTATAATGCAAATTCAGTTAAAAGGAGAAAAACCTATAAGGAAAAGACCATACAGGCTTAATCCTAATATGAAAAAGGTAAAAACTGAACTAGATAAAATGCTAGCAGCAGGCATAATCAAACCTATCAAAGATACAGAATGAGTAAGCCCTATGGTAGTACAAAATAAGAAGACATGAGAGATAAGGATATGTGTGGATTATAGAGAACTTAACAAGGCATGCATGCATGACCTTTCCCTACCCCATTCACTAAAGAAATACTAGAGTCAGCAGCTGGGAAAGAAATATATTCCTTCACTGAAGGATTCTCAGGATACCATCAGGTAAAGATTAGAGAAGAGGACCAACCAAAAACAACATTTGCATCAGAATTTTGGTCCTATATGTATACAGTAATGCCATTTGGATTGAAAAATATACATGCGTTATTTAGCAGGATAATGATGAATGCCTTTAAGGATTTTATACATGACTTCCTAGAAGTGTACCTCGATGACTGGACAGTGTATGGGTTGGTAAATGACCATAGACAAGAACTAAGAACAATGTTAAATAGATGTAGGAGCATGCATATATCCTTGAACTTGAAGTACATGTTTATGGTACCCTTTGGTACCTTATTAGGCCATATTATTTGTAAAGAAGGGTTAATGGTGGACCCCCTTAAAGCGACATTGATAATGACACTTCCCCCATCGAAGACAACATCAGAAGTGAAAACATTTATGGGGTATACCAGTTATCACCACAAATTTATTAAGGGATATGCAGCAGTGGCATCACCCCTAGAAGAACTTATCAAAAAGAAAATTGGTAAGAATGTGGAATGGAGCAAAGAATGTCAAAAATCTTTTGGCACATTAAAGCAAAAGATAGTGGAGACGCCTATATTGATATTCCCTGATTGGATTATACCATTTTATGTACATGTAGATGCATCAGGGATAGCAATAAGAGCGGTATTGGCACAACCCAAGGGAGATAAGGATCATCTTGTAGCATTTTCTAGTAGGAAATTGTCAAAAGCAGAAAGCATGGAACATACAGACCCCTGCTACTCTGGGTGATGCATAGAATACACACATAGAGATAGAAGGACAAATACAAATGCTACAAATGTCAAAGAAGCAATGGGATACAACTCTGACACAACTCAAATTAATATACAAAAACATCCTACCCTTGGACTAGCACAACATGTCTTGAGGACAAGACATAGTTTCAAAAAGGGGGGATGGTGTTGGCAACATATTAGGAGCAAGAGCAGTCACCACAAGGTAGCGCAGAGGACCTGCGAAGCATTAGGCCAATAGGGTAAGAATATAGAAAGGTGTCACACAAAGGACACCCCTATATATGTTGGAAATATGCAGCCATATAGACTAATTCTACATAACCCAATAAGGGATTTAATGTGCAACAATAACTAGAAATCCATATGCAAAATAAATAGACAATCATACCATTAATGGTGACACAAGATATACCTTAAGAAAACCCTCCATGAGTGAAAAACCCAACTTCCAAAAGCATCTAGATCTCTCATGTATTATTCAACAATAAAGATTACAATACATATGCAGATATCACTTATGAAACATCAAGCTCTCTACCTGCACTGCATGTGAACAAGCATGTAACCACACATCAAATGCCTTGCTTCGAACCCTCACAAATGCAACCTACAAGAGATGCTCAAACAAGCTAAACCTAGCCAAAGGCAACAAGCCCTCACGTCACTCTCTACAACAACTACCCATGTGTTTGCTTTTATAGACATAAGCTCCCACAAATACAACATGTGGTATGGTAAAACCATCTTCCCCAAAACCATGAGTCTACAAAACCATTGACCCCCCATATTTGATTATTGGTACTAAGTTTTCCCAAATAATCAAATAATTACAAATAAATAAATAATTAACCCAATATTACATACAACGTTTACACGTGGCACTAAATAAATATTTAATGTGGATAAACACATCACATGGATGCACCACAAATAAATATTTATTTTACATAATAAAATAATACCAATGTTATGCAAGGTGTACAACACACCTACTCCAACATTCTCTCACTTGTTGTATACATTGCATAAGGGATCAAAATGTAAACTCAAAACATCAAGGGAAACCATCCATGTGCTCCAAGATACTTGCAACAATAATCAAGGTGTCCACCATCTCAAACAAGAATCCCCTCATCCTCCATCTATCCAAACCATGAAGAATAAGATCCTCCAAAGAGATGCCACACTAAATTGTCACATAAAAGAAAGAAACCCACATGAACTGATATCCAAATACAAGCACCAAATCCAATGGTAACAAATAGGCTTGACTAGCTACAAGAATCAATCACCATAGCTGAAATAGCAACCACAGCTAGTTGCTAATACATCAACTAACCATACCTCCAAATTAAGGTATACAAAAGATAACAAGTAGACCTTATGCCAACAACATATCCAACTCAAATCATAATGACAAAAAGTCCCTATATATACTCAATCCTTCATAAAGAAGTCCTCCAAGGTAATAACACAAAACATGCGATAAAAAACCTCAAAACCCTCCATACTACAGCATAATGAGAACATTCAACAAAGGAATCATATACATCATGAAACTCCCATTGCATGAGTAAATGTCAAATCTAAAAATAGATCAAGGCATCCAAAGATCCACTAATAACACTCACATAGAAGATGTGGCTAAATCCTCTATCACATAGTGTCAAAGAACACACACATAGACATGCAAAATCTGCAAACTAAATAACTGCAACATAACTCTCCTCAATTCCATATCTCTCCCAAATCCTCCACATCATAAGAGAAAGAAGTCAAAGAGACTCAAAAGATCCATACACATCTCAACTCCAATGTCATGTGAACATAAATATCTAGGAAGAAGAATAAGACCAGTCAAGAGAGAACCTACAAATCATAACCATGTCCTTCTATCCACACTAATGTGCTATAACTATGAAAAGTATGATCTCTTTTACAACCCAAACAACCAGAAGCCACCTCAACATCCAACAAATCAAGATGCAATCCTCTCAACCCAATAAAAGATTTAATGTGCAACAATAACCAAAAATCCCTATGCAAAAGAAATAGACAATCATACTATCAATAGTGACACAAGATATACCCTGGGAAAACTCTCCATGAGGGAAAAACCCAGCCTCCAAAATCATCTATCTCTCATGTATTATTCAGTAATGAATATTATAATACATATGTAGAGATCACCTCTGAAACATCAAGCGTTCTACCTGCACTCCATGTGAACAAGCATGTAACTGCACATCAAATGCCATGCTTCAAACCCTCACAAATGCAACCTGCAAAAGATACTCAAACAAGCTAAACCCAACCAAAGGCAACAAGCCCTCACCTCACTCTCTACAACAACTACTTGTGTGTTTGCTTTTATTGACATAAGCTCACACAAATACATGTGGTATGGTAAAACCATCTTCCCCAAAACCATGAGTCTACGAAACCATTGACCCTCCACATTTGATTATTGGTACTAAGTTTTCCCAAATAATCAAATAATTACAAATAAATAAATAATTAACTCAATGTTACATACAACTTTTACAAGTGGAATCAAATAAATATTTAATGTGGATAAACACATCACATGGATGCACCACAAATAAATATTTATTTTACATAATAAAATAATACCAATGTTATGCAAGGTGTATAGCACACCTACTCCAACAATATATTGTATATAGATATGTATGTAACAATAAGAAAGAAATAAGAGAGATGTGAGGATAATAGAGTGATATATGTATAGAGCATAGACATAGACTTGCCTCTTGTTTATGATTATATATATATATATATGGAGATATAAGGAGTATTGTCTATGATAATGAATGTTCTATATTGTTTTATATGTTTACTTGCATGTAATTCTATCACATCATGATATCTCTTTTTTGTATGTACTTCTCTTCTATCACTGTTACTGCTGGGGTATAAACAGACTACATAAGAGTAACCTAGGTTTAGATTTATGGACCGTATCCTAATTTATCTTGCTAACACTTCCTAAGATTAATCACCTTATTCTTTTCTTATTGCATATGCAACTTTGAAATCCAAAATACATAACCATCTGAAAGTATATCTGTCATAGGCTCTTAAAATTTTTTTAACAACACTTGCTAAATTGAGTTATGTAAAATGATAGAACCTAATCTATACTAAACGACTAAGGAGGACAAAGAGGAGAGATGTTTTAATAAAAAGATTAATCATATTACTAATAATGATTGATGTTTTAGTTCAATGGGAAACATAGTCATTGCTTGAAGAAAAATGCAAACACTAATGTAAATATAATAAAGAGAACTAGCACCACAACTTTTCATACAAATGCAATGCATAAACTCAAGAATCTTCACACAATTATGTCTACTTGAATAATCCATGATTGTTCAAAGACATCACATATATTATTGTGAAAAGCTTTCCACAAGACTTGAGAAAATTTTATAATTACTTCTACAACTTACTAATCACAAAGAACAATACATCAAACATAACTAAATATAGAGAGGTTGTTTTATTTCAGTGGTACAATAAGATAGCTTAAATCAATTGGAATAATTGGAATGAAAGGAAATGATAAGAATGTTAAAGAGGATTTCAAAACATCTTTTTAATTTTTTAAGGTAGAAAATGGTACAATAAAGTAGCTGAAAGACCATTTCAAAACATCTTTTTAAATTTTTAAAGTAGAAAATGGTACAATAAAGTAGTTGAAAGACCATTTCAAAACATCTTTTAAATTTTTTAAGATGGAAAAGAAAGTGATACAATAAAATATCATAAATGAAAGGGACGTTAAAGACCATTTCAAAATGTCTCATCGTAACTCCATTGCTTATGTGCAATTTTAATTGTGCAATGATTCAGACATTTCTTATAATTCCACATATGCTTTTGGAAGGATAGTTTCATGTTTGTTAGCGATGGTGGGGATGGAGCTATGACCTCTGTGAAGTTCTTCAGGTTGGGTTGTCTTTCTATTTTTACACAGCAAGGAATCACATGATGTCGTCTTGAACTGTAGTGAATGGTCTAGATTATGAAGGCAAATAAATAGCCATTTCCTAAGTAGTACAGCTTCTCTCTTGACTCTACCCCATTCACTAGTCTCCTCTTTTTATATGGGATGCAAATTGCGATCATGGGATTCTGCCTAGAAACATGTTTTCATTGAAAAAAAATTATGGATTTGATCATTGTGTCTTTTAGTGGCCACTAGCATAAAGAAACTAATATATTTTGATCTCACTTGCTTACATATACTTGAAGATCAAATTTGATCTTGTTCTTTTGTAGCAAGTTGAGTCAAAGAGCTGTCTTGATGTGCCTAGATTATGACGTGGCAACATTGTATGCAATCTTGAGTAATTTGTAAAGCTCTTTTTTAAAATTTTTGAAGGTTGTTGGTCAGTTTGGGACTCATTCCTACTATAAATGCTAGAATTTATAATGATCAAGAAAATTCTAAGTCATTAATCCATTTAGTTCATACTTGGCTTTAACCTGCTATCAAGAATTAGAAGCTACCCAGCTAGTTATTGATATGTTTGAGAAAATCATTGCTCAAAGAAAAACTCATGTTGTTTGATTAAAATATCATGAGTCCCTCTTTAGTATTGGAAGAAATCATGGTGAATTATTTTTTGTATTCTATGAGAAACTTAATCAAGTTGTCTTGAACATCCCTAAGCATCTAAGGTCAAAAATGTCAATTTGTGTAAGCCTGTTTTGTGAGTCTTTTGATCATGATTTTTGTTTCCTCTTAAAAGAGATGAATCCTATGAACCTCCAACAAGCCTAATATTAGGCAAAGCTGTGGATGAGGTCATCAATGCACGTCATAATTTTTAACTCCTTATATACAAAGATGTTGATGAGGATTTGTATTATTTTGATATGTTGGTCACAGTGGTTGATGATTTAGAGGATGTAGTTGCTATCTATCATGATCCTTTTGCGTAGTCTAAGAGTTGCCAACTACTACATATAGAATGTGTCACAGAAGAAATTTTGAATAAAGAGATCAATGATGTAATTGATGATGTTGGTTCAACATGGTCTCAAGATTTTGCATGTGAAATTGGGAGTTCGTGTGATTTTAGTAGTATTTCATACAATGAGTTATAGTGACATAGATTTTAAAACATGCGGGCATACTAAAGAATTTTTCTCCTCACCTAAGGTGCCCCGACTTTCTTATTTTGGTGTATATAATCTGAATTATAGTGATGAGTTAGGTAACAATGAGTCTGTGTCTTTTGAATTAAGCACTAAACATCCTTGTTCCAATCAAAAAGATGTATATGTTGATCCAGTCAGTGAGTTTGAGTTTGCCAACATTTAATGGGATTTGAGTGTTGATTGTGCAGTCACGGTAGGAGGGTTCATAGAATGAACTATCCGGACCATGTAGCAAGAGTAAACACAATGGAAACAATTAAGAAATGGAACAAATGTAGATTCAATCATTCAATATATCAAAGAATCCAAATACAATCTGGTCAGCAACATGCGGGCTTACAACTAGGGCTCAAAGGCCTAATTACATACATACGCAAGATAAAGCTTTGAAGCTCCTTCGCACAAATCCAAACTATCAATCTTCTAAATCATCTAAACTGCTTTCCTAAGGATCTGTTACATCAATATATATCACTTCCAGACCAATAGATTCCTTTGCGTCATCCAAAAGAGATCCAGAACCCCGATGAAGAGGTGTAACGTGTGTTCTTGGATAGATCAGACCTATCAGCTTGAAAATACTTCTCCAATGGATACAATGAAGTGCGGACCTATGAGGAAGGTTGGCCATGAACCAAGGAACATTGTAGAATGAGTCACAAGGATCTGTAAGTCAACCAATGCTCCCAATCCTCTCCTTCAGCTGATTACTCATGGCTGTCAGAGAACTCTGCACTGAGAAAATAGAGGATCTTCTAATAGTGATATCTTTCTGGTAACTGATCCAAATGCTCCAAATTCTTAATATGATGTAGATGAATGAATTGAGATGCTAAGTCTAGATCCACAAGGTGTGAAATGCTGAAACCGGACCATAAGCTGAGCTGCTTCTGACTGAATTGCCTAAATTGAACTAGGAAATGAAAGAACTGAAATGCAAATGCAAATGTTTTTGGTTGATGCAAGATTACTCTTGAACCAGGGATGCACCTGCATCAGACATCTGGGGTTATTAAAAAATTGAGTCCCTCACTTTGTCAAGGCTAGGGGAGAACCAAGACGGTCCACCTCAACCTGAGAAATCCATGATGAATCTTCTTCCAGTCTGCCTTTCCACTTCACAAGATATTCTTTGTATTGTCTTCCTCTGGTGCTGCGTCCAACTCTGGTATCCAAAATGCCTTCAATTTATTCTAGTACTTGCTGTGGTAACTATTTCTTCAGGTCTTCTTTCATGCTGTCACTGAACTCTGCTTCATGATACTGGTAAAGGTTTGCAATGTTGAAAATAGGTGAAATACCCAATGTCTCTGGTAATTCCACTTCATATTCATTTCCTGAATCAAATTTCTTGAGTATCCTACAAGGTCTAAACTTCTTCATCTTCAACTTGTTATATGTCCCAACTAGAAATCTTTCTTTTCTCAAGTACACCATCACTTCATTTCCAACTTCAAATTCCTTATGTCTTCTCTTCTCATCTACTTTCTCTTTGTACTTACTGTTCATGTTCTCCAAATGCTTCTTCACCCAATTATGCACTGTTTTCATGTGATCTACAAATTCTTCTACTTCTACACTCCTCTTGTCTTCTGTACTGATATCTCTCAACTCTGCAACTCCTCTAGGATTTACTCTAGTAACAATCTAAAAAGGTGTCCTTCCAGTACTTCTGTTGACTGAATTATTGTATGCAAATTCTTCTTGTGAAAGAATCAAATCCCAACTTCCTATCTTCTCTCCAACCAAACATCTCAACAGGTTTCCCAAACTTCTATTCACTACCTCTGTCTGTCCATCTGCCCGTGGATGGAAAGATGATCTAAACTTCAAATCTATCTTCATATTTGTCCAAAGTGTCTTCCAAAAGTAACCAACAAACTTTGTATCTCTATCTGAAACTACTCTTAGGTAATCCATGCAATCTCACAATCTCCTTGAAAAATAAGTCAGCTACATGCACTGCATCAGTTGTCTTCTTGCAAGGTAAGAAATGAGCCATCTTTGAAAATCTATCAACCACTACAAATATTGAATCATGCATTCTCTGTGTCTTAGGTAATCCCAGTACAAAATCCATGATTATATCTTCCCAAGGTCTCTCCGAAACTATCAAAGGTTTATACAATCCAGTATTCTGACTACCTCCTTTTGAAACTTGACAAACTCTATAACTCTGCACAAATCTCTAAACATCCTTATGTATCTGAGGCCAAAAGTAATTTTCACTTACCAAAGTCACTGTCTTGTCAATGCCAAGGTGTCCTGCCAATCCACCACTATGCTTCTCCTTGATCAAATTATCTCTCGTAGAACTTCTAGGTATGCATACCTGACTTCCTTTGAACAACATATCTTCCTAAATGAAATAGTCTAACCACTTACTCCTATCTATCACAACAAGTTCCTTACATGCTTTCCAAGGTTCTACAAAATCAGTGTCTCCTTCATACATGTTCTTCAATTCATCAAAACCTAACACTTCAACTCTCATTTTTGTTAACAAGTTTCTTCTTCTACTCAAGGCATCAACAATTTTATTTGATTTTCCACTCCTATGCTTCAAGACAAAAGTATAACTCTACATGAACTCTACCCATCTCATATGTCTCTGATTCAACTTACCTTGACTATTCAAATATTGCAAAGCTTGATGATATGAATATAACACAAACTCCTTAGGCAACAAGTAATGTCTCCACTTCTTCCGAGCTTGAATTATGGCATAGAACTCTTGATCATAAATTGAATATCTTCTCCTTGCATCATTCAACTTCTCACTAAAATAAGCTACTGGTCTACCTTCTTGACTTAACATTGCTCTAATTGCATTTCCACTAGCATCACAATCAACTTAAAATACCTTGTTGAAATCTGGTAATGCCAAAATAGGTTGCTTGGTCACCTTCTACTTCAACAACTCAAAACTTTTATCTACTCTAGATGTCCACATGAAATCTTTTCTATCACCTCTCATTGTCTCTGTCATGGGGTTACAAATTGAACTAAAATTTTTGATGAACATCTGGTAAAAGTTAGCCAAACCATGAAATGATCTAACCTCTCCAATGCTCTCTAGTGTAGGCCACTCAACAATTACTTTCACTTTCTCAGGGTCCATCTTCAATCCTTCTGCAAAAATTACAAATCCCAGATATATCAATTCTTCTTTCATGAAACTACATTTCTTGATGTTTATCAGTAATTTCTCTGTTGGAATCATTTGTTGTTGTGCCAAAAGCTTGAGCTGTCAATGCTTGTTACAAACGGTAGACTTAACCTAGATCCACGGGAGGCTCACTGCCATGTCACAAATCCTGAGGTCAGCATTGAACACCTCACTGACAAGGGGGCAGCTCACTGCCAACAATCCCCTCTAAATGCAACCCGAGGGATTCGAACCTGTGACCCATGGCTCTGATACCAATTGTTGGAATCGTTTGCCATTGCACCGAAAGCTCGAGCTGTCAATGCTCACTACAAATGCCAGACTTAATCCAGATCCACAGGAGGCTCACTGCCATGTCACAAATCCCTAGGTCAATGTTGAATGCCTCACTAACAAGGGGGCAGCTCACTGCCAACATTCTCTTCTCTCAACCTTTGAAAAACTTGTCTAATATGCCACAAATGTTCTTCTTTTGTCTTACTGAAAATAAGAATATCATCCAAATATACAATCACAAACTTACCCAAGAATTTCTTTAGAACTTCATTCATCAACCTCATGAAAGTACTTGGTGCATTTGTTAATCCAAAAGGCATCACTAACCACTCATACAATCCTTCATTTGTCTTAAAAGCAGTCTTCCATTCATCACCTTCTCTGATTCTGATTTGATTGTATCCATTCTTCAAGTCTATCTTTGTGAAATATATCGCTCCACTCAAACAGTCCATGATATCATCCATCCTAGGTAAAGGGAATCTATACTTAACTGTGATCTTGTTTATTGCTCTGGAATCAGTACACATTCTCCATTCTCCATCCTTCTTCGGTGCTAGCATTGTAGGTACTGCACAAGGACTCAAACTTTCTTTGATCAAACCTTTCCTCAACAATTCTTGTATCTGTCTATTCAATTCTTCATTCTCTGTCGGTGTCATTCTATGTGCTACTTTGTTAGGCAAACTTGCTCCTGGTATAAGGTCCATGTGATGACTGATACTCCTTACAGGTGGTAATCCTTCAGGTACTTTATCTAATATGATGTCTTCATATTCTATCAAAAACTCTCTTATCCCATCCAGTTCAGTTTCTTTCTTCACCACTTCAGGTTTCTTAGGAATCAAGGCATAACATAGACTTTCCTATTTCAAACCATCCAAAAATTTCCTTCCATCTAACAAATAGACTCTAGCATTTCCACATACCATATTTTTAGGATCATCTTCTAAAGGAATCAAAGTAATTCTTTTTCCATTTGCTGTGATAGTATATGTATTCTTTCTTCCATCATGCATAGCTTTTCTATCATACTACCAAGGTCTACCCAACAAGATATGACAAACATCCATAGGCATAATATCACACAAGACTTCATCATGATAAGAGCCAATATGAAATTTCACCAAACATTGCTCACTCACCAGCACCTTATGATCATCCTGAATCCATGCTATCTGGTAAGGCTTAGGGTTTTTCAATCTTTCCAACTTCATCTTAGTCACCATCTCCTCTGAAACTAGGTTATCTAAACTACCACTATCAATTACAACTTTACAACACTTACCTCCGGATTTGCATCGGGTTCTGAATAGACGTTTCTTCTATGATGGTTCTTCATTTGTCTCTATTTGAAATAGTGCTCTCCTCATCACCAATGATTCTCCTTTCTCCGGATTGCCAATTGAACTAGGTGATTCGACAAGTTCTTCTTCAACATAGGCTACTCTTCCATTGTTTTATGTTTTCTTGCTTGTACTACCCTGATTGCATTCAAATGCTCTATGTCCTTCACCTCCACACTTAAAACAAGTAGCTCTGAATGTTCTCTTATCAAATCCTCTTCCTTCTCTTCTGTATCCTTCATTCCGGTATGCACCAAGGTTTCCTCTTCGGTAAAAATTTCTGTCATCTCTCCGGTAAGCATTATTATCTCTGTCATCCTTTCTAACTGGGCTGTCAAACTTGTTATGTTCCAGATAAGATATGTCTCCTCCGAAAAATGTCCTACCTCTCAAAAATTTACCTCCTCTGCCTCTCTGTCTCTGATCATGTTTCTTATTCAACTTCACTTCAACTTTCAGTGCAAATTGATATGCTTCTTCCAAAGATGCCATCCTTATCAAACTTAGTTCTTCTTGAATGTTCAATCTTAGTCCATTGATGTATCTAGCCACTTTCTCCTTGCTTGCTTCACTATGTCCTATCTTTATGATTATCTTATGAAATTCTTCAGTGTATTCTTTCATAGATTTCTCCTTTTGTCTCAGGTTTTGCAATCTTTTCAACAGCTCCAACTCATAGTTAGCAGGTATGAACTGATTCTTTAACTTTGTCACCATTTGGTCCCACTTTGTAATCTTTTCTTTTCGTCTTCTATTTCTTTCCAACTGAACTTCTTTGCACCATATAGCAGCATGTCCTTTCAACTTGGTCTTTGCAAATTTCACTTTCTCTGGATCTTCCATCTCCTCATATTCAAAGTATTCTTCCATATCATTTATCCAATCAATCAACTCTTCTGGATTCAAATTACCAGCATAATTCGGCACATCAACTCTAGGTCTTTTCCCAATCTTTGAGATAGCTCACAACATCTTTATCTGATCTGATTCTTCTTCTTCATGACCTTCTAGGGTTTCGCTAGTTTGTTCAGTAGATTTAAATTCTTCTTCATCATCACTTTCAATATTAGGTCTAGGTGTCAATCCTCTTCACCTATCTTCTTCAACAACATCTAATAAAATTCGCATTGTTCTCATCAATTTCATCATCTCATCCATTCTATTAGCCATTGTACCAATAGGAGGAACTCTTCATGGTGGCATCTTCCTAGGATCAAGTGCAAACTACCTTAGGTTTGACGATCAGGCTACAAGCAACAATTGCCTCTCAATCGGCGATTGGTTGTGTACAAGTAACCTGCCTTGGATCGGTGATCTACTTACAACAAGATCTTACGGACTCCCCTTTGCCAATTCGTTCCAAAGAATTGAACTTTCACTCTGATACCACTTGGTGCAGTCATGGTAGGAGGGTTCATAGAATGAACTATCTGGACTATGTAGCAAGAGTAAACACAATGGAAACAACTTAAGAAATGGAACAAATGCAGATTTGGTCATTCAATATATCAAAGAATCCAAATACAATTTGGCCGGCAACATGCGGGCTTACAACTAGGGCTCAAAGGCCTAATTACATGCATGCACAAGATAAAGCTTTGAAGATCCTTCGCACAAATCCAAACTATCAATCTTCTAAATCATCTGAACTACTTTTCTAAGGATCTGTTACATTAATATATATCACTTCCGAACCAATAGATTCCTCTGCGTGCCAAAAGAGATCCAGAACCCTGATGAAGAGGTGTAACGTGTGTTCTTGGATAGGTCGGACCTATTGGCTTGAAAATCCTTCTCCAATGGATACAATGAAGTGCGGACCTATGAGGAAGGCCATCCACAAACCAAGGAACATTGTAGAATGAGTCACAAGGATCCGTAAGTCAACCAATGCTCCCAATCCTTCTCCTTTAGCTGATTACTCATGGTTGTCAAAGAACTCTGTACTGAGAAAACAGAGGATCTTCTGATAGTGATATCTTTTCGGTAACTGATCCAAATGCTCTGAATTCTTGATATGATGTAAATGAATGAATTGAGATGCTAAGTCTAGATCTGTAAGGTGTGAAATGTTGAAACCGGACCACAAGCTGAGCTGCTTCCGACTGAATTGCCTGAATTGAACTGGGAAATGAAAGAACTAAAATGCAAACAAACTAAAATGCAAATGCAAATGTTTTTGGTTAATTTAAGATTACTCTTGAACTAGGGATGCTCCTGCATCAGTTGATGGGAGAAAAGAGGAATCACCCATGTTTTTAAAATCTTGAAGATCTAAAATATGCAGCTCGTTCTAATTACATACCTGATAAAAATTGTACTTAGAAAATTTATGCACCTAGGTATATTCATCTAACTCATGTGATTAGAGGCATCTATGTTTCATACCAATTTGTATCATGGGGGATTGTATTTTCCAATGTTTGTTGTTTGTTATAATCAAGAACTGTGTGATCATGATATGAACAATGGTGCTCATGCTTGTAATGAACATATGTAATGTATGAGTCATTTGGTTCAAAGTAATGGTGTACCATGCTCATCGTTATTATTTCTTCTTAATATATCATCAACTCATTCAAATATTTAGGTTTTTGAGAATTTTCATATTTCAGTTGAGTAAGGTACATACCAAGATGAAGAAGTGCAAGTCAACTAAAAATTATGTTTTTGACTGAGGCAAGCTATAATGTTCATTAAATTGTTTATGGCCATGAGCAATATATTTTCTTCACAAGGATTAACTTACAATATTTCTCTATAATGTCCCATTTTTGTGCATAATCAGTTTGAGAACAATTAGCCTATTTTTTTAGTTTTCCCGTAGGCTAATTGGTGGTGCAAGAGAGAGTTCCAACTTTCTTGGAGAGAACAGATATGAACAAGCAATGATTTTATTCATGGAAGTGAGTTTAGGATATCTTAGTGAGCCCCATGACACTTTTAGGAGCACTCTACACTTCTTGGAGAAGTCGTCTATTTTTAGAAAGCACCAAGTTGCATACAATTCATCACCCTAAACCCTAAGGGGATAAATCAACAAGGCAACTTATGTGTAACTATTTGGTAAAAACGTATTTAAGTTGTGCTTTCAGAGGCACTAGGCATAAGGAGGTTATTTAAGTAATATTTTATTTCCTCAAGTGAGTTATATAAGGAGGTTTTGAGCTCATTGTTGAGGTTAGACTTGATATGATATTTTGCTTCTACATTTGAGTGAGAACCTGTGTTCCTCTCATATTTTCTTGAGGACAAAAACCCTCTTGAAGCTAGCAGTTTCGGGGACGAAAACCCTCCCAGCTGGAATTGGTGGTTTCATACAGAAATCACATTTGAGCTGAATGGGAAGATTTAGTTTTCTATTGATCATACTTGGTTTTGATGCAAATTTTAGAGTATGGTATTGCTTAGATTTATAAGTTTGATTTATTTTTGGAAGAATAATACTTTTGGGAGATTGTGTTGCATACACATGAGGTTGTACTAATCTTTGGCACTAAATTTGTGTTAAGGGAGCTCACAACATTTCCCTTTTGTTGTCCGTACTTCCTATTCATATTATAGTCTCTTGTTTTGATGGCTAAATATTGTTGTGAAGGAGCTAAATTGGGGAAGATCCCTTCTTTAA
Source organism: Cunninghamia lanceolata (assembly GCA_027924645.1). NCBI lineage: Eukaryota > Viridiplantae > Streptophyta > Pinopsida > Cupressales > Cupressaceae > Cunninghamia > Cunninghamia lanceolata. The sequence goes on along the minus strand of BSBN01000659.1, from coordinate 4,076,468 downwards.
AGTATGTCATACCAATAGGGTACAAATCATACCACTCACATTGACGGGCATGAAGCTTTGTGGCTGAATTGCTTTCTTTTCCTCTGAGATTCAAGGTGGATTGGTGCCCCCATATGTGAGAAAAGCATCCTATATATCACTTTGGGAATGAATAAATTAGATTTTAAAGAATTTGTCTTGTTGGTTAGGGTTTCATGTTTGCATTTAGACCTTCATTTTGCTGCAAATTTGTATCAGTCATGTTCATTAGTGTTTTTAGTGACATTTAAAGTGTTTAGAGTTGAGTTTGGGAATCCTTCTTCATTTGCAAATTTAGAGTTTTAGTGGGTATGATTTATAGTATTGATTTGAATGATTTTAGTGATTCAATATCTTGATAATTTGTTGCAGTAGTATGGTTTAGTCTGGATTAGAATAAATAAGATTAATATTGCAGCCTTTAGTTCATTGTAATATCTTGATTAGTATTCAAATATTGTAATACCCTAGAAGGTAGTACCACTAGTGATTTCATATTTGTATTTAAATGTAATTGCACACTCCACTAAATAAGCATAGAAAAGGATGGCTCACTGCCTTGTGTGCTTGTTCTATTTATTGCAATTGCACACTCCATTGAATAAGCATGAGAAAGGATGGCTCAGTGACCTTTTGTGCCTATTCTATGTATTGTAATCTCATCAAACACACTCCACTGAATAAGTGCAAAGAAAGGACAACCAAGCTTCCTCGTGTGTTCATATTATGTTGCATTGGCACACTTCCCTGAATAAGTATAGAGATGGATGGCTTTCCACCTGGTGTGTCATCCTGATAGCATTTTATGTTCCATACATTCTTGTTTCTGCATTCTATAGATAATTGGGTGTGGTCCTATGCACTATATGCTCTCACCTTACCCATTCTGAGAATTGGGTTATCAGAAAGTGTTAAGGATGTTGCATTGTAGTTTACTTTAGTTGAATTTTTTTTAAAAAAATTGGGGTGGTTATTACAGTGGCACACGAGCTGGTGATCTTGCTAGCATGTGAATCTAATCTTTTCATGCAACCTATTCTCTATGCATGGTAGTGAAAGAGAAAAGAGGCATTATGAGAGAGAGAAGAGAACACAGTATCAATTTCCAAGAAACCCAGTAGAAGAGACTTTTTTAGAGGTTTTAGCTATACATCAGATTCTCGTAGTTGATACAGAAGTTACATCAGAAAACATGGCAGAGAGAGAGAGAGATAAAGGCACTAATACTCTAGCAAATCCACATGCAAGAACATAAAGGAAGTTTGATGTCATGCTAGACATGATGGCCCAAATTCTCTATAAGATGAATTAGACTCCAAATGTGCCCCAAAATTAGAATGGAGAAGCAAGCACTTCTAATGGTAATAATCAACAAGGTAACAATGATTGTTCTACTAGAATTGTTGTTGGTTCGAATGCCAAACCTCTCCAACCTACATTCACATGTAGGGAGGAGGCACCCCCTGAACCAGAAAACTAGGCTCCCATGGAAAAGGAAGTCTTGACAAATTATGTTGAATATAGGACTCTTCAAGAGGAGATTAGAGATATACTCTCTCTTGACCAATTCATGAACCAAAATAAGAAAAGAGGTGGATGTAGACATGAGAATAGATGCCAAGTCTATCATAGAGATTATCAAAATGCTCTAGGAAAGGTAACACTTTCTCCTTTTGGTGGGAGTGACAAAAGTGCAGCATGTGCATGTGTCCAGAAGTTGGACAACTTTTTGTCTTTGAAATCCATGCCTAAAGAAGAGGCCATCAAAGTTTCCACTGTACACCTAGAAGGAGCGGCTCATGAATGGTGATACCATGGGTTGGTAACCCAAGGCCACAATCTCACTAACACCTACGATGATTTTACCAATAGACTCATTGAGAGATTTGACAAGAACCTAGAACAACAGTTCAGAGAGTTGGCATAGTTGAGGCAGCATGGGTCAGTTGATGCTTACATAGATGATTTCCATAGACTCTCCATGATGGTTCCAGGCATTTTAGAGAGAAGGTTTGTGGTCTTTTTTATTGAAGGATTGTCCAAGCCACTCAGGGGGTGGGTGAAAGATTTTGATCCACATACACTCCAAGATTTAATTATAATTATTTTAGCTCAATGTCTCTAACATAGTAATGAGTATGAATATATACATTGAATTATGATTATTTTGTCTCAATTGACATCATTAGGTATTTAAAAATAATATATATATACTCCTTTTGTTATGTTATAGATTGATGCAAGCACTCCTCTTTGTGGATAGACCTCTCTTGATGATGTTGAGTGTCACAGGCAAGAACAACTAGACTACTAGTATGTTATAAGTGTGTTTATTTTTTTATGTTATTTTAAAATAAAAAATTTTAGATACAAGGTTTGGCATGGTATCTAATTTTATAATTTGTATATATAGTTTGAGTTGTAAAATAATGAGGGGCCCACTTGATATTAGAACGATGCAAGACAACAATTAAGTCAAGGGATCGAGGTTCAGTTTCAAGTTAGGAAAAGAGAGGCTAAATGTTTCATTAATAGTCTTTTCTACATAGACAAAGACATTTTGTATGTGTATATAGCACATTCATTATAAATTGCATGGCTATATATTGATGACATTTTGTAGTCTGAGAGACAATGTTGTCCCCATGCTATTATCTAACATTTTTAATATGACATTATATACACCTTCACATCCTTATTGATACTAACATATATAGTACGTGTTCATAGCTTAAATGGTTCCAATGGTTTGTATGTATTCTATCTCTCTATATTTCTGCCTCTCTCCCTCTCTTTCTATCCCTCTACCTCTCTATCCATCCCTCCCTCTCTATTTCTATCTCTATTTGTACCATGTCTATCTCTCATGCTCTCCCTCTCCCTCTCTATTTCTATATTCTCTCTAAATCTCCATCTATATCTTTATTTGTATTTTGATAATTTCATGGACATTTTATAATAAAAATGTACCAGTGGTTGTGGTGGAACCACTTGTGGTACATAAGTAGCATTCCAGGCTAGAACATTCTATGCTAGAATATTTGTGCTATGTCACTTGCATACAAATTGTTTCAACATTATGCTACATAGAAAATTGGGCATGATTTATTTCTGTTATAGGGTTATCTCCAATCATCAAACTCCTATGGTGTGCCTAGTGCACTTGTTCATGGATAATGGTTGAGGGACATTGACTCTTATTTATTATAATTCTAATGGAATATGTATATGGTGTGCATAAGGTTTGAATAACATATATGGTATATTTTCATATGAGTGTCATGACTTTTGTGTGAAGTGTGTATCATGGCTAGTGTGCATCAAACTCTTATGACTATTTTCCCAGTGGTATTATTCATACATCATGGTTAGTGACATTCAATCTTGTGCATGATCATGACTTTTTAATGAAGGGTATAATGAAGTATATGTCATTGCGTTGTATTGGTTTTGTTTGAAGGTTCTAATGGAATATATGTCATTTTGTTGTATGGGTTTTGTTTGAAGGTTGATTCAAACTCTTATGGCATGCCTAGTGTGCTTGTTGATGCATTATGGTTGAGTGAAAAATTGAATCTTATGCATGATGATTGTATGGATTTTGCATGAATGGTCTAATGATGAATATGTCATTTAGTTGTGTGGGTTTTATTTGAAGGTTGCATCATGCATCATTGTTGAGTGACTTTAACTCTTATAAATGATGATTCTATCAATTTTGCATGAAGGGTTGAATGACATATGTGTCATTGATTTCTATGGACTTTGTTTCAAGGTTCTAATGGTATATATTGTTAGGAATTTGCAGGTTCAATAAAACTAATTCCACATAACCCAAAAGGAGAAAATGATGCATACAAGCATTCAGATTTAACCATAATGCAAAGATCAAATGATAAACATAGATAACACAAGATATACCTTGGGAAAACCCTCAAGAGGGAAAAACATAGCCTCCAAAAGTATCCACACTCAAATGTATTAATCAACAATAAACATTACAATACATCCTCATTCAAGTCTCCATGAACACTCCTAAAACATCAAGCTCCTCCAATGCATCCTCCATGTGCCTAAGCATGAATCCACACATCCCATCCCATGCTTCACACAATGAACTCATAGTAGAGAACTCAATACAACAATAGCCTCTCACACAAATCCTATACAACCAAAATAATCAATCAGCCAACCCACCAACTAATGACCATGTTCTTGCTTTTATAAATTAAGCTCACATAAATACAAGAAGTAGTAATGGGTAAACCATGTGTTGTAAAACCATGGATACACAAAACCATTGACCCCACATTTAATTATTGGTACTAAGTATTCCCAATAATTAAATAATTACAAATTAATTTTTACTCTATGTGTCCCACACACATAAAATAATTAACCCATTGTTACATACAATGTTTACAAGCGGCACCCAAATAAATATTTAATGTGGATAGACACATCAATTAAGATGCACCATAAATAAATATTTATTTTACATGAATAAAATAATCCAATGTTATGCAAGGTGTACAACACCTATTTCCCAACATTCTCCCACTTGTTGTATACATTTCATAAGGGTCAATCAATGAAATACATCATCATAAGCAAACATGAAACTACATGAATCCCCAACATGCTCTCGTGCTCCATCAAGATACCTGCAATAAAATCAAAGTAACCGCCATCTCAAGAAAGAACTCCTCTCATTCTCCAACATGCCACCAATGGAAGAAAAGGAACATGCCAAGATGAAGATGCACCAATCCAAAGTACACAAGCATCAAATCCAATTTGATAACAAAAGGCTCCAAGCTACTTTCAAAGGTAAAAACCCACATGATCAAAAATAGAACCCACAACATATGCTAATACATACAATGACCCATACCTCATATGTATCAATAACATCAGTAAACTCATGCTAACAACATATCCAACCCATATACCGTAATCACAAGCTCCATGTATAAAACTTGTCAATGAAGAACACATACATCCAGGAACTCCCAGTGCATGGGTAATGTCAAATTTGAAAATAGATCAAGGCATACCAAATCTACCAATTAACACTCAAGCCAACGTGTGGCTAATCAACAAGCCAATATAGTATCAAGAAAAATCATAATGATCCACATATCAAAGATAAAATGATGCATACTCTCTCACAACACATCATCATAAATCTCCCCAAATCCAACCATATCAACATGATCCTCTAGGAAGTAACCATAAGACAAAGAGAGAAAACGTGTAAATCATAATCTCCTACCAACACCTCGAAGTGCTAAGTTGTGTTGAGTATGATCTCCTATACAACCCCAAATGAAAAGCCTCAACAACACCCAATCATTCAATCTCATAGATCAAATGAACATATGTATGCTATAACCAACATGGATATAAGCCTCTCTAACCAAGGTAGATCAAACTCATAACCATTCCATAACCAGGAATAAGCCCAATCACATCTCCTAAACTCGTCATAACGGACATCATAAATCAAACCATATGACCAAGGAGATAACCATGCCAACATCTGTCAAATGAACCCTCCAGAACCAATAACCATAGCTCAAGATCCATATCCATGAGAAGATAAAACATAAAAGAAAATGCATCTAAAAGGATGGGCAATACCTCATAGATGATAAACCACCGAGTAGACCAAGAGTGGGGAATGAGAATGCTCCTCTAGGATACACCAAGCCACAATGACTCTCTCCAAGAACAATCTCCTCTAAGGTCCATAATGAACTCACATCCATATCTAGGTGTATGATCCTCGGTCTTTCTGTTGAAATCTCATCGAAGATTAATCATCTCAACACATGTCTATAATCCCAAGAGAACTCCAGCCTCACCTAAGTCTCCAAGTATCCATGAGCACCTCCATGATCAATCAATGCTAAACTCCAAATGAAATACCACATTATCATGATGTTCTCAAGAAAATGTTCAATGTACTCAATACCAAGAGAACCAACATGATCACTGTTAATGCTCCCACTACACATCTGCATAATCAAGGAACCCATCATGATCTAACCATCTCCTCAAAGGAAGATCACATGCACCAATGCACACATCCTGGTCTCAAGAAAATGTGTATTATGCCAACTCTCTAACCTAGAATCAAGAGTCCATAAAGAAACAACACCAACACGTGTAAAACCAAGGATCGACATCTCCAATCACATAATATAACCATCTCCTAACAATGGAACTCAGGATGTCAAAGCACTCTCACTGAAACAAGAATCATAGTCCAAGAGCCTTTCCATGACACCCACAACCACTACATAATATCATCCATCACTAAATGATGAATCCACATCACTACCAAAACTCACATTGAATCATGACACTAAGCTATATATGGCATTGTGACAACCATCTCCTAAATGAAGTTTATCCATGGCCCCAACACAATCAAGGAATCCTGTTGTAACATCAACAGCTCCCGAAAGGTCGAGTATGTTGATAACTAAGAGGGGGGATGAATCAGTTATCTTAATTATTTGACTTTCTTTTCTTCTTTAATAGTTAGTGCAGTATCAAAATAGATAAGCATACATGAACATGAGAGTAGAAAGAAATCAACACACATAACACAAGGATTTTTACATGGAAAACCCTGTTAAGGGAAAAACCATAGGGTGACTAACCCAAGATGTATTCTCTGTTAAAAGAATAGAAGTACAAAATGGCACTTGCCAATTAGGGCTCACTACCTAAGCACACTGCTCACAAGAGGCTCACTGCCTACAATAGTTTATAGAAAGAAACCAGGTACTTGAACTGATGAGAAGCATCCACATATGCTGAGGTTCAGTTCCGGTTAGGCTCAATATACTGATCTACTGCACTTCATTCTTCCTCTGCTTTAGTGCTGTTGTTTTGTCACATACTAGACCTATATTGCTACTTCCACACTACTCTCTTCTTTTCTGTGCACTTTTCAACACATCATATGTATTGCTTCATATTGAAATCCATCTGGTATATATATCCGCACAAAGGATTTCAACATCTTTCTAGTCGGCATCCGGAATACTCAAGATTTTCCCAAACTCTGGTCTGTTGACTGAATCCATGCTTACTAAGAGATGTGTATCAAAAAGATAGTTGTAGAAGTCATCAATCATGTTGGCCAACCACGAATGATCCCTCAAGAAGCTTGATCTCCATCAATTCCTCATCTGGATTAAGGTTTGATGCTCTATCGGTCAGTTCTTCCTCAATCTACTCTGCCCAACACTTAGGTACTCATATCTTTTCACTCTTTCATCACCGAAGGCTCAATCTTTGGAATGTAGCAGTCATGGTACTCCTCTTGACTTCCCCAAGTTCACACTTTGCTGAGATACTTCCTCTAAGAGATCCAGACCTGATTGTCAGACCTTGCTGCATGCTCTATTCTTGTTCACTGGACCAAAACACTCTTTAATCTGACTTCCGGTAAGGACATACTATGTGCTATGGATGAGTGGGATGGACTTTGTTGCCATCAATGACAACACTCATGAGGCCACATAGTGTCTCTTGCCAACAATCTCCCCCTTTGGCATTGATGGCAACACTTAGTGAAAAATGACTGTCATAACAAATTCCCCCTTAGCTGATGCTCTATCTTATGTATACTTTTACCAGAGCTCCCCCTTAGCTGGATTCCACATTTTTCACTACTCTTCACTCCCCCTTTGACATCAATGGCAAAGGGTAGAATCCGCACACCAAACTTTCCAAAAATCAACCTATACGTATCCGCATAAATATAAGTTATACTTACATATACTTAAGTATATCTGCAAAGGTGGTCTTCAACTATATAACTTCTATTGCCCAACTTTGCTTCATCCTATCTAAAATTGAAATGTGGCCACTCAATAAAAATGCAAAAGATTTTGCCCTTTTTAAATCTACTGGATCACTGGTTCGGGCTATAGTTTGAGCATCAGTTAGAGCCTCATGCATGGCTTCTAACTTAGGGATAATTATCCCTCTTAGATCACTCATTATGCTTATTCTATTATTCTTTATCTCATTCATAGTGGCAATAGCCTGGCATTCTTGATTCATTATGGATGAGGTGATAGGATCAAAATTTTGAGATAAACTTAACAGTTTACCCTCTTGTTCTTCCACCTTCTTGGCAATTTCTGTTGTTATTGTGGACCAAGATAGATAAAATTTGTATATTTCTCCACCATCTTTAAGAGCATTTTCTAGGCTCTTTATTCCAATATGCAGATTTCTCCTATCATTTGTTATAAGTCCCTATACTTTAGAGAATCTCTTACCCAAAAACTCTTTCCGGACTTTCTCTTCTGCTAACTTCTCCAATGAATCAAAATGTGTGCTAATAGAGTTAACAAGAGATTTCAAGTTACCAAATGAAGAGGCCGAAAGATCCTTCTGGAAGGATGGCATGATCTTTTCGAACATACCAGATGCAGTCTCTATCAGCTCATAGTCTTCCATGTGAGACTTCAAAAGCTTTTCTTTTTCTTTGGCTTGAGCAAAAGATGCTACCTTCATTGTTTGGACCGGAGAGAGGGAGTCAAAATTGAGTGGTCCTTGGAATAGCTTTGGTTCATCTAATTCCATCATTTCTTTTGTCAGGAAGTCTTTAACTGCTTCTGTAGTGTCTCTTGCCAAAGACAGAGTTTTCTTTCCTTCTGTGGCCTTAGAACTATCATATGGGGTTTTCTCTATTTGATCTTTTTCTCTTCCCTTGACTTCTTCTTGACTAATTTTCTCATCTTTTCTTTCTTCTCCTTTAGTTCTGGAGTCAGCAGGGGGATCCGGAAGAGAGATGTTTACTTCTTTAGGAACTTCCTCTTCTGGAGTAGAGGAATCCAAGTCCTGAGTCTTCTCCTCACCCATGTCCTTTGGCTCTTCTGCATTTTTCATAGTAGATTCTTCTTTTGATGTACTCAGTCCTTCGTCATCCATGGCAGAAGGTTCATCATCTAAGTCCTCTATAACAGGAAGATTGAATCTTTTAAATGCATTTTGGAGGATATCTTCTATTTCTTTTTCCACTTGGTCAGTCTCTCCAAGCATAATCTTGTTCATTCTTGCTTTGCTCCGGACCTCATCCTTGTAGTCCTTGAAGATCATGTTCATTTGTTTTGTAGTGATGGAGGGGTAGAGCTGAATAGCTATCTATTCCCAGATCTCTAGGTCCTTTGCCTTAGCATTATTCTCTCATTTCAAGTTCCTTTTCTAGGATTTTGGGAATTAGAGATATGATTTCAATGAATTCTTTATTATAGATGTTGAGATACCTAACTGTAGCATCTTGCAAGATCTTCTGGTTAGCTTCACTACATTCATCATAGAATTCCATCATTGGTTACAGATCTCCATCCATAGTGACTGCCTTGATGACATCATCAATGGAGAGAGTAGGCCTTTCAACAAATTCTTCTGCTTCTTCTTCTTTTTTCTTGCGAGCAGAGAAATCCACAGATGTTTTCTTTTTTTTCTTCATTTTCTTGACCTCCTCAGCAGTCTCTGTCTCTTCATCATCCTTGTGGCTTGTGTATGACCTTGTAGCCTTTGTCTTTGTTCTCTTCTCTCCTTTTCCAGATGTCTTTACTTCCAGTTTTGAGGCTTTTGAACTCTTAGAGGTGGCAGGTGCAGAGCTCTTTGAGGATCTGGTCCGGGAGGGGACTTGTACTGGATCACTTTCTTTTTCTGCTTCTTGTTTCTCTTTCTCTTCTCTTTCTAGTTTCTCTCTATTTGCATCGACTACTTCTTTAGAAATGCCAAATCTTTTGGCAACTTCCTCTACTTCTCTTCTTACTTTTCTTTTCATCTCCGATTGTCTTAGCTCAACATGAATTTTCACACTCAACTCTTGAAAGGTTCCAAACCTTTCTGCCTCAGGGTCCTTGGGCTAACTCAGCAGGTGTTGGATATGCAACTCTAGGATTTTCTCGTCAACCTCATACCCCATTGGCATAATCTAGACTATCGTTGGCTCCACTGCCTCCATTAGGCATTGATCAATGTCTACCATAAAGCACACTATATCCTTGTATTTCTCAACCAATGATTGGGGGATTCTTTCTTTGGCCTGCATCATACTTTGAAAGTTTTTGAAGTATCCCCAGAGTGCTATACTTTGATCCTTGGCATCACCAATCCCATACATGTAATCTTTGATTTGTATGGCAACCAGTCTGTCATTTTGCCATACCCAACCACTGGATCTGGGGAGCTCATTCATGTAGTAAAAGAAGAGACATAATATCAGGCCACAATATTTGAATGAGTTCTTGTCCTTTTTGATCTTTTGCAAGTTTTCCAACAGTTGGCTCAGAAGAAGCTCACAAAGATCATAGTCAGTATTTTTCCTTAGCATTTCATATGTAGTATATATAGCAGTTCTGAATATTGAATTCTCCCTGCTGGAGTGATAGATTTTGTAACCAATTATCATAGAGGCAAATTTGATATCCAGATCTATGATGTCTTCTACTGTCATTGCCCTCTTATCAAAATTTGGTCCTGTAGCCTCACTTACAGTTTGGTTTTTGACTAATTTGAGAGTAGGCAACCCACCGGATGAGTGTAATCTAGTTACCGCCCTAATGACATCTTTTGTGATCTTAAATGGCTTCATCAACCACATGAAGTTGTCATGCATTCTGCTTAGAACATACCTGACCCATTCATATTCTGCAAAATAGGGGAAATGAATGTATTGTCCAAAATGCTTATCCCAAATGGTCTTGTATTGAGGTTTAAGTTCAAATGTTTCATCTACTAATAGCTTGTGATAGATATCCATCAGTTTGGATTCCCCAAATTCCTTAATGTTGGCATGAATGTATACCCTAACATCTTCTACATGTAGAACCCCATGTGGAATGCTAGAGAATGCACCTAGGGGATCAACTTCTAGGGATTTGTAAGGATCTTTCTTAAACTTAGGGCGCGGTCTATTAGTGATTTTAACAACATTTGGAGTAGCCATCTTTCAAAGGATTTAGAGAGAGATATTCAATAGCAGAAAATGCCTTTTACGCTTCTAGGGTTCACGATAAGAGCTGAAAAGATTGCTAGTTGAATCAAATTCTGTGGTTGATCCTTGAGAGAGTTGAAGAAATCTTGTTACAGAGCTCTTTCTTCCTTCTTCTCAATTGCAAATGTACAAATGATGAACAAAAGAACCCCTTTTATTTCTACGCAAACCCTAATTCCATTTTGTAATAAATGCACAACTTAAGTTATTCTAGTTGCCTTGTTCTCCTTGTCTAGAGAGATCTTTCTGAATCACTGAGATGCACTTAGAGTTATTCTCGGTGATTATTGACAATCTATCTACCTTTCTCCAATCATTCCATTTATCCACAGATCGAGATATTTGAATTTTAAATCATACCGGATCTAACTGTGGGAATCCTGCTTTTACCGAATGACTATTAAACCGAATCAATCTTGGATGCTTAACCTCTTGAAAACTTCTTGCGGATCTTCCATATCTTTACCAAGGCTTATTTAGATATTTCTCTGAGAACCCTTTAATCCGCAACTTTCCATGTGCCAATTTCAGGCACCAATTGATTGGCTGGGGGAATTTGTTTTCCTTTTTGACTCCCCCTGAACCAAAGCTCATCTATTTAGTTTCTGAAAGGAATATCAGCACCACATTTTGGTGCAGATCCATCCCCAACATTTTTTGTACTTCTCTTTACCCAAATCTTGTTCATCTCCCTTTGAACTTCATCCGCATTCACTTTTCCTTTTCCTTTGTCTTGATTTTGATTATGATGCACCGGACCCCTTTTATCCTGATTCTTACTTCTGCAGAATTTGGCAATATGACCGAATCTATTGCAATTGTAGCAAACAACATTTCTTTGTAGATTTGACTGATATCCTCTTGATCTACATTGATTAGCCATATGTCCCATTCTATTGCATGCAAAGCATCTACCATTGAATGAATTATTCATTTGCATATTTCTACATTCATGAGATTTGTGACCATACCTTTTGTAGTTAAAACACTATCTGGAGAAGGATGAATTAGTCCGATTCATTCTTCTTCTACACTGATTTGCTTTATGACTGAAGTTATTGCAGTTGTAATAGTATCCATTGAAGGATGAATATCTTTGAGCATTTGGTTGCCTTACTGGAGGTCTTCTAGGCCTGTTCCTTGGATTTCCTGATCCAAAGTTCTTCTGACCAGATCTGGAGCTTTCCCCTTTCTCATATCCCAAGCCTTGCTTGTCATCTACCCTCTTTTGGCTTTCAAGATGAACTTCAAGTTGAGCAGAGCTTATCTTGAATTTCTCTTTGTATTCATTTGTTGTTTGAAGATCCCTTTTAAGAGTGTCTATCTGATTCTCAAGTTGTTCTTCATTGTCTCTAGCTTCTTCAAGATCAAATTCCAGATGCCTAATTATTCTATCCATTTTGTGGTAGTCTTCTGACTTCTCCTTGAGATATTGTTTTAGATTATCTTCACTTTTTCTTTTCTCTTCAATTTCTTGGGTGAATTTCATAACTCCTGATTCCATTTCATGTCTTACCATAATGACCTCTTTTGATAACTTCTCACATAACTTGGTTTTCTCATTCAGATCTTCATTAGTATCATTGGCTTCACTTTGACTTGCTAATTGTTGAAGTAGTTCCTTTCTTTTCTTCATTGAGATACTTAGTTTTTCTTTGAGTTCATTTATGAAATCATCAGCTTGTTTGAGTCTTTCCCTTAGGTTATTGACTTCAGAGTGAGATTGCTCAAGATCATCTAGGGCAGACTGAAGTTGATCCCTCATACCATACATATCCATTGAGATTCCTAGATCTTCCTCAAGTTGTTAGGCTCTGTCTAGAGGAACTTAGCTCTAATACCAATTGTTGATAACTGAGAGGGGGGGTGAATCAGTTATCTTAATTATTTGACTTTCTTTTCTTCTTAAATAATTAGTACAGTATCAAAACAGATAAGCATACATGAACATGAGAGAAGAAAGAAATCAACACACATAACACAAGGATTTTTACATGGAAAAACCACAGGGTGACTAACCCAAGATGTATTCTCTGTTAAAAGAATAAAAGTACAAAATGACACTTGCCAATTAGGGCTCACTGCCCAAGCATACTGCTCACAAGAGGCTCACTACCTACAATAGTTTATAGAAAGAAACCAGGTACTTGAACTGATGAGAAACATCCACATATGCTAAGGTTCAGTTTTGGTTAGGCTCAATATACTGATCTACTGCAATTCATTCTTCCTCTGCTTTAGTGTTGTTGTTCTGTCACATACCGGATCTGTATTGCTACTTCCACACTACTCTCCGCTTTTCTGTGCACTTTTCAACACATCATATGTATTGCTTCATATCAAAATCCATCTGGTATATATATCCGCACAAAGGATTCCAACATCTTTCTAGTCGGCATCCGGAATACTCAAGATTTTCCCAAACTCTGGTCTGTCGGCTGAATCCATGCTTACTAAGAGATGCATATCGAAAAGATAGTTGTAGAAGTCATCAATCATGTTGGCCAACCATGAATGATCCCTCAAGAAGCTTGATCTCCATCAATTCCTCATCCGGATTAAGGTTTGATGCTCTATCAGTCAGTTCTTCCTTAGTCTACTCTGCCCAACACTTAGGTACTCATCTTTTCACTCTTTCATCACCGGAGGCTCAATCTCTGGAATGTAGCAGTCATGGTACTCCTCTTCACTTCCCCAATTCCGCACTTTGCTGAGATACTTCCTCTGAGAGATCCGGACCTGATTGTCAGACCTTGCTGCATGCTTTGTTCTTGTTCACCAGACCAAAACACTCTTCAATCTAACTTTCGGTAAGGACATACTATGTGCTGTGGATGAGTGGGATGGACTTTGTTGCCATCAATGACAACACTCATGAAGCTACATAGTGTCTCTTACCAACAGAGTAAACCATAATCTCAAAACCAAGAAGATAAATCATCACTGTCAAAAGCTCACACAAAGCCATGTATCCAAGTTGTCCATGACATCATGATAAACATGCTACAAGTCCCAATAACTGACAATCCATGCACTCTAATCATCAATCCTCTCATCCCAATGCAACAGACCAATGTATAAATGAGCACATACAAGGCCAACTAATAAAGTCTGCATAAACACTAAATCAATCTCATGGATAAAGATAGTCCACATCTAAGTCATCTCACTGTAGCCAAGGTGTAGCTAATCCACAAAACTACATAACTCAAAGATCCAAAACAAATGTAATCATGCAAACTTATCATCACATTAGTAATTTGCAAACTGAGATATCAAAGAAGATAACCTGTAGACCTCAAGACTCAAACACCAAATCAATGCTAGATTCAATTTTCCAAACAAGTCCACAAACAAGTAACCATAGTTAAGGAACTAACAAGCATCCTAGAGATAAGAACAATCTCCTAAAATTACACCACAACACAACTTATAATCATGAATCAAACATCATATCCCATACTTATTAATCACATACATGATCATGTCGTGCTAATGCAAAAGTGTACCTGCATATCTATTGTCACTTGGATTGCACTCTGTGTTGAAGCGTTGTTGTTGCAATAATCCAGTGAAACATGGGAGTGATTTTTAAGTGTGGGACCCTGCAAAGGAAATCAAACCTCCAGAGAAGGCTAGTTCCTCTTTCTGAATATGAAATTCAAAGTAAACTAAGACTAAACCTAATCTAACACTGCTGGGAAAAGGGGAAGAAGGAGAAACTGAAAGGGAAAGGTGATACGCCAAGTTTGAATGTTTGACTCTCAGATCAACCATTTATGCACAGAACAATATCAAACAATAGACAAGCATACACAACTCATAAACTACCTGCAAAAGTAAAGGAAACTGATTGTAATCCATAAGGAAAGAAGTATTCACACAATGGAAATTTAAGCAGAAGTACTACACAGTGCAGAAAAATTGTATGAAAAGGTAAAAATCTCTTGTTTATTATCAAGGAGGCAAGGTTATAGCCGATACAAGATGTGGTTTTTTAAACCAATAGCCAACAATAATACATCGTATTTTCATGTATATATAGCATTTTTACATTTGACCTAAGCCACCCACTACAATAAATTCACCCCATGGGCCTGTCAGAAGATATTTCTACAAAAAAATGACTATGTACATCTGTTCTGCAAAACATAAATGCAGAAAATATCTTGAGGATGAAGTAGCTGGGAAATATCTGTTGCCTTGAATGCTAACATCTAATTCACCTACCTACATAATTAAATGCACAACAACTATCTCCAGCTGGCGTTGATCTGATTATGTATTCATGGCAAAGAGGAGAAGATAGGCATTTCAAAATATATATTCCCACCAAAAGCTCCTTCATAAAGATTTTACAACACTTTAAAATGTTTTAAACTTAAAATATTTTAAAGATTTACATTATATTACAAGCTTTATTTTCACTAATTTTCACTTTTCTAGCCTTTATTTTGCCTTCTCAATAAAATCTCTCTTTTGTGAACTTGGCCTACTTTTGTCTTTGTCAACGAAATTCCAATTTCATGAACCATCCCTTTTTTATTCCCTTTATTCCTCTCTTTTCCGCCCTTCAGTCGACGATTTTTCAATTTCACGAACTTGGCTTGCTTTGTCCCTTTCTACTTATGTCTCATTCTTTCTTTGTTGGCGAATTCACTGATTGGCAAACTTGTCGATCGGCGAACTATTTCCTCTACTTTTTCCTCCCTTAGTCTTTTTCCGGCTTCTTCCTTTCACTTAGTCGGTGATTTCACCAATCGGCAAACTTTTTAGTTTGCAAATTCTAAAATTCGCCGACTAAGGCTTGCCTTTGCCTTGGAAGATTTTGAGAAACTATTGGAGATTGGGCCTCAGGCCTTCATCCTTATGCCTTCCAAAAGGAAAGAAAGAAGAAGAGAATCTCGCTTCCCGAGATCTACAACACTTAGAAAAATATATGAGTTCGAGGGACTTTGGGCGTCGGGCCTTCCAAATTTTGACCTCCACAAGAAGAAAAGAAGAAGGGGAAACCCTCAAGCTCTGATTCCCAAGTGATTTTGCCAATTAAAAAGGGTTTGGCTAAAGTCGAGCTTCGATCTTTTCATCTTTCACCTTCCAAAAGGAAGAAGGAAGAAGAAGGAATTCTTGATCTCCGATGCCTGAAACACTTAGATGGATTTCTGAAAGGAATGAGGCAGAGCTCGGACCTCAGGACTTCCTCCTACCACCTTCTAATGACTAGAAGGAAGATGAAAACTCTGACCTCTAGTGCCAGAGGTACTTAGGAAAATTACAAAGAAATAAAGTAGAGTTTGGAGCCAACAAGGAGGGCATGACGAAGAGGGAGAAGCCTGAACTTCAAAACTTTGAAAAGACTAAAAACACAAGGAAAACTTAGGTTTTTTGGACTTAGTCAATTTGGGGGGTTTTTCCTTGCATGCCAAAAAGGGGATTTCATGGATTTTTGGGCTATTTGGCTAGAGAGAAAAATAGGAAAATAATATCCATGACACCATAATCATCATCATCATTGTACCTATACTCAACTCCCACTAAAATGAGACTCCTAGTCTCACGCATGTATCAACCATGTCCTCAAACTAGAAGACAGCCTATGTACTTGTCTCCATCAAAGTCCAAACTCTGAAAACACATGTAAACCTATAACTAGAAGCACCAAATCTGAAAACCTGCTATATCATGATGATGGTCACATGGCAACATGCACTCCCATAAGTTTGTGCCCAAAAATCTATTTGAATGCTCTCACAATTGTACCCTAAATCTCTAGCTCCCACAAGTGATCAAATAAGTACCAATCTCTCTTTGCACACCAAACTAAAAATATACATGATCAAATCTATAGTACATAGCAATAGCTCTCCAATGCTTATTCGAAATCAAAAATTTGATTCCATATGCAGAACTTATGAGCATAAGACTGTCTCAGAGCAATGTTTGGCTTTAGGCACCAAATTCTGACACATTGCAAAATCTAATAACCAAACCTATATTATTGCATATTTCTTAGAGAGACCTTTTTGACACCTATAAGAAGTCAAAAATTTGATAATATGGGCAAAAGTTATGCCTCTCGAAAGAAAAGGCCCTCTGAGAGCTAAAAGAGGACCCCTGGTGGGACCCTGTCCATACAATGTTGACGTAGTGATGGCATCGTCATTGCATCAGAAGATGATGTGATGCTAATATAAACACTAACTAGGCTTTGAGGTGGCACTGACATGGCATGGTTAGCTGTTGGTGTCATCACAAGCTTTGATTGATGGATTTCAAAGGTTATAAAAATGTTTAAAATTTCAACCTCCATTTTGGCTCAGACCTGTAAAGGAATTAAACTAGATTAAATTTTTTTGAAATCCTTTTTTTGTTTTACCAGCCCACACTGGGTACTTGGCTAGGTTAGCCGACCATGAGTTCTGGGAGGCCACCGATGGGAGGCCTAAGCCTACCCATTTGGGCTCCAGCCCTACCTTGTCGGTCCAGCAACCGGGACTAGGGGCCAATGGCCTTGCTAGCCTAATACTACCGGACAGGAGCTAAAAAGCAGGTCGGATGGGGGTTGACTGGCTCTGAGTGATGGTACCCGCTCTAGTACCCATTGTCATAACGTAGGTATGGGGGTTTGCAGACCCCCCCTACAATTTTTTTCAAAAGTTTTTAATATTTTCAATTTTCATTCTATAGTTTATATTTTTTTAGTAGACTATAGAAAATCAATTGTAGTGCAGGTGATTTTTTTAATTTTAGCATACATGTAGACTAATGATAGTCATATGGCCATACTCTTGACTTAGGAGGGTAAATGTTTTTGCCTCAGGCCACAATAGCCAAGATAGGGTGATTTATATGTTTTTCTTCATGTCTTGAGCCTTCTAGATCCAATGGAGGGGTCTATTTTTACATAGGAGGCCTCCAATAAAATCTCACCTCTAAAACCCTCACCAAAAACATCCAAAAAAACCTCTTCATCCATTATTTTTCAAACATCAGATTTGTAAAATACACAGCCAATCGACAATACCCAAAAGCCCAAATCTGCAACACAGCCTGCACAAAATCCATACCCTATAATATCCAAACTTTGTAGCATTTCCATGGAATCAAATTTGCACCAGATCTACACACACAAGGGTTATAACAAACTAGGGAGCTCACACATCAAACAACCATAAAGATGGCTCTGCTACCAAATGTTAGGAATTTGCAGGTTCAATAAAACCAATTCCACATAACCCAAAAGGAGAAAATTATGCATACAAGCATTCAAATTTAACCATAATGTAAATATCAAATGACAAACACAAGATACCACAATATATACCTTGGGAAAACCTTCAAGAGGGAAAAACCTAGCCTCCAAAAGCATCCATGCACTCAAATGTATTATTTAGCAATAAACATTACAATGCATCCTCATGAGTCTCCATGAACACTCCTGAAACATCAAGCTCCTCCACTACATCCTTAATGTGCCCAAGCATGAATCCACACATATCATGCCATGCTTCACATAGTCCTCTCATAGGAGAGAATTCAATACAACAACAACCTCTCACACAACTCCTGTACAACCAAAATAATCAATCAACCTACCCACCAACTAATGACCATGTGCTTGGTTTTATTAATCAAGCTCACACAAATACAAAAAGTAATGTTGGGTAAACCATGTGTTCCAAAACCATAGATACACAAAACCATTGACCCTGGCATTTAAATATCGATACTAAGTTTTCCCAATAATTAAATAATTACAAATAAATAATTAATTACTCTATGTGCCCACACACATAAAATAATTAACCCAATGTTACATACAACATTTACAAGTGGCACCCAAATAAATATCTAATGTGATTAAACACATCAATTAAGATGCACCACAAATAAATAGTTCTTTTACTTGAATAAAATAACCCAATGTTATGCAAGGTGTACAACACCTATTTCTCAACATATATTTCATAGAGTTATAATGGTTTTTCTTAAAGGTTTTATCAAACTCTTATTGTGTTTGTTCATGCATCATGGTTGAGTGACATTAACTCTTGTGCATGAAAATTCTATGGATTTTGTGTGAAGAATCTAATGATGATATGCCATTGAGTTGTATGGGTTTTGTTTGAAGGTTGTACAAACTTCTAAAATATGCCTAGTGTGCTTCTTCATAGATCATGGTTGAGGGACATTATCTCTTGCGCATGATGATTCTATGCCTTTTGCATGAAGGGTCTAATGAAATATATGTGATAGATTTCCCACTTCATGTTAATTTTATGGATTTTACATGAAGGGTCTAATGAAATATGTGTGATAGATTTCATGTATCATGATGATTGTATGGATTTTGGGTGAAGGGTCTAGTAATGCATAAATCTCCTATGGTGTACCTAGTGTGCTTATCCATGCATCATGATTGAGTTACATTGACAAATTTTTCCCTTATTCTATCACCAATGTGTTCCCTCTATGATGGTATCTAGTAGATATCCTCCCCTTTCCTCTTGGGTCTTTGTAGTTACTTCTTTGTCCAATACCAAGTTCTCCTTATGGGATCCATATTTTCTAGCATTTGAGTTAAATTTTGGGCATAATGAAGAGATCAAATTAGAAGTTAGTTAAGATTTAGGTGAGTACCTCTTAATCACTAATGTATTATAAGAGAGGCACATGCCTTCATCTTACATTAAGAGTTTAGCCACGTGACACAATCTCACACTCACCAAGTTTCACTTGACTATGCTCCAAGGGAAATCAACAAGATCCACTATAAAACCCTAAACCCTGATGCATTAGCATTGTGCATTAGGTCTCTTAAGAGGCTTTGCTGGAACCATGTAGGCTGGAAGGATTGAAATCCCTCAAAAATTAAATGAGGCCTCTTCTAGCATTCAAATGCCCACATCAATGTGTTGGCACATTTGGTTCAGTCTCATAAGGTGAAGAATGAAATATGTGACTCTTGGCACCATTACACTAAACACCACTGAGGCATTTTACACGAATTCATTCATTGTTGGCATGATCAAATAGTTTTAAGTTGAAAAAAATTGAGAGAGGTTATTATGGAGGGACTTCACATCTAGCTGGAGGTCCAAACAAAAAATTCCTAAGTGCCACTCATTTGAGAACCATTCTGTCAAAGTTTGATAGTTTTTTTTTTCTCTTAAGTATTTTAAGATACTTCATTGGAACCATGTATCTCAAAAGGATCAGGACCCCTCAAGAATGAAATAAGGCATCCTAGAGCATTCAAACACCCACCCCAATGTATTGGCACTATCGGTTCAACCCCACAAGGTGAGGAACAAAAAATGTGACTCTTGGCACCATTACATTTAATGGCATTGAGATATTTTGCAACAATGCATTCATTGTTGGCATGATCAAATGAATTTGAGTTGATGAAAAATATGAGAGGTTATTGTGGAGGGACCTAACATCTAATAGTAGGTCCAAATGGAACATCCCTAGGTGACATGGATTATAATAATCACTCCGTCAAAGTTTGACATTTGTTCTCTTAGGTCTTTGAAGAGACTTTACTAAAACTTGTTGGAATACACTAGACCACTGAGAGGGGGGGTTGAATCAGTGGTACAATAAAACTAGTTTATCCAATAATACAATACTTGTAAAAACAATTAATTCAATCACATCAAAGTACTTAGAGAATAATGGAATCACACAACTTACACCATGACACATGTATGTATGTGGAAAACCCTAAAAAAGGAAAAACCACTATGTGAAATGTTGGTTGGGTTTGCTTAACCAATCCAACTTCACAAGAAAATCACTATTAGGTCTCACTGACCAGATCTACTGATTACACTTTTACACCTGGATTTAGGAGCACCAACTCCAATCAAATCAAGAGCACCAACTCTAATCACAAAAAAAAAGATAAATATACAGAGTACTACTCTGTTTACAATGGCATCAAAGATCAGATTTAACTCCTACAACACACATTTGTTCGCTCACTGCTCTGTCAAGTCATACCCTTCATTCTAAATGTAGTCCTCCTCTTACCATCAACTTTAATGAATGATTCTTCAAAAACTTTATCAACAACCTCACACAGACACATATAATTGATTTATATAGATACATCACCTATAAATGCTCAGGATACAGACCTAATACAGTTGAACTGAAACTGCTAAACCCATCGCCTCCAAAAACAAATAATAAAAACTATTCAAACTGGTATAAAACTAGTCATACGGGTAACTGCCTGTCAAAATGCACACTCAAGAAGGTAGCCGTTAGGGTTTAAACAATCACTGTTGATGAAGAACATCACACCATCGAAAGATTTAATAGCCACTATTGATAAAGACATTGGCACCACTTTACAAAGAGTTGAAGGGAGAAGTCAGTCCCAACTAGGTCGAGGGGCTGGTCGTCCTACGATGGTGGTGGACTTAAGTTGTTACTTAACTTATAAGTGACTGGTGGTCACAAGTCACCATCAAATTAGAATATAAAGGAGCCCATCTATGATAAGTGCATTTTGTGACTTGTTTTCAAGGTGCTAGGGTTAGCTCTTCAAACATTTGCAATCCCTAACCTACCATCATGAATCAATGTCTTGAGATTTGATCCTTAGCTAATTCTGAAAGCAACTTCTGGTAGAATCCTCAACTTCTGAAGGCAACCTATGGTAGAGGATAAACTAGATAAAATCATAAGGTTGAAATGATTCCACAAAAGAAAATGAACCTTGCTCCTTAAGACAATTAGGTACTTAGAGTTTTAGGACCTCAAACGAATAGTCAAACCCTAACTTGCAAGAACCCATAGATTTACTCTATCCACCATGATTTCAATAACATAATATCAGTGACCTTGTGAAAGATAATTAAACAAAGAAACATTTTCAAGACTACTATAGACATTAATGACAGAAATAATGCTAACAAAACTATGTAGCCCAAAAGGATTGAGACCCATCAGAAATAAAATAGTGCCTCCTTTAGCATTCACCCACCCATCCTGACACATTGGCTCCATCAGTTCAATCCCACAAGCTGAAGAATGAAAAATGACTCTTGGCAATATTCCATTGAACAAAAATGAAGCATTTTGCAAGAATGCATTCCTTATTGGCATGAACAAAAAAATCTGAGTTGAAAAAAACCAAGAGAGTTTATTGTGGAGGGGTCTAAAATCTAGCTATAGGTCTAAACAAAACATTCCTAGGTGCCACAAATTCTAAGAACCTCTTCATCAAAGTTTGGTAGATTTTTTCTCTTAGGTCTCTTAAGAGACTTTGTCAAAACCATGTAGCCCAGAATGATTAGGACACTTGGGGAATGAAATGAGGTAGGTCCTCTAGCATTCACCATCCCACCCCAATGTGTTGGCACCATTATTTTAGTCTCATGAGGTGATGAACGGAAAATATAACACTAGGCAACATTACACTAAATGTAAATCAAGCATTTTGCAAGAATGCATTCATTGTTGGCACAATCAAATAGTTTTGAGTTGATGAAAAGTTAGCATTTCAATACTTTTGGAAACTGGCAAACTCTTTCAACATTTTAGCAAGTTCACGAACCTATTAACTCATTGAAACATATAAATTTTCTTCTTCTTTCTCTTTTTCAATGATTCAATGAGTTCATGCACCTATGAACTCGCTAAAACATTTGGACTTATTTTTATTCTTTTTCACCTTCTCCTTTGTTGGCCTTTTGGGAAAACTAAGAACTTATGTGTTAGAAATGAAGGTGAACAACTATAGAATGAAAATTTGATTACAAGTGTAACTATTAATCTAGTGCAGAACTAAAATGGAGATAGTATGAAATCAACACAAAGAAATAAAGGAATATAAGATCAAACACGTAACACAGTGTTTACATGGAGAAACCCTCTCAAGAAAAAACTCCACACAAGAAGCTATGTGCCAGTATGTATTAACTTTAAATAGAGTTTACAATACAACACTATCAACTCCTCTCTAGTCTTCAATCCAGCAGCGCCTGTAATACTCCTCCATAACCATAATAAAATATCCTCTTAAAAGAGTGTTGCCTTCTAGGGAAAAAACTCTAACATAATTTCTACCATTAGATTTGTGACCTAATGATGTACGGTCCATATTGACTACGAAAATACAATATTTTACAAGGAAATTTTCTAAAAACATTCTCTTTGGGGGTGCTACCTGAACCCCCACTAAAGGGACTAGGAAGTTGTGATCACCCCCTAGATGCCATAGTGACAGTAGTGGGGGAAAATCCCCCCACACTCCCTCATTGGGTACAAGGATACAAAATGCAGATGAAACAAGATTGCTACTTAGTGAATACTCCATCCCTTATGAATGGTTTACAAACAATAATAGGAGTAATTACATACATAGGATTTACAAGGTTGATTCCACCTTAATCCTAATAGTATGAACCTTTTTCGGTTGGTTCATTAGTTCGTGAACCTACTAAAAAGATAAAACTCTTCACTTCCTTGGCTGATTTTCTCCCTCATGTCTTCTTTCTTCTTCTTCATTTTTCTTTCTCTATTTTGAGTGACTTGATAAATTTTTAACCTTTCGATAGGTTCACTAGTTTGTGAACCTATTGAAAAGTCAAAGCACATGGCTATTTCAGGCTTTTGGTGGGTTCAGAAACTGGCAAACTTGCCAAAAAGTTCATCTACTTAGAGGATTCTCATACTTGAGATGATTTTGAGGGTTTTTAAATACATAATAGGCATAGTGGGGACAAAAATGCAAAATGCGAGTAGAAAGGTAAGGAATTTTAGGGATCAGATGTAATTATGTAGTTGGTAGGAGGTTGCATGGTTGCATGTAGACTCAGAAGGCCCATATGTAGATTTGTCACAGAATTGTGGAGGTCAAAGGTAGGCTTGTAGTTTGTACATGTGCAAACCTACTATAGAGTTCCAAAGTTTTGTAGGTTGGGTTTATGAACTTACAAAATTTAGAGGCACAGTTGTAGTTTGTAGGTGTAAAAACCATCTCTCAAGTTTTAAAGTTCTATAAGCTAGGGTTGTAGACTTGTGAAGGTTGGAGGTAGGCTTGTAGTTTGTAGGTTTGTAAACCTACTCTAGAATTATGAAGTTCTATATGCCAGATCATAGACTTGTGTGGATTAAATGCTGTAAGGAAATGTGAGCATCTCAGAACGTATTTCTAAGAACAGTGGTGTCTTTGACAGATTTAAATTCTTTTCAGTTGCTTCAAAAAACATGCACAACTATGCCATTAAAGCAGAAACTGACATAGAACATTTCCAACATTGACCCTTAGAGGAAAGCACAAGCAAACATTAACCAGTTTCAATAGTAGAGACATTAAACATGAAAGACAGAACAAGAACATAGATTTACGCGGGGAAAAACCCTTACGGGCAAAAAACCCCACACTCCAAATCATAGAGCCATTGTATTATTCAACAACCAAATAGTTACAATACATTTATAGGCTCATATCCTTTATAGGAGATTAACATCTTGTTCCTTTTAAAGAATATCTGACAGTATAACCCTGCACAAAGTTCTCTAGCACTCGGTTGGTTCTTCATACGGTTATCATGCCACAAATAGCACACATTACAGAACTTCACCTTCTCGGCCAGAACCCTTTCACCTGAACTCTATTTACACTCTCTCCTCAGTCCTTTAATATACTGTTAACATGTTGTGTGCAACATACAGCATAGGACTTCACAGAAGAAGAAGAACAGAGTTTTCCAGATTGATTGCACCGTCACTATCTCTCTCTCACACTCTCTATCGATTCCCAATTGCTTTTAGCAATCCAATCGACTCCTCATGCAACTGATCGTTCATTCCAACTGCCCAGCATTGCCAAACTATTTGCTATCTTCCAACCATCCAAACTATCAAACTATTTGCATATCTATGAGAAACTTTTAGTCCCACATGCATCAGTCATCAGTCATTTTTCTAGTTTACATACCCGACCATTCGGTAACACTATCGTTGGCACTTTTGCCGCCGCAGACGCCTATCTAACCTCATCAATATAACTCAAACTATCTGTGACCACTTCACTTCCTACATTGATAGTTCCATGTCTCAGCGATGTCTTCGACTTAGCATATACATAACATGACTTACTATAGCTAGTAATCCAATGAATCTTTCCCCAATGTCACCGATACAGCTGGTCATCCTTTGTATCTAACTCAATGTACATTCGCAACATACAACCTTGACATACAATTGTAGGATACACATGAAATGTTCACAACATACATTTGTGATATACACACAAATTGTATATTTAGTGAAACAACGCAAAATTCACGCTGATACATTCATATCGTTGAAACCTTGCATATCGGCCAAGGGCTTCTCACTTCTGCCGATACAAGATGTCTTCCTGATGGTCACTACCATCGGTGAAACACAAGTCATCAGTAGAGCCAAACAAAGATATGTCGATAGTGTTCTGTCAGGCTGATAACAAAGGATAACTCACTATGAACAATGTGCTCGCTAAGACAAAGCACAGCTCTCACCAATACTTGTAATCTGAGTCACTAGTACTCAACATTCTCCCACTTGACAAAGGAATTACAGGAAACCATCAACGCTCTAGATCATAGAACCAAAGTTGATACTGCCTTCACTCCACTGTGCTCACAAGCTACTACAGAAGCTCCAGCATAAAAAACTTCAAAGCTTCCAAAACACAGCCATGAAATCATCCTCTAGAAACAAGATAGAACATCAGCTAGAACAACATTCAGAAAGCTAACTGCTCTCATCCAACTGAACAAAACCCACATGACTGAAAATAGCACACACAGCCAGTGCTAAAACATCCAATCACTCATACCTTGAAGGTATTCATTTCAGTAGACTCATGCCATCTACATATACACCCAACAATTCCAAATACACGTTCCATGTCTCAACCAGTCAAAGAAGACCAAACACATCCAAGAACTCCCACTACATGGGTAATGCAGATCTAAAAAAGATCATGGCATAACATCCACCATGATATGCAAAATCTATAAATCAATAACCGGTGCATCTCTCCACCAGTCCAGAAATCTCTCAAGTTCTTCACACCCAACAATGAAAGAGATAATAGAACTTTCATGCTATCACCCAAGAACATAAGTGAAAGCACATGACAAACTAGTGATCATTTCAGCTCCGAACAAAACCTCAAACCAATGTAATGGGAAACAAACCATCTAGGAAGATAACCAGGACCATAGAGAGTAACTTTGCACATCATATACCTATAGACAGTCCTTCTACATACACCTCTGAATGCCAACTGTGTCAAGTATGATCTCCTTCAAAACATCCCAAACAGAACAACATAAAAACACCCAACAAACATTCAATCTCAAGAGATCAAATTTCAACATATGTAATCATGTAACTAACATGGATGTAAACCACTCAAACCAAAGAAGATCAAACTAATCCATTTCCCATTTCAGGAAATCAACCCATAAAACCATCTCCTAACAATTCTCACCAATGAATGATATCTTAAACTTAAATGCACAAGGAGACTAATCATGCTATCCATCTCTCACAATGAATCCTTCAGAACCATCTATGAGCAGTTCCAGATCCATGTCTATGAAAGAAAGCATAAAACATCTAAGAGAAACAATGGGCAATACCTCTCAAGTAGTAAACTACTGAGTAGACCATGAGTGGGAATAAGAATGCTCCTCCAAGATATACAAGTCATCATGACTTCTCCAAGAGCAATCTCCGCATAGGTCTCTGTTGAACTCACGTCCAACCAAGGTGAAGACTCCTCAGACTTCCTGCTACAAATTCTGATCAAGCACAACATATACAGTCTCACCTTATTCTCCATGTATCCATGAGTACCTACGAACAATCACCTCGTGCTGAACTCCAATTGCATCACTACAACACTATGAAGTAATCAAGCAAATGATAAATGTACCCAAACATAGAGAAGTTACCAGACCACTGTCAAAGCTCCAATCATCTGAATCAAGAACTTATCATGACATCATGATCTTACCATCTCCCTTAGGAGATTCCATGCTTCAGGTGAACTTAACCAAAGTCTCAAGAGCAATATATCATGCCAAAACTCTAAACCAACATCACCTGTCAAGCATCACCAACACCTCAGCTAGGAATTCATGAATCCTCCATGACTTCAAGATGTTACTCATCCTCAAATAGTGCCCCTACAAATGTGAAAGAACCCTTCTGCAGCAACAGGATCAAAGAGCTCCTCCTAGTAACATCTACAACATTAAAGAAGATCATTCACCACTAAGTGATGAACACACAATCAATGCTAAAGCTCCCACTGAACTGTAACAATAGAGCTTTCCAAGCATCCTGACCAAACATCTCCTAATCTGAAAATCTTCCAGGTCCACACATTAACATGTCCATGTGATAGTAAAACCAAGTGACACCAAGATCTCCAAACCAAGGAAATAAACTATCCCTGTCAATAGCTTACACAAACCTATGTATTCAAGCTATACATGACATCATGATACACATACTACAAGTCTCCATAACCAACTATTTAGATACTCTACAACATCCATCCTCTCATCCCAAAATAGTCACACCAATGCACAAGTAACCATAGACAAGGCCAGCTAACAAGTCTGCACAATCAAATAATCAATCTTGTGGATATAGACCATCCACTTCCAAGTTATCCCACTGCAATCAATAGGCTATACACACCTAAAAACTGCATAACTCATAGATCCAACTATACTAAAACAAGCAAACTTACTATTGCACTAGAAACTGCAAAATAGAGATCTCAAGGAATAGATAACAATGTAGACAATATGACTCAAGCACCAGATTACTTACAAATCTGATTCGCCAAACATGTCCACAACCAGAGCACCATAGTCAAGAAACCAGAAGCATTACCACATAAATGTTGAGTGTCATATCACATACCAACACTCCCATGCAGAGAAAGCATTTCACCTCCTCACACCATGCACATAGCATGCATGCAAAACTGCAACTATATCATCCAGCAACACCCTAAAAGCCAGGGTCTAGAAATAGCTTAACTACAGCTTCACAAAACCACAAGTTTTTCTTTTGACCATGTAAAACCTACAAAACCACTGTGTTTGAAAAACACCCATGCACATCCATACCCACTTCACATCTGGAAGACCCAAAAATCTGCAACATAAACTCCATAACAGTTAAACCAGAAAAATGGATCATCATGAATATGCATAACCATAGATTTTAAGGAAAAACTATAAAACCCCTCAAATCCAATAAACATGAATCTGAGTCATGCAAGTACAAAATATCCAATTAAGGAAACAACAGTTCAAGAGCTTCAGGCCCACTTGTAGACCAATCCCTCAACCACCAACATGCATATGCATCTGAGAGAATCAGGCTATTACAGAAGCTCTCAGACCATCCAATGATCAACTCCATAGCCTACATGCAATCAGGGTAACAGAAAATTATGCCTTCCAATACCAGTAACAAAACACCTAGCATAAGCACAATACTCCATGGCTGAGCAATAACACAAACTTCTTCATATCATCATAGAGCCTCTCACACAGACACCCAATATGAAAGTTATTGCAGCAACACAACCACAAAGCAAACCCCATGCAACAGGATTAAATACTATCAACTAAGAGCCTCAGGCCACATCATGACTAGCTCCAGTCTCTTCATCTTCACCATCCTTCAAGCACCTACTATAACATGAAGACAAGATTAACTGCAAGACTTCCACTCAAACAAGGATCAAACAAACAAACATTTTCTTCAAATTTCCTCAAGCCTGTCACACTAAGAAATCATCACAGAAGGAATACCCAGACCTTATACACTAGGAACTCTTAGATGCAAACACATGTAGCACACAAACGTACATATGTGAGCAACAAAGTAGATCCCAGAAGAAGGCTCTGATACTAGTTGCAAGGAAATGTGAGCATCTCAGAACGTATTTCTAAGAACAGTGGTGTCTTCGACAAATTTAAATTCTTTTCAATTGCTTCAAAAAACACGCACAACTATGCCATTAAAGCAGAAACTGACATAGAACATTTCCAAAATTGACCCTTAGAGGAAGGCACAAGTGAACATTAACCAGTTTCAACATCAGAGACATTAAACATGAAAGACAGAACAAGAACATAGATTTACGTGGGGAAAAACCCTTACGGGTAAAAAACCCCACACTCCAAATCACAGAGCCATTGTATTATTCAACAACCAAACAGTTACAATACATTTATAGGCTCATAGCCTTTACAAGAGATTAACATCTTATTCCTTCTAAAGAATATCTGACAGTATAACCCTGCACAAAGTTTTCCAGCACTCAGTTGGTTCTTCATACTGTTATCGTGCCACAAATAGCACATAGTACAGAACTTCACCTTCTCGGCCAGAACTGTCTCACCTGAACTCTGTTTACACTCTCTCCTCAGTCCTTTTACATACTGTTAACATGCTGCGTACAACATACAGCATAGTACTTCACAGAAGAAGAAGAACAGAGTTTTCCAGATTGATCGCACCATCACTATCTCTCTCTCACACTCTATCAATTCCCAATTGCTTTTAGCAATCCAATCGACTCCTCATGCAACTGACCATTCGTTCCAACTGCCCAG
Source organism: Cunninghamia lanceolata (assembly GCA_027924645.1). NCBI lineage: Eukaryota > Viridiplantae > Streptophyta > Pinopsida > Cupressales > Cupressaceae > Cunninghamia > Cunninghamia lanceolata. Next base: position 4,046,747 of record BSBN01000659.1, on the reverse strand, counting down.
CATCGCCAAACAGTTCTTTATCTTCCAACCATCCAAACTATCAAACTGTTCGCATATCTTTGAGAAACTTTTAGTCCCACATGCATCAGTCATCGGTCATTTTTCTAGTTTACATACCCAACCACTCGGTAAGACTATCATCGACACTTTTGCCACCGACGACACTTGTCTAACCTCATTGATATAACTCAAACTATCAGCAACCACTTCACTTCGTACACCGATAGTTCCATGTCTCAGTGACGTCTTCGACTTAGCATATACATAACATGACTTACTATAGCTGGTAATCCAATGAATCTTTCCCTGATGTCACCGATACAGCCGGTCATCCTTTGTATCTAACTCAATGTACATTCGCAACATACAACCTTGACATACAATTGCAGGATACACATGAAATGATACTCACATGCATTTACAGTATACACACGAAATGTTCACAACATACATTTGCGATATACACACAAATTGTATATTCAGTGAAACAATGTGAAATTCACATTGATACATTCATATCGTTGAAACCTTGCATATCAGCCAAGGGCTTCTCACTTCTACTGATACAAGATGTCTTCCCGATGGTCACTACCATCGGTGAAACACAAGTCATCGGTAGAGCCAAACAAAGATACACCGATAGTGTTCTGTCAGGCCGATAACAAAGGATAACTCACTATGAACAATGTGCTCGCTGAGACAAAGCACAGCTCTTGCCGATACCTATAATCTGAGTCACTAGTACTCAACAAAGGCAAGCTTGCAACTTGCAAGTTACAAAGTTGCTTGCAGACTGTGAAGTTCCATAGTTATAGGGTTGTGAGGATCAAAAGTACACATGTAATTTGTAAGAGCTACAAAATTACATGGGAGCTCTAACGTTCCACAAGTTGAAGGGTTGTGGGGATTAGAGGCCTGCTTGCAATTTGTGGAAATTGAAACTATAAATTGTTGTTAGAAATGTTGTCATTGATGTTAAAGGTGCATGGACAATGTTTGTTATCATTGATGTCAAAGGAATAATGACTTTGATGATGCTATAGAGACATTCAAATATAAGTACCGTATATGAAGTATGAAGACATCACTGCCCTTTTCTATGTTGAGGAGTGGAATGAAATATATACAGGGAATAGGCATGGTTTAGTTAATGTATGGTCAAATTGAGGTACCTATGAAATGTGTAGATATAGTCAAGTATTTTTTGAGGATGCTTACAAGTATCCATTGAGTTTGTTGTAATTGGACCTTGATGCCAAGATTAAGGCATGAAGATATATGGAAGATTCTGCATGAGCTAGAAATCAACATGTGACCAAAAGTGACTAATATAGAGTAACAAGAGCATTAGAATGATCTGTCACAAACATAAAAAATCAGAGAATCAACTAGTAGTAAACAAAAGATCCATGAGGAAAATGAATCAATCTGCAACACAAAATCGACACATATTAGATCAGCCATGAAGAGTAGGGAGTTTGTACAACTATTTGCCAACACTCAAGAGACAAAGGAGGAAGCCACCATTGAAGAGAAGAAGCTATGAACTAGAAAAAATAATTCTAGCCGACCACCCTTTGCCATATATTCCAAAACATGTTTTATACACATATAAATCACAAGTAAAGGATGCTAAGTGTATAAATAATAAAACGAGGCAATGATTAGAATAGAAGCAAGGAGTAGTGAATTAATAAGAAGAAAGTTGACTCTCATATCAGTATGTTTGGCACCCATGTTTGGTATTTAAAATTCAAATAAATAAAATACTAAAGAAGGCCAACCCCAATGCAACATTACATACAAGGCAAAGATGTCTTATTTAAATATTGGCACTTGGAAGTGTGATTTGATTAATGAAATATATGAAGTGGTGTGGTTATTAAAACGAGAGATGATATTAATGATGTGATTTAGTTATGTGAAGAGGTGCAAGTTTATAATAAAAGATATTCATTATGAATGGGTGTGTCCCCAAATTGAATTGCACCCTTTGAAGGGACATTGTAAGTATAAAAGGAAGATGAGGAGAGTGATTGAGAGGTAAGAAGCAATGAATATCATTTGAATATATGAGAAGATATAGAGGAAGAGAAGGGGTAGAAATATGAAGTGTAATTCTGATTTATTTTAGAAGGAAGTATGAGTGATTGCATGAAAAAGGTATGAGTAGATTAGTGAGGAAAAATATTGATATACTTAGTGATCAAATTTGAATGAAGATATTGATATAGATTGGATCAATTTTGTGAAAGAAAAGCCTACATCATTTATAGAAGATTAGTGAAGGAAGGAAGGTATATGTGTGTGGATCTAATTTGCAAAGATAAGAATTACATCATTCAGAATTAGAAGTGGTATCAAATTATGAGTAAAGGAGAACAATTTAATCCATTGAATAATTCGTAGGTTGTTTCCTAGAGATTGGTGTCTCTTACTGATTTGGTGCTTAGTTGTGAGGATTGATGTCTCTAGTGGGTTGGTGCCTACAGAAGGAGATCAATATATATAAGCAATATTTTTTTGTGGTTTTTGTTAGAGTTAGGGTAGATCAAGCAATAAAGACTAACAATTATATGTAGATTAAATAACCCAAATATAAAAATGAAGAATAACACAAAAGAGATCAACACAGAAATTTAACGTGGTTCACCCAATATGGGCTACATCCACAGAAACTTAGCCATCCAATGATTTTAATATCTAGTGCAAAACATATTACAATCTTGTGAATACACCGTTGTACCATACATCCCAGCCGCTTATAACAAGCTTTTTGGAAGCTTCTAGAATTAGGGTTTTGCAATGTCATTTTTCTTTTGTCGGTTAACAAAAATTAACAACTGACTCCGATCATACAAAAATCTACAAGGATACATAACTTATGTACAGTACTTGCATGATCAATCACCACATACCAACAATCTCCCACTTGGAGACTGATCAAGCTCCACACCAAACAGTTTTCTCCCATAAGGGTTTCCATGTAAATCATGTGTTCTTCCTGTGTTATTAATTTCTAGATCTTGCATGTGTGTTATTGTTGTAATTGATTAAGTTTTGAAAAGTAAAAGATTATTTGATACTGATTCACCCACCTCTCAGTATCACTATGTGTTCATCAATTGTAAGGGAACTCCTAAGTCTTGAAATACTATAGAATTGTATGGGAAATCCAAAGTTCTAAAAAATTATAGAATTACATGGAAACTTTTAAAAATTTGTAAAAGCTACAAATTTTCTTGGAAGCTCTGCATCTTCACTAGGACTTGTGTTTTTGAGCTTGTTGCAATGTTTTGACCCATGTTTTTGTAAGTATTTTTCTTGTGTCACCATGCATGGAGAATTGGTGATTGTTTTCTTTGTGTCATTCTATGATGTCATTGTACTTTATGCATGTAGATGTACAATGTGGCATGCTAATGTCACATTTATAATGCGAAAAATTTTTCATCCAATTTTTGTATATTAATGTCTTTGGCAAAAAGCTTGGGGCATTACTGTTAGTGTAGAAATATTATTTAATTAGTTTATTTATCTATACTTTGTATTAAGCCACCTTAGGTGGCGATGTATCATCTTGGAGAGTTTGTCAAAACTTGTCCAAGCTATGTGGCACCTCGTTTTCTCCACTTAGAGAAACAAATTAACAACCTTGAGTTGAGTACATGGGGGGTCACCTAATACTAAATCAGGGGTGTACAGAGTCTGTACACTCAAAATCGTGACTCCGGTTTCTTGGGACTATCGGGTCAGATTTCGGCACGCACACGAGCCCTTGCCCTCCTTGCTACGAGACAATCCACCACGTCACTCTCGCTCACGTGGAATTAGCCAGTCGAGAGGAGGCAAGACACGGTGGGGGTTTGGCTCATTGGAGAACTAGACTTCGCAGAGAGGGGTCGGCAAGTACTACGGCATTTGTTGTTGTGTGCTTTGTTGTATGTTTCATTCGATTGTTGTTGTAGTTGAGATAACCATATGACACGAAGGGTTGCTAGTTTCTCTTCTCCTATTTGGATTACTAAGATTCCACCTCTAGGTGGGTGAACGATTGTTCTCATTGATGTCCTCTCGTCTTTGTATGCGATGTAAGAGGTCTTGTTGTATCTGTCATTGTCTAGCTTCTTCTAACAACAAGAGGACGAATGGGTCTCCTTGTGGTAAGACAAATGTTTGTTGTTGAGGTCCTGGATGGATCTCCTCGATCTCATCACGGATAGCCCTCACACACTCTCCTCTCACTCCTAAGCACATTCGTGAATCATAAGGGAGGAAGTCGTGTGATTACTAACCTTAACCAGATCTAGGGTTTTAACCTAGGGTTTGTGTTTTGACTTTGCTTGTACCTTGTGATGAAATCAAGGGTTTGTTTGGAATTGTTTGAACTATGATTACCTCGTGATGGAATCGAGGGTTTGCAATTTTGTCTATTCTAATGTTTCTATATGCATGCAAACTAAAATGATATGCAAAAAAGTTCTTTTTTGGTATTTTTTTAGAGTGTTTTGGAAATGAAAGTGCTTCTAATCTATGAAAGGGAAATATGTATGCAATTCTATATGACTTTTCCAATGCAATGTTAACCTATGTTTTTTGTGTTATTGATGCTTTGAATGCAATTTAATCTAAGAAAATGGGAAAATGCTTCTTCTAACAAACTAGATCTAGAAATATGAAAGCGTTTAATCTAACATGCAAGATCTAACTATCAAGGAAAAAGCAATGTTTTACTGTTCCCAAGAGCAAATGTGATTCTCTAATTACTGTGAAAGCAATGAAAATAATGAAGGAACCTGAGAGAAACAAAGTTTTGTTGACTCCACTAGCCTTAGTAATCATTGTAATAGGCAACCTCGAATCCTTCTGTGGCAGTAGGTGATCCTCCTGACAACAAAATGACCCAAAAATGTAGAAAGAAGCTTTGATGAAGCTTGTATGAGCTCAATGAGAGCTTGGATTGAGCACAATGGCATAGAATGAAGCAGTGTGACGCTACTTAGTTGAAAAAATGAAGAAAAAGGCACCTTTGTTCTGTAAGAACATTTGAATGCTAAGTTGGAGAGCAAAATTTGGCAAGAGTTGTGTGCACAATGAATTTGCCTCCCTTTGTGCTTGAGGGAGGGGGTATTTATAGGTTTAGAAGAAGGAATTGATTGAAGAGTTAACTCATTTGATTGATGAGTTAACAAGAATAGATTGGGGAGTTCACAAGGCTAATTACCCAGTGAGCTCAACTGATTTGAGAGTGATGAAGCAATGATAGCTTGTCACTGAAGAGGAAATCGAGGTGAGGGAATGCATGAGATTGATTAAAGAGTTAAATTGAGATCAAATAGAGCTAATTATGCATGTGTGGGTCCATGAAATAGTTAACTCTATATCAAGGATCAAAAATCATGCAAATAGAAAGAAAAATAGGTGAAAACGGAGAAAAAATGAGAGAGAAGCTCAAGTTTTTCCGCGGGTCCAAAAATGGCAGTGTCACCCCTTTTACCAGTAGGGTCACCCTTGGGCGACCATGGGTCACCCGGGGGAGATCTGGGCTGGACAGGGTCAGATGTAGAAAAATAAGCTTGGAGATGGTAGAAGTGAAGAAAAGGATGGGTTATGCATCAAGAAATAGGTCAGTCATGTGGAAGAATCCAAATCTCCACTTGTGTCTACAGGATCTCCAGGGGAGATCTAGAAATAATAGGGGGAGATTTGGATTGGTTGGTTGAAAATGAAAACTGTTAGTGGGAGATGGATCGGGGGACCTCTAGAAGGCTTCTAGGAGGTGCACTAGAGGAAGAACAAAGGGGAGAGGTAAAAACTCACCTACAAGACTCTCACAAGGCTTAGGATCAAGGTTGAAAGCCAGAAAATGCAAGTCGACAAATGTCGCAACAAGTGTTGAAAAGCGTCTCAAATGGGGAGGGAGAGAAATTGACAAGGAAGAAATGTCACAAGATAAGGAAAGAGGACACGTCATCAAGAGGCCTGCTACCTGAAGGATTTATTTTCATGCTTACATGTACGTGACAAGGATTTGAATCGTCATAGGGGTCCTCGTGGAGGCAGTGCATGATTTTTGTGCTTACATATTTGCCCCCTCGGGGACAGTAGTCTACATGAAAGGTAGGTACTGTTCCTAAACTAGGCCTTACCTGTTGTCAATTTTTTCCATAATTTGTACCTGCAATAACTAGTATTAATTTGACATTAAAATGCATCAAAATGAATAATAAAAACTAAAATGATGAATCTTACCATAGATTGCTTGAGTTTGACTAGTTTCTTGTCTTTGTCAGTTTGGACCTGTAGGGATGAGAGTAGGCAAAACAATGCATGAAATGGATATATAAAAGTAAAGAACTAATCTAAAATGCATAAATGAAACTAAGCTAAGGGCAACAAAGAGAGCTAGATTGTGAGATTGTTGTGAAACAGTGACGGAATCGTTCTTGTGAGCAGTCGATAGAGAGGTATCATCAAGGAGATCGTAGAGATGGCCGCCTCTTCTTCAGCTATGGAGAATCGGGTATGCAATCAGTGAAAAGCTCTTCTCTAAACCCTAGGTTGTATTTTGCAAAAAATATCTTAAAATTGTCTATTTTTGGTGATTTTTGTTGTTGCATTGTGTTCGTCTCATCGTTTAGAGTGAGATTAGTCTTTCATTTTCTGAAATCAGCCAAGAAACAAGGTTTTTAGAGTGATTTTTGCTCGAGGGGCTCACTCCTAGGGTTGCCTAGGGAGATCCTTTTAAACAACAGGGTCACCCGGGGAGATCCTGTTTGACAACAGGGTCACCTGAGGAGATCCTGAAAAACACCTCGGTCTCCTAGGGGGTGACCAAGTTGGACTTATTTCTCACTTCATTTGAAGTTGTTTAATGCTTTTTTTTACTCTGATCTAACATGATTTGGTCACTAAATCTACCTGTTTATTGCAATTTTGAAGGTTTATATGTTTTTTGTGTAAGGTTTTCTGTAGTTTTATGATTTTTAGGGATTTTTGCGAGTTTATGAGATCTAATCTAAGATTCTCTTTTGATTTTGTAGGAGATGTACATTCGATAGAATGCCTTCCAAGAGGAAGGGTGGCTTTCAGGGATATTTACTTCATTGAGTACAAAGGATCATGCCATACTGAAGAGGGCAGGTCTTGCCAGAGTCTGCCATGTTCCTGTGATCCATCCTGTATCCCATATATGCTATGATATCTTGACTTACTGGGATGCAGACATGAATACATTCAGGTTCCTGCAGATTTTAGGAGAGTGGACTATCACTCTTTATGATGTATATAATATATATGGGGTTCCTGTGAGGAGACAACCTCTATTTCTTCTTGTTAGCGAGTCCTTTGAGGACAAGGCTTCCTAGGCTGCATTTATGGGGGTTAATCACCCTGGGGACCAAACAGGAGTTCAACTTACATCTGTGTCATGACTTTGCATCCCACTTCTGAGGAGGTTTTTGATTGGCTTGATTGCTTCGAGGCTGTCAGGAGACAAGGCCTCGGCTCATCTGAGATGGTGTTGGGCACCCATTATTCAAGGATTAGAGGACATAGTTTATGCATGGGGACCTGATATCCTAGCAATGGTCTATAGAGATTTTTATCAGATCTCTCAGCGAGGGGCTCTAGCTTTTAGCCACTCTTCTTTTATTATGACATGGATTTTCGAGCATATGAGGCCTTATCAGAAGCTCATTCCTCTTCTGAACATGCGACTACCGAGCACAGCGAGGTGGGTGCATGTTGGTCATTTTGATGCTACTTTACCCACTATTGCTACCCTTACTGACGATGACATGATTTTTGACCCTTATCACGACATGGAGGGGGCTTGGGCCCATGATGACGAGATGAGAGTGTACTGCCGTGAGGTTTCAGAGATTACAAAACATAATGGTCAAGTTGAGGCTCATTGGGTTGATCATGTTTTGCAGCAGTTTGACGAGGATGTCCCTGAGGACTTGCCCCCAGTGTCCACTTGTTACAGGACCGTTCAGGAGATGGGGAAGATTGGACAGAGGAATGTTGTTTGGACACCTTTGACTCCAGGCATCTTTATCACTAGGGTTTCTAGAGGAGGACAGAGGGGAGGGAGAGGGACTCCTTCCCGATGTCTGGTTGTGACAGTTGACTCAGAGTCCACTGACGAGGACTATGTTCTTGATAGTGAAGATTCGTTAGATGAGGTCGCTCTCGAGGATGAGGATTTTGATGACATTGGTGTTTCAGATGAGGTTCCTGACATCCCCAAGGGTCCATCTATTGTTCCTTGATCTCCTCATTCAGATGAGGTGATGCGTTAGCTTGACCCTGACGGGCAACCTAGAGATCCATGTAAGTTTTGTCTATTTACTTTCGCATAAATTTGTCCTTTCTCTTTTCATGTGGCATTGACTTGGTCTTGTCTTGATTTGGCATTTAAGGCAATATCAAAGAGTGGAGGGACTTCATTCATGAGGTTAATGTTGGAATGACCTTTCCCTTTACTAGGATGACCCGTGATCATCTTTTGGATGATCCTGGTGTGCCCCCTGCCGTGGGACAATACACTGACATTTTTGCTCCTATCTACCATGGGTTTCAGATGATTACAGAGTTGAAGACCCAGGTTGACACGCTTCAAGGTGAGAACAAAGTACTTCGGGAGATGACTTGCCTTAATTTTGGGCGTTCTGATACTAGTATGGTGGGGCTTTCACAGTCACATGCCTACAACATAACACACCATTCTCACAAATCTCATGGAGTGACTAGTGGTACTCATAGAAGGAGGAATCGAAGCCCTGAGGGTTCTGTTGGAGGCAACCGTCCTTGAATTGCCTTTCTTGAAATTCGTGCCCCCTTGCATGGGGAGTATATACTTCTCTCGAGAGCATTTTGTCTTAGCTCTTTGATACCATTATATATGTAAACTTTGGATGTATCTATGAAAGTTTATCCTTTTCTATGGTTCTTCTCTTGTCAAATTTTGTACTCATCTCATGTGCATGTTTTGAAGTTTTTAGGAACTTGAACTTTTTGATTATGTTTGACCTTTTCAACTCTTTTAGCAAATACAAGTATGACAACAATGATATGCTTTTGTAATTTTGTGGGATATATATATGATATGTAGCTTACGATATGATAATGTAGGAACACAAGAAATGCTGTAAATGAGACTATTACTTCTACTGAATGTCATGAGTGTATATCGAAAAATTTGTATTTATAAATGGAAATGATTCAAACAATGAAATGCAATAACTTAAACCCAAATAATTCAATACCTTGAAGATGCAAGATGAGCTCGATTGATTGATCACTTTGTTGTGTTGATTGCTTGATTCCGCAGCATAACGTTGATAAGGATGCAAGCTAGATGGATTGAAGATGATGGATAATGGCTTGAGATAAAAATTTAGCAGAGTGAGGTTGCATGAAGAAGAATCATCAATTCTCCAATGTCTCCCTCCTAATCTCCTCTCTAATGTCTTCTCTCATCTCTTTTCTAATGGCTTGTAGATGGCTTGATTTATACGTTTGGCTTGGTTCAAATGGATGGCTAGGATTAATTAGGGCTTTAGACGAAATGGATGGATAGGATTAAGTTAGGTTTCCTTGCACATTAAGAAATTTACATAGTCAATTGACATGTGGTAGGGAGGATAAGGCTTAGGTGTGCTTGTGTAGATAAATACTAAAATTAGGTCCCATTAGTTGTGCATGTGAAAGATAAAAGTTGTAACACATGATTGACTAGACAAGTGTTAGAATGTGATGAAAGATCATGTGACTTAATTCAAATAAAATATTTGAATTAGTTGTGATATGAGTTGGATATTAATTAAATAAATAAAATTTATTTAATTAATTGGCTAATGGATAAATGAGATTAAGAGTGAAGATTTAGGACAAAATGGCTTATGATGTCTAGATAATATTTTTGACAAGGTGTTGCAAGACATGGACAAATTTGGAACAATTTTGGGTGTCTACATTTTGCCCCTCTTTGAGATGATGTTCGAGATGATGAGCTTTGTGTCGAGTAACATCATTTCAAAGAAGTTAAGGTATGGATAGAGGAAAATGATAGTGATGATGATGGAAAGATGATGGGATGATAGGATGATGATGCCCCCTCGAGAGGATAGGCAAGTTGGACAAACACGGGTAGGCTCTTGAAAAGATATGGTTTAGCTGCAAAAGAAAGATAAGGGGATAGATAGAAGAAATGGAGATGTGTTATGTTGCAATGAATGTGAGCAACCATGATGTTTGATATAGCACTAGATGTTATGCACCAAGGTATAAGGACCAGGGTGACGATGTGTCTTGTGCCCCAGCGTAATGCAACCTTGTCTAACGTATGAGGAAGAAAACTTAGAGCATTGAAGTCCTACTGCACAAAAGGTATGATATGACCTTAGATGCAAAGGATAGTGCAAAAAGCTATTCCAACATACACAAGATATGAATATTAGCAAGAAATGATACAGATTTGATGCAGATGCAAGATAAAATGATAACACACACAAACAAGCAAGCAAGCATGCACAAATGATTCAAAAACAAACAAGGTATTGCCCCTATCAAGTTGTAAACCAATGATTAATTGTTGATTGTTTTGTTGAGAGTGTTGTCATTGCGAGGAAAGCTATATCCCTAGATCAACACAAGGTTGTTTGCTGAGTTGGTTAGCTGGTTGGTTGATTGATTTGGCTTACAACAAGGCTAGGATCAAGACCATGGATTGCGTTTGGATAACTTGGCTTGATTGATTAACTTGATTGGTATAGATTAATGATTGACTTGCATTTGGATCATTGCTTGGAATGATTTGAAGATGATGAAATGCTGATTAGATTGATTTGATGAAGGATGGATGATTTGTGGTGGATTGATATGAATGGATGATTGGATTGATGAAATGTTGATGATGTGATGATATGTGGTGGATTGAGCTGCTTTTGATTGGATTTGTTCTGATTGGAGTTGATGTGATTGAGTTGATTTGCTTTGGTGTTGATGTTGATGATTGATAGGATTTGTTTTTATGATTGGCTTGATGTGCTTTGGTTGTGATGTTTTCTATTGCTGGGTTGATTGTTTTGAGGATTGGATTGTTTTGAATGATGATAGTGATGCTGTGATGATTAGAGTGTCCACTCAATCTAAGCATAAGCAAGTGTTCTCAGTATGCTCAAAGGATGTAAAACAAACAAGGTATTGCCCTTGTCAAGTCATAAACCAATGATTGATTGTTTAAGTGATAATGATAGTGTTGTCATTGCGGGGAAAGCTATATCCTTAGATCAACACAAAGATGTGGGAACGCTATATCCCATTGATGATGTTTGATTGGGCTCATGACAAGATTTGGATCAAAACCTGTTGATTTGATTAGATAATGTTCCTTGATTCATTAGCTTGCTTGATATGGATTAGTGTGACTTGAATTTTGAGATCATTGCTTAGATTGATTTGATTGATATTTTTGGAAGAAGTGATTGATTGAAATGAATGAATGAATGTTATTGATAGGAAGAATTGATGATGATGATGATTTGATTTTGATTGAATGTTGATGGAGTGGATTGTTTTGGATGATATGATTGGTTTTATTGCTTGGATTTTTCATTGGATTTTTTTTAAAAAAAAATTTTTTGGACATATTTTGATTTTTTTGGATTTTTGTTGGGATATTTTGATTTTTTTGTGTTTTTTGAATGTTTTGGGAAATGCTAATGGATTTACAATTTGGGTAGCCTTTGTGCTTAATACCAATGACTAGGGAGAAAACCAAGTCTAGGTGCAAGGGATGGATAAAAAGATGGGCTCATAGTGAATGTGACGACAAGATCATGAGAGTTGGATGGGATGAAAGGTTCATGAGAGTTGGATGGATAGATAAGAGAGGATAGGCCATATAAGGGATGGATGCATGCCTCATGATAAATGGATAGGTAGGCTATAGTGGAAAGCTCATGATAAATGGATGAGGATAAGCTATAAGATGGAAAGCTCATGATAAGGATATGCCATAGTGGATGGATTGTAAGAGAGCTAGGATGTGATCCCCAAAGGCTATGTTGCATAGGAGGAACTTGCCCCATTCTAGATGGTAATGCTTAGGATTTTACATGACAAAATTCATGACCAAGGGATAACATGATTGGATTGGTTTGAATGGGATGGATAAATGGTCAATGGATAGGACTTGGTTTGGAAAGAAGGTCTATCAAGAAATATCCAAACATGTTTCAACATTTTGCCCATATGTCTTTATCAAAATCAAAAGGTGGAAGGGTGGATAAATGGGTTCAATGGATAGGCATGTTTATGTAATGGATAAGGATGGTAGGATGGTTTGGTAATGGTAGGACAGGATAGGATTGAAAATGATATAATGGGATAGATAGTTTGGAAATGGATAGGTTGGATGAGACAATGTGCCCCCAAGTGTAAGTGACATAGAAGATCAACCTACACATGATGCCTGTTTGCCAGGTTTTCATCATGGTACTTATCCAAGGCGTCTGTTTACCAGATTTTCACCATTGAACGAAGGGCTTTCTCTTTACTTTTTTTTATTTTTTATTTTTTTCCTCTTTTGCTTTTTTTTTTTTTTTTTGCTTTTAGATGGGTTGACAACTACACATGGCGCCTGTTTGCTAGGTTTTCACCATGGTAATGGATAGGAGGGACTCAAGTGTCTAGTTCGATGGATGTTGGTAGTCCCATTAGAGATGGATGATTTCTTCGCATGGACCATGTCATTATGCTCATAGATGCTAGTAAGGGATTGCATGGATGAGAGATGGAGTAGGTAGATAATGGATGATGAAATGGATTATGAAAGGTTCATGCAAGGATAGATGGATGGGGATAGTGGACTATGATATGGATTATATAGGCTTATGCAAAAGCATGGACCATAGGAAGGTGATTGAGGAGATATGTAGGATAATGGATGAAGGATGGGGAGATGGAGGCATGTGGGAATGTTTTGGAATGGAAGGGAACCATGACCAATGGTTGCACACATCGTGATAAACATTGAAGCTTTTGATTGGATGGTGGTGTAGGAAGCAATGGAGATGTTTGCTTAGGATATGGTTGATGAAGTGATTTAGGAACCCACATAGATTTAGTATTTTTGGTGCTTTTGTTTTGCTTGTGGGATTTTTGAAGGGAATGGAAGTTTTGGGCGGAAGTAGCCTTTTGGATGGATATAGGTGGTTGGGATTCTTCAGATGTGGATGAAGATGCCTCATTTAACTTTTTAGCTATTTGTTTAGGAACCCAAATCATTTTGCTTTTGGGCTTTGTATTTGGAGGTAAGGGTTTAGATGGCTGCTTAGATGAACTTTGCTTTGATTTTGATTCTTTATATCCTAAGGCATGAAGACCTTTAGAATTTTTGGTAAGATTTTTAGCTTTATAAGGTGAGGCATCAAAAATTTTGCTTTTGAATCCCACGGGGTGGGTGGAGTGGATGAAATGATTGGAAGCTTTATGCTTAAACGATGTGTGCTTTTGTTGGTCATGATTACAGATGTAAGGATACTTATGAATGATAGGTATGTTAGGTGTTGGAAGCAATGGTGGCAAGGTGGATGGAGGGATATTTGGAGTTGGTAAAAGTGGAGGCAAAGTGGATGGCAGAAGGTGTACAGTCACATGCTTTTGACTTTTATAGGGTGATGGAGGTGAAATGACAACATATGTTTTGGGAACATGATGTGGTTTGTGATGGAAACTGGACTTAGGATGGATGGAGGAATTACCAACATCTTTAGCTTGTTTACCTTGGGGTGTGTATCCAAGGCCATATGAGCATGGAGGGATCTTGACATGGTTTGGCTCCAAAATACCTTGTTCATAAAGACCTAGGCCTTTACCTTTGTAGTTCATATTTTGGAGTATGCAATGGACAATGGGACTAGGTGTGGTTTGAATGTTAGACTTGAGTTCTTTATTGGATGGAGAAGATGAAATGGAGGACAATGGTTGTTGTTGTCCTAAGGAAGAACACTCATGTATAAGGGTGGATAGACCAATAGGACATAATGGATTTGAAATGGGATCGATGATGGATGTGGAAGGGGGATTATTAAGATCTTGATTAGCATTGTGTTCATGTAGATCCAAGTTATTGATTTGATCTTCTATGCTTGCTTGGGGGACAAGTGTCTCATCATGACAAGTGGATGTTTGCTCATTATGGATAGGGCTAGATGGCGGATGACTAGGAGCAATTGGGATATCTTGCTCATGGATAGATATAGGATTATGGATAGGATCAAGGTGCTCATGGATAGCTTCTTCATAGGTATCATCTTGATTATAAAGAAGGTAAAAGTTATGGATGGGTTGCATAAAAGTGATTTGATCTTGAGTTGGACTAGGGCTTAATGTTTCCACATGCTTGGGATTAAACCTTTGACATACCTCTTGAGTTGCTTGAATGGAAGTGGAAGGCTCTTGGACAGGCTCTTGGTCAACAACACGAGAACATGATGACTCTTGACTTGGATTAATGATAGGAGACTCTTGAATAGGCTTGATGGCTTGTAGGTCACATGATGGGCTTGAAGGGCTAAGAATGTTAATGGAGGGCTCTTGAATAGGCTCAAGGATAGGTGGACCACATGATGGGATTATATGATTGGACATGACCTTTGGAAGTTCTTTGGTAGGCTCATGAATGGGTGTTTGACATGGGGGTGTTCTATTCCTAGCTAGTAGCCAATGGATCACATCCTTCGCAAGTGTATGTGTAGATGGGCAATACAATGGATGAACAATAATAGCGGATGATGTTGTAGGCTTATGATTAGGACTTTGATTGGATGGAAGGATAATGGAGTTTGATAAGCTAAAATTTGGATTGGATGGGGGTGATACATGGGATTGGGATGATGTGACATGATTTCTTATGGTAGGTAGGTACACCTTGTAAACAATTGGGACAAATATTGGGCATTGATTTGTATTATGGCCTTTGGTCCTATGGTATGCACAATAATCATGTTCATCATATGGACTTTCTTCACATGGGTTGATGGGGGGAAGTTCAATGAGTTTTGCTTCAAGTATTCTTTGTAAAACTATCTTAGCCCCATCCTTTGGTGAAGGATTAGAATGATATGGTGATGAAGGTAATGAAGGGCTTGGTGATTTGGAAGGTTGATGGACCAATGGACTAGGGGTAGGATCACATGGTGGTGTTGGGATAGGATTAGTTGGCTCATGTGTTGGCATGTGATTGGATGATGGAGGGTATTCATAAGATGAATTAGCTAGGTTGGTATCTCCCTTGTCAAAGGTAATTAAGTCTTGTTGCATTAGGCTCACATGGTTTATGTACAAAGGTCCACTTGGAGTTGCATGTGCTTCTTGTTGCAAAGGTGGATTTAGGCTCACTTGTGCTCGTTGGGGGGGCCATTGATAGTCTTGGTAGCTAGGTGTAATGGTAGGATATGTGGACAAAAGATCTTGAGGTGGACTCAAAGTTGAGGGCATTTGATCTTGTTGCCAAGGTTGACTTGTGCTCACTTGTTGTATGAAAGTGGGTGGATATGTTGATGTGGCATAGGTTGATATGGAATTGTCATGATAGGTGGATGGATTAGGTTGATGTGAAATTGAGGTGGGTGACACATAGGGTTGAGGTGGAAATTGTTGAGGTTGAGATTGTGTTTGGATTTATTGTTGTGATATGATTTGTTGTTGTTGGAATTGTTGAATGGGTTGTTGTGATGGTTGGAATTGTTGAATTGGTTGATGTTGTTGTAGTTGAATGTGTTGATGTGATGATGATGGAGGAGTTGCATATGATAATGATTGTTGTGCTATGGATTGATATGGATAAGGGTTGTGATAGGTTGATAAAGGGTTGATATGACATGTGGATGAATTTGGTTGATATGAAGTGGGATAAGTTGATGCAGAATTGATTTGATGTGTGGATGGATTAGATTGGTATGAAGTGGGATAAGTTGATGTGTAATTGGTTTGACATGTGGATGGATTGGGTTTTGGACTTGTCTCATCCTCATAAGTAAAGACATGGCCTCCTCGAAGTATAAACTTGGTCTTAAGAGGAGAGGCTCCTTTGACTGTGATCTTTGGTCTTGGATTGTCTTCATGACTTGGATTAGGAGGATAGCCACCTTTAATTGTGACCTTGGGTCTTGGTTTATCCTCATGATTTGGAGTAGGAAGAGGGGCTCCTCTAATTGTGACTGGTTTCTTCTCATGATTTGGATTAGGAAGATAACCACCTTTAATTGTGATTGGTTTCTTCTCATGATTTGGATTAGGAAGATAACCACCTTTAATTGTGATTGGTTTCTTCTCATGATTTGGATTAGGAAGAGGGGCTCCTCTAATTGTGACCTTAGGCTTTGGTTTTATTTCATTATTTGAATTAGAGGGGTAGCCTCCTTGAATTGTGATTATAGGCTTAGGTCTTGTCTCATGATTATAAGGATAACTCCCTTGAATTGTCACCTTAGGCTTGGGATGTCTCATGACTAGAGGGATAGCCCCCTTGAATTGTCACCTTAGGCTTGTGATTTGTCTCATGATTAGAGGGATAACCCCCTTGAATTGTCACCTTAGGCTTGGGATTTGTCTCATAATTAGAGGGATAACCCCCTTGAATGCTTACGACCATCTTGACAAGTGTTGACTAGGACTAGGTTGATGATAATGTGGAGATGATTTGGAATGAGTATGGATGTGACTAGGATATGTTTAGAATGAAATTGACTTGGGTATGATTAGGATATGTTTGGGATGAAAGTGATTGAATTTAGATGTTATTGGAAGAATGTGTAGGATGACTTGTCTTTATGTGTTTGGATGTTTAGAGCTTGATGTGGCAATATTCAAACAAATGATTATGCATATACACACATGAATCACTCACACAAGACACATAAGAAAGTTTTAGTTTGGAAGAATGTGAGGATGGTTAAGCAAGCACGTGAAGACACTTCAACAAGTCCTAGTCAAGGTAAGACCACTATCACAAGGAGGTTCTAATGAAAATCCGGGGGACCGGCACCCCATGAGCATCCAACAAGCCACTTAAGACTTTAACTAACCCTACTAGGAGTTTTAATATACACAAAGGTACACCTCCTTTCGAGTTAGCACTGTATGGTGAGCGCTAATACCGGTTAGACTTGGCTTTTGCCTTATCCTCTGATTTTTATAGCGGACCAGATGAAAGTACCGCTTGAGGTCGTTCCCTTGGGGTGGATACCAAGGAAGGCCTCTCTAAGGCTAAACAAAAGCAACACAAGTAAATATTTTTGATCTCCAAGTTCGTGTTGGGACGCGAGGAGAGAGCATACACATTTACTTGGTCACACTCGCATGGGGTTCATTAACCTTAGAAATTCAATGTGTGGAAGACAATGCAAGCACTTGTTTGTTTTAAAGCCCAAATCTAAATGTGATGAAAGACAATGGTTTGTTTTAGCCCAACTTTTTGATGTGAATTTGCAAACAATTGTTCATTTTATGCCCAAATCGAAATGTATTTGCAAACAATGATTAGAAGATAAGAAATGAAATGATTGCACCTGGTTAATTCGCTATCCAAATTGCTGTAGATGTTGATGTCAATGTTGCTCCAGCTCCTTATGATCACCTACAACATAAAAAAATGATATTATAATGTAGGCATAACAAATAGGCTCATCAGGCAAGGAAAATTGTAATTTTAGATGCATAGCCGAATTAGATTTGATTATTTCGATACATTTTTTGTTCAAAAATTAAAAACGCAAAGAAGAGACCCCTATTAATTTTCAAAGAGCTTTCTGAAAATCTAAAAAAATAGAAAAATTCCCTGATTTGCGCCCAGAAATGCGTTTTTATGAAAATAGTATAGTCGGTAAAGATCTAATTTTTTTGCACTGTAAACGACCTCCAAATTAAATCTGTAAAACATAGACCCCATTAAAATTTTGAGAGCTTTTTAGAAATGTAAACATTTCTGAAAAATTCACTGATTTGCGCCTAAAATTGTGATTTTATGAAAAAACATAAAAATGTGATAAATTCCACAAAATTCGCGATAAACCCAAATTTTTTTTGCTGTAGCTTCCTTATATCATGGACAAACTTCTGCTAAAATCTTGTAGAAAAATTCATATCCATTTGGATGATATGATGAAATCTTTAAAACCTAGGGTTTTGTCAAAAAAATAGCAGATTTGCAACAAAAAGTTAATTAAACCTACAAAACTCAACAATGGGGGTTAAAAATGCAAATTTTTACTACAAAAACCTACAAAAAAAATCAAACGAAGTGAGTCCCACCGGGCGTGCCAAAATGTATATCAAAAAATTTGGATTTATAAATAGAAATGATTCAAACAATGAAATGCAATAACCTAAACCCAAATAATTCAATACCTCGAAGATGCAAGATGAGCTCAATTGATTGATCACTTTGTTGTGTTGATTGCTCGATTCCGCAGCATAACGTTGATAAGGATGCAAGCTAGATGGATTGAAGATGATGGATAATGGCTTGAGATAAAAATTCAGCAGAGTGAGGTTGCATGAAGAAGAATCATCAATTCTCCAATGTCTCCCTCCTAATCTCCTCTCTAATGTCTTCTCTCATCTCTTTTCTAATGGCTTGTAGATGGCTTGATTTATATGTTTGGCTTGGTTCAAATGGATAGCTAGGATCAATTAGGGCTTTAGATGAAA
Organism: Cunninghamia lanceolata; assembly: GCA_027924645.1. Taxonomy (NCBI): domain Eukaryota; kingdom Viridiplantae; phylum Streptophyta; class Pinopsida; order Cupressales; family Cupressaceae; genus Cunninghamia; species Cunninghamia lanceolata. The sequence continues at coordinate 4,028,024 of BSBN01000659.1, read as the reverse complement.
TGGATGGATAGGATTAAGTTAGGTTTCCTTGCACATTAAGAAATTGTAGTCAATTGACATGTGGCAAGGGAGGATAAGGCTTAGGTGTGCTTGTGTAGATAAATACTAAAATTAGGTCCCATTAGTTGTGCATGTGAAAGATAAAAGTTGTAACACATGATTGACTAGACAAGTGTTGGAATGTGATGAAAGATCATGTGACTTAATTCAAATAAAATATTTGAATTAGTTGTAATATGAGTTGGATATTAATTAAATAAATAAAATTTATTTAATTAATTGGATAAATGAATAGGATGGGATAAGATATGATGTGGAAATTAATTAAATAAATAAAATTTATTTAATTAATTGGGATGGGGATAGGATAAATGGGATTATGCATGTGAAATTAATTAAATAAATAAAATTTATTTAATTAATTGGCTAATGGATAAATGGGATTAAGAGTGAAGATTTAGGACAAAATGGCTTATGATGTCTATATAATATTTTTTGACAAGGTGTTGCAAGACATGGACAAATTTGGGACAATTTTGGGTGTCTACAATGAGATATGACATTTGACTTTATTTCTTTGAGACTTTTTTTTTAAATTTTGGCATGAATGCAAATGTGGAACAAACACAGTGACTACTCTTAAATATGATTTTCAATTTAGGGGATTGCAGGTTGTCCCAATATGAGAGATCTATTTAGGGTAGTGAGATAGGATTTAGGGAAACTCAATTGGGGAGTGAAAATGAATATGGAGTGTTTTTGATTTATAGACTTTGCTAAAGGCTAAACACTGATCCTTACCTAGATAAGACAAATTGGTAAGATTTCAAGTTAGACAAGTAGAAAATTTTATAGGTGTTCTCTAGACTTAGATCATAGATGGAAAGCAAAGTAGACTCAGGGCAAAGGATATCTTGGAAAAAACAAGGGTCCCTAAATAGTAGATGATCCTAGAGATTACTAGACTCTTCGGTTTTGCTCAGCTAGTGTGTGTGTGTGTGCTTAGTACCTTTCTTTCTCTGTTAGAATGTCACCCTTGAGGCTTCAAGCTTAGACTGATCTCCACCTAAGAGTACGGACATTCAATAATCTTCTCTCTTTCACTCTTTTTTTGTATCTCTCTTTTTTTTTGCTTTTTACTTTTTTTGTGTATTTTCCTCACTTGACTTTTCTCTTTTTTTTTGGATTTTTGACTTTTCAAGAAATGAATGCTTTTTGGAACTTTTGCTATGCAATGCTTTGATCTCTCAATTCTCACTTTTGACACTCTTATTTTGATCACTCTTTTTTTTATTCACTCGTATCTTAGATTGCTTCCTTCAGAGTTTTGATCTTCCTGATGTTTTTGGCCAAGAAAGATAAAGGGTTGAGCACCACCTAAAGTTTTTGTAATCTGGTTGGACTTCTCTATTACTAGGGAAGAATTGGGAAGGTCTACTTGCAAGCTTCCTTTGAACAATGTAGGTTTGAGTACTGACTTTGTTTAGACCTAACATCTTGACTCATTAAGACTGGGATCGGTGTAAAGCTAAGAGGTAGGTTTCAATTAGAATAACTGGGAATGTAGGGGGATAATGGCGGTTGTGAAAAATGGGGATCTCTAGGTCCTAGAAAGGTAACGTATATCTAGACAACATTAGACTCCTTACTAAAGGGAAAATAGTACAAGAGAAAGTCACGAACTGTAATGCAAGATGAACAGAATGATACAGAAATGCAAAAAACAAACTTTTTTTTGACATTTTTGATTTTTTTTTTTGGTACTTTTATGTTTTATGATTTTTTTGGTCTTTTAGACATAATATTTCTTGAGGTGAAAGGCATTGACTGTTTCACCAAATTCCTCTCCCTCCATTATACACAAGAGATAGGTACCATTTCTGACATCTTCCTTAACCATGTAAGGACCTTTCCAATATTCTGAGAAAGCTCTCTTTCATCTTCTTTTCTTGTTTTTCGTACTTCCCCTTCTTAGGACAAGTTCTCCTATTCAGTATGGTTTATCATTTGAATCAATCACTACCAACTTAGTGGTTTCTCTTTGCATCGTGAGACGTAGTAAGTCTTGAAAATCATGTTGATGAGGAGTCCAATATAGAATCCCATCACAATTTAACAGCTCTACTAATAGGTCGAACTGTTCTTGCATGTAAACTTTTACGTCAAGTCTCTCTTGGATTCTTTACGAGAATTAGAATAATTCAAGAGGAGTTTGTGGCTCCCGCTGCTCATCGGGGGGGAAGAAAGCTTATGCTTGTCCTCCGATTAAGTTCTAGTCTCAGATCCATGGCATACCCAATATAACTTTTTGGTAGTTCAAAAATGACAGGATCATCAATACCGACTGTCACTCTCATCTTCCATTCTCTATGGAAGATACCTTCGCTCTCTTCATCCTCATCGGGAAGTATTTCAACCATTTCTATTTGTACCCGAGGTGTTTCCCATTCTTTGAGTTCATTTGATTAAACCGAGGAGGAGGTGGTTGGTTTTTCTTGTGGTTGTGATACCACAAACATCTTAGGCAGCATTCATATAACATTGGTTGATTCATTATCAATAGAATGTGCCTCCTCCATGGGCATTATTGGTTGATGTGAATCCTCCATTGGTGTGAGAGGTTCATATGATTCTTCTTCTTCTGGTGTCTTAGGGACACATGATTCACTTAGTGGTGATAATGGTGTGTAACCTTCCATCATGTCTTCATCTGCATCTGAGAAAGCATGTGGGTCGACATTTCTTAGATCTAATGTGGTGGTTTGAAAGATTGGTCCTTCCATTCTATGAGGCTTCTCCCCTATGCAAGGAAAGAGTTTGAAGGCCTCTTGGAAATTGATCATGAGTATTTCTAGGGGGAATTGGAGTGGTGCATCCCATTCAATCAACTCCATGATTTCAGTCATTTTATCCTTAGAAACCATTTCCCTTTGCTTTGGTAGTAGCCCATTCTCTAGAGTTTTGATTTCTGCGGTGTTTATGGACTTTTCTAGAGTTTCCATCCATTTGACACATATTGACTGAGGTGTAGGATTTGGGATGGTTAACTTGTTGGTAGGGAGTTCATAGTCTATGGGGATGCCTATACATTTGTTTGGTGTATTTGACTTTAACATGCTGAAAGGCTCTGGATCTCCCTATGCGACATATATCTTCCCTAAGTGTAAAAATCAAACTTCTTGAAACAACATGGACAGCACAACTTTCATCTTGTGTATCCATGGCCTTCTAAGAATTAAGTTATATCCTATCTCCTTATCTATGACATAGAAAGTGGTTGGAATAGTCTTGGGCCCCAAAGTTACTGGAAGGGTAATTTTACCTATGGTGGCTGCCTTTAGATTATCATATCCGTTTAGAGTGTCTCTTAAAGCGGTAATGTTGGTATGTCCATAGCCCATTCTCTCTAAGAGGGAGAAAGGAACTATATTCACTGCAACTCCATCATAGATTAATGTTCGTTTGATGCACGTGTCATAGATCCACACTTGAAGATATAGAGCAGGGTCTCCTTTCTTTGTTAACTCTGCCTCAGAGGGTATTTGTTGTAAGTCAAAGAAGAACCCAGGATCTTTAAGTTCTGAGTTTGGTGGACTAAGATCATAGTCCACATGGTTGATTTGTTCACTAGGCGGTGGCGTGATTTGGTCAAGATATTTTAGGCCTATTGCTCGTAGCAATGCGGAACAATGTGAGGGGGAGTTCCTAAGCAAGTCAATGAACAAAATGTGTGCATACATTTTCTTTAAGTCTTCTATGAGCTCATAAGGTCCAATCAGCATTGGTATCGACTCTACCATAGAAATGGTGCCTTCATGTACTTCTACTTTCTCATTTTCTTCCTCGTGATCATCTTCCTCTTGTTCTTCATTGTACATAATCTCAACCAATCCCATCAACCTAGTTTCTCCTTTTTGTCCTAGCTATGGTGGGATTTCAGGGTTACTACTCTAAGTTGCTTTGTTTTGATTTGTCATTTTTGTATCCTTGTGCGCGGGGAATGGATCCTGATAAATTCTCATATTTGCATTTTGTGGCGCTATTAGAGATTGATTTTGTCTTGTATCTTTGTTATCCGGGGTGACCACCTATGGGTTTAAAAACATTTCTATAAACAAACATTGTTGGTCTTTCGGTAGTCTTGCTATGAACCTATTATACTCTCTACAAGATTCCGTGCTATGCCCCCTAGTTCTATGAAAAGAGCAAAATTGGTTGAATTCATACGGGGGTCTTTCATATCTTATGTCATTCCCATTCCTGTTTCTGTTGCGGTTCCAACTTTGATAGTTGTCCCGAGGATAGTACCCATTTTTTCTAGGTTGATCTATGTCATTTATGTTAGGAGGATAATAATCTCTCCCATTGTAATCATCTTTTATCCTTTTGACTGGGGGTTGATCCATCACCCCATCTATGGTTGCATTCCTATTGTTTTTTAGGATTTTAACAATAGTGGCATTATTTCATGTGTCTTCCTTTGTTAGCTTTCCACTTGAACCATAGACTTTTTGACCACTGTCGATGGCAGCTTGATCAATTCTTAAAGCACTTTCCAATGCTTCCTCATAGGACTTGTATGGCAGTTTTTGAACATCTTCTCTCATGTCATTGTTAAGGACATGCAAGAAGAGGTTGCATAGTTCTCGGTGGTCCATGTTTGGAGTACTGGTTGAAGAATAGAGGACTTTCCTCCATTAGGTGATGAAATGTGCTATAGATTCATTCGGTTCTTGTTTCATTGTAAGGAATTCTCTAATCCCTGTTTTCATGAGTTTGTTCATGTCAAACGCCATGACAAACTCTCTAATTAGTTATCTGAATGAATGGATCGAAGCTTCTAGGAGACAATAATACCAATCCAAGGCAATTCCTTCAAGCATTTTTAGGAAAAAATTTTCTACAACCCCATCCCAAGGGAGGATTTCTCTTATGGCCGTGGTGTAGGCTTTAATGTGTGAATTCAAATCTCCTTCTCCTTTGAACTTCGGGAGATTTGGAAGTGGCCGAGGTAGTTGTACACTCCTTATGTTTTGGTCTAGAGGCTCTTTCAAATATTCAAGATACGTTCCTAGAAAGGCACTTTGGGTTTGCGGGGTTGTTAGTAATAACCCTATGGGTGGGTTTTGATAACCTGTTGTCGGATTCATTGGATTGTTCTGAATAGGAGGGTTCCCATTCAAACAGGTGTCATTACTAGCATGTTGTGAATAATAATTGAGGTAGGGGGGATTTTGAGATGCCCCTTGGTCCTGTTCATGAGACTTTTGTCTTCTTTCTGGAGTAGCTTGTTCTGCCTCTAGGATTATGATTCTTTGCACTAGAGTTGCGATTAAATCTACATGAGTTGCAACTCTAGGGGTTTCTTCATTTCTAGGATGTTCTCTATGAATATTCTCATGGTGAAAGGCTTCCTCACATGCAACGTTTTCTTTTTGTTCTTCTACTAATGAAATCCTCAATGCCTCTTGAGCATCTTTGGTTTCTTGTAGACATTTTTCAAACCTTTTAACCTCTTCATCAAGGTGGGTATTTGATGTACTTGTGGAAGGTTGTTCAAGTCGATGTATTTCTAACCTCACCCTTCTTGCTTTATGCGGCACATTTGGTATGGCCAGATTGTTCTCCCAAGCTGGGTTGTTGAAGGATAGAGAGTGCCTAGATTCTCTTTGATCTTGCTCATAGTCAGAATCCTCGTAATCATAAAAGTTGGTGATTGGCATGTCAGGATGTGGCGGCACATACCTATCAAATGAGGGAGTTTCTAGTTCTCTTGAGGGAATGTTCCCTTAGTTTAAGTCAGGTTTTGTCATATTTAGGGGTGCCATAGACACCACAGAATAAATGGAACTGATGATGGTGTAGATGATGGAAGTTGAAGTGACAAAAGTAGCTATGAAGAATGTTTTGAAGTTTTCAATGAGATCCAAATAATGGGAACATGAACAACACAAACAAAAGTTTTTTCTCTTCACGTCGGGTTCACCAAAATATGTACGCTCAAAATTGTGACTCCAGTTGCCTGGAGCTGTCGGGTCAGATTTTGGCACACTCACGGACCCTTTCCCTCCTTGCCACGGGGCGATCTGCCACATTACTCTTGCTCATGTTGAATTAGCCAATCGAGAGGAGGTGAGACATGGCGAGGGTCTGGCTCGTTGGAGAGCTAGACTTTGTAGAGAGGGGTCGCCAAGTACTGCAGCCTTTGTTGTTATGTGCTTTGTTATATGTTTCATTCGATTGTTGTTGTAGTTGAGATAACCCTATGACCCGAAGGGTCACTGGTTTCTCTTCTCCTGTTTGGATTTCTAAGATTCCACCTTTGGGTGGGTGAATGATTGTAATCATTGATGTCCTCTCATCTTTGTATGCATTGTAAGAGGTCTTGTTGTATCTATCATTGTCTAGCTTCTTCTAACAACAAGAGGATGAATGGGTCTCCTTGTGGTAAGACAAATGTTTGTTGTTGAGGTCTTGGATGGATCTCCTCAATCTCGTCATAGATAGCCCTCACCCACTCTCCTCTCACTCCTAAGCACGTTCACGAATTAGAAGGGAGGAAGTCGTGTGATTAATAACCTTAACCAAATCTAGAGTTTTGACCTAGGGTTTTGTTGACCTAGGGTTTGTGTTTTGACTTTGCGTGTACCTTGTGATGAAATCAAGGGTTTGTTTGGAATCGTTTGAATTATGATTACCTTGTGATGGAATCAAGGGTTTGCAATTTTGTCTATTCTCATGTTTCTATATGCATGCAAACTAAAATGATATGCAAAACATTCTTTTTTGGTATTTTTTTAGAGTGTTTTAGAAATGAAAGTGCTTCTAATCTATGAAAGGGAAATATGTATGCAATTTTATATGACTTTTCCAATGCAATGTTAACCTATGCTTTTTGTGTTTTCAATGTTTTGAATAAATTTAATCTAAGAAAAGGAGAAAATGCTTCTTCTAACAAACTAGATCTAGAAATATGAAAGCATTTAATCTAACATGCAAGATCTAACTATCAAGGAAAAAGCAATGTTTTACTATTCCCAAGAGCAAATGTGATTATCTAATTACTATGAAAGCAATGAAAACAACGAAGGAACCTGAGAGAAATGAAGATTTGTTGACTCCACTACCCTCAGTAATCCTTGTAATAGGCAACCTCAAATCCTTCTGTGGCAGCAGATGATCCTCTTGACAACAAAATGACCCAAAGAAGCAAAAATAAGCTTTGATGAAGCTTCTATGAGCTTGATGAGAGCTTGGATTGAGCACAATAGCATAGAATGAAGCAGCGTGATGCTACTTAGTTGAACAAATAAAGCAAAAGGCACCTTTGTGCTGTAAGAGCATTTGAATGCTAAGTTGGAGAGCAAAATTTGGCAAGAGTTGTGTGCACAATGAATTTGCCTCCCTTTGTGCCTAAGGGAGGGGGGTATTTATAGGTTTAGAAGAAGGAATTGATTGAAGAGTTAACTCATATTTAATTGATGAGTTAACAAGAATAGATTGGGGAGTTCACAAGGCTAATTACCCAGTGAACTCAGCTGATTAGAGAGTGATGAAGCAATGATAGCTTATCACTGAAGAGGAAATGGAGGTGAGGGAATTCATGAGATTGATTAGAGAGTTAAATTGAGATCAAATAGAGCTAATTATGCATGTCTGGGTGCATGAAATAGTTAACTCTATATCAAGGATAAAAAATCATGCAAACAGAAAGAAAAATGGGTGAAAATGGAGCAAAAACGAGAGAGAAACTTGAGTTTTTCCATAGGTCCAAAAATGGCAAGGTCACCCCTTTTACCAATTGGGTCGCCTGAGGGAGATCTGGGCTGGACAGGGTCAGATGCAGAAAAACATGCTGGGAGATGGTAGAAGAGAAGAAAAGGATGGGTTTTGCATCAAGAAACAGGTTAGTCATGTGGAAGAATCCAAATCTCCACTTGCATCTGCAGGATCTCCAGGGGAGATCTGGAAATAATAGGGGGAGATTTGGATTGGTTGGTCGAAAATGAAAACTGTCAGTGGGAGATGGATCAGGGGACCTCTAGAAGGCTTCTAGGAGGTGCACTAGAGGAAAAACAAAGGGGAGAGGCGAAAACTCACCTACAAGACTCTCACAAGGCTTAGGATCAAGGTCAAAAGCTAGAAAATGCAAGTTGACAAATGTCGCAACAAGTGTTGAAAAGCATCGCAAATGGGGAGGGAGAGAATCGACAAGGAAGAAATGTCACAAGACAAGGAAAGAGGACATGTCATCAAGAGGCCTACTTCCTGAAGGATTTATTTTCATGCTTACATGTACGTGACAAGGATTTGAACCATCATAGGGGTCCTTGTGGAGGCAGTGCGTGATTTTTGTGCTTATAGAGTCGTGCCAAGAACACTTCTAAGTTGTGCCAAGAGCACTTCCATAGAGTCATGTCAAGAGAACTTCCTTGAGTCGTGCCAAGAACACTTCCAAGTTGTGCCAAGAGCACTTTCATAGAGTTGTATCACTTAGAGAATTTCCTTGATTCGTGTCCAGAACACTTCCACAATTCTTTCCATACTTTCAGTTAAGGGGGGTTAATTAAGCAGTTTGGTGATACACACACTCAACTTGTAAAGTGCCACAAATCTAAAAGGTGATAAAAATATTGAATTATGAGGGGTTCATAGAGTTGTGTTAAGAGCACTTCTGAGTTCTGCCAAGAACAGTTCCACATAGATATGTCAAGAGCACTTACAGAGATATGTCAAGAGCACTTCCACTACTCCATCATCCTTCAACATTATTTTCCTCATTATATTGAGATGTGTCAAGAACACTTTCACATCACTAGCACCTAATGCTACATGTGAATCCAGAGCTGATTCTTAGAGGACTTCCAAAGATTCATTGCAATAGAAGATTTATATCAGTTCCTTTACTTCTACAAATGTTTTTTTCATAATCAACCAATCAAGCCTCTTACACCTTTCAACTACTATGAGTGGAAACTCAACGTTTAGCTTGCATTAACAAATAAAGGTTTGTATAGAGTCACAATGGGTAATGAAAAGGAACCAAATGCTACAAAGGATAAGGAAAAGTGGTTTAATAAGTGTGATCAAGCCTTTAGGTTTTTATTTCTGAATCTATCTCCAGAGCTTTTGTTCCATGTTGAGGCCTTGAAAACACCGAATGAAGTTTGACAAGCACTTGAAAAACATTTTGGGAAGGTTGACGAATTAAGAAGCCATGAGCTAGAAAATGACCTCATAAGTCTAAGTCCAAGTGAATTTAATACTTTATAGGATTATTTCAAAAAATTTAAATCATTGAGATTGCAACTCAAAGAATGTGGGATTGAAAAGAAAGATGATCAACTCATCCTCTCCACACTTTCCAATTTGGGTCCTACTTACTCAGTCTTTGTCTCAACCTTTTACTCCACAAAAAGGGATCTTGGAGCAACGTGGAAGATGCCCTCACTTGATGAATTCATTTTAGACTTCACCAGGTAACATGACAAACTAATTCAGATGGGCACCATGAATTCCTACAGGCCACAAGCCCTTATTGTAGAGAGTGGAAAATCATAGGTTCAAAACAAAGGTGAGAAACAAAAGGATAAGGAAGAGATAAAATCACAATCTTCAAATCAAAGAAAAATGAAAGAACAAATAAAATGATCCTATTGCAAAAAATAGGGACACGAAGAAAATAAATGTATGAAGAGAAAGATTAAACACCTCACTCATCTTCTTGAAGACAATAACATAGGGGTTTCTAAATCTTCATCGACACTAGACACTTTCAAAGGAAAAGCAAAAGAAAAATCAAAGGGTATGGCACTAGTAGCATATGCAGTCTTGGAATTTAAGAAATGGCTTCTTGACTTAGGAGCGTCCCATCATATGACCTATTCACCATATTGATTCATTTCATTGCATCCTGCTGATATAGTTGAAATCATAATAGAAAACGACACTTCTTTTTGTGTTTGTGGGAGAGGAACCATTGAGTTAGGCAAAGGATACTCACTAATGTCCTTTATATCTTAGGAACAAGAACCTCCTCTCCATTTATCAAATTGCAAAAAATGGGACTAAGAAAACAATTGAGTTTTGACTTGATTCAGTCATCATTCGAGACTTGTTGAGTAGAGAGATTGTATCAGTTGGGAAAGCTGGTAATTCCACTCGACTTTACACATTCAAAGACTTTGCTCCAGATGACTCTTCTTATATATACACTTACTTGCATCTAGTGTGGACAATTCATCACCAACATCATCACTGGTTTCTACAGAGTTCAGTGTCACTTCACAAAAATCTTCTAGAGATTCTCCACAACAGTATATTGATGATAGCATTAAGGATATATGTAGTCACCTTTGATTGCAATTTTCTTGCTAGTAGAGAATTGAAAGAAGATTCTCATAGAGCATCCAATGATTCTCCATAGTAGGACATTTTTTCTTTGTATCGTATTTTATATCATATCTAGTTCACTTTTTATTTTCTCTCTTTTGGAAGAAATTTTTTCCCACTTGGTTTTCTTTCTTTCTCCACTTTATGGGAGATTTCATTGTACATGGGTATGTCATCAGGCCTAGTTTCTAGATCCCATCCATCTTTTTCCCACCTAAGCTATGCTTAAAGGGGGGTGTTAGTGTAGAAATATTATTTAATTAGTTTATTTATCTACACTTTTTATTAAGCCACCTTAGGTGGTGATGTGTCATCTTGGAGAGTTTGTCAAAACTTGTCCAAGCTATGTGGCACCTCTTTTTCTCCACTTGGAGAAACAAGATAGCCACCTAGAGTTGAGTGTATGGCTTGACTCCTATAGTTAATCAAACTCCTCGCTCTATTTGTACAATTCATTTCCATTGTAAATCTATCTAATTTTTCATCAATAATATTGAAGATCACTTCTATCATTTTCGTGTGATTTTCTTTGCATCTAATTTCTCACAAGTTAAGCGAGTAGCTACATGACATCCATGGCTCGTCGGTGCTAGTTTCCATCTAGTTGATCCGCCAACACCAACAATTACAACATTGGTCTTTAGCAAAGCATACCCTATGTGCACTAACACCTCAAATATTTGTCACTAAGTACTTAAATGTGTTGTCTTATAGATAACAAGAGCCAAATACCTCTTTAAAGGTTATAGATATAACCAATGGTGTAAAATAGGTTTATACTTCCTAAGATTAATCACCCTATTCTTTGCTTATTGCATATGCAACTTGGAAATCCAAAATACATAACCATATGAAAGTATAACTATCATAGGCTCCTAACATTTTTTAACAACACTCGCTAAATTGAGTTATGTAAAGTGGTAGAACCTAATCTATACTAAACTACTAAGGAGGACAAAGAGGAGAGATGTTTTAATAAAAATATTAATCATATTACTAATGAGGATTGGTGCTTTAGTTCAATGGGAAACATAGTCTATAAGGCCCCACTTGGATAGATATTAAATAATAATTAAATGAACTGACTTGTCCAATAGAGAAACCATTTTTTTTTAATTTTATATACAATGATATAATCCTCAAAAGGTTTCTACACATGCTTTCACATTAGGAACTATTTCCTTTACAACAAGACCATACGTCGAATTTCATCTTCGACAAGAAATATACAATGTTTAGGTTGATTATGAACTTTCGATAATGAAAATACATTTATACCTATCTTAATTCTTCCTCACACAATGTTAATAAAAGAGAGAACATCACCGGAGAATTTTTATGCCCAACCACGAAACTTTCACTTCCCCATTTTCATTCAACAGAATAAATCCCGACCTTACGCGAAGGGCCTAGCAAACTAAAACTGGTTGGAGTGATGGGATTTGGTGCAACATGATATATCTATCATCTCTATAGCATGTGTCAAATGCATATACTGATCTAATATCATGATATGCCAGAGAGAAATAAAACATCAAATAGTATCTATTACTAATTTGACAGAAAAGCTTTCGGCAAAGCATCTTTTTTAGTTATGTTCAACATATGGATTGTAAATAAGAATCCACCCTTCTCTGTTGGCCCATATTCAGCACCCTTCCAAAACTAAGTCTATTCATGTTTAAATATCAAATTAAAATAAACATATCACTCTTGAAGAGAATGTTTAATAAACTCTTATTAAAAGACATTAACGAATTTTTAACACAAGAAATGACTTGGCTCTAAGATTTCTTAAAATGGTAAAATAACTCTACATACCCTAGTAAGGTTTCATTAAAACTTAGAGTCTAATTTCATAACCATAATTCATTTCCTAACATATTACTCTATAATCTAACATATCATTAATAATTTTCTATTATCCAAATACATAATTGTAGTTATCTAATATTATATTAAATCATATTTGCACTTAATTTAAACTACTAAAAAAATAGACTGACATTTATTTAATTTTAAAATACTAAAAAAACATTAAGCAGATTTTTTTTGAAAGAATAATGACTCCATTATAATAATTCCATTATTTTCACTTAATATTAAAAAAAATCATAAATCAATTTTTAAAAAAAAGTATAAAGGGATCTTTTTGTTTTAAAAAGAAAAGAATAAGGCAAATTATCTCTCTTTCCTATCCGCACGACCTTAAATGGGAGGCTAAATTAAAATTATATTTATATTCTAATATACTTATATTTCCTTTTGCAAAATTTTATGAATTTTTATAACTTAAAGAGGATTTAGAAACTTACTAAAAGAAAGTATTGTTAAGGCATATCAAATAGTAAGATGCCCTATGACAACTATTAGATAGGTTCTTATTAAAATAAAAAATCATGTATTTTACAATTCATAGGCAACCTCTATGTACTTCATAGGAAGAATGAAAGTTAGAAGGATTTGTAAAGAATGATCACAATGCTAGAAAATTGGAATCATTTGTTATTGCAGATAAAAATCTACATTGGCAGATGTATGGTTCTAGCTTTGATTTGAATTCAGGCAAGAGAAGAAAACACAGGTGCAATCAAGGATGACCAGGCATGAAAGATATTGTTTTCGATAGTTTTTTGATTTGTAGGTTGGTAGATAAGGCGTCTGAATATTAACCCAGATGTTGAATTAAGGAAGATAAATAATTTCTTAGTGGAGCCATAAGCTAGATTTATTTTAAAAAGTTATAAAAACAAATGAACCTGTGTGTGTGTGTGTGTGTGTGTGTGTGTGTGTGTGTGTGTGAAAGAGGGAAGATACATGGAGGCCTTCCAATGCCATAACCACAAGTGGGGTTTCACTCCTCCAAAGCTTATATTGTTTCACTCATTGTAAGAAGAAAAGATTAAAATAGAAAGTATCATGCTTGAGAGAGAGAGAGAGAGAGAGAGAGAGAGAGAGAGACTATATATCTTTGGTGCTGGGAAATTAAACTAAGGCTTAGAGTATGAGTATGATCATTGGTATATAACTTTACTTGCATATTAATAACACCAGAGCAATAGATTACTGAGAGGAGGAAGATATTGTTGTAAGAAGGCAAAACTATTTATGCCTAAAAATATTTTAATGACTTCTTATTCCAACCAGCCATATGACTAAAATAGGCGACAAGATATATGTAAAATAAATAACACACCAAAATTGTTATCATAGTGGAGAGAAAGAGAAGCATCACAATTTAAATCATAAATAGTGAAGAAAATCTTTAAGCTGAACATCATGAACAAAATTAAAACTTTCATGAATAATCTTGCATACCCAGTTTCCCCATGATTCTTCAGAGATCCAAAATTTTCTTTTTCCCCCAAATTTAAATGCTCTATCCCCCTATTCCCAACTTAGTAAAGACAATAAAATATAATATTTCATTTCCACTATCATCTATTATTCCCTAAATTTAACCCCTCCCATTTCTTCTAAAAGTTGCAAATAGAATTTAATACATGATTCTTTAGTAATTCCCTACAAGATAAGGATTAAGCCTTTTTAATAAAAGAATTTCTCCTATTTCATTAATATAAATGTCTATTCATTTTTCCTACTTAAATAAATAACTTTTCCTTTGAAAACACATAAACACACAAATATGTATGAGATTAAAAGATATTATCTATTTCTAAGTGATAGAGTGTGCATCCCATCATGACCGTTCACTTTTAAAATGCTAGGCTCCCTATGTTATCTCCAAGAGAGCGTCATTCCTATTGCACTTGCAAAATAAGTCAGTTTATGGTGCAGGGGCACCCTCATGCATATGAGATCAATTTTTGAGTTTTGTCTTGTTTTGAGTTGTTTCATGTAAATAAGGTCATTTTGGACCATTAATGATCATTTGGAGTCATTTGTGAAAGTTTGGGGTCATTTAGATAAAAGATATAAAAGTTGCACAATGTTATCAAAAAGTTATCAAGCAACTTTGCAAAAAGTGTCAAAATGTCATTTTGGTTAACAAATTGGTTAAACGGTTGGTTGGACAGTTGGGGAAGGTTGTTTGGAGATAAATATGTACCTCCAACTCTCATTGAGGGTTGGACTGGAAGATTTTGAGACATTTTTTGAATGAAATTTCTCTTTTCCTGTACTTTTCCAATGTTTTTTGTTGTTCTCTTGCATTTTGCAGATATGTAATGCCCTATTTTGGCCTAAAAATTATTAAATATGTTAGAGTATTGAGTTATCTTTCATTTTATTCTTTTTTCATGAAATTCCATTATGATTTGCGAAAGTTATGATCCAATTAATTATTGCCACTTCTAGATTTTTACTATTTTACAGCCAGAAAACTATTTGGTACGGATTTTTATGAACTTGTACAGATGAATCTATGATTACCCATTGTAGAGGGCACTCTTACCTTTAATCGGTTTTTGATTTGGTCTATTTTCATTGAGTTTTGAGGGAGATACAAGCATTTTTGTAAAAACTATCATATAAATTGGTGGAATGATTTGTCATTGTATATATTTTCATATTCTAAAGTTGCAGGAACCAGGCTTTTGTTTTGCACATGTTTTGATGATGTCCTAGGTCTGATATCTCTATGTATGAGACCTAGAACACACTATAGGCTTAGATATTTGTTGTAAAGGCTATTGGAGAAGGGTCCAGGTGACATGGATAGTTGTTTGAGATCATAATTGATGTGTTATAATAGGAGTAAAGAACCCTTGGATTTAAAAACTCAGTTTTGTCATGCCTAAATGCCTAATTAGGCCTAGTCAAGAAAGAGGATAGTTAATTTTTGAGCCCTTTTGCACAATAAACCCTACCTCATTTCTAGATATGTGTAAGAATGGCCAAATGGGTATCCTAAATGGGTCTCCTTTCCTAAAGATCGGGTCTGTTCTAAAAGTTATGCCAAAAAATGCCTTTTTGAAAGGCTACAAGGATTAAGGGCAGTTTGTGAAGGAAAGCCCATTATTTGATGGTTAAATATTCTTGTGAATGGTTGTCTAAGTGAGTTTGAACAATTTATGAAAGGAAACTAGGTGTGCGAAAATCATTTCCTACACTAATCTAATGAGGAGAGATGAGTGCAAATTCATTTTAATCTTTACAGTTACAACAATGTTAACCCACTAATAGAGATATTGTAGCAAACACATACACAAGAATGTAAGACAGAAGAAGAGAGAGACAAGATATACATGGGGAAAACCCTTACAGGTGAAAAACCCCACATTCCAAAACACAGCTCAAATATATTCCGTAAACAATGAAGGTTACAATACAGTCATAGAGCCAATGCTCTTGCAAGAGTCTTCGACACTCGTATCTGGAGACAATCCAATAGCATGACAGTACCTGTCAATCACATAATACATCTCTCCAAAGCACCTGATTATATAGAAAATACAAGGCAAGAATGGCTCTATCTTGGGATTGGCGTCCAACATGGCCTCATGGCCCAAAACCCACGCCTATGGACACTTTTCCAACACTATAGGATGTTCCTGACACTTGTCAAGTCACCCCATCCCAAAGAGGTTGCCTATTCCCAATTTGGGTAATGACAGATGCTCTTACGACTCTTACAATCATCATAGAATCCGTCATATTGACATATCTTACTATTGTAAGAGAATCTGTCATAAACAGGCTATAAATAGAGTATTCTCTTATAACATGTCATAACCCTCCTCGGGGTGCCCAAAGATCTCTTTTTCAAAGATGCTTCTCGACACATGTCTTCACCTATCATAGAATCTTCCATTTACGACTCATGCATCATAGATTTGTCATAGGAATCTGTCATGACCATTTTGGTCAATATTCCCTTACACACTATCCAAGATGCTGACACATGGCAAACTATTCCTACCACTAAGTGGGATGCCTATATCCTCATGTGAGGACAAATTTACATGTGGTCATCTTCCATGTAGGATGACACATCAGCATGCCAACTCCCACAAGATGACAACATAGGATTTGCATCCTAATTACACAATAGACAATAAATAAATAAATACAATGTAATAATACAAGGAATTACCAAGGTTGAGACACCTTAATTCCCAACATTCTCCCACCTATCGAACACCTTGTAAGAGCCAATGGAATTAACAAGATTTAACTGCTATAGGCCGAGAGGCCCATAGACTCTGAACACCATCTGAACTTCTCTGTGCCCACTAGTTTCGTCAATGCATTCACAACATTCTTCAAAGTGTCTACCTTCTCCAAATTCACCTTCCCATCCCCTACCATGTCTCGCATGAAGTGAAATTGTATATCAATATGCTTTGTTCTAGCATGGAAAGTTGGATTCTTTGCTAGGCAAATCGCACTCTAACTGTCACAACAAATCGTAATCTGTCCTGCATCAACACCAATATCTGAACACAATCTCTTAAGCCAAATGATTTCCTTACAAGCATGAGTTGCTTCCATATGCCCAGCTTCTGTAGTGGACAAAGAAACCATAGGTTGTCACTTACTCATCCAACTAATTGCACCACCAAACATTGTGAACACATATGCACTGGTGGATCTCCTGCTGTCAATATCACCCGCCCAATCAAAGTCCACAAATCCACAAGTACAAACAGAATGTAGAGGTCCTATAGCATTACCATGATAGCATATGGAATACTCAGAAGTACCCCTCAAATATCTAAACACTCTCTTAACTGCATCCCAATGTACCCGTCTAAGATTGGCCATAAATCGACTAAGGGTTCTCACTACTTGAGCAATGTCTGGTCTTGTGCAGACCATAGAATACATCAAACTACCAACAACACTAGCATAAGGTACTTTGCTTATGTCCTCCACCTCACTAGGAGATTTTGGACAATCATTAACAGACAGCTTTGTCCCCAAAGAAATAGGAACACACAATGGTCTACAATCTGCCATGCTGAACCTATCCAACGCGGTCTTCACATAGTTACTCTAGCTTAACCAAAGTTTTCTGTTAACTCTATCTCTTTTTATTTCCATTCCTAGAATGTACCTAGCTGCCCCTAGATTTTTCATCTCAAACTGTGCTGACAACTGAGACTTCAAATTAGAGATCATATTCTTACCATTCCCAATCAACAACATATCATCAACATACAATGCAATAATGAGAATGTGATCATTGTCAAACTTGTAATACACAAATGATCTGATTTCGATCTCAGATATCCAATTGACAACACAAGGGCATCAAACTTCAAGTACCACATCCTAGGAGACTACTTCAAACCATACAAAGACTTTTTCAACTTACAAACCAAATTTTCTTTACCTTTCTCTATGTAATGCTTTGGTTGTGACATGTAAATCTCTTCTCCAAATCACCATGAAGGAATTCTATGTTCACATCCATCTGCTCCACCTCTAAGTCATAACCTACTACAAGAGATAACAGGAACCGAATAGATGTCAGCTTTGCAATGGGAGAGAAAATTTCACCATAATCAATTCCCTCCACTTTTGAGTACACCTTCGCAACCAATATGGCCTTGTACTTTTCAACACTGCCATCTGCACCAAATTTATTCTTGAACACCCATTTACATCCAACAGGTTTTCGTCTTTCAGGCAAAGGCACCAAGTCCCATATTTTATTCTTCTCCAAAGAAGCCATCTCATCTTCCATGGCCTCCTTCTAGGAACCTGCATCTTTCATGCCCATAACCTCTTTCACAGTTCTAGGCTCATCAGTGTTAGCAAGCACAACTAGAATCAAGCAATGAATAACCAAACCTATCATGTTGCTTCATTGTTTGTGTAGACCTCCTCAATGGTTGATGTTGAGGTTCTGCTTCTTCATCTGAACTTTCAGAGATGCTAGAGCTCTCCTCATCATCAGGTCTCACAGGGTTTGTCAGTTCAGTCTTCTTAGGGGTAGAAGGAAACTGAACCACATCTTCTTTCTTTTATGTCTATTTTGGCTATAGAACAACAGAAGAAGGTGTTATCTCTCTGAAGATAACACTTCTTCTATACAACAATTTTTCAGCCACAGGATCCCAAAGCTTGTATCCTTTCACACTGACACCATAGCCAATGAAAATACACTTAATAGCCTTGTTCTCCAATTTAGACCATTTCTCCCTAGGCACATGTGCATATGCCTCACAACCAAAAACATGAAGATGTCTAACTGAAGGCTTCTTACCAGACCACACCTCCATAGGTGTCTTACCAACAAGAGCTAATGTAGGAGACCTGTTTACTAGGTAGCAAGCAGTGGCTACAACTTCAGCCCAAAACTTTTGTTTGAGGCTTGCTCCACTAAGCATACTCCTAGCCTTCTCCATCAGTGTTCTGTTCATCCTCTCTGCAACTCTATTTTGCTATGGGGTGTATGGAGTTGTCTTATGTCTTTCAATCCCTTGCTCTTTACAGAACGTATCAAACTCTGCTGAACAAAACTCATCACCGTTATCAGTTCTCAAACACTTAATCTTTTTACTAGTCTAATTTTCAACAAAAGCTTTAAACTCTTTAAACCGACTAAAGACTTCAGTCTTGCTTCTGATAAAATAAACCCATGTCCTTCTACTGTACTCATCTATGAAAGATACAAAATATACATATTTGGAGATCGAAGGAACATTAACAGGACCAAACACGTCAAAATGAATAAGATCTAATATACCAGAAGACTTGTGAGAACTAGAGTAAAATTGAACATGGTTTTGCTTTCCATATACACAATTTTCACAAAATTTGAACTCGAGATTACAATCATTTAACCCCTCAACGAGGTTTTTATTTTTTAGGGTTCTAAGACCCTTCTCACCAATGTGGCCATATCTCAAATGCCATAACATAGTCTTTTGAGTAGAAAGTTTAACTTCCAAAGCATGTGCACTACCATCAGAAAGTGTTACAAAATATTTCTTCACTGCTTGTTTAGATGGTGGGGATGAAGTGACTGCAGCTCTTTTCTTCGAGTCAAAAAAACTATTGCACTGTGAAGTGCATGCCTCTAGCTGAAACAAAGTACCTCTTTAAGTACCCTTCGCAAGCACCATAGATCCTCTAGTCATCTTGCATCCATCCTTTGAAAAGACAACATGTACACCTACATCATTCAACATACATATAGAAAGCAGGTTCCATGCTAGGTCTGGGATGTGCATAACCCCAGTGATCCCCTTCACTCGTCCATTAGGGAATCGGATTGAGACTCTTCCACAACCAATAATCTTCAAATGAGAATCATCACCCAGGTACACACTTCCACCATCGAACTCTTCATACTTTGTGAACCAGCTTTGATGCGAGGTCATGTGAAATGATGCACCAGAATCTATCAACCACACATCATCAGATGCATGGGTGGTCAGGGCTGCGATGAAGGCATCACCATCATCTCGTGATTTATCAGAATCTGAATCTGGGACATTCTTCTTCTTCTTTTTCTTTTCTTCCTTGTACTCCTTTCGGAAATGCCCAATTTTGCCACAGTTCCAACAAAGAGCCTTGGACTTTCCAGGAGATTTAGATCTCCCATGAGATTTGGCTATGCCCTTATCAACTTTCTTGTCCTTCTTTTTCCCTTTCTCCTTGGGTCTTCCACAAACCACAAGAGCCTCTTTGGCTGCCTCAGAAGACTTTCTCCGCATCTCTTCAGATAATAGTGAAGATACCACTTCATCCATTATGAATGTGGATGTGGTGCTTCCAATAGCCATCACAAGATGATCCCACGAGTTCAGAAAAGAAAAAAGCAAGGTCATACAATGAGCCTCCTCCTCCATCTTCACACCAACTGATGTCAATTGAGCAATTAACATGTTGAAGGCATTCAGGTGATCTACGATAGATCCTCCATCCTCAAAGAATACAACTTCTTTCTCAGAAAAAGTTTGTTCACCAGGGACTTGGCCTAATAAACATCTCCCAACTTCTTCCAAAGGTCTTTTGTGCTCTTCTCCTCATGGACATTTAACATGATAGAATCAACTAGACTGAGTCTTATGAGACCCTTAGCCTTTTGATCTTTGAGATCCCAATCAACTTGTGCCATTGCAGATGGTTTTACACTGAATAAGATTTCCCATAGGTCATAATTAACAAGCATGTCTTCCATATTAAGTTTCCATAACGCAAAATTAGTGCCATTGAATTTCTCCACCTCTAATCTTCTAGATGTTCCTGCCATCTCTTTCTTGCAACAAGATTATAGAATGCTCTGCACAAAGCTCCCACTCAACCTAAGATTAGCCCAAAAAACCCCTACCCTACAACTAGGACCAAAAGTGATCAAACTCTGATACTAACTGAAAGGAAGCTAGGTGTGTGGAAATTACTTCTTACACTAATCTAATGAGGAGAGATGAGGGCAAATTCATTTTAATCTTTACAATTACAATAATGTTAACTCACTAACAGAGATATTGTAGAAAACACATATACAAGAATGTAAGATAGAAGAAGAGAGAGACAAGATATACGTGGGGAAAACCCTTACAGGTGAAAAACCCCACACTCCAAAACACAGCTCAAATATATTCCATAAACAATAAAGGTTACAATACAGTCACATAGCCAATGCTCTTACAGTAGTCTTTGACACTCGTTCTAGAGACAATCCAGTAGCATAACAATACCTGTCAATCACATAATACATCTCCTCTCCGAAGCACCTGTTTATATAGGAAATACAAGACAAAAATGGCTCTATCTTGGGATGGGCATCCAACATGGCCTCATGGCCCAAAACCCATGCCTATGGACACTTGTCCAACACTGTAGGATGTTCCTGACACTTGTCAAGTCACCCCATCCCAAAGAGGTTGCCTATTCCCAATTTGGGTAATGACATATGCTCTTACGACTCTTACAACCATCATAGAATCTGTCATACTGACATATCTTACAGCTGTAAGAGAATCTGTCATAGATAGGCTATAAATAGCATATTCTCTTACAACATGTCATAACCCTCCTTGGGGCGCCCAAAATAATTCTTGACACATGTCTTCACCTATCATAGAAACTTCCATTTATGACTCTTATGCATCATAGATTTGTCATAGGAATCTGTCATGACTGTTTCAGTCAATATTCCCTTACACACTATCCAAGATGCTGACACATTGCAAAATATTCCTACCACTAAGTGGGACGCCTATCTCCTCATGTGAGGACAAATTTACATGTGGTCATCTTCCATGTAGGATGACACATCACTATGCCAACTCCCACAAGACGAAAACATAGGATTTGCATCCTAATTACACAATAGGCAATAAATAAATAAATACAATGTAATAATACAAAGAATTACCAAGGTTGAGACACCTTAATTCCCAATAATTTATACCCCTGCTCTGTAATAGTTTATTACAATAATGATGCAGAGCAGGGCTGGAAAATCTTATAACAACTTCAACAAATCAAACTTTCAAAGTTTGAAACATTACATGGTGAGTTTTTGGTCTCTAGACATCAATCCTCTAGTAGCCCTTCCTAATTGATTTTTCCATCATAACTACCTGTGCAGACCTCATATCCAAACTATAAAAGAATTTTTTAGTACCCTTTAAGCCCTTTAACAACATATCCAAAATTAAGGTATGGTTGTTTTGGAACAACAAGACTAACAATTGATTGTCCTAGTCTCTAGGCCTAATTGCTTGAACAAACATGGGAGCAACAAATTAGGTTTTTTAGCCATAACTTTCAGTGTAGACATGAGCTCCAAAATATAAACACATTTCTAGATACCCATTTCGGCTTTATACAATATACTTCAGAACCAAGGTAGGTTATTTTGTATGGAGTTACTCAAATTTGGTCTGCTATCACTCAAATTAGGCCTATTAGCGTTTCAGACTTGTGTTTAGTAAAATTGCCATAACTTGCTTAAAACACAATAAAATTAAATGCAATAAAAATAATAAGGAAGTAGACTTAATTATATTTCATTTCTAATTGGTTTCATTCCATGAAATGGCCGTACAAGACCGTACCATTCACCAGAATAGAGAAAAATGTTTAGAAAATGTAGAAAATAGTTTATGGCCATTTTTACAAAAATGCATGTATCTCCCTCAAAACTCAATGCAAATGGACCAAATAAAAAACCCATTAAAGGTATAAGTGTCCTCCATAATGGGTAATCATCCTTTAATTCATACCAACAAGTAAAAATCTGTACAATTGACTGTAACAGCAAATTAGCATTCTAAAATGTAGAAAATAAAGATTTCTATTCATTTTTCTTCAAAGAAACTTCAACCACACCATCTCCACCTCATGTCTTTGGCCTTTACCAAGCTTTTTAAACCTTTTCCAACTTCTCACCACTAATTTTTAAGTTACAACTATTCAAATTCCCACTTTGTACAACATTGACCCTTCACATTACACATTGTGCAATTTGACAATATTTGCAACATTGACATCTTTTGCAACTAGACACTTCCACACACCTAATAACCTACCATGGACTCCAACACACATAACATGGTCTTAAATGACCTTATTTACATCAATTATTATCAAAACAAGATAAAATCCAAAATTGATTAACATGTGCATGAGGGTGCCCCTGCACCATACTCCCAAGGGGAAGAAAAACTCAAGTCCACTTGAGTGTAGGTCTTCTCTTTATTCCTAGTCTTCCAATTCTTCTGCAACTTGTCCTTCACTTCTGCAACTTTCCCTGGATTTTTTTCCTTCTTCTTCTTGTACTGCCTCTTACTTAGCATCTTCTCAGCTTCAAGGTACCAAAACTTGAGTTCTTGTTCATATGTCTCAGTACCACCATCTATGTCTTCATCTTCAGCATTGGAATACAATATGTTAGCATCCATAAAATCAAAAAATGCAACCATTACCTCAGTTGTTTTGGCAACATCTTCTTCATCATAGTGTGTTATATTTGTATAACAATCTTCATACACTATATGCACCTCGCTTCCTTCTTTAGACTCTTTTCCATCTTCATATTCATCTGCTGCACTTGTGAACACATACTCACAAATATTGTTAGAAATAACATTTTGAGTCTCAAGGGACCCATTGTCTTCACATTGTTCCTCTTCCTCAGATGGCTTAGGCTCTTCCATCATCAACAAAGATCCTCCAATATCTGGTTCTACTATCCTCTCTTGCATTCTTCTCTTCATAGTAATCTTCTTGATAGGCCATTTGAGCCTCTTTCTTATTGGAAAATGTAAACTATCTTCTTGTTTTGCTCTCTCAAGAAGCTGTTGCATTTCAAGTTCCATTATTTTTTCCATTTCTTCTTTAATTTCTTTCATCTTCTCTAAGGCTTGCCTCAAATCTTCTATCTCTTGCTCCATATCAATTTGGTTCACCTTCTCATCCTTCTTCTTTGTCTCACTTTTCTCTTTTCTCATCCCTTGTTTCTTGCTTGGTACCTCTTTACTCTACAAGTCCCACGGACTGTAACGCCCCGCTAGGAAACCCTAGAGGACAACACAACTATGCTAAATAAACAGGATAATTTTTTTTTTTAAAGATAGAAATAACAAAGTAATGTCAAACACATCATTACATATCATTAAACTAACTTGTCCTCTAAGGTTCCACAGTTGCATTACTTACTAAACTATTTATAGGATCAAGAATTAATTAACATCAATAATTTAATTCTAATCTATTGCTTCACATGTAAGAGGACATAGATTTCCATGATATAACATTAAATAAGAAATCAACAAGATCATATAATTAGAACTACAAGTACATATACAAATTCTTTACAATAGGGTACATCATTACATCATAACATTCTCACTTCCTTGATTACATATGATATAACAGATACACGAGTCTAACACTTGAGCAAAATATCTATCTCCTCAATCTGGTACAAGATCTGGAATCTGTATCACAAGATCCATTCTTCTCGCACGTGAACAATAGCAAGGAAAAATCCAATGGAGAAAATAGCACTACCACTCGACCATGTGGAACCCTAAGGTCCACCCCCCGTGCTAGGAGATAACATAAGGTTCTGTAGCAACAACTAGACAAGAAGACAAAAGACTAACATGTGCAAGCATTACACATGACTCAAATACAACACTGGTCAACCAGACATTAAAAGCATCATAAACATCACTTCCAGTCTTAGTTGATCTTCTAGAGGCAAACACACAACGTAAGGAGAGAAAACCAAAGAGGGAATGCTAGGCTACATTAGGGAAAAGTGTCATCGCATGGTCCTAGCATGGGTTACCTAGGCCATCTCTCTCTAGAAACTAGCCCCCATCTCTGGTTACCCTAGCATCCTCTCTCTAGGCACCGGCCCCATAGGGTGACGCATGCGAAACCAACATTCCTTTCATGGGAACAAGGAAGTTGATCTTGCCAACCACGGCCTTCTCATCTCATCTCAAGCCTAAACAAGCACTTGAGCCATGAGTGAGGCATACTTTATCTTGTTTAATGTGAAATCTCTCCAACCCTCCAATTTATTATTAAGTTATCACTAGATTAATAACTTCCAATGGGTTACCCTGGCAGCCACTTTGGGCACCAGCCCCACATTAAAGCCAGTCCCCTACCTGCATCAAGAAGACCCTATCCATCAAGAAAGACATAATGAAAAATATCCATAAACCATGCAAGGCATTTACCTTCTTGCATACAAATCTCAACAAAATGTATCTAGAGCAAGGCATGGGTCCTCTTGCTCCAAAAATATCAATCGATTACATAAATCAACACAATATTTTATTCAATGCGCAAAACAATAATGAAGCCCAACATTCAAGAATGACCCTACCACGATGTCACGAAAACGACATCAACATGAGTTCAAAGCCACAAAAATAGGTACTCTGAGCAAGGCATTGCCCATCTTGCACAAGAATCATACCAACGTGAACCAAAAATAGGGGAAGTTAATATTACATAAGACCAAAACATGATCAACCTTTCACAAGATTACAAAATCACAAGGGTCAAACCCACAACTACCCCTACTGGCCTCTGGAATAAACTTTCACTAGACACCACTGTAACACAATAATTCCACATTGACATTCACTCTAAATGCACAACTTCATCTAATAGACTCAACTAAGATCCCTCAACAATAATCCAATTTAAAAAAAAACCATAAGTGCAATATATATTATGACATACTAACCATGGGTTTTAAAGAAAGTAACAGTATTCATAAGATGCCCATAATAACAATATTTTTCACCAATGGATCTTGTTTACTTAAATAAAGATCCTTAAGTTTACCTCATTCGTTATCACCCTATCCAAACATTCTCCAGATACAAATCATATGATAGATATACAAAATGAAATTTGCTTATCTACAAGATTTATCTTCCTACCTTGAAGAATTAATTAATACATATTTACGCAATTACTATCCCAAGATAAAACAAAGATCGCTAGACGGTTTGCAAACGTAAACTAAATTCATAATCTAACTCTATATTCACTACAAAACATAATATTCACTTACACCCTAAGTTCATATCATGTATGCACTACAACATTAATATTTAACGGTAATATTATCATATAAGAACATATGTATGTATCAATCTTATGTTCTTCATACATGAAAATAATAGTAAAGTAATAGTAAACCATGCCAGAGAGGGATTTTAAACAAAGTAGCATAGATACTAACTTAGAGAGACTCCCTAAAGTTATTAGAATAACTTAAATAGACTAACTATAAAATAAGATTATATCATTTAGCTTGGGTATAAAATGTTTTAAGTATCACAATGCACAAGACGAGATTTCTAGGTATTCAAAGTATGATGGAGACATAAAAATTTGCCATTCAAAATGTGAATTAACATTTCTAATTTTGTCAATTTCGAAGCTACTTGTGAAAAATGAAAGTAGATTGATCTAGGTTATTGCTAACATTACCATGCTAGTCGCACCGAATAAAGGTGTAGAACTAATACTAGAACTCATGCATAAATTGAATTCTTCCCAAAGGATGAAATCATGCTTAAGATTTGATAGTTCTATAATTAGATTTATTACCTTCATGGAACTCGATCATATCTAATAGAAATTAATCAAGTTATACCAGTAAGTAATAAGTAATATTATATTACAAAAAGGATATGAAAATGTTAACGCTTGAAACCACAATTTCTAATATTAGGCTAAACGATAACTTTAGACCTTTAAATAGTAGTTACATAAACTGACAAAAATACAAAAATATCCAAGATAGAAGATCTAACGTCTCAAGAATAGCCTACGAGGTGAGAAATCTTCTAAATTTCGGACAAATAAAGATAATCTAGTAAAATATATGCAACATAAAGGACTCTAAATTTTTCATCTAATGGCATGCAACTAAATCCAAGTTCACACAAAATGGTTTGCAGAACCCATCTCAAGGAAAAAAAAGATCTTATGGTATGCCACAATGCAGGATATACACCAACATGGATTTATTGAAAAGGCATTAGAAACTTTCAGGAAAATGCAATTGACAAGTGTAAAGCCAAATTTTAAAATTTGAAAAACTTTTGTTCTCCTCACAAACGTCTATGCTGAAGTGGCCAGGTATGGTGTTAGTTAGATCTGCGGTGATTGAGTGGGATCATACATACATAACGTCTAAATTATTTGTTGAAAGGGCTAAAGAAACGGTCAAGAAAATACAATTTCTGTGGTTTGCACAACAGGAGGTTGAGGAAAACAATGATAGAAAGAACCGACGGGTTTAGAACTTTTTCTGGAGTGACACAGTTCTATGAACAATAATGCTCCCATATAGAAGGCTATCGGCTGAAAATACGTTGAGCATACAAAAGGTAAGGTAAGATAGACAGGCGAACCAACTGACAGAATACCTCAAAGAGATATCTCAAAATAGATAGGCATGCGATGATTGCAAGATATGCACAAAATGAAATCGTTGAAAAGATTTTAAAAGTCGAGCAATTACAATAAGGTGTAAAACCACATTTCATATGCCTAAATGTCATGGTCAGATATTATAATAGAAATACTCTGGCAGATATAAATGTTGAGTGAGGAGACAAGGCACATCATATGTAATCGATGCAACATGAGAAATCTGATAAAAACGATGATCATGGTACCGATGGGTAAGTTTTAAAGTAATTCACAGTCATATCAAACACACAGGTCGATGCTTACCAGCGTAGTATGCTCTAGTTCAAAGGTAGTTTGGATAACGCTATCATAGGAAAATCATTGTAAGACTTCCTAATTACTGGAGAGCATAACAATGTTCATTACCATTACTTGGCGGAGTAAGACAAGTAGGCCACTTAATGGAATTTCTCCTGGTGCAAGGTTGATTTCTCTAATAATTTGATGCCCAAACCATGCAATTTTACAAATAAAGGAGGGGCTTTAAGGCCGATAACGGAAGTAGAAAGTAAATTATATATATATATATATATATATATATATATATATATATATATATATATATATATATATATATATATATATATATATATATATATATATTTACAGAAAATAATATGGTTACGGTTCTATAGAGAGACCAATACCCCTCAAATATACATCCAGATATAGGGATGACAGAAAGAGTCATTTGATGACTGATTTGGAAGGTTCACAGGTCAATGTTATCAATCACAAGAAAATAATTTAATCATTTCAACAACGAATCCTATATGGAAGCAATGGATTCTAATAATGGTTGCGCAAAATACTACCAGCCCATTACATGATTTTAACAAGATTCTGCCAATAAGAGACCCATGCAATGCAGAGTTAAGTTCAGTACCTGGACCTATGCTTATCGGAAGGGATCCTCTGTGTAATACCCTCTTCTCTTCTACTTCCTCCTTGTGTTTGTCCCCTCATTAATTCCCAAGCAAAAATCTTCTACAAACATTGCAGAGTTCTACCCCCCTGCAACAATGCATTTCGGAAAGGAAAATCTCTATCCACCGTTCTAGTTCCCCCCAATGCTGAGGTAGTTATCCTCCCAGAAGATTCTATTATTAAAAGCAATAAATTCATTTTTTTCAGTTACTACCACCAACTCACTCCCCTTAACTAACATGCCATTTATTAATTTTCCACAAGAC
Source organism: Cunninghamia lanceolata (assembly GCA_027924645.1). Taxonomy (NCBI): domain Eukaryota; kingdom Viridiplantae; phylum Streptophyta; class Pinopsida; order Cupressales; family Cupressaceae; genus Cunninghamia; species Cunninghamia lanceolata. Next base: position 3,999,558 of record BSBN01000659.1, on the reverse strand, counting down.
AGAAAGATTCTTTTCTAAATATATGAGACAACACTTATTTATCTATTAATCTTAAATATAGAATATTTTATGACAACACAAACACGCACAAAAATTTATTTCGTGGCATCACAAAGAGTGTTAATTAATTCAAGATTATTACTCACATTAAATTCATTAATTAAATCCCCATTTCAAAATATTTTATTTACCTCCACATGCAAATTACTTATTTATTAAAGAGAACTATTAATTCTTTTATAAAGAAATGATTAACCATCAAAATGCAATGGGACAAGCTACAAACCATGCATGATCCAACGATAAAATAGAATTGAACAATAGAGACTCACAACCATAACCAAACCGACAGGACACGAGACTAAAAACTTATCCTCTCTGATGATGGTGACAAGCTGAGGGAAAACCTTACATTATCTCCATTCAACAATCTCCATTGGTTAAGGCACGCTCACACCTATTGATTCAAGTGGAGTCGATGCCTGATACATGTTCACTCAAACATACCAATTAGAGTACACATAATAGCCTAAGCACTAGAAAGGATCTCTAACATTCGTATCTCATTCCCGTATGTCCATACGTTCAATGGTACGATGTCGCCCTTTCCACCTAACCTAACAACATACTATTGCATCATCTGACTATAATATTAACATAACAATATGCATTTTACTTACAGAGGCTCATGTTCCATCTTCATCTCCAGATTCCTTTGCCAGACTACCTGCACAACCAAGGTGAAAATGGAGGGGCACTACACAGACTAATCTTCTCAACTCTTCCATTCTTTTTTCTCAAGCAAGTCTCTTTCATCTTGCTTCTTCTTGTCTTTGTGATATATCACCTAGGTTTCCTCCTTTCTTCACTACCTAGTCTTTTGGCATCAAAGTTCTTGCTTCAACCTGCAAAAAGACAACGCACAAACTCTAAAAACTTCCTTGCCAAGATCTTTGTGGGCTTTGATACCAATTTGATGTAGAGAAAGGGTGGAGAATCTTGTAACAACTTCAACAAATCAAACTTTCAATGTTTGAAACATTAAATGGTGGGTTTTTGGTCTCTAGACCTCAATCCTCTAGTAGTCCTTCCTAACTAGTTTTTTCCATCATAACTACCTGTGCAGACCTCATATCCAAACTGTAAAACTATTTTTGAGTACCCTTTAACAACATATCCACAATTAAGGTATGGTTGTTTACCAACAATAAGGTTAAAAATTGGTTGTCCTAGTCTTTAGGCCTAATTGCTTGAACAAACATGGGAACAACAAATTGGGTGTTTTGGTCATAACTTTCAGTGTAGATATGATCTCCAAAATGTAAACACAGTTCTATATACCCATTTTGTCTTTATAAAACATACTTCAAAACCAAGGTAGGTTATTTTGTACGGAAATGCTCAAATTTGGACTGTTCTCACTCAAATTAGTCCTATTAGGGTTTCAGATCCATTTTAGTAAAAAGGTCATAACTTGTTTGAACCATAATAAAATTGAATGAAATAAAAAGAATAAGGAAGTAGACTCAATTATATTTTATTTTCAATTGGTCTCATTCCATGAAATGGCCGTATAGGACTGTACCATTCACCAAAATAGAGAAAAATGTTTAGAAAATGTAGAAAATAGTTTATGGTAGTTTTTTTAAAAATGCATGTATCGCCCTCAAAACTCAATGAAAATAGACCAAATAAAACACCGATTAAAGGTATAAGTTCCCTCCATAATGGATAATCAGCCTTTAATTCATACCAACAAGTAAAAATCTGTACAATTGATTGTAACAACAAATTAACATTCTAAAATATAGAAAACAGAGATTTCTATTCATTATTCTTCAAAGAAACTTCAACCACACCATCTCCCCCTCATGTCTTCGACCTTTACCAAGATCTTTAAACCTTTTCCAACTGCTCACCACTAATTTTCAAGTTAATTCTGTTCAAATTCCCACTTTGTGCAATATTGACCCTTCACATTCCACATTGTGCAATTTGCCAATATTTGCAATATTGACATCTTTTGCAACTAGACACTTCCACACACCTAATGACCAAACATGGACTCCAACACACATAACATGGTCTTAAATGACCATATTTACATCAATTATTATCAAAACAAGACAAAATCCAAAATTGATTAACATGTGCATGAGGGTGCCCCTGCACCAAATAATCATAAATAAAACTTTTTAATAATCCATACATTAAAAATGAGTGATACTAATTATTCCTTAACTGCGGTCTAGTCATATTAATTCATTATTCCTTAATTGTGTTCTATCCATATTAATTAAATATTAAGGATCTTAAAATTAGAAATTAAGATAAAGCAAAGGCTAACTTTATTAAGGAAATTTTCATACCTTCTTTTAACATGTTTATACCTTAGCATTGAAACTTGTCTAGGAGGTTGAGCACTTCAAATGTACCTGTTGCTCATAATATTCATAGTCTTAGTGTCTAACAATCATCACTTGTATAAGTTTTTAGATCATTAGTAGGATAATTAAATAACCTTTAAGAAGCTACTTCTTTAGTGCATCCAAGATTAAGTATGAGTACATTTCTAAAAATAAGCATTTAGAGAACTAGAAGTCCAAGGTCTAGAGTCATTCAAATACACAATCCAAATAAGAAAGAAGATCCACCTACTACCATTACTAATGGTTTACTTAATTGACCCTTAAGTAATTACAACAAAAACAAGAGTTTCCATTTATATTGCTATCATATAATTTTACCCTATGTTATCAACAATGTCAACACTTAAGAAGATAACTAAGTCATAACACAAGTGTCTACTAACTCAAGGTCTTCTTCATTGATTTCTAAAACTAAACTAACTAAATCTTAATTCATGAGAATGTCATAATCTAGTACCATCTATCTCAAAGTTTATTCATAAGTTTTAGATTATAAGAGCAAAGATGACTTCATACTACAGTCACATATACAACTATTCCAAATATAGAGTTTAAGACCTTCAAATACAGTATTGAAATTTCATTGAATCTAAAAAGAAATAGAATAAACAACTTAGTCTTTTCTTATTAGAGTAAACATAGTTCAAAGTTAAGAATAATCAAGGTCATATCTTGAAGAAGTAAGATCATACATAAAGAAGGTGTGATACTTGTAGACTGACGCTCACAAAAGTATAACTTCTAAAATTTTAAAATATTGCAAGTACCAATCCAATATGATGTCGTTATTCATAATTAGGTTATTTTAACCAAATTAGACTTAGTAATTGAAAGTGCAGATAAAAATATAGGAAGCAACTAGTTATGGTGTTGTCTAGAGTGGACATCTAGAATTTGATAGTTCATTCAAGGTGTGCGCAACTATCTCTATCAAGAGGATGTCATTTATAGATTGCAAAGATTGCATAAAATGTTGTTAAAATGGGTCAGTTATTTAAACCTTTAAAAGAAAATTCAATTGACAGGTGTAAATCTCATTCCTTGATAGACTAACTCACAAACTATTTGAAAGAATGCCTAACAAGAAGATTCCTTATGGAATTGCATCAAATGTAAGAAAATCAAGAAAGATCACATGACTTTCTCAAGAATATGGTCATCCATAATTCCATTTTTCCAAATATGATACAAATTAACATGGCAACTATCCAGTTTACTTCAAAAACCATATTCTTTACTACAACAACTGAACCTATTTTTCATAGTCAAAGATTCCATGCTTACGAGTTCACATACTTTTTATTCTAGGCTCTCTATGGTTCAAGATGTTAGACACCCACGTTTCCTATCATATCTACAAACAAAAATTCAAACAAGTTTTATCACAACCTAAGATATTTACAAACAAGTGATTTCTATCCAACAAGCTCACTCAAGGAGATCTAACTACCTTCTAACACACACCTAGCCACTCACATAATGAAAACAAACAATATGTTTATTTTGTCTAACATGCCTACTTGCATGAGACATCTGAACATTTGTCATTCTATGATGAAAAACAAGCATCCCATACTACTTAATATCATCACTGGCAAGTCAACAACACTAAACAAAAGAAGATTTTCAACATTAAGATTCAAAAAAATATATCAACAGTAAATATTAAGTGTTTTCCAATAATAAAATTTAATAGGATCATCATGAGGATCTTTAATGTACAAATTTGTAAGAAATGTTTTATCAGGAATAAGCATATAAGATTATTAAGATGATCATCATTATAAAAGGTATAAAGTTCACCAAGGATCAACGTTAAAGATACGAAAGTCAACAAGTTTTCAGAACTAAATCGCAAAAGATCATTAACACAAAAATAATATGTTCAATCTTGATTACAACACTAAATCAAGAAGACCATATTTCAATTAGATCAACATGATATTGATAATAATTTATAGAATATAAAAAATTAGGAAATATTGAAACAAAGATGGTCAAATACTAGTTCAAAAAGGGTTGAAAGTCAAATAGATCATCATAATTTTCAATAGTAAGTCAAGAAGGTCAAAATTCGTTGATGACCAAAACATGTAATTAGATCAAATGATCTCAACATCAAATCCATGAAGTTCAACATTAAATACATCAACATGATTTTTCAACACTAAATTACTGAAGATCAAGTCAACATTAAGTCTTCATAAATACCAAGGAAAAGATGATCAATCCTAATTTGTAAGAAGAACTTCAACTATACCACAATCAATTAAGCTTAGATTTTAAATGCATAAAAGCATGCTATCACAAAACTACATAGTCTCAGCTACTCAAGATACCTATCAAGTTTCCATACGTAAGAAAACAATTCTTAGTAAGAACTTATGACATTCAAGATCAAGAGAGTCAAATCTCAAAAATATAGTCTCAATAATTTCAAAAGGAAGGAAAGGTCAAAGAAAAATTTCATTCTGAAGAATGAGCCAAGTAATTCCTACTTTTAACAAACACACAAGCAATCATTTCCTTAAATTGCATAATTCACATTAGGTATGATTACACATAGTGCATCACTTGCATATTGTATGAGTACTATAATCAAATAAAGTTCATTATTTACACAAGGTAAGAATACGATCTCAAGTACATCACTTACTCAAAAAGCATTAATGTACATTGAGTGTGTAATCACTACTCAAGTGCATTTCTCACACAAAATAACAAGATATTATTTATTCAAGTACTTCTCATAATAGGTAATATTCAAGTGCATCACTTAAAATGAAAATTTTCCTCATGCAAGTATGAATACAACTATAAGAAAAATGCATCATTCTCAAAAAGTATAATGAAAACATTATACAAAGTAAGATAAGTATATCATTCACTCAAGGTAATAATTTTTTATATAACTGACTCATACAATATTGCATATAATTTCTACTCAATTTATTTTATTTCAAATCAACGTTCCAACATATAGAAAAGATAGAATATATAATTTTATAAGGCCATTATAGATAACTTTATCCTTTTATCCTTGATCTGGTCCTGATTCACTATCAGGCGAAAGAGTCTTTATCAGACAAGGGAAACTCCTCAGTTTCTTCTTCTCTGTCAGAGTCTATCAACACATACTTCAAGGAAGGGTCACCCATTTGTACTCTTCTATTACTTCCTTGAAAATAATTTGCGCTTCGCTCACATCCAAATGGCATGTCTCGTTTTGCTGACGGTTTGACCATCTTGGTTTTTATTTCCCCCTTATTCATCTTCTACTTGACTTTATTAGCTGGGTAAAAGCAAGATGTTGGGTCCACGAAAAGGGGAAGTTTTGACCCAAAACAAATCATAGGAAACACATACGCGTTATTGAAAAAATGCATACGCACTTAGCCACGGATACCTGAGCCTAAATCAAAAAGCGTATGCGTTCTAATTCAGGTACACAATAAGAAATGCGTACGTGTTATAAAACACTTACGCGTTATAAAACACTTGCGCGTTATAAAACACTTACGCGTTATAACGCGTACGCATTATAAAACATGTATGCGTTATAATGTGACGCATTTCTAAAAAGTATTTAATTTTTAAAATAAATGACTGTCATTTTCATTTCTTCCTGTGAATTTGGTGGAGAGGAACAATGATAGAGCGTTACACGTACGCATTCTTGAGGACCTATATTAGCCCAATTTTAGTTGTCACCTCCTCCCGTCAACGCAAGCGACCTCCGCGACCTCCAAGTTGGTTAAATTCTATTTTTTTGGCTTTATATCTTGCATTTTTACTTGTAATTGTAGTTTACTGTTTGTTTATTTTGTTTGTAATTAGCTTGTTTAATTTATAGTTTTTAAATTGTATTTGGAAACAAAATCATCACGTAAATGAGAAACCGTAAATTCTAAATTGAAATCCACAAAATTTATACCTAATTTAACTAATTTAGCCCTAAACCACACAAAACCTAGACTTAGAAATCAAAACCCTAAACCCTAGGTTCCAAAACACTTAGACCTAAAAACTAAAACCCTTAACCCTAGGACCTAAACCCTAAAACCTAAACCTAAAACCCTTAACCCATAACCCGAGGACCTAAACCCTAAAACCTAAACCTAAAACCCTTAACCCTAGGACCTAAACCCTAAAACCTAAACCTAAAACCCTAAACCCTAAAACCTAAACCTAATACCCTGAACCCTAAACCCTAATACCTAAACCTTAAACCACAAAACCTAACCTAAAACCCTAAACCCCAAACCACAAAACCCCTCTTAGGGCCTATAATTAAGTAGGTATATAATTAATAATTATCACAATTCTTAAATACATGTCACATAACTGGTATCAAATCTCTCTAAGCCCCAATCTCATTTATTTTCCCATGAATATTAGGTATTCATGTTCCTTGCTACTTAGCTCATGTATTCCTCTCATAGACCTTTAAGATGTTTAATAACTTCATATCTCTTGTATTTGTAGATCTTAAAGTTTGATTCCATAGTCCCATCTACATCTCTTGCACCTCCAACATCCTCATATAAGAATTCTTGAGATCCCAACCATTAAGCTTAGCTAAGATGTATTTTTACCATTTGAGAATTATTTAGGCATGAGTTTTTATGGATCCTCAAGTTATTTAAATGCAATACTCCACCTACCCCTCCCCCCCACCTTTTCAAATATGAAATTAATGATTAGATTGACACTAATTGATGCAGAGGTAGGAGGACCAAAACTATCCTCAATAACATTAAAAAATCAAAGAAATAATCCAATTTATTTGGTCAAGTTGAATAGAACATTAATACATATATTTCCTCTAATTTTCATGAAGATCCAATGGTAGGGGAGAAGGTTATGATTTTTTTCCCAAAACTGCAAACCCTAGGCAGCGTTCAGACCTGCCCTCACCAAAATTGCAATATCTCTCACAAAACTTAATGAAATTATACCAAACTAAAATAATTGTAAACTAGAAACACATATCTTTCCATCCATCTATTATATGCATCAATATGAGGCTATACCAGGCCGTACCATGCATATTTTCAAACTGCATTTTCAGAAAATTAAACTCTGCAGACCTACCCTCAATAAAAATGCCATAACTTATTCAAATCTTAATGAAATTTGATGAAACAAAAATAAATGGAAAGTACAATCAATACACTTTCCATCCATACCACATTCTGGTCATATAAAATCTATATAAATCCATACCAATCTCTGAAATAGTAGTTTAACATTCAGAAATGTAGAAACAAGGGTATCTTTTATTGATATCACATCAAAATGTAACAACCCACATTCTCCAACCTTCTCCCCTCCACCTTCACAAATGGATACAAGGCCTTTTTAAAGGTATTAAAAATGACCTTTCAGTTTCCAACTACTTGGAATGAACCAAGAGCCAAATGACTCTTCACCTTCCCTCATTCTACATCTTTTTTCCAACTTTACATTGACAACCTTTACATGGTTTGCAATATTTTGCATATTTGAAACTCCTATTGACCTAAACACATAAAAATGACTTGATGGACCTCAATACAATATTGAATCATTTAAAATTGAATCAAACTCCAAAAATTAGTCTAGGAAAACATTAATTTGCCAAGGTGCTCCTGCACCATACAACCAACCAACAAAATTTTCAAGTCCCTTGGAAATGTATCTGCCATAAAAGTCTTTTTTCCTCTGTCTTTATCTTCAATCTTCTCAGCTTCAAGCTTCAAATCTTCTCATTCATAGAAAGGTGACCAACCAACCAACAAAATCTAAACTACCATCATCTTAGAGCATCTTCAGGCTCCCTCTACTCCCATCAGTAGAGTACTCTTCAGGCCGCAACATCAAGTGCTTCTTTAGTCAGGTATCCATCTCTCTCACTGCTTCACAACACCAACCCACCAAACCATCCATCTCACCCAACAACAGATTCTCGTGATGCATCCTACCACTCTCTCCTCAGTGGCTTCTCTCTGCACCCTTATCCAGCCTAATCTCCATTGGAGAATGGTCATGACAAACCTTCTCTTGTCTGCCCTCACACACAACCTTAGAAACTTCTTTCTCACAACTAGATGGACCAAGTACCTGCAACCAAACAACTTAGCAAACCAAATAATGGTCACCAACACAATCTTTCCTTCAGTTCTTCACCTGCCTTCTTAGTGACAGGAACAAATACAACACCCAAATCTTTCACCAGCTCTAATACCAATCTGATGCAGAGGTAGGAGGACCAAAACTATCCTCAATAACATTAAAAAATCAAAGAAATAATCCAATTGATTTGGTCAGGTTGAATAGAACATTAATACATATTTTTCCTCTAATTTTCATGAAGATCCAATGGTAGGGGAGAAGGTTATGATTTTTTTCCCAAACTGCAAACCCTAGGCAGCGTTCAGACCTGCCCTCACCAAAATTACAATATCTCTCACAAAACTTAATGAAATTATACCAAACCAAAATAATTGTAAACTATAAACACATATATTTCCATCCATCTATTATATGCATCAATGTGAGGCTGTACCAGGCCGTACCATGCATATTTTCAGATTGCATTTTCAGAAAATTAAACTCTGCAGACCTACCCTCAATAAAAATGCCATAACTTGTTCAAATCTTAATGAAATTTGATGAAAAATAAATAAATGGAAAGTAGACTCAATACTCTTTCCATCCATACCACATTATGGTCATATAAAATCTGTACCAATCTCTGAAACAGCAGTTTAACATTCAGAAATTCAGAAACAAGGGTATCTTTTATTGATATCACATCAAAATGTAACAACCCACATTCTCCAACCTTCTCCCCTCTACCTTCACAAATGGATACAAGGCCTTTTTAAAGGTATTACAAATGACTTTTCAGTTTCCAACTACTTGGAATGAACCAAGAGCCAAATGACTCTTCACCTTCCCTCATTCTACATCTTTTTTCCAACTTTACATTGACAAACTTTACATGGTTTGCAATATTTTGCATATTGGAAACTCCTATTGACCTAAACACATAAAAATGAATTGATGGACCTCAATACAATATTGAATTATTTAAAATTAAATCAAACTCCAAAAATTAGTCTAGGAAAACATTAATTTGCCAAGGTGCTCCTGCACCACTAATGGGTTTGTAGAATCATCTATATCATATCAAAATGATATTGCTCACTCAACAAAGGCATATACGTACATGCAATGCCTAAGGAATTTGAAAATGGATATAAGAATATGTATTAAGCATAAATCAGATTTAAAAGTAGGTGAAAATGCAAATCCTAGAGCCAAATAAGGGTGGGTAGGGTGATCAAAAGATATGAAAGGTAAGCAATCACCAAATCTTGAAATAATAATAAAGTCATAAGTTACAAGGATAAAAAGGATAAGTTAGATATGATAGTATGATGTATTCAGACATAAATCTAGATTTGAAATCCCTAATGTCAATAATAAACATTAGGAAGAAAACTATGTAATGTAAGCTCAATTAGGTTTACCAAAATGAAAATGAGAATAGAGATTCCATATGGTTAACTTCTAGGAGAATTTAATAGAATGGATACATGTAAGAAAATAATCATCCTAAACGAACATAAATAACTAACATTGTATAGAATTGACAATTGGTCAATGTTATAATTACAAAATAAATGAGGACAAGAATGCTTAGTCGTATCACTAAATGATGAATATAATTGACAAGGGTCTTTGATGTGTTGATGTTTAGCTTTGAGAAACATGTGATCTCTTAGTCTAATTTGAAGGCTATTTGTTAAATGTCTACTTTATACTCTAATAGAGAACAAATTCATAGGTAGGTATAGAATCAAAACTATCAACTAACTTCCTACTTTCACGAACTTATTTCTATGCTCAAACAAACTTCTACCCTTCTACTTGCCTGATCCAAACTGCTCTGCTATGCTCCTTCTATTAGCGAGGGGACAATTGATATTTATAAATATATTTACTAGGCTATTGTATGATTAAATCCATGAGGGCACTTTTCCTTAACTAACCCTCTAATAGAAAACAAGATTGAAGACAATGAATAAGTCCTAGGATGCATATTATTTACTTCTTTTTAAGCACCAAATTTAAATGTTTTGTTAATGACTTTTCTTTCAATGCTCTAGAATGATGAGAGATCTTTGAATGTGTGGATTCATCCTATATGAATGGAAATGAATGTCTTTAAAAAACTAGCACATGACATCAAATTACAAAGAACATGTGTTTAGTTGGCTATCGGTGGGAAAGGTAAAGGGGGGAACTTGGCTGAATTTGAATTTCTAAATTTGATATTGGGTGGAACAATGTTACGCTTGTGAGGTCAACCTTGTGAGAATGGACCCAAACTAGGATAAAAGATAAGTTAGATCATAATAGACAATGACAACCTAGGAATTAGTGTATGGATGGACATGATAATCATACAAATAGGTTGAATGTATTGTGATATGCACACATAGAGAAAAGGATATACAAATTCTAGAAATGAAGTTGTAGATACATCAATTATATAAATAGGTATAAATATATTCTCTAAATACATGGGAAGGATGTTATAGCTACCCCCTGGTTTCCTAGCACTATATATCTAAGCTTAATTTCACACTAGGAGGTTATGCTAATGCATTAAATTCCTTGATTGGAAGAAAGAAGAATTATATGACCCTAATGGTTTTCTAAAATTATTTGACAAATTATGATGATTCAATATATATATATATAACTCAAGGAATATTCTAAGAGAACATAAATATATAATATTTTTTAGAGTTCTTCATACATGTGTACATTCCTACAACTTGCACTTGGGTATGAAATGTTAAGTGGAGTCCTTATGGGGATACATTGTACTAATTTGGACATGCCTTTAAGTTCATTTATAACCTATTTTTTTATAAACTTGATAAAATATTTACTTGACATTCAATATCTAGGTTCCAGTTCTAACTCTTTGGATTGATATAAATGCTCGATATAGAAAAATGTGGGTTTTAATTTTTGTCCAAGACCTTTTGAAAGTGATTAGCAAAAAATATGGGATGAAGGGGAGACTCGAATTATTTGTATTTTCTACAACTTAAATTAGTCTAAATTTTCATGCTATGCATTTTTTAATGTTTTAAATTGAACGTGTCTTCAAATGACATGTATTTTGAATTTGTCCATGTTCAATGTGATTTTCAATTCAAATTGTGTACATTATTTAATTAGTTTGTTGATATATATTTTTTTATTATTTAACATGCAATTGCCCTTTCATCACATGGAGCCAAATATAGATGTAGTCGATGAGTTTTCTATAGAGGATTTCATACATATTGACTAGCCCAAAAACCCCTTACATGGACCATCACCTCCACATAATGGATAACCACCACAAAACCCCACGTCTCCACCTGAGTCTCCACCTCCTAACCCCCCACGTCCTCCAATTGATCAAAATTAGTTATGAGAGCATAAATGCAAACCTAAATGTCATTCAAGAAAATATAAATTTGATAAAAAATGAGCCCCAACCTTCCCCCCCAAGCAGCATGATTTGCATCTTCGATGCAAATTGTTGTCGACTCTGTTCGATCCATCGATGCGGACCTAGTTCGTTTCCATCGATGGAGAGAAGAGAGAAGACAATTTTATGCAGATGGGTTGTCTTATAAAGAAATCCATGACCTTCATATTACCAAAGAAGCCATTTTCCAACATTTCTTTAACCCCAATACAAATGAAGCAATTCCATCCAATAAAAAAATGAATTTCAATTAAATGGTGTAGGCACCCACAGATAGCTGCACATTTTTGGGACAGATGGTGGATGATCCTTGATACTCCACCACATGGCAATTGTGAGGTGCCCCTTTATTTTTTGAGAAAGTTATGGGTTGAGTTTGAGTTGGGTAAAAAACCCAACTATTTTGATATGAGGTCATTTCAGGGAGTTGGGATGGCATGCCCCAAAATAGATTAGGAGCACGTGTCGATCCTCAGTGACGTGCTCTGATTCCACTGATTGTTTCTCCTCTAGCTCCTAGTATTCCTGCTACATATCAGCAGCAAATGATATTGTCCACATTAGGAGCATTGAGTTCTCTCTCAGGAGGTCTCATTCCTCAAACTACCCACATGGCAACTGAAGTGGGCGATAGAGAGCATGGAGGTTCATCCTATGGGCATACTCAGTTATCCACTGTAGGTCAACCTGTATCTACGATGGAATCATTTATGGACTTACTATATACTGACGATCATCCTACACAGGTATGTACATCTTTTGAAAGGCATGTATTTTAATTTGTTTGAAATGTGCAAAATTCATGTAAATAATAAAATAAAATTATATATATATATAATATAATATACTATTAATTTTCAAGAAGTGTTCGGTGTAGATGCATGATCAGAGGAGGTCAATTTCTCAATATGATTGTGTTTGTTTTTTGAGAGTTGTAGAAATGGGCACACCTTACAGTCAGGTAAACCAATCTATATTTTAATTTATGTCCATATCTAATTTAATTTGAATTTTTACACGTGTGAAATTATGATATATTGTATCTATGCATGGAGGTCATGCGATACCCATGACCAACCAACCACAAGGTGTGGCAAGCGCTCCTGAGTCATCATCAACTTTTATGCATGGGCCATCTCAGGTGCGTGCTTTTAAAATTTATTTAAGTTTGAAATTTACATGTGCTTTAAAAACTCACTACATGTACTATGATTATTTTATGCAGGATGATAGTAGTATCCTTATAGGTGGTAGGCAAGCTCCTGATCATGGTCATGACCATGAGGGCATGTCATTCAAGGTACTAAACTATACTAAATCTCCTATATAATTTTTAGGTCTTTTAAATATATATTTAAATTCAATTAAAATCATTTTTTATCACTAATATTTTCTAACCTATTGTTTGCTTTATTTGAATATCTAGGAATTAGCAGCTCAATCATTTGGTCCTCAATTGACAGATATACCACCTATTGAACAAAATGTGTCAGTATATTCACATGATAATATGGTAATTTATGCATTCTTAAAATTATTTTTACTATATTTAATTAAAATCAAATTTTTACCGAGTTAATATTTTCAAACCTAGATTGTTTGCTTTATTTGAATATCTTCAATTAAAATCATTTTTTATCACTAATATTTTCTAACCTATTATTTTCTTTGTTTGAATATCTAGGAATTAGCAGCTCAATCAGTTGGTCCTCAATCAATAGTTAAACCACCTATTGAACAAAATGTGCCAGTAAATTCACATGATCAGATGGTAATTTATGCATACTTAAAATCATTTTTACTATATTTACTATATTTAATTAAAATCAAATTTTTATCGAGTTAATATTTTCTAACCTATAATCTTTGCTTTATTTGAATATCTTCAATTAAAATCATTTTTTATCACTAATATTTTCTAACCTAGATTGTTTGCTTTATTTGAATATCCAGGAATTAGCAGCTCAATTAGTTGGTCCTGATAGACTTGATTTCACCGATCGTCCTGATAGACTTTAGATAGTTTTATTTTATGGACTATAGATAGTTTTATTTATATGTGTGCCACTTGCCATATACATTTTGAACATGTTATTTCATGGACCATTTCACATACATTATAGACATTATGATCATGTTTGTGTTTATGAATGTGTTCACATACATGTTATGTTCATTATGATGATTATATGCACACACACACACACACACACACACACACACACAGATATATATATATATATATATATATATATATATATATATATATATATATAATCTAATTTTTCAAGTAATATGCACTATAAATTCTTATCTAGAATCAAATTGCATATATATTTACAAGCCATTGTTGAATGAAGTTTATATGTCTTAAAATACTTTAGATAGTTTTATTTTATAGACTATAGATAGTTTTATTTATATGTGTGCCACTTGACATATACATTTTGAACATGTTATTTCATGGACCATTTCACATACATTATATACATTACGATCGTGTAACTTGTGTTTATGAATGTGATCACGTACATGTTGTGTTCATTATGATGATTATATGCACACACAAACACACACACACACACACACACACACACACACAATCTAATTTTCAAGTAATATGCACTATAAGTTCTTATCTAGAGTCAAATTGTATATATATTTTAAACATGACATTGTTGAATGAAGTTTAGATGTCTTAAAATGATTAACTTTCAAATTTTAATAAAATCACATGGTTAGGTGACAAATTAATACATTCCTTATAGTTTAGATCACATTCATAATAAAGTAAGGGCAGGTAATTTTAACTATTTTCCAATTCTGGCAAATATTAATCACTAAACAAAAATCTATACTTGACATGTATAAAATGTATAAGATACAATTGAACAATTATATAAAATGTGGTTTATAAGGCACAATTTGTATAAGATAAAATTGGAACAAGATATAAAAAGTAATTTATAAGTTCATTGAAGTTCATACATTGAACAAACATATATAATGTATATTGATGTTTAATACAACTATATAACATGATGAAACATATGTGCATATAAATACAATTAAAGCTTATCCACTTTTAGCTCAAGACCACAAATTGATATTTACATAATTTATATGATGAAATTTTTTTATAGTGACAATCATGGTAGATTGACTTGATGAGAACCTGCAAAAATAATTAATGTAAGTAAAGTAACTATATTTTATATGAGTTATGTAACTAGATAATTCATGCAAGAAAATAACAATACATACTAAACCTAGAAATCCTAGATATAGATTATATGAGTCATGCATCTCGTGAACCCTACAAATTCTAGAAATCCTAGATATAGATTTGTTATTCTAAGAGGATGGCTTAAGGGGAGTTAAGAGATGAACCCTAAACCCTTAACCCATATAGATTTGTTATTCTTTGCATCTCATGAACCCTAGGACCTAAAGCCTGGGGAATGCAAGATGATGGATTAAGGGTTGATAAGAGGATATGGCTTAAGGGGTCCTAAGAGGATGGCTTAAGGGGAGTTAAGATATGAACCCTAAATCCTTAACCCATAATAGATTTTCTATTCTAACCATCTTGTGAACCCTATAAACCCTTAACCCTAGGACCTAAAGCCTAGGATATGAACCCTTAACCCTTAACCCATAATAGATTCAAGTTATTCTAAGCATCTCATGAACCCTAGAAATCCTAAACCGTTAACCATAGGACCTAAAGCCTAGGATATGAATCCTAAACCCTTAACCCATATATATTTGTCATTCTAAGCATCTCGTGAACCCTACAAATCCTATAAATCCTAGTTATAGATTTGTTATTCTAAGAGGATGGCTTAAGGGGAGTTAAGAGATGAACCCTAAACCCTTAACACATAGATTTGTTATTATTTGCATCTCATGAACCCTAGGACCTAAAGCCTAGGGGATGCAAGATGATGGATTAAGGGTTGATAAGAGGATATGGCTTAAGGCGTCCTAAGAGGATGGCTTAAGGGAGTTAAGAGATGAACCATAAACCCTTAACCCATAATAGATTTGCTATTCTAACCATCTTGTGAACCCTATAAACCCTTAACCCTTAACCCTAGGACTTAAATCCTAGGATATGAACCCTTAACCCTTAACCCATAATATATTCAAGTTATTCTAAGCATTTCATGAACCCTAGAAATCCTAAACCCTTAACCATAGGACCTAACGTCTAGGATATGAGGAGGGATTAAGGGAGGATATGGCTTAAGGGGTCCTAAGAGGATGGATTAAAAGGAATTAAGAGAGTCACTTAAGGTGATGTAAGAGGATAGATTAAGGGTAGATAGGAGGATATGGCTTAAGGGGTCCTAAGAGGATGGCTTAAGGGGTCCTAAGAGAATGGATTAAGGGGATATGAAATCAATTATAAACTTTTTATAAAATGACAATGAATTATTTAGTTTTATATTTTGACTATCAATTAAATGTATCTAGAACTATATATAGTTACCTGTATCTAGATTTGAATTCCATTATAATATATATTCATGGGCCCTCTCTTTTTTGTAATGCATCTAGTTTTGGGAGACTTGAAACAAAAAATGATTTAAAACTATAATTAGGAAATGACTAAAGACTAACATAAATATATAGACATGTATATGCAATAAATTTTTAACTATATGTAGACTATCAATTAAATATATATACAACTATATACTTACCTGTATTTATTTACTCCGTTGTACCATCTGCATCCTCTCTTTTTTCTAATGCATCTATGATTGTCTCATGATCATCCATTGAAAGTGTCCATAACACTTTATTAGCAGGCCTCCCTTTATATCTAACTAGTTTTATATTGGTTTCCAAAATCAAATGTGAGTAATGTATAATCTTCTTGTGTCTTTCATAGTCTTCAAATGCACGCAAGCCATTCTTTCTTATTAGATATTTTCAAAGCGAAGTGCCAACAACAACCACAGAACCAGTTGGATACTCAAATTTGTCATCATCCACTCTAGGATGTACCAACTTATGTTTTCTCTCAACACATCTAGCCAACCAATACTCCGTCTCCTCTTCATTCCCCTCAAGTGCAACAACAGCATACACATGTCCTGCAAAAAAAAATTAATTCAATAAAGAGTGACATATGTTTAATTCACATATAAACATGTATATATATATATTTTAATTTAATTTGTAATGTACCTTCTTGTACAAGGTCTAAAACATGATCATAATCATCCGATGCAAACAGTTGATTATCTTCAATTGTCATTCCATGTTGATCATGTGTCGATGTAGATGTTAAGGCTCTTTGTTGCCATTTTTCAACCCATTCTGTATTTTCACACACCTCCCAATCACCTGCAATACAAAATTGACAAAAACATGCAAGCTCCCTTGTCCATATTGTCCATGTGTTTGCATTGGAACTGTTAAATGAATGCCATTTTGCAGATCCATTAATTGTTTCACAATCTTGTCAAGTAAGAATATCATTTTCTTCAACTAACCAAAAGAAGTGTTGAATTATTGACCATCAAGCCAATGAGTATTTTGAAATTGTTTTACACATTTAGGTACAATCTTATCTTTAAATTCTTTAATAAATGCATGTACACTAAATTTTTCCACAATTAGCTCACAACATTTTCCAAATTTTCCATCTTTTAAAGAATATTCAACATTTTAAAAATTTTTAACATCCACTAATTGTTGTCCAACTTCATGTAAACTACTTTCTTGCATACATTCTCCTAACAATGAAAAATTACCACATCTATCGCATTGTCTAGAAATACATGTATTTAAATAAAATAAGTTTCATTAAGGGGTGCACAAAACAAACCTGCTATAAAATCTTTGATTGTTTCAGGTGGCATATTAATACCACAAATGTCCTGCATAATTTGGTTAGCATACAAAGTACAACGTATATATCAAAAAATGTCATAATAATAATAATAAAATTATACATGAGTTTTACAACAACAAGAGATTTGTTGTTTATTAATTCTAACATACCAAGGTTTACATTTTTTGAATCATCTTTGACTTATGCTAATATTTGGTAAGATTGAATGATCTAAACTTTTTTTATATAATTCAGTTTGAGTCATATCTAATAGATTCTTTGGATGAGGGTCACGTATTTTTGATCCCACTCTTAATTTTAAAACATCTCTAATATTAAGTGATACTCTTGTATTATCATGCTAATATTTTTCGATTAAAGATTTGATTTCATTAGTTAATTTCATATCTGACCTTGGGAGTCTACCACTAAAACTCCAACATTGATTAATTGGATCTTTTTCAATACTTTCTCTTCTTTTAGCTGCTCTTATCAAAGTTTTAGGATTTAATTTTATATATTTACTAATCTTACTTAACATTCTTTTATTTGAAGTTGATTTATTAACTAGAGTAGTTGTTATTGCATAATGAGCTGCATTCTTATCTTTAGATCGACTTTTCCTTCCTATAGAATCAATAGCATTGGCAACACTAGATATGACTTGTTCTACTAAATCATCTTTTTTTTTTGGTTTTACAAAAATGCCTAATTTTTTCATCACTTTTCGCATTTTCCACATTTTCATCAATTGCATTATGAGTTGACATTGAAATCCTAATTTCTTTCTATAAAAAATATTTTATATAATCTATTTCCATGAGTTCTCATTTGTCTCCAAGAAACTTTACCAAGAAGGTTATCTAACACATCTCTTTCAATTGTAAAAAAATATTTTCATTTTTATTCATACAAGTGGTTTCATTTTCATTGAACGTGTAAGGGGTTTCATTTTCATTTTCAAACATACAAGGGATTTCATTCTCATTTTCATCAATATGAGGGATTTCATCATTATTTTGTTTTTGCATTGTTTCAAAACTAGAATTATTGATACCATCAATAGTGTATCCAGCTTCAACTAAATAACTAAGATCAATATTATCAAGACTTGAGTTTGAAGACATACCCGCATAAATTGTTTGAATACGTGCATTTTCCATATCATTGGGAGGTGGATTTGAAGATACACATGAAGTTGTTTGCATAGGTACTATTTCCATATCATTCAAAGTTGAAGTTGAAGGCATAGTTGGGTTTGTCTCCATAATTGCATTTTCTTCCATATTCACCATCTCCACATTTGCATCATCTACATTCATCTCACCCTTCATGGTTTCCTCTTCAACATTCATGGAACTAGATGCTTCCAAATTTTTCATTTCACAAATTCTTTCTCTTCTATCCCTTTATCTTTTTGCCTCCATTTCTCTATTTGCTTCAATTTCTTTGGGTGTCATTAACTTTCTACATCTTTTTCTTTGTCTTTGTTTTGATCCCATGACTAGCAAACCCTCTTGTTAAAAAAACAAATGATTTTTAACCTATTTTTCAATTGCCACCTCCTTCAAATAATCAAATAAAACTATATATATGGAGATCCTTTCTTCTATAAACTTTGAAGTACAAAAACTTCATGAATACATCCAAAAAATTTCTTTTTCCAAATCTTCTTGTAAAAAGTCCTTGTACTTAATTCCACTTCAGAAAATTCAATTTACAGTTGTCTCTTCTAAAAATTTGAATAGAATTTGACCTATTAAGAGATTGTACAAGACAAGAATGAAATAAAATATGCAAAAACTGGCACTTTCGGTCTGTACTGCTGAAAGGGAATGTTGCAGGAAAAAAATGCTCAGTTGGTTTTTTCCAAGTCGGGGAAAAATGGATATATTAGAAACACCTACGCATTTCCTTTTTTTAAACGACCGAATAGATAATGCGTACGCGTTATAAAATGCATACACATTTTTTTTTTAAGAATATGTACGCATTATATAAATTTTGAATTTTGAATCCACATATTGCCTTAGTTTTAGGCTCGGGAAAGGCTTGGCAACCCGACCCTTAGCCTTTGACCTACAACTAAAAAACTAAGGCAGGTTTAAGAGAAATGTCAAACTTTGGCAATATAGTTGATGGACCTTTTTTCTGAATTAATCTATGAAATTAAAACCCATTATAGAACACGATGTCTAGTTTCTAAATATATAATTTTTGTTACGATTGGATTATGTTTTTTATTTTTAATTAATTTCTAAGAAAACTAGTCCATAAACTTGAAATATCAAGTTTTTTTTGTATTTTAATAACTTTTTTTTGGTTAATTTTTTTCTAAAAAAAATATATGACATCAATCTTCAGACAATTCTCTACACAATAAAAAATAAATTCAAAAAATGTTTAGTTTAGGTCCAATTATGTTGTCTATACACGTTGATTTTTCAAAAATAGCAATTAAGGCCAATAAAAATTCAAGAAAAAAATATTCAGAAAAAATTACAAAAAAATATCCTCATCAATCTTCATGTTGTTAGATATCTTTTCCCAAAAGGAATTAGAAAAATACTTTCATTTAGGTCAAAAAGTGGTGTTCGTACATATGCATGGTATGGTAAAAAAGTGACTTTTAAAAAGTGGTTTTTATACACACCTATCAAAATTTAATTTCTATCATCTGGGTTTTTGAATAAATTACATATTTGGAAACTAGATTCAAAATACTAAATTTTATATTACTGACTTTTTCCAAGATTCATTGTGTAAGTGCTTCAAATTTTTAGTCCAAGTGTGACAAATTCTGAAAAGTAGAAAAAACACTTCCACTTTTTGAGCTTTTTGTGGACCCAACTTCTTGCATCAGCCCAACTTTGATTCGATTTAAGGCAGTTGCTATAGTTTCAAAATCTGATATCTATATTTCTCCATGTGGAGGTACCTCTATTGGTTGAGTCCCTTTCTTTACTAAACATCTTATATCATTTCCTCTTGATTTCTTTTCCCCTTTCCGAGCTCTAAATGCTTCCATGTCTGCCCCTCGCAAGTGAGTCCTATAAAAGGAAAATGTAACTTAAGCGTCAAAAATGATACTTAGAAGCTTTTCAAACATCTAAACTTCTACTTGGTTCCACACTGAACCATCTAGAATTAGATAGATTCCTACTTATCTAGGGAAACTTCAACCCAAAACTAGGGTCTTCAAAACACTCTATACGCCTGTACTATCAAGCCATTAGAAAGGTTTACATGAATATTGTTATCACTTGAAATTACACCCTGCTTGAAGCTCATTGAAGCATTCCAGTGTCACATGGGATTGGTCTCAAGGTATGGGACCTTGTAGTTGAGACCAAACCTCCAGAGAAGGCTTGTTCCTCTTTCTGGACTTAAGGTCTAGAGAATTAAACTAAATCTAATGCTACATATCACCAAGGAAAAGGGAAAGAAAGAGACTGAAATTGAAAGGGAGGTGATACACCAAGATTTAGTATGTTTAGTTGGAGCTGACATAACATAGTGATGATCTCAAAGGCTGAATAAACCAACACAAACTCATTTGTTCTCCAACAGAGGTCAAAATAGAATACTAAAACCTATAAAGGGATCATTTTGTCCATAAGATAAGTGAACAACATTTAAGAAGACACAGTGAAAAAGAAAATGAGAGAGGCATAATCAATTTCTTATATTAATCATAGAGGCTAAATAGCCATTACAAAGAGAGAAAAGCTAAATACAGATTAGAAAGACACATAATGATAACTTTCCCCTCATAGTTGAACTAGAAATGAAGACAGAGAGGTCCAGAAGAGGACACAATTGATCAAATTCATATAGTTCTGGGAAATATCATGAGGTCGTGATCAAACATCAAGTGCTTCAATTTGAATAAGGACCCAGTGACCAATCAATAGAAATACATCTCAAACACATTCATATATAGCTTTTACAAATCACTGTAGCATCCATGTATGTGAGAAAGAGTAGTCAACAAGGAAAACTAGTCGCCCATGCTGCAATAACTTCACTTCTGTGTCCTTGGGGCATGCCCAAATGGCTCATCCCATGAAATCTACGAAAGAAGAGTGTCCCCCATGCCTTGGGTACAAGAAACTCAATGCAAAAGGACTTATAGTGGCATAGGGGGGTGAGAGATTCATTTTTCACAAGTACTCAAGCTTTGAAGAAGCATTATAGGGGCCAGGAAGGTCATTGAACAATCCTGTCACGTCTTGAACAGTAGAAAGAGCTTGGAAGACAAATAGGTTGGGCTTCCTCTGATTGTTCTTCCATTGATTGAGCCTTTGAAAGGTGAGGGAGGAAACCCCGATCTCCAAAGTTTGAAAGAGGCAGAAAGGAAACCATCGAGCTTTAGAGATTGGGCCTTCACTGTGCATCGTGCTTTTGAAAAGAAGCGCTTGATCCCAACTTCACAATACTTAGAAGGAATTATGAAGATCAATGGGGATCAGGCCTCGGACCTTTTGCCTTCCACCTTCCAAAGAAAAGAGGGAGAAGGAAACTCCTGTTCACTGACATTCGAAACACTTAGGCAAATTTGAGAAACTCGGTGGACTTCGGCGATCGGGCCTTCCGCCTACTATTCACCAAATGGAAGAAAAAGACTGCAACCCTGACCTTGAGCTCTGCAACACTTAGAACTTTTGAAACTGGTAGACCTCAACCATTGGGCCTTATGTCTTCTACCTTCGAAAAAGAGGAAGGAGGAAGAGAGAACTTCCAACATCCAGTGCCCGAAACACTTAGAAATATTGTAGCTCATCGGGCTTCAGCAAGTGAACCTTCCAACTACTATCTGCTGAAAAGAAGGAGGAAGACAAACCTTCTAACCTTTGGCACCTGAAGCACTTAGGCAAATTTGCAAGGGAACCAAGGTGGAGTTCAGAGCTGACAAGAATGGCATAGCGAAGAGGAGAACCCTAAACTCCAAAACTTTGAAAAGGCAAAAAATACAAGGAAAAAACTTAGGACTTTGGACTTAGCCATTTGGGGGCTTTTAACTTGCACTTCAAAAGGAAAAACACTTAGAAATTTCATGGATCCTTGGACTATTTAGCCTAAAGGAAAAATAGGATAACATTTTGGCGACTATGCTGGGGTGTTTGCCTGCTAAACACTAGGTTCCAAAGGCCTTATGAATCCATCGGGCACAAAGTCAAAAAGGGCACATAGAAACAAGGATAGGGGTTGACCAGACTAACAAAAAACTGAACACTACCTCTAGGAAACAAAACAAAGCAAAACAAACAAGGCAAACATCCTCCTAATGAGGGTACAACAAAGTGCAACGACACTTATTGAAAGGAAACACACCTAACATATTTACAAAATCTCACAACCATACTAAAAGCAAAGTTTGAGATGGGTCCCATTGACTGGGATTGGCAGGACCTCTCCATTCATCCTAGAAAGTTGAAATGCATTAGCCTGTCTGCAGCTAGTAATAATATAAGGGCTACTCCACATGGCATCAAATTTTGAATGTCTCCCAGCTTTAGTTCTATCTTCATCCCATTTCAACACCGAATCTCCCTCACTAAATGTTCTCCCAGTTGATTTTCTATCAAAAGTTCTTTTGACCCTATCTTGGTGGGCTTCAAGAGTCTTCATGGTAGCATCTCTCTTCTCCTCTAGTTCCATTAGTTCAGCAAACCTCACAGTCATGGCATCATTTTCTTGCAATTCAAGATGTTGTGCCAACTCAAGGGAAGGAAACTCTAGTGACAGTGGAAGCCTTGCTTCCTTTTCATAAACTAGCATGAAAGGCAAATTGTTAATGGCCCTCTTGGGGGTGATTCTATCAGCCCAAGGATTTGTTTTCAACTTGGAATGCCAAGTCCTTTGATTGTCATCCACTGTTCTTTTGATGATTCTGATCTAGTTTTTGTTTGTGAACTCAGTTAGGCCATTTCCCTGAGGGTAATAATAGGAGGATGTCTTCAAATAGATCCCATGCTTTCCTGCCTGCTCACTAATTTTTGTGTCTACAAAGGCCTTAGCATTATAAGAAATAATGGTGAGTGGAACACCAAACCTAGTAACTGTTCCCTCAAGGAAATCTAAAACAGAGGTCTCTATGGCATCCTTCAAGGCAACTGCGTCTATCCACCTTGTGAAATAATCAGTGGCTACCAAAATCCACTTATGACTAGCATTGGAAGGTGGATTAATCATTCCAATGAAGTCCAAGACCCATTGGGTAAATGGATAATCAACCTAAATTAGAAACAGGGAAGAGTAACCATCTTTTGCTTACCTGCAAATAATGCACATTCTTTGCAGCTTCTTACCCATCTATGGGCATCTTTGAACAAATTGGTCCAGTAATAACCAGCCCTCATGATTTTGACAATAGTTGTTCTTGGTGAATAATGGCCACCAGTAGGGCCATTATGGAGATCTTCTAGCACCCTTGAGGTTTGATCTTGTGTAATGCATCTAAGAAGAACTTCGTTGATGTCATTCTTAAACAAGACATTATCAATGTAAGAACATAAGGAATGGACTGGAGTTTGAAAAACCTTCTTTTTACTTGATCCAATCCATCTAGGCATCTGCCTGACTGTAGAAAGGTGATCATGTCATGGTACCAGTCACCTAGGGCATGGGAACCAGCTGGCTGCACTTGTTGAAGGACACATACAACGTCATTTCTGGATTCAAAGTCCACAGTCATCTGCTCACACAGGCCTTTGCCTCTTACCAGCTTGGTGATATTGATGTTGACATCATACTCCATGACTTTTGTGATCCACCCAACCCTCTTCTCACTGGCATCTCTACTCAAAAGGAATACTTTACGCCAGGGTGGTTCACCATCAACTGTATCTTGCTGTTTGAAAGCACGTGTCTAAATTTTTTGAGTTCTTTCCCATAGAAAATACTTGTTTCTCAATAAAATCATACCTCAGCTCATACTCTTTGAGAGGTTGGCTGAAGAAAGCAATTGGCTGCTCCAAGTTCTCTTCATTCTGTTGCATTAAGACTGTTGATATACCCTCCTTGCCTCCAAAGGCGTAAAGGATAAAATCCTTCCCATAGTTTGGGTTTATCAGCATAGGAGCCTATGTAATGGCATGTTTGACAACTTCAAAACTGTCCCTACCTTCTTTTGACCATGTGAAGGCAACAATCTTCTTAAGCATGGATGTGAGGGGTTTTTCTATTGAAGCAAAATTTGATATAAACCTCCTCACAAAATTAATCTTGCCCAAAAAAATCTTGGTGCAATCACGGTAGGAGGGTTCATAGAATGAACTGTCTAGATTGTACAACAAGAGTAAAAACAACATAAACAACTCAAAGAAATGGAACTAATGCAGATTCAGTCATTCAGTATATCATAGAATTCAAATACAATCTGGCCAGAAATATGCGGGGTTACAATTAGGGCTC
Source organism: Cunninghamia lanceolata (assembly GCA_027924645.1). NCBI lineage: Eukaryota > Viridiplantae > Streptophyta > Pinopsida > Cupressales > Cupressaceae > Cunninghamia > Cunninghamia lanceolata. The sequence goes on along the minus strand of BSBN01000659.1, from coordinate 3,974,324 downwards.
ACAGGCCTGATTACATACATGTGCAACATAAAGCTTTGAAGCTCCTTTGCACAAATCTAAACTATCAGGTATTTCTTATGTGAATAGTTGCTTTCCTAAGGATCTATTACATCAATATATATCATTTTTAGATCAATAGATTCCTCCACATCGGCCAAGGAAGGTCACAAACTCCAATGAAGAGTTGTAACGTGTTCACAAATAGGTTGGACCTAACTGCATAGAACACTTCCTCAAATGAATGGAACAAATGTGTGGACCCTTGGGGAAGGTTAGCCATGAACCAAAGGACATTGAATGATGTTTCATTGAGATCTACAAGTCAAGGAATGATCTGCAAGCCTTCTCCTTTAGCTGATTACCATAGACTGTCAGGATGCTCTGTTCTAAGAAAATAGTTGATCTTCTGATAGCGATATCTGTCCAGTGACAGATCAAAATGCTCTGAATTCTTGATATGATGTAGATGAATGAATGAAGATGCTAAGTCCAGATCTGCAAGATGTGAAATGCTAAAACCAGACCACAAACTGAAACTACTTCTCACTGAACTGGGAAAATTAAAGAACTGAATTGCAAACAAACTAAAATGCAAATGTTTTTAGTTGATGCAAGATTGATCTTGAACCAGGGATGCTCCTGCATCATACATCTAGGGTTATTGAAAAAGTGAGTCCCTCACTTTGTTGGGGCTAGGGGAGAACCAAGACGGTCCATCTTAGCCTGAGAAATCCATGATGAATCTTCTTCTGGTCTACCTTTCCACTTCACAAGATATTCTTTGTATTGTCTTCCTCTAGTGCTACGTCCAACTCTGCTATCCAAGATGTCTTCAATCTGTTCCGGTGCTTGTTGTGGTAACTGCTTCTTCAAGTCTTCTTCCATGCTATCACTGAACTCTACTTCATGATACTGATATAAGTCTGTAATGTTGAAAATAGGTGATATACCCAATGTTTCTGGTAACTCTACTTCATATGCATTTCCTAAATCAAATTTTTTGAGTATCTTACAAGGTCCAAACTTCTTCATCTTCAACTTATTGTATGTCCCAACTAGAAATCTTTCTTTTCTCAGATATACCATCACTTCATCTCCAACTTCAAATTCCTTATGTCTTCTCTTCTCATCTGCCTTGTCTTTGTACTTACTATTCATGTTCTCCAAATGCTTCTTCACCTGATTATGCACTGTCTTCATATGATCTGCAAATTCTTCTGATTCGACACTCCTCTTTTCCTCTATTCTGATATCTCTTAATTCTGCAACTCCTCTAGGATTCACTCCGGTCACAATCTCAAAAGGTGTTCTTCTGGTACTCCTATTTACTGAATTGTTGTATGCAAAGTCTTCTTGTGAAAGAATTAAAACCCAACTTCTAGTTTTCTCTCCAACCAAAAATCTCAACAAGTTTCCCAAACTATTATTCACGACTTCTATCTGTCCATCTTTCTGTGGATGAAAAGTTGAACTGAACTTCAAATCTATCTTTATCTTCTTCCAAAGTGTCTTCCAAAAGTATCCAACAAACTTTGTATCTCTATCTGAAACTATACTCTTAGGTAATCCATGCAATCTCACAATCTCCTTGAAAAATAGGTCAGCTACATGCATTGCATCAGTTGTCTTCTTACAAGGTATGAAATGAGCCATCTTTGAAAATTTGTCAACCACTACAAATATTGAATCATGTCCTATCTGTGTCTTAGGTAATCCCATTACAAAATCCATGCTTATGTCTTCCCAAGGTCTCTCTAGTACTGTCAAAGGTTTATACAATCCAGTATTCTGACTACTCCCTTTTGCAACTTGACAAACTCTACAAATTTGCACAAATCTCTGACCATCCTTATGTATCTGAGGCCAAAAGTAATTTTCACTCACCAAAGCCACTGTCTTATCAATGCCAAAATGTCTTGCCAATCCACCACTATGTTTCTCCTTGATCAAATTATCTCTCATTGAACTTCTAGGTATGCATAACTAACTTCCTTTGAAAAACATATCTTCTTGAATGAAATAGTCCAACCACTTACTCCTAGCTATCACAACAGGTTCCTTATATGCTTTCCAAGGTTTTGCAAAATCATTGTCTCCCTCATACATGTTCTTCAATTCATCAAAACCCAACACTTCAACTCTCATCTCTGTCAACAAGTTTCTTCTTCTACTCAAGGCATCAGTAACTTTGTTTAATTTTCTACTCCTATGCTTCAACACAAAAGTATAACTCTGCATGAACTCTACCCACCTCATATGTCTCTGATTCAACTTACCTTGACTATTCAAATATTGCAAAATCTTGATGATCTGTATACAACACAAACTCCTTAGGCAACAAGTAATGTCTCCACTTCTTCATTGCTTGAATTATGGCATAGAACTCTTGATCATAAACTGAATATCTCTTCCTTGCATCATTCAACTTCTCACTAAAATAAGCTACAGGTCTACCTTCTTGACTTAGTACTGCTCCAATCATTTCCACTTGCATCACAATCAAATTGAAATACCTTATTAAAATCTGGTAATGCCAAAATAGGTTACTCTCTCACTTTCTTCTTCAACAACTCAAAACTCTTATCTTCTCTAGATGTCCACTTAAAGTATTTTCTGTCACCTCACATTGTCTCTATCATAGGGTTACAAACTAAACTAAAATTTCTGATGAACTTCTGATAGAAACTAGCTAATCCATGAAATGATCTAACCTCTCCAATGCTCTTCGGTGTAGGCCATTCAACAATTGCTTTCACCTTCTCAGGGTCCATCTTCAATCCTTCCACAGAAATAAAAATCCCAAATATACCAACTCTTCCTTCATGAAACTACACTTCTTGATGTTTATCAGCAACTTTTCTTCTCTCAGTCTCTGCAAAACTTGTCTAATATGCCACAAATATTCTTCTTTTGTCCTACTAAAAATCATAATATCATCCAAGTATACAATCACAAACTTACCCAAGAATTTCTTCAAGACTTCATTCATTGACCTCATGAAAGTACTCGATGCATTTGTCAATCCAAAAGGCATCACTAACCGCTCATACAATACTTCATTTGTCTTAAAAGCAGTCTACCATTCATCTCCTTCTCTAATCCCAATTTGATGGTATCCACTCTTCAAGTCTATCTTTGTGAAATATTTTTCTCCACTCAAAGAATCCTTGATATCATCCATCCTAGGTAAAGGAAATCTATACTTAACTGTGATTTTGGTTATTGCTCTGGAATCAGTACACATTCTCCATTCTCCATCCTTCTTAGGTGTCAAAACTGCAGGTACTGCACAAGGACTCAGACTTTCTTTGAAGAAACCTTTCCTCAACAATTTTTGTATCTATCTATTCAATTCTTCATTCTCTGTCGGTGTCATTTTTGTGTGCTGCTTTGTTAGGCAAACTTGCTCCTCGATAAGATCCATGTGATGACTGATACTCCTTATAGGTGGTAATCCTTTAGGTACATTATCTGATATAATGTCTTCATATTCTTTCAGCAACTCCTTTATCTCCCCTGATTTTTATTCTTCAGTTTCTTTCATCAATGTTTCAGGCTTCTTAGGAATCAAGGCATAACACATATTCTCATGTCTCAAACCATCCAGAAATTTTCTTCCATCTACCAAACAGATTCTAGCATTTCCACACACTTCACTCTTAGGGTCATCCTCCAAAGGAATCAAAGTAATTTTGTATCCATTTATTGTTATAGTATATGTATTCTTTCTCCCATCATGTATTGCTTTTCTATCATACTGCCAAGGTCTACCTAATAGGATATGACAAACATCCATAGGCATAATATCACATAAGACTTCATCATGATAAGATCCAATATGAAATTTCACCAAGCATTGTTCAGTCACCAGTATCTTATGATCATCCTAAATCCATGCTATCTGATAGGGCTTAGGGTGTTTCAATCTTTCCAACTTCAACTTAGTCACCATCTCCTCTGAAACTAGGTTATCTAAACTACCACTATCAATCACAACTTTACAACACTTACCTCTGGATTTGCATCTAGTTCTGAATAGACTCTTCCTCTGCGGTGGTTCTTCATTTGTCTATGCTTGAAATAGTTCTCTCCTCATCACAAGTTATTCTCCTTTCTCTAGTTTACCAACAGAACTGGGGTCATCTACTTCAATAGGTTCTTCTTCAACAAAGGTTGTTCTTCCACTATTTTATGTCCTCTTACTTGTACTACCCTGATTACACTCAAATGCTCTATGTCCTTCACCTCCATAGTTGAAACAAGTACCTCTGAATGTCCTCTTATAAAATCCTCTTCCTTCTCTTCTGTATCATTCATTCTGGTATGCACTAGGGTTTCCTCCCCGGTATAAATTTCTACCATCTCTCCGGTAAGCATTGTTATCTCTACCATCCTTCTTAACTGGGTTGTCAAACTTGCTCTACTCTAAAAATGGTTGATCGTATCTAGAAAATGTTCTAGCACTCTAAAATTTACCTCCTCTACCTCTCTATCTCTAATCATGTCTCTTATTCAGCTTCTCTTCAACTTTCAATTCAAACTGATATGCGTCCTCCAAAGATGTCATCCTCACCAAGCTTAGCTCTTCTTGAATGTTCAATCTCAGTCCATTGATGTATCTAGCCACTTTCTCCTTGATTTCTTCACTATGTCCTATTCTTATGATCATCTTATGAAATTCTTCAGCATACTCCTTCACAGATTTATCCTTTTGTCTCAGGTTTTGCAATCTTTTCAATAATTCCAGCTCATAATCAGCAGGTATAAACTGATTCTTCAACTTTCTCACCATCCTATCCCATTTTGTAATCTTTTCCTTCCCTCTTCTATTTCTTTCTAACTAAACTTCTTTCCACCATATAAACGCATGTCCCTTCAACTTTGTCTTTGCAAATTTCACCTTCTTCGGATCTTTAATTTCCTCATATTCAAAGTATTCTTCCATGTCATTTATCTAGTGAATCAATTCTTCAGGGTTCAAATTACCAGTATAATTCAGCACATCAATTGTAGGTCTCTTTCCAATCTTTGAAATAGCTTGTAACAACTTTACCTGATCTAATTCTTCTTCTTCATGACCTTCTAGGGTTTTGCCAGTTTGTTCAGCAGATTGAAATTCTTCTTCATCATCACTTTCAACATTAGGTCTTGGTGCCATTCCTCTTTGCCCATCTTCTTCAATAGCATCCAAATGAATTCTCATTGTTCTCATCAATTCCATCATCTCATCCATTCTATTAGCCATTGTACCAACAGGAGGAACTCTTCGTGGCAGCATTTTCCTAGGATCAAGTGCAAACTACCTCAAATTCGGTGATCGGGCTACAAGCAACAACTGCCTCTTAATCGATGATTGGTTGCATACAAGTAACCTACCTTGGATCGATGATCTTCTTACAACAAGATCTTATAGAATCCCCTTCGCCAATTCACTCCAAAGAATGAAAACTTTCGCTCTGATACCACGTGGTGTAGTCATGGTAGGAGGGTTCACATAATGAACTGTCCAGACTGTGTAGCAAGAGTAAACACAACGGAAACAACTCAAAGAAATGGAACAAATGTAGATTTAGTCATTCAATATAACATAGAATTCAAATACAATCTGGCCGGCAACATGCGGGCTCACAATTAGCGCTCACATGCCTGATTACATACATGCACAAGATAAAGATTTGAAGCTCCTTCGCACAAATCTAAACTATCATATCTTTTTTATGTGAATTGCTTCTTTCCTGAGGATCTATTACATCAATATATATCATTTTCGGATCAATATATTCCTCTACATCAGCCAAGGAAGGTCACAAACTCCAATGAAGAGCTGTAACATGTTCATAGATAGGTCGGACCTAAATGCATAGAAAACTTCCTCAAATGAATGAAACAAATGTGCGGACCCTTGGGGAAGGTTGGCCACAAACCAAAGGACATTTAATGATGTGTCATTGAGATCTACAAGTCAAGGAATGATCCGCAAGCCTTTTCCTTTAGCTGATTACCATAGACTGTCGAGATGCTCTGTTATGAGAAAATAGTTGATCTTCTGATAGCGATATCTTTCCAGTGACTAATCAAAATGCTCTGAATTCTTGATATGATGTAGATAAATGAATGAAGATGCTAAGTCTAGATCCACAAGCTATGAAATGCCAAAACTAGACCACAAGATGAAACTACTTTTGACTAAACTACCTGAACTGAACTAGGAAAATAAAAGAACTAAAATGCAAACAAACTGAAATACAAATGTTTTTAGTTGATGCAAGATTGCTCTTGAACTAGGGATTCTCCTACATCAACTTTGTAGGCCCTTCTTGTGATGGGGGAGGGGAAGAGATAGAATGACACTGATTCTTTCTGAATTGATGGCCAATCCTTCTTTTGAGATGACATGTACCAAAAATTTGGCTTCTAAGATAGCAAACACACATTTCTTTGGATTCAATAACACACCATATTATCTACATATTGCAAAGACTTTTCTCAAATGACCTAGATGTTCATCTCCTTGCTCAGAATATACAATTAAATCATCAAGATACACTAAAATAATATTATTGATCAAGCCTTTAAATGCCAAATCCATTGCTCTTTGGAAAGTTTCTCCAGCATTGGTCAATGTAAATGGCATTTTATGATATGCCAAGGTACCCCATTTGGTGGTAGAGGTTGTCTTATATTGGTCTGATTCTTTTACAAGAATCTAATTATAGCCTAAGTAGTCATCTAGGAGTGAAAACCTTTAAGCTCCTGCTACTGTTTGTAAGATTTTCTCCATTGAAGGGAGTGGATAGTGGTCTTTAAGGGAGGCCTTGTTTAGGTCTTTAAACTCCACACACAGTCTGATCTCCATATTCTTCTTCCTAACTAGAACAAGGTTAGCCACCCAAGAGGAATGTTTAATGGGATAGACAATTTTAGCCTCTATGAGTTTTGACATCTCTTTTCTCATTAATGGTTCTATTTTGGGGTTGAGAGGCCTTTGCTTTTGGCGGACAAGTTTGGCATTAGGGTCTAAATCAATGGTATGCTGAATTAAACTAGGATCAAAACATTTTAGATCCCTATAATCCCAAGCAATTAAATCATCAAATTCATTACAAATGTCAAAAAAACCTTATCTTTCAACTTGATTACATACATTTCCATGCTTTAGAAATCTACCTGTGCAATTTATACCTCCTCATAGTCCTCTTTTTTTACTATCATGTTCATCTTCTCCCTTTTAGGTTGATCATCAACACCAAATATGTTCTCTAAAGTGACCAATCCCCTAGGTAGTTTATTGGTCTTTAGCTAGATCACCTGGTCACCATACTGCTCTTGCAACTTGGACTGATTACTAGTAGCAAACTCTGCCCCATCTCGTAAGAAATTTACAATCTGCTAGTCATCCTCAAATACCTGCTAGCTAGACACATTATCAGGCACAACATGTTGTACAACAACTTTCACATGCTGATCCAAGCTTTGTTTGACATTCTTGGGAATGTCAAACTGGGCACCAATTATAGTCAACCTAACAGCTTCCTTGTTTCTTCCTCTAGGCACTGTCTAGATATTGAAGGCATGAAAGTCTTCAATTAGGTCCCGGACTTTATTCTTATATGACTTCAACACTTGTCATTTTTTGAAGCACTTCATGATCTGATTTGGTGGACAACTAGTTCACTGTCACCAAATGCTTGTAAAATTTTTATTCCCTTCTTTTGTGCCAGGTGCATACCCTAAATTAAGGCTTCATACTCATCCACATTATTGGTACAACTGAACTATAATATGAAGGTAGAGACATAATTTTCTTTCTAGGGTGAAATCAACACAACCCCAACACCTACTCCATTTTTACTCCTAGAACCATCAAAATATAATTTCCATATCCTACTTGGATCTGTTGTTGACTTTTCAAGATTAGGGATGATGTCATCCTCCTCATGGATACAATAAGTACCCATCCCTATTTGTTCTACATGATCTAGGGAATCAAATTGAAAAAGAATTCCCCACTCATCAAGTAATATGTCTGGAATTTCTTTTACAGGTGTTACAACCTTATGCATATTGTGTTGTAAATATGTGTCTAATCGGTGTTGTCATTGATGTCAACATATTCTTGTTGTCATTGGTGTCAACTATATCCCATTCTAGAAGACTTGTATGTTAAGGATATTGAGAAAACTAGCCTCTTCTGAAGAAACAAGTGAGTTACTTATCTATCTATAAGAGACAGTGAAGGCAGTGCACTTCAGTGAAGTAGATTTCTCTTCATTTCCAGTGAGATGAAGATCAGAGCTTGTGGACCAAAGAGTGTTGTAAAGGATTGTCTAAAGTTGCTCTAGCTAAGATTTGAGGGATCCACATGAAGAATTTGGGAAGTTATGGCCATCTAAATACAACTGGGTTTTGCAGGTGTTCAGAGGTGACTGATTGACAAGAATTTGGTCCGGATTGTTCCACATTAAAATATTATGATCTATGGATCTAGAGGAGTGTTTGGGATGTCAGTGTGTATCCTCAACTCAAGTGGTTCATGGTTTGGAGGTCCGCAAGTAATCTTTCTAGTGTGACAATCATGACAGTTGGTGTTCTTGAGTTCCCGGATGAAGGTGCAAGTGTTTCTGGTGATCTGAGGTGGTGCAGTTGTTCCTATTGATTTCATTGTACTTGTGGTGGTCTCTAGATCATGTTCCTACTGTGTTGGTGGTTCACATTAAGGATTGAGCTCGTGGTTGAAGATTTGTCCTTGGGTGTTGTTGTTCTTTCTAGTCTTGGCTAACCAGATGCTTTGTGCATGTTGTGGATGATCTAAGAGATGTTCTATGAAGTATGGCGTGTTGTTCGAGGAAGATTTGGATCCCAGCTATGTTTGGCTAACAGTATAATGATTTGCATTAAGTTAGATGTTTGTAGTGCTAACCTTGATGTTTATTCCAAGGTTGATGAAGCATATAAATATGTGTGGTTGAGTTGTGGAAATGCATCCTTGTTTAAAAATGACAAGATCCTAAGAAAGGAAGAAAGGCAAAGTAGAGAAGAAGAAGAGCAGAAAAGGAAGAGCAGTAAAGGGTGAGGAGATAGTGAAAACATGTTTGGGGGCAAAGCAGAAGTATAGTACGCTTCAATGGAACTGAACCTTGCATGAAGAAGATGTTTTCCAGTTCAATCTTTCTGTGATAAACTTATAAATATTTCTATAGGCAGTGAGCCTCCTTGAGCAGTGAGCTCTGGGTAGTGCGCCCTGAAGGCATGTGCCTTCCCCATTTTCTATTCTTTTAATAGAGAATAAATCTTGTGGGTTAACCCCCACCGTGGTTTTTCCCTTAACCAGGTTTCCACATAAAAATTCTGGTGTTATGTGTGTTGATTTTGTTTCTGCTCATGTGTTGTTGATTCATGCTTTCATGGTTACATCATCCATCTTTTATTAAGTAGTAAAGAAGTTTAATTACAACAAAGGATAAAAGTTTTTGTGACAACTGATTCACCCCCCCTCTTAGTTGTCTGCCCTAGTCTCAACAATTGGTATCAAAGCCAGTTCCTCTAAAAGAAGCTTGACTGCTTGAGGAGATCCAGGATGTCAACTTACAAGAAGGATAGTACAAGATTTGATGGAACAAATTACTCTCTTTGGAAGAGTCACATGGAGTGCGACTTGCAATGCATGGGTGATGCTTATTGGTTAATAGCTAAGGATGAGTATAAGCTTCCGGAGAAAGGTCCTTCAACTCCAGATGAACTCAAAGATGTTGAAAATAATATTCAAGCTAAATAAGCTTTGTTGAGTGCCCTGACTGATACAGAAATTGTTGCAAGTATGGGCCTAACTGGTGTTGTCATTGATGTCAACATACTCCTATTGCATTGATGATAAGGATTAGATGAGATGTGTGCTGAGGATATTGAGAAAATTAGTCCTAATCAGAAACATAGAAGAACAGTGAAGACAATGAGCTAAAGATCCTAGCTAAGATGAAGATCAGAGGATGCGCATCAAAGGGTTTGTAGATATGTGTCTTAAGGTGATCCAGTAAAGATTTTAGAGGTCCACATGAAGATCTAAAGAAGTTGTGGCCGCTCAAGTCAAACAGGTTCCGATAGGTGTTCAAAGGTGACAGAGTGACACATATAGGTTCGGTGAGATCCAAAAATGTAATATCCTATTCTGCAGATTTGGTGGAGTGTTTAGGAAGTCCATGTGAAGTGACAACTCAATTGGTTCATGGTCTGGAGGTCTGCAAGCATCTATTCCATTGTGATAGTGATGACAAACTATGTTCTTGAGGTTCCGGATGAAGGAGATAAGGATTTCAGTAAGCAAATGTAGTGTGGATGTTCTTGGTGATTCAGGCAAGCTTGTAGAGGCCTTTGGATCATGTCCAGTTTGTGTTGGTGGTCTACATTGAATATTGAGCTAGTAATTGAAGAATTACTTCTAGATGAGTTACACATCTTGTGGATGATCTGGAAGGTGTCCTGTGAAGAATGGCGTGTTCCCGAAGAAAGATTGAAGTCTCAGATCTCTGTGGCTGATAGTGTGCTGATCCGCATGAAGTCTTTTTGTAATAAGTCATATTGTATTTGCTCTGTTATGTATGCTGACTTGGATGATAATTCCTAAGTCGATGTCTTGTATAAATAAAGAGTTGTAAAGTCATTTCAAAGGGTGTCTTGTTGAGATGAGTGTGTGGTAGCGAAGAGGAGAGAGAAAAGTAAAGCAGAAGTATTGAGCTTAAATGGAACTGACTCAAGCATGATGAAGATGCTATTCTCCAGTTCAAGTATGTGATACTTATTACTTTGTAGACAATGGGCCTCTTGTGAGTAGTGTGCTCGGGCAGTGAGCCCTAATTAGCATGTGCCATTTTGTTCTTTCTATTCTTCTAATAGAGAATACAATCTTGGGTTAATCACCTTATGGTTTTTCCCTTAACCGGGTTTTCCACGTCAAAATCTTGGTGTCTTATGTGTTGATGTGTTTCTGCTCTTGATCTAATGCATTATATTTCATAATTGATTTATTATTATGCTACTGAATTACAAAGTGGACTTAAGTGTTTAATTAGAATAAAGTTTTGGACAACTGATTCAGCCCCCCTCTCAGTTATCTGTCCTGAATCTAACAGAGTATAAGCCTCTGGAGAAAGGTCCTTCAACTCCAGATGAACTCAAAGATGTTGAAAATAATATTCGAGCTAAAGAAGCTTTTCTGAGTGCCCTGACTGATACAGAAATGATAAATGTCCTAGAATTGAAAACTGCTCATGAAATATGGAAGAAGTTGGAAACTCTATATGAAGGTAATGAATATGTCAAATGTGCTAAGTTGCAGAGCCTGGAGGATAGGTATGAAAATTTGAGGATGAGTGAAGATGAAAACATCACTTCCTACGTGCAGAAGGTGAATGAGCTTGTGTGCAGTATCAGGTGTGCTAGTGGAATACTGGAAGAATCAGAGATCATTGGCAAAGTGTTCAGATCCTTACCTGCTTCATACAAGCATAGAGTTGCTTCTATTGAGGAAATCAGGACTGTGACAACTATTACAAGGGATTAGTTGGTTGGCAAGCTCTTAACATTTGAAATGAGTGAGTTTGGTGATTCTCTTCCTAAATTTGAATCTGCATTTAAGGCTAGTTTTTTTGGAAAGCAAAGATTTGATCCAGGTGAAAGCTCTTCAAGAAAACTAACCAGATTTGAGAAGGCAAGGAAGGATCTTGAAGAAGATGAATCGGAATTTGAAGAACTTAAAGCCCTTTTTGCCAAAAGGCTACCAAGAGGATCCAATAAGTATGAAGGAAAGTTGCCTTTCAAATGTTTTGCTTGCAATAAGATTGGTCATTTTACCTCAAGATGTTTGGAGAGGGTTTCAAAGCCAAACCCTAACAGACCAAGGGTTTAGAAGAAATGCTACTATGTCCAAGAAGCTATTGAAGAAGGAGTCACTGATGATGAATCTGATAAGGGAAGTACCTCAGGAAATGAATGGGTGTTCATTGCCATCAAAGAAGAAAATCTGGTGCCTATTGAATCTGCTAGCTATGTGAATGTGGAAAGAGCTTTAGCTGCTCAGGTTGAAGAAAAGGATGAATGGGTAATTGACAGTGGATGCTCTCATCATATGGTAGGTGATAAGAGTAAGTTTGTGAGTATAGAAAGGTATGAAGGTGGAATTGTGAAGTTTGGAGACAATTCAACTGGTAGAATCTGTGGCAGAGGATCCATCTCTCTTGATGGTAAGAATAACACTAATGATGTTTTGTATGTAGAAGGGTTGAAGCATAATCTTCTTAGTGTTGGACAGTTGGTTGACAAGGGATATGATCTCTGATTCAAGGATGGAAAATGCAAAATTTTGGAAAGCTCCAGAACTAAGATTGCATCAGGTACATAGACTAGAGGTAACATCTTTCATTTGAGTGTTACTGGTAAAAGTTGTTTGATTGCTTAGTTTGATCAGAGTTGGCTATGGCATAGGAGAATGCGTCATATAAACTTTGACATCATTGTCAAAATAAGTACTACTTAGGTTGTGAAAGATCTTCCAAAGCTTGTAAAACCTGCTAATAGCATGTGTAAGGAATGTTAGTTGGGCAAACAGAGTAGAACTACATTCAAGAGTAAAGAACAATCTTCAAGTGGATTGTTGGAACTTGTGCACATTGATTTGTGTGGTCCTACCAAGGTTAGGAGTTTGCAAGGAGATAGATACTTTATGTTGCTGATTGATGATCACTCCCAGATGATGTGGGTCACTTTCTTGAGAGAGAAATCAGAGGCTCTTGATAAATTCAAAGTGTTTAAGGCTAGGGTGGAGAATGAGATTGGTGTGAAGATAAAATGTCTGAGATCTAATAGAGGTGGAGAGTTTACCTCTGGTGAGTTTAATGCATTTTGTGAAACGCATGGAATACGTTTAGATAATTGTCTACTCATAGGACTCCTCAATAGAATGGAGTTGTGGAAAGGAAGAACCAGACTATTCAAGAGGCTTCTAGAACCATGATGATGGAATAAAATGTTCCACATGTCTATTGGAGAGAGGCTGTGAGTACTATTGTCTACACTCTTAACCGGGTGCAGATCAAAGGTAATTCTAGTAAAACACCTTATGAACTATCGTTTGGTAATGCTCCTTCTGTGAAATATTTCAGAGTTTTTGGTAGTAAATGCTATATCAAAAGAGATGAAGATCTAGGCAAGTTTTATGCAAGATGTGATGAAGGAATATTTATGGGTTACTCTAATCAAAGCAAGGCATACTGGTGCTTTAACAAGAGACTAAAAAAGATTGTTGAAAGTGCTAATGTCAAGGTTAATGAAAGCAACAAGAGACCTTCAAGGTTTTGTGGATATGAATCAGATAATCAAAATGAAACTCCAAATGAAGGAAAGCAAGTTCAGTTCACTCTGGAGAATCCAGTGACTCAAGAAGATAATGTAAATGTTGAGGAACAAGTTCAAGAATCAGAAGTTGAATAAAATCCCAAAACTCCTAGGTATGTAAGATTGAATCATTCTAAAAATTAGATCATAGGAGATAAAAATAAAGGTGTTCAAACTAGAAGAAGAATTGCTGAAGAACAAGAGGAGTATTGTCTGATTGCAAAGATTGAACCAAAATCAGTGAATGAAGCTTGTAATGATGTGTAACATTGGAAAATGTCCCCTTGGGGACTTTTCCCTCATAAGGTTTAGGTCCCGGGTCTTTAGCATGTGTTTAGGACATTTTAGTTCATATTTTGGCATCCCAATGGAATGAGACCTAGGTTCCATGGAAAATTGGACCCAAGTGGACCCCTTGAGATGTACCCTGCCCAAAATAGGGGGGAGGACTTGGGTGACCGCACCCTAGTCCTGCCCTATTTTGGGGCAACCCTAATTTTTGGGTGTCAGTTTATGACTATTATTTGGTTCTTTTGCCGACACAGTAAAGTTGGATTTTTAAAATCTTGGTGGGAATGCTTGTAGTTGCATATATAAGCATGATTAGGCATTCATTTGTAAACTAGATGATTAATGGAAAGCTATTGTGTTCTCAAGATGATTCAAGGCTTCTATTGTGTTGCAAGAGCAGACTTGTGTGTTTTGTGTGTTGATATTTGTAGATTTGAGCATCAATTTCCTCATGGCATGAAGAGCATCTTCCTCCATGAGAGCTTCACTACAAGTTGACATAATATTGTGTTTTCATCATTGATTCCTTTGGTTTTTGCCTCTGCCTCACAAGGGCACGCACTCTTTTATCTAATAACGGTGTTCAGACACTTAAGTGTCCTCCGGGGCTTGACTGAGGCAAGCCTCTAAACACCACAATCCCCAAACCAAGTCTTATGATTGCAGGTTACAAGTGTCGCATTTGGGAAAAGTGGAGTTGTAGGAAGGATTGGTAGACATCAAGGATTCAGGATCTAAAGAAAAGAAGGACAAAGGAGCACTTCCAGGACTTGGGCGCTCGCTCCAGTGTCCTCTGAAGACAGATCTCTGAAAATAGAAGTTACAGGGCTAATTAGTGTCGGAAGGAGGTCTAGAGTCCACAAAAAAAGTAGGTACCTTGGACTTGGGCACCTGCTCCAGTGTCCTCGATTGTTCTGCTTCGAAACCCCAAAAATAGGCATTATGTGATTTGGTATTTTATTCCTGTCTGCAAGAGCTTTTTCTGTCTTTCGTTAATTTGTTTTCGTATTTGCATAATTAGGGTTTTAATGGTTAATTGGACATAAGAGAAGGAAAATTAATAATTAAATTCCCTAATCCAAGTTTCCCTACATCTGCAAGTGACCTAGGGTATGATAGTGCTCGTCACTCGACCCTAGATCCTTGAATGTAAGGTGAAAAGGAGGATTTAAACATCTAAACATTAGAACATTAACAAATCCAATTTTCCCCTAAACATGATGATAGTTGGGTAAAAGAAATGGAAGAAGAATTAATGCAAATTCAAAAGAATCACACTTGGGATCTTGTTCCTAGACCTGAAAATGAAAATGTAATTGGAACTAAATGGGTCTTCCGAAATAAATTGAATGAAGATGGTGAAGTTGTGAGAAACAAAGCAAGATTAGTGTGAAAAGGTTACTCTCAAGTAGAGGGAATTGATTTTGAAGAAAAGTTTGCTCTGGTGGAAAGAATTGAAGTAGTCAGATTATTTCTTGCCTTGGCTACTTACAAATATTTCAAATTTTACCAGATGGATGTCAAGTCAGCATTTCTGAATGGAGAATTGGAAGAAGAGGTCTACATTGAGTAACCAGAAGGATTCCAGTTGTCTGATCAAGGAGATAAGATCTGCAGATTGAAGAAAGCATTGACATGGACTTAAACAAACCCCAAGAGCTTGGTATGCAAGATTACATAAGTATCTGCTAAAGATAGGCTTTAGCAAAGGCACTGCTGATAGTAATATTTATTTCAAAATTGATCATGAACACATCTTGGTTGTTGAAGTATTTGTTGATGACATCATCTTTGGTGGAAATGAGAGTATGTGTAAAAAAATTGTTGATCAGATGCAAAGTGAATTTGAGATGTCCATGGTTGGTGAAATAAATTTCTTCTTAGGTCTGCAAATCATTCAGTCAGAAAAAGGCATCTTCATATCTCAGTGTAAGTATGTGAAAGAGTTGTTGAAATTTTTTGGAATGGAGGATTCAAAACCAGTGAGTACTCCTATGGTAAGTGGATGCAAGTTGAGTAAAGATGATGATTCCTCTAAGGCAGATCATAAAAGGTATAGATCATTGATTAGAGGACTGCTTTATCTAACTCATACCATACCTTATATTATGAATGTAGTTGGCCTTGTTACTAGATTTCAAGCTGATCCTAGAGAATCTCATGTTGTAGCAGTCAAAAGAATTTTTAGATATCTGAAGGGAACATCTGACTATGGTTTATGGTATCCTAAGGGTGATGATTTCACTCTTCATGCATATACAGATCCTGATTGGGCAGGAGATGTGGATGACAGGAAGAGTACTAGTGGAGGTTGTATATGCCTAAAAATGACACGACTCAGTCTAAATAAATATTTTTAATATTTATTCCATACTATTTCCTCTATCAATAAATAAATTTATTTATTTATTTGATTCATATTCTTCTAAGTTAATTAAAAATCAAAATATTTAGTTACTTCTTCTAATGTCAAAATTAAATAAAATCCTTTATTTAATTTAATTCTTCCTTATTCTTCCAAACAATTAAATAATTTGTAATTATTTAATTAAACCAGTTCTTCTTCTAAATTTAAATAAATCAAACAAATTTATTTAAATCCTCTTAATCTCTCAAAAATAAAATACAATCAAATATTTTATTTATTCTTCTGAATCATACACACACACTTAAATAAATTCATTTATTTAATTTGCTTTCCAGGAATCTTCTGAATCTTCTAAAAATAATTCTTCCTCTTTGTGTACATAGAATTAAATAATTTATTATTTAATTCCTCTCAAAACATGCAAAAACAAATCATGAGTCAACTAATTGATTCCAAAATTCCTGAAATAGAAAAAAGCTTTCTATTTTATGACAACATATCTTATCTTCAATAAATATAAAAATAGTTAACTCAAAATAGCTTTTGTATGACACTTGTCTTCTTTCTCTTCATGCACATTCTCTCATTCTTTCTCAATCATTGATCTTCTTATTCTTTTTCAACCATTGATCTCCTCAATCACAAATCTATAAATTGAACCCTCTTCCTCTATTTCACTCATCCAAGCTTTTAGTATTGTTACTCTGCAGAAATTCCATTTGCTTGCGATCAACTTGTTACCATATCACCATTACCATTATTGTGAAGCTCATCTTCATTACAGCCAACTATCATGGCCATTCCCACTTGACATCTTGGAATAGCAAGGAGGTGCACCTTCTGAGGGCATATTCACACACAAGATCATTTGTGATAAACCGCCAATGGAAGCCATGAGGTAAAGAGTTTTGTGAGGTATTGTTCATCGTTTTAGATCCTCTTTATTTCTATATTCCATTGAGTTATGGGTATTATTGATGTCTTTTAATATTCATGTGTAATTTTCCCTTAACAGAGGTGCATTTTTCTTGGGAAAGAGATTGGTTTCTTGGTTGAGCAAAAAGCAGAAGGCAATATCTCTATCTACTGCAAAGGCAGAGTACATAGCAGCAGCAAGTAATTGTACTCAAGTTTTGTGGATGAAGAAAATGTTGAAGGATATCAGAGTTGTGTTTGAAGAACCTGTTACAATCTTTTGTGATAATTCAAGTTCAATAAATATTTCAAAGAATCTAGTGTTGCATTCAAAGACAAAGCATATATCCATCAAGTTTCACTTTTTGAGAGAGAAGGTAAATGAGAATGAAGTTAGATTGGAGTTTGTCTCTTTAAAGGATCAGATTGCAGATATCTTCACTAAGCCTCTACCCAAGGATACTTTTGAGTATCTTAGAGTGATGCTAGGGGTTATTACCCCTCCTATTCAGAACTAAGGTGCATCAGTCCGATGGAATTCACAGTCACATCTTGTGATCCGAATTGATGTTAAGGAGATCCTACTCAAGAGGAGTAGTCAGTATGCTGATTCTGGATTAAGAAACAAAAAGAAGAAGAGATGATTGAAATTATGTGCCCTTTGCCATTGATGTCAAAGGGGGAGAGAAGTCATGTAAAAAAATTTGGAAGCAAGAAGTTGTTGGTGAAAGGGGGAGCAGTGAAGAAAGTGGTTTCAGATGTGATAAGAGAAAGGGGGAGAAGTTCTTGTCTTGATGGTTGAAACAATTTTTCACATCATATGTTGCCATCAATGACAAAGGGGAAGATTGTTGCAAATATGTGCCTAATCAGTGTTTTCATTGATGTCAACATATTCTTGTTATCATTGGTGTCAACTGTATCCCATTCTAGAAGACTTGTATGTTGAAGATACTAAGAAAATTAGCCTCTCCGAAAGAAATACGTGAGTTACATATCTCTCTATAAGAGATAGTGCAGTTCAGTGAAGTAGATTGCTATGCATTTCCATTGAGATGAAGATCAGAGCCTGTGAACCAAAGAGTGTTGTAAAGGATTGTTTAAAGTTGCTCCAGCTAAGATTTGAGGGATTCACCTGGAGAATTTGGGAAGTTATGGTCATCTTAGTAGAACTGGGTTTTGTAGGTGTTCAGAGGTGACTGAGTGACAGGAATTTGGTCTAGATCGATCTGCATTGAAATATTATGATTTGCGGATCTAGAGGAGTGTTTGGGATGTTAGTGTGTATCCTCAAATCAAGTGGTTCATGGTTTGGAGGTTCACAAGCAGTCTTTCTAGTGTGACAGTCATGACAGTTGGTGTTCTTGAGTTCCCGGATGAAGGTGCAAGTGTTTCTAGTGATATGAGGTGGTGCAGTTGTTCCTGTTGATTTCATTGTTCTTGTGGTGGTCTCTGGATTGTGTTCCTACTATGTTGGTGGTCCGCATTGAGGATTGAGCTTGTGGTTGAAGATTTGTCCTTGGGTGTTGCTGTTCTTTCCAGTCTTGGCCAATCGAATGCTTTGTGCATGTTGTGGATGATCTAAGAGATGTTCTATGAAGTATGGCATGTTGTTCGAGCAAGATTTGGATCCAAGCTATGTTTGTCTGACAATATAATGATTCACATTAAGTCAGATGTTTGTAGTGCTGACCTTGATGTTTATTCCAAGGTTGATGAAGCATATAAATATGTGTGGTTGAGTTGTGGAAATGCATCCTTGTGCGAAAATGACAAGATCCTAAGTAAGGAAGAAAGGCATAGCAGAGAAGAAGAAGAGCATAAAAGGAAGAGTAGTAAAGGATGAGGAGATAGCAAAAAAGTATTTGGGGGCAGAGCAAAAGTATAGTGTGCTTCAATGGAACTGAACCTTGCATGAAGAAAATGTTGTTGTCCAGTTCAATCTTTCTGTGATAAACTTATAAATATTTATGTAGGTAGTGAGCCTCCTTGAGCAGTGAACTCTGGGCAGTGCACCCTGAAGGCATGTGCCTTCCCCATTTTCTATTCTTTTAATAGAGAATAAATCTTGTGGGTTAACCCCCACCGTGGTTTTTCCCTTAACCGGGTTTCCATGTAAAAATTCTGGTGTTATGTGTGTTGATTTTGTTTATGCTCATGTGTTATTGATTCATGCTTTCATGGTTACATCATTCATCTATTATTAAGTGGTAAAGAAGTTTAATTACAGCCAAGGATAAATTTTTTTGTGACAACTGATTCACCCCCCTCTCAGTTGTTTGCCCTAATCTCAACATATCGCTGTCATCTTCTAGATCATAGATTGAGTAATTCATGTTCAAAGTGGTGGGTGTATAAGGCTCTATGTAGTCATTAGATATTGGTTTAGCCTTAATGGTCACCTTAGTGCCATATCTAGTTCTAAATAACATGTGGGACCAATCAGAAGATAGGTACCCACCTATTTTGTTAGTGAACTCTCTAGATGGGCATATACCAAAATATGCAGGGAGGTCAATGACTGAAATATCTTGTAAAATAAAGTAGCTAGGGCATGCATGTAGGTTAAGATTCAAATCCTTGACTACACCTACTATTTTAATAGAAGTGTCATCTAATTGTACAACCCGTTTTGTTACAGGTTCATATTTAATGCCTAACCTATCAACTATTTCCTTAGGCATAATAGAACTACCCAGGCAGGCCCCATAATCTATCATGCAATTATGTAATAATTTATCACCAATGATGACAGAAACATAGAAGGGGGGGCTTACTAATTTTTCTTGTGCTTGCCTCCTCCTTGTGTTGGCACATGTTTGCTGGAGTGGCCTCTTTTTCTTTTGTTGTCTCCACAGTAGGCTAATTGAAGCTTGTTAAAGCTTCCTGCAGAAAATCCCTTTGTGATGGGATTAATAGGGCATCCCACATAGTGACGCTTAGGTTGGTCTTTTTCATCTGATCAACTATGCTGAAGGGGATCTGACTAACCTTCTGGGATACCTTTGCAACCACAATGTCAACTTTTGTTTGTTGACATGCACGGGGTGGTTGTTCTAGCATTGGATTTTCCTTACCAACAACTTGATATGTTTGTTTTAAAGGAGTATTAGCTATTGTACCTTCATTTATAGCCATTTGGGATGCATGAGAGTAGATGCCTGACCAACTATAGGGACTGATGCATCCTCAGTCACTCTTCTTTTGGCTCTTATGTTGAATGCTATTAGACTTGTACCCTGATTAACACCACATAATTCATCCTCTGTCCAATTCATCAAGGTAGAATTGTTTTGTAGTTGTTCCTACTCTCGTACCATCTCTTGGCTAAAACTAAATTGCTATTCTAGGAGGACTGATTGGCTTTGCACTATCAAAGCTCGACAGAACTATCTGCTTTGGCATAAATTCTGATCATGGGGTAGATTGCATGGATAACACCAATCGTTTTCCTAAGCCATGTTGTTTTGTATGGGCACTAGAGGTCCAGATGTGCTTGCAGTGTTGGGATGGATAGAATTTAGTGGCCTGATGTAACTAGGTTGATTTTGCCTTTGTACATTACCTTGATATGACAATCTATTATGCTAATAAGCCTGATTGAATGGTTGATATGACCTATTAGGTCATGCCTACTGCCTCCTTGCCAACACCAATTCATTATTCAATATTCTAATCAGAGCAACTCTCTCATCTTCCTTTTCCACTTTTGGTGTAATCAGAGGAGTAACAGGGTTGACTGTTGTAGGTACTGGTGCTTTTGCAGGTTGGATAACAGGTGCCTCTGGAAATAAGAGAATTGGCAGTCTTGGGGTAAATTTTGTTGCAAGTAAGGGCCTAACTGATGTTGTCATTGATGTCAACATACTCTTGTTGCATTGATGATAAGGATTGGATGAGTTGTATGCTGAGGATATTGAGAAAATTAGTCCTATCAGGAATAGAGAAGAATAGTGAAGACAGTAAGGTAAAGATCCCAACCAAGATCAAGATCAGAGGATGCACATCAAAAGGTTTGTAGATATGTGTCTTAAGATGATCCAGTAAAGATTTCAGAGGTCCACATGAAGATCTAAACAAGTTATGGCCACTTAAGTAAAACTAGTTCTGGCAGATGTTCAGAGGTGACAGAGTGACACAGATAGGTCTAGTGAGATCCAGAAATGCAATATCTTGTTCTGCGGATTTGGTGGAGTGTTTAGGAAGTCAATGTGAATTGACAACTCAATTAGTTTGTGGTCTGGACGTCCACAAGCATCTATTCCAATATGACAGTGATGACAGACTATGTTCTTGAGGTTCTAGATGAAGGAGAGAATGATTTCAGTAAGCAAAAGTAGTGTGGATATTCTTGGTGATTCAGGTAACCTTGTGAAGGTCTTTGGATTGTGTCCAGTTTGTGTTGGTGATCCGCATTGAAGATTGAGCTCGTAATTGAATAATTACTTCCGGATGATGATGTTCTTCCTAAGTTTGGCCAACTGGATGAGTTACACATCTTGTGGATGATCTTGAAGATGTTTTATAAAGAATGCCATGTTCCTAAAGGAAGATTGAAGTCTCAGATTTGTGTGGCCGATAGCATGTTGATCCACGTGAAGTTTTTTTGTAATTAGTCATGTTGTATTTATGTATTTGCTCTGTAATGTATGCTGACTTGGATGATTATCCTAAAGTCAAATGCCTTGTATAAATAAGAGGTTGTGAAGTCATTGCAAATGTATCTTGTGGAGATGAGTGTGTGTTAGAGAGGAGCAGAGCAAAAGGCAGAGTAGAAGTATTGGTCTTAAATGGAACTGACTCAAGCATGGTGAAGATGCTATTCTTCAGTTCAAGTATGTAATATTTATTATTCTGTTGACAGTGTGTCTCCTGTAGGCAGTGTGCTTGGGCAGTGAGCCCTAATTGGCATGTGCCATTTTGTTCTTCTTATTCTTTAACATAGAATACAATCTTGGGTTAGTCACCCTGTGGTTTTTCCCTTAACTAGTGTTTCCACGTTAAAATCTTGGTGTCATATGTGTTAATGTGTTTCTGCTCTTGAATTGTTGCATTATGTTTCCATGATTGATTTATTATTATGTTGCTGAATTACAAAGAGGATTTAAGTGATTAATAGGAAGAAAGTTTTGGGACAACTGATTCATCCCCCCTCTCAGTTGTCTTCCTTGAATCTAACAATTGGTATCAGAGCTAGGTTCCTCTAAAAGAGTTTAACTGCTTGAGGAGATCCAGGATGTCGTCCTACAAGAAGGATAGTCTGAGGTTTGATGGAATCAATTTTACTCTTTGGAAAAGTCGCATGGAATGTCACTTGCAATGTATGGGAATGCAGTATTGGATCATGGCTTCAAAGAAGTATGTTCCTCCACAAAATGGTCTAAGTACCGTAGATGAAATCAGAGATGCTGAAAATAATATGTGGACTAAAGAAGCTCTTCTAAGTGCCTTATCTAATTCAGAGCTGACAAATGTTATTGATCTAAAAATTGCATATGAGATTTGGCAAAAACTAGAACTTCTGCATGAAGGAGACAAGGTGCCGAGCTACAAAGTCTGAAAGGAAAATTTGAAAACCTGAAGATGAGAGAAGATGAAAATATCACTACATTTATGCCAAGAGTAAATGAGCTTGTTTGTGGCATTAGATGTGCTGGTGGAATCTTGGATGAAGATGAGATTGTTGCCAAAGTTCTTAGATCCCTTCTTGATTCTTACAAGTACTAGGTTGCTGCTATTGAAGAATTCAGATCTTTTTCAAATATCACAAGAGATCAATTGGTTGGAAAATTAGCTGCATTTGAATTGGCCGAGTTTGGAGATGCACCCCCCAAGACTGAATCTACTTTCAAAGCTAGTGCCTATGTAAAAGGAAAACAAAAGTTTGATCCGGGAGAGAACTCTTCAAAGAAACTATCATGGTATGAAAAAGCAAGAAAAGATCTGGAAGAAAATGAAGCAGAAGCTGCTCAACTTGAAGCCCTTATTGCGAAAAGACCGCCAAGAGGATCTGGTAAGTATGAAGGAAAATTGCCCTTCAAATGTTTTAACTGCAATAAGATTGGTCATTTTACCTCAAGGTGTTTGGAAAGATTTTCAAGAGGAAATCCAAACAGATCAAGATTTCAAAAGAAATGTTACTATGTTCATAAAGATGATGATGATGAAGGAGTAACAGATGATGAATCAGAGACATGAAACAAATCCAGAAGTGACTGGGTGTTTATTGCCATCAAGGAAGAAGATCCAATGCCCTCTGAATCTGTCAATCATAAAATGGTAGAAAGAGCTCTGGCTGCCCAAGTTGAAGAAAAGGATGATTGGGTCATTGACAGTGGATGCTCCCACCATATGACAGGTGACAAAAATAAGTTCATAGATTTGGAAAGATATGAAGGAGGAGTGGTCAAATTCGGTGATAATTCTGCTAGCAGAATCAGAGGTAGAGGAACCATTTCTTTTGATGGAAAGAACAAAACCAATAATGTACTGTATGTTGAAGGTCTAAAGCACAATCTTCTTAGTGTTGGATAGTTGGTGGACAAAGGCTATGATCTCTGATTCAAAAATGGAAAATGCAAGATCTTTGAAAGTTTTAGAACAGAGATTGCATCCTGTACTCAAACAAAAGGTAATATCTTCCACTTGGTTGGTACTGGTAAAAGTTGTTTATTTGTTCAAATTGATCAGAGTTGGTTGTGGCATAGGAGAATGTGTCATGTGAATTTTTATAATATCATCAAGATAAGTAACACTCAGGTTGTAAGAGATCTTCCAAGACTGGTGAAACCTACTAATAGTTTGTGCAAAGAATGTCAGTTGGGTAAGCAAAGCAGGGTCACATTCAAAAGTAAGGAATAGTATTCTACCAGATTATTGGACCTAGTTCATACTAATCGATGTGATCCGGCAAGAATCAGGAGTGTGCAAGGTGATAGATACTTCATTTTATTAATTGATGACCACTCCTGGATGATGTGGGTGACTTTTTTGAAAGAGAAATCTGAGGCTCTTAAGAAATTCAAAATATTCAAGGCTATGGTAGAGAATGAAACTGGATTAAACATAAAGTGTCTGAGGTTTGATAGAGGTGGAGAATTCACATCCAGTGAGTTCATAGAATTCTATGAGAAACATGGGATAAAAAGACAGTTGTCTGCTCCAAGGACTCCACAATAGAATTTAGTAGTAGAGAGAAAGAACCGAACCATCTAGGAAGCATCTAGAACCATGATGATGGAAGCAAATGTTTCTCAGATCTACTAGAGAGAAGTTGTAAGCACTGCAGTCTATACTCTTAATCGAGTACAAATCAGAAGAAATACTGGTAAGACCCCTTATGAACTCTGGTTTGGCATCACTCCCACTGTGAAGTATTTCAGAGTCTTTGGTAGCAAATGTTACATTAAAAGAGATGAAGATCTAGGCAAATTTGATGCTAGAAGTGATGAAGGAATATTCTTGGGTTATTCTACTCAAAGCAAAGCATACCAGTGTTATAACAAGAGATTGAGAAAGATTATAGAAAGTACAAATGTGAAGGTTGATGAAGGTATTGAAAAACCCTCAAGGTTTTATGAATATGATGAAGATGATCAAAATGATGTTTTGGTTCAAGAAGTCCAAGCCCTTTCTGAAATCCAGATTCAGACTGATTTGGTGAATCAGGAAGAAGAGATAAGTTTGAATGAACGTGTTCAAGAATTAGAAGTGCAAGAAAATCCCAAAATTCCCAGGTATGTAAGACTGAATCACTCTGAAGATCAGATCATAGGTGATAAAAGCAAAGGTGTTCAAACAGGAAGGAAGATTGCTCAAGACTCAGAAGAGTATTGTCTAATTTCAAAGATTGAACCTAAGTCAGTGAATGAAGCATGCAATGATGAAAGCTGGACTAAAGCAATGGAGGAAGAGCTGATGCAAATTGAGAAAAATCACACTTGGGATCTTGTTCCCAGACCTAAAAACAAGAATGTGATTGGAACCAAATGGGTCTTCCGAAATAAATTAAATGAAGATGGTGAAGTAGTCAAAATCAAAGCCAAATTAGTCTGCAAGGGTTACTCTCAAGTAGAAGGAGTTGATTTTGAAGAAACTTTTTCTCCGGTGGCAAAAATTGAAGCAGTCAGATTATTTCTTACCTTTGCTACCTTCAAGGACTTCAAGGTATATTAGATGGATGTCAAATCTAGCTTCCTGAATGGTGACTTGGAAGAAGTTTACATTGAGCAACCGAATGGATTTCAATTGTCTGATCATGGTGATATGGTCTGCAAATTGAAGAAAGCATTGTATGGACTCAAACAAGCCCCAAGAGCTTGGTATGAAAGACTAGATAAGCATCTTTTGAAGATTGGTTTCAACAAAGGTACTGCTGACAGTAATTTGTACTTCAAAATTGATCATGAAAATATCTTAATTGTTGAAGTGTTTGTTGATGATATCATTTTTGGAGGAAGAGATAGTATGTGCAAAAATTTTGCAAATCAAATGAAAAGTGAATTTGAGATGTCCATGTTTGGGGAAATGAATTTCTTCTTGGGTCTACAAATCATTCAAACAAATAAAGGAATCTTCATTTCATAGACCAAATATGTGAAAGAATTGTTGAAGAAATTTGGGATGGAAGACTCAAAACCAATGAGTACTCCCATGGCAACCGGATGTAAATTCAGCAAAGATGATGACTCTCCTAAGGCTGATCAGAAAAAGTACAGTTCAATGATTGGAGGATTATTGTATCTTACTCAAAATAGACCTGGCATTATGAATATTGTTGGTCTTTTTGCTATATTCCAAGCTGATCCTAGAGAATCTCATGTCATGGCAATCAAGAGGATTCTTAGATATCTAAAAGGAACAGTTGAGTATGGTTTATGGTATCCTAGAGATCATGATTTCTCTCTTCATGCATATACAGATGCGGATTGGGCAGGAGATGTGGATGACCGAAAGAGTACTAGTGGTGGAGCTTTCTTTTTGGGGAAAAGATTAGTTTCTTGGCTGAGCAAGAAACAAGAGGCAATATCTCTATCCACTACAGAAGCAAAATATATTGTAGCAGCAGGTAGTTGCACTCAAGTATTGTGGATGAAGCAAATGTTAAGAGACATCAGAGTGGAGTATGAGGAACCTATCACAATCTTCTGTGATAATTCAAGTGCAATAAATATATCAAAAAATCTGGTGTTGCATTCAAAGACAAAACAAATATCCATCAAGTTTCATTTTCTGAGAGAATAGGTGAACAAGAATGAAGTCAGATTGGAGTTTGTGCCCTCCAAGGATCAGATTGCAGATATTTTTACTAAACCTCTACCTAAGGACTCTTTTGAGTATCTCAGGGAGAAGTTAGGAGTTATTACCCCTCCGGTTATGAATTAAGGTACACTAATGTGCATCAGTCTGGTGCATCTCACAGTCATATCTTGTGGTCTGGATTGATGATAGGAAGCTGCTACTTAGGGGGAGTAGTTGGTATGATTCTGAGTGATGCAAGTATGCGCCCTTTGCCATTGATGTCAAAGGGGGAGAGAAGACATGTGAAAAAAAAGTGGTTGTTGATCAAAGGGGGAGCAGTAAAGGAAGAGAAGACATGTGAATGGTTGTTGGTGATAGGAGGAGTTATGTTAGTCAGTGAGGAGAAGTTCTTGTCTTGATTGTTAATACAATTTTTCACATCATATGTTTCCATCAATGACAAAGGGGAAGATTATTGCAAGTATGGGCCTAACCGGTGTTGTCATTGATGTCAACATACTCTTGTTGCATTGATGATAAGGATTGGATAAGTTGTATGCTGAGGATATTGAGAAAATTAGTCCTATCAGCAACAGAGAAGAACAGTGAAGACAGTAAGGTAAAGATCCCAGCCAAGATGAAGATCAGAGGATGCACATCAAAGGGTTTGTAGATATGTGTCTTAAAATGATCCAGTAAAGATTTCAGAGGTCCGCATGAAGATCTAAACAAGTTATGGCCACTTAAGTAAAACCGGTTCTGGCAGATGTTCAGAGGTGACAGAGTGATATAGATAGGTCCGGTGAGATCTGGAAATGCAATATCTTGTTCTACGGATTTGGTGGAGTGTTTAGGAAGTCAATGTGAATTGACAACTCAATTGGTTCATGGTCTGGAGGTCCGCAAGCATCTATTTGTTGTGTGGTTACACAACACGCCCCATTTTGACTTGGCAAAATAGGGACCCAACTTCTTTTTTGCTTGGTTTGTGTTTCTTGCTTTCTGGCGGTTTGGTAAAAATCAGTCAAGTGCATCATCACGTTGAGTCAGGATGAGGTAGGTCATCATTGTGAGGTCAGTTTGTCAAAATTCACATTTCGTAGCTGTGACCTTATATTCTGAAAGAACATTAAAATTCATGCAGGTTTGCCTTTTACATCACCCTGATATTCATCAGGATGTGAGAATTATGGACAGTCAAAGTCTTGGTCAAACCTGATATTCGCAAGAGAAGTGGGTCATATTTTATAACCTCAGTCATGTTTCGAACAACATCATCATATTTGAGACATCCCCTAATATATCCTGCGGCTCAAATATCTGGACGTCAACTTTAAATGGTAGTAAGTCTTTCCCGTCGCGCGGTCTTTTATACCACGAACATCATGTTTTGAAAGTAACCCGATATTCGTTAATATCCTCCTAACGAGAAATATCACCCTTAGCAAACATCCTGATGACATCATCTAAATACGATAAACAAAGAAACAAACATCCTGATGACATCATCATCATATTTGCATTTCGACAGGATATTTTGTAAACATGATCATGTTCACCCAATATGACGATGACGTCATGAAGCATTTCTAATACAAAGAACGAATATCATGATGACGTCATACTGATATTCCGAAAGGAGGATGAGCAAGCTTGGCTCATCATCATCATTTTATTTTGAAACATCACCTGATAAACCGAAATATCCTCCTGATGTGCGAAAACGTAAACAAGCGGTGCATTGTTACACGAATCTTGTCGCGATAATAGTTTCAATGCTGGGGAGGATGATATCGAAACTCAACCCGATATTTGCGAAATATCATCCTACCCTCATGATATCTTGTCATATGGATATCCCCCCTCTCCCTTTGCTGCCATTATCATTAAATGCGCGCAGACATGGTAGGTGATTCCCGCCGATCCCAGAACCCAATGAAATACCTGGCGAGATCTTGAGTTTTCGCACGAATGGTCAAAGATTGCAATCTAACTTGTTAGAGTTGCCCTAAATTTACCCTAACTACGAGGTTAAAAGGTAATTCAATCACCATTGTTACATTTACCTACGTTAAAATTGTTTTACAGAGCACTAGCCTCCATATCCGCATAACAGCTACAGTTGTGCAATTCGAGCTCACAGATAGAAGGAAGGAAGTGATCAGCAGTTGAATTAAGAGCGTCTTGACGATATACTGGTATAAAGAAAAATCTGCATAACCAGGTAAGTGAACTGAAACCCTCATCATGTTGTTTCTAAATGATGTTGAAAGTTCTGGTTATGTATCCATGTAAGTAAGTAATGTGGAATTGATGCAATAGGCATGATATTTGCAATATGTATGCATGCACATCCCTGTTATGAGAAGGAATGTTGTTAATCGCAGGTACCCATGGCTGAAAAACGTTTAGTCAAGAATCAGGAAGAATTCAGCAGTGCTATGTTCTCTTCTCAGAGAGGGGTCCTGTTCAAATATGGGGCAATTACAGATACCCATCAGGGGATTACCAACCTGGAGGCTTGGTCAGCCAAGCTGAATGATGGACAAGATAAGAGTCTGGTGTTGGATGCAGTGTTTGTATCAGGTATGTGGAACGCTGCTGGTTTCCCATACTCCATGGAGTCTCCGGAGCTAGTCATTGAGTGCGCCTAGAATTATAACCCTCAGACGAGGCAGGTGGTGAAGCATGGGAGAGTGTATGCAGACCTATCCATCAAAGGTCTCTCCCGGACATTTGGACTGCCAATGGGCAGTAAGGTAAAGAGTGTAGACTTAAAGAAGTCTGAAAGAGAATATGAGGCCAACAAGAAGGCGGCTAGAAAGAATATGTATGCTTGGCGGGCCGAGAACAGCACATATAATGCAGCGGCCAAGCTCCCTGTGCACATGTTCAAGTTTGATTTTAATGAGGAATATCAGTATGTGATTGCCCTACTGAACAGGGTGACTGGCCAGCCTGATACTGGTGAATTCAGAGATTAGATGTATGGCATAATAATGATGTGCCTGTATGCAGACATCAAGCCACTGTGGGGCCAAATAATTAGTGATGCTCTGCATGAGCAGCTGCTGAACCTGGGAGGTGCAGATTGTGCCTTCTACATGACCTCTTATATTGTTTATTCCTGTGCTTATAGAGGCACTTTTGATGCCCTGGTGACAGATGGAAAACTGACGGGCACAAATGCAGCGTATATATGGGATCATCATCCCCAGCTGCAAAGAGCCAAGTATATCAAGGATTACAAACTGGTCAATGATGCATTCTCTATGCATCTGGTAAGGACTATGGAAGATGACAGGACAAAAAGGCTGAGCATGGAGGCTCAGGAGGCAGTATACAGGCATGGGGCATGGTACATACAATTTGCCACCTTTTCCTACATCAGGATAGAAGGTTTTGAAGGACATCCCCTAATGCTGCCGAGGTATCCTACTGATGCAGTAGTATTAATGGAATTTATCAGGCAGGGCTCCACCATGATTCAAATGTATAAGGAGGCCAAGAAGCTGCCACCAATTTTGTTCCCAGTCAGTATCGGCAACTACATGTGCCTTGACTCCGACAATATAAAGAAGGTGATGGTCACCCTGAACAAGATGAATTTACTACCCTTCCCAGTAACGAGACCATATGATCCTTACGGCCGAATGCAGAAGATTCTAGGAAAGCCTATTCATCAGAGGCACCTAGAAGATTTTTGGGCTGACTGCGAAGATGAGGCAGAGGCCAGGAGGAGGAGGTATCAGAGGTTGACTCTGAACCAGATCAGGACATTTGACTGCATATCCCTCCCTCAGCAGCTGAAGAGTGATGACGGCAGGATAATGGCAGATGAATACAAGCAGAAGAAGATTTATAATGATACCATCTCTGCACCTGACCTCACCATGCAGGAGGATATGTCCTTGGACCCATTCTTTGCTAGAACCCTACACTTGACCCAAGCTTGGGTAGATGCACAAGTAGAGGCACTGAAGAAGAAAGGTGTTGCCATCACGGTGGACAACAAAAAGAAGGGGCAGGACATCCCTGTAGATGAATATGATGACTTCCTGCTGGAGAAGCAAAAAACTAAGGGAGAAAGGATTCCTCCACCACAGCAACCTAGCAAAAGGGCCCCGAGGGGCAAGAAGGTGGAGAAAGGACCCAAAGGGGTCATAATTGACAGGGCAATATTCACAGCGGAGGAGGCAGCCAAATCAGGATTAGAATCAGATTCTCCTCCAAAGCCCAAGAAAACCAAGACAGCAGAGGCTGGAATCACAGAGACCCAAGAAGTGGGTCAGTCATCCAGGCAACCAGGCAAAGATATCCTCATGGAGGAGGAGCCTGAAGAAGAGGAGGAAGCTCCACTGGTAATTAGAAGAAAGAGGAGAGCTCCCCAGGTGTTGGTTCCTACCACACCTAAGAAACCAAGAACCTCCATGAGAGGTGAAATAAGTCAACCCCGAGCACAAGTACAAGGGGCAGGTAGTGAAGTGCAGAAGGAACTTCAGCATAACGTTCCACTTCCTACCATTGTCAAGTTCAAAACTGAACTGGCAGAAGAACAACAAAAGGAAGCATCTCAGGCACAAGCAGAAAGGCCTTTCTCGCTGGACGAGACAATAAACTTGTCTGATGATGAGGTGGTGCAGGATGTAGCTGCACAGGAGATGGAAACACTTGCGGCTGCTGGCATCAGTGTGACTCCTCACAAGCCTCCAATGGTTCAATCAGTGCTTGAGGAGATGAAACAAGCAGAAGCAGAGTTAGAAAAGAGCCCGGAACCAGAGAAGAGCCCAGAGCAGGTAGGTCAGGACATAGGGCTGGACACACTGGTCGCTGAGGTGACAAGTCCTGTAGTGGTAGACTTAACAGAGAAACAGGATCTAAGTCCTGAGAAGCGAGCAGGATCACCTGATAAGGGCCACCTAACAGAGGAGATAGAGATGGCCGAAGCAGAGGGCCATACTCTTGAATCAGGCCAGCAGAGCCCACAAGATGCATCAGCAGGACCTGCTATAGTAGAGGTCCAAGAAATAAGGGCTGATGATGAGAAGAAGGAAGAAATAGAAGATCCAGCTGCTAAGGCACAGGAGGTGGATGGTGCAGGCACAGAACTAGTAACAGCTGCAGAACAGATGCCATCACCTCGGGCGGATCCTACAGTACGGTGGACACACCACCAGAAGAAGAGAAACAGAAGGAGGATGACCAACCTCCACAAGGGGAAGAACTAGGGACAGGTGAAGTAATAATGGAGAAAGATCATGGTCATCATGATCTACATACAGGTACACCGCAGGGTTCCCCACACAAAGAAGATGCTCCCCCAGAAAAGGAAGTTCCTCAACAGGAGGAGGCACCTCAGGATCAACAGCAGCAAGGCGAGCATCAAGAGAAAGAAAAAGAAAAATCACCGTCTCCACAACACGTATTGATAGAAACGGGAGATAGAGGTGAACAGCATCATGATGCTGAAAAGCATGATCAGGTGCCTCCATGGTTAGAAAAGGAGGTAAATATTAAGGAGGAACTCGAAATCCAAAAGTTCGACGTCTCCACCCTATTCTCCGCAGATATAATGAAGCCCAGGAGAAAGGCCAGAATGACTTCGGCTATCAAGAGAGATCCGGTGACAGGGAGGAGGACCGCACAAATTGCTGTACCTGCCGTAGAGAAAGAGAAAGGCAAAATCACTGTGGATGAATTCCAGATAAGCACAGTTGATTTGGGTTTTGCCAACGAAGAGCAGGAAGGTCAGGAGGGAAAAGACATCATAGACTCTCTAATTCAGAAAGTGAAAAGAGAGAAGGAGAAAAATAAGCAACATAAAGAGCACATTGCTCAGTTGCATGCATACATTAAGGGTTTAACTAACCCTGAGGATACCACAGGTGAAGCTGCAGTCCCATTGACTGCCATTTCTCAGGAAGAAGTAAATAAACTGGACCTCATGAAACATGAGGCTTCCGTAATAAGAAAATGGATGTCATCCACATTGGATGATGCTATAGAAATAATGAAAGGTTCTTTGAAAAGATGGAGCATATTGAGTGACTCCAAAACCAAGGTGGACAGATTGCAGATGCAGACCGGAAAAAGGTCTTATAAACTGGAGAAAGTCCTCAGCCTGTTGGGAGAAATAAGGAAGATAAATCCACAACTGCTTATCAGTAAGCAGGTATTGAATAATAATACTGCATTGTTAGTGGATATCTGGTACAAAGATGTATAGTTTGAATGCAGAGTCCTCAAGAGATGTAATAGTAAGCTGAGGGAGATCAGCATGAGGCTACGCGATTTAATGGGCATTGAAGCAGACATGCTAGAAACATTGGAGGGCAAAGTGGAAGGGAAGATAGAGAATCAAGATGAAGATTTTGCCCTTAAGGCCCTGTGCAATAACTTCCAAATGGAAGATGATGGTCCGCTCGTCCACTTGACAAAAGAAGTGATAAATAAAATGATGAGGATCAAGGTCAAGATGGAGACCTATAATGAGACATTGCAGGACAGAGAAAATAAGCTGGATAACAGCAGGGATAAGTATGAGGCACACAAGCACGCCATTATCAAGGCAAAGACTCAAGATGGCGGAGGAATAGATCAGGTTGTGCAGTCATATGAGCAAATCCAGAGCAGCATGCAACCTCATATGCAGCAGCGTCATCATCCAGATAGCGAAAGTTCAGAGAGTGATGCACATGATGATGACCCGCATGAAACAGATGAAGAGCATGATGGAGATACATCATGAGGGGGGAGTATAGATAGTTGCCAGCTGGCAACTTGTGCCTTTTTGTAAAATTGACAAGTCATGAAGTGATGGCCGTTGATTTGTATTGACATATCAGATCCATGGATCTTTTGTAACGGATTCCTCACCTTATTCTATAAAAGGTGGTGGAGTGTCTTGTTATATTCATTCGAAACTTAATTGAAATCTGTTTGGTGAAATATCCAGGGCTCATTTCAAAGCTGCTGTATATGTACATGTCTTTTGCATACTTAATGAAAGGGAAGAGTATTTTGATTACAAATCTTAGTAAATCTTGAGTAATCTATGCTTGAATTCTGGATATGCGCTTTGATTAGCTGCGTCCCTTGGAGTGCTCATCATGTTGCATGTATTGTTTTCATTCATTATCCTCTGAAGTTTGCATCAACTGTATCTAGCTGTGGAATGTCCTGGGGAACATATGGTTTGATTTCTTCTCCTCATGATAGTATCAAGCATGTATGTGGATCAAAAGCTAAAGGTTCAACTTAATTAGAAGCATTTCCTTTAAATTCTTTCAATTTTAGAATATCTCACTGTCATAATTGCAAATAACTGCTAATCTTAAGCAAACAACCCAAAATATGCAGACATCTCGTAGATAATCGCGAATATTTAGCATATTTGAACTCTAAACGTGTACAATTGAAAATATCATACAAAGATCGAGGCATTTTACTTCTTTTCATCAAATAGCTGCATAATTTGACTTCTCTGTAAAGAATTTCTGCAGGAACGTCATGATGATAGTATGTTTTCACGTAAGGGCCCAAAATGGAAACAGCAGTTCACATTAACTACTGAGTAACGTCAGTCGATTAAGACCTAATCACCGGAGACTTGGGATCATGAATTCTCTGAATTCACTGTATCTTTCAAGATGAATAAAGGTTAATGTGTACTTTTATTCTATATTTGTTTGTGACTCACATCATGACCAACATAAATTGGCGCTAGAAGGAGGGCAGTCCAGAAAACCACGCTCATCATCATTATTTTCAGGTTCGATGATGCATAGAGTAAGGTAGCTTCAGATCACCTGTGAATTTCAGTAAATTACGTAAATATTTGTTGTGAGAAGTTTGTATGTGTCCATTCTATGTAAAGATTTCCAGATCTCACATAAATATTGCAAGCTTTACAGTAAATCATTGTGAATTCACTAAATATTGGCCAAAGATACGTAAATTTGTTCAAGTCACGCAGAATTTAAGCCTTAAACACTTGAGATCTCGTGCTACGATCAATATACCCCAATATCCTTTCATATTTACAGTATCCTCACAAATATGTCGTAAATATCCAGTCTGATTTGCCATCTGACCGCAAATATCATCTTATCCGGTGGAATCCAGCCAATATTTGCAAAGTTTCAGCCAATTTGCCTCCAAATCGAGAAATCCTGGCTCACAGGATAAATACCAGGTCTAGACCTAGTGAAATTTTTGAAGAATTGCCTGTTAGAGGTTTCAGACCTAGGACTGTAGACATTCATCATACTCCAAGGTCTAGTGCGTCTAGAGCTTCACCTGGACCTCCTCCTGTAACTCCTGTTGGTTTGCAAATACCTTCTGGTATATCTGTGACACCTCTTGTTCAACCCCAGGGTATACCTTTCATTCAAACTCAGCCAGCTACACCACCAGTTCAAACCCCTCAGGTTGCAATGTCTTTCTTTGCAGCAGAGTCACCCTTAACCTTTAATGCATATCACGAGTTACCAAAGAATCCGGACAAACTCTGTCCAAAATATCATCCTTATCAATATGCTGATGATCATATCAGGACATTTAAAGAAGCTTGCTGCAGAGCCAGAATAGAACATCAGGATGTGGTGTGCAGATTATTTCCTTTTTCCTTAGGGGAAGAGGCTTATAATTGGTTCATCAGTCTTGGCCAAGCCTCTGTTGTTTCATGGGCTATCTTAGAGAAGGCTTTTCTTGACAGGTTCAAGGTCCCTATTGATCCATCCATGAATTATCACATGTTTGCTACAATCAAAAGATTTGAGAATGAGCCTATTGCTAATTTCAATGCTAGGTTCCAGAAAATGTTGTCCAAACTAGTTGCCCCATATGTAGTAGCTGATGCTGCTGCTAGGAATATCTACTATTCAGCCCTGGATCCATTAACTTCCATGTTCATCAGGAGAACACATCCTGAGATCACTACATTGACAGGAGCTTTTCAAGAAGCTATCAAGGTAAATCAGCAGTTGATACCTACTCCTACTCTGAATATAGTATTCCCTACTTTGCCTGGCATGCAGTCACAACATCCTACACAATATCCTGCACCATATTCACCACAGTATCCTGCACAATATCCAAATGGAGCAGTGATACCTCCAGTAGTCATGCCTGCACCTTTGCAAGTACCGCCATTGAGCATCATGCCTCCTCCTAATGGAAATGGCCAACTACCAAAATATCCTGCACATGCTCAGACACCTCAGGGTACTGATCTATCCAACAGTAACCAGGGATCTTCTTTTTTCAAGCCTCAGACCGAAAATGTAGTTGCCAAAGCTCAAGAGGAAAAGGAAGAAATCAAAGAAATTTCTGCTCAGTTGAGAAAACTCACCACAGAAGTAACACATTTGAGAAATCAGGGTTTTTATTCCCAGTCAGGTCAAAATAGGAGTTATTCCAATGATAGACCAAACTACCCTGACAGAGGATATAACAACAATAACTTCAACAATAATGGTGGAACCAACAATAATCCTCCTAGACAGCCTAGAATATGGAACTCCAGGCCAAATAACGGTTCATTACCATCACCCCTGGATAATCAGCCTCTAGGTGAAGCTAAACAGACTACTAGAGTCAATCTTGCTGAGGCAGCCCTTACCAATTGGTGTAGGATCCACAATACAAATGCACATGCAGAATTAGATTGTCCACAATTTAGGATTGTTGCCAGCATCTTTCAGACTGAAGTGTCTAACACTTCTGGAAATCCACCTCAGGCAGAAGGAAATGAGATAGTTCCTTGTGGATATGACTCAGCTTTTGTGTTAGAAACATACACTAACCAGCCTCATCCGAGCTATGATCAGACTTGTGAGGAATTTGCCTTAACCTTTGAAACAAATTATGTTTTTCCCTTTGAGGATGAAAATGAACCTGCAAGAGAGCATGAGGAAGTACATGCATATCACCAGCAATATCCTAGTAAGCACAATTATAACCTGAGGAGCAATGCCAACAGACCTGCTGGTCCATTGACATCATCTCTACCTCCAAACAGCTTCAACACACCTCCTGATCCTAAGGCTAGCAATAACCCTGGGTTCCCTAAGGTGAATGCTCAATACTTGTCTCCCCAAAATACAATAACAAAAGTCGTAAATGCATCTCAGGAGTCTGACAAGTTAGTCAGTTATTTGGCTGATGAAATGAAGAAAATCAAGATCAGCCTGTCCTTATCGGAGTTACTAAAAACTCCTGCCATCAAAAGGGCATTCATGAAGTCACTAGATGATCCTGCTCCTAAAGAGGATAATCATCTTTCAAGTCAATCCAATGGCAAAGATCATGCTGCTAAGGATAACATTATCAAGCCTAAAGTGTCAGCCACAGTCCAAGCCGCCGAAACTTCCCACATGACCTTGTATAGAGATAAAACTAAATCACCTCCGTTTCTCCTCACCATAAGAATGTTCAGCAAGAACTTGCACAACTGTTTGGTTGATTCAGGAGCCTCAACGAATGTTATGCCTTTGTCAATATGTAACGCATTAGGACTGCATCCTACTAAATCCTTAAAGAAGGTCACTCAACTGGACAAGACAGAAGTAAGTGTAGTAGGGGAACTGACTCACATTCACATGCAGCTAGCATCTGATCCTAGGATACAGTATTACATTGACATTCAGGTAGTTGACATTCCTGATACATATGGGATGTTACTTAGCCGAGATTGGTCTAAAACACTTAACGGATATATGTCCATAGATTTCAGTCACATGTGGTTGCCATGGAAAGGTATACCTAATCAGATCAGGATTGATGCTGAACCTAGGATGAAACATATGATCACGGAATATAACAAAACAAATGAGATCATGTACATAAACATAGAGCCTGGAGCTTATTGCATCAGGCCGCAGACTGTTAAAATAGAAGAGATCTTGATGTTTGATGTTCATCATCATCATGATGATGATTATCATGAGGACATGCCAAGTATGGAATTTGATAATGATCCAAATAATGAGAACGAAATAGATCACTTCAAAGATTTTGAGATGCATTTATCTACTCAGGTAAAACGTTGCCAATTATTGAATATACCTGCTAATGACATTTTGATTGATGGATGGTGCAGATTACATGCCGAAGCACACTCAGAAAAGACTTGTGAACCATGCTTAGACATGATGATGCTGGAGCAGACCTATAGTGAAGCATCATCATCATATTCCAAGGTGAGTGCTACATCTGATGATGATGATGATACTAATTCTTATTTGTCTTCTGCAGGAACGGAAGAGTCAACAGATCATGATGAAGATCATATCCTAAAAGCAGAAGAGATCCTGGTGTCCGATCAGATAAATGATGCAGAAAAAGAAAAGATCACTCCTGGTAGCGATTGCTTCATGGAACCGGATTATGAGTTGTCTGATGAAGACAAAGGTAGTGACCTGACGAAGTTTGAAGAATTTCTGGTAAAAGAAATAGAGAAGATGACACGACAGCATAAGTCTCCCCATGAGGTGTTGATTCAAGGTTGGTGTAGGCTGCATGAGGCACCTCACTCAGAAACAACTTGCTCACTATGCTTACATATTTTGAAGAAGCATGCAGTTGTAGATCCTGAACATCATCCTCTTGCTGATATGGAAGAGAAAACAGAAAAGCCATCAGGCTCACAAAATAAAGGAAAGAAGAAACTTGAGGATGATGACATCCCCAAGTTAAAGTGGATATCAGGCGGAGCAGCAGCCAGAGCTGCGAAGAAGAAAGGAGGACCAAATAGGTATCCTGCTGAGGATAAGTGTCCTACTGAGGATAAGCCTTGGATCCTGAGGTTTGATGGATCCAAATCTAGGCAAGGTGCTGGGGTAGGAATAGATCTCATTGATCCATCAGGAAAATCCTATTTAGCAGCTTACAGATTATAGTTCCCCTGTACCAATAATGTCGCAGAGTATGAAGCTCTGATTCATGGAATGTTATTTGCTCATAAGAAGAAGGTAAAGATCCTGCATGTCTTTGGGGATTCAGAACTAGTTGTGAGGCAGGTAAGAGGAATTTACTCCTGTAACTACAGAAAACTATCAAATTACAGGCATCGAGTGTGGGACTTGATTGAAGACTTTGATGCCTTTAATATCATTCACATACCAAGAGAACAGAACCAGAGGGCAGATGCACTTGCCTAGGCTGCCAGTACGTTGGAGCCGCTGTCTATATCTGGTCTAAAGAGATTTTTAGTAGAATTGGTGTCAGTACCTTCAGTACCTGACAATGTGACTAATCTCCAGGTGTTTGATGATGATCAGCACATTTTGGATTTCATATCAAACAGAGACATATTTGAAGCTCAGATTATAGATGAGAATAATATGGAAGATCATGTCTGGGAAGAAGATGAGATATTAGAGTTGCCTAGCAACAGAATTCCCAAAGGTATGATTGAATTAGAAAGAGCCTTTGATCTAGATAATATGCTTAAACATAAGGATCTGCCTAAGGCAGATGGAGGTCAATATTCACAAGTGAATATTGGACAAGCTGATGACAAGAGAAATGTCTTATTGGGTAAGGTTTGTACACCAGAAGAGTTAGAAGGAATAACTCAGGCCCTTAAGGATTACATACATGTAATTGCATGGACTTATGATGAGCTAAAGACATATGACACTTCTGTCATAACTTATACTATACCTCTCAAGCCAGATGCAAAACCTTTCAGACAGAAGCAGAGGCCAGTTAATGCTCTGCTTGAGCCAATCATCCTTGAAGAAGTCAAGAAATTGTTAAATGCCCAGATAATATTTCCTGTAAGGCACTCCACTTGGGTGGCAAATCTTGTGCCGGTCAGAAAGAAGAATGGAGACATCAAGTTATGTGTAGATTTCAGGAACCTGAATAGAGCATCAGAAAAGGATAATTATCCTTTGCCCTCTTTGGATGAAGTGCTACAGATTGTAAATGGAGCCAAAATGATGTCCTTCTTAGATGGTTTTTCAGGATACAACCAAGTGATGGTAGATAAAATTGACAGATTGAAAACTGCCTTCACTACAAAGTGGGGTATATTTGCATATAGACGTATGCCATTTGGACTTATAAATGCTGGAGCTACATTCCAACGAGCAATGGACATAGCCTTCAGAGGCTTAATAGGAAAGTGTATAGTCATCTACATGGATGACCTGATGGTTTTCTCCAAGGAAAGGGGAAATCATGTTGCTGATCTCAGAAGTGTACTGAAGAAATGTGAAGAATATGGAATATCTTTGAATCCTAAGAAGTGCATATTCGGAGTCACAACAGGAAAGTTACTAGGCCACCTGATCACAGAAGATGGAATTATCATTGATCCTGACAGGGTGGAGTCTATTATGAAGTTACAACTTCCAGGAAGCAAAAAGGAACTTAAGTCTTACTTTGGTAAGATAAATTTTGTGAGGAAGTTCATCACCGGCTTTGCTGAAATTGTCAGACCACTAAATGCCATGTTGAAAAAGGATGCACAAATTGAGTGGACACCAGAAGCCAAGGCTGCCTTTGAAGATATAAAGAAAGCCATTTCAGATGCTCCTGTCCTCATTAGTCCAGAGTATACAAGAGATTTCTACATCTACTCATTTGCCTCAGAACATACTTCTGCAGTAGTGTTAACTCAAAGAAATGAAGAGAAAGAAGAGAAACCAATCGCATTCATGAGCTGTCCTTTCAGGGATGCTGAGTTGAGATATGTAGATGTTGAAAGACAGGCACTTGCATTAGTCAGAGCAGTAAAGAAATTCAGACATTATATACTGAGAAGCAAAGTGATTGCTGTGGTACTAGATGCAGCAGTGAAGATGCTGTTGATGCAGAGTGAACCTGGTGAAAAAAGAGCCAAATGGATTACTGTATTACAAGAATATGACATGGAGATCACACCAATGAAGCTGGTAAGAGGACAAGCTCTGAGCCAGATGATATCTGAAACTGATCCAAACATCATCAGTCTGCAGTATGTGATCAATGAGAAAGACAATAGAGAATGGTATTCAGACATCAGGCACATCCTGATCACCGGAAGATGTCCTTCAAGAATGCAGGCTTCACAGAGAAGAGCCTTGAAGATAAGATCCCAGAAATATATGATGAAGGGAGGAGCCTTGTTTAAGAAGAATTATGAAGGAATATACCTGAGATGCTTAGAAAAACCAGAAGCAAATAAAGTTTTGACAGAGTTACATGACAAGTTTGGAACGACACACGGATCAGCGTTGGCCACAACACATGCAATCCTCAGAGCAGGATATTACTGGCCTACAATTTTTAAAGACACGGCTGATCATGTTAAATGTTGTCATGTTTGCCAGGTTGCTGCCAATAGAGAAAAATATGCTGCGCAACTATTGCATCCAGTGGTGGAAGAGCGCCCATTCGCACAGTGGGGCATGGATTTCATAGGACCGATCAATCCTCCATCTTCCTCAGGCCATAGGTATGTCCTAACAATTACTGACTATTGTACTAGATGGACTGAGGCTACCAGTAGCAAAACTTGCACTGCAGATGATGTCATTAAGTTTCTGGAAAGCAACATTGTCACCAGGTATGGAATTCCTTATGCATTGGTAAGTGATAATGGTTCTGCCTTCATTTCCACCAAATTGTCAAGTTGGGCTTTTGATCATGGGATCATACTTAAATTTTCATCCAACTACTATCCCCAGGGAAATGGATTAGCAGAATCCACCAACAAGAATTTACTAAGTATCATAAGAAAACTGATAGAGAAAAATCCCAGGGAATGGAACTCATTTCTGAAATATGCCTTATGGGTAGACAGAACTAGAATGAAAATTGCATTGGGAAACTCACCCTTCCAACTAGTGTATGGGGTAGATCCTATCCTCCCTGTAAACTTGAAAATTCCTACTCTACAGTTTGCCCAAGAATATCTAGGCATAGATAATAAGCAGGAAGTCCGGTTGCTTCAGTTGATGCACCTGGAAGAAAAACGGAGTCAAGCGATTGACCAATTTGCGAAACATCAGGCTGTTGTCAAACGCTGGTTTGACAAGAGAGCCAGAGTTAAAGCTTTCAGGATATCCGATTTGGTCCTGATGTGGGATAAAGCCCATGAAAAGAAAGGTGATCATGGTAAGTTTGATAGATTATGGATAGGTCCCTTTCAGATTTCTGAGATCTTAGGAAACAACACTTATAGGCTTAAGAACCTGACAGGCGAGGATGTTCCATTGCCAGTCAATGGACAATTCCTCAAACATTATTTCCAGGCCTGAATGACTTCGTCACAGTCATATGTACCATATTGTATATTTGTATAGTTGTTTGTACAGTTTGTTTGTTGTGCTTGTTTTGTTTTGCTGGTTGGGACCCTTGTTCTGGTAAGTCAGGATGATGCAATTCATCACCTTAGAAAATAATTAAATTGTTGAGATTCAGATGATGAGATCACATTTAAACATAGGTTATGATTCATTCTAAGAAGTGTTCGTGATCAGGTTTATGATGTCTTTTCATCAGGGTGCTTTTTCTTGGTCAAAGTGAATCCATCACAATGAAACACTTAACAGCCTTGGGTTTGTTGAACGCACTAGTATAGGTGTTAAGTGAAAAATCTAAAGGGACTCCCTTGCTACCAGTGCAATCTCCAACCTAAGGCTGCAAAGTAATGGTACCTTGTACAAATAAGCTAACATGATGATATCGGATATAAATTTTAAAGAGAAATCAGAAGAGAAATAAAATTAGGCCATCTAAGTAACTCTACCGGGGCTATGGACGCCTGCTGGCAGTGGGGCTCTACTTAGGGAGATTGTACAGATAACCTTGCCGAGGCTATAGACGCCTGCCGGCAGCAAGGCTCTATCCAGGTTGGCTATGAGGGATGATCTCCAACTATGTAGTTTAACACCAGTTACTTACGTTTTCAACTTACTTTCAAGATGAGGATAATTAATCATATGCACACACCTGATCCTTTGTTAGCATTATCACCATGATGAAATTTTATCATTCAGAGGATCATGATGCTTACACTTAGACAGAATTAGAATTCTATAGATAAATGTGATCACATCACTTGAATCATTGGAATTTCTTCATTTTCTTTGGTGGCAAGTTGTTGTGTGGTTACACAACACGCCCCATTTTGACTTGGCAAAACAGGGACCCAACTTCTTTTTTGCTTGGTTTATGTTTCTTGCTTTCTGGCGGTTTGGTAAAAATCAATCAAGTGCATCATCACGTTGAGTCAGGATGAGGTAGGTCATCATTGTGAGGTCAGTTTGTCAAAATTTGCATTTCATAGCTGTGACCTTATATTCTGAAAGAACATTAAAATTCATGCAGGTTTGCCTTTTACATCACCCTGATATTCATCAGGATGTGAGAATTATGGACAGTCAAAGTCTTGGTCAAACCTGATATTCGCAAGAGAAGTGGGTCATATTTTATAACCTCAGTCATGTTTCGAACAACATCATCATATTTGAGACACCCCTGATATATCCTGCGGCTCAAATATCCGGACGTCAACTTTAAATGGTAGTAAGTCTTTCCCGTCGCGCGGTCTTTTATACCGCGAACATCATGTTTTGAAAGTAACCCGATATTCGTTAATATCCTCCTAACGCGAAATATCACCCTTAGCAAACATCCTGATGACATCATCTAAATAAACAAAGAAACAAACATCCTGATGACATCATCATCATATTTGCATTTCGACAGGATATTTTGTAAACATGATCATGTTCACCCAATATGACGATGACGTCATGAAGCATTTTCGATACAAAGAACGAATATCATGATGACGTCATCCTGATATTCCGAAAGGAGGATGAGCAAGCTTGGCTCATCATCATCATTTTATTTTGAAACATCACCCGATAAACCAAAATATCCTCCTGATGTGCGAAAACGTAAACAAGCGGTGCATTGTTACACGAATCTTGTCGCGATAATAGTTTCAATGCTGGGGAGGATGATATCGAAACTCAACCCGATATTTGCGAAATATCATCCTGCCCTCATGATATCTTGTCATATGGATATCCCCCCGCTCCCTTTGCCGCCATTATCATTAAATGTGCACAGACATGGTAGGTGATTCCCGCCGATCCCAGAACCCAATGAAATACCTGGCGAGATCTTGAGTTTTCGCACGAATGGTCAAAGATTGCAATCTAACTTGTTAGAGTTGCCCTAAATTTACCCTAACTGCGAGGTTAAAAGGTAATTCAACCGCCATTGTTACATTTACCTGCGTTAAAATTGTTTTACAGAGCACTAGCCTCCATATCCGCATAACAGCTACAGTTGCATAATTCAAGCTCACAGATAGAAGGAAGGAAGTGATCAGCAGTTGAATTAAGAGCGTCTTGACGATATACTGGTATAAAGAAAAATCTGCATAACCAGGTAAGTGAACTAAAACCCTCATCATGTTGTTTCTAAATGATGTTGAAAGTTCTGGTTATGTATCCATGTAAGTAAGTAATGTGGAATTGATGCAATAGGCATGATATTTGCAATATGTATGCATGCACATCCCTGTTATGAGAAGGAATGTTGTTAATCGCAGGTACCCATGGCTGAAAAACGTTTAGTCAAGAATCAGGAAGAATTCAGCAGGCCTATGTTCTCTTCTCAGAGAGGGGTCCTGTTCAAATATGGGGCAATTACAGATACCCATCAGGGGATTACCAACCTGGAGGCTTGGTCAGCCAAGCTGAATGATGGACAAGATAAGAGTCCGGTGTTGGATGCAGTGTTTGTATCAGGTATGTGGAACGCTGCTGGTTTCCCATACTCCATGGAGTCTCCGGAGCTAGTCATTGAGTGCACCCAGAATTATAACCCTCAAATGAGGCAGGTGGTGAAGCATGGGGGAGTGTATGCAGACCTATCCATCAAAGGTCTCTCCCGGACATTTGGACTGCCAATGGGCAGTAAGGTAAAGAGTGTAGACTTAAAGAAGTCTGAAAGAGAATATGAGGCCAACAAGAAGGTGGCCAAAAAGAATATGTATGCTTGGCGGGCCGAGAACAGCACATATAATGCAGTGGCCAAGCTCCCTGTGCACATGTTCAAGTTTGATTTTAATGAGGAATATCAGTATGTGATTGCCCTACTGAACAGGGTGACTGGCCAGCCTGATACTGGTGAATTCAGAGATTGGATGTATGGCATAATAATGATGTGCCTGTATGCAGACATCAAGCCACTGTGGGGCCAAATAATTAGTGATGCTCTGCATGAGCAGCTGCTGAACCTGGGAGGTGCAGATTGTGCCTTCTACA
Organism: Cunninghamia lanceolata; assembly: GCA_027924645.1. Lineage (NCBI taxonomy): Eukaryota > Viridiplantae > Streptophyta > Pinopsida > Cupressales > Cupressaceae > Cunninghamia > Cunninghamia lanceolata. The sequence continues at coordinate 3,929,846 of BSBN01000659.1, read as the reverse complement.
TGACCTCTTATATTGTTTATTCCTGTGCTTATAGAGGCACTTTTGATGCCCTGGTGACAGATGGAAAACTGACAGGCACAAATGCAGCATATATATGGGATCATCATCCCCAGTTGCAAAGAGCCAAGTATATCAAGGATTACAAACTGGTCAATGATGCATTCTCTATGCATCTGGTAAGGACTATGGAAGATGACAGGACAAAAAGTGGTGCAGGAGCACCTACCTGATAGCTGGCCTCCATGAGGCAGTTAGTTAGTTTAGGTCTAGTTAATGTTTCCAAGAAGGTCTTATAAGACCAATGCATGTAATAAGGTCATGTTGACCATACTTTACTATTTTTAGATAGTTTGTTATGACAGTTATCTCCTCCCAGCCGCTTGGAAGCTCCCAGCCGCTGGGAATCGAGTGGTAGTACTCACAAGCAGATCCTATTTATGCATGAGGATCGGTTGGTTTTAGGTAGTATTGCAGATCATCGATCAGACTTTGCAGAGAGTGAGACAGAGAGAGAGACAGAATATTGTATTTGCATCTTTTGAAATCAATAAAGAGATCCTGTTTGTGTCCATTTTCTGTTTGGATTCCATTGTGTGATCGATTTGCTGTTCTGGTGGTTGTATGGATTCGCTGATCCATTCCACCGGTTGATTCGTCGAATCGGTGGAATGGCCATGTATAATAGTTTAGGATTTAGTTTGCTTTTTCTGTTTGTTCACATGTATGTTTGCAGGATCGCAATCAAGAGGTGTTGAGAACCCTAGCATGGGTATGTGCTAGGTCGTGCTGGTTGTTAGAGTCTGGAAAGTTATCCAGGAAGCGGATCGGGTCATCCCAGGAGGTTCGGCGGATCGAAATTCACTAAGTTTGGAAATTCGTCACAACGGCATCATCAGGATATTTCTGTGTATATCCTGCAGTTACTTCGGGCGTCATCTGAGTAGATGGAGGTGAGCATGATGCAATCGTTTGCATAAGGTGAATGTGCATTGGGGTGATCATCATCAGGTGTTGCCGAGGAGGAGCGTATCGGCATAAGGTAGAAGATCGGGTTGATAAAACCATCGCGGGCCGATAATGTTATGTTTGGCTGACAGCAGGATATTGGAGGAGCTACATATGACGTCATCGTCATCAGGATAATCGTCATCAGGATATCGGGGTGACGTAAGCATCGAAGGAAAGGTGCGTGAAGTGTTGTCATCAGGATATATGGAGGGAACCGGATATTTTATATCCTGCTGATGAACATGATGTTGAACATCATGATGCTGCAGATAGAGTTTGGCAGTAAGATGAACAGTGAACATCAGGAGGATGTTTGCGCTTGCCGAATATGATGATGCTGCCGATAGCCGAATATGATGATGCTGCTGATAGGCGAAGGGTCGAAGGTTTGTCTGCAGGAGGATATCGGTCGGCAAGAGAAAATATGATGATGCTGACAATGTTAACAGAAAATATGATGATGATGATGAAGGGTTGCGGACATACATGCTGTATGTCAAGGTTTTAGTGTGGATGCCTCTGCATCAAAAAGGCTGAGCATGGAGGCTCAGGAGGCAGTATACAGGCATGGGGCATGGTACATACAATTTGCCACCTTTTCCTACATCAGGATAGAAGGTTTTGAAGGACATCCCCTGATGCTGCCGAGGTATCCTACTGATGCAGTAGTATTAATGGAATTTATCAGGCAGGGCTCCACCATGATTCAAATGTATAAGGAGGCCAAGAAGCTGCCACCAATTTTGTTCCCAGTCAGTATCGGCAACTACATGTGCCCTGACTCCGAAAATATAAAGAAGGTGATGGTCACCCTGAACAAGATGAATTTACTACCCTTCCCAGTAACGAGACCATATGATCCTTATGGCCGAATGCAGAAGATTCTAGGAAAGCCTATTCATCAGAGGCACCTAGAAGATTTTTGGGCTGACTGCGAAGATGAGGCAGAGGCCAAGAGGAGGAGGTATCAGAGGTTGACTCTGAACCAGATCAGGACATTTGACTGCATATCCCTCCCTTAGCAGCTGAAGAGTGATGATGGCAGGATAATGGCAAATGAATACGAGCAAAAGAAGATTTATAATGATACCATCACTGCACCTGACCTCACCATGCAGGAGGATATGTCCTTGGACCCATTCTTTGCCAGAACCCTACACTTGACCCAAGCTTGGGTAGATGCACAGGTAGAGGCACTAAAGAAGAAAGGTGTTGCCATCACGGTGGACAACAAAAAGAAGGGGCAGGACATCCTTGCAGATGAATATGATGAATTCCTGCTGGAGAAGCGGAAAACTAAGGGAGAAAGGATTCCTCCACCACAGCAACCTAGCAAAAGGGCCCCGAGGGGCAAGAAGGTGGAGAAAGGACCCAAAGGGGTCATAATTGACAGGGCAATATTCACAGCGGAGGAGGCAGCCAAATCAGGATCAGAATCAGATTCTCCTCCAAAGCCCAAGAAAACCAAGACAGCAGAGGCTGGAATCACAGAGACCCAAGAAGTGGGTCAGTCATCCAGGAAACCAGGCAAAGATATCCTCATGGAGGAGGAGCCTGAAGAAGAGGAGGAAGCTCCACTGGTAATTAGAAGAAAGAGGAGAGCTCCGCAGGTGTTGGTTCCTACCACACCTAAGAAACCAAGAACCTCCATGAGAGGTGAAATAAGTCAACCCCCAGCACAAGTACAAGGGGCAGGTAGTGAAGTGCAGAAGGAACTTCAGCATAACGTTCCACTTCCTACCATTGTCAAGTTCAAAACTGAACTGGCAAAAGAACAACAAAAGGAAGCATCTCAGGCACAAGCAGAAAGGCCTGTCTCGCTGGACGAGACAATAAACTTGTCTGATGATGAGGTGGTACAGGATGTAGCTACACAAGAGATGGAAACACTTGCGGCTGCTGGCATCAGTGTGACTCCTCACAAGCCTCCAATGGTTCAATCAGTGCTTGAGGAGATAAAACAAGCAGAAGCAGAGCGAGAAAAGAGCCCGGAACCAGAGAAGAGCCCGGAGCAGGTAGCTCAGGACATAGGGCTGGACACACTGGTCGCTGAGGTGACAAGTCCTGTAGTGGTAGACTTAACAGAGAAACAGGATGTAAGTCCTGAGAAGTGAGCAGGATCACTTGATAAGGGCCACCTAACAGAGGAGATAGAGATGGCCGAAGCAGAGGGCCATACTCTTGAATCAGGCCAGCAGAGCCCACAAGATGCATCAGCAGGACCTGCTATAGTAGAGGTCCAAGAAATAAGGGCTGATGATGAGAAGAAGGAAGAAATAGAAGATCCAGCTGCTAAGGCACAGGAGGTGGATGGTGCAGGCACAGAACCAGTAACAGCTGCAGAACAGATGCCATCACCTTGGGCGGATCCTATGGTAGCCGGTACGGTGGACACACCACTAGAAGAAGAGAAACAGAAGGAGGATGACCAACCTCCACAAGGGGAAGAACTGGGGACAGGTGAAGTAATAATGGAGAAAGATCATGGTCATCATGATCTACATACAGGTACACCGCAGGGTTCCCCACACAAAGAAGATGCTCCCCCAGAAAAGGAAGTTCCTCAATAGGAGGAGGCACCTCAGGATCAACAGCAGCAAGGCGAGCATCAAGAGAAAGAAAAAGAAAAATCACCGTCTCCACAACACGTATTGATAGAAACGGGAGATAGAGGTGAACAGCATCATGATGCTGAAAAGCATGATCAGGTGCCTCCATGGTTAGAAAAGGAGGTAAATATTGAGGAGGAACTCGAAATCCAAGAGTTCGACGTCTCCACCCTGTTCTCCGCAGATATAATGAAGCCCAAGAGAAAGGCCAGAATGACTTCGGCTATCAAGAGAGATCTGGCGACAGGGAGGAGGACCGCACAAATTGATGTACCTGCCGTAGAGAAAGAGAAAGGCAAAATCACTGTGGATGAATTCCAGATAAGCACAGTTGATTTGGGTTTTGCCAACGAAGAGCAGGAAGGTCAGGAGGGAAAAGACATCATAGACTCTCTAATTCAGAAAGTGAAAAGAGAGAAGGAGAAAAATAAGCAACATAAAGAGCACATTGCTCAGTTGCATGCATACATTAAGGGTTTAACTAACCCTGAGGATACCACAGGTGAAGCTGCAGTCCCATTGACTGCCATTTCTCAGGAAGAAGTAAATAAACTGGACCTCATGAAACATGAGGCTTCCGTAATAAGAAAATGGATGTCATCCACATTGGATGATGCTATAGAAATAATGAAAGGTTCTTTGAAAAGATGGAGCATATTGAGTGACTCCAAAACCAAGGTGGACAGATTGCAGATGCAGACCGGAAAAAGGTCTTATAAACTGGAGAAAGTCCTCAGCCTGTTGGGAGAAATAAGGAAGATAAATCCACAACTGCTTATCAGTAAGCAGGTATTGAATAATAATACTGCATTGTTAGTGGATATCTGGTACAAAGATGTACAGTTTGAAAGCGGAGTCCTCAAGAGATGTAATAGTAAGCTGAGGGAGATCAGCATGAGGCTACGTGATTTAATGGGCATTGAAGCAGACATGCTAGAAACATTGGAGGGCAAAGTGGAAGGGAAGATAGAGAATCAAGATGAAGATTCTGCCCTTAAGGCCCTACGCAATAACTTCCAAATGGAAGATGATGGTCCGCTCGTCCACTTGACAAAAGAAGTGATAAATAAAATGATGAGGATCAAGGTCAAGATGGAGACCTATAATGAGACATTGCAGGACAGAGAAAATAAGCTGGATAACAGCAGGGATAAGTATGAGGCACACAAGCACGCCATTATCAAGGCAAAGACTCAAGATGGCGGAGGAATAGATCAGGTTATGCAGTCATATGAGCAAATCTAGAGCAGCATGCAACCCCATATGCAGCAGCGTCATCATCCGGATAGCGAAAGTTCAGAGAGCGATGCACATGATGATGACCCGCATGAAACAGATGAAGAGCATGATGGAGATACATCATGAGGGGGGAGTATAGATAGTTGCCAGCTGGCAACTTGTGCCTTTTTGTAAAATTGACAAGTCATGAAGTGATGACCGTTGATTTGTATTGACATATCAGATCCGTGGATCTTTTGTAACGGATTCCTCACCTTATTCTATAAAAGGTGGTGGAGTGTCTTGTTATATTCATTCGAAACTTAATTGAAATCTGTTTGCTGAAATATTCAGGGCTCATTTCAAAGCTGCTGTATATGTACATGTCTTTTGCATACTTAATGAAAGGGAAGAGTATTTTGATTACAAATCTTCGTAAATCTTGAGTAATCTATGCTTGAATTCTGGATATGTGCTTTGATTAGCTGCATCCCTTGGAGTGCTCATCATGTTGCATGTATTGTTTTCATTCATTATCCTCTGAAGTTTGCATCAACTGTATCTAGCTGTGGAATGTCCTGGTGAACATATGGTTTGATTTCTTCTCCTCATGACAGTATCAAGCATGTATGTGGATCAAAAGCTAAAGGTTCAACTTAATTAGAAGCATTTCCTTTAAATTCTTTCAATTTCAGAATATCTCACTGTCATAATTGCAAATAACTGCTAATCTTAAGCAAACAACCCAAAATATGCAGACATCTCGTAGATAATCGCGAATATTTAGCATATTTGAACTCTAAACGTGTACAATTGAAAATATCATACAAAGATTGAGGCATTTTACTTCTTTTCATCAAATAGCTACATAATTTGACTTCTCTGTAAAGAATTTCTGCAGGAACGTCATGATGATAGTACGTTTTCACGTAAGGCCCCAAAATGGAAACAGCAGTTCACATTAACTACTGAGTAACGTCAGTCGATTAAGACCTAATCACCAGAGACTTGGGATCATGAATTCTCTGAGTTCACTGTATCTTTCAAGATGAATAAAGGTTAATGTGTACTTTTATTCTATGTTTGTTTGTGACTCACATCATGACCAACACTATTCCAATATGACAATGATGACAAACTGTGTTCTTGAGGTTTCAGATGAAGGAGAGAATGATTTCAGTAAGCAGAAGTAGTGTGGATGTTCTTGGTGATTCAGGCAAGCTTGTGGAGGTCTTTGGATTGTGTCAAGTTCATGTTGGTGATCTGCATTGAAGATTGAGCTCGTAATTGAAAAATTACTTCCGGATGATGATGTTCTTCATAAGTTTGGCTGACCAGATGAGTTACACATCATGTGAATGATCTTGAAGATGTTCTGTGAAGAAAGGCATGTTCCTAAAGGAAGATTGAAGTCTCAAATCTATGTGACCGACAGCATGTTGATCTGCATGAAGTCTTTTTGTAATTAGTCATGTTGTATTTATGTATTTGCTCTGTAATGTATGCCAACTTTGATGATTATCCTAAAATTAAATGCCTTGTATAAATAAGAGGTTGTGAAGTCATCTCAAATGTATCTTGTGGAGATGAGTGTGTGGTAGAGAGGAGCAGAGTGAAAGGCAGAGCAGAAGTATTAGGCTTAAATGGAACTGACTCAAGCATGGTGAAGATGCTATTCTTCAATTTAAGTATGTAATATTTATTATTCTGTAGATAGTGTGTCTCCTGTAGGCAGTGGGCCTCTTGTGAGCAGTGTGCTTAGGCAGTGAGACCTAATTAGCATGTGCCATTTTATTCTTCTTATTCTTTTAACAGAGAATACAATCTTTGGTTAGTCACCCCGTGGTTTTTCCCTTAACCTGGTTTTTGACGTTAAAATCTTGGTGTCATATGTGTTAATGTGTTTCTGCTCTTGAATTGTTGCATTATGTTTCCATGATTGATTTATTATTATGCTGCTGAATTACAAAGAGGATTTAACTGATTAATAGGAAGAAAGTTTTGGGACAACTGATTCACCCCCCCTCTTAGTTGTCTGCCTTGAATCTAACAAATTTTCCATCCCGAGTCAAACAATTATCTGCCCTTATTGATATGTCATATGCACCTGGTAACACTACCCCGCCCATGGATTGTATCATAACAACAATGTTAGGGTTTAAGGACTTCAAATTTAATATATGAAGATAATGTTTGGAGAGGGCTTCACCAATAATGGAATCTTGTCTCGTGTTTTTTGAAACCTGTAGTTGAAGTCCACCATGAACTTATGGGGAGCCCTTTTGATTGTTGTTAATTGCTCCATCAAAGACAGGTGATCACTCTTGTCTTCAAAGTGTTGGTAGAGTCTTGTTCCCAAGTCATCCCAGTTATGGATGGAATTAGTTGGTAGACCTTTATACCACTAGAGGGATTTTCCTTTAAAGGAAGAAGCCAAAAGTCTCCCAACAACATTGTCAGTAGTAACATTGTTGATAGAGCACATGCTGACAATATCTTGAATATGCTCAACAGGTGTAGTAGAATTTTCACCATTAAAAAATGGGATAGATTTCAGAGAAGAGGTAGGGATATCATCATATTTTTCTAGGTCAAGAGGGCTTCCTCCATTGAAAGCAACAAAAGGGAGGTTCCTCACCATATTGGGGATATTCAAACTAATTCTAGCTATATGCAAGCTCCTTCTTGAATACTTAAATCTAATAGGTGGAGGTGTAGACTGAACTCTTGAAGGAGATGGAACAACACTCCTACTTTCCCTCATAGTGGACCTAGATAACCTTCTTCTTGAATAAGCAAAAGATAGTTCTACAAAATATAAATTACTTGAAGAATCTCTGGTCCATACTCTAGGCATGAAATGTTGAATTGGTTCGAATACTTGACCAACAGAGTCACTAGGTGCTTGTTGAATGCTTCCACAATAGCGAATGAACCAAGAAAAACACCAAAATTTCTTAGTTCAACTCTTACTCAAAGCAGAGGGGTCCCACCAGGCGTGCCAGAAACTGTTATCACCTGAAATTGCACCTTGCTTGAAGCTCATTCAAGCATTCTATTGACACATGGTATTGGTCTCAAGGTGTGGGACCTTGCAGTTGAGACCAAACCTCCAAAGAAGGTTGGTTCCTCTTTCTAGACTTAAGGTCTAGAGAATTCAACTAAATCTAATGCTACTGATCACCAAGGAAAAGGGAAAGAAAGAGACTAAAATTGAAAGGGAGGTGATACACCAAGATCTAGTATGTTTAGTTGGAACTGACATAACACAGTGATGATTTCAAAAGCTAAATAAACCAACACAAACTCATTCATTCTCTAACAAAGGTCAAAATAGAATAATAAAACCTATAAAGGGACTGTTTTATCCACAAGATAAGTGAGTAACATTTAAGAAGACACAGTGAAAAAGCAAATGAGAGAGGCAGAATTAGTTGCTTATATTAATCATAGAGGCTAAATAGCCATTACAAAGAGAGAAAAGATAAATATAGATTAGAAAGACACGAAATGATAACTTTCCCCTCATAGTTGAACTAGAAATGAAGATAGAGAGATCCAAAAGAGGACACAGTCGATTAGATTCATACAGTTCTAGGAAATATCATGAGGTAGTGATCAAACATCAAGTGCTTCAATCTAAATAAGGACCCATCAACCAACCAATAGAAATACATTCTCAAACACATGCATATATAGCTTTTAAAATCACTAGAGCAACTATGGACATGAGAAAAAGTGGTCAACAAGGAAAACCAGTCACCCATGTTACAATAACTTCACTTCTATGTCCTTAAAGCATGCCCAAATGGCTCTACCCATTAAATCTACTGAAGAAGAGTGTCCGCCCATGCCTTGGGTACAAGAAATTCAATGCAAAAGGAATTACAGTGGCATATTGAGGTGAGAAATTTATTTTACACAAGTAACCAGGCTCTGAAGAAGCATTAATTGCGGCCATGAAGGTCGTTGAGCAGTCCCATCGCATCTTGAACAATAGAAAGAGCTTGGACTTGAAAAATAGGTTGGGCCCCGACTGATCGGGCCTTTGAAAGGTGAGGGAGGAAACCCTGATCTTGAAAGTCTGAAAGAGGTAGAAAGGAAACTTTCAGGCTTTAGAGGCTAGACCTTGACCGTGCATCATGCTTTTGAAAAGAAGATTCACTTGATCCCCAACTTTGCAATACTTAGAAGGAATTATGAAGATCGGTGGGGATCGGGCCTTAGACCTTTCATCTTCCACCTTCCAAAGAAAAGAGGGAGAAGGAAACTCTTGCTTACCAACATCCAAAACACTTAGGCAAATTTGAGCAACTCGGTGGACTTTGGCGATTGTGCCTTTTGCCTATTGTTCATTGAATGGAAAAAAATAGACTGCAACCCCAACCTCTGAGCTCTACAACACTTAGAACTTTTGAAATTGGCGGACCTCAGTCATCGATCCTTATGTACTCTACCTTCAAAAAAGAGGAAGGAGGAAGAGAGAACTCTCGACATCTAGCACTTGAAACACTTAGAAATATTGTAGCTCATTGGGCTTCAGCAAGCGAACCTTCCACCTACCGTATGTTGAAAAGGAGGAAGACAAACCTTCCAACCTTCGAAACCTGAAGCACTTAGGCAAATTTTCAAGGGAACCAAGGCTGAGTTCAGAGCCAACAAGAATGGCATAGCGAAGAGAACACTAAACTCCAAAACTCTGAAAAGGTAGAAAATACAAGGAAAACACTTAGGATTTTGGGCTTAGCCATTTGTGGGGGTTTTTTCCTTGCACTTCAAAAGGGAAAACACTTAGAAATTTCATGGATCCTTGGACTATTTAGCCTGAAGGCAAAATAGGATAACAAGTATAATGCAACCTTAAGCGTAGAAGAGTCCAGGCCCTAGTGTTGAACCCGGTATGCTTTGATACCATATGTAAGGCCCAATTTGGATAGATAGTAAATAATAGTTAAATGAACCAACTTGTCCAATAGAGAAACTATATATATATATATATAATTCTTCAAAGGTTTTTACACATTCTTTCACATTAGGAACTATTTCCTTTATAGCAAGACCATAGGTCGAATTTCTTCTTCGACAAGGAATATACAATGTTTAGGTCAATTATCAACTTTTGACAATGAAAATATGTCTATACCTGTCTCAATTCTTCCTTGCGCAATGTTCATAAAAGAGAGAACATCACCAGAGTGTTTTTCTGCCTAATCACGAAGCTTTTTCTTCCCTGGTTTCCTTCGACAAAAGAAATCCTAACCATATGCGAAGGGCCTAGCAAATTGAAACTGGCTGGAGTGATGGGATCTAGTGTAACATGATATATCTATCATCTCTATATCATGTGTCAAATGCATATACTAATCTAATATCATGATATGGTAGAGAGAAATAAAACATCAATTTATAATATCTATTACTAATTTGACTAACAAGCTTTGGCCAAAGCATCGTTTTCGGCCATGTTTGGTAGATGGATTACAAATAGGAATCCACCCTTCTCTGTTAGCCCATATTTGGCACCCTTCCAAAACTAAGTCTATTTCATTTAAATATCAAATTAAAATAAACATATCACTCTTGAAGAGAATGTTTAATAAACTCTTATAAAAGACATTAACTAATTTTTAACATAGGAATTCATTTAAATAAATAAATAAGTGACTTGGCTATAAAATTTCTTAAAATTTGTAAAATAACTATACATACCCTAGTAAGGTTTCATTAAAACTTGGAGTCTAATTTCATAACCATAATTCATTTCCTAACATATTACTCTATAATCTAACATATCATTAATAATTTTCTATTATCCAAATATATAATTGTAGTTATCCAATATTATATTAAATCATATTTTCACTTTATTTAAAATACTAAAAAAATAGCTTCAAGAACTTGGATTGTAGATGTTATGGATTCAAGAACTTGATCAGGGTGAAAAGGAAATAGCTTCTTGCTTCATGGCAAAAGGAATTGCCAACTTAGCAGGTAGGAGGATGATCAAAGATACGAAGATTTGATTGGTGGTCCTAGCTATCAAATACTAGTACGCATCTAGCACCCCTCATCACGATAGGACATAATAAATGTTTAGATTTTCCAAGCTTGGAGAGGGCATAGAGCTTTAATGATGAGTTGTTGAAGCATTCAAGAAGAGCTTGCACCAAATGAAATCAATAGGCAGTTTTTCCTCCAACCCCCAGGCTGACTCAGCATGTCAAATCTCCTAAGAGCCATTTGCACAAAATAGATCAAATCCTTCATAAGTTTGACTGAGAAGAAGTTATTCAAATTTATTGGTAATATCATGGAAGATTTTCTACTTTCACATCACATAATGAAGGACAATTAGTAAATGCAGAGAGGACAAAATTGAAGGAAGCAATAACTAGCCATACGAGCCAAACCAGGAAAAGATTTATATCCTTTATAAGAGTCTGCAGACACCCTTAATGAGTGACACCACTCCAAGGATGATAGGACGGGATCGGGGATAGAAGAAATGATTCATAATTTCCTCACATTATTATTAATAGCCACTAAAGTGGCAAACCATTATGAACCAATACATTCAGATTTGTAGCACTCCTTATCTTCTTAGTTTTTCTTGTTTGTTTCCCTTTGTAGGTAATGGAGAATGATAGCACCAACTGATGCCTCCTATTTCCAGTTATGCCATGGGAGCTGAGATTAGAGGGCATGTTAATATTATAGACCTAAACCAGGTGTTTGACACTGATTGCACGATGGTGTAGTTTGTAATTAGAAATGTCTGTAGCTAGAAATGGCTCCAAGGAATGGAAGAAATGATATTTTACTAGTCAGACATAGTGTCAACACTCCAATCAAACACAATGGACATCATCTAAGATGGACATTATGTTCACACCATTGCAATTGGTTTGGTGTTTGATTATCTATATAATCTGGATTGGTGGAGACATGCACTTCAGGGATATGATCTAACAAAGGGAGAAGCCATGGTGGTCTAGGTCTCTTCCCAATAAGCACTCTAAGAACATCCTCATTAGTCGAATGTGTGTACAAGACAATGCAAAAAGTACTAGGATGCGGGTGCATAAGCAAGCTAGACAAGACCCTCCACGGTCACAGTCACAACTTCTCTAGGCAGATAATGGCTAGATGTAGGGATGTTTTTCACCTCAATTAAATTTATTAGAATGTGTGCCCTTGACTAGGCACCACACCTCCCCAAGGCAATAACCAACAATGTCTTGAACACAACTAGATACTAAGAGGTGGGGGGTGAATCAGTATGTAAACAAACTTTAGATCCTTTGGAGCAAATTAAAACTTAAACATTATAGCATTAGCAAAAACATAAAAGATCAACACAATGCATAACACCACATAACACCAGATATACATGGAAAACCCAAAAAGGGGAAAAACCACGGTGAGGATTAACTCACAATATATGAAGCTCAAAAATTACAACTTTGTTTTAGGGCTACAACCCAAGGAAGCTACTACTCCCTAAAGAAATGTTTTACAGTCACTCCGAAGGAAGCTACAACTCCTTGCAGACTTTGCTTTAGGGCTACAACCCAAGGAAGCAACTACTCCCTGAACTGAGAACAAACTCAAAAAAGATTATAGCATGACAATCCTTCTACTTTCTGAAATTGACAATGAAGCTCAATCCTTTGATGATTGCACTTCTACTTCTTCACTCCTGTTTGATGATTGAATCAGTTAGGCACATTCTTCACTTCCCTTCTATCACAAAAATATCTTCAAGATGAATCAGGACGTGCTCTAACACTTCTGCTCTGTCTCCTTCTGTCGCACATCATAATGCATATCATATTCATATTTGCAATCATAGCTCACCTAGATCAACTAGGTTTACTATATATACATGATATTATATTGATTAAATTAGAAATTGGCCAATACAACAAGAATATTACAATTTACAAGTCGGCCAGAGATCACACAACTTGAAACATGTAGAGGGCAAGCCCTAACATGAACTAAACACAACACCAAGAAGAAAAGCACTCCTTGCAGATCCCAACACGTGCTTAACCTATTCTTAGACATCCTTCACAGCATCATCCTTCAAGGAATAAGATCTGCATGTCACGCTCATTTGAAATAGGTCACCTTTAAGAAAGAAGACATGAAACTTGTAGCACTTCAGCCATTACAACTTGGCGTTACACATGGATGATTAAACATTATTTGTTCTTCTCCCAGATGAGTCAGCATGACCCATACAACATCTCCAAACACTTCTCGAACTCCACACAACAATCACTTTGTGGCACATACCTCCAACATACATTCTGAGAATAATTAGGCTTCCAGAACTATCTGTAGCTCACTGTCATTTGGGAAACTAAAATTGTGGACCTCCAAATCACTTGAAAAATCAAAGTAGAAAGTATTAAACATCCCTGAACATGTCCACAAAACCACATGGACAAATCTTTACTTCTAGAGGAATGTGGAGCATTCCAAGCAGCCTTCATCATCATCTTATTCTGCCAAAGCATAGACTGAAACTCTGTCACATATAACTTTCACCGCGGAGGAGAAAATGATCTAAAACTTTGGATATAGGACCTTCTTAGCGTACTGCACTTAACTTCTGAACCGCATGACCATATCTTCAAATGTGGAGGAATGTGGAGCATTTTACCAGGTAGTCTTCTAGGAAGCTTCCTGCACTGGCAACCTTTACCAACATCCAGAGACCAGAACCTTCTTATAGTAACACATACTTCCTTAGGATCATCAGGAAAGAGCATACAACATGCTATAGGTCATTAGAAACATCTTCTCAACATCAACATTAATGCTTCTAATTCCCATCTTAATATATCATTCTTCATCAAATTGATGCTTCTAATTCCCATCTTAATATATCATCATATCATCTCTGCTGACAACAAACATACTCAATACAACTTAACAATGCATTAAATCCAACCATGAACATCAACAACATCACTGTTAGCACATTATCAACATAAGCATCAAAGACAGTCGAAACTAAGTGTTGACATTAATGACAACCATACAACCACACTAGTGACAACCTTAGGTAACATATGTGCAACACAATGAGGATTCAATTCCCGTGGAAGAAGAGAATAAGATAGATAACTCAAATGTGCAAGCAATGATTAGAAGGAGCTTCATGGAGCTGGTGGGAGGACTTGGAGTTAGGCAAGGTGGTAGGGAGGGGGAAAGGGATGACCAGTGATATGGGGTCACTATACTTTTCCCCCACATGACTTACACTCCTAGGGGTACTGAGATGTTTTTCTTTGTTTTCTCCTTCGTGAAAAGATACAATGTTTGGTGTGTTCATTTATTTTGTCCTTGATGCAGTCAAGGTAGGAGGGTCCAGTTAGGAACTGTCCAACCTTGCAGCCTTAAACAATCAACACCATGATCACAATGGATATGCAACAGAAGCTTATAGTTTAACAACAGAAAGATAAAATAGATTTACGAATACATAACATCAAATTTATCCTAGGAAAACCCTAACAGGGAAAAACCCACCCTTCAAACCTCATTCTTCATATATATTTGATCTCAAACACATTACACATGCCTCAAGGGCTCTACAAATGCTAGGCTGTAGCCCAAGGATTACAAAACATTCATATAACAACATTCTTTCATGATTTCTTTTTTTTCTACAACTTAATTCTCTGCTCTGCAACTCATTCTACTTCCTGCTCTGTCTTCTACTCGCTTCTGCTATTCCTCCAGATCAAAAAACTTCAGATCTCACTTCATATATTCGTGCTATCGATCACTTGCTTAGAAGCAATCCTTCATCTCTTATTTGTATCATCCGCAAGAATTCTAATCATCAACAAGTTGGCCTAATTGCAATGGTTAGCTTATTTAACGTGTACACAAAATAGGTCGGGCCTAAACATAAGGCACAACTTCACAAATGCATAAAACTTCACACTGACCTCATTGAAGGTTGGCCAAGTCCTTAAACTTCATCAACCAATTCTTCTTTCACTCTACAAGTCACGGGAATGATCCGCAAGCTGATTCCACTTCACTAAACATAGTCGGCTTTGTTCTGTCTGAATAGTCAGTCTTCAAACAATGATAACTTTCCGGAATCAAAGCCAAACAATTTGAATTCTTGATATGTTGTAATTTCCTATGTCTAGATGCTAAGTCTAGATCCGCAGCCCCTCATAATCAAAATCTAGAATTCTCCAAGGTCACTTTGTCTGCATATTCAAGCTTCTGTCAACTGTCTCAATGGTTCTAAATTCTTCCAGATGCTTCTCTGCATCAGACTTCTGAATGCTCCTGCATCAGACTCTCGGGGTTATTTGAAAAAGTGAGCCTCTTAACTTTGGTCTGTATTATGTCAAATTCAAGTAGGTTCAGCGATCTGTCTTCAGGTACTTGCAACTGCCTCAAGGTCGGTTGTCTGTTCAAGTCCACCCTGCAAAACTGCCTCAAATTCTTCTAGATTCAGCATCTACCTATAAGCCTTGCACTGCCTTAATGATCAATGGTCTGATAAAGTCTTCTCCACAAGTTACCTCCAGATCAAAGTCTATTTCAATCAAATACATCCTCTAGAACAATCAAGTAAATACACTTTCTTAATTTCTCAGCAACACTGTCCATTCTTTGGTTTAACACCATTTCATCGGCACTCATCAAAATCTTACAACTTCCACTCTGCTTACATTGCTTCTGTACTTCACTTTGTTTCCCTTACCATAATCACTTCAATCTGGTACACAATTCTTCTCATCCGGTTTGAATTCTTTTCTCTTCTATGCTTTGCACTGTCTTCTCAAATGATTTTACAAACTTTCTCTTGCACAATTCTATAACACAAATCTCCTTAAGATCAAATCTTTTGACTCCTCTATTAAACTCAATGATTCAAAAGGTTCTCCTTCCTCTTCTGCATAAACTATCTCTGCATCATTTTCTTTCGGTTCCTCTGCCAAACTTAGTGATTCAATCAGCTCTTCTTCTTCTTCTTTTGCATGATTCATCTTTGTATCAACAGGATTTTCATCTTCTGCACAAACTATCTCTGAATTACTTATTGTTTCTCCTTTATCAGGTTCTTGATGACTTTCCTTGCTTGATTCTTTTCTCCTCCAAACTTGAAAATAGGTTCTTCTTGCAAATTCCCTTTCATTCTTCTAGTATCCTACACTATGATTAGAACTATGACTCCTGTCACTTCTCCCTCTATAGTTTGAATTTATTTCCTTGTTCTACTCCACATAAGGTCTTCTTTCTTTGCATCCGGATCCAACATATGAACATTTCAGTCTATATCTCCCTCTGAACATACCAGTAACATGTCTCCATTCTTGTCCATCTATCCACCCATAGTTCTTCTGTATACAACTTGTCATAGGCCTTTTTCTCTTTAACTTATTCCAACACAACTTTTTAGAATGGTTCCTCAATCCACATAACTTACAAGGGTGTATATCCCAACAAGTTTCCTCTTCATGTCCATGCCTATTACAATGTGAACAAAACATACCTTTTCTGCTTTGATTTGATTTAAAGTTTTCCATAACCTCCTTAGCTCTGTCATATCCAATCCCTTCACTCCTTGATCTGATCACTGGTTCAATAGGTTCTATAATTCTTTGTTGCTACTTTCCCAATCCTTGTCCTTCATATCCCATTCTTTGCATGATTTTGAAACCAATACCATCACCAACAACTCCAGGTTCTGTCATACTGTCATCTTCATCATCACTTCCTAAAGAAACTTCTACTACATCACACAAATCATTAGTATCACAAGAAACATCACACAATACATGCTTAGATCTCAAATTTTCATTCTCTTTTCTACATGCTACAAGTGACTGTTCTAACCGATTAACTTGTTCTCTCAAATCTGATATTTTTTTCTTCTGCAAAGTATTTTCTTTCTTCAGTTCTTCCAAATTTTCTTTTAGATCTCTGGTCCTCTGTTCAACCTTATAAAACAACTTAAATCCTTTCTCTAATTTTGCAAATTTCTTTTCAACATCCTCAAACAATTTCAACTCTGCTTCTAGGTCTTCATTTCTTCTCTTTACATCTTCCAGTTCTTCTTCAAGGGCATCAAATTTGTCTATGCCTAGATCTTTCATCTTCTCCAACAATTCTGCATTACATTTCTTGATTCCGCACAATTCCCTTTACAAAATATCCCTTTCACACATTAGGGTTTCATTTTCTTTCTTCATCCTCTTTCCAATATTCCCCATCTGAAACAAACTAAATAAACAACTGAATTTGAAAAGCTTACCAAATATCCCTTGCATTGATTTTTTTTAGCAATGACACTTGCCACTTCTAGGGTTTCGCACAACACTTCATCAGCTTCACAACCAGCCCAACAGATTCAAAACCAACTCTGATATCACTTGATGCAGTCAAGGTAGGAGGGTCTAGTTAGGAACTATCCAACCTTGCATCCTTAAACAATCAACACCATGATCACAATGGATATGCAACAAAAGCTTATAGTTTAACAATAGAAAGATAAAATAGATTTATGAACACATAACATCAGATTTATCCTGGGAAAACCCTAATAGGGAAAAACTTGGCCTTCAAAGCTCATTCTTCATACATATTTAATCTCAAACACAGTACACATGCCTCAGGGGCTCTATAGACGCTAGGCCGCAGCCCAGGGATTACAAAACATTCATATAACAATATTCTTTCATGATTTCTTTTTTTTCTACAACTTAATTCTCTGCTCTACAACTCATTATGCTTCCTGCTATGCCTTCTACTCGCTTCTTCTATTCCTCCAGATCAAAACAACTTCAGATCTCACTTCATGTCTTCATGCTATCAGTCACTTGCTTAGAAACAATCCTTCATCTTTTATTTATATCCTCCGCAAGACTTCTAATAATCAACAAGTCGTCCTAATTGCAACGGCTAGCTTATGTAACGTGTACACAAAATAGGTCAGGCCTAAACATAAGGCACAACTTCACAAATGCATAAAACTTCATGTAGACCTCACTGAAGGTCATCCAGGTCCTTAAACTTCATCAACCGGTTCTTCTTTTTGCTCTGCAAGTCACGAGAATGATCTGCAAGCCGATTCCACTTCACTAAACACAATCGGCTATGTTCTGTCAGAACAGTCAATCTTCAAACAACGATAACTTTCTGGAATCAAAGCCAAACAATTTGAATTTTTGATATGTTGTAATTTCCTGTGTCTAGATGCTAAGTCTAGATCCATAGTCCCTCATACTCAAAATCCAGAATTCTCCAAGGTCACTTTCTCTGCATATTCAAGCTTCTGTCCACTGTCTCAATGGTTCTGAATTCTTTCGGATGCTTCTTTGCATCAGACTGCCAGATGCTCCTGCATCAGTCCTATTAAGACTTTAGTTTCTAGCCCAATATAGGCCCTGACATGTATATTTTTTGGGCTTTGATAGCTTAGAATGGAGCACTCACTGGAAGTAACTTTCTCATGTATTTTGTTTTATGATATGATCAATACATGTCTAGGTGGTTCACCACCTTTTTCTAAAAAAATAGACTAACATTTTTAATTTTAAAATACTAAAAAAACATTAAGAAGATTTCTTTTTGAAAGAATAATGACTCCATTATAATAATTCCATTATTTTCACTTAGTATTAAAAAATCATAAAATAGATTTTTTTTTATAAAAAGGGTATAAATGCATCCTTTTATTTTAAAAAGAAAAGAATAAGGCAAATTATCTCTCTTTCCTAACTGTACGACCTTAAAGGGAGGCTAAATTAAAATTATATTTATATTCTATTATACTTCTATTTCTTTTTGCAAACTTTTATGAATTTTTATAACTTAAAGAGGATTTAGAAACTTAATAAAAGAAAGTAATGTTAAGGCATATCAAATAGTGCTTTGCAAGCTGCCATAAGACCACTATTAAATAGTTTCTTATTAAAATAAAAAATCTCCATGTATTTTGCAATTCACAGGTGGTACGGCCTCTATGTAATGCTATGTAAAATATAGAATATCTTATGATAAAAAGCTCTATATGATATCTTATAATGAAATGCTCTGCAATATATAAATTATCTTATTGGTTATTCTTTCTCTCAAGGAATGAGCCAATGGAAATAGCATTGTTAGTTCCAGGAAGAATGAAAGTTAGAAATATTTGTAAAGAATGACCATAGTACTAGAAAAATGGAATAATTTGTTATTACAGATAAAAATCTATGCTAGTAGATGTATGGAAAATGAGATAAATATATAACAAAAAGAATTTAGTTCCAGCTTTGATTTGAATTTAGGGAGGAGAAGAAAATATAGGTGCAATCAAGGAAGACCAGGCATGAAAGATATTGTTTCCAATAGTTTTGTGATTTGCAGGTTGGTAGATAAGGCACCTAAATATTAACCTAGACACTGAATTAAGGAAGATATATAATTTCTTCCTGGAGCCATATGACTGGGAAGAATATTATATATATAAAGCTAGATTTATTTTAAAAAGTTATAAAACATATATATATATATATATATATATGAGAGTGAAAGAGGGCATGGTGGGAGGCACAAAGGCCTTCCAAGGCCACAGCCACAAGTGGACTTTCTCTCCTCCAAAGCTTATATTGTTTCACTCATTGCAAGAAGAAAAGATTAAAATAAAAACTATCATGCTTGAGAGAGAGAGAGACACTGTTTATCTTTGGTGCTGGGAAATCAAACTAAGGCTCGGAGTATGAGTATGATCACTAGCATGTAACTTTACTTGCAAATTAATAACACCAGAGGAATAGATTACTGAGAGGAGGAAGATATTGTTGCAAGAAGGCAAAACTATTTATATGCCTAAAAATATTATAATGACTTCTTATTCCAACCAAGGATATAACTAAAACAAGGGACAAGATATATGTAAAATAAATAATACATATAAATTGTTATCATAGCCGAGAGAAAGAGAAGCAACAAAATTTAAATCATGAACAGTGAAGAAAATCTTTAAGCTGAACATCATGAACAAAATTAAAACTTTCACGAATAATCTTGCATACCCAGTTTATGCTACTTCAAGTAATCCCTATTTTTCCCCATTACTCCATTCATTTTCTTTAGGGATCCCAAATTTTCTTTTTCCCCCAAATTTAAATGCTCTATCTCCCTATTTTTAACTTAGTAAAGATAATAAAATATAATATTTCATTTCCACTATCATTTATTATTCCCTAAATTTAACCCCTCCCACTTATTCTAAAAATTGCAAATATAATTTAATACATGATTCTTTAGTAATTCCATACAAGATAAGGATTAATCATTTTTAATAAAAGAATTTCTCCTATTTCATTAATATCATTGTCTATTCATTTTTCCTATTAAAACTTAAATAAATAGCTTTTCCTTTGAAAACACTAAAATTTATGATGCACACATAAACACAGAAATATGCATGAGATTAAAAGATATTATTCATTTCTAAGTGATGGTGTGTGCATCCCATCATGACTGTTTGCTTTCAAAATGCTAGGCTCCCTTTATCCGTGGATACTCTCTCTTTTTATTGCCAAGAGAGCACCATTCTTGTCGCACTTGCAAAATAAGTCAAATGATTACAATAATCATAAATAAAACCTTTTAATAATCTTTACATTAAAATGATTAATAATAATTATTCCTTTATTGCATTCTAGTCATTTTAATTAAATATTAAGGATCTAGGGTTGTGACATCCTTCCCCACTTGGAAGAGTCATCGTCCCGATGATCTTAAAATTAGAAATTAAGATAAAGCAAAGACTAACTTTATTAAGGAAATTTTCATACCTTCTTTTAACCTATTTATACCTTAGCGTTGAAACTTGTCTACCTGTCTAGGTGGTTGATCACTTCAAATGTGCCTGTTGCTCATAATTTTCATAGTCTCAATGTCTAACAATCATCACTTGTACAAGTTTTTAGATCATTAGTAGGATAATTAAATAACCTTTATGAAGCTATTTCATTAGCACATCCAATATTTCATCTATCCTTTAGAGCTAGGACAAGCAAGGAGATATAGTTATTGATCCCTTTTTCAATAGAATGCATTACTTCGCATAAAGCACACAAGTATGAGTACATTTCTAAAAAGAAGTATTTAGAGAACTATAAGTCCAAGGTCTACAGTCATTCAAATACACTCTCCAAATAAGAAAGAAGATCCACCTAATACCATTACTAATGGTTTACTTAGTTGTCCCTTAAGTAATTACAACAAAAACAAGAGTTTCTATTTATATTGGTATCATATAATTTTACCCTATGTTATCAACAATGTTAACACTTAAGAAGATATCTTAGTCATAACACAAGTGTCTACTAGCTCAAGGTCTTCTTTATTGATTTCTAAAAATAAACTAACTAAATCTTAGTTCGTGAAAATGTCATAATCTAGTACCATCTATCTCAAAGTTTATTCATGTTTCAGATTATAAGAGCAAAGATGACTTCATCCTATAGTCACATATACAACTGTTTTAGTGGGAAAAGAGGGGGATGTGAATACAAGGGTTAAATCCTCCTTTCTCAACAAACATTTAAGGACATATCAACTGATTTGAATCACACTTTTGGAAGAGGATTCACCTATAGGTTAGGCTATCACTTGGAATAATGTGGAAATTCATAGATTGTCAATTAATGTATCAATTTATTGCTCAAATACCCTTAATACCCTAATTATGTAAAACAATAAGCAAATTGATGAATTACGACAAATGCTTGCAGACTAAGGTAGTAGGCAGAGAATAACAATTGACCATTTTTTGAAGTTCAGGATGCAGAATGCTCGGGGACACTAGCACTAATGCCCCTGTCCAAAGTAGTGCTTTCTTTGTGGAATCCTGATCTCCTTCTGACACTGATGTTCACTGTACTTTCCATTTTTGTCTGTGAGATGCAAAGGACATTGGCACTAGTGCCCGAGTCCAAGGTAGGGTGATTTTTAGGATGTCGGAAGCCCATCAGATACTAATTGTCACTATCACAATTATTTCTATGTTTTCAACCTTGGAGGACACTGGCATTGGCACCCAAGTCTAAGCAGTCATTTTCTTCAAGGATCTGGAATCTGTACACTTTCTTACTATTCCTTACAACTCCACTCTATCAAGATGCGACACCTATAACCTGCAATCACAAGGAGAGTGATTGGGGGTTGTGGTGTTTAGAGGCTTGCCTTAGTCAAGCCCCAGGGAGACATTCAAGTCTTCTGAACACCGTTGTCAGATAGAGAGTATGTATCCCTGTGGGATAGAGGAAAAAATAAATTGATAAATTATTCAAACACAAATATATATCACCTCGAAGGTGTAGATCTCACATAGATGAAGGCTCTTCAACACATGAGAAGATGAAGCTAAATCTGCAATCACAATCACAATAACAATACTCTGCTCTACAACAATGAATATCTTGAATACTCTAAAATCCTAAGTTTGTCAAAAGTTCATAATCATCTTCTAGTTTACAAATGAAACACTAAACATGCTTATTTATGCAACTACATGCATTCCCACTAATAATTTCATAATTCAAACTTAAGATGTCGGCATGGGACCTAATTAACAGTCACCAAACTGACATTCAAATTTGGGGTTGACCTAAAATGGGGTAGGACTAGGGCGGTAGTGCCCAAGTCCACCCTCCTAATTTAGGTCAGGATCTATTTAAGTAGCAACTCCTAGGTCCTATTTGTCATAACACTTAGAGGTTTCTCATCAGGATTCAAGATTATCATGCAAGATGCTTATAATGCATTCTAAAGGACTCGAGAGCTAAACCTTAAGAGAGAAACATCCTAGGGAGACATTTTCTGACATAACATTTAGCCCCCACTTTAATGTATTTATGAACACAAGGCCTATACATGCATTAAAGTATGGTCAAAACACAACAAACATGCCAAGCACTCAAAGCTAATGCATACACAAAGATTGAGGAACTATTACTAGCCCCTAGTCTCAGGTAGACATTAGAGAAAACACATTATAGACATGCCAATCATAGTGAAGACAGAAGTAGGCATGCAAAACACAGAGAAGATAGTTACAGTCATGCAAAACACGGAGAAGACAATATTGAAGACACGCAAAACATGGAGAAGACAGTATTGAAGACACACAAAACATAATGAATACAGTGAATGCAGTGATTATTTCTTTTTCATTTTCATATATATGAATGTAAATGCAAGTACATGGAAAGTAAAAATGCAGCACACCACCTAAAATGTACACTAGTAGAATTTTGGCAAATAAATGACTACGTGACTAAAACTTTTAGTCACGACAACTAAAAATGACTAAATCTACTAATTTTTTGCAACACAACTATAAATGACTAAATAAATGACTAATTAATGACTAATTAATGACTTTAATTTGATCATTAGGTAAAAAACACAACTAAATAATCAGTACACAAAAAAAAATTAGACAATATGATATTAAAGTGGGTTATAGCATGCAAGTTGACCAAACCCAACCATAACCTTGCCCTTTAGTCTCTCTATCTTCAATGGTCCATACCTATTTTTGATCCTAACATTTTTCCCATCTTAGACAACATGTTTATTTCCTCAATTCTTAACTTGACCTAGTCCAAAATATGACCATTGCTTACACAAACACCAATTTGGTTAGGAACAACTAGGTGTTTGACTACAAGATCATCCCTTGTTCCAATCTAGACCATTAGCTAAAATTCTATTAGACATCTAGAGAGATCCTTCTAATCCTAAATGTACATTCAAATTGGAAAACATATGATTCATAGTACTAATTTGTTGAAATTAATTAATATTTAATGAGAACATTCCAAAAGTCTTTTGCTCCAAAATGATCTCCTTGGTTAAAAAGCTCACTTCTCAAATCTTTTATAAAGGACTTGAACATCATGAAATTTAAATACATTTTTGTATAGAAAGAGAGAAGCACTTCACTCTTTGAATGAAAAGAGTAGGGAAAAATTATGAAAAAATCATTTTTAGGAAAGAGAATTGACAAGTGAAATGCATCAAACTTTGTTTTTTGAGAGAAAATCTTCCTAGCCATCAATTTAGGCTTTAACAGACACTTATGCATACAAATATATATATATATATGCATAACAAAAATCAAATGATATAAAGACCATCATTTTCCCGCAGTTTTTAACTACGACTTAGTTTGAAGAAATAGTCTTGGAAAACACAGGTTGAAGTGTTTTGAAGATGGAGATATTGAGCAGTAATCAAAGGGATTTCCCAATGGAGGAATCTCCTGCCGGCAGTGCTTCAAAGTACAGGTCTAAAACATGGCCAAATCTATCCTTCTATCAGATAGCTCCCCACCTGGAAGTATGTCTTGAGGATTTTGAGTTTTTTTTTCTGTGGATCATCTCAGAGGTAAGCAAACCATTCTTAATTTTTTTAAAAAGTTGGATGTATATGTTATGCCTATTTGGGTATTTAAAAAATTTGATGTTGGGTGTTTTTGTGAAGTACTATTTGGTTATTTGAATTTTATAATGCTAGATGTTTTGTTACTGGATATCTGGGTATGTTTAAAAATTGATGCTCGATATTTTTGTTATTGGTTGTTAGGGTATTTCGATGCTGGGTTTTCACTTAAAATGGGTATTTAAAAAAATGGTATTGAATATTTTTTGCTATTGAGATAATGTTTTTTCTGAGAAACAAATGAGGTCTCAACCTTTTCTGGTATTACACGTAGTTTTCTAAATTTTGATTTTGTTATCATTTTCCCAGGCATTAAAAAAATTGATGTTCGGTGAACCCTTTATGATGGACTATCTTGGTATTGAGAAAAAAGAAATTGAGTGTTTTCTTTATATGGGTATTTAAAAACTGATATTGGGTTTTTTTCCGCTGTCGAGTTAAAATTATTCTGACAAATAGAGAAGGTCTCAAGCTTTCTAGTATTGTAACCTCACTAATCCACTAGAGTTATGGTTTATGTTTCTACGGAGGCCTAGGATTTGTACCCTAGTCATGCTCTTACCAATGCTTTTATTAGTATTAAAAAACAACCTTAAATCTTGGGTTAGAAAATTAGTTGTCTTGATAGGGTGTGGTATGGTCTTGGATTGTATCCTAGAGTGTGTGGGAAGCTTGTGTTTGATCATTAAGGTATGTAACCTGATCAGGGAAATGTATCCTATATAGCATGGGTTTTGCTTTAATACTTCCCGTAATGGTTATTAGCAGATCACATTATTATAGTTTGTGTAACCCAAGATTGCATTCAAGTATGTAACAAACTTAGTTTATAGTTTAAGCTATACAGTTTTAAGTAACATTCATAAGGTTTAGAAAATCTTGATCACTCTCTAGAATAGCCCAGTAAACATGGGTTGTGCTTTAATGCACCGCATAATTGATATAACACAACCACTCTGCATATCAACGAGAGTTATAGGCTCTTTATTGCAGCAAGAGGTAATCACTCTTGGATCATGCTATCATTACATCGTAACCTGTTAAACTTGAGTCAACCTAAATGCACCCCATAATTTTTATACCACAGGTGTACCGAATGTCTACTGGAGTAATTGGACACCTAATTGTGATGATAGTGATTTGTACATGAATTGTGCTCATATGAGTGCGTTCGTTTCTATCACAACACAGCCACATTAAACTTGGGTCACACATGAATGCATCTTATATTTGTTATAGCACAACTGTGCCACATGACCAATAGAGTTATGGATCACATAATTATAGTTACAAGAATTTGTTACTTGGTTATGCTCTTATGGTGATTCCATTACCGTTACATCATAACCCTTTGGACTTATACTACTCAAATCCTTACATTGCTTATTTTCTCTTTGGATGGATGGCAATTCAATGGCAGGGATTTGTATGTAGGTCATGCTCATATAAGTGTCTTTGTCACCATTACACAATAGTACATTGGAATTTCCTTTCTTGAACCTTTACTCTGTTTTTTATTGTTAGGGTTTCTTAGTGATTATTCCATTTCCACGTGGCATATTGATAAAACAAACCAAGCCAAAAATCATTCTATTTTTAGTTAACACCTGCTAACATACTTTTGGAATAAATGTTTGACTACATTAACTATAAGCTTCACAGGATATATTGCACATGCAAATATTTTTTAACAAATGCTTGCATTAAAATATGATGCATGGAAACTAGAGATATGTGTGTCATCAAAGAAGTTCCTCTTATCTGGATGATGATTCCCAATCTTCTAGAGCATCAAACAACTTGGACAGGTTTGTTTCCCTTAGAATGGGGTACCCATGAATGTGAAAAGATTCTATGAGTCACATATTTGCACATACACATTTCTATGCATATATTTCATTGCATGTGTATAACATAATTACTTTGTGGTTATTTCCTTGTAATGTTGGGTAAAATTGTCTTTTTGCAATTATGCATTGTGGAACTAGAAATTATTCCCAGTACTTTATAAGTTGAAAAAGGTAAATTGAGAAAGAAAAATAGAGGAGGTTTTTCCTGGTGTGGAAGTGAAGAAGGATTGACACTTTTTTTTTCTGGGAAAATAAAAATAATCAAACTATTGTCTTGTGTGTTTATGAAGTTTGCCCACAACTTATAACCTTATTTGACCATATACATCAGGAGTATCAGAATACATCATTCATTTGGAGGAATAGATAAGATAACTTATCTCCTTTCCTCTACATTCTTTATTAATTTTTCTTGTATACTTTAGCTACACTTATTTCCCTCACTTTTTTGTGCAAGAGTTTTGGAAATTTTCTAAAGAAAGATAAGTAGATTTATGCTATATTTATGTAACAAAATTCCTAGATTTGGTAGCTTGTGAAAAGGTGTATGAAATATATTTTTCATTGGCCCTAATATGGAGTTTGGAAAAATTACCAAATTTATGAGTCAAGTGTGGTAATTTTTCTAAAATTCAGGATTCAAAAGTTTTCAACAATAAACATGTGTGCTCACGAGGAAATGCAAATGATGCAAATATGTGGAGAATGGATGATGAGATAGTATTTTGTGGACTCTTATTTCATAATTCCTAATTTTATTATAGTATGGATAATTGGACCATCGACATGCCCATAGGCTACAATGATAATTGTAAATCATCAAATTGCAAAAATATTTTTGTCTACAAGCCCTAATCCCAAGATCTTCAATGTTATTTGTCGTAGTATTTGTCTAATAGATCATATCTAGGTCAATATCATTTAAGTTCTCTCCAACCTAATGATGATGATAAGAACTATTACTAAAAGTAGAGCCAAATGAGAGATGTAAAATGAGTCTAGCCACTTTCTTTTTTAACTCATTACATTCTTTGCAAAAATACTTAAAGAAGTTTTCAAGTTCTATTTATGAACTAGTGATCTGCAGGCATCAGAGTATAAAATTTAATCTTTGAGTATTGTATTCCATAGCTTCAAAAGCCCATACTTTACTCTAATTTTGAATGTGATAGCAGTTGAAGATTTACATGAACATATACAATAGTTTCTACAATATCCTTTAATAAGTTGCACCCAACCCGATGATAAGAACCATTACAAAAAGTAGAACCAAAAGTCTAATCAGTGTTATCACCTCTAATTTAAAAAAAAGGCTGAAGTTTTACAATTTGGTGATCTGTGGGGCATAAACATCTAAGTTTACGTCTTTAAGATTTATATTCCAATCTTAAAAAGCCTGCATTTTAGTGTTAGGTGAAGATTTACATTCACATTTACAAGACATTCTTCCATGGTTGGACCTAAATTATCCTTTGAAAGGATAAATTCACAAGTATTCCAGTTTCTTTTGGTAGTTGAAGAGCTGGTTGTTTGGAAAAGAAAGGTAATTTGCCATTTGCTATGGTGAGTTGGAGCCATACAATGTCCGCAATATTGAACCTATCTAGCCCCAATGGCTAGAACATCATTTGAGTGTCACTAATTGTTCCAAGCATGATCAATTGATGATTAAGCTCTATTCCTTGTTTTGACCGGGGAAAGATTCAACAAATATTGTTATATATGTTGTGGCATCTTTCTTATTGTTGCCTTCAAGTTCCCTCTTACATTTGAATTGACGTAAGTAGGCCTCACTAGATTACCTAGGGCTTAATGCATGTTATTGAATTTTTTACTTGTCTCATCTACTAACAACGATCTCCTTAATAGATTCATGTAACTTATTATCCTTTCCATTTCCAACTGATTGATCTTGTCCTACATAGGATCTTTGCCCTTGTAAAAGATTTACCATTTTTGGCACATTTCTATGATAATCCTGCCACAATTTGACTAAGAGCTCACAAAACAAAACAAAATGCTCAATTTGATCTATCAAAGCTTTGTCAAAATTACCAATTCTAATATGCTCTGCCTTAATTGAGTTAGCTTTTCTCTAGATTGCAACAGTTCACTTAGCACCATAAAATTCTCATCTCACACAATTAGTTCATTATGATATTCTAGAAGGCAAATTTGGTTTTATAAACATTTAATAAATCAAGCTTTGCATCTTGTTTGTACATAAATTTGGAGTATTGCCAATTTTTTGACAAATTGTTGGATTTCTTCACTTTTATCTACCAATCCCTTTTGTGCATGGAACTCCAAGAAAAATTCCTTCTAAAACAAGATTTGAATGGTGAGCTAGTTGTGGGGCTTAAAATATATGATCATACTTAGTTTTAGTAAATGCACAACTATTCCATAAACAATGCTTCCGTTCTCCATTTCTGTTGCTATCAGCTACACTTTCTTTGTTGGAAAAATTTTATGGCTCGTTATAGTGATTTATTTCCTGCTGATGTTTTTGAATAGATATTGCAAAATTTCTGGCCAACATATGCACCATCTACAAAATACAATTTTGGGCAAAACTAATCATTTCAAAAGAACTCCAACTTTCAGACCAAGGTGGCAGTAACTTGAAGTTGGGATGTTTAATTTTTTACCCTTTTTAACCTCTTAGGTATCTAGGAGTGCCAAGGTAACACTTTAACTTCCTTTACTCACAAATACAATTTTTGTCAGAACAATTATAAGCATAGAAACAGTGGTGCAGTCACGGTGGGAGGGTTCACAAAATGAACTATCTGGACCGTGCAGTAAGAGTAAACACAATGGAAACAACTCAAAGAAATAAAGCAAATGTAGATTTAGTCATTCAGTATAGCATAGAATTCAAACAGAGATCGACCAGCAACATGCGGGCTTACAATTAGGGCTCACAGGCCTGATTACATACATGTGCAAGATAAATCTTTAAGGCTCCTTCGCACAAAATCTAAACTATCAGATCTTTCTTATGTGTATATCTTGATAACTACTTTCCTAAGGATCTATTACATCTTTATATATCATTTTCGGACCAATAGATTCCTCCGCGTTGGCTAAGGAAGGTCACAAACTCCAATGGAGAGCTGTAACGTGTTCACAGATAGGTCAGACCTAAATGCATAGAACACTTCCTCAAATGAATGGAACAATGTGCGGACCCTTGGGGAAGGTCACCCGTGAACCAAAGGACATTGAATGATCTGACATTGAGATCTGTAAGTCAAGGAATTATCCGCAAGCCTTCTCCTTTAGCTAATTAATAAGAACTGTTAGGATGGTCTCCTCTAAGAAAATAGTTGATCTTCTGATAGTGATATCTTTCTGGTAACTAATCCAAATGCTCTGAATTCTTGATATAATGTAGATGAATGAATGTAGATGCTAAGTCTAGATCCACAAGATGTGAAATACCAAAACCATACAACAAGTTGAAAACTGCTACAGATTGAACTACCTAAACTAAACTAGAAAATGAAAGAACTAAAATGCAAATGTTTTTGGTTGATGCAAGATTACTCTTGAACCAGGGATTCTCCTGCATCAGACATCCAAGGTTATTGAAACAGTGAGTCCCTCACTTTGTTGGGGCTAGGGAAGAACCAAGACGGTCCACCTCAGCCTGAGAAATCCATGATGAATCTTCTTCCGATCTGCCTTTCCACTTCATAAGATATTCTTTGTATTGTCGTCCTCTAGTGCTACATCCAACTCTGTTGTCCAAGATGTCTTCAATCTATTCCAATGCTTGTTATGGTAACTACTTCTTCAAGTCTTCTTCCATGTTGTTACTGAACTCTGCTTCATGATACTGATAAAGGTCTGCAATGTTGAAAATAGGTGAAATACCCAATGTCTCCAGTAATTCCACTTCATATGCATTTCCTGAATCAAATTTCCTGAGTATCCTACAAGGTCCAAACTTCTTCATCTTCAACTTGTTATATGTCCCAACTGGAAATCTTTCTTTTCTCAAGTACACCATCACTTCATATCCAACTTCAAATTCCTTATGCCTTCTCTTCTCATCAATCTTCTCTTTGTACTTACTGTTCATATCCTCTAAATGCTTCTTCACCT
The DNA here is from genome assembly GCA_027924645.1 of Cunninghamia lanceolata. Classification (NCBI taxonomy): domain Eukaryota; kingdom Viridiplantae; phylum Streptophyta; class Pinopsida; order Cupressales; family Cupressaceae; genus Cunninghamia; species Cunninghamia lanceolata. The sequence goes on along the minus strand of BSBN01000659.1, from coordinate 3,899,563 downwards.
GATTATGAATTGTCTTCATGTGATTTGCAAATTCTTCTGCTTCTGTACTCCTCTTTTCTTTTGTACTGATATCTCTCAATTCTATAGCTCGTCTAGGATTCACTCCGGTCACAATCTCATAAGGTGTTCTTCCGGTACTCATGTTCACTGAATTATTGTATGCAAACTCTGCTTGTGAAAGAATCAAATCCCAACTTTCAGCTTTGTCTCCAACCAAACATCTCAACAAGTTTCCCAAACTCCTATGCAATACCTTTGTCTATCCATCTGTTTGTGGATGAAAAGTAGAATTGAATTTCAAAATGGTCTTCATCTTCTTCCAAAGTGTCTTCCAGAAGTATCCAACAAACTTTGTGTCTCTGTTTGAAACTATACTCTTAGGTAATCCATGCAATCTTACAATCTCCTTGAAAAATAGGTCAGCTACATGCACTGCATCAGTTGTCTTCTTACAAGGTATGAAATGAGCCATCTTTGAAAATCTGTCAACCACTACAAATATTGAATCATGTCCTCTCTGTGTCTTAGGTAATCCCATTACAAAATCCATGCTTATGTCTTCCCATGGTCTCTCCGGTACTGTAAATGGTTTATACAATCCAGTATTCTGACTACTCCCTTTTGCAACTTGACAAACTCTAAAAATTTGTACAAATCTCTGAACATCCATATGTATCTAAGGCCAAAAGTAATTTTCACTTACCAAAGCCACTGTCTTGTCAATGCTAAAGTGTCCTACCAATCCACCAGTATGCTTCCTCTTGATCAAATTATCCCTCATTGAACTTCTAGGTATGCATAACTGACTTCCTTTGAACAACATATCTTCTTGAATGAAATAGTCCAACCACTTACTTCTATTTGTCACAATAGGTTCTTTACATGCTTTCCAAGGTTCTGCAAAATTAGTGTCTCCCTCATACATGTTCTTCAATTCATCAAAACCCAACACTTCAACTCTCGTCTCTGTCAACAAGTTTCTTCTTCTACTCAAGGCATCAACAACTTTGTTTGATTTACCACTCCTATGCTTCAACACAAAAGTATAACTCTGCATGAACTCTACCCATCTCATATGTCTTTGATTCAACTTACCTTGACTATTCAAATATTGTAAAGCTTGATGATTTGTATACAACACAAACTCCTTAGGCAACAAGTAATGTTTCCACTTCTTCAAGGCTTGAATTATGACATAGAACTCTTGATCATAAACTGAATATCTTCTCCTTGCATCATTCAACTTCTCATTGAAATAAGCTACAGGTCTACCTTCTTGACTTAACACTGCTCCAATTGCATTCCCACTTGCACCACAATCAAATTGAAATACCTTATTGAAATCCAGTAATGCCAAAATAGGTTGCTATGTCACTTTCTACTTCAACAACTCAAAACTTTTTTCTACTCCAGATGTCCACTTGAAATCTTTTTTGTCACCTCTCATTGTCTCTATCATAGGGTTACAAACTGAACTAAAATTTCTGATGAACTTCTGGTAAAAACTAGCCAATCCATGAAATGATCTAACCTCTCCAATGCTCTCCGATGTAGGCCATTCAACAATTGCTTTCACTTTCTTAGGGTCCATCTTCAATCCTTCCACATAAATCACAAATCCCAAATATACCAACTCTTCCTTCATGAAACTACACTTCTTGATGTTTATTAACAATTTCTCTTCTCTCACTCTCTACAAAACTTGTCTAATATGCCACAAATGTTCTTCTTTTGTTTTACTGAAAATCAGAATATCATCCAAGTATACAATCACAAACTTACCCAAAAATTTCTTCAAGACTTCATTCATCAACCTCATGAAAGTACTCAGTGCATTTGTCAATCCAAAAGGCATCACTAACCACTCATACAATCCTTCATTGGTCTTAAAAGTAGTCTTCCATTCATCCCCTTCTCTAATTCTAATATGATGGTATCCACTCTTCAAGTCTATCTTTGTGAAATATCTTGCTCCACTCAAACAATCCATAATATCATCCATCATAGGTAAAGGAAATCTATACTTAACTGTGATCTTGTTTATTGCTCTAGAGTCAGTACACATTCTCCATTCTCCATCCTTCTTCGGTGCTAGCACTGCAGGTACTGCACAAGAACTCAAACTTTCTCTAATCAATTCTTTTCTCAACAACTCTTGTATTTGTCTATCCAGTTCTTCATTCTCTGCCGGTGTCATCTGGTGTGCTACTTTGTTAGGAAAACTTGCACCCAGTATAAGATCCATGTGATGGCTGATACTCCTTATAGGTGGCAATACATTATCTGATATGATGTCTTCATACTTTGTCAGCAACTCTTTTATCTCCTCTGGTTCAGTCTCTTTCTTCAATGCTTCAGGCTTTTTAGGAATCAAGGCATAGCACATACTCTCCTGTTTCAAACCATCCAGAAATTTCCTTTCATCTACCAAACAGATTCTAGCATTTCCACATACCACATCTTTAGGATCATCCTCCAAAGGAATCAAAGTAATTCTTTTCCCATTTTTTGTTATAGTGTAAGTATTCTTTCTCCCATCATGTATATCTTTTCTATCATACTACCAAGGTCTACCCGACAAGATATGACAAACATCCATAGGCATAATATCACACAAGACTTCATCATGATAAGATCTAATATGAAATTTCACCAAACATTGTTCACTCACCAGTACCTTATGATCATTCTAAATCCATGCTATCTGATAGGGCTTAGGGTGTTTCAATATTAGTAACTTCAACTTAGTCACCATCTCCTCTGAAACTAGATTATTTGAACTACCACTATCAATTACAACTTTACAACACTTACCTCCTAATTTGCATCTTGTTCTAAACAGACTCTTCCTCTGTGGTGGTTCTTCATTTGTCTCTATTTGAAATAGTGCTCTCCTCATGACCAATGATTCTCCTTTCTCTAGTTTGCCAATAGAACATGGGTCATCTAATTCAATAGGTTCTTCTTCAACATAGGTTGCTCTTCCACTATTCTCTGTCCTCTTATTTGTACTACCATGATTACACTCAAATGCTCTATGTCCTTCACCTCCACACTTGAAACAAGTACCTCTAAATGTCTTCTTATCAAATCATCTTCCTTCTCTTCTGTATCTTTCATTCCGATATGCACTAGGGTTTCCTCTCCGGTAAAAAAATTTGTCATCTCTCTGGTAAGCATTGTTATCTCTATCATCCTTCTTAACTGGGCTGTCAAACTTGTTCTACTCCACAAATGATCTATCATATCCAAAAAATGTTTTACCTCTTCAAAATTTATCTCCTCTGCCTCTCTGTCTCTGATCATGCTTCTTATTCAACTTTCAGGGCAAACTGATATGCTTCTTCCAGAGATGTCATCCTTACCAAACTTAGTTCTTCTTGAATGTTCAATCTTAATGCATTGATGTATCTTACCACTTTCTCCTTGCTTGCTTCATTATGTCCTGTTCTTATGATCATCTTATGAAATTCTTTAGTGTACTCCTTCACAGATTTCTCCTTCTGTCTCAAGTTTTGCAATCTTTTCAACAACTCCAACTCATAGTTAGCAGGTATAAACTGATTCATCAACTTTGTCACCATCCTATCCCATTTTGTAATCTTTTCTTTTCCTCTTCTGTTTCTTTCCAACTAAACTTCTTTCCACCATATAGCAGCATGTCCTTTCAACTTTGTCTTTGCAAATTTCACCTTCTCTGGATCTTCAATCTCTTCATATTCAAAGTATTCTTCCATATCATTTATCTAGTCAATCAATTCTTCTAGGTTCAAATTACCAGTATAAATCAGGACATCAACTCTAGGTCTCTTTCCAATCTTTGAGATAGCTCGCAACATCTTTATCTGATCTAATTCTTCTTCTTCATTGCCTTCTAGGGTTTCACTAGTTTGTTCAGCAGATTGAAATTCCTCTTCATCATCACTTTCAACATTAGGTCTCGACGTCAATCCTCTTCACCTATCTTCTTCAACAACATCCAAACGAATTCACATTGTTCTCATCAATTCCATCATCTCATCCATTCTATTAGCCATTGTACCAACAGGAGGAACTCTTCGCGGTAGCATCTTCCTAGGATCAAGTGCAAACTGCCTCAGGTTCAGCGATCGAGCTACAAGTGACAACTGCCTCTCAATTGGCGATCGGTTGCACACAAGTAACCTACCTCGGATCAGTGATATGCTTACAACAAGATCTTATGGAATCCCCTTCACCAATTCGCTCCAAAGAATCAAACTTTCACTCTGATACCACTTGGTGCAGTCACGGTAGGAGGGTTCATAGAATGAACTATTTAGATCGTGCAACAAGAGTAAACACAATGGAAACAACTCAAAGAAATAAAGAAAATACATATTCAGTCATTCAGTATATCATAGAATTCAAATAGAGATCGACCAACAACATGCGGGCTTATAATTATGGCTCACAGGCCTAATTACATACATGTGCAAGATAAATCTTTGAGGCTCCTTCACACAAAATCTAAACTATCAGATCTTTCTTATATGTATCTCTTGATAACTACTTTCCCAAGGATCTATTACATCTTTATATATCATTTCCAGACCAATAGATTCCTCCACATCGGCCAAGGAAGGTCACAAACTCCAATGAAGAGCTGTAACATGTTCACAGATAGGTCAGACCTAAATGGATAGAACAATTCCTCAAATGAATGGAACAACATGTGGAACCTTGGGGAAGGTCACCCATGAACCAAAGGACATTGAATGATGTGTCATTGAGATCCACAAGTCAAGGAATGATTTGCAAGCCTTCCCCTTTAGCTGATTAATAGGAACTGTTAGGATGCTCTGCTTTGAGAAAACATTTGATCTTCTGATAGCGATATCTTTCCAGTAACTGATCCAAATGCTCTGAATTCTTGATATGATGTAGATGAATGAATGTAGATGCTAAGTATAGATCCACAAGATGTGAAATGCCAAAATTGGACCACAAGCTGAAAATTGCTATAGACTGATCTGCCTGAACTGAACTAGAAAATGAAAGAACTGAAATGCAAATGTTTTTGGTTGATGCAAGATTACTCTTGAACCAGGGATGCTCCTGCATCAAAAAGATATCAAAAATATGTCAATATTTTGGATCTCAGACAATAGACTGATTTATTTATTAAAAACTCATCTTGTTGACCACTATTTTGACCGATATAATCTAATTTTTTTGTAAAGGTTGTAAACTACAATTTTTTTTCTCATTTCAACTTTCGAGTGTGAAGAATTTTGTTTTTTTCTTATAATACATTCATTGAGAGCTATAGTAGAAAGCTTCTTATGCTGAAAGCCATCATGTAAACTTGCTTTAACTACATTTAGGAGGCTTCATGGATTTTTTGTGATTTATATAACTTTTGTTTTGATAGTAAATGACATCGATTTCTTTCTGAAACTAAAATGATTAAGTTTTATTTGTAATCAAATGCTTGTCAGGGAAGTAGTGAAACTGTCATTCTTCTATCTATTGTATTATTTTCCCATTTTGTTAATGGTTGCACAAATGTCATATCAATAGTCTTAGTCACTAGGTGGGTAATATAATTATTGTTTTCTTGGTGGATCAACTGCAAAACATCTTGCACATGGAAAAATCTTGTCAAAGATGCATCTTCAGGTAATCAGAGCCAGTCAATATTCATATAGACATTATGCAAAGAACTATATATGGGGAGATATTATATTGCATTGTCATAAGATTTTTAACTATTAGGAAGTGCATCTTGCAGAAGTTAACTCTAGTTTATGGTTGACAAATTTTAGTCCTGAAAGGTCTAGAAGGGGTAATACCGAAATTACCAGCCTTCCAGAATTTATAGAAAAATATAAACAGAACCGTACAGGCCTTCTATGATAATGTAGTTCATAATGCCAATTCTCAAAAATAAATTCAACTTTCCATGCCAGAGCATAGGAATGAGAAGATTAGCATAAGACTGAGATATTTTTTTAAATCTTCATTTTTTGTAGTTCTATCTTGATATTGTCACACTGCATAGGCATGTAAGGGCTGACTAAAACATTGATAAATCAATCTTAAACTTTACCTGAATGAAAATTTGAATTTCTTATTGATTCTAGTTGCCATAATGACAACCAACCAATACAAGACAACTAGATTTTTCAGACACAAAATACAGGAATTGAATATTGACACTATTATGCCATTGCAGATAACTTTGAGGGGCAATAATTTTTGGTTCAAGTTCCAATTCTTTTGGCCATTGTATTATGTCTGTTTTCCATAGAGAACAAGACATCTTTAGAAAACTTGTATTCTATCCATGGAAGTCAAATACATGTCTCAAGTTCTTTTTTTTCATGATTTAATCTTCTTATTTTTGCAGTGTCATAGTAACACAAAGTTTCTGACTTTCTTGAAGTATACCTACTTCCAATGCCTTGAAAATATGAGCTCTATTTTTTATTACACTAATTTAGTTTTTATCTGGTTTTGGACAAACTTTGGCAAAGTCCTTCGAAGTCATGGAGCTTCAAGGTATGGAAGGGATATGCATGTATCTTTGTTTTATTGATATGGTAGAATGAGTATGTAGCATGACATATATTCTTATATAGGAGTTTCTTTTATGTGCAGTACGGTTTGCCAAGTTTATATCCCAAAAACAATGGTTTGTGGTTGGTGTAGATGACATGATTATTTGAGTCTACAATTATAACACCATGGACAAGGTAAAAGTATTTGAAGCACATACGGACTATATCAGGTGTGTGACAGTTCATCCAACCTTGCCCTATGTTCTTTTATCATCTGATGACATGCTAATAAAGATTTGGGACTGGGATAAAGGTTGGCAATGCACACAAATATTTGAAGGTCATTCACATTATGTGATGCAAGTTGCCTTTAATCCCAAGGACACAAATACATTTGCGAGTGCCTCACTAGATCACACTATAAAGGTGGAAATTGGTGCTATTTCTGATTTTAAAATTCATATATTGGGCTTGATTTGAAAGGCATTATATATGTTTGACAAGTTTCTTTGTATCTCTTGTAAGCCGAATTTGGAATTATTTACCAGGTATTATATTTCTTTTCAACTAATTTGTTTAACTTGATTGTATCATCTAGATATGGAGTCTTGGCTCACTAGAACCAAATTTTACACTTGATGCCCATACAAAGGGTGTAAATTGTGTTGATTACTTTATAGGAGGTGACACACCATATCTAATTTCAGGTTCAGATGATCATACAACAAAGGTGCTCTTTACAAATTTTTTTTTTATTCATGTCTGTTACTTTTTGTATGAATCCTTTTGAATCTAGTCCATTCATTTTCTTGGTGTACGTGTATCAGGTGTGGGACTACCAGACAAAAAGTTGTATCTAGACTCTTGAAGGACATACACATAATGTTTTAGTAGTTCATTTTCATCCTAAACTTCCTATCATTATCACTGGCTTTGAAGATGGTACTATACGAATTTGACATTCAACAACATACAAGCAAGTTTAATTGAATTATTTTTTACTGGAGTTTGTAAACATGAAATCTGTTCTCAATGGTAGTGCCATTAGCATTTGTATCACTTTTGATGATGTATCCATAATGTCTTCAGTCCTTTGCTGACAGTATTGGACAAACTGTATAGGTTCCTATATAAGGGCTGCTTAAGGGCCATACTATTGTGGGACTTGTATCATTGTTTGACTTGATGTTGTTGTTCTTCCTATTTGTGAAAGAAAGGAAATTGGAATACAATGATTAACTTTTGGAAGGATTACAATAATGCCATATCTTGTTATCCATTATCATTCGTTGTACCTGATAAGCATTTATCAATATTTAGATATAATGGCTGAAGCTGTTTAGTGCATGTGTGACAACTATCATTAACTCTTGAAGTATTCCTTTGCAGGCTAGAAAACACATTGAATTATGGGCTAGAACATGTATCAGCCATTGGCTATTCAAAAGGATCAAATCGGTGAGGATATATTACCTTGTTAACACGTTTTTTCTTGTTTTCCTTCTTGTCACTATCTAAATATCTATAGTTTACATGTATTCAACAAGCTAAGAGTCTAAGACAAAACATCCCTTATGACCAAGTACAAGATCCATCAATCAACTAAGATGTTGCCAAAAATGTTTTTTTATGTCATTGCATCTCTAAATATGCTTTGATTGTGTGTGTTTTTCACATATCTAAAAACCCAGATTAGTAGCAATAGCTAAACCGCAAGGTCTTCCTGGTTAGTTTGTTGAGCGATAAGTGAAACCATTGTTTTTTCCTTTAAAGTAATTCTTATTACAGCTTTGATAATTATTTTTTTAATTTTATTTATTTTGAAAAAATATATACCCCTTCTATAACTATCCATTTGGTGATCGTGACATTAATAATGGTTGTCATCATGATTATGAAAGCTAAGTAAAATAGTGTATTCTATGAAAACAACTGTCACTGTCTTTTGTGAGTGTTCTCCTTCCTTAAGACAATCCTATAACTTCCCTCTGTTAGTGTCATCATGCCATTACAATGCTCTTGATTTCACCTTTGTTCTTTGCTCTTACTGTTGCTGCAAGTAATTATTGTGTTGCACTTTCCAATGTCACATGCCATGCAACATCATATTCCTACCCTATGAAAAGACTATTAACTATCCATTGATGTTTTTCACCCTCATTATCCTCATCTTCTTTGGCTTCTACTTTGACATGATCCTCTTGGCTGTCCATTAGAGTGATATTTTCTAAGCATTAAAACCATTTTGGAGCACTTTCACTATCATTTCTAAAAGGTGGTTGTCCTCTTCAAGCTTCATAATTATGATCTTCCTTGGAGTCTTGTTGTCTCATATTTCTCTTCTATAAGGTCTTGCCCCTTTATTGCACAGGGTTCACTGTCTATTATGTGCATACTATCATGAGTCATCTTGTATATAGCATTGTGTTTGAAGGTTTGCTCCTCTTAATTTACAGATGGTCCTGAAAAGAAAGTCTTCAAAGATCTAATTGAAATCCTCTTGCTACATGTTGAATAAATGTATACAAGGGAAATTATTATTCCTACCAGAACCACAACACTTACTGTACCTCCAACTATCACTCAATCTTGGATTTTGGCATCCTGACTTAACCACTATTTTGATGAATGTTTGGGGAAGTTAATGTTAATGCAACCTAATATATCCATGAACCTTGAAAGAGTTTCATCAAATGGCAAAAATCTCCCAGGTGATTGTTTAACAAGATAGTTCCTATAATCTCCAAAGTAGTGCAAGACTTGCAGATAATCCTCCATTCAAAATCACTATTTAACTGCCAGTTGCCCCTTTCTTGGCATTATGCCTCTTGAGGTATGGTTATGCCCTTGATAACTCTATCCTAAAAGACACTCTACTCATTAAAGGATAGTCCCTCTCACCGTTGTATGCATTTAATCACTATCATCTAAGGTTTGAAAACTATCCTTTCATGAGAGGACTTCAAAACTTGTGCTCTTGTTGACTGTCCTTTTTAGCAACCCTTATGTCTATGACTCCTCATCTCAAGGTGATTTGACTACCTATCCCAGGGCTTGGTAAACAATAAAATTTGTTTATGTTATTTGACCAATCACGTTGGTTATTTAAACATATCAAATATTACTTCTATTTATAAATTATCAATATAGTATAAAACATACTAACAATTGTTCATTTCAGGAAGGCCAAGATACTCAAGATGAACTCCGTAAAAGAAACCTTAGAGCGGAACTTGAAGAACGAGAACATAGGCACTTTTCAAAGGATAAGGGATATGTTGGTAAGCATTATATAACCACTTTGAATTTGTCATGCTTGTGTAAATACATCTTAAATTTATTGCCTTTGAATCTGATGCACGTGCTTGCATTGTGATTTTTCTCTACAGATTATAGGTATAAATTTGTAAGATGAGTTTTTTGTATTCAGTTGCACAGTCCAAAGAATCTATTGCGAGTGGAGAAGGCTGTGAGAACCATGATAGTGTCAAGTGAAAACCATCAAAGTGCATGATGTGAAAAGTATTATTAATCAAAGTTTGCATGGACAGTCATGGGGCCAGTTTATGCATTGTAGAGGACAGACTTCCATTGAAGTCTATTCAATGAATGAAGACTCTCATGAAACCTATGCGTACAGTACCAAAAGGGTAGATATCATAGTTTTGGAATGGCAAGTTGTATACCTCAAAAAGCCTAAATTTCTTTATAGAGAGTACAATCCTCACACTTTGTAACTCAGTTTTCTCAAGCACAACACTGAGAAACACACTTTTTAACACATTTTTCAAGGCAAAGACACATATTTAAGTCTTGTATCTACTATAAGAACACCTTTTCTCAATAAAATTTCAGTATTTTGCCTTCTTAATAGTTGTTTCATTATGTGCAAATGAATGATTGATTATGTTTTTATGTGCTTTATGTTTAAACCTCAAAAGCATTGTCTCATTTCCAACACTTTTAGGCAGAAATCAGTGAACAAAATAAATAAATGACTAAAAATCAGTGAATAAATGACTAAAAGTGGTTTAGTCATAAATTTGGTTGCATTATAAATGACCGGAAATAAACTACTAATGGTCACATGACCAAGCTCAGTGAATAAATATGACTAAATCAATGACTAAATTAATAAATAAATATACTACCAAATTGATCAATCAAAACAACAAAATAAATGACTAAAAATGGTTTAGTCATAAATTTGGTCGCGCTATACATGACTGACAATAAACTACTAATGGTCATGTGACCAAGTTTAGTCATTTATATGCAATTTTTAGTAGTTTTTTTAGTCATTTATTGTTGTTTCTCTACTAGTGGTAGGAGGGGCTTTCACCATGCTCTTTGGACTACATATGGGGCAACAGACATGCAATATAAATCTCAAAATGTAGGAGGGGCATTTTGCCATGCTCTTTGGACTACACTTGAGAACAAACACACCATACAACTCCCAAAGCATAGGAGGGGCATTTCGCCACGCTCATTGGACTATACATGGGAACAAACACGCCATACACACACATGGAAGACACAGAGAAAATAGGCAAAAAACTGATGGAAGGAGCCTATTACTAGGTTCACCACCATCTCAAATACATTATAGGCACACTTGACAGTTGGGCTTCACCACAACAACTGCCAAAGACATGCTTAAGGGAGGATACACCAACCCCGCCTACTCGAAGGACATTTAGAATAAAAAGGATGTGCACTAGCTCAAGAGATACACCATCCCCACCTCCATAGAGGGATTAAAATAAAAGGATACACACTAGCTCAAGAGATACAACATCCCACCTTTGTAGAGGGCTTTCTCATTGCAATATAAAATAAAGATGTGCACTCGCGTGGAGATAGAACATCATGGCTCTACAAAGAGCTTACAACACGCTTCGTTAGTACCAAAATCATTAGATAACTTACCTTATATGCCCCCACCTTAAGGTGGTTGATATCGTGTACCGATATCAAGCACGTTAAGGTAGGAAGAAAACACACAAGGGAACAAGAGCTTTCACAAAGCCCATGCCTCTAGAAGTGACATGCACAGTACGATCACCGAATGTTCTCACAAACACACAATTTCCTGCAAGAAACAAGGTTAGAAATCTTTCCATAAGATAATAACCACATCACATGAAAAAGAATAATGCATATACATAATCACATCAAGAGCCAAGGTTATACTATAGATTTGGAACCCGAGTGTAACCATGGGGCTATACCACAGTTGATGTAGAGGCACCAAGGACTAAAAGGAAAAACTTCAAGAACTCAATCAAATGACTCAACAAGGCTCACTATTTTTGATAGAGATCAAATCTCTCATGAGAAAAAAGCTTTAACCCAACAATAATACTTGATCAAGACACAAAATATGAGTAGACTTCAGGGTAGACACTTCAAGGTTCTTAACCCAATCTAGATACTCCATCAAACTCATTGTGCAGGGTCTAAGGACAATAATTTTATTGTACATTCCATGGGACAGTCACAATCCTAACTACTATGCTTGAAAGACAGTCACAATGTCCCCTTTGTAATGATTTGAACTTGAGAAGACTTAATCTATTTTAGATGCTCCTATGACAAGTCAACAACATATCAAAACACAACTAGTACCTTCTTGTGATAACTGTCTTCGGTGAGAACTGGCAGAGTCAGAACAAGGCAGAATGGACTGGTTTCATAGAGGAATTCATCCTATTTCCTGTCACAGGACCATTATCAGATTTGGAGCACCTTGTGTTAGTCACAATGCCTAGCATTTCACTGATTTTCCATTTCCACAGTCGATTGTTGACCCCTATTTGCTACTGTTCTTCTTTAGGTCCCAACACATGGTTTTGTTGGGTCCTTTACACAACAAACTCAGTCCAACCCATTCCCCTGCATCCAAAACCTTCACAAGTCTTTGGACTACCTACAATACAATCCATTCCACTGATCATAAATAGAAAAGATCAGTGTAATGAGAGAAAATACATCGAATTCACTCAAGAAGCCCTAACTCAGGGTTTAAGATAGTTTATGAGAAACCAGTGATTTCTTCAACCTAATCTATTGTCAAGCCCCCAATCAATGTTCAAATCAAAGATACTTCGATTTACTATCCATCCAAGGTGCTAATAGACTATGACGATTCTGTGCAGGGCTAGGTACGGGCTGGGAATAGTAAGAAAACATAGAATTTATAGGAGAACTGAAGTTTCTTCATTTTTCTTCACTTCAATCTTCATCTACATTCAAAATGAACAGGTTCAAGACTTTAAGAAGCCTGTCACGATGAATTGGAGTAGTTGGAGGGTAGTTTGAATCGATGGAAGGTGTAAAACTATTCTCCAACCATCATCTGCCCTATTTATTAACTTCTGCAACTAATTACCAGTTTGGCAACTGCCCTATTTAGGATTGCATCAATTGGTTTAGGCTTAACAATGCCTTCAAACATTTTGACAATGTCATTAAACCTTGGATTAGGCACTAGACTCCTTAACTCTGTCCTATATGCCTTAACAAGGCTTACAACATGATAATGTATGACTACCTATTACACCTTAGAACTACTCCATCATACCATGATAGCAATATGAGCAAATTTGGACATAGTCCTTATTACAATCAAGTAAATGGTCTTCTAGGACCTTATTGAAGTAAGACAACATGAACCACAAACATGAAAACAAGACATAAAATCTCCTTGGTGCTCTTGCACCATACTCCCCGGGTGGAAAAGAACTCAAGTCTCTTGAGGAAGTAGATCAGCAACTGTGACACCATGCTTCAAGATGTCTTCTTCATTCATCCAAGTGGCATCTTCAATGGGTAAACCACTCCACTTGACAAGGAACTGTTTGTAGGTTTTCCTTCTAGTCATCTTCAACACCTTGGTGTCCAAGATACATTCCATCTTCAAGGGTTGAGTGGGTGGAAGACCCTTAGCCCATTCTTCATCTCCCGCTGCTGTCATATCTGCCTCTAAATTTACATTATGATCACCTTTGAAAGGAAACAAGTCTGAAACATTAAAGATGGGAGATATGGCCAAGCCTTGAGGATGCTCAATCTCATAGGCATTGGACCCAAACTTGTGCATAATCTAGCATGGTCCTATCTTCTTCATGAGGAGTTTGGTTGGCTGCCCCTTTGGAAGTCTCTCCTTCTTCAAATGTGCCATGACCAAATCGCCAACCTTGTATTGTACATCTCTCATTCTCTCATTGGCTTTCTCCTTGTACTTGTCATTGTTCTTTTGAAGAGTTTCTTCTACATTATCATGGATGTCCTTCATGGCCAATGCAAAGTCCTCACCTTGAGCACTCTTCCTCTCCAATCCATGGAGATCTCTTAATTCAAGAATACCTCTTGGGTGAACACCATAAACAATCTCAAATGGACTCCTTCCTGTGCTTCTATTGGTGGAATCATTGTAAGAAAACTCAGCTTGAGGGATGATCATATCCCATGCCTCTCCATGTTGTTTGGTAAGACAACTAAGAAGATTTCCCAAGGACCTATTCACCACCTTAGTTTGGCCATCAGTCTGAGGGTGATAGGCTAAAGTGAATGGCAACTGAGTGCCCAACTTCTTCCAAAAAGTGCGCCAAAAGTGGCCTCCAAACTTTGGATCCCTGTCAGTCACAATGTTAAGAGGCAAACCATGGATTTTAACAATTTCTTTGAAGAACAAACCAGCAATGTGTGAAGCATCATTAGTGCTTTTACATGGCAAGAAATGAGCCATCTTACTAAATCTATCCACCACAACAAATATACTATCAAAGCCTCTTTGAGTCCTAGGAAGACCCAAGACAAAATCCATGCTAATACTTTCCCATGGCCTATTAGGAATAGGAAGTGGCTGATATAGACCACCATTAGATGAAGTACCCTTTGCCCTTTGACAAATACTACAACATTCAACAAATTTTCTGATATCTGATTGCATTTTAGGCCAAAAATAAAACCTCTTCACCTGATCCAATGTTTTATCCAGCCCAAAGTGACCTCCTAGTCCACCACAATATTTTTCCTTGATGATGTTCTCCCTCATGGAACACCTAGGAACACATAGTTGGCTGCTTTTGAACAACAACCCCTGCTGCAACAAAAACTCAGAAAAATTAGAATGATAAGAGTCTAAAAACTGTGAACAAACTTCATATGCCTCATTGAAATCTTCATCATCCTGGTACATATGTTTGAGAGCATCAACCCCTACACTTTGTAACTGAATTTCTTGAACCATACACACCCTTCTACTCAATGCATCTGCCACTTTTTTGGCCTGGCCCTTCTTGTGTTTGATTGAAAATGTATATGATTCGAGTTGTTCAACCCATTTCATGTGCCTATGGTTGAGTTTCTCCTATGAATTCATAAAACTAAGTGCATGGTTGTTAGTATAAACAATAAACTCTTTAGGCAAAAGATAGTGCCTCCATTTTTTCAAAGCTTGCACCATTGCATATAATTACAAGTCATAAGTAGAGTACTTTCTCTTAGCATCATTTAATTTTTCACTAAAGAAAGCAATAGGCCTGCCTTCTTGACTTAGGACAGCCCCTATAGCAAGGTTACTAGCATCACATTCCACCACAAACAACTTGTTAAAGTTGGGCAAAACAAGAATGGGCTATTGTGCTACCTTTTGTTTCAGAATCTCAAAAGAATCATTGGTTATTTTTGTCCAAGAAAACTCACATTTCTACCCCCCTTTGATGGTATCCAAAATTGGTGCACAAATACGACTAAAACCCCTTATGAACTTCCTATAAAATGTTGCCAAACCATGAAAACTTTTCACATCACCTACTAGTTTTGGAGTTGGCCATGACAAAATGGCCTCTACCTTTGCTAGATCCATCTTTAAACTACCTTGGGAAATGACAAAACCAAGATAAGTGAGTTCTTCCTTCATGAAGACACTCTTTTCCATGTTGATCATCAATTGTTCATCATGTAGTTTCTTCAAAACCTGATCCAAATGTTGCAAATGCTCTTCCATAGTCCTGCTGAAAACAAGAATGTCATCCAAGTATACCACAACAAACTTGCCAATGAAATCCTTCAACACTTCATTCATGAGATGCATAAAAGTACTTCATCCATTTGTTTTGAATTCTATCTTCCATTCTGTTGACTTTTTCCCAGACTGGATGCTTATTCCCAGATTTCCCTACAAGGTAGCCATCAGTGATCAACAGGATCTCTGGGCCAGGGGGTCAACAGTGTAGGAGATAGACTCTATATTTTATCTCCTCTTCTTCTTCAGGCTCTGCAAGACCTAGGGGGGCATTCCCTACTCAACATCCATGAGGATATGCATACAAGGTTGGGATGCTGACAGAAAGCAGATAGTCCTCCTGTAAGTAGACCAAAACTGAATGATAAGAGCAAAGGGGCTAGCTTTGGGCCTATTAGCAGTTGTAGACAGAGGACTGAGGATCCTAAACTAATTCTAAAGTCCTAATGGTTGTTTTAGATTTTGATTTGAAGTTTAAGTGTGGATGCAAAGCTGGACATGGTTATAACACAAGAACAAAGCATGATTGGTGCCTATCCAGGGCCTGGAGTCAGTAGACATACACCTATGAATGATCAGCATAAACAACTAAAACTGGATTTCAAGGGGATATATGTGATACCTGCCTTACAGGTATCTCCCAATACAAAGTGTTAGGTTATCTCTACTTATGGTATCCCTACTGCAGTATATCCCTCCCAATGTTCAACCTGAAAATAGTTTAATCTACCCCTTGAGCAGAAGTTAAAAGATCAGACATTCAACATAGGAATTCTATGCTCTAGAATCTAAACATTACCAAACATCCAGATTCAGAAGAAGAATACATGCAATACTGGAGACAGAATTGACACAACACATGCTCAACAGCATTTCTCATATAAGTTTAATCATGAAATCAGTGGGTTCATGCCAAAAACAAACAACAAGAGATACATAAACTCACAGGTAAGCTGTACAGAGCAACTAGATCAGCTTGTTATGCATTACAGAGCCAAAATCTTCAACTTTCAACAACCTTTCAGATGAGCAAGACCACCTGCTTATAACAGCCAGGTAGGTGCTCAGCAATTAATTACATGGTTGACCAAAATTTCGCCAGATACACAGTATCAGGAAAATGGCGCTCAAACACAACCAGATTGGCTCCCAAACTTGAATGCAGCAGGTAGGGGAGGAGACAGGAAGATTTCTCGAGCCCTACGCCACCATCCGCTGATGTACATCTTCAGTCGGGTACAGGATCCATCCACGCCATCGCCCATACCTCTGCAACAATCGCCATTGATGGCGCACCAATCCGCGGCCTTGGGAAGAACATCAAACAGACTATCGCAAGCATTTCCCGCCGAGACTCATCATCATGATATTTGAAAATGCAGGATATCAATATCCCACATGCACCTCGCGATGACCTCTATAACACTTTATATACTAGGTCATGAGCATATATCATGTCGGTGCTTTTGCTCCTGACAACACTAGTATAGACTTCATCATCATCATCCTCCAGCAGCATGATATCCTGTTGTTCGAAATATCACCCTGACGTCATCATGATAATTGAAAATATAACCTTCATGATAATCGGCACAACCTGATCCTTCGGAGGAACATCCTCCTGCTGAGCTTATAACAAAAGTCTGGCCGATGAACATCCTGATGACATCATCATCATATCTGCCTACTGCGCACCTCCTCATATCCGGATGACATCATCATCATGTTTGCAAATATCAGGAGGTCTCTTCAAGATGATCAGTGTTAGAAATATGACCCCCCCGGACCTTGATGACGTCATCATCATATCCACATCATCATGATATTCGGAAGACAACCGGATATTTGGAAATATCCTCCTGATGTTCAAATATCAGGTTGCACTGTAGCTCCACTATAAGATCGGGGCGATAACTGAATATGATGATGCTGCTTGAAAAGATCTCCCCCAGTAGATAATGCGCGAAGCCGGCAGGCGGATATCTCCTTGATATCAGCATCATCATGATGCTCGAACAAACATATATCCGGGTGATATGAAAATATCACCCCCTCCTTCGGAAATATCATGATGCAGATAGGCAGATAAAAAGATATCACCCTGATATATATAAGGATGACGTCAGCATCATCAGGATGACAAAACAACGAACAAGAAGTGATTCAACATCATCAGGATGATATTGACTAAGATCATCCTGATGTTCAGAATATGATGACCCTAGTGAATATCGGGTCGCACTTAGAACTCTTCAACAACATCATCAGGATGATATTAACCAAGATCACCCGATGATAAGAATATCACCCCGGCGAAATATCATGAAGGCATGAAATATGATGACCTCCGCAAGCAGCAGGATGATAACTGGAAATATCATGATGATGACGACCCTTAAGAAAGAACAAGTCAGGTCGAACACTTAGAGAATAACCCCTTTAGGATACCGGGGCGACATCATCATCATGTTTGGGCAAGGTGATATTCAGAAGATCACCGGATACTTTGAAAAATCACCCTCGCAAGCAACTGAGGGCGCACTGTAGCTCACCAGTATCATCAGGATGATATCCAAACATCACCCGACAGTGAAATATGATGATGACGATGAGAAAAACAAGTCGACGAAGAACATGCTGATGAAGATCATCATCGAAGACAAGATGATGATGACGACCTCCTCCTCAGAAAAAAATGATGCTGCAGCTGAAAAATACTGAGGAGGTCCAACACTTAGAACAAATGGGCAAGAAGGAAAAGGCTTCAAATGAAGAAACCTCCTGATCATGACAAATCAGCCCCAGGTCAAAATGAGTGCTAACAGTGGCTCCGAATGGGGACGTGCAGGTGAAAACCTGCAGCGAGAACCAGATCTCCGGGCAGACCACAGACAAAAAGCCAAAAAACGCGAGCTGTACAAGGCGTTTACACTACATACATATGTTTACAAATGTGCACAGCAACCAGCTATTCATGCAAAATAGAATTTAAGGAATTGGCCATGCACAGGCAATTCCAGAATTTCACCATCTAGGGCCTGGAGGAAATAAGAATCCTCCCCATGAGTATTGCAAACCTGATATGGGCCCATCCATAAGGGCTGAAATTTACCATGTTTACCCTTTTCCTGATCTTTAGCATTCCAAATGAGCACCAGATCATTTACTTGAAACTTCCTTTTTGTAGTTCTCCTGTCAAACTGATATTTCATATCCTGTTGTCTCTTGAGATTGATCTGGTGGGCTTTCCTTCTGTCTTCATCCAATGCAACCAGCTGATTCACTCTTTCTGTCATGGGATCTTCAATGTCCTCATCATTTTCCTGAATGAATCTGTAAACTGGTAGGAGATTGTTTATGGGCAGTCTAGCTGATGCACCATACACTAGCTCAAAAGGTGACTTCCCAATAGCCCTTTTCACTGTCACTCTGTCAGCCCATACTGCTAAGTTCAACTTTGAGTCCCAAGCTCTCTTGTTCTTGTCCAGTATCCTCTTGACAATTTTCATGATGCTCTTATTGCTTGATTCTGCTTGACCATTTCCTTGTGGGTGATATGGTGATGTATATGACAGATTTATCCCATACCTGTTGCAAAAATCAACAAATTCACTTGTAGCTCTTTTAGTTGGAATAGCCTCAATCCATTTGGTAAAGTAATCAGTTGCCACCAAAATCCAACTGTGTCCCCCACTTGATTTGTCTGCAATTTCCCCTATGAAGTCAATTCCCCACTGCTGGAATGGAGCATCCACAGGTACAGTTCTAAGGGGTAAAGCACCATCATATTTCAGCTTTCCTGAGAATCTCTGGCAAGGGTCACACTTCCTTACTAACCTTTGTGCATCTGAAAAGAGAGTGGGCCACCAATATCCTGCCCTGAGAATTTTATGAGCTGTTGTTTGGGCAGTATAATGTCCACCACACAATCCTTTATGCATGTCAATCAAAATATTGTTAGCCATGTTCTCATCCACACATCTCAGCAGTACACCATCAGGATTTTTCCAGTACAGCTCACCTTGAACAACAACATACCTGATTGCATGTAGCTTTAGAGTCCTCTTTTGACAGTCACTGAAATGGGAAGGACAATTCAGATTTTGCAAGTAATAGATAATATCCTTGTACCATTCAGATCCTGATACATTTACACTCTCATCTTGGACTGCATTAACTTGGCATGCTTCCAAGTTTGACTGTGCCATCATCTTGGCTAATCCTTGTCCTCTTATCAACTTAGTAACCTGTATGTCTATGTTGAACTCCTGCAGTTTGTTTATCCATCTGCACCTTCTTCCAGTCACCTCCTGCTGAGTGAATATGTCTTTGACTGCTGCATGAGGTACATATGCAACTATATATGACCCTACCAAGTATGGTCTGAAACTTTTGATGGCTCTAACTAGTGCATATGCCTGCTTTTCCATAATGTCATATTTCAGAGGCCTGCAGGGACATACTGAAGAAAGCAATGGGCTGTTCAAAACCATCTTCATTTTTCTGTAACAAACATGCAGCTACAGTATGAAAGGAAGCAAAAGAAAACACTTGGAATGGCCTAGAAAAATCAGGAGATTTAAGAACAGGGGCCATCTTAATTGCCTCTTTGATATTCTGAAATGATTCTGCTGCTTCCCTTTCCCAGTTGACATTTGCATCCTTCTTCATCATCTTGGAAATGTTCCTTGTGATCTCTGCAAAGTTGGGAACAAATCTTCTAACAAAGTTTATCTGTCCAAAGAAGGACTGAACTCCTTTCACAGTTTTTGGCATTTGAATCCTGTCAATAGCTGCCACTCTCTCTGGATCTATCCTGACTCCATCCTTGGAAACAATATGCCCCAGAAGCCTTCCTTCAACTACTCCGAAGGCACACTTCTTTGGGTTTAAAGAAATACCATATTCTAGTGCTCTTATGAAAATCTGCTCCAGATGCAAACAATGCTGCTCTTCTTTCTTTGAGTAAGCAGTCAGGTCATCCTGATATATAGCCAGGATTGAATCAATCAGCCCTGCAAAAGCAACATCCATTGCTCTTTGAAATGTAGCACCTGCATTTGTTAGTCCAAATGGCATTCTAACATACACATACGTTCCCCATGGAGTGGTAAAGGCAGTCTTATACTGTTCTGATTCTTTTACCTTCACCTGGTTATATCCTGAAAATCCATCCATCATGGATAGGAGTTCACAACCAGTCACTCTCTGCAACATAGCTTCCATATTAGGCAATGGATAGTTATCCTTCAAAGAGGATACATTCAAGTTCCTGAAATCAACACACAGCCTAATATCACCATTCTTTTTCCTGACTGGGACAAGGTTAGACACCCAAGTTGAATGTCTTATTGGCACAATTATTCCAGCATCCCTGAGCTTTTTGAGTTCTTCTTGCATCTTGGGAGCTAAGGTAGGATTAATAAGTCTCTGCCTTTGTCTAAATGGCTTAGCTTCAGGCTTCAGTGGGATTTCATGCTGGAATAAGTCTTCTCTATAAGCTTTTAGGTCCTCATATGACCAAGCAAAAACATGTTTATACTTTTTCAGTAATGCAATCAGCATACTTCTTATGTGTGGTTTGAGCTGTTTGCCAATATATACCTTCTGAGGGGCCTGAGATGTCCCCAAATTTATTTCTTCTAAATCCTCCTTATTTGTGGGGGATGTCCTTGTGACCATTTTGTCTCTACTGTCAAAGGCTCTTTCCAAAGCCACTAACCCTCTAGGGATCTTGTTAGTCTTCAACTGAATGATCTCTTTTCCCACAAGAGTCTCTTTTCCATCTACAGTTTCTACAAAAGCTTGGAAATCAATCTGTTGGTTCTCATACTCATCTATGCAGTGCAAAAATTTCAGCAAATCCCTATCATCATTAAAAACTTGCCAACTGCAAATATTTTCTGGTATGGCAGGCCTAATTTTAATTTCTACATCTGTGACACCTGACAGAGTGATGTCATCTGGCCTTATTGCGACATTGGCTAAGAAATCAGCCATAACATTTTTTGACCTTTCTACCCAGCCAATTGAAAATGCATCAAAAAGTTCAATAGTATCCCAAACAACATGCTTGTATTGTTTCAATCTTTTATTTTTTGCAGCATACTTATTTCTGATTTGGGATACAATCAGCTCAGAATCCCCAAATACTCTTAACATCTTAATTCCATGTTTGAGAGCAATATTCAGGCCTAAGAGTAAAGCCTCATATTCTGCAATATTGTTTGTGCAATCAAACCTCAGCAAGAAAGAGAATTTGAGGAGCTTACCAGTTGGAGATAGGAAAACAACTCCAGCTCCAGAGCCTTCTTTTGCACAAGCTCCATCAAAAAACATGGTCCATAACCCTTGCTGATCCAGCTCATCAATACAGGCATTTTTCTTTTTGTCTTCTGCATCATCTGAGACAACCTTGAAGTTATCACAGTCCGTGTCTACAAAGCATATTTGTTCATTTGCTTCTTGGTCTTCCACTGTCTCTGATGATCTCTGCTCTCTGATTAGCTTGACATCCCTGCCATTCATTGGAATCATGGCATATGACAGGTCCAGCTGCATACTTCCACCAATTAGTGCTGCCCATCTTCTTGACAGCAGCATACCATACTGTGGCTTGATGTCAACCACTGTTATATTCATTTTGTATCTTTTTTTAGGAAATGCTGCCAGTTTGAAATCTACATCCTTCATGATTCCAATAACTGGTACCTCTCTGGCATCCATAGCATAACACTTTCCACATGCCTTGTCAATCTTTAGTCCAGTTTGTTGCATGATAGCCAAAGGCATGACATTTGTAGATGCTCCAGAGTCAAGCATACAATTTCTAATTATTTTACCATTTATAACCAAGGAAACATAAAATGGTTCCACCTGTGAAGGACACTTTGTCATGGTCATTCCTAAATAGACTTCAGGAGTCTCATCTTCTTCATTACATATGACATGTTTCTCACCCTGGGTCTGATCATTTTGTTTAGCTTGAAAAGGTACCCCTGAGATTAGGGATATTGTCCTATTCTTGATCTCTTCCACTTTCATGAGTTCCATAAGTGGAACAGAGACCTTTACCTGAGAGAGGATCTGGGCTATATCAAATGGAGCATAGTTTTGTACAACAGTTGTAGCTTGCTCCACAACCTTGCTTCTATCTTGAGCTGATTTAGCTTTCACTTTCATAGTTCCCTGATCATCATTCTTGTCTTGGGAACCTCTACTTTGATCTTCAGCCTGAGGGGTTTTGCTTTCTGGTCCTTGAAAATCATGACCTGTTCTATATCTAAAGTTCTGTTTATTATTTACCCATTGCCTTTTTTGTGGTTCAGCTCCTTTATGACCATGCACCAGCTGACCTGCAGAAATATCTTCTAGCTGATGTGGGCAGCCAACCTGATTTTTACCTCTGAGGTTGTAGTTGCTTTTGACTTGAGCAACTGCTGCAGCTGTGAAGGCTCTAATTTCCTCATCAGAAGGTCGTTGTAAGTTACTCAGAAAATTGTGTGAGTTCTGAGCATACACATAGTTATCTTCATTATCTTCATCATATGGGGACTGTTGGCAGGCCTGAACTTGATGATCTGCACTGTCATCAGCATCATACAGAGTGTATCCATTGCCTACGGACATCATGTTAACATCATCATCCTGCACATGATGTGGCTCATTGCACTCATTACAAGATGTAGCATTGTCATACAAAGACTGGGCAATCATGCACTGTGACTGTGAATGTGGCATCTGACAAATTATACACCACGGAGCATCATCAGCAATATTTATAGTTTTCTTCAGGGGATCAGGAGTTTCCTTGGCATGTTGAGCCCTCTGATTTGTGTTGTTACGTGGATATACAGGCTTACCATCATGCCAATTGGTGTTATAAGGCATATCATGTAATGATGGCCTCTTTTCCTGCCTTTGATAGACTTGCCTATCAGGACCCATCCCTTTTTCACTTCTAGCTAATCTATAGCTCAGGTCCTTA
This sequence comes from Cunninghamia lanceolata, assembly GCA_027924645.1. Lineage (NCBI taxonomy): Eukaryota > Viridiplantae > Streptophyta > Pinopsida > Cupressales > Cupressaceae > Cunninghamia > Cunninghamia lanceolata. The sequence continues at coordinate 3,876,021 of BSBN01000659.1, read as the reverse complement.
ACAACATTTGCCAGTTTGTCTATCTTATCTTCAGGAGCAGATGTACTACCTTGAGTGTTCTGAGGCTTGTTTGGATTCTGCAGAATTTTTATATCATCCCTTCTATTGGTCTTGCCTGATGCTTTCCTATTGTTTTCAATATTTACTGCAATTCTGAAAGCATCCCTGAGAGTGGCAGGACCTTTATCTCTCAGTCCATATGCAGTCTTTGCATCAAAGGCATTGATATACAAAATTATGCACATTGGTTCATTTGGCCTCATGTGATGTGGCAATTTGTTCAACACTTTAGTAAATCTGGCATTAAAGTCTGCAACCTGCTCATTTGACCCTTTGGTGATACTGGTGAACTCATTTACAAAGAAGCTAGGGTCAGTTTTATCACCATATTGCTCCTTGAATATCCTTTTAAAATCATCCCACGATGAAATACTCCGGTCAGGCAGATTCCTGTACCATTCTCTTGCCTCATCTATTAAGGATTGCATGAATGACTTCATGAAAACATCCTCATGCTCAACCTCAAAATTATCCATGACATTTTGGAAGGCCTTTAGATGATCTTCTCCTGACACTGTATTGTTTCCTGAAAACTTAGGCACTTGCAGCCTCAGATGCTTGTCAATGGGGTTAGGATACCCAGGAATACCATCAAACACCAGCTGCCTGAATCTATCTAACTGCATGGGCTGTCTGTTTGGCTGATTGACATTAACATTTCTGTTTGCATTTTGGTTTCCTGCATGGTTCAGTGGTATCCTAGCATCATTCACATTTTGTCTATCATCATGATGCTGATGTTGCATTTCATATCTTTGCTGATGTCTTTGCACATTTGCATTCTCTAGGGTAGGAACTGAATCATTTTGGACAGTTCTTAAGGCTTGCACTTTCTGCCTTATATCATCTCTGATTTTCATGGCTTGTAGGTATTCTAGTTCTGCTCTTAGACTTTTGATTTCTTCAGCCAATTGTTCATCCTTAGGTCTGGAGGTAGATGGTCTCATACCATTTGGGTCATCATCTTCATCATCCCTCAGAGACTCTGCCTCTTCAAACCTTTCACTTGGGTCTAGAAAAGGGCGTTCTTGGAACACCTCTGACCTCATTCTCATGCTACCACCCTGTTGCCTCTCATATGCACCTTGAATATCAGCTTCTGCACTTGAAAAATAAGGCGCATGCTGTCCTGATGGCCTAGGGTTATCTTGTACATCATCACTTTTTCTGGGGGAGCTCTCATGACTAACTGAGACAGTTCCCTTTCTTCTATACATCATTCTTTTTGTTAATGGTAACTCTTCAAATAGAGGATTTTGTTGGGATCTTCTCCCCTGCATATAAATTTTACTTTGACCGGTTGGGAGATTACTTCGGAGTCGCCACCTATTACTAGGAACTGTTTTCTTCTGAAAACCAGGGTTCTTTCACAAGGCTCCCCAGTAGAGTCGCCAATTTCTGTTGCTGACTCAGATGGGTCACATATATATTACTGGAGATGATTAGATAGTACTTTTACTTCTCAATCCCCAGCGGAGTCGCCAATTTCTGTTGACTTTTTCCCAGACTGGATGCTTATTCCCAGATTTCCCTACAAGGTAGCCATCAGTGATCAACAGGATCTCTGGGCCAGGGGGTCAACAGTGTAGGAGATAGACTCTATATTTTATCTCCTCTTCTTCTTCAGGCTCTGCAAGACCTAGGGGGGCATTCCCTACTCAACATCCATGAGGATATGCATACAAGGCTGGGATGCTGACAGAAAGCAGATAGTCCTCCTGTAAGTAGACCAAAACTGAATGATAAGAGCAAAGGGGCTAGCTTTGGGCCTATTAGCAGTTGTAGACAGAGGACTGAGGATCCTAAACTAATTCTAAAGTCCTAATGGTTGTTTTAGATTTTGATTTGAAGTTTAATTGTGGATGCAAATCTGGACATGGTTATAACACAAGAACAAAGCATGATTGGTGCCTATCCAGGGCCTGGAGTCAGTAGACATACACCTGTGAATGATCAGCATAAACAACTAAAACTGGATTTCAAGGGGATATATGTGATACCTGCCTTACAGGTATCTCCCAATACAAAGTGTTAGGTTATCTCTACTTATGGTATCCCTACTGCAGTATATCCCTCCCAATGTTCAACCTGAAAACAGTTTAATCTACCCCTTGAGCAGAAGTTAAAAGATCAGACATTCAACATAGGAATTCTATGCTCTAGAATCTAAACATTACCAAACATCCAGATTCAGAAGAAGAATACATGCAATACTGGAGACAGAATTGACACAACACATGCTCAACAGCATTTCTCATATAAGTTTAATCATGAAATCAGTGGGTTCATGCCAAAAACAAACAACAAGAGATACATAAACTCACAGGTAAGCTGTACAGAGCAACCAGATCAGCTTGTTATGCATTACAGAGCCAAAATCTTCAACTTTCAACAACCTTTCAGATGAGCAAGACCACCTGCTTATAACAGCCAGGTAGGTGCTCAGCAATTAATTACATGGTTGACCAAAATTTCGCCAAATACACAGTATCAGGAAAATGGCGCTCAAACACAACCAGATTGGTGCCCAAACTTGAATGCAGCAGGTAGGGGAGGAGACAGGAAGATTTCTCGAGCCCTGCGCCACCATCCGTTGATGTACATCTTCAGTCGGGTACAGGATCCATCCACGCCATCGCCCATACCTCTGCAACAATCGCCATTGATGGTGCACCAACCCGCGGCCTTGGGAAGAACATCAAACAGACTATCGCAAGCATTTCCCGCCGAGACTCATCATCATGATATTTGAAAATGCAGGATATCAATATCCCACATGCACCCCGCGATGACCTCTATAACACTTTATATAGTAGGTCATGAGCATATATCATGTCGGTGCTTTTGCTCCTGACGACACTAGTATAGACTTCATCATCATCATCCTCCAGCAGCATGATATCCTATTGTTCGAAATATCACCCTGACGTCATCATGATAATTGAAAATATAACCTTCATGATAATCGGCACAACCTGATCCTTCGGAGGAACATCCTCCTGCTGAGCTTATAACAAAAGTCTGGCCGATGAACATCCTGATGACGTCATCATCATATCTACCTACTGCGCACCTCCTCATATCCGGATGATGTCATCATCATGTTTGCAAATATCAGGAGGTCTCTTCAAGATGATCAGTGTTAGAAATATGACCCCCCCGGACCTTGATGACGTCATCATCATATCCACATCATCATGATATTCGGAAGACAACCGGATATTTGGAAATATCCTCCTGATGTTCAAATATCAGGTTGCACTGTAGCTCCACTATAAGATCGGGGCGATAACTGAATATGATGATGCTGCTTGAAAAGATCTCCCCCAGTAGATAATGCGCGAAGCCGGCAGGCGGATATCTCCTTGATATCAGCATCATCATGATGCTCGAACAAACATATATCCGGGTGATATGAAAATATCACCCCCTCCTTCGGAAATATCATGATGCAGATAGGCAGATAAAAAGATATCACCCTGATATATATAAGGATGACGTCAGCATCATCAGGATGACAAAACAACGAACAAGAAGTGATTCAACATCATCAGGATGATATTGACTAAGATCATCCTGATGTTCAGAATATGATGACCCTAGTGAATATCGGGTCGCACTTAGAACTCTTCAACAACATCATCAGGATGATATTAACCAAGATCACCCGATGATAAGAATATCACCCCGGCGAAATATCATGAAGGCATGAAATATGATGACCTCCGCAAGCAGCAGAATGATAACTGGAAATATCATGATGATGACGACCCTTAAGAAAGAACAAGTCAGGTCGAACACTTAGATAATAACCCCTTCAGGATACCGGGGCGACATCATCATCATGTTTGGGCAAGGTGATATTCAGAAGATCACCGGATACTTTGAAAAATCACCCTCGCAAGCAACTGAGGGCGCACTGTAGCTCACCAGTATCATCAGGATGATATCCAAACATCACCCGACAGTGAAATATGATGATGACGATGAGAAAAACAAGTCGACGAAGAACATGCTGATGAAGATCATCATCGAAGACAAGATGATGATGACGACCTCCTCCTCAGAAAAAAATGATGCTGCAGCTGAAAAATACTGAGGAGGTCCAACACTTAGAACAAATGGGCAAGAAGGAAAAGGCTTCAAATGAAGAAACCTCCTGATCATGACAAATCAGCCCCAGGTCAAAATGAGTGCTAACACATTCATCCCCTTGCTTTATCCTAATATGATGATACCCACTCTTGAGATCAATCTTAGAAAAATATCTAGCCCCTCCCAAACAGTCCATTAGGTCCTCAATTATTGGCATAAAGAACCTATATCTTATGGTAATATTGTTAATGGCTCTAGAATCCATACACAACCTCCATTTACCATCCTTTTTAGGGGCTAGGACTGTTGGGAGAGTACATGGGCTAAGGCTCTTTCTTACCAATCCCTTATCCAACAATTCTTGCACTTGCTTGGCAATCTCTTCATTTTGAGAAGGTGTCATCTTGTAGGCTACTTTGTTTGGCAAAGTAGATCCTGGTATGAAGTCAATTTGATGGCTTATGTCCCTAATAGGTGGCAACTCATTAGGCATTTCTTCTACCATAATCCCCTTATACTTCTCTAACAATTGCTGCACCTCCTTAGGAACCTCTTCCTTACTAGGATCATGCAAACTAGGACTATTTTTAGGCTTCAAAATCAGAGCATACCCTTGGGTTCCTTCCTCCTTAAGGGTATCTAGAAACTCTTTCCCACTCACAATCATGACACTTGACCCAACACTCTTCTCTACATTCTCATCAGGCAATGGATCCATTCTATACTTCCTACCATTCTTGGTTATAATGAAAGAATTAGTTTTACCATCATGTTGTGATTGAACATCATATTGCCATGGATGTCCTAACAGCAAATGACAAGCATCCATGGGAATTATATCACACAAAATCTTGTCTTTATATTCCCCTATCTCATATTCTACCCATGATTGTTCATCTACCAAAACTTGTTGCCCCTTATTCAACCATGATACTTTATAAGGACTAACATGAGGAAGTCTTTTCAATTTCAACTTGTCTACCATTTCAATGGAAACCAAATTTTTAGTTGAGCCTAAATCAACAATTACCTTGCAAATATTACCATAGGCCTTGCATGTTGTCCTGAATAATGTCTTTCTTTGAGGGGGTTCTTGTGTTTGAGGCACCTTCAACATGGTTCTTCTCATCATCAAACTTTCTCCTTCATGGACTAGGGCTGCACTTCCAATTGGTGAGTTAACACTTTGGCAATCTTCCTCTTGGATCAATTTGTTCCTTCTCTCTCCTCCATGAGAGCTTGAGGCTTTCTTTTAAGGACATTTGAAGGTTGGATGTCCCACTTGGTTGCAATTGTAGCACCTTCCTGTGAAGACAATAGGACCTCTTCCTGGTCCACCGAATCTACCCCTTCCATTGGGCCTCCTTCCTCTAAAGCCTCCTCTAGACCATGATTCTCCACTTTGCTCTTGGGAACTAGATTCCCCTTGACTTCTTTGGGACTGATTTCTACCTCCAAAACTGTCCCTACCTCTAAAATTTCTGCCACCTCTTCCTCTACTTTACTAATCACCTTTCCTCTTCAACTTCTCTTCAACCCTTAATGCCACTTGAAAGCATTTATCCACAGTTTGAGGGGTTAATAGACTGATTTCATCTTGAATATTAAACCTCAAACCATTTAGATACCTTGCCACTTTACCTTTTTCATCCTCCATGTACCCACAATGAAGAGAGAACTTGTGAAACTCCTCGGTGTAGGTGGCCACATCCAAATCTCTTTGCTTGAGATTTTTCATCTTCTTGTAGATCTGCACCTCATAGTCTGATGGAAGGAATTGGGACTTGATCCTCTCCAACACTCTGCTCCATGAAGAGATCATGCTCTTCCCATTCTTTACTCTTGCACCTTGGGTGTAATTCCACCATGTAAGGGCAGCACCTTTGAGTTTAGTTTTTGTAAACTTCACCCTCTTGTTCTCAGGAACTTCTTTGTATTCAAAATAGTTGTTTAGGGCCTCAATCCACTCCATGACTTCATCAACATTCATCTTGCCACTAAACATGGGAATCTCCATCCGAGCCTCTGAAGAATCCTTGCCAATTACCTTGATGGCCTCAAGGAAATGTTTTTGATCTGTAGGTACCTCTACCTCTTCTTGATATTCTTCTTCCTCCTCCTTTTCTTCTTATACATCAAAACCTTCATCTATCCTCTTCCCTATCCTCAATGCCTTCAACTCTTCTTGGAGTGCTTCCTTGACTCCACTTTTGATCTTTTCTTCCATCTCCTTGAACTTCTTAACCACTTCGGTGGTCATCCCCTTTGGAGGCATATTGCTAGCCTCTCCTTCACTCTCCTCTGCTGACATATACCAGGCCTTACACAACCAACAACAGAATCTTTTATGGCTCTGATACCACTATGATGTAGAGGCACCAAGGACTAAAAGGAAAAACTTCAAGAACTCAATCAAATGACTCAACAAGGCTCACTGTTTTTGACAGAGATCAAATATCTCATGAGAAAAAAGCTTTAACCCAAAAATCATACTTGATCAAGACACAAAATATGAGTAGACTTTAGGGCAGACACTTCAAGGTTCTTAACCCAAACTAGATACTCCATCAAACTCATTGTGCAGGGTCTAAGGACAATAATTTTATTGTACATTCCATGGGACAGTCACAATCCTAACTACTCTGCTTGAAAGACAGTCACAATGTCCCCTTTGTAATGATATTAACTTGAGCAAACTTAATCTATTTTAGATGCTCTTGTGACAAGTCAACAACATATCAACACATAACTAGTACCTTCTTGTGATAAATGTCTTCGGTGAGGACTTGCAGAGTCAGAACAAGGTAGAATGGACTAGTTTCACAGAGGAATTCATCCTATTTCCTATCACAGGACCATTATTAGATCTAGAGCACCTTATGTTAGTGACAATGCCTAGCATTTCACTAATTTTCCACTTCCACAGTCGATTGTTGACCCCTATTTGCTACTGTTCTTCTTTAGGTCCCAACACATGGTTTTGTTGGGTCCTTTACACAACAAACTCAGTCCAACCCATTCCCCTACATCCAAAACCTTCACAAGTCTTTGGACTACCTACAATACAATCCATTTGACTGATCATAAACAGAAAAGATTAGTGGAATGAGAGAAAATACATCAAATTCACTTAGGAAGCCCTAACTCAGGGTTTAAGACAGTTTATGAGAAACCAATGATTTCTTCAACCTAATCTATTGTCAAGCCCCCAATCAATGTTCAAATCAAAGATACTTTGATCTACTATCCATCCAAGGTGCTAATAGACTATGATGATTCCATACAGGGCCAGGTACGGGCTAGGAACAATAAGAAAACACAGGATTTACAGGAGAACTGAAGTTTCTTCATTTTTCTTCACTTCAATATTCATCTACATTCAAAATGAATAGATTCAAGACTTTAAGAAGCCTGTCACAATGACTTGCAGGAGTTGGAGGGTAGTTTGAATCAATGGAAGGTGTAAAACTATTCTCCAACCATCAACTGCCCTGTTTATTAACTTTTGCAACTAATTACCAGTTTGGCAACTGCCCTGTTTAGGACTGCATCAATTGGTTTAGGCTTAACAATGCCTTCAAACATTTTGACAATGTCATTAAACCTTGGATTAGGCACTAGACTCCTTGACTCTGTCCTATATGCCTTAACAAGGCTTACAACATGATAATGTATGACTGCCTATTACACCTTAGAACTACTCCATCATACCATGACAGCAATATGAGCAAATTTGGACATAGTCCTTATTACAATCAAGTAAATGGTCTTCTAGGACCTTATTGAAGCAAGACAACATGAACCATAAACATGAAAACAAGACATATATAATCTCCTTAGTGCTCCTGCACCAACAGAGATCTTAGAACCATGTATAAGCAAGGCTAGACCCAAGATAAACAAAGTGCACGGAGTAGCAGTATTGTTATGGTTTGTTAGTATGACATGACATCATCAAAATATCACACAGAGTGTTTCTACTAGCCAAGCGTCAGATTATATATATGTATATATATATACATATATACATAAATACATATATACATATATACATATATACATATATATACATATATACATACATATATATATACATATATACATATATATATGTATATACATATATATATCTCTATATATACATATATATATATGTAGATATACATATATATATATATATGTAGATATACATATATACATATACATATATATATATGGACTAGGTCCATTTTGCTTACTCACTGAAGGGACGTGTGGTCCATATCATTCTTATTAGTTTTTCATCATCCGCCAGCTAGGTAGAAGCATTAGAGGAAGGTAAACAATAAATCAAGAGAGGAGAAACAAGTTTCTTAGGGTCCTCACATAGGAAGGTGCCACCAGGTCACCAACACCAACGCTATGCCCCTAGGACACTACACACAACAATGAAAATAGAGGAGAGGCAATATAGAAGAATGATGATACAAATAGAAGAAGGGTCACAACAGATGTAGTCTCCCAGTATCCTCGACCTTACAAGATTATCAAGGGTCATCCAAGGAGGCCTAAACAACACATAACACATCATGGGGGAAACACAACATAGAGGTAAAGGGTTAGGAATACTTACCTGTAAAGACAACTGAACTAGTGGTCATCATCGAGTAAGTCATCATCTTCCCAATCTCGAATGCTAGAGGAGAGAGGTTCATAAGGTACCATAGCCCAACTTTTGTTCTTGTCTTTAAGTTGTTCACTGTTAATTTCGTCTTGGTTTGATTCAATGTTAGGTGGAATGTTTTCTTGTTGAGGTACATTTCATTGGGCAAAAGCTTGTCTTCTTCCCCTTCTTTCTCATGCTTGTCTATTTCTTTTTGTCTTGTTGCTTATATTTTTAAAAGTATTATCATGTTTTTCCATAGGTTTTTGCAAGTTAAAGGAGGAAGCACCATGTTCAAATCTCATTTGTCTTGATGAATTATTTTGTTATCAATGACTCACTCCCAATCCTTGTAAGGATAACGGGGGAGGAACCTCAGCATAAGACCATCTCTCCATGGATGAGGTGAGTTATGAAACTTTTCCTTATCCACTTCTATCATACCAATTATTTCATCGTAGTCGTAAAAATCTTGGTTTATTCTTATGTCATTTTGTCCTCTAGGAAGTTCTTCCAATGCGGGTTGTTTATCTCTTGTTGTTTGCATAGGAGGCCCAGCCACTCTAGATATAAGTTTTTATTTGTATCATCTATATTGTAGGAAAGAATGATCTCTACGTGGCTCAGGGTCTCTATTAGGTTGCAACCAAAAGTAATCAAGAGTAAAATTGTTGTCCATTGCCAAAGGTTGATATGTATTACGTCGAATAGTACGCACTTGTCCATGTAAAGGGAATTTTATGCCATTGTGAATAGTTGAGGGAACAACATTCATAGCTTTCAACCATGGGTGTCCTAGTTTTACACAAAAGAGGTTAGATAAAGGGATAACCTCAAATACTTGATCTACGGCTTTATCCGAAGCTATAACTAATAAAGTTATCTTCCCAAAGGTATGCATTAAATCTCCATTATGTGTCTTAATCCTTATATCCGAAGGTTCATACAAATCTTATGTCAAATTATGTGCAAGGATAAACTCTTCTGTTATCACATTAGTCATACAATTAGGATCTATAAGTGTACCATTCACTGGAATGTCCATTATTTTCACAGTAATGTAAAGGGGTCGTTCATTGTCTACAAATGTTTTGTCATGAGGTGTAAATGTAATTTCAGGTTCAGGGCTCCTTCTTTTCAAATAAGGCCTAGGGGGAAGCCTAGCATTATTGTTGCAATTATAAGCCATGTGTATATGTATTCAAATGTATGAAAAATAATATTTTAAAAGATTTTCAATGCTTGTGCAAAGGACAAGTGCAAAACTATGTATGCTTATGATCTAAAAATGCTTGATTTTTCACCTTTTTCACAATTTTTCAATGCAAATGACAAAAAGAAGAGGTGTTGTGAAGAATTTTATGAGGGGTAGAAAATAATAAGCTAAATATAAATCTAATAATGTAACAATATCCTTCACAACATGCCTATAATGCAATTCTAGATATACAATAAGGCCAAATCTAGTGAAAATGCAAGGTTTTCAAACCCTATAAATTAATTTTTGCAAAAAGGACACTATGATGCAACACTACAATTAGAAATAAGTCCTAAATGAGTGTTTGAAAAGGGTAGTAAAATCTAAAACAAGATTTTAACTACAAACCCTAACTAATGCAAAACTAGGTTTTTATGAAAAATACACAATTTCAAGCAATTTTTGACAATATAAGCATGGGAATGCAATACAAATGAATAAAATAAGATGAATTTATGCAATTTAAATCAGATCTAATGAAATAAATTAAATGAAATTAAATTCCATTTAATGCAAATTATGCCAAAATGCAAGCCTAAGATGCCAATTTTTTTAAATTTTTCAAAATTTTCAATTTTTTTGTAAATTTTCAAATGCAATAAGATGAATGAATGCAAATCTAGAGTACAAAACTCAGAAAGGAGTAAAATTCAAATAAACATGGGTTCACCAAAATATTTTATAGGAAAAAGAGGGGGATGTGAATACAAGGGTTAAATCCTTCTTTCTCAACAAATATTCAAGGACATATCAATAGAGTTGAATCACACTTTTACAAGAGGATTCACCTACAGGTTAGGCTGTCACTTGGAATGATGTGGAAATTTAGATATTGTCAATTAATGTATCAATTTAATGCTCAAATACCCTTAAAACCCTAATTATGTAAAATAGTAAGCAAATTGATGAATTACGACAAATGCTTGCAAACTAAGGTAGTAGGTAGAGATTAACAACTGACCATTTTTTGAAGTTTAGGATGTGGAATGCTTGGGGACATTGGCACTAACACCCCTATCCAAGGTAGTGTTTTCTTTATGGAATCTTGATTTCCTTTCGACAATAATGTTCACTACATTTTCTTTTTTTGTCCGTGAGATGCGGAGGACACTGGCACTAGTGCCGAAGTCCAAGGCAAGGTGATTTTTAGGATGCCAGAAGCTCTTCAGATGCTGATTGTCACTGTCACAATTGTTTTTGTGTTTTCAACATTGGAGGACACTGACATGAGTGCCTGAGTCCAAGCAGTCCTTTTCTTCAGGGATCTGGAATCTGCACACTATCTTACTATTCCCTGCAACTCCACTCCGTCAAGATGCGACACCTCTAACCTACAATCAAAAGGAGAGTGGTAGGGGGTTGTGTTGTTTAGAGGCTTGCATCAGTCAAGCCCCAGAGAGATATTTAAATATTCTAAACATCGTTGTCAGATAGAGAGTGTGTATCCCGATGGGATAGAGGCAAAAACAAATTGATAAATGATTCAAACACAAATAGATATCACCTCAAAGGTGCAGATCTCACATAGATAAAGGCTCTTCAACACATGAGAAGATGAAGCTAAATCTGCAACCACAAACACAATAACAATGCTCTGCTCTACAACAATGAATATCTTTAATGCTCTAAACTCCTAAGTTTACCAAAAGTTCATAATCATCTTCTAGTTTGCAAATGAAACACTAAACATGCTTATATATGCAACTACACACATTCTCACTAAGAATTTCATAATTCAAATATAAGATGTCAGTATGGGACCTAATTAACGGTCACCAAACTGACATTCAAATTTGGGACTGACCTAAAATGGGGCGGGACTAGGGCGCTAGTGCCCAAGTCCACCCTCCTAATTTAGGTTAGGATCTATTTAAATAGCACCCCCTAGGTCCTATTTGTCATAACACTTAGGGGTTTCTCATTGGGATTCAAGATTTGTTGCAAATATGTGCTTGATATGTTGTCATTGATGTCAACATATCCTTCTGTCAGAAACAGTGAAGACAGTGCAGAGGAATGATTAGTATTTCTAGGAAAGTGAAGATCAGAGCTCGTGGATTAAAGGGTTTTTATAGGGTTGCCTAGTGTTGCTCTAGTTAAGATTTGAAAGGTCCACATGAAGATTTGGCGAAGTTATGACCCTATGAGTAGAATAGGTTTTTACAGTTGTTTTGTTGTGACAAAGTGGCAAGAAGTTGGTCCAAATTGGTTCGGTATGAGAATATTGTGATCTACGGATCTAGAGGCATGTCAGGGATGTTGGTGTGTTCCCTCAACTCGAGTGGTTAATGCTTTGGAGATCGGAAAGTAATCTTTCTAGTTTGACAGTCATGGCAGTGTGTGTTCTTGAGGTTCAGTATGAAGATGCAAGTGATTCTAGTGATACAAAGTGGTGTGGTTATTCCTGTTGACTTAATTGTGCTTGTGGTGGTCTTTGGATCATGTGGCTATTGTGTTGGTGGTCCGCATTAACAAAGGAGCTCGTGATTGAAGGTTTTCTCTTGTCTGTTGTTGTTCTTCCCAATCCTGGCTAACTGGATGTTCCCAGTGTGTTGTAAATGATCTAAAAATCATTTTATGAAGCATGGTGTGTTAATGGAGTAAGATTCAAGTCTCAACTATGATTGGCCAACAGTGTAAAGATCCGCATTAAGTTTAGCTAACCTTGTTGATCATTCGAAGATGGATAAAGTATATTAATACTTGTTGAAGAGTTGTCGATGTTGGGAATTAAGGTGTCTCAACCTTGGTAATTCCTTGCATTTATTATTTTTGCATTTATTAATTAATTGCCTATGTTGTAAATATTTGTAAATTTCATATTGTCATATTGTGGGATGTGGCACGGTGATGTGTCGATCCTACATGGAATATGACAACTTGTAATTTTGTCCTCACATGAGGAGATAGGCATCCCACTTTGTAGTAGGAGCATTTTGCCATGTGTCGGCATCTTCCATGTTGTGTAAGGGAATATTGACCGAAACGGTTATGACAGATTCCTATGATAGAATCTATGACATGTAAGAGTCAGAAATAGAAGTTTGTAAGATAGGTAAGGACATGTGTCATGAAGCATCTTTGAATAAGGCATATTTGGATGCCCCAAGGTGGACTATGACATGTTGTAAGAGAATATGCTATTTATAGCATGTGTATGACAGATTCTCTTATAGATGTAAGTTGTAACTACTATGACAGATTCTATGACGGTCGTAAGTGTCGTAAGAGCATTTGTCATAGCCCATTTTGGCAATAGGCGACCTCTTTGGGATGGGAGCTGTGGACAAGTGTTAGGCACATTCTAAAATGTTGACCAAGTGTCCTTAGGCGTGGGTTCTGGTCCATGAAACCATGTTGGATGCCCATCCCAAGATAGGTCCAATATTGCCTTGTATTTTCTATATAAACAGGTGCTTGGAGATGGAGTTTGTATCACAGGTTTACAGGTACTGTTATGCTGTTGGATTGACTCCAGACATAAGTGTCAAAGACCATTGAAGCTTGCATTGCAAGTGTATTGTAAACAACTTTCAAATTTGTTAATACATTGTGTAGGTTTCTGAGTGTGGGGTTTTTCACCCGATAAGCGTTTTCCCCTCCGTATATCTTTGTCTCTCTTCTTCTGTCTTCTTTTGGGTTCTTGTGTATTTTTGTAATAACTCTATTAGATGTTGCATGTTACTGTAGTGATAAGGATTAAATTGAATTTGTATAGCTCTCCCCTCATTAGATTAGTGTAGGAAGCAATTTCTGTACACCTAGCTTCTTTTCAGTCAAAGATCATCCTTGTCCAAAATAGATTAAATCTGAATAAAGGATCAAAAGAATAATAGAGAAGAAAAGGAATGAGAGTAGTATAGAGTGTTAAGATAGTAAAGAAGAATCTAGGGCAAAGAAGAAGTTTTTGAGCATTCATTGAAACTGAACCAGACATGAAGTAGATGCTATTTCTCAATTAATTTATTCTGTTCTAAATTAATTTTGTAGGCAGTGAGCCTCCTCTTTTGAGTAGTGAGCTTTGGGCAGTGAGCCCGAAGCCATGTGCCTTCTATTTTTCTAAAGTACTTTTAATAGGGTACAAATCTTTGTGGGTTAACCCCCACTGTGGTTTTTCCCTTAACCGGGTTTCCACGTCAAAATCTTGGTGTCAAGTGTGTTGATTATGTTTCTGCTCTTATGTTGTTGATCTATGTTTTAATGTTTACATCACTAATCTGGTAGTAAGATAATAAAGAAGGTTAAAAGCAGAAAAAGATTAAATTGTGTGACAACTGATTCACCCCCCCTCTCAGTTGTCTAGTCTAAATCCAACAATTGGTATCAGAGCTAGATCCTCTTTTAAAAGCCTGACCGCTTGAGGAGATCTAGGATGTTGACCTACAAGAAGGATAGTCTGAGATTTGATGGACCAAATTATTCTATTTGGAAGAATCGCATGGAGTACCATTTACAATGCATGGGCGATGCCTATTGGGTGATAACCAGTGTTAAGTATAAACCTCTGGAGAAAGGTCCTTCAACTCCAGATCAAGTCAAAGATGCTAAAAATAACCTTCGAGATAAAGAAGCCTTGTTGAGTGGCCTGACTGATTCTGAGATGACAAATGTCTTTGGTCTAAAAACTGCTTATGAAATCTAGAAAAAGTTGGAATATCTATATGAAGGTGATAAGTATGTCAAATGTGTGAAGCTGTAAAGTCTACAAGGAAAATTTGAAACTATGAAGATGAGTGAAGATGAAAACATCACAATCTACATGCAAAAGATAAATGAACTTGTGTGTGGTATCAGGTGTGTTGGTGGAACTTTGGAAGAATCAGAGATTGTATCAAAAGTACTCAGATCTTTACCTGATTCTTACAAACATAAGGTTGCTTCTATAGAGGAGATCAAGACTGTCTCAGATGTTACAAGAGATCATCTAGTTAGCAAAATTTTAGCTTTTGAATTAAGTGAGTTTGGTGATTCTCTTCCCAAATATGAATTTGCATTTAAGGCCAGTGTATATGGAAAACAAAGATATGATCCAAGTGAAATCTCTTCTGCAAGATCTAACCAATTAATGAAGACAAGGAAGGATCCTGAAGATATTGAACTTGAAACTGCTGATCTTGAAGCTCTTCTCGCCAAAAGATTACCAAGAGGATCTGGTAAGTATGAAGGAAAATTGCCACTCAAATGTTTTGCTTGTAATAAGATTGGTCATTTTGCCTCAAGATGTCTAGAAAGGTTTTCAAAACCAAACCCTAACAGATATCAAAATTAGAACAAATGTTACTATGTCCAAGAAACTGGTGAAGAAGGAGTCATAGATGATGAATCTGATCATGGAGGTTCCCCTGAAAATGATTGGGTGTTCATTGCCATTAAAGAAGAAGATCTGGTGTCTACTGAATCTGCTAGCTATGCAAATATGGAAAGTGTCTTGGCTACTCAGGTTGTTGAGAAAGATGAATGGGTGATTGATAGTGGATGTTCTCATCATATGACTGGAGACAAGAGTAAGTTTGTGAATTTTGAAAATTATGAAGGTGGGCTTGTGAAATTTGGAGATAACTCAGCTGGTAGAATCTGTGGCAGAGGATCCATCTCTTTTGATGGTAAGAATAACACAAATGATGTTCTGTATGTGGAAGGACTAAAACATAACTTCTCAGTGTTGGACAATTGGTTGATAAAGGTTATGATCTTCGATTCAAAGATGGAAAGTGCAGAATCTTGGAAATTTCTGGAACTAAAATTGCATCCAGTACTCAAACTAGAGATAACATTTTTCATTTAAGTAGCTCTGGCAAAAGATGGTTGATTGCTCAGATAGATCAAAGTTGGTTACGGCATAGGAGGATATGTCATGTGAATTTTGATAATATTGTCAAAATAAGTACCACTCAGGCTGTGAGAGATCTTCCAAAACTTGTGAAACCTAATAGCATGTGTAGAGAATGTCAATTAGGGAAACATAGCAAGATTTCATTCAAAAGTAAGGAACAAGTCTCAAATGGATGATTGGAACTGGTACATACTAATCTCTGTGGTCCTGCTAGAATTAGGAGTGTGCAAGGAGATAGATATTTCATGTTGCTGATAGATGACTACTCTAGGATGATATGGGTAACCTTCCTAAAAGAAAAATTAGAAGCTCTTGAAAAATTCAAGGTGTTCAAAGTGATGGTGGAAAATAAAATTGGTGAAAAATTGCAATGTCTAAGATCCGACAGAGGTGGAGAATTTACTTCCCATGAGTTTGATGCTTTTTGTGAAAAGCATGGCATAAAAAGATAATGATTTGCTCCTAGGACTCCCCAACAAAATGGAGTTGTGGAAAGAAAGAACCTGACCATTCAAGAAGCTGCCAGGACCATGATGATGGAAACAAATGTTCCTCAAGCTTATTGGAGAGAAATTAGAAGTACTGATATCTACACTCTTAACCGGGTGCAAATTAGAAGTAATTCTGGTAAGACCCCTTATGAACTATGGTTTGGTCATCCTCCTACTATGAGATATTTTAGAGTTTTTGGTAGTAAATGCTATATCAAAGGAGATGAGGATTTAGGCAAATTTGATACAAGAAGTGATGAGGGAATATTTTTGGGATACCCTACTCAAAGTAAAGCTTACCGGTGCTTTAATAAGAGGTTGAAAAAGATTGTTGAAAGTGCTAATGTTAGAGTTGATGAGAACAACGAAGGACATTCTAGGTTCTGCAGATATGATTCAGATGATCAAACTGAGAGTCAAAATCAAGGAAGGTTAGTTCAAACTCTGATGCAGACTGATCTAAAAACTCTAGAGACTCAAGAAATTAATATAGAAGTTGAGGAACAAGCTCAAGAAACATTAGATCAAGCAATTCCCAAAACCCCTAGGTATGTAAGAATGAATCATCCTAAAGATCAAATCATAGGGGATAGAAACAAAGGTGTTTGAACTAGGAGAAGAGTTGCTAAAGATCAAGAAGAGATTTGTTTAATTTCAAGGATTGAACCTAAAACAGTTGGTGAAGCCTACACTGATGAAAATTGGGTAAAAGCAATGGAAGAAGAATTAATGCAAATTGAAAAGAATCACACTTGGGATCTTATTCCTAGGCCAGAGGACAAAAAAGTAATTGGAACCAAATGGGTCTTCCAAAATAAACTAAATGAAGATGGTGAAGTTGTAAGAAACAAAGCAAGGTTGGTATGAAAAGGCTACTCTCAAGTAGAAGGAATTGATTTTGAAGAAACTTTTTCTCCAGTGGAAAGAATAGAGACAGTTAGATTGTTTCTTGCATTTGCTTCTTTCAAATATTTTAAAGTGTATCATATGGATGTCAAATCAACATTCCTAAATGGAGATTTAGAGGAAGAAGTCTACATTGAGCAACTGAAAGGATTTCAATTGTCTGATCAGGGTGACATGGTTTGTAGACTAAGAAAAGCATTTTATGGACTCAAGCAAGCTCCAAGAGCCTGGTATGCAAGATTGGATAAATATTTGCTCAAGATAGGTTTTAGCAAAGGTACTACTAATAGTAATCTTTACTTCAAGATTAATCATGAGGACATCCTGATTGTTGAAGTCTTTGTTGATGATATCATTTTTGGTGGAAATGAATGTATGTGCAAAACATTTGTTGACCAAATGAAAAGTGAATTTGAAATGTCTATGTTTGGAGAAATGAATTTCTTCCTAGGTCTGCAAATTGTTTAGTCAGACAATGGTATCTTTATATCTCAGTCCAAGTATGTGAAAGAATTACTGAAGAAGTTTGGAATGGAAGATTCAAAACTAGCAGGCACACCTATGGAAACTGGATGCAAGTTAATTAAAGATGATAATTCACCCAAGGCAAATTAGAAAAGGTCTAGATCAATAATTGGAGGACTGCTCTATCTGACCCAGACCACACTTGACATCATGAACGCCATTGGACTTGTTGCTAGATTTCAATCTAATCCAAAAGAATTCCACGTTGTGGCAGTCGAAAGAATTTTTAGATATCTCAAGGGGACAACTGATTATGGATTATGGTATCAAAAAGACAATGACTTTACTCTTCATGCATACATAGATGCTGATTGGGTAGGAGATGTGGATGACAGAAAAAGTACTAGTGGTGGTGCCTTTTTCTTGGAAAAGAGATTGGTCTCTTAGATAAGCAAAAAGAAAGAGGCAATATCTCTGTCTACTGCAGAAGAAGAATATATAGCAGTAGCAAACAATTGTACTTAGGTTCTATGGATGAAGCAAATGCTGAAGGACATCACAGTTGTGTTTGAGGAACCAATCACAATCTTTTGTGATAATTCTAGTGCAATAAGTATCTTAAAGAATCTAGTGTTGCATTCAAAGACAAAGCATATATCTATCAAATTTCACTTCTTGAGAGAGAAGCTAAATGAGAATGAAGTTAAGTTGGAGTTTGTGTCATCCAAAGATCAAATTGCAGATATCTTCACTAAGCCTCTTCCCAAAGATACCTTTGAATATCTCAGAGAGAAGTTAGGGGTCATTACCCCTCCAAATTAGAACTAAGATGCACTAAGGTGCATCAATCCGGTGGAATTCTCAGTCATATCTTGAGATCTGGATTGATGTTGAGAGAATACTACTCTAGGGAGTAGTCAGTATGTAAACATTGGAGATTAGTGTAAAATAAAAAGGGGAAGAAATGATTGAAAATATGCACCCTTTGCCATTGATGTCAAAGGGGGAGAGAAGTCATGTGAAAAACTTGGAAGTAAGTAGTTGCTAGTGAAAGGGGGAGTAGTGAAGAAAGTGGTTGCAGGTGTGACAAGAGAAAGGGGGAGAAGTTCTTGTCTTCATGGCTAAATCAATTTTTCACATTATATGTTGCCATCAATGACAAAGGGGGAGATTGTTGCAAATATGTGCTTGATATGTTGTCATTGATGTCAACATATCATTTTGTGAGAAACAGTGAAGACAGTGCAGAGGAATGATCAGTATTTCCAGTAAAGTGAAGATCAGAGTTCGTGGATTAAAGGGTTTTTATAGGGTTGCCTAGTATTGCTCCAGTTAAGATTTGAAAGGTCTGCATGAAGATTTGGTGAAGTTATAGCCCTTTGAGTAGAATAGGTTTCTACAGCTATTTTGTTGTGACAGAGTGGCAAGAAGTTGGTCCAGATTGGTCCGGTATGAGAATATTGTGATCTGCGGATCTAGAGGCATGTCAGGGATGTTGGTGTGTTCCCTCAACTCGAGTGGTTAATGGTTTGGAGATCTAGAAGCAGTCTTTCTAGTTTGACAGTCATGGCAGTGTGTGTTCTTGAGGTTCAATATGAAGATGCGAGTGATTCTAGTGATACGAAGTGGTGTGGTTATTCTTGTTGACTTAATTGTGCTTGTGGTGGTCTCTAGATTGTGTGGCTATTGTGTTGGTGGTCTGCATTGACAAAGGAGCTCATGATTAAAGGTTTTCTCTTGGTTGTTGCTATTCTTCCCAGTCCTGGCCAACTGGATGTTCCTAGCGTGTTGTAAATGATCTAAAAATCATTTCATGAAGCATGGTGTGTTAATGGAGGAAGATTCAAGTCTTAGCTATGATTGACCGACAGTGTAAAGATCTGCGTTAAGTTTGGCCGACCTTGTTGCTCATTCCAAGATGGATAAAGTATATTAATACTTGTTGAAGAGTTGTCAAAGATCATCCTTGTACAAAATAGATTAAATCTGAATAAAGGATCAGAAGTAGAGTAGAGAAGAAAAGGAGTGAGATCAGTATAGAGTGTGAAGATAGGAAAGAAGAATCTGGGGCAAAGCAGAAGTTTTTGAGTATTCATTGAAACTGAACCAGGCATGAAGTAGATGTTATTTCTCAGTTAATTCATTCTATTCTAAATTAATTTTGTAGGCAGTGAGCCTCCTCTTTTGAGCAATGAGATCTGGGTAGTGAGCTTGAAGGCATGCACCTTCTATTTTTCTAAAGTACTTTTAACAGGGTACAAATCTTTGTGGGTTAACCCCCACCGTCAAAATCTTGGTGTCAAGTGTGTTGATTATGTTTCTACTCATATGTTGTTGATCTATGCTTTAATGTTTACATCACTAATCTGGTAGTAAGATAATAAAGAAGGTTAAAAGCAAAAAAAGATTAAATTATGTGACAACTGATTCACCCCCCCTCTCAGTTGTCTGGTCTAAATCTAGCAAGATTATCATGCAAGATGCTTATAATGCATTCTAAAGGACCCAGGAGCTAAACCTTAAGAGGGAAAAGTCCCAGGGAGACATATTCCAACATAACAACAACTATTCCAAATATGGAGTTTAAGACCTTCAAATACAGTATTGAAATTTCCTTAAATCTAAAAATAAATAGAATAAACAACTTAGTCTTTTCTTATTAGAGTAAACATAGTTCAAAGTTAAGAATAATCAAGGTCATATCTTGAAGAAGTAAGAACATACATAAAGAAGGTGTGATACTTGTAGACTGATACTCACAAAAGTATAACTTCTAAAATTTCAAAATACTGCAAGTACCAATCCGATCTGATTTCGTTATTCATAATTAGGTTATTATAAACAACTTATACTTTGTAATTGAAAGTGTAGATAAAAAAATAGGAAGCAACTAGTTATGGTGTTGTCTAGAGTGGACATCTAGAATTTGATAGTTCATTCAAGGCATGCAACTATCTATATTAAGAGGAAGTCATTTATAGATTACAAAGATTGCATAAAATGTTGTTAAAATGGGTTAGTTATTTAAACCTTTAAAAGCAAATTCAATTGACGGGTGTAAATCTCATTCCTTGATAGACTAACTCACAAACTATTTGAAAGAATACTTAACAAGAAGATTCCTTATGGAATTGCATCAAGTGCAGGAAAATCAAGAAAGATCACATGACTTGCTCAAGAACATGGTCATCCATAATTCCATTTTTCCAAACATGATACAAATTGGCATGTCAACTATCTAGTTTACTTCAAAAACCACATCTTTTACTACAAAAATTTTGAACCTAGTTTACATAGTCTAAAATTCCATGCTTATGAGTTTACATACTTTTTATTCTAGGCTCTCTATGGTTTGAGATGTTAAGACACTCATGTTTCCTATCATATCTACAAACAAAAATTCAAACAAGTTTTATCACAACCTAAGATATTTACAAACAAGTCATTTCTATCCAACAAGCTCACTCAAGGAGATCTAACTACCTTATAAAGCATAGCTAGCCACTCACATAAAGAAAACAAACAATATGTTCATTTTGTCTAACATGCCTACCCGCATGACACATCTAAACATTTGTCATTCTATGATGAAAAACAAGCATCCCATACTACTTTTTATCATCATTGGCAAGTCAAAAACACTAAACAAAAGAAGAGTTTCAACATTAAGATTCAAGAAAATATATCAACACTAAATATTAAGTGTTTTCCAACAATAAATTTTAACAAGATCATCATGAGGATCTTTAATACAAATTCATAAGAAATGTTTTATCAGAAATAAGCATATAAGATTATTAAGATGATCATCATTATAAAAGGTATATAGTTCACCAAGGATCAACGTTAAAGATACGAAAGTCAACAAGTTTTTAGTACTAAATCACAAAAGATCATTAACACAAAAATAAGATGTTAAATCTTGATTACAACACTAAACCAAGAAGACCATATGTCAAGTAGATCAACACAATCTTGATACTAATTCATAGAAGATCAAAAATTAGGAAATATTTAATCAAAGATGGTCAAATACTAGTTCAAAAAGGGTTGAAAGTCAAATGGATCATCATAATTTTCAACAGTACGTCAAGAAGGTCAAAAGTCATTGATGACCAAAAAACAATCAGATCAATATGATGTCAACATCAAATTCACGAAGTTCAATAGTAAATACATCAACATGATTTTTTCAACACTAAATTACTGAAGATCAAGTCAACATTAAGTCTTCATCGATACCAAGGAAAAGATGATCAATCTTAATTTGTAAGAACTTCAACTATACCACAATTATTTAGGATTGGATTTTAAATGCATAAAAACATGCTATCACAAAACTACATAGTCTTAGGTGCTCAAGATACCTATCAAGTTTCCATACGTAAGAAAACAATGCTTAGTAAGAACATATGACATTCAAGATTAGGAGAGTCAAATCTCAAAAATATAGTCACAATCATTTCAAGAGGAAGGAAAGGTCAAAGCAAAATTCCATTTCGAAGAATGAGCCAAGTAATTCCTTCTTTTAACAAACACACGAGCAATCATTTCCTTAAATTGCATAATTCACATTAGGTATGATTACACATAGTGCATCACCCACATACAGTATGAGTACTATAATCACATAAAGTTCATTATTTCCACAAGGTAAGAATACGATCTCAAGAATATCACTTACTCAAAAAACATTAATGTACATTATGTGTGTAATCACTACTCAAGTGCATTTCTCACACGAAATTACAAGATATTCATTATTCAAGTACTTCTCATAATAGCTAATATTCAAGTGCATCACTTAAAATGAAAATTTTCCTCATGCAAGTATGAATACAATTATAAGAAAAGTGCATCATTCTCAAAAAGTATAATGACAACATTATACAAAGTAAGATAAGTATACCATTCAATCAAGGTAATAATTTTTTATATAACCCACTCATAAAATATTGTACATAATTTCTACTCAATTTATTTTATTTCGAATCAATGTTCCAAGGTATACAAAAGCTAGAATATATAATTTTATAAGCCCATTATAGATAACCTTATCCTTTTATCCTTGATCCGGTCCCGATTCACTATCAGACGAAAGACTCCCTATCAAACAAGGGAAACTCCTCAAGTTTTTCTTCTCCATCAGAGTCTATCAACACATACTTCAAAGAAGGGTGCACCCGTTTGTACTCTTCTATTATTTCCTTGCTAATAATTGGCGTACTTTGCCCACATCCAAATGGCATGTCCTATTTCGCTAACGGTTTAACCATCTTGGTTTTTCTTTCCCCCTTAGTCATCTTCTACTTACCCTTATTAGCTTTGACTCGATTTAAGGTAGTTGCTATAGTTTCTAAATCTAATATCCATATTTCCTCATGTGGAGGTACCTCTGTTGGTTGAGTCTCTTTCTTTACTACACATCTACTTATATCATTTCCTCTTGATTTCTTTGCCCCTTTCCAAGCTCTAAAATCTTCCATGTCGGCCCCTCACAAGTGAGTCCTACAAAAGGAAAACGTAACTTAAGTGTCAAAAATGAGAATCAGGAGCTTTTCAAACATCTAAACTTCTACTTGGTTCCACACTGAACCATCTAGAATAGATAGATACCTACTTATCTAGGGAAACTTTGACCCAAAACTAGCCTGTCTTCAAAACACTCTATACACTTGTACTATCAAGCCATCAGAAAGCTTTACATGATTATAATGCAACCTTAAGCGTAGAAGTGTCTAGGCCCTAGTGTTGAACTTGGTACACTATGATACCATATGTAAGACCCCATTTGGATAGATATTAAATAATAATTAAATAAACTGACTTGTCCAATAAAAAACCAAAACAATTTTATTTTATATACAATGATATAATCCTCAAAAGGTTTTTATACATGCCTTCACATTAGGAACTATTTCCTTTACAACAAGACCATAGGTTGAATTTAATCTTCGACAAGGAATATACAATGTTTAGGTCGATTATCAACTTTTGACAATGAAAATACAATGTTTATACTTGTCTCAATTCTTCCTCGCACAATGTTCATAAAAGAGAGCATCATCCGAGTGTTTTTTCTGCCTAACCACGAAGCTTTCGCTTCACCAGTTTCCTTTGATAGAAGAAATCTTGAGCATACATGAAGGGCCTAGCAAACTGAAACCGACTAGAGTAATGGGATCTAGTGCAGCATGATATATCTATCATCTCTATATCATGTGTCAAATGCATATACTGATCTAATATCATGATACAACAAAGAGAAATATAACATCAAATAATATCTATTACTAATTTGACTAACAAGCTTTGGCCAAAGCATCTTTTTCGGCCATGTTCGGTAGATGGATTGCAAATAGGAATCCACCCTTCTTTGTTGGCCCATATTCGGCACCCTTCCAAAACTAAGTCTATTTCATTTAAATATCAATTTAAAAGAAACATATCACTCTTGAAGAGAATGTTTTATAAACTCTTATTAAAAGATGTTAACAAATTTTTAACACAGGAATTCATTTAAATAAATAAATAAATGACTTGGCTATAAGATGAATCATATTTTCACTTAATTTAAATTACTAAAAAAATAGACTAACATTTATTTAATTTTAAAATACTAAAAAAACATTAAGCAGATTTTTTTTGAAAGAATAATGACTCCATTATAATAATTCCATTATTTTCACTTAATATTACAAAAAAATCATAAAGCACATTTTTGTAAAAAAAAGAATAAAGGCATCCTTTTGTTTTAAAAATAAAAGAATAAGACAAATTATCTCTCTTTCCTAACCGTACGGCCTTAAATAGGAGGCTAAATTATAATTATATTTATATTCTAATATACTTCTATTTCCTTTTGCAGACATTTATGAATTTTTATAACTTAAAGAGAATTTAGAAACTTACTAAAAGAAAGTAATGTTAAGGCATATCAAATAGAAAGCTGTCGTATGACCACTATTACATAGGTTCTTATTAAAATTAAAAATCTCCATGTATTTTGTAATTCACAGGTGGTACAGCCTCTATGTAATGCTATGCAAAATATAGAATATCTTATAATAAAAAGCTCTATATGATATCTTATAATGAAATGCTCTGCAATATATATTATATCTTATTGATTTTATTCTTTCTCTCAAGGAATGAGTGAATATAAATGGCATTGTTGGTTCCAGGAAGAACAAAAGTTAGAAGGATTGAAAAGAATGACCACAGTGCTAGAAAAATGGAATCATTTGTTATTGTAAATAAAAATCTATGATGGCGGATGTATGGAAAATGAGATAAATATATAACAAAAAAAAATTAGTTCTAGCTTTGATTTGAATTCAGGGAGGAGAAAAAAATATAGGCACAATCAAGGAAGACCATGCATGAAAGATATTGTTTCGGACAGTTTTATGATTTGCAGGTTGGTAGATAAGGTAACTAAATATTAACCCTTGAATTAAGGAAGATAAATAATTTCTTCCTGGAGCCATATGACTAGGAAGAATATTATATATATATATATATATATATATATATATATATATATATATATATATATATATAAAGTTAGATTTATTTTTAAAAGTTATATATATATATATATATATATATATATATATATATATATATATATATATATATATATAATACAGGCACAATCAAGGAAGACCATGCATGAATGATATTGTTTCAGATAGTTTTATGATTTGTAGGTTGGTAGATAAGGTGCCTGAATATTAACCCTTGAATTAAGGAAGATAAATATTTTTTTCCTGAAGCCATATGACTAGGAAGAATATTATATATATATATAAAGTTAGATTTATTTTAAAAAGTTATAAAAACAAATATATATATATATATATGAATGCGAGTGAAAGAGAGCACAGTGAGAGGCACAGAGGCCTTCCAAGGTCACAACCACAAGTGGGGTTTCACTCCTCCAAAGCTTATATTGTTTCACTCATTGCAAGAAGAAAAGATTAAAATAAAAACTATCATGCTTGAGAGAGATAGAGAGAAACTGAATATCTTTGGTGTTGGGAAATTAAATTAAGGCTAAGAGTATGAGGATGATCAGTAGAATGTAACTTTACTTGCAAATTAATAACACCAGAGGAATAGATTACTGAGAGGAGGAAGATATTGTTGCAAGAAGGCAAAACTATTTATGTCTAAAAAGATTTTAATGACTTCTTATTCCATCCAGGGATATGGTGCAAGAACAAAAAGTCTCAACACTCTCACAATTCGAACTCACAATTCACACAAGCAGATATCCTTACTGCTCACCAAATTAAACTTAGACCAAATACAAATTACAACACAAATGCAACTAAAGATCTTTATTGACATTCATATCAAAAAACATACTACAAAAATCTGCCATACAATTAAAAAGTCTGGCCTTCAATGGCCTCTCTCCCTACACAAAATCTCTTTTCATTGGCTCTCATCCACTGTACACTCTCTCTGCAAATGGTGCTCCTTTCCTTTATTTATCTAGAATGCTTCTTCACTAGAGGTTTTTAAGTGGCAAATATTCACCAATTGGCGAATATCGCAGATTGACCAAGTTAGAATTGGTGAATAAATCACATCCAACAGGGTGGTCAAATCGTCTGGATTTTACGTATTATCAGTCGAATGCATATCTATTCACCATCGATTTATTTTATGAGAATCAACTTAGTAAGATTTTGCCATAACAAACTACATGTTTCAAATGGGCCAACTAATATTTTCACCTGGAATTTTAGAAGCAAGTACTAAATCACCTATATATTCACCAATACTATTAAAACAACATTGTGTATCGGGACACGTTTCACCAACTCCATTAAATGGTCATTGCGTGTGAGGACCCATTTCGCCAACCCCATTACATGGTCACTGCACGTGAGGACCCATTTCACCAATTAAAATTTACAAGTAGTTGATTATGAGGGGCCATTTCACCAATTTCCATGACACCTCCATGCTAATCGTAGGGCCATATTTTCCTTGGAAATTACAATGTATGTAGTTCGTCGAGGTTTGATTCACCGACACTTAAACGTATTCCTTATATAATCACGCAGGATTCACCAAATCTTTTTAATATACCATATAGAATTCCCGTGGAATTTGCCAAATATGGATTGATATAAATACAATCGAAACTCTGATTTATTCTTACACATTTTGTTCAGTTCTGAACTTGTGAGCTCTCAATTCAAATTTTGG
The DNA here is from genome assembly GCA_027924645.1 of Cunninghamia lanceolata. Lineage (NCBI taxonomy): Eukaryota > Viridiplantae > Streptophyta > Pinopsida > Cupressales > Cupressaceae > Cunninghamia > Cunninghamia lanceolata. Next base: position 3,849,046 of record BSBN01000659.1, on the reverse strand, counting down.
AAGTTGGAGTTGGCACCTTGAAGTTGATCGTAGGTAAAGTTACAAACTTACAACACATGCATTCCTGCATTAATGAATAGCAAGTTAGTGAAAACATAAACTTAAAGGTGAGTAATCATTTCTTCATAGTATTAGTGTTTTAGGATTTCTTTATCTCTCTTCCATTCTTGATTCAATCTTAAAGAAGATATTTAGTAGGGAATGTGATCTATATTCTATGAGTATGTCCTTAAACAAGAAGACATTTTTTCTAGCTTTTATTCGAAGTGGGAGATCAAGATGTCGAGCCACAAGTGCAACAAGGGTAAGAATCCTCAGGGTGGTGAAGGGACTGGGAGGTCATAAAAATGCCGATAAAGTAGAGTTAGTATATAGTCTTACTTTGGAACTGGCAATCTTTCTGATCCATCAAATCAAGATGGAGCTACACCATCAACTCTTGCACCAAATAATAATGAAGAAGCCATTCGCAATACCTCACCACCACCAGAAGGTGGGATTGCCATTGAGTCAAATGAGGATGGAAGTACCGTAAAAGATGTTCCAATGGATACCTTGGTTAGCTAGAATGAGGATGGCAATACCGTAGAAGATGTTCCAAGGGATACCCTAGTTAGCCAGAATGAGGATGGCAATACTGCAAAAGATGTTCCAAGGGATACCCTGGTTAGCTAGATTGAGGATGGCAATACCGCAGAAGATGTTCCAAGGGAAACCATGGTTAGCCAGAATGAGGATGGAAATACCACAGAAGATGTTCCAAGGGATACCCCGGTTAGCCAGATTGAGATAATTGACTTGGATGAAAAAGAAAATGCTGGCACTGTAGATGATGTTGGCAAGAAGAAAAGAAAAGGCAAATCAAAAGATTCAAAAGACAAATCAAAAGATTCAAAACTGGGGCGCGAGTGGGAAATGTCAAGGAATTTTTAGCTTGATTGGGTATCAAAGTACCCATTCATTGAACTAGTGGAGAAAGCAAATAAAGATGAACAACCAACATAATGCAAGTGTATGATTTGTAGTTGAAAATGTAAAAGAGACAAGAAATTGTAGCTAAAGCTTGACACTATAGAAAAGCATATAGGTAAATTTTATGAAAAACAAATCATAGACGGAAAGGAAACATCAGTAGTAAGATGGAAATCAAAGTAAGAATGTCTTCACATGAAGTATGCCGTGGAATATGATGAGCATAAGAAAAGAATGATGAAGCTTGCTGCAAGTGGAGGTACAATGAAGGCTCAACTTGGAAAAGCAATGGAAGGAGTACAACTGGCAAAAATTGTTCAGATGAGTGTTGTTTTTCATATTTTGTCTAGAAGGCATCCTATGATAGACTACCCAGAGTATAGTAATTTATTATCTTTTTTGAGTGTTCCTCACTATCCTAGCACACATTGGTCAATAAACACTGGATGGGAATGGGTAAACTGTCTCGCTACCGTAGAAAAGAAAGATTTAAAGGAGAATGTAAAAGAGTCAAACTTCATTGCATTATCTTTAGATGAAGTTACTGTGGTAGATAATACTTCTTGGGTCTGTGTGCATGTGTATACTATAAAAGAACATGTCCACTGAGGTCATCTACTCTGTGTTCATAAAATGAAGGGCAGTTCAACATCACAAAATCTATTTGAACTAGTTAAGAAGTCTTTGAATGAAATTGCAGGTATGGATGACTTGATAATTGCCAAAAAGTTGGTGTGTGTAGGAGCTGATGGAGCTGCAGTAATGCAAGGTCAGAGGACCGGTCTTTGCACAAAATTACAAACTACTTGTGCACCATACATGCTTTCCATTCACTGCATGGCCCATAGAATGAATTTAGCATTTAAAATTGTAAGAAAGTTTCCTACAATATCAAAAGTTGAAAATCTAGTCCACGAGCTCCACGCATACTTTTCCCAAAATCCCAAACGTTTTGCAGAATTTCAAAATTTTGCTGAGGGAATAACAGTAGGAAACAAGCTTCTTAAGGATGTTGATACCAGATGGATCTCCTTACATGGACCAACGCAACGAGTTTTTTTAGAATATCCATCCTTGATTGGAACAATGTACGAGCATCGCAACATAGTAGACAAAGCTCCTGACCTCTTACATAGGTTAAGCGATATAGAGACACTCTTAACTTTAGCTAGTCTTCTCCCCATGCTAGATGAAATGAACAATCTTGTGAAGAAAGCCCAAGACAAAACTATGTATATCTATGAGTATACCAAACTACGTAGAATGACATGCATGGCCCTTGATAATCTATATCTAGATCTAACTTCTCAAAGCCCAAATTTTTATAGGTGGCAGATACTTACAGATTTGAATCATCCTAAAAATTATTTATAGTTTAATACATGCGGGGAGTTATGTGTCTTTGTACGTGGATTTGAGATACCAATGCACCATTGTAAGACAGTCAGGCGCTCTATCAGAGAAGTACCTATTAGAAAGGAAGATTTTGATGGCATTGTTGAATCTATTAGTAGTACAATTTGAAGGAAATTGCAAGCAGTCTTTCAATAGAGATTTATAATTGATTCTCTTGAGATGAAATACTTGATGCCATGTCTATTGTGTATCCTCAATTTTGGGTTCAAGGCCACCGAGATAGCCTAAGCTTTTTCATCAAAAAGTAACTACCTTGACTGCATACTTTTCAAAAATTGTAGAATGCAATGGACAGAAAATAGAAGTGTTGATGAGTGTTTTTACATGTTCATAACAAAAGTTAAAATTCACAAAGGAACTCTTAGTTGTCTTGAAAGATATGAAGAATTGACTAAGAATTCTTAATCTCAAGTTTCTGTATGGTCAGGTCTTGACCTTGTGGATAATTCTACAGGTTGATGTGAAGCTGTAATATTCAAGGGGCCTTACGCAAATTAAAGTAATATGTGACTCACTGGGCTTCAAATTATGCAAATATCTACAAATTATACTAGAATTATGAATCTTGTGCAAATATTCACCATTTATCACAAAGTTTCACATGAATTTCAGTAAAACAAATTTTTCCTTTCAAATTTATATGAAAATTGTCAAAGACCATTGCCATTGCTCATTCTTTCTTCAAATATATGACAATTTCCTTCAAATTTCTACATGCATGCTAATTATTTATGATTTTTGGGGGAAAAGTTAGGAAAGATAAAGTTAGAAAACTAGATTTTATCCATATATAATTCTTTGTTACTTATGCATATAAATTCGTTTATCCTAATCAATCCAAAAGAAAATAAATCCTCATACATAAATCTTGAGCAGTTTCATGAATCTACATATGGAATTGCAATCTTCAAGGGACATTAGAAAATACCTGAATTAATTAACACTCTGAAGATAGATGCAGAAAATTGATGTTTGTATTTACTAACATATGATAGCCATTTCAAATTTACAATGTTTTATGACTTCAATCCTTTGGATTACTAGCAATAAGCACTTACAAACACTTCCACATATGCAACAAAGAGACCAGACACTTCTGCGTACTCTTAACTACAGACAACAGGCGAATTCCTAATGTTAATTTTTCTCAAGGTACTGCTCATCAGTCACCTCTCTTGCATACTCTATCCACTTTTGAAACCTTCGTGTATTCCTGTGTGTCTTATTACAAATAAAGGGGCTCAATATATAGATTTTAACCTCCCCAATACGGTTACAAATTCTTTTGTGAATCAACAGTCCATATCTCAAATGCAGCATCAATGGTGGAAAAGCAAATCCTACCAAAATTCTTAAGAAGCATATTTGTTAGCCCCAAAGATGCTTTTGGAATCCTTTAACAATTTCAAAATATCTTCTTGTTACTACTCTCTGTCTCAGACTTCTTTTTAGCACCACGCCCCACCAAATCCTCTCTTGGTTCGATCCTCGCTCTCACTTTTCCTTTACAATTATTTCGCTTTCCTGATAAAACACAAAAAGTGGAGATCATCAATTAATTCAATAAATTGAATCACCCCTTATATTCTAACCCAGCACATTACATTTGCATAAATCAATGTATATCATATACCAATATAAGCCATACAAATTCGGACGCCCAAGTTTATGAATTAAATTGAAATTACTTTTAGTTCTGCCTTTGTATCTCTCTCCCGTATATATCAATTTTGTATATTCAAATACAAACATAAAATTCATACAAATCTGGACCCCACACATTTATGCATTGAATTAAGATTGCCTTCAGTTCTGATTTTGTATATTTTCCCTTTGTATTACTTTTTGCATATCACATACGTACAATTCGTGATACATAAAACAAATGTTTGACTTTGACTTTCTCTTTCCTTTTGTTTATGTATCCGTGCGATTTAGGTTTGATTTAATTTTGTTTGACATCTAGGACTGTATATTCCCATTTTGTATATCTTATTCATGCACTTTCATAGACATTCTTTGTTATGCGGGCCTCGCCAATTATTTCACCAAGCTTGAATTCACTTTGAAGTCCGACCTTGTATCTTGGTAATTTTGCATATCTAATACATGCGATTATACATACATCCTTTTATACAACCACGGATCTCTATCAAAAGTTTACAATATTCAACCTTCTGTTTTGAGTCCGAAAATGCATCTGAATAAAAAATACAAACCCCCTCTTTATGCATACCAATATGTGCATCATTCTATTTATGCTCCTTAATTTCAATTTAAATTGTCCTCGAGTCCGAATATGCATCTAAATTTATATAATGAATACAAACCCAATGGATATAATTCCGAACCTCAGCCTCTATGAAATGCACACTAAAAAGTCTTTTGGGTCCCACTTGTATATTTTGAAATTGTATGTAAGGAGCCATGTATATGCCATACAAATGTTTATAAACTGAATTATATATTCTCTGACATCCGCGCATGTATATTCTAAAATTTGTATGTCTTATACAAATGCTCATGGATTTCTACGTTTATATAGTTCATCATAAAATGCCATCAGGTCCAAATATGTATATTATATGAATGTATATTGCTACCTGAATGACATAAAAACCATGCACTTATCATATACAAATAAAATTTGTATCTGAAATACAAATTTACCAACTATTGAATTTTCTCAAAAAATTCCTAACTCTCAAAATATAAGGAATTCCCAAATAATTCAAAAGGCAACCCTAGCTCATTTTTCATGCATATTTCATGGATCCCATTGGTTTTATCATGCATTATGTCCATTATGACTCTCAAGAATTAAAGATATTATGCCCACACCACCCCCACACACACAGAAACACGCCAAAAAAGTAAAAGCAAACAAGGGGTCCTCATTTTGCCTCCAGGTAAAAATAGGGCGTGTTGTGAACATCACAACAACTAGCAATGAAAGAAAACAACAAAATTTCAATAATTCAAGAGGTGAGGCTAAGCTAAAACATAATATTCAGATTCTGGTTAACATGAGTATTCTAACATCTTCTGGATGGTACGATGTTTATCAATATAACTATGTAATGATAAGGAACCAAGTGTGTGCATGTGATTAATATACTTGTAGACACCCAAAATTGTCCTAAAATTGTCCATGTCTTGCAACACCTAGTCAAATACATATTTAGACATCATGTAACATTTTGTCGTAATCCCACTCTTAATCCCACTAATCCATTAGCTAATTAATTAAGTAAATTTTATTTATTTAATTAAAATCCCATCTTAATCCCATCCTTATCCCACTTAGCCAATTAATTAAATAAATTTTATTTATTTAATTAATTTCACATCCTTATCCCACTTTCCAATTAATTAAATAAATTTTTATTTATTTAATTAATTTCACATTCATAATCCCACTTTCTAATTAATTAAATAAATTTTATTTATTTAATTAATTTCCCATTCATATCTCAGTCCTATCCTAATCATCTTCCCAATTAATTAAATAAATTTTATTTATTTAATTAATTTCCCTCACATATCCCAACTAATTCAAATATTTTATTTGAAGTAAGTCCTCACCTTTCATCACATTTTGACACTTGTCCATTTCTCAATTGAATTATGTGTTGTAGTACAACTTTCATTTAAAATCCTTCACATGTACAACTAATGGGACCTAATTTTAGTATTTGTGTACACCATCACATATAAACTTATTAAATAAACGTATTTGTGTACACAATCACACATGAGACCTATTCTCCTCCCTCCACTTGTCACATGACTACAACTCCCTTAAGGAGTGGGATAACCAAATCAATCCTAGCCATCCACATCAATCATTTATCTTTTTAATCTCAACCATCCATTTGAACCAAGCCTTTCCTATAAATCAACCCCTTCACAAGCCATTTGGAAGATGCATTGAGTTGGAGTATCCTTATGCTGTTGAAATCACATTAGAGCCTTTGCATCTATCATCATCATCTTCCATCCATCAATCATCTATCATCTCAATCCTATGCAAATGTTATGCTGCCGAATTGTGAGCAACCAACATATCAAATCAATCAAACAATTCATCTTGCATCTTTGAGGTATTGAATGATTTGGGTTTAGGTTATGCATTTCATTGTTTAATCATTTCCATTTGCAAATCCAATTTTTTTTGATATACAATACTCATCTTGAAGATAAGTTGAATAAACCAGTGACTGACGCTAAGCTACATAGGTGATGTCATTCCCTCATAGCCAACCAGATAGAGCCTTGCTGCTAGCAGACATTCATAGCCCCAGCAAGGTTATCGTTGCAATTCTCCTAAGTAGAGCCCCACTGCCAGCAAGTGTCTATAGCCCTGGTAGAGTTACTTAGATGGCTTAAATTGGATTTTTAGTATAATCCTTCTTTCTTTTTTTTTTTTTTAATATTAAATTCTGTATAGCATAGCAATTCACAAGATATTGTCATTGTAAGTTCATGATGTAAGGTGTGGTCACTTGCTAAATTTAAGCTGAGAATTGCAATTGTAGCAAGGGTGACCTTTGATTTTTCACTTAACACCTACACTAGTATTTCCAACAAACCCAAGGCTATTAGGTGTGTCATTGTGAGGATCTCCATGACTCAAGAAAAGTAGTGTTGATGAAAAGAATACCACAGACCTGATCAAGAATACCTATACTAACCTGAATCTCAACCTATGCAAGAACTTATATTCAAGTCTTGAATTCTAACAATTTCAGTAGTGTTCTAGAGTAACTGGCTGCCTCAAGTTTACCCAATCAAAACAAGGACCCAACAATGCAAAACAAAAAATAAAAAAACCAAGCAGACTGTACAAACTGCTAACTACAAAAGGAAACAACACAAAGCAAAACAAGAAAGCAAAGAAAAGAAATAAAATAACAACTACCCCCCAAACTATACAAGACACCATCGGCAAATAAAAATCAAAACTACAACCAAACATACTCATATTTACATGCCTTTTCAGAATATGCAGGAGCATCATGACATTAGTTATAGTTCTCAACTTAGCAAATTTATCCTTGAATTTTGAAACATATTCTACCTTCACTGTATTTAACAAAATAATCTCTAATTATCAACAATTGAGGCAGCTCATCATGTTCATCATCAATCCATATGCATGTCCTTTTCCCTGAATCTCCATAATCAAAACAATATTTAACATCACTGGAAAAAGGAAAGAAACAACCTGATGTATTTCCAGTTCTGCCGGACATATTTGTTCACTGCCAGACAGTCCATTATTTGACTTTGCATTTTTGCTATTGAACTCAATGTTTCGTCCTACTTCAACCTTGACGACATGTGACTCCTGATGTATTACTTTTGCATCTTCATTTAACTTCAATTCTTCATTCCGCAAGCTTGTCTAATTTTTAAATCCCGGCAACACCTCAATGTCCTCTTTTATTTCTTGCACATCAGCACTTGAATGAGTATCATCATTATAATAATCTGACATACACAAATTTATTATTTCTAAATTATTTGAATGTGAATGTGAAACAAGCTTCGATTGAAAAGAATATTTCCCTATTTCACTTTCAAACTAATGCTGAAGTGAACTCTGATTATGCACAACTGTGTCTTCTATTTTCACCAAGTGTTCTCCAAATAATTCAGTCCTAGATCATTCATTGAAACGTTTAGTTTCATTACCCTACAGCGATCCTGGATTTGGTCATTTAATTTAAAGCAATCAAACAATAAATCAAGATTTACTTCTTTTCCTATGATTCCTTTATTGCTGGTACAGAAACCTCCCTAATTTTATTGCATTTTAATTCGGTCACCACCTATTTACATTTCCTTGTCCAATCATTTTTGTCAAAAATTTTCAAATCAGATTCAGAGATTTTCACTTGGCAAGCATTTCCTAATAATTCAATATATTTATTAAATGCATCCAGATTAACTTCACTTTTATTTTTCTTCTCATTAAATCCTCTTTGCTTACTATCCAATGACTGAAAATGAGGTACAATTTCTTCTCTGTATTTTTCAAAAGACCTATACCTACAATCATTTTTACTCACACTTAAGCTTTGACAGACATTTGGAGAATGCTTATTCTTACCATCATATGATTCAATAAAAGAGATTTTACTATCCTTTATTTCTGGTATTGGTTCAATTTTTGTATTTTCTGAACAACTAAGGACTGTAGACACTGTCTCTTCTAGTTGCTCCATAATCCATTCATTTTCCTGCCAATCATCAGCCCTGTATACATCTGAAAAAGAGATCAGTCCTTTTAAAACCAAATCTAGCCTTGTAAGAAAAGTCAGACAGTTAATTTCTCCATTCTCTATAGACCTATGTATCCTACACCTTCCAAATAAACTGAAGTTATATAAATTTTCTCAGGATAAATCTTTTTATTTAAAATTTCCTGAAAGATGGGAATATTAACCTAGAAATTGTTTCCATATGAGTCCATTGAAAATGACTCTTTGTTTAAAAATTTTTAGATTTTTTGAAATTTTATGAGATCTAACATATCTCAAAATAGACATGTAAAACTCAAAAATCAGAATACTCTTCAAAGTTTGAGCAGTACCTTTGCAAAACAAAACACATTCAAATTCTTTCAAACAGAAGATATTTGTAGACCGAACATTCAAATTGCAAAGCACTAAAATGATCCTATTGGCCAATCTACACAAAATCTACCTTAAATTCCATCAGGCCCTCCTTCTAGCACCAAAAATTGTTGATGGGTGTTTTTACACGTTCATAACAAAAGTTAAAATTCACAAAGGAACCTTAGCTGACTTGAAAGATATGAAGAATTGACTAAGAATTCTTAATCTTAAGTTTCTGTATGGTTAGGTCTTGACCTTGTGGATAATTTAGTAGGTTGATGTGAAGCTGGAATGTTCAAGGGGCCTTAAGCAAATTAAAGTAATATGTGACTCACTGGGCTTCAAATTATGCAAATATCTACAAATTATACCAGAATTATGAATCGTGTGCAAATATTCACCATTTATCACAAAGTTTCACTTGAATTTCAGTAAAAAAAAAATTTACCTTTCAAATTTATATGAAAATTGTCAAAGACCATTGCCATTCCTCATTCTTTCTTCAAATATATGACAATTTCCTTCAGATTTCTACGTGCATGCTAATTATTTATGATTTTTGGGGGAAAAGTTAGGAAAGATAAAGTTAGAAAATTGGATTTTATCCATATACAATTCTCTGTTACTCATGCATATAAATTCATTTATCTTGATCAATCCAAAAACAAATAAATCCTCATACATAAATCGTGAGCAGTTTCATGAATCTACATATGGAATTGCAATCTTCAAGGGAAAATACATTAGAAAATACCTAAATCAATTAACACTCTGAAGATAGATGCAGAAAATTGATGTTTGTATTTACTAACATATGACAGCCATTTCAAATTTACAATGTTTTATGATTTCAATCCTTTGAATTACCAGCAATAAACACTTATAGACACTTCCATAGATGCAGCAAAGAGACCAGACACTTCTGCGTACTCTTAACTATAGACAACAGGAAAATTCCTAATGTTAATTTTGCTCAAGGCACTACTCATCAGTCACCTCTCTTGCATACTCTGTCCATTTTTGAAACCTTCGTGTATTCTTGTGTGTCTTATTACAAAGAAAGGGGCTCAATATATAGATTTTAACCTCCCCAATACGGTTGCAAATTCTTTTGTCAATCAACGGTCCATATCTCAAATGCAACATCAACGGTGGAAAAGTAAATCCCACCAAAATTCCTAAGAAGCATATTCGTCAACCCCAAAGATGCTTTTGGAATCCTTTAACAATTTCAAAATATCTTTCTGTTACCACTCTCTACCTTGGACTTCTTTTCAACACCATGACCCGCTAAATCCTCTCTTGGTTCGATCCTCGCTCTCTCACTTTGCCTTTACAATTCTATCACTTTCCTAATAAAACACAAAAAATGGAGATCATCAGTTAATTCAATAAATTGAATCGCCCCTTAAATTCTGACCCTACACATTACCTTTGCATAAATCAATGTATATCGCATACCAATATAAGCCATACAAATTTGGACGCCCAAGTTTATGAATTAAATTGAAATTACTTTTATTTCTGCCTTTGTATCTCTCTCCCGTATATATCAATTTGTATATTCAAATACAAACATAAAATTCATACAAATCCGGACCCCACACATTTATGCATTGAATTAAGATTGCCTTCAGTTCTGAGTTTGTATATTTTCCCTTTGTATTACTTTTTGCATATCACATACATACAATTCGTGATACATAAAACAAATGTTTGACTTTAACTTTCTCTTTCCTTTTGTTTATGCATCCATGCAATTTAGGTTCGATTTAATTTTGTTTGAAATCGAGGACTGTATATTCCCATTTTGAATATATTATTCATGCACTTTCGTATACATTCTTTGTTATGCGGGCCCCACTAATTATTTCACCAAGCTTGAATTCACTTTGAAGTCTGGCCTTGTTTCTTGTTAATTTTGCATATCTAATACATGTGATTATACATACATCCTTTTATACAACTGCGGATCTCTGCCAAAAGTGTACAATATTCAACCATCTGTTTTGCGTCTGAAAATGCATCTGAATAAAAAATACAAACCCCCTCTTTATGCATACCAATATGTGCATCATTCTATTTATGCTCCTTAATTTCAATTTAAATTGTCCTCGAGTCTGAATATGCATCTGAATTTATATAACGAATACAAACCCAATGCATACAATTCCGGACCTCAGCCTCTATGAAATGCACACTAAAAAGTCTTTCGGGTCCCACTTGTATATTTTGAAATTGTGTGTAAGGAGCCATGTATATGCTATATGAATGTTTATAAACTGAATTATATATTCTCTGACATCCGTGCATGTATATTCTAAAATTTGTATGTCTTATACAAATGTTCATGGATTTCTACGTTTATATAGTTCATCATAAAATGCCATTGGGTCCAAATATGTATATTATATGAATGTATATTGCTACCTGAATGACAAAACCATGCACTCATCATATACAAATAAAATTTGTATATGAAATACAAATTTACCAACTATTGAATTTTCTCAAAAAAATCATAACTCTCAAAATATAAGGAATTCCCAAATAATTCAAAAGGCAACCCTGGCTCATTTTTCATGTAGATTTCATGGATCCCATTGGTTTTATCATGCATTATGCCCACACCACCCCCACACACACAAAAACACACCAAAAAAGCAAAAGCAAACAAGGGGTCCTCATTTTGCCTCTAGGTAAAAATGGGGCGTGTTGTGAACATCACAACAAGAAGGAATTATAGATGGAAATAAGCTTAAATGACAATGTAGTCAGTTTGCAAGAAGTATGATAGACCAGTTTAATGCCATGGAGAATCCCTTTGAAGCGGGATCAATAACCAAGGCCTGGAAAAACTTGGGTCAGAGTGAAATATTGTGTGATTCGATATCAGAATATTTCAAACTTGTTGATTTATGTCAAACAATGATATTGGGTTCGGTGGAAGATGAGAGAGTTTTCAGTGCATTGGGGTTTTTGAAATCAAAGATAAGAAACAAACTAGACAAGAATTTAGAAAATTGCTTGAGGGTATTAGGAAGTGCATATAATGTCAAAAATTTTCCTTATGAAAGGGCACTTACAATCTAGAAGTCCATATGCGAAAGAAGAGGGTTGTGCAACACTTCAAGTTCAAATGCTGGTGGTGGTGGGACAAATGACAGTGACATAATGTCTGGTGAATTTGACTTTGAGACTTAGAATCAAGATGAAGAAAATGAAGACGAGACTCAGAATCAAGACGACTCTTTTTCTTTATCTGAACGCCAGTTTGAGGACCCTGACTCGCTTTGGGAAATGGAAGTGAATTAACAGTTTGTAGGTATTTATACTGCATTTCATGAATTATATTCCAAAGCTATAGTTGATGATATTTTATACTGTATTCCTTGAAATTGTGAATCAAATTGAATACATTAACATATTATTAATTATTTCATATTTTAATTGTGTCAATGACATGTGAATAAAACATTTGAAATGGTAAATAACATTAGCTTAACATATTAACAATAGTAGGATATAGAACAATGAACAACAGCAATCGTTGAATGTGTATTTAGTAGTTGAAACCAGAGTTTATATTCAATTGATAAAATAAATAATACATATAATTGAACATCAACACATTACTGAATTTGAATTTTCTATTGATTTTGAAATGAAGGAATACATAGAGGCAATGTAAAATCTTGCTCAAAGACAACTCTGCACAAAGCTGAGTTGGAATTTGGAAACTCATATTATCAATATCAATTCATCCTAATAGCTTTTTTAGCAAATTCCACTGTTCGGGTGGTGGAATTGTCATTTCTTCTAGCTGATGTTGTCTGACTTGAATTTTTGTTAACAATGTATGATCAAATTTCAATTTGGATCCTGGGTCTGACTTGAATGTTTCAGCCAAAGATATATTCAAGATTATCAGTTGTTTGATGAAATCCAAAAGGTTTGCCTCATCTGGGTTCTAAGGAAACTGGTCCAAATCAATCTTCCTTGCATCCTCCATCTTCTTTTTGAAATTATCCTTTCCAATGAACCAATAATTTGTGTCAAAACCCTATGGCAAGCCAAGCTTTGTCAAGTTCCTTACCTTTTCATTCTCCTTCTTAATCTTTGTTGCAGCCTCAATCACAAATTCTATTTTTTCACACATTCTTGAACACTTTTGAATGATAGATGCCACCTCCATTGAGGCTTCAATCTGATTAGTAATGCCTTTTGAAATCAATTCATTGTCACTGGCTTTGTAGACTGTTTCTAGAACTTGATTTGCAGATTTCTCTTCTGCCTGCAGTTGCACATTTGTGTTGTCCATTAAATATTTGCTCAGCTTATTTTGATGTAGTCTCATGGCATCAATCAATTGAAAGAATTCACACAAATGATCAATCTTTTGCATTATTTCCTCCCAGATCTTTTGTTTCATGTGCCTTATTGTTTGTCTACAAAATTTAGTTAACTTTTTTTGACAAGATTTTATTTCATTTTTTGCTTCCATAAGCTCTGCGGCCAATGTTTTATTTTTACCTCTCTTTCTCCAATTTTTGTTCCCACTGTTCATTTGTTTTCCTAATGCTTTTTCTTAATTTTTCTGAAGTGGATTTTTCCTCATCATATTTATTTTTTCTCTCATCTAACTTTTGCTTCAGTTCATTCAATTCCACCTCTGTTTGTTTTCTCTCATCTAACCTTTGCTTTAGTCCATTCAATTCCACCTCTATTTGTTTATCCTCTTTGCTTGTTTATGTAGAGGCATATTTTTTTAATTCTTTTTTCTAATTCTTTGCTCTTGTTATCTAATGCTTTCCTCATTGCTTTCTCATTTGCTAAGTTTGCCTGTAATTTTTCTATTTGATTCTGAAATTTTTTTTTCTCTATCATGCTTTAGCAATGATGTGTACACCAATTCATGGTTCTTCTTTAATATATTAATCTTGTCAGTATTTTTTAATCCAGAAAAATCAAATTACAAACTGCTCACCTAAAATTCAGATCGATCCATCTAATTTTCTGGTTTATTTTGAATTGTGGGAACAACAATTGTGTACTCCATGATTTCTGTATTTGTATCAAATGTGGGTAATATCATGGTTGTTGTAGGATCTAAAGTTACAGCAGACACACTCTCCATCAGTTGCTTCTTTTCCTTTTTATATAATTCTGATTTATTTTTAAACTCTTGAATGTAATCAAAACCCAGGGACACAGGAATAAGGGAATGCTTGAATGGTGAAGGAATAGGAGTACATGCAATTTCTGTTATAGCCACACTAACTAGGGGAGTGCCTGGAAATAATTCCTTTATAGTGGAACTGGTAGTTGGACTTGGATCTGTCATAATCCTTTGTCTCTTCTGTATCCCTTGATCACTGAGTGTTTGTGTGGTATCTTGTATTGGTGTCCTCTTGTGTGTAATTTGTTGTTGGACATGTTGTTGTAGCACATGTTGACTAAGGTCTCCACCAGTGGCAATTCCAGTCGCACTAGGCTTTCCACCATGGGCATGTCCAAGTTGTGATTGCATCTGACCATGAGGATTATGATTTGAAGTTGTAACATAATCAATTCTTTCAGTTCTACTTGTACGACCTTGGTCTATTTTATCAGCTCCAAGGCCTCGTTTATCAAATGGTTTTCTAGTAGTGGTGACTACATCTATTGGGTTCCAAATGCCTTGTCCTTGGGACCCCAAACTACCACCTCGATAACCCATATTTTCAACTATGGCTGCTCTTGAAGTATATAATTTTTTTGTGGCCTAACTTAAACCAAGTTTAAAATTTCTTTGTTCATCCCTATCATCATCAGGTTCATCATCATTATCAATTTCTTCATCTTCACATTCATTAGGATGATTTATATTCCACAATTTGCTAAACTCTTCATCTTCATCGATTTCTCTGTCTCTGCAATAGTTTTTGGTTCACCTAGCTCCTTCCTCATAGACCAAAATGCAGTAATTTCTTATTGTGACCAATACTTTTTTGTAACAGAGTCATCTCGAGAATCTAACATTTTTCCTCTAATAGATGGTTTATCACTTTTTCCATAAAAAATGTTGTACCTCTTGATTTCATCCTCTACTAGTGCTCCTGTATTTTGGACCTGGTGCAATGCCATAATTTCTGCTGACAACTCTTCAAAAGAAATACCTTTCTCAGCAGCAGTTTTCTCCATTGCTATTTTGACCTCATCCCAGGAATCCTTGTTTCTCAATTTTTCAAGCAAGGGTTTACTTTGATGTTGAATTCTACTTGCAACATTCCTATTGGCCACAATCATTGTTTTAATGGTGTCACATGGATCATACTGCCAATGACAGACAACATCAAAATTAAAAATTTTCAAAAGATCATGTGCCACCTTAAATGCTTTTCTCTCAAATGTGAACCCTCCACATGAAAAAGGTAAAGAAGGAAATAAGGTCTTCTTTTGCTGACTGGTAAAGTGTAGTTCATCAGTACTCTGCATCTACCTTACATATTCCAATGCAAAAACCCTTTCTATCACATGTATTGGAAGTTTGTATGGCTCTACTCCTGATCCATAAAATCTTAGCACAATATATTCTTCCAATAAGTACCAATCAGCCAATTGTATTTCTTGTCCTAGTTGAATAAATCTCTACATGATATAGGCAATCTAGGCATTGGACTATTTGTAATTGCTTGATGCAATGGAGCCAAAAAGTAGTCTACAAAATGATTGTAGTTCCTTCGAGAATCATGCATCCTTATCTTAGTGGTCCAATCATATACTGGAGCCATTTTCTTTTCCTCAGCATTACTATAGGGATGAATCTGAAGCTTGTTGGTCTGAAATATTCCACTAAATTTGAATAGAAAAAAATAGGACAAGTAGGTTGTGAACCTAAATGTCTTGGTGGAACCTCCTTTAATCATTAAAAATTATTTATGCATGGATTCTACAATGTGCTCAATAAATTTATATTTGACATGTTCACTAATACCATAATGGATATTATATACCATTTCAAGGAGGCTTGCATCCACTTCCCAATTGCTATCTAGTCCGAGGCAAAATGCTAGCATGGAAATAGTATCCTGAGCCCATGATTTAAAAATTTTCAAAGGATAAGGAGGCTTATGGTTATCTTTCAAGTTGTTTTTTTCTTGAACTATTTTATCTAGGAATTTTTTTTTGTCCCTTTCATCCGTTGCTTCATAATCACTAGCAAGCTTTTCTAGGTCAATGTGGATGTCTCCAAATTCTTCGATTGTAAACCCCAACACTTTTCCAAATTCTTCTGCATTAATGGATAAAATTTCTTCTTTGGTATCCTTATTTACAATTGCTCTTTTGTTACCATCATAGTTGTGGGCACAGACCATGATAAATTTTGGGCAAGGGAAAACCTCATGTAACATCATGCGCCCTAATCCAGTTACCCATGGTGCATTGATACTATCAACTTTCTTTTTCTTGGCAGCCTTATTCTCACATGAAAATCTAAGTTCTGACGTAAATTTACCATACATATTAGGATCATAAATATCATGGTATTCATTAGTCAAACCTGAGGTTTTAAGTAATTCAAAATAATCTATTTTTCTATCCGTACTTGCTCTGCCTTTCCCAAAAACTTTGTCTAGTTTGCTAGTGGTGGTAGACATGCTTATACAGTGTGAAATTATGAATTCCCTCTTAAGTTCTCCTTAATTTTTATTAAGTCTCTCAACCCTAAATGCAAAGTTTGACAAAATAAGATTTTCAGAAACAATGAAACGTAGCCTAGGAGTAGGGATTCTATGTTTTGTCTTACTAGCTATGTTGGAAATGGCACTGCAATGAGCAATTTGAAATCTCCCTGGTGCACTGCAATGAGCAATATGAAATCTCCCCATGTGCTGACCCTCTCAGCTCTCACTTAAAAAAATCACTTAGTAGTAAAAAGTAGAAACTAGAAAGTTTGCTTTTTTTATAAAGTGAATTTTTTTAGTGAATGAAACGTCAAGTCAATGTGTTGCGCAATTAGTACATGTTTGATAGTTGTCCTACATTGACAGCTCACAACAATTTCTAAGACAAATCCAGACCTGATAGCTTTTCATAAGCATGCTTCATAATGTTTGAAATCCCCATTTGTATATCATAATGCATGTATATCATATACAAATCCAATATACATTGGCGGATGTCAAAAGGAACTCAAAACTGATAATTTTGCAACCCTACCACATGTATACATTGCACACATAGAATTGGACCCAAAAAGAATATTCAAAACTAGGACAGATGGCAGGCTGGGGCACCTTCAAAAGATTCTTTTGTTTCTCAACCTTCAATCACCTGCAGTAGTGACACGTGGCATACCCCGATGCACTTTAGAAACTTTAGATATGATACCTCGGGGCCCACCATACTATACCTCAACACTTCAAATCTTACTAAAGAAAGAGACATGCAGCCAGCTCTACACATTGCAACAAAAGACACATGGCACTGCTGCGCTCCTTCTAAATTCCTTTCTCAAAAGTTTCTCCATGAATTCCTGTGGGGTGACATGTGGCTCGTTCTGGTAACAGATAGAAATTATAGAAAAGAAACATAGTCAAAGATACGTGGCAGAGTTCTGTGGCACCTGGGAACCGTGAACTAAGAAGAAGACACATGGCACTGTCCTCTACTCCTGGTCATGATTCTTATTTCTTCTAATCTCCTTACCATGTGGCAGCTCCACGCGTCTTTTGGAATCATCTTTTCTCTTAGGTTTTCAAAGCCCGCCATGCTGACATGTGGCACTCTTCGTGCACAAGAAAGATAACAACACAAACTGGAAATGAAACTAACAGCTGCGACCAATTAATATCAAAATGTAATTTTTTAACTCTGCACAAATCACGAGCAAGAACCAGATCATTTCAGAGACAAATAAGGTTAAAATTAAAAAATTTTAATCTGTTGAAGATAATTAGTTAAGTGAAGAATTGCATCATTCTTACGTGTATATTTCAAATATTCTATATTCAACAATTCTAAAATTAGTTCACTGCTGAGTGAACATGCCTCCTCTTCCATATCCTCTGTTGTCTCTTCCTCATTATCTTTGCAGGAACCACCATCCTCTATGGGCTGATTGCAATTATTTCTCTCTTCATTGTTGCAAAGCATGCTGTCCCCTTTTGTTTCAGCTTTTAATTCATTATTATCAATGCTATGATAATACATATATGGTTGCACCTCTATATCATCTGACTCATTACTGATGTATTCTTTAGGCGGTGTATCCCCAACAAAATCTTTAATATTGTAATCCTCATCCCAGGTGGAGAGTTGATATTTGGTACTTTCATCTTTATTCACATCTGAAGTATTATCCCATGTTTGCTCTATTGGCTGTGTTGTTTGATCAGCTTCTCCATATCCATCAATGGTATCATTATTGGATTCAATATTGATAGCATCCTTATATCTTTTCTTATCTATAATACCAATCACTTCATCTACTTGGTCAAAAGTAACTGGTTTTAATGACTCAGGCCAGTAAATTGAATTAGGCTCATATACTCTCATGAATTGTTTTGGGTTAAGCATTGGGAAAAATATATTGCATTATGCCCACCTCTTACCTACTGTGTGCAGGCGCGCCTTAGCCTCCATGTGCCCACCTTTCACTTCTCAAACAAGAGAATGCCACGTGTCACCATGTTGCGACCACATAGCGCATATTCCATCTTATGAGATTCTCCTTGTGACGATGCGCAACCGTTGGATCAAGTCTTTAGTTGATGTAGGGTCTTTAGTGGGATAGGATGCCAGCTTAGATTCTTTGACATGTGTCATTCTGTCACAGCCGTGCAGTGAATATTCTCTCTTGACAGATTCCTCATGCGCCCTTGTGCGACTATTAGATTTCACCCTTCCTGCAAATCATTTTACCAATGATAATGGGTAACCTCTAGATTAAGGGGCCGATCAACTTACAAATATTAAGACATGAAGTCATTACTTAACTGATCGACAACCTACTCACACATTAACTTCTCAAGCCATCTATTGTCTACTTAAATTCTTCAACATTGGATGGCTAAGATTAAAACATCTTGTCGGGGAATTTCCCATGTGTCTTAATTAAATCTTTAATAGATCACCCTTTAAGTCTCTTAGGGCTGCTTTGAAATATTTTCTAAAGCATTTAAAAAGTGGACCCTGCTAGGTTAACTCGTTTCCCACCAAGCGGTGACCGATAAGATTAAGTATAAGGGGTCGGTAAACAACACAATTTTGATGGCTCAAGTTTCAACTTAGACAACCGACAACTGGAGGTAGCAAGTCAACATAAGATTATGTAGAGGGTTTCTCATATGAAATGTCAACCATTGATATTTGGAAATCTAATAGTTCAAGTGTTATTCTGGAGGCTTGAAGTCGTCAGTCTAGTGTTTCAAACATTTTCTTCCGGAATGCAACTACATCCGTCCATCAAAAAATCATCAAACGGTCGTCTATTATATTATTTTGCACTAACATATTGCTTTAGACATAATAAATATGTTGACACTTGTCCCCATTCCAGACATTTTATGAAGGAATTTTGATGTGTGTAAAATTTGTCCTGGAATAGAACAATATGACCCATTTGATATTTTCGCCACACTGTATGATTTTTTATTAGCATAATAGTTTATTTCACCAATTAATTTTTTATTGGTTTGAAACTATATTTAAATTTGCCAATGATTTTTTTTATTTCTTTGAAAATTGGTATAATTCGCTAATGAAAATATATTTAATTAGATTTTAATCTCTAGCAAAAATATTTTCCTATTTAGAAAACAGGTTTAATTTGCCCACAAAAATATTTTACTGGTTTGAAAATAGGTTTTAATTCACCAATGAAAATATTTAATTAGTTTGAAAATAGGTTTTAATCACCAATGAAAATATTTTATTGGTTTTTAAAAAATTACAATTCGCCAAGATTTTCCATAGACCTCTAGCGATTACAAAAGATTCGCCAAATAAGATTTTTTTTCCTGGAAAAATGAAAAAATTTGCCAATAAAATTAATATTTTTCTCAGGAAGTATACACGATTCCCCAGGTTTATACACCTTCTTGGAGGGGGGGGGGGGGTTCTTAAAGTTATCCCTGTTCTTCACCTTTTATTACTCTTCTCCTATAGCTGGCAACCTCTCTTATCTTGGTGCTCACCCTCTGTTGTAGCAAAACAACAATTACCACACCTCTTGCCTCTATTTTTGGGCAGCGATTACCTCTTTTCCCAACCCAATTACTATCTCAACAATCTCCTATTCTTCTTCAAGCGCATCTCCCTTCTCGATTGTGCCCCTTACTAGACTACATCCAGGTTCAAATAGATTGTGTATGTGTCAGGAATTTGAATAGTCATAAGTCTATTCATCTTATTCATTTTGGTGTTTCATTTTCCTCATAAGGCATCCCATCGAAGGTATTTCCATGCTAGATTCTGCATCTTTAATATTTTAACCAATAAATTAAATGTGAGGTGTGGTTAGACCTGAATGTTGTGTGTTACATTTGAGCAAGAAGAAGTAATCCTCCCATGTAATAGACTCTTCAAAAAAAGGCTTTCAATTTACTTGGTTCACATCCACAAACCTATTCATACTGTTATACTTCTTGTTTTAAATGATAAACTCAAGAAAATGTATCCTTGTGGTGAGACGTTGCCCTTTTTGGAATTTAAACGCTTGGATAAAATTCTTGATTAAGGGACCCTGCCCATGCACATATACAATTGCATCTGAAGACATTATAAGACAAGAGTTTGCCTTTACTTCCTAGTGACGCCTTATCTATTGTAAATGAAATATTAGATGTATTCATAATAATAACCTTTACTCCACATAAGATCATGCCAATAGCAAACAAATCTACCTAATATGTGTTTGAATTCTCCCCCAGATCTGTATTGTTCCCTCCTGCTCATACTTCCCAAACATTAATATTGTCCTTTATAGGCTTTGTTGGTGATTGGCAGAATGTTAATTAGTCTTTGTGGATGGATGGACACCTACTTCCCATGAACCCCAAACATCAGTGCTGACCCAACCAATAAATGATGAAGAAATTGATACAAACTCGCTACAATTCAGCCTCCTATGGGTGACGGATGATTTATCAACTTTGACCTTCATATCACCAATCAAATGCACAAGTCCTTCATTTCCAGACAAATTAGTCACAGAAGTATCATTAAAAGAAGCAAATATATGAGTTACACCAAGCAATGTTATTCCACATTCGACCGATGAAGCTAAAAATTGACTTTTGATATAACTTCTTTCCAAGAGATTAGATTCTTCTAAAAACTTGCATGAGATGTGCATGTTGAGATTGGATTCTTCTAAAATCTTTTTTGGGTGATGTTGATTGCTTGTTCGTCCAGGATGCTCCTACATCAGACATGCCGGGTAGGAAATTTTGTGAGTAGCACTCACAAAATAGAGCTGGGTAATAGTACTACCTTTCAGGTTGTAAACAACTTGCAGCAAAGTCCATTATTGAATCATGTATTAGAAACAAGATTGAAGAGATGAATGCAAGTATTGAATCCAGAGTGAAAGCAATAAGAATTACAATGCATGAACTATGCACAAGATTATTACAAATAGTGAGAGAGGTTGACTCAGAAGTTGACTTCAACATTCAACTAGAGGTGGAAGAAGGTTTCCACCAAGTGTCAAAAGTATGTCAACATGTGTATTTAGAGAGTTGTGTCAAACTCTCCAAGTCGACAAACAACCCACTTAAGTAGGCTTATGACACATGTATTTTACCCATGTGAGGTAAAATATACACTAACACCCTCCCTTAAGCATAGCTTAGGTGGGCGCAAATAAGGATGGGTCTCGGCAACTAGGCCTGATCAGGTACCCATATACAATTTAAAAATATCTCATGAAGTGGAGATAAGGTAGAAACCCCTATGGGAAAAAAGCTACCCTCCAAAAGAGAGAAAAGATGCATGAATCTGGAAGATGCTTGTGTACCTTGATGTCGATGCTAAACTATGATTGAAATGACTCCATAGAAGCTAGTATCATGAGGATTCAGGAACATTAACCAAGTTTGAGATGTGATCTAATGCAAGATTTAGGTTCATTTACCATAGGCTCTCAATGTGAGATGTGACTTTGATGTGAATCCATTGCAAGATTATGGATCATTTACCATAGGCTTTTAATTTGAAAAGTGTTTGAAGGATCAATTTGATCCACATGTAAATCTTAATCCTGGACCTTCTTTTATTTGCAACCTCATTGAGTTAAATTATGTGATATCATCCTCTATAGTATTAGAGCCTCTTGGACTTATACTTATGAGGTCTTAGCTCATGACGTCTTTGTTTGTTGACCTTCCCATTGGGTGTTTTCAAGGTCCTGATATGAATAGAAGTTCCTGGAGATATACTCGATCACGTTTCTAAAACCATGTAGATGAGGTGTATGTTGCAAACTTAGAAGTTTAGAAGGAAAAAACTCAATGACACCCCTAAATTTGTGGCACTTTATAATTGTAGTGCTATAGGTCTAAGTAGGTCAATATAATCAAGCCCTAATACTTATCCTTTTTACAAAAAAACACTAACAATTTTTAAAAGAATTGTAAATTTGCCCCCAAAATTTTTTAAGACCCCCTAGTAGCATAATGTGGAATGCCTATTCTAACACTAACAAAGCATACATTTTTAAATGCTTTTGGAAAGAAAAATAAATTATCCCCCTCATTGTGGCACTTTGTTTTTAGTGCATATATATTTTCAATGGAACTTACCGAAAAAAACTCCATATGCACTAAAAAATTAATACAAATACTGATTAATTCTCAAAAGAAGAAAACAAATTATGAGAAAATCTAAAAATTCCCCATAAAAATGAGAGGGTTTAGGGTTTTCTAGCACCCAAAATTAAGGCAAAGGGTAGCCAAACAGGGGCTATGGTAGATCGAACAGGGTTTGAATAGGTGTATGGTGGTGCCCCTGCACCTTGCTAGGGTGAAAAAAACTCAGCCTAAAGTGGAAATGGCAGCCTGTAGAGGTCTTTTTCCAACGCCACAAAGCCTCCAATGCTTTGACTACAAGATCTCCTCCAATACTATGATTGTGCCTTTCCTTCTATAGAACAGAGGAGTTTATGCCTATTGACCAGATTATGATAGGCAAAAAGTGTCCTGTAATCCCAAATCAACCTCCCACAGGTATCAAATTTCTGTCGAGATCAAAAGAGGTGAGTCATGGCTGACCTGTCACCTCCCACAGTAGAGGCATTTGGAAATAAGAGTTTCCATGCCCTAGGATTCCCATGCTCGTCAAGTCATGTAGTAGTAGGGCGATGCCCCAACAGTCAAGGTTACCAAACAAGGGCGTCGGTGACACCTTAGCAAACAGGGGCAGCGGTTATGGATGACCATGCTCTAGTGTGGGCTATGTCTGAGGTAGGTTGGGCACGTTGGTATGAGCCACGTTTAAGGCAAGCCAAGCTCTATTGTCTCCCACAGGGTAGATATAGTGCATGAGCGTGGATGTTGTGCATCATTCCTATGGGTAGAATGAGGCCAACAAAGGTGTTTCAGATCCAATGTTTGGATGCCACAATAGAGGCATTTGGATGTCTTTCCCTCTGGCTTTCCTCACATTTATGTGAAGACACCCTTAACGAAGTTGAGAAAATCAATCCTTTCACACCAAAATTGAATTAGAAAATGAACTTAGGTTTTCTTTGCAAACAAACTCAAACATACGAACCGGAGAAGTCACAAACTAGATTAATGCATGGAGGAAACTCCAGAATACTTCGAACCAAAAAAATCTTAGTTTGCTCAGATACCATATTAGAAACAAGATCGAAGAGATGAATGCAAGTATCGAATCCAAAGTCAAAGCAATAAGAATTGTAATGCATGAACTATGCACAAGATGAGTACAAATGGTGAGAGAGGTTGAGTCGACTCAGAAGTCAACTTCAACACTCAACTAGAGGTGGAAGAAGGTTTCCACCAAGTGTCAAAAGTATGTCAACATGTGTATTTGGAGAGTTGTGTCAAACTCTCCAAGTTGATAAACAACCCACTTAAGTAGGCTTACAACACATGTATTTTACCTAGATGTGACGTAAAATATACACTAACATAATATACACAAAGTTATTTCTTCTTCCTCTTTTTCCAGAGCCTCATCGAAACAAGCGTCATCCTCCTCCTACAACTCTAATCACCACTCTTCTCTCCTCTCATGGATTTGCATCCACCATGTACCATCCTCCTCTACTAAATACTCTCTA
Source organism: Cunninghamia lanceolata (assembly GCA_027924645.1). NCBI lineage: Eukaryota > Viridiplantae > Streptophyta > Pinopsida > Cupressales > Cupressaceae > Cunninghamia > Cunninghamia lanceolata. Next base: position 3,824,743 of record BSBN01000659.1, on the reverse strand, counting down.
CTCTTCTCTCCTCCTTTGTGAGATCCAACCTGCCACAAGCCAACCACCTCCACCAAAATCTTCCTATCTACTCATCTACACACAAGTCGATATGAACGAATTTATGGAAATTAAAAATTTCCATATCCTCCCCTATCTCCCCCTCATCATACTCTTCAATTTATCCTCTTATAAATGAAAATAAACAAAAATCATGACTGAATTCACAAATTTCAGAAAAAACCTCATCCTTCTTTACTGTTGTGACATCTTCCTCTATGTCCTTTGTTGTGATGTTGTCTTAAACTATTGCAACATATTTCTCTCCTTCATTTGCTGCAATCTTCTCAAACCATTCACCCTCTATCTCTAAAATTTGTGCCAACAAATCTTCTTCACCTTCGCCATTCACTACAACCTCTTCGCTACTCATTTCATTCTTTTCTTCCTCAATCACTTCTACATCCAATTCCACTTCTTCTCTACTCATCTCATGCTCAATAATCTCTCCATGCTGCCTCACTTCAACCCTATCCAATCTCACATTAATGTCTACCATCATCTCAAGTATCTTCCACTTTTGATATGCTTCCAGCCCTCCCATATCATGGGTTCCCTCACAAATATATTCATGCTATTGCAATCTTCCACACATCACACTCTGAATCTACAAATACTATTTCCTCTGCAGCTCTAGCTCTCACTACTCAAGACTTCTCTCATACCTGCAATAGTCCACAAGATCTCTTCTTCATTGTGCTTCCTCTACTCTACCCATAGGTCCTGGTGGATCCTCTCCACTCTCAGGATTACCCGCTCTGATACCATTTGGTGTAAGAACAAAAAGTCTCAACACTCTCACAACTAAAACTCACAATTCACACAAGAAGAGATCCTTATTGCTCACCAAATTAAACTTAGACCAAATACAAATTGCAACACAAATGCAACTAAAGATCTTTATTGACATTCATATTCTAAAACATACTATAGAAATCTACCATACAATTAAAAAGACTGGCCTTCAATGGCCTCTCTCCTTGCACAAAATCTTTTTTCACTGGCTCTCATCCACTGCAACCTCTCTGCAGATGGCACTCCTTTCATTTCTTTATCTGGAATGCTTCTTCACCTTTCATCAAAATAGCAATAGTACCACACCTCTTGCCTCTATTTTTGGGTAGTGACTACCTCTTTTCCCAACCCACTTACTATCTCAACAATCTCCTATTCTTCTTTAGGCGCCACTCCCTTCTTGGCCACGCCCCTTACCAGTCTACGTATAGGTTCAAATATATTGTGTATGTGTTAGGAATTTGAATAGTCATAAGTCTATTCATCTTATTCATTTTTTCTCTTCAGTTGCCTCATAAGACATCCCATCGAAGGTATTTCCACGCTGGATTATGTGTCTTTAATATTTTAACCAACACATTAAATGTGAGGTGCGGTTAGACCTAAATGTTGTGTGTTACATTTGAGCAAGAAGAAGTCATCCTCTCGTGGAATAGACTCTTCAGAAAAAGGCTTTCATTTTACTTGCTTCACATCCATGAACCTATTCCTATCATTTTACTTCTTGTTTAAATGATATCCTTGTGGTGAGACATTGCCCTTTTTGGAATTTAAATGCTTGGATAAAATTCTTGATTAAGGGACCTCACCCATGCACATATACGATTGCATCTGAAGACATTATAAGACAAGAGTTTTCCTTTACTTCTCGGTGACGCCTTGTCTATTGTAATTGAAATATTAGATGTATGAACATAATAACAGCCTTTACTCCACATAATGTTAGAATAAATATAAGGTTTACATTTAGTATATTTACATGTATATGTTAGTTTGTAAGTTAGTGAATAAAACAATAGTTAGTTTTGAGAAGTTATTTCCCGTAAGAAGTTATACATGGGGAAAATAAGGCTTTAAAAAGCCATTGTATTGTATTGTAATATCATCTGATGACATTAGTATAATATATGTTTTTTTATTTCTGTGTATTTGCCCTACCATTTTCATTATGGTATTAGAGTGTTTATCTTTCTGTTCCTATGAGTGGTGAAGCCAACCTTCCCTATCATGACGTATTGAAGTCCAATGGCATTGTAGGATGTGAGGAATTTGTTGGCACGACATGAGGAATTTGTTCAGCGTATGTCATCAGAAAGTAAAAAGGATCTCTTGTGAAGGTATGGATTTTGATTTGAAATGGAATTAAATGTTAAGAATAAAAACCACAATAGAGTTGGCAGTAAGAATTTTTATATGTTCTATAGAAAGAAGAAATAGTTGCTGCATAGTTCATTGCCAGTATTGAATGTGGACATTTCAAAATATCTTAGTGTGAAGTATGATATGATGGGCATTTTTAATATTAATTCTTTTAACATAAGCCAATGAAATACCTAAGTCCACAAATCTGAAAAGCAAGGAGGCGAATCCATGGAAGAAGTGTTGTGTTGAAATTAAATGGCATTTTGAAAACTTGTTTAAAGAAGTCTTAGTAAAACTTCAATAACTTGGTCATTTATCGATGAAATTTAAAACTTCAAACTATTCTGGAAAACTGGCAAAGAGGAGAACAAAACCCAGAATGGTTTGAAGATATTCTTAGTATTTAGTGAAAATTTTAACAAAATATTGGCATGTTATTTGTTGGGTGAGCTTTTTTTTCATAAATGAAGACCTTTTTTTGGTTGTTTGTTAGGCATTGAAATTCATTGTTTTGTGAGGGTAAAATATTTGAAAGCCATTTCCTACACATAGAAACTCATTTGGTGTGTAGATAAATGCAAAATTATTCCAGTTTATTTGTTTGAAGGTATTTATTTACTGTAGCATGGGTATAGAGAGGTGGAGTGCCACCAACAACATGGGAATTTTATTTGAAGTTAAAATGAAAGGGGAGTGAAATTGTTTTTTTTGGAAGATTTTAAGTAAGTTGAATTTCTCTAAGTTTTCTAGAGAACCCTAGTAATTTGTAGTTCGGTTAAGGAGATACATTTATTGGTTGATGCTATTAAAAATGGCTTTTTGTTGATTTAAAAATTGTTGAGATGTTGTGAAAGGAATTCATATTTGAGGATTGTTCAAAGTGATTCTTAGTTCCATTGTTAAAAGCATTTACTTTGAATGGGTAGATTTAGAGTTCAAAACTCTTTAGTTCATTTTTTATGCATAATTTGGGAGGTGTAAGGTTTATATTTTTGCCATCCTAAAATATTTCTTTTTGTAATTGAAGAGATAAGGTTGTGCTTTGGAGTTACAAGGATTGATTTTATTGTAAGGGTGCATTTTGGCTACACATATATCAAACATTGCTTGTGCTTTCAGGGTCATTTTTGCTACACTTGACAAGGCTTCAAAAGGCTCACATGTGACATCAGGCGGATAAAGTGTAAGCACATTAAATTGGAGGCAGGAGGATCTATTGTCATCCCAAGCTAGCTTCTCGCTCAGGGATGATTCATTGCATGAGGAGCACCCATTTTCTATTTGTGTCCCTTCATGGAGCAAGAGGGGCTTGGTAGTTTGTGGCAGTATGTGTGGATAGTGTAACTTCTGAAATAGGTGGAGTTAGTGTATCTGCATTTACTTAGTTTGTGGATAGTGTAATATCTGAAATAGGTGAGATTAGTGTATTCATAGTGATTTAGTTGTTTTGTATAATATAGGAGGGATTGTTTCCATAGCCCTAGAGAAGGGATATTGACACAAACAGAAGAGATGTGGACTCTCAGAGGAGAGTTGTTCTCTCATGTGCAGCACTAGAAGAGGCATTTTGACACACTTGGAGGAGATGTGGACTTTTGGAGGAAAGTTGTTGTTTCATTATGCAAAGAGGTTGGGGACACTTTATGTTCTCTCATGTTGTGTAGAGTTTACAAGTTCTATAGTCAGGAGATCTGCTAATGGAGTCTGTCCAGTGTTTCATGGGTGAGTGAGCAAGATTGGTGAAGGTACTTCATCAAAGTCTCCAGAAGGGTTGCTGTGATCAACTCTTGCAGTGTTTCGTCCTTTGTTCGAGTTAGTGTAATAAGGGGGAAATGTTGGTTTTATTACATGTAAACCTTAAGGGGTGGTGTTAGAGTAAATATAAGGTTTACATTTAGTATATTTACATGTATATGTTAGTTTGTAAGTTAGTAAATAAAACAATAGTTTTGAGAAGCTATTTCCTGTAAGAAGTTATACACGAGAAAAATAAGGCTTTAAAAAGCCATTGTATTGTATTGTAATATCATCCAATGACATTAATATAATATATGTTTCTCTTTCTGTGTATTTTCCCTACCATTCTCATTACATAAGACCATGCCAATAGCAAACAAATATACCTATATGTGTCTGAATTCTCCCTTAGATTTGTATCATTCCCCCCTACTCATACTTCCCAAACATTAATATTATCCTTTATAGGCTTCGTTGGTGATTGGCAGAATGTTAATTAGTCTTTGTCGATGGATAGACACCTACTTCCCATGAACCCCAAACATCGGTGCCGACCCAACCAATATATGATGAAGAAATTTAAACAAACTCACTAGAATTTGGCCTCCTATGGTTCACGGATGATTTATCAACTTTGACCTTCATATCACCAATCAAATGCACAATTCCTTCCTTTCTAAATAAATCAGTCACAAAAGTATCATCGAGAGAAGCAAATATGTGAGCTACACCAAGCAGTGCTATTCAACATTTAGCTTGAAGATGAAAACTGACTTTTGATACGACTTCTTTCCAGGAGCTTGGATTCTTCTAAAAACTTACAAAGATGTGCATGTCGATATTACCTAGCTTCTTGCCAAGCCATTTTACGCCAAACTTCATGAAACTTGAGATTTTAAAGTTTTTACAATCTGCTAGGACAAGTCACGAAATAATTATATCTTAAAAAACCTGAAGGAGTCTTCTCATGGAACCTTTGTCATCAATTCTAGGATGGAGTCAACAATCTTCTCATAAGAGGATTCGATGTGAAATCTCGCCCATCCACCTGAACAATTGTTTTCATGAAGACTGCTTGTTCTGCACCAAAACTCAAGTATGGTGAAAACTCAATTTGGTCAAATATAATCATTCCACTTTTACTCCAAGGCTGAGAGATGCCAACAAAGCCACAAACAAACCAAAACTAAAGGAAAACAACTGAAAATATTTTTTTTGGGTGATGTCAATTGCTTGTTCACCCGAGATGCTCTTGCATCAGGATATGAATAAAACATGGGACAAGATATATGTAAAATAAATAATACACAATTTTTTTATCAAAATAGAGAGCAAGAGAAGAAAAAAAATTTAAATCATGAACAGTGAAGAAAATCTTTAAGTTGAACATCATGAACAAAATTAAAAATTTCATGAATAATCTTGCATACTCGATTTATGCTACTTCAAGTAATTGCTGCTTTCTCCCCATGATTCTGTTCATTTTCTTTAGGGATCCCAATTTTTTTCCCCCAAATTTAAATGCTCTATCCACCTATTCATAACTTAGTAAAGACAATAAAATATAATATTTGATTTCCACTATCATTTATTATTCCCTAAATTTAACCCCTCCAACTTCTTCTAAAAATTGCAAACATAATTTAATACATGATTCTTTAGTGATTCCCTGCAAGATAAGGATTAACCATTTTTAATAAAAGAATTTCTCCTATTTCATTAATATCATTGACTATTCATTTTTCCTATTAAAAGTTAAATAAATAGCTTTTACTTTGAAAACAGTAGAATTTATGGACACATAAACACACAAATATTCATGAGATTAAAAGATATTATTTATTTCTAAGTGATAGTGTGTGCATCCCATCACGACCATTCACTTTCAAAATGCTAGGCTCCCTCTATTCGATGAAACTCTTTTTGTATCGCCAAGAGAGCATTGTTCCTGTCGCACTTACAAAATAAGTTAGTCGATTACAATAATCATAAATAAAATCTTTTAATAATCCTTACATTAAAAATTGTTAATAATAATTATTCCTTAATTGTGTTCTAGTCGTATTAATTAAATATTAAGGATCTAGGGTTGTGACATAGTCATTGCTTGAAGAAGAAATCCAAACACTAATGTAAATATAATAAAGAGAATTAGCATCACAACTGTTCATACAAATGCAATACATAAATTCAAGAATCTTCACACAATTATGTCTACTTTAAGAATCCATGATTGCTCAAAGACATCACATCTATTATTGTGAAAAGCTTTCCACAAGACTTGAGAAAATTTTATAATTACTTCTACAACTTACTAATCACAAAGAACAATACATCAAACATAACTAAATATAGAAGTTGTTTTATTTCAATGGCATAATAAGATAACTTAAATTAATTGGAATAATTGGAATGAAAGGAAATGATAAGAATGTTAAAGAGGATTTCAAAACATCTTTATAAATTTTTAAGGTAGAAAATGGTACAATAAAGTTGCTGAAAGACCATTTCAAAACATCTTTTTAATTTTTCAAGATAAAAAAGAAAGTGATACAATAAAATACCAGAAATGAAAGGATTGTTAAAGACCATTCCAAAACATCTCTTTAATTTTTTAAGATAAAAAATATTTTGTTAATATTAAATGCATGAAGATAATTTTCTTGTGCATAATACTTAGTTAGAGAGATATTTTTCTTAGCTTATCTCATCTTAACTCCATTGCTTACGTGCAATTTTAATTATGCAATGACTTAGGCATTTCTTATAATTTCACATATGAGAGTTTCATATTTATCCGCAGTGGTGGGGATGACAAACATTCTCAATCATTGCCTGGGAATGTTTATCCCCAACTGTGGGACACTATCAAAAACAATTATACTACAACACTCCAGGAGTACAAGAAACACCCTTGGGGCCTTTACCAATAAAGTAATAGAGGGATTATACAACCAACAACAGGGACTTGAGTAATCACACTCGTTGAGTGGCAGCCAAATCGATGGCAGAGAACCCTTTGCGGAAGCTTCACAGACGCCACGATTTCCAATGTGGGAGACTGCGCATCCATCACCACAAATGTGGAAATCTGGATGTTGTCATTGTGCGTAAAGACCACAACATATCCATCATCCTTGGCGGCATGGGGATCGTTAGTACGTGACACGAAGAAGGGCTCGCCGCAGGAACATCCTTCCCCAAATGTTGTGCACACAACCACACCATCTACGGCATCAAAATTGAGCTTCACATTTCTACCCATTTAAGGAATCGGTGCACCTACAGAGGCCATGCGCATGTAAGCGTATCGGTTCCTTCTCCCTATGAAATTTTTCCATAACTGACAAGTACGCCGTGTTCCCTGACATTCAGATCTGTTGGATAACTAATGCAGATGTGCCAGATGTGCAGTTTCTATTTTGGAATTTCTATTTTCTTAGTTAGTTTCAATTAGATGTTTTTAGGAATTTGTCAACTTTTATATTGCATGATAATGCATGTAAATCATGCTATCTTTGGTTTGTTTTTTCTGTTCTTTGTATATAGTTTCCTTTGCAACAAATACACTGTAATAAGAGCTACAGCTCTCTAGTTTTTTCAATAGCAATAAAAAATTTATTCGCATATATGGTTGTTTATTTGTTCTTTGTTAATCTGCTGTCATATTGTTTGTTTAAAAATCTTCGTTTGGTATCAGAGCAGGTGTTTTTGTTAAAAAAATTATGTCAAATTCCAACTCTTTGCCAATCCAAAATTTAATGGATGTGATTATGATTATTGGTGCATCAAGATGATGACTTTTTTGATGGGAAAAGATTTATGGGAAATTGTAGAAACAGGATATGAAGAGCCAACTGATTGGAATGCTCTTGCAGCCAATGATAGAACAACTAAGAAGGAAGCTAAGAAGAAGAATGCATAGGCTTTATTTCATATTCAAATAGCTCTTGATAAGAGCCTATTTCCAAGAATTGCAGGTGCACAGATAGCTAAAGATGCCTGGAAGACTCTAAAAGAAGCTTACCAAGGTAGTGATCAAGTCAAAGTTGTGAAGTTGCAGACATTAAAAAGAGAATTTGAGAATTTGAAGATGCAAGAAAGTGCAAAAGTGAGTGACTATTGTGTAAGAGTAAAAGATGTGGTTAATAAGATGGCTACTCTTGGAGAAACTATGGACAATGAATTGGTGATAAAAAAGGTATTGAGGTCTCTAACACCAAGCTGGAACAATGTTGCCATCATCATTGAAGAAAGCAAGGATTTGACTACTCTTCAGTTTGATCACCTTGTTGGATCTCTCATGTCTCATGAAGAAAGATTGAGAGATTCATCTGGAGAAAGTAATGAGAACACTTTTGCTTCCAAAGTACAAATTACAAAGAATGAAAATGCTAGCACAAGCACCAAAAATAATCAAGGCCAAGGTAGAGGTCAAATCAGAATTCTTCAAGAGGAAACTGAGGACAAAGAGGTGGTCCAAGAGGAAGAGGCAGAGGCATATTTGATAAAAGAAATGTTCAATGTTATCATTGCAATAGGTATGGTCACTTTGAAAGGGAATGCGGATTAAAAGAAGGTAATAACAATAGAAGTGTTAATTATGCTAATGAGAATGATGAGGCTTCTCCTAGTAATTTATTCTTATCATATGAAAAAGCTGAAAATAGTTCTAAAGAAGTCTGGTATTTAGATTCAGGTTGTTCTAACCACATGTCAAGAAATAATGAGATTTTTTCTACAATGGATAAAAGTTTCAAATCTAAAATTAAGCTTGGTGATGACAAGTCCTTGGAGGTTGCAGCTAAAGGAGCTATGGAGGTGAATACAAAAGAAGGTAAGAAATGTGTGACTGATATTTACTACACTCCACAATTAAAACATAATTTATTGAGTGTTGGACAGTTGTGTGAGAAGAATTATAAGGTGGTATTTGAAAATCAGCAATGTACAATTTATGATAAAAATCAAGGCAATAGGGTGGTTACAATAGTGCCTATGTCAAAGAATAGGATGTTCCCATTGAAGTTTGGTGAACATAGCAGCCATGTTGCCAATATGGCATATGAGGATAAGAGTTGGCTATGGCATCTCAAATATGGACATTTGAATTTTCATAGTTTGATGTTTCTCACTTCAAAAGCTTTGGTTTATGGTTTCCCTAAGGTTCAAGAACACAAGGAAGTTTGTGAAGGTTGTGATAAAGGAAAACATGCAAGAGAGTCATTTCCAAAAGGCAATGCATGGAGGGCCCATTACCCACTTCAATTGGTTCACTCAGATATTTGTGGTCCTATGCAGACAAAGAGTTTGGGTAAGTCATCATATTTCATTACTTTTATTGATGATTACTCAAGAAAGTGTTGGGTTTATTTTTTGAAGATCAAGGATGAAGCCTTTGATACATTCAAAAGGTTTAAAGCCTTTGTGGAAAATGAAAAAGGTTGTAAGATCAAATGCTTAAGGAAAGATCATGGAGGAGAATTTTGTTTAAGAGATTTTAGGAATTATTGTGATATGAATGGCATCAAAAGGCAACTCACCACTGCTTACACACCTCAACAAAATGGGGTAGCTGAAAGGAAAAATCGTACAGTGGTGGAAATGGCAAGGAGTATGCTACATACCAAAGGATTAGACAATTCTTTTTGGGGTGATGCAGTTGCTACAACAGTGTACATTCTCAATCGGAGTCCTACTAGAGCACTTGACATGATGACTCCTTATGAAGCCTGGTATGAAAGAAAGCCCAATGTTAATCATTTTAGAGTTTTTGGTTGTTTAGCCTATGTTCATGTGGCTGATCAAAAGAAACAAACAATATGACAGAAGATTAACAAAGAACAAAAAAACAACCATATATGCAGTAGCATAGAGAATAAACTTTTTATTGCTGTTGAAAAAACCAGAGAACTACAGCTCTTATTACAATGTATTTGCTGCAAAGGAAACTATATAGAAAGAACAGAAAAAACAAACCAAAGATAGCATGATTTACATGCATTATCATGCAATACAAAAGTTGGCAAATTCCTAAAAACATCTAACTGAAACTAAGAAAATAGAAATTCCAAAATAGAAACTGCACATCTGGCACATCTGCATCAGTTATCCAATAGATCTGAATGTCAGGGAACATGGCGTACTTGTCAGTTATGGAAAAATCATGGACGATGGAAGCTTTCCGCATAGAATGAACGAATGAATAGCTTTTAAAGTCCACGAGGCTAAAAATAGCCTATGGGACCACCAACTTTGCAGTTTTAATCTTCTACATTTCAATCCTTTTCCTGTTCAAAGAGAGGATGAGCCCCCCAAACTTCACAACATTCTCATCGCTAAATAAGCTATGCCAAGAAAGAGCTGCCAAACTACTCGTATGCTTGTCTCTGATATCTTTGAAAGCCTCACACTCCATAATAAAGTGCTTTTCTGATTCAACTGCCCCAGTATTGCAAAAAATATACGTCCATTCTTCCCATACTTCTTTAGGCCTTTTCCACCGCACTATTTCACATCGGAGTTGATGAGAGTTAGTTCTTAATTAAGCAATAAGCATCTTTTCTCTCCATGAAATACAAGCCCCAATATACATTTTTTGTTGATGATCACAAGTGGGGTTGAATTCGTCAATATAGTACTTCTTCCTCCCAATTACTTTCCCCCAAAGATGCTTGTGGAACTTATCCATAACAAAAGCCTTAACCTCTTTTCTATTAATGGGGCAAGCATTCAAAAAGATATTCCATTTTCTCATCCAATTGATGTTTTGCCTCATCCAAGTTTTCTTTCTTTCACCTATGGTGTCATGAAACACAACTTTAGGCATCTACCTTCCTCCATTTTCTCAATTCTTTTCAAATACCTTATTAGACGCATCATAGCAATAGCTTCAATAGGATTTGCCCCTGTTTCACACATCATTATCTCATAAGGAACCGGACCCTTTATTTTGAACTTGCTTGTAATCAAACGCTTTTGAATTTTCTCAATTTGTTTCCACTTTGGATTTGAAATGCTGCTAGCCCACAATTCACAACCATAAAGTACTACCAGAATCACCAAAAGACCAAAAAGAACCTATGTAGTGTTCCAATCCCATAACTTTGCCTCTCTGCATCTATTCTGAAGAGCATAAAATGCTTTCCACCCTCCCAAAGTTCTCTTCTTTCTACAGCTCTCCCAATTAAGCTTGTTGTTAAAGTCAAACCCAAGGTATTTAAACTCTATTACTTCTTCCATAATATTGCCTTCAAAGTAGAACTTATGTTGTTCCCTCTTTCTTTTGTTGGAGAAGACCATGATCTTGGTCTTACAGGTATTGACTTGCATCCCCACCATTCTACAGAAGTGTTCCAAGACAAATAAGTGCTCTTGCAAACCTTGGGCTGTTTTAGCAATCAAGATAATGTCGTCGACATATAAAAGAATCTTTATCACAAATTCCCCCAAAAGGACACCATCTCCTCCTTGCACGCTAAGCCACTCTTCAATCTTGTCAATGTATAAACCAAAAAGAGTAAGGGAAAGCGGACAGCCTTGCTTGACCCCAATATCACTCCTAAAACTCTCTAAGATGCCTGCTGAAGTTCTAATTTTGACTCTCACCTCTTCATCAAGCCTATGGACAACCACTCCAAGATGCACTAGAATCCCAAGTTCTTCCATCCTACACAATAGTTTATCTCTAGGTACCATGTCAAAAGCCTTTTTGAAGTCCACAAAACAACAGAAGGCTTCCCCCCTTTCCTCCCAAAATTTTTCAATAATGTGCCTTAACGTGATACCATGATTGACCATGGAGTGTTTGGGCCTAAAACCTACTTGCCCTTTAGCATGCTTTTCTTTTTCTTCTGCCCACTTGCTGATTTTGTTTGCCACCATGCTACCAAATAATTTCGCAAACAAAGGATTGATCATAACGGTCCTATAATTTGAAGGGTTATTGACATCACCACTCTTAAAAAGCAATATAGCTAGCTTGGTTGTCCAATATTTAGGGAACCCTTGCTAAATGATTTTGTTGAAGATTACCATAATGTGAGGTGCAAGAGTACCCACACCCCATTTAAGATACTCCACTTGAATCTCAACCAAATCCATAGCTTTGCCCACACCCAACTTTTTAATACCAATGTCCACCTCTTGCAACATGAAAAGCATTGTTGGGATGTTGATCAAGGGAGGAGGGTCAACCTTCGAAACTTGCTCATACAATTGTCTTGAATAGTCTAACCATTGAGACGCTGAAATGCTATTTTCACTTTGTTCCTTCCTCGATTGAAGCTCCTTCTAGAAAAGCCTTGGATTATTCTTTCCTAGATAAATTAACTCTTCTCTTCTTGTGTTGAGGAACTCAACTTTTTTCTACTTTACAAGCTACTTGTACCACTTTAAATTTATCTCCTTCTCGTTAGGCTTTTTCAAAATTTTCCTTGCCAATTTGCAATCTTCATCAAACCACCCATTTACTAGAAAACAATTGGTTTTTTCTTTCTTTATTTTTCTTCTCTCGCATTCCTCAAGAGCTCTTTGGATAATGCATGTTAAATCATAACTATTGAGATCTTGGAAACTAGATTTCTCTTGCTTACTGAACCGTTCTATAGCTGTCTTGAAAATAAAACTGTTTTCTTGAGTCAAAAGAATTCTGCCCTTCAACTGTGGTTGCCTAAGACATTGAGTTTTCCTCCCATGTTGCTTCTTTTGAAGCCAAAACAACTTTAAGTAAATTGGGTTATGGTTTGATTTTAGGCCCCAAATATGTTCCCCTATCGAAACTTCCTCAATCGTTTCAGCCAAGCTTTGCGAGCAAATTACATAGTCAACAACACTTGCACCATTATACGTATTGCAAGTGAAATTTCCTAAATTCTTCCATCTATCCACACGATTACAAATAATTAAGTCAAAAGCTCCACATAAAGTAAGCAACTCTTCCCCAAAAAGATTACAATCCTTGTTATCTTTTGAACGTATTGACCACTGTCAACTTCCTTCTTCCGTAAGCCAGATAGGATCGTGAACCTCCTTGCAACATAAAATACTAGCTTGCTCATTTTCTATCCTAGCATTGAAATCACCAACTAAAATAACTTCTCCTTGCTGAGAGTATGCTGCAAAATCTTTTTTCAAGGCTGCAAAAGGGTCCTTGTTGTCTAGCCTATTGTTTTTGTAAGTTTTTGAAACCTGCAGTGCAAAATATCACACTGCAATTCTTATGTGATTTTTGATTTCTGAGATTTTGAACCAAATATACTGCTTATTTGTATCTTCTCTTTCCAACTGAATAAAATGCCCTTTTTTTTCCTTCACTAAGACCATTATTCCCCCACAACCTTTGCCATTACTTGCAGCCTTGTTCCAAACCACCAACTTTGTGTAATCTTTGAACCTAGGAGTCTTGCATCCCTCATGAAAATGTGTTTCTATGAGACAAATTATGTCTCTTCCCTCTGTAATTGGCCCTAACCCAGGCCCCCTTCTCCAAGGGTAACCCCTGCAGCTCCAACAGACTAAGCTTAAGAAAACCTGGGTAGGACATGATTGCTATGCATTTTGACACGAAAGACTCAAAATTGAGTCTTCACACCTTTGTACCCAAATTGGCCTTGTTTCTTTCCTTCCTACCTAAGAATCAAATATTTTCTCTTTGTTTCCACCTTGCTGCCCTACTTTACTATGAGCTCCAAAAATGGCTATAATAGCTTTCCCCTTGTACAACCAAGCCCATTTGCCTTCATCTCTTGCTGCTCAAATTTTTGCCACTTCCACCTTCCTCTCCTCTTGTTGTTTGCTAGTTAAATCCTTGTCTAGAAAGAAGCATGAGCCTCTCAAAAGCTTCTTTTTGCTCAAAAGAAGAAGCTTGTCATGCATGCTTGCCATAACAACTTTAATCAGCCTATCCCTCTCTTCACAAATCTTACTGACCCTTCTTGCCTGGCAGATTTGCCCTTTCCATTGCAGCTTCTCTTTTAAAAACTCACTTGTGAGATTGAAGGTACTTTCAATTTTCCCATAGTCTCTTACTCCTCTAATAATGACATTTGCTTCTCTAACTTGTCTTTCATTGAGCTCTCTTTCTTGAGTTATATCAGCAATTGTGTTTGTTTTTGCCTCCGAGTTTGTGTAACCACTATCCGCTTGAGCCTAGGCCCAACTTCTTTCAAAACATTTCCCCTATTATTACGATTTATCTCACCTTCCAAAAGGCTTTCTTGTTGTGATGCTTGCACCTCTGCCTTATTGGTTTTACCATTTATCATCTCCCCCTTTGCTGCAAGCGTTTCTTTCAAAAGTTGCCAATATGCCTTCATGGCTTGCCATTCTTGCTTCCCTACTAGAAGAGCCTCTTATTACACTGATATTTGTTGCTTTAATACCTTATTTCCTTCCACTAGTAACCAATTTGCAGCTGTAACCTCATGTATTTTGTGATCACTTGACTGCTCTTTAGCTTCCAAGACCTCTAGCCTTGACTTAGCATTTAAGAGCTCTTGCACATAAAGGTCTAATGACCAAGTCAAAGGCATAGAAGTAGGAGTGTAGATAACGGATTCTTCCCTATTTCTGTTGCCTTTAACTTTTTTTTTCGTGTTGAGGTTGTTTTTGAGGTTGACTTTTCCATGACTATTTCCATTTTAAGCGTGCATTTCTATGCCTTGAAATACCACAAAACTGTTTAGCATTTACCCAAACCTACTTCTCCCCTTTATCTGTTGATTCAATCTTAACCTGACCTAAGTGGTTTGTTTCCACAAAATCCAAGGTTTGTTTCCCATTTTCAAAGTTTTTTGATGCTTTGATTACCAATGCCATTGAGGATTAAAAAAACAAGTGCTAAAAGAAACAGGTAAGACAAAAGAGTTTGATAAAGAAGGAGAAAGGTAAAACATACCTTCCTCAGCCAGGAACGATACCACAAATACCTGTCTGCAGGGCCCATTGAAACCCCTGAGCGAGATTTTTAAAACCCTAAAAACAATGATATAATGTCTGCCGCAAATCTGGGAGCCCATGAAAAAGATGTCGACAAAACCCTTTGTCGTAGATCCTAAGAAAAAAGCACCAAAAATTTATTTTCCTTTGACTTGTAATCTGACCTCCCAAAAAAACAATAAAGAGAAGTGTTGTTCCTGTGTTGTTCCTATGCATTCCTGTGTTTCTCCTGTTCATTCCTGTGCTAAGAGTCGCTGAATGATATTCTTGTGTTGTTCCTGTCCGTTCCTAAATGGATTGGAACAAAATGGCTAGCTTTTGCAAAAGTAGAAATCCTAAAGCATTGCTTTCCTCTTCCTCATTTCTCATCAAGTTGTTTCACCCCATCGGTCGTAACCCTAAAGAAATGAAGAAAAGGAGCAAGTATGGCATAGCGGTAGGCAAAGAGCTCACCCATGTGGGGATCGATCTTGGGGTGCGCTATCATGCGTGTGATTAATTTTCCCTCGAAGTTGAATGCTCTGCTCGTGTTGATGTCTCCATTGGCTGTGATGTATAGCACATGTGGCAACCTTGATTCCCTGAAAGACAGTGCCACTCCCACACCTTTGGCTGGATCGATGAAGCCCAAGGCCACATGCAAGATAGTGACAACGACCTTGGCTATTTCGGTGTAGCCACGAATGCCAGAAAATACATTAGGGAAGATGGGCCTTGATGAAGGGGGTAAATCATTGGTGCAAGAGCACCTTCTCTGTAGTGCAGGGTCATATTTTCTTTTATTGTTTCATAAGGCTCTTAAGCCATTTCATGTTGTAATAAGGGTCAATTTGGTCCCATTGATGTAATTAGGCAAGGAAAACATGTGGTTTTGCTTGTTGAGGAGTAAGACCAATGGCTAACTGATTTGAATATCAATTTGCACGGTTGGAGGGAAATAATTGTTGTCCCTACATCTTTCTTTTGAGAAGAGCTGTATGTAACACAGAAAAATGTGTGTGTGTTGCAGCAAAGACTTGATGAATGAATAAGAAGAGTTTTCTAGGTGTGATATATGTTGATTTTCCTATGTGTTCTTTGTATTTGATATCTTTGTTAAGATAGTGTGCATCCATGCACTAATCTAGATGTTATCTGGTAGTTCTTAGTGTTTCCGTAGTGTGTAGACAGTGTACTACTAACATTTCTGCAGAGACTGGTTTGTAACCTAGGGGTTAGGGTTTGATTCATAAATGGACACCCTTTCCTC
Source organism: Cunninghamia lanceolata (assembly GCA_027924645.1). Classification (NCBI taxonomy): domain Eukaryota; kingdom Viridiplantae; phylum Streptophyta; class Pinopsida; order Cupressales; family Cupressaceae; genus Cunninghamia; species Cunninghamia lanceolata. Next base: position 3,808,623 of record BSBN01000659.1, on the reverse strand, counting down.
TGTCCACTGAAGTCCTATGTAGAATCGGTGTGATGGGGGAAAGATATGTAAGTTTGTTGTTTTCTACATTCTCACCCAAGAATCCAGAGAACTCAGCCGGATTCAACTAGGCATCTTCATGTGACTAGTCAGGAAATTGATGAGAAGTGATCAGGCATTGTTTGGGATTAGATTGTTTTAAGAAATTGAAGGCTTTCGGTCAAATCCATTGTTCTGTCGAAGGGTTTTTGGTATTGGGTCGCCACAGAGTACCTTGGAGTCCATCGGCGTAACACCGAGTGTCAGGATAGCTTTTTGAAGACCTTCCGATAGACGATTTCTATCCGATGAGTAGGCATCGGTGACAAACGGCCCACTTCTTGCCAAAGACTGGTATGGTGTCGAAGACACATACAGTTGCATGTTTGGAAAACCCTTTGAGACAGTGGACCCCACGCATTGCATAGTGAAGCATGTGCATCGGCGTGACCAGAGGCATCGGGCTGAGGAAATTACATTGGGCCAACGGCATAAGATTTCACCGATTGGGGTGACTATTGCAAAGTATCACCAATGAAGAGTATTGGCGTAAGGGACATCATCGAGAGGAGACTTAAAAGTCTCAATGAAAGGTAGGGTCACACCAACAGAGTTGATCAGCGTGAGTTGCGGCTTCAGTGAACGAGAAAAAAGCTATGCCGATAGGAAGTGTCTGGCCGAGGGTCCATGCTCATCGGAGTGAGGTGAACCATCAAAATACCCAACTGAAGTCTGGCCGAAGAGGAGACTCTACCCGATGGGTCAAAGCTCATCAGAGTGAGGTGAGCCATCGAAACAGCAGACTGAAGTCTAACCGAAGTGGGGAGTCTGTCCAACGGAGGTGGTTAACTGTTGAGGTTAAGTCATGGGAGTCACGGTCATCGGGAGGAGTAAAGTGATTGGCAAGAAAGAAAAGGAGCGATCCGATAGTAATATGTTTGGCCGATAGAGGAGACATCGCCAAGACATAAATCGGGTCTGGCCGATCACAGTTATTTGATCCTTTCGCTGCACACTCTACATCAAATTGGTATCAGAGCCAATATTCTGAATCAAAGCCATGTATGTTAGATGAAGAGCTGGAGATAGAGATAGAGGCTAGCACAATGCCTCCCAAGTCGATGAGCAAAGTAGCCATCCAGAAGATGGTAGAAGAGATGCTCGAAGAGAGACTGAAGGAAGAAAGATCCAAAGAGAAGAATGGAAGCACTTCTGAGTCAGAGGAGGATGAAGAAGAAGAAATAGGAGAGAATCCTCAAGGAGAAGGTATGTCTGCTAATCAAAAGGCATTCCTGAATGCACTCAAGGGTCATGGAGATAGTGGTGATCCGAAAATGGATGTTCCCACGCTCAATGGGAAACTAGATGGAGATACTCTTGTGGACTGGATTGAAGCCATAAGTAATTACTTTGACTTCAAGGAGTACAGTGACAGTAAGAAAGTGAAATTTGCAAAAACCAGAGTGAGAGGTTCTGCATTGGTTTGGTGGAACTACACCCAATGTGAAAGGGAGAAGGTTGGAAAGAGTCTAATCACCAAATGGAGTAGAATGGTGGCCATGCTGAGAACCAAGTTTTTGCCATGTGACTATGATTTGCAGACCATCAGAAAGTTTAATCATCTTAGGCAGAAAGATATGGATGTGGCTACGTACACTGAAGAATTCCACAGATTGAGTATGAGAGCAAATCACAAAGAGGAGGAGAAAGAGATGGTGGCTAGATATCTTGATGGTCTAAGATATAATATACAAGATGAATTCAGTATGGTGGTTCCCAAGACTGTAGATGAATGTTTTCAGTTAGCCTCTAGGGCTGAGGATAAACTGAAAAGGAGAGGTAATCAAAATAACAGAGGAAGAGGTGGCAGGAACAATAGAGAAAGAGGTAATTTTGGTATAGGACAGCCAAACAAAGGTGAAAGTTCAAGTCAGCAATAATCACGTTCTGATACAAAACAGAAAGGTGGTGGTTTCAGAGGTTGGAGAAGACCTAATGGCAGAGGCAAAGGTGGTGGTACAGGTAGAGGATCTGGAGTCTTCACTAGAAGATGCTACAACTGCAATCAAGTAGGCCACACTGCAAGTAAGTGCCTCGAGAAGGCATCTAGCTCTCATGATGGTGGGAGAAGGAACCAACTATTGCAGGATGATGATTATCAGAGTGTTAACTCACCAATTGGTAGTGCTACACCAATACTTGAAGGAGAGAGCATGATGATTAAGAGAACCCTAGTGAAGATGCCATTGAAGCAGGAGCCTCCACAAAGGAAGAATCTCTTCAGAACCCAAGGAGTAGCATATGGTAAGCTCTGTAAAATCATTGTTGATTCAGGTTCTACTGAAAATGTAGTGTCTACTGAAATGGTAGAAAAATGTAAACTAAAAAGATTGCCCCATATTAATCCTCATAAAATATCTTGGTTGAATAAGAATCAGAACTATATGGTGGAAGAACAAACTTGGGTAGAGTTTGAACTAGGTGATTATAGGGATAAGGTGCTATGTGAAATTATTCCTATGGATGCTTGTCACCTTCTTCTTGGACGACCTTGGCAGTATGATGTGAAGGCATAGCATGATGGTGAAAAGAACACATATATGATCACCAAAAATGGTAAGAAGTTTCAGATGGATCCCTTACCAGAGCAGGTTGGAGAGAAGAACAATGACAACAGTGTCATGTTAGTGAGTGGCAAAGAGTTCCTACAACTCATGAAGGAGGAGGATACCCAAGGGTATGCACTGATGATGAAGCCTGTAGATGTATCAAGTTAGCAAGGCAAGAAGTAAAAGGAAATTCCTTTGGAAGTGCAACAGTTATTGGATAGATATCAGGATCTTGTGGTAGAGGATACACCTGATTCTTTACCACCTATGAGGGACATAAGTCATCAGATTGACTTGATTCCTGGAGCCACATTACCCAACAAGGCTACCTACAAGTTGACACCACAGCAGAATGAAGAGGTAGGTAGAAAGATTCAAGAACTCTTGGAGAAAGGTTTGATTAGGAAAAGTCTCAGTCCATGTGCAATCCCTAGTGTACTTGCTCCTAAGAAGGATGGAAAATGGAGATTATGTACAGACTCAAGGGCTATTAATAAGATCACCATAAGGTATAGATTTCCTATGCCAAGAATTGAAGATCTGTTGGACTATCTTGGTGGTTCATGCTACTATTCCAAGATTGATTTGAAATCTGGTTATCACCAGATCAGAATAAGGCAGGGAGATGAGTGGAAAACTACTTTCAAGAGTAATGAGGGTCTTTATGGATGGCTTGTTATGCCATTTGGTCTTAGCAATGCTCCAAGTACATTTATGTGCTTGATGAATGAGGTATTGGTTGAATTCATTGGTAAATTTGTTATTGTTTATCTTGATGACATACTAATCTTCAGCAGGACAAAAGAAGAGCATATGAAGCATATTGAGCAAGTGTTGGAGAAGCTACATGAGCACAAGTTGATGATCAACTTAGACAAGTGTGAGTTCATGAAAACAAAACTTGTATACCTTGGATTTGTGATTTCTAATGGCTGTTTGAAAATGGATCCCTCTAAGGTTGAGGCTATTCTGAATTGGCCTACTCCTAAGATGGTTGGAGAAGTAAGAAGTTTCCATGGGTTGGCAACTTTTTACAGGAAGTTTATCAAAGGTTTCAGTCACATTAGTTCTCCCATCCTTAACACCACCAAGGGTGGAGTCAAATGTAGATTCCAATGGACAAAGGAAGCCAATGTTGGCTTTGAGTTGTTGAAAACAAAGGTAGCTGAGTTACCTACTTTAGTACTTCCTGATTTTGATAAGGTGTTTGTTGTTGAGTGTGATGCAAGCAAGCAAGCTATTGGGGTTGTTCTTAGCCAAGAAGGACATCCAGTTGCATTCTTCTCAGAGAAGCTGAATGAGGCCAAATAGAGGTATTCTACTTATGACCTAGAGCTCTATGCAATGGTGCAAGCTCTGAAAAAATGGAGACATTATTTGCTACCAAAAGAATTCATTGTTTTCATTGACAACCATGCTCTTAGTTTCCTAAATAGTCAAGAAAAATTGAACCATAGACATGTTAAATGAGTGGAACAGTTACAAGTTTATACCTTCACAATTAAGCACAAGAAAGGTGTTTCTAATAAAGTGGCTGATGCTTTAAGTAGGAGGTTACTCATTGTTCAGGAAATTTAGTTAGAAAGCATGGGTATTGACTGTTTGAAGGAATTGTACAAAGAGGATTCAGATTTTAAAGAGGCTTATGATGTTTGTGTGAACTTGGCTAACACTTTTCATGGTGCATATTCAGATTTTGTATTACAGGAAGGACTTTTGTTTAAGGGCAATTTGTTGTGTGTCCCTAAGTGTTCCATGAGGGACAATATCATTAAGGAGAAGCATAATGGTTCTTTGGGAGGACATTTTGGCTTAGACAAAACACTGGAACAAGTTACAAGGTTCTATTTCTCGCCAAAGATGCAATCTGATGTGAGAAGGTATGTTGCTAGTTGTGCAATTTGTCAAAGGGCCAAGGGTGTGTCTTCAAATGCAGGTCTATACCAGCCCCTTCCTATTCCCAATAGGCCTTGGGAAAGTATAAGTATGGATTTTGTACTTGGGTTACCTAGAACAGTCAGAGGGGTGGATAGTGTGTTTGTTATTGTTGATAGGTTCAGCAAGATGGCTCATTTTGTGCCATGTAAATGCACAAATGACGCATCTCATATTGCAGGTCTGTTTTTCAGAGAGGTAGTCAGAATACATGGTTTACCATTGTCAATTGTAACAGACAGGGATTCGAAGTTTGTAGGTCACTTCTGGAGGACCTTGTGGAAGAAGTTGGGCACACAGTTGTCCTTTTCATCAGCCTACCATCCACAAACTGATGGTTAGACCGAAGTAGTCAATAGGTCCCTTGGAAACCTTCTACGATGCCTTACAAAATAGCATGGTTTGGCATGGGATTTAGTTATCAGTCAGGCTGAATATGCCTACAATGATTCAGTGAATAGGAGTACTGGTAAAAGTCCTTTTGAGGTAGTTTATGGTTTTCACCCAAGGGGGCCACTTGAATTGAAGGATCTCCAAGGATGGGATAAAAGGTGTGCACTTGGTGAAGATTTTGCTACTTCCATGAAAGCAGTCCATGCTCAAGTCAAGTTGCAATTGGAAAAAACAGTCACAAAGTACAAAGAAAGGGCAGATTTGAAGAAAAGAGAGGTGCAGTTCAAAGTTGGAGATTTCGTTATGGCATATATGAGGAAAGAAAGGTTACCAAAAGGACAACCAACTAAACTCCTGATGAAGAAGATTGGGCCACGCAAAGTAGTGCACAAATTTGGTCCAAATGCATATGAGATTAAGTTACCATCTGGTCTTCGTATCTCTCCTATTTTTTAAGTTTGTGATCTTTATCCTTTCAGACCTCCATTGCATGGTGATAGTGGATTAGATGTGGTGGATGCAGATGCTAATTGGCTTAAGGATTTGCCTCCAAGTAAGCCTTTACAGTTGGAATGCATTTTGGATTCCAAAATTGTCAAGAAGACAAGAAAGGGTGTGTACAAAGACTACTTGGTCAAGTGGCAGGATCTTCCTGATTCAGAGGCAACCTGGATGAGTGAAGCAGATATTCTGAAGCATGGGAAGACACTTCAGTAGTTAGCAACTCAAGGGACTTGAGTTTTCCTGCAGAGGGAGTATGGTGCAGGAGCACCTTCTCTGTAGTGTAGGGTCATATTTTCTTTTATTGTTTCATAAGGCTCTTAAGCCATTTCATGTTGTAATAAGGGTCAATTTGGTCCCATTGATGTAATTAGGCAAGGAAAACATGTGGTTTTGCTTGTTGAGGAGTAAGACCAATGGCTAACTGATTTGAATATCAGTTTGCATGATTGGAGGGAAATAACTATTGTCCCTACATCTTTCTTTTGAGAAGAGTTGTATGTAACACGGAAAAATGTGTGTGTGTTGCAGCAAAGACTTGATGAATGAATAAGAAGAGTTTTCTAGGTGTGATATATGTTGGTTTTCCTATGTGTTCTTTGTATTTGATATCTTTGTTAAGATAGTGTGCATCCATGCCCTAATCTAGATGTTATCTGGTAGTTCTTAGTGTTTTCGTAGTGTGCAGACGGTGTACTACTAACATTTCCGCAGAGACTGGTTTGTAACCTAGGGGTTAGGGTTTGATTCATAAATGGAGACCATCTCCTCTGTCCACTGAAGTCCTGTGTAGAATCGGTGTGATGGGGGAAAGATATGTAAGTTTGTTGTTTTCTACATTCTCACCCAGGAATCCAGATAACTCGGCCGGATTCGAATAGGCATCTTCATGTGACTAGTCGGGAAATCGATGAGAAGTGATCAAGCGTTGTTTGGGATCAGATTGTTTTAAGAAATTGAAGGCTTTCAGTCAAATCCATTATTCTGTCAAAGGGTTTTTGGTATCGAGTCACCACAGAGTACCTTGGAGTCCATCGGCATAACACCGAGTGTCAGGATAGCTTTTTGAAGACCTTCCGATAGACGATTTCTATCCGATGAGTAGGCATCGGTGACAAACAGCCCGCTTCTTGCCGAAGACTAGTATGGTGTCAGAGACACATACAATTGCATGTTCAGAAAACCCTTTGAGACGGTGGACCCCACGCATTGCATAGTGAAGTATGTGCATCAGCATGACTAGAGGCATCGGGCTGAGGAAATTACATTGGGCCGATGGCATAAGATTTCACCGATCGGGGTGACTATTGCAAAGTATCATCGATGAAGAGTATCGGCGTAAGGGACATCATCGGGAGGAGACTTGGAAGTCTCAACGAAAGGTAGGGTCACACCAACGGAGTTGATTGGCGTGAGTTGCAGCTTCGGTGAACGAGAAGAAAGCTACGCCGATAGGAAGTGTCTGGCCGACGGTCCATGCTCATCGGAGTGCGGTGAACCATCAGAATACCCAACTAAAGTCTGGTCAAAGAGGAGACTCTGCCCGACGGGTCAAAGCTCATCGGAGTGAGGTGAGCCATCGGAACAGCGGACCGAAGTCTGACCGAAGTGGGGAGTCTGGCCAATGGAGGTGGTTAACCGTTGAGGTTAAGTCGTGGGAGTCATGGTCATCGGGAGGAGTAAAGCGATCGACAAGAAAGAAAAGGAGGGATCTGATAGTAATATGTTTGGCCAATAGAGGAGACATTGCCAAGACATAAATCAGGTCTGGCCGATCACAGTTATTTGATCCTTTCGCTGCACACTTTGCATCAATCATAAAACACACAAAAACAGAGATTGCACACAGAAAATAGAATGATATTTTATTAATAGGGGCAAAACATTATATTATAGAAGCTCAAATACAATCAGAGGATGTATCCCCTACAGGCTGCAACACATTACAACTCCCTCTCTCAAGACTCTGGAATCTTCAGCCTTCTGTAAACCCCAAATCAACAAGGGTTTCTATTTTTCCACCTTTTCTTAACTCTACACCTTCCCCCTTAACTTGACTACCCCAAGGGTTCCCAAAGAATGGTCATATATAGCCCCTTTTGGCGGCCACCAGCTTAATTTCAAATTTTGCATCTCCCTCCAAAAATAGGTCAACTTCGCGGGGCCATAACTTTCGATCCGACTGTTGGATTTTCAATTATAATACCTTTTTAGAAAGCTCTCGAAAAGACGATTGTGCCCAAGCAATACCTAAAGGTAGACTGGTTGGGTTTCCCACCAAATTTCGGGCCCATCCAGAGCCTCTAAGTGCCTCAAATTTGACTTTGAATAGTTCAATAGGATTTTTGGAATTTGAAATTTTAATATCTCACAAATGACAAATGATATTGAAGTGATTTCTTCACCATTAGCTTCAATTCACCATTCTGGAGGTCCGTGTAAGATTTTGTATCCAACCGTGCACAAATGCAAACTTACTAAAAATAGTAACCTTGCCAAATTTAGCCCTTATTGAAAAGAAACAACATTTTTTTAGGTTGATGCAAGATTGCTCTTACACCCTGGATGCTTCTGCATCAGGCCTGCCCGTCGCCTCTTCTTCCAAGTATTTGTGAGTGCGTACGTAATGACTAGAGAGGGTAGTGACTCATTTGTAAAAGGCGAGGGCATGGATCATCCCATCGCCGTTGAGGAGGTGGTAACCGGCTGGTGGAGGGAAGTTGGGATTCGTTCCATTGCGGATATACACGCCACCCTCCAAGCACAAAGGGATTACTCCATCCACCTCGCATTCTGTGGGTGGGATCTCGTCCACTGGAGCGAAGTTTCCAGCCAAAATGTGCTTGGGATCAATGGCTGGCCTGAGCAGTGTGTCCAGTGCTGTGTTGATAAAGTCATCCATAGCATTGCAAAGGCCCACCAATAGTGACTGCCAAGATGGAGCTATGACCTCTGCGATGTTTTTCAGGTTGGGTATTAGCCGGGCAAGAGGATGGCACTATCTATCTATTTTTACACAGCAAGGAATCACATGATGTCGTGTTGAACTATGGGGAATGGTCTGGATTATTTTGGCTTGTGAAAAGCTTGGGGATGAAGGCAAATAAATTTTCATTTCCTAACTAGCACTGCTTCTCTCTTCACTCTACCCCATTCACTAGAGAACTCCTCTTTTATATGGGATGCAAATTGTGATCATGGGATTCTGCCTAGAAAAATACAACCTGAAACATGTGTTCATTGAAAAAATGATTGATTTGATCATTGTGTCTTTTAGTGGACACTAGGTAGCATAAAGAAACTAATATATTTTGATCTCACTTGCTTTCATATACTTTGAAGATCAAATTTGATCTTTTTCTTCTGTAGCAAGTCAAGTCAAAGAGCCGTGCCTTCACGTGCCTAGCGATTATGACGTGACAACATTTTATGCAATCTTGAGTAATTTTAAAGCTAGAATGTGTGCTTCTAGAATAGACTGTGTGTAGCAGTCTATTCCAGAAGCACACATTCTAACTTATCATGGACTGTGGAAATATCATGTCTATAATTTAAAGCTCTTTTTTTTTATTACTATAAATTCTATGTATAATGATCAAGAAAATTCTAAGCCATTAATTTCTTTAGTTCATACTTGGATTTAACATGCTTTCACCTATTGTAAGTTTACATACTAGCACTTCCAACCATTGGAGACCTTCAAGGAATATGTCAATATGAGTTTTGAAAATTTCTTGGCGTGAATTTTTTTAGGGCGTGAGACAATTTCAAGCACTATAATGCTCACATATAAAAGCATATGGGCTAAATACATTAAATTTAGAAATCTTTTTATCATGCATCTTCATGATTATCTGAACTTTTTTAGGGAATGAATACATTGTATATATTCTTGAGATTACATTTGCTAATTTGGTGTTGTATTAATTAGTTGATCTTATCAAAGTGTATTTGACTAAATCTTTTTAATACACCATATGGGCTTGTTTTTTTCAATTGTGGATTTTTAAAGTACTCTCTCTCTCTCTCTCTCTCTCTCTCTCTCTCTCTCTCTCTCTCTCTATATATATATATATATATATATATATATATACATACACATGTATATTTACATATATGTATATGTGTGTATACATATACATATATATATATATATACATGTACATGTACATCTACATATATGTATATGTGTGTATATATATGTACATATGTATTTATATATATATATACCTATGTATATATATATATACCTATGTATATACATATGTACATATATATATATATTATCTATATATATATATAGATATATACACACACATATAAATATATACATATACATATATCTATATGTATATATATCTATATAGATACATACATACATACATACATATACATATACATATACATATACATATACATACATACATACATACATACATACATACATACATACATACATACATACATACATACATATATATATATATATATATATATATATATATATAGGTTTGTAACTGAGAAGGCCTTGAATATCTTTATCAAGAATTAGAAGCTACCAAACTAGTTATTGATATGTTTGAGAAAATCATTACTCAAAGAAAAACCCATTTTGCTTGATTAAAATCCCATGAGTCCCTCTCTAGTATTGGAAGAAATTATCATGGTGAATTAGTTTGTGTATTTTGTGAGAAACTTAATCAAGTTGTCTTGAGCATCCCTAAGCATGTAAGGCAAAAAATGTCAATTTGTGTAAGCCTATTTTGTGAGTCTATTTATCATGATTTTTGTTTCCTCATGAATCTTATGAACCTCCAACAAGCCTAATATTACACAAAGCATGTGGATGAGGTCATCAATGCACACCATTATTTTTTAACTCCTTAGACAAAGATGTTGATGGGGATTTGTGTTATTTTGATATGCTGGTCATGGTGGTTGATGATTTACAAGATGTAGTTGCATTTTTCTTCATACCCATAAAAATGTCTTCATCTTCCGTACAAAAGAAAATAAATGATGTCCACCATAAAAATGCCTTCATTTTTCTTCATACCCATTCAATTCCCTGTCGGAATCTTTTCAATCTTTGATATTCTACAAAAATATCATTCAATTTTTTTTCTCTGTAATAAAAATTTCTGTCTTCAAAAAAAATTCTTCAATCTGTATCAAACAACTTTTCAAAAAAATGTTCCACCTGTTCAATTTCATTTTCTCATAAAAATCTCCATAAAAAAAATTAATCTTCTCACAAAAAAATCATTCCCTTCATCTTCTTCAAAATCCTTCAATTATTGAAAATCATCTTCAATAAATATTATATAAATCTTCAAAAGATTTCTATCTTAAAGAAACTTTCTATCTCAATGACTCTTGGTCTTCATTGTCACTTAGAAAAAGGAAACAAATCTGATTTTAGCTTTTTTTAGAAAGCAAAAACTCCTTAAAAAAACTTTCTTTGATATTATCCACAAAAATGGGAGATAAAGTTTTAATAAAGTTTCTAATATTGAAACTAGACCATAAGAATCGGGCTATCTCCTTAAGAAAAGCTTAAAGCACATAAAGAGGGATAGACTTAGGAAATACGTGACCTTTTTTAATTTTCAGAACTTAATGAATATAAAATGCACTTATATAATGTCACTATTAAGTGATCTTAGTATCCCTTTAGTATGTCACTATTAAGTGATCTTAAAAGGTCAACTAGATTTTATAAGAAAAGTGCATACGTGAAGGGTTAAAGTATGACTTATTTTTAAGGTTCTAAAGTCATTGATAAAATTCTAACACATATTGGATGCAAAATTGGCTATGAAGAAACATACTACTAACAAGGGAATTTTGTCTGTGACATGGAGATATAACAAAATATATTGACTCTACAAGAGCAAACCCTTGATAAAGGAAGATGCGCATTTAATCAACAATCACCTGATTAACATCAATCAAAGCCAACTCATATCACTAATGCTCTTATCCCTCTTGTTGTTACACCAATCCATTCATATCTTTACTTGATCATGACTATACCAAATCAGTCCAACAAACTTAACCACCATAACCTTTGTTATGCAACTTACTGAAGACACATTGTACTTTTGTGTCCTTGAAAATACATTCTCAACATGAAGCCATCCAATACCAACACCCACATGGAGAACATCATACTTCTATGCATCAGTAAGACATCAACCTGTGTCTATCATCAACAACTCAACTGACAACATTCTTATTGAAGGCATGATTCTAAACAACCTGAACAACCTATGTCAATAGTGCAAATCTCTGATGATAACTAATGAAGATGCACATTAACTCAACACCCTCAATACCTTTTGACATCAATGACAAAATATCACCATCAGTGGTTACCTTGGAGAGGTGTCCCAAATCAGATCAAGATAGAAGCGGAGCCTAAAATGAAACACATGATTACAGAGTACAATAGAACAAATGAGATATTATATGCCTTTGTTGAACCAGGCCTTTATAGAGTAACCAACAAAGGGGTGCAAATTGAAGAAATTTTGGTGTTGAATTTTAAGGAAAAGCCTGTCAGTAAAGAAACAATGGTGTACATTGAGTCTGATGGCAGTTCTTCTGATGAAGAGGACAATGTAGTAAGTAATTTTGGCCAGATCATATGGCAAGAAATAGAAAAGTGCATTGAACAAAAAATTCCAGTTCAGTGCAAGTTGTATAAAAGTATGTGCAAAGTCCATAATAAGCCTCATCCTGAAGAGAATTGTGGAATGTGCAGAGACATTATAGAATATCAATATGGAAAGTACATGAAGAGGATGGAACTACAAGAAGGAAAAGTTAATCCTGAGAAGCCTGAGTTGTATTTTCATGATAACATAAATGTACCAATTTAGAATTTGAAAGAAGAAACAAGAAAGAAAAGAGTCAGTTATTTTGATTTACAAGTTGAAAATGCAAATGTACAGGTGAGTCAGAATGAAGCACCTAGAGCTAAACAAAATATAGACCAAGTGGGACATGCCAAAGTGAAATGTTAAAAGAATAAAAGTGGCATGTGGACACTAAAATGTGATGGATCTAAGTCTAAACAAGGTGCAGGAGCCGGTGTTGAACTTATAGATCCCAGTGGTAAGTCATTTTTAGTAGAATATAGGCTACAATTTCCTTGTACTAATAATGTAGCAGAATATGAAGCCTTGATTTATGAACTTGTTATGGCTATCAAGAAGAAGGTAAGAATGATCAGAGTTTTTTCTAACTCTAAGTTAGTGGTCAGACAAGTTAGAAAACTATATGCATGCAATTATAAGAAAATGGTGTGTTATAGGCATAGAGTATGGGATTTAATTGATTCATTTGATGCCCTTAACATAGAAAATATCCCTAGGGAATTGAATCAGAGACCAGATGCATTAGTAGTTGTTGCTAGCACTTTAGAGCCTTTAACCTTGTCAGGTTTAAAGCGATTTGTTGTTGAACTAGTGAATGTCCCGATTATACCAGATAATGTTACTCATTTGCAAGTATTTGAAGGAGATCAACAAATTGTTGACTTCCTTACTTGTAATGAAGTATTTAAAGCTCAAATCATTGATGAGCAGGGGAGACCTGATGTGTCTTGGGATGAAGAAGACATAATAAACTTGAAGAGCAATTTCTTACCCAAGGGGGTAATAGAGTTGGAAAAGATTTTTGACTTTGATGGGGTAGTCAGACAGAAAGATTTGCCCAAAACTGAGGGGGGTAAATGTGACCCCTATAACCTGGGAATGGAGCAAAGTCCACAAAATGTGTTGATTTGAAAGGATTTCTCTGAGGAATTGAGAAAAGAAATTTTTGATGTTCTAAAAGAGTATAAACACGTAATAGCATGGACATATGAAGATTTGAAAACTTATGATACGTCCATCATAACTCATGTGATACCTTTAAGACCAGGAGTGAGATGATTTAGGAAAAAAGAGAGGCCTGTGAATGCTATTTTAGAGTTTTTAATCTTTGAGGAAGTAAAAAAATTGTTGTCTGCTAGAATAATTTTCCCAGTCGGACATTCAACCTAGGTAGCAAACTTAGTACTCGTGAGAAAGAAAAGTGGAGACATTGTTGGCAAGAGACACGTTGTGGCTGTTGGATCTAGGGCATACAACTGAGAGGGGGGGGGTGAATCAGTTGTATAAAACTTCTTCTCATTCAAACACTTAACTCACTGTTGTTAGTTAGCAGCATATCAAATAATCATCCATGGAAGCATAATACATAAACACAAGAGCAGATAAGCATCAACACATTGAACACCAAGATTTTGACGTGGAAAACCCGGTTAAGGGAAAAACCATGGGGTGATTAACCCAAGAATTATTCTCTGTTAGAAGAATAAAGAAAAATGAATGGCACATGCCAATAGGGGCTCACTGCCCGAGCACACTGCTCACAAAGAGGCCCACTGCCTACAAGGAGACACACTGTCTACAAAGTGATGAAAATCACAGTCTTGAACTGGAGAATGACATCTCTACCATGTCCGGATCAGTTCCAATTAAGCCCAACAATCTCTGCTCTGCCTTTCGCACGTTGATTCGCTATACCATACTCATCCTCACACCACACCCTGAAATGAACTCACAAACCGTTATTTATACAAGACATCGACTTAGGAACAAACATCTAAGTCGGCAAACAACCATAGGAGTATCCGCAAGATGAATAACACATCCGGTCGGCCATCACAAGAACAAGAACTTCATCCGGAAGAATAACTTCAATTCCGGGCTCTACCATCAATGCGGACCAACAACACAACCTAAACATGATCCAAGAACCTTCACAAGCCTGTCTGAATGTCCGGATACATCCGCACTTCCTCTGCTTACTGGGATCTCTTGTCTTCCTCATCCGGAACTTCAAGAACACAGTCTGTCGCCACTGTCATAATGCAAGAGGTACTTCCGGACCTCCAAATCATACACAAATCATGATGACACATCACAAGGACATCCCAAACACTCCTTCCAATCCGCAGATTAGGGTAATACAATTCCGGACCTCACCAGACCTTTTTGTGATCCTCTGTCACCTCCGGATACTTGCCGGACCCGGTTCTATACCAGCAGCCACAACTCCTTCAGATCTTCATGCGGACCTCTGAAATCTTATCTGTAGCATCTCAAGACCCATATCTACTAACCCTTTAATCCGCATCCTCTGGTTCTCATCCTATACAGTACATTTACCTTCTTCTCATCACTGTTCTTCACTGTTCCTGACTGAGGCTAATTTTCTCAATATCCTCAGCACACAGCTCATCAAATCCTTCTTGTCAATGCAATATGAGTATGTTGACATCAATGACAACACTGGCTCACCTCATACTTGCAACAATCTCCCCCTTTGTCATTGATGGCAACATATGATGTGAAAAACCATTAGGACAAGAACTTCAACTTTTCATATGTCTTCTCTTCCTTTACTGCTCCCCCTTTGATCATCAGCCACTTGTTTTTCACATGTCTTCTCTCCCCCTTTGACATCAATGGCAAAGGGCTCATACTTGCAATTCTCATGCATCAGAATCATACCAGCTGCTCCCCCTTAGTTGCAGCTCCCCATTAGTCCGGATCACAAGATATGACTGTGATAGCCACCGGACTGATGCACATCAGTGCATCTTAGTTCATCACCGGAGGGGCCATGACCCCTAACTTCTCCCGGAGATATTCAAAAGAGTCCTTGGGAAGAGGTTTTGTAAAGATATCTGCAATCTGATCCTTGGAGGGAACATACTCCAATCTGACTTCTTCCTTGTTTACTTGTTCTCTCAAAAAGTGAAATTTGATAGATATGTGCTTAGTCTTAGAATGCAATACCGGATTCTTGGAAATATTAATTGCACTTGAATTATCACAGAAGATTGTGATAGGCTCCTCATATTCAACTTTGATGTCTCTTAGCATCTGCTTCATCCATAAGATTTGAGTGCAACTACCTGCTGCTGCAATGTATTCTGCTTCAGTTGTAGACAGAGATATTGCATCTTGTTTCTTACTTAGCCAAGAAACCAATCTCTTCCCCAAAAAGAATGCTCCACCACTAGTGCTCTTCCGGTCATCCACATCTCCTGCCCAATCTGCATCTGTGTAAGCATGAAGAGAGAAATCCAGATCTCTAGGATACCATAGACCATACTCAACTGTTCCTTTCAAGTATCTAAAAATTCTTTTGATTGCCATAACATGAGATTCTCTAGGATCAGCCTGGAATCTTGCCACAAGACCAACAGCCTGCATTATATCTGGTCTAGTTTGAGTGAGATACAACAATCCACCAATCATTGATCTATACTTTGTCTGATCTGCCTTTGGAGAATCATCATCTTTGCTTAACTTACATCCGGTTGCCATAGGAGTGTACATAGGCTTTGAGTCTTCCATACCAAATTTCTTTAACAATTCTTTCACATATTTGGTCTGAGAAATGAAGATCCCTTCTTTTGTTTGAGTAATTTGCAGACCCAAGAAGAAATTCATTTCACCAAGCATAGACATTTCAAACTCACTTTTCATCTGATTTGCAAAAGTTTTGCACATACTATCTCTTCCTCCAAAAATGATATCATCCACAAACACTTCAACAATCAGAATGTTTTCATGATCAATTTTGAAATATAAGTTACTGTCAGCAGCACCTTTGTTGAATCCAATCTGCACAAGATGCTTATCCAACCTTTCATACCATGCTCTTGGGGCTTGCTTCAATCCATACAAAGCTTTCTTCAACTTGCAGACCATATCATTATTATCAGACAATTGAAATCCATCCGGTTGTTCAATGTAGACTTCTTCTTCCAGATCACCATTTAGGAAGGCAGACTTGACATCCATCTGATATACCTTGAAGTCTTTGAAGGCAGCAAATGCAAGAAGTAATCTGACTGCTTCAATTCTTGCTACCGGAGCAAAAGTCTCTTCAAAGTCAATTCCTTCTATTTGAGAGTAGCCTTTGCAGACCAATCTAGCTTTGTTTCTGATTACTTCACCAGCTTCATTTAGTTTGTTCCGGAAGACCCACTTGGTTCCAATTACATTCCTGTCTCTAGGTCTGGGAACAAGATCCCAAGTATGATTTTTCTCAATTTGCATCAGTTCATCTTCCATTGCTTTGGTCCAGTTTTCATCATTGCAGGCTTCATTTATTGTTTTAGGTTCAATCTTTGAAATCAGACAACATTCATTCTGATCTTGAGCAATATTCCTTCTAGTTTGTACACCTTTGCTTCTGTCACCTATGATCTGATCTTCAGAGTGATTCAGTCTTACATACCTTGGAATTTTGGGAGTATCCAGCACTGCTGTTTCTTGATCAGCCTCATTCAAACCTAACTCTTCTTCCTGATTTACCGGATCAGGCTGACTCTGTCTCACCGGAGAGGATTGAGGTCCTTGAACACTGTCTTGGTCATCTTCATCAAACTCATAAAATCTTGAAGGCTTCTCAATTCCTTCATCAACCTTTACATTGGTGCTTTCTATCATCTTCCTCAATCTCTTATTGTAACACCGGTATGCTTTGCTTTGAGTGGAGTAGCCCAAGAAAATTCCTTCATCACTTCTAGCATCAAACTTTCCTAGATCTTCATCTCTTTTAATATAACACTTGCTACCAAATACTCTGAAATATTTCACAGTAGGAGTGATGCCAAACCAGAGTTCATAGGGGGTCTTACTGGTGTTGTTTCTGATTTGAACTCGATTGAGAGTGTAGACTGCAGTGCTGATAGCTTCTTTCCAAAACATTTGAGGAACATTTGCTTCCAACATCATTGTCCTAGCAGCTTCCTGGATGGTCCGGTTCTTTCTCTCAACTACTCCATTCTGCTGTGGAGTCTTAGGAGCAGACAACTGTCTCCTTATACCCTGTTTCTCACAAAAGTCAATGAATTCACCAGATGTAAATTCACCACCTCTATCAGACCTTAGACACTTTAGTTTCAATCCGGTTTGATTCTCCACCATAGCTTTGAAGATTTTGAACTTCTCAAAAGCTTCTGATTTTTCTTTTAGAAAGGTAACCCACATCATCTGGGAATGATCATCAATTAACAACATGAAATATCTATCACCTTGCAGACTCTTGATTCTTGTCGGACCACATAGATCAGTATGTACTAATTCCAATAATCTGGTAGAAGACTGATCTTTGCTTTTAAAAGAGACTCTGCTTTGTTTGCCTAACTGACATTCTTTACACACACTATTTGTAGGTTTTATCAACTTTGGAAGATCTCTCACAGCCTGAGTATTGCTTATTTTGATGATGTTATCAAAATTTACATGACACATTCTTCTATGCCATAACCAACTCTGATCAATTTGAACAAACAAACAACTTTTATTTGAACCAACCAGATGAAAGATGTTACCTCTTGTCTGAGTACCGGATGCAATTTCAGTTCCGGAGCTTGTAAAGATTCTGCATTTTCCATTCTTGAACCGGAGATCATAGCCTTTGTCCACTAACTGACCAACACTGAGAAGATTGTGCTTCAATCCTTCAACATACAGTACATTACCTGTTTTGCTCTTACCATCAAAGGAAATAGTTCCCCTACCTCTGATTCTGCCAGCAGAATTGTCACCAAACTTTACCATTCCTCCTTCATATCTTTCCAAGTCTAAGAACTTATTCTTGTCACCAGTCATATGGTGAGAACATCCACTGTCAATAACCCAATCATCCTTTTCTTCCACTTGAGCAGCCAAGGCTTTTTCAACAACTTTGTGATTGATAGATTCAGAGAGCAAGGAATCTTCTTCCTTGATGGCTATAAACACCCACTCATTTCTGGATTTGCTTCCTGGTTCTGATTCATCATCTGTTACTCCTTCATTGTCATCTTCTTCATGAACATAATAGCAATTCTTTTGAAACCTTTGTCTGTGAGTATTAGATCTTGCAGATCTCTCCGGACATCTTGAGGCAAAATGACCAATCTTATTGCAGTTGAAACACTTAAAGGGTAGTTTTCCTTCATACTTACCGGATCCTCTTGGCAGTCTCTTTGCAATGAGGGCTTCAAGTTGAGCTGTTTCTGCTTCTTCTTCTTCCATGTCTCTTCTTGCTTGATCATACCATGACATTTTCTTTGATGAGTTTTCACCCGGATCAAATCTCTGTTTGCCTTTCACATAGGCACTGGCTTTGAAAGCAGATTCAGTCTTGGGAGGATCATCTCCAAACTCGGTCATTTCAAATGCAGCTAGTTTGCCAGCCAGTTGTTCTCTTGTGACAGTTGTGTGGGCTCTGAATTCATCAATGGCAGCAACTTTGATTTTGTAGGCAGCAGGAAGGGATCTTAGGATTTTGCAGACAATCTCATTTTCATCTAAAGTTCCACCAGCATTTCTGATTCCACATACCAGCTCATTTACTCTTGGCATAAAGGTAGTGATGTTTTCATCATCTCTCATTTTCAATCTTTCAAATTTCCCTTTCAGACTTTGCAACCTTGCACTTTTGACAAACTCATCTCCTTCATACAGAAGTTCCAGTTTAGTTAGGATCTCATATGCAGTGGGTAGGTCAATGACATTTGAGAGATCTGAGTCATTCAATGCGCTTAGAAGAGCTTCCTTGGTCCGCAGATTATTTTCAGCTTCTGTGATTTCATTCAGAGTTGTCGGACCACCTTGTGGAGGTACATATGGTTTTGAAATCATACCCAGGTATGCTTTTCCCATGCATTCCAAGTGACACTTCATGCGACCTTTCCAGAGAGTGAAGTTGGTTCCATCGAACTTCGGACTATCCTTCTTGTATGACGACATCCTGGATCTCCTCAAGCGGTTAAGCTCTTGTCAGAGGAACTTGGCTCTGATACCAATTGTTGGATCTAGGGCATACAACTGAGAGGGGGGGGTGAATCAGTTGTATAAAACTTCTTCTCATTCAAACACTTAACTCACTGTTGTTAGTTAGCAGCATATCAAATAATCATCCATGGAAGCATAATACATAAACACAAGAGCAGATAAGCATCAACACATTGAACACCAAGATTTTGACGTGGAAAACCCGGTTAAGGGAAAAACCACGGGGTGATTAACCCAAGAATTATTCTCTGTTAGAAGAATAAAGAAAAATGAATGGCACATGCCAATAGGGGCTCACTGCCCGAGCACACTGCTCACAAAGAGGCCCACTGCCTACAAGGAGACACACTGTCTACAAAGTGATGAAAATCACAGTCTTGAACTGGAGAATGACATCTCTACCATGTCCGGATCAATTCCAATTAAGCCCAACAATCTCTGCTCTGCCTTTCGCACGTTTCTTCGCTATACCATACTCATCCTCACACCACACCCTGAAATGAACTCACAAACCGTTATTTATACAAGACATCGACTTAGGAACAAACATCTAAGTCGGCAAACAACCATAGGAGTATCCGCAAGATGAATAACACATCCGGTCGGCCATCACAAGAACAAGAACTTCATCCGGAAGAATAACTTCAATTCCGGGCTCTACCATCAATGCGGACCAACAACACAACCTAAACATGATCCAAGAACCTTCACAAGCCTGTTTGAATGTCCGGATACATCCGCACTTCCTCTGCTTACTGGGATCTCTTGTCTTCCTCATCCGGAACTTCAAGAACACAATCTGTCGCCACTGTCATAATGCAAGAGGTACTTCCGGACCTCCAAATCATACACAAATCATGATGACACATCACAAGGACATCCCAAACACTCCTTCCAATCTGCAGATTAGGGTAATACAATTCCGGACCTCACCGGACCTTTTTGTGATCCTCTGTCACCTCCGGATACTTGCCGGACCCGGTTCTATACCGGCAGCCACAACTCCTTCAGATCTTCATGCGGACCTCTGAAATCTTATCTGTAGCATCTCAAGACCCATATCTACTAACCCTTTAATCCGCATCCTCCGGTTCTCATCCTATACAGTACATTTACCTTCTTCTCATCACTGTTCTTCACTGTTCCTGACTGAGGCTAATTTTCTCAATATCCTCAGCACACAGCTCATCAAATCCTTCTTGTCAATGCAATATGAGTATGTTGACATCAATGACAACACTGGCTCACCTCATACTTGCAACAGTGGCTTCATGAGTGTTGTCATTGATGGCAACAAAGTCCATCCCACACATCCGCAGGACATGGTATGACCATACCGGAAGACAAACTGAAGTGTATCTTGGTCCAGTAAGCAAGAACAGAGCATGTAGCAAGGTCTGACAATCAAGTCCGAACCTCTCAGAGGAAGTATCTTAGTAAAGTGCGGACTTGGGGAAGTCAAGAGGAGTACCTTGAATGATAGAATCCAAGGATTGAGCCTCCGGTGATGAAAGAGTGATGAGATATGAGGACCTAAGTATTGGGTTCCTGTTTGGCAGAGTAGTCTGAGGAAGAACTGACCGGCAGAGCATTAGACCTTGATCTGGATGAGATATTGATGGTGATCAAGATTACCGAGGTATCATTCATGATTGGCCAACATGATTGATGACTTCTATGACCATCTCTTTGATATGCATCACTTGATAAGCAAGGATTCAGCTGATAGACCAAGAGTTTGGGAAAATAGTAAGTATTCTGGATGCAGACTAGAAAGTGGATGAAATCCTTGGTGTGGATATATATACTAGATTGATTTTAGTACGAAGGTGTGTGTTGTGTGAAGAAAAGAAGAAGAACAGTGTGAAAGAAGTAAGGCAGGTTCGGTATGTGATAGGACAACAACACCAAAGAAGAGGAAGAATGAAGTGCAGTAGATCAGTGTACTGAGCCTAACTGGAACTAAACTCCAGCATATGTGGATGCTTCTCATCAGTTCAAGTATCTTGTTACTCTCTTTATAACTTGTAGACAGTGAGTCTCTTGTAGGCAGTAAGCCTCTTGTGAGCAGTGTGCTCGGGCAGTGAGCCCTAATTGGCAAGTGCCATTTTGTATTTCTATTCTTCTAACAGAGAATACATTCTTGGGTTAGTCACCCCGTGGTTTTTCCCTTAACAGGGTTTTCCATGTCAAAATCATTGTGTTATGTGTATTGACTTTGTTTCTACTTTCATGATTATGGATGCTTATTTGCTTTGATGTTGCACTAGTTGTTAAAGAAGAATAGAAAGTTAAATTAATTAAGATAATTGATTCACCCCCCCGCCTCTCAATTATCAACAGACATTAGATTATGTGTGGACTTTAGAAACCTAAACAAAGCATCTGAAAAAGATAATTATCCATTACCTCCAATAGATGAAGTATTGCAAGGAGTAAATGGAGCTAGGATGATGTCCTTTTTAGATGGATTTTTAGGATATATTCAGGTTTTGGTTGACAAAGAAGATAGGTTGAAAACTACATTTACTTGCAAATGGGGTAATTATGCATATAGGAGAATGCCTTTTGGTTTAATCAATGCAGGTGCCACCTTTCAGCGAGCCATGTACATCACTTTTCGTGGATTGTCAGGTAAGTGTATTGTTATCTATATGGATGATCTAACTGTATATTCTAAAGATGTGTCCACTCTTGCAGAAGATTTGAGAAGAGTGCTTAAAAGATGTGAAAGGTATGGAATTTCTCTCAATCCCAAGAAGTGTTCATTTGGCATGATAGAAGGAAAATTGTTAGGGCATATCATTTCTGAAAATGGAATATTAATTGATCTAGATAGAGAAGGAATAAGAAAATTGTAATTACCTAATAGTAAGGAGTTAAAGTCTTTCTTTGGTAAGATTAACTTTGTCAGGAAGTTTATTATAGGATTTACAGAGATCGTGTAGCCACTAAGCGCAATGCTCAAGAAGGATGCAAAGATAGAATGGACACCAGTAGCCAAGACCACATTTGAAGATATTAAGGAGGCCATTTCTGATGCTCCTGTGTTAGCAAGTCCTAATTATACTAAGCCATTTTACATATATTCTTTTGCATCTACACACTCAGTCGTAGCTGCCTTGACACAAAAAGGAGAAGAAAATGAAGAAAAGCCCATAGCTTTCATGAGTGCACCTTTGAAAGATGCACAATTGAAATATTTGCATACAAAAAGGCAAACATTTCCATTAGTAAGGGCAGTGAAAAAGTTTAGGTACTACATCCTGTGAAGTCAAGTTAAAGCTATAGTACCAGATGCAGCAGTGAAAATGTTGCTGATGCAAAATGAGCCTGGAGAGAACAGGGCTAAATGGATTACAATATTGCAAGAATTTGATGTGGAGATCATTCCGATGAAGCTAGTTCGAGGACAAGCATTAGTACAGACCATAGCCAATACAGATCCTAATCTGATAAAGCAGCAATATGTACTAAACTCCAATGATGCATCAGGTTGGTACGATGATTTGAAAACATTTTTGATATCAAGTAAATATCCAAGTAAGATGAAGTCTTCTCAGAGGAGAGCCTTAAAGATTAAAGCACAAAGATATATGGTACAAGGAGGTATTTTGTTCAAAAAGAACCATGAAGGTATATATTTAAGGTGTTTTGAACAGAATAGAAGTAGATAAGGCGTTGTCAAAGTTGCATGATAAGTATGGAACCGCTCATGGTTCTCATTTAGCTACTACACATAAGATTTTAAGAGCTGGATACTATTGGCCAACAATGTTTAAGCATACAGAAGGCCATATTTGAAGTTGTCACACTTGTCAGACTACAATAGACAAGGGAAGGAATCAGGCTAATCCATTACAACCAGTCATTCAGTCTAGGTCGTTTGCACAGTGGGGCTTGGATTTCATTGGAGTCATAAATCCTCCATCATCTGTGGGACATGAATTTATACTGACAATGACAGACTATTGTACAAGGTGGACATAAGCCACGTGTTGTAAGTTCTCTACTACTAAGGTGGTTATTAAGTTTCTTGAAGAAAACATCATTACAAGGTTTGGGCTCCATATGCTCTGGTATGTGATATTGGCCCTACATTTTCTTCTTTAAAATTTTCCAAGTGGGCATTTGAGTATGGAATAGTTTTAAAATTTTCTTCAAATTATTACCCTCAGGGTAATGGTTTGGTAGAATCTACTAACAAAATCCTGTTAGATATCATCAAGAAGCTAATTGTAAAAAATCCAAAAGAATGGAACACATTGCTAAAATATGCATTGTGGGTAGATAGGACTAAGGTTAAGTCAGCCTTAGGCAATGCACCTTATCACCTAGTTTATGGGACTGATCCCATACTTCCAGTGAATTTAAGAATACCTATCTAGAAGTTTGCTAATGAGTATTTGGGCTTTGATGATCATATAGATGCCAGGCTAGTCCAAATGTTGCAATTGGATGAAAAGAGAGATCAAGCCATAGATAAATTTGCTAAACACCAAGCCGTGGTTAAAAGGTGGTTTGATAAAAGAGCAAGGATTAAAACATTCATAATATCAAATTTGGTGCTGTGTTGGGATAAAGCACATGAAAAGAAAGGAAATCATGGAAAATTTGACAAATTGTGGTTAGGTCCACTGCAGGTCGCAGAAATAATAGGAGACAACACTTTTAGGCTCAAGACTTTAACTGGAGAAGATGTGCCATTACCGGTTAATGGCCAACATTTGAAACATTACTTTCAATCTTGAGATGATAGTGTTTCCTATTATGTATCATATTGTAAACAGTGTATAGGGTGTGGTGTTTTTGTTGTTCTTTTTGTGTTTTGTTTGGTTTTTATTTTATTGTTTGGTTGGTTTGTTTGTTGTGTTTCCTTGGCAGGGATCTTTGTTTTGATTTGAGGTATGCAGGACCAGGTTAACAACAACTGAAAACAATAGAAAATTCAAAGCATTCAGGTTAATCATTTGAAACTTATGCATAACTTGTTGTGACTTTCATAAATGCAGAGTAGGGTTTGACTTGTGAAATTTTGTATTCAATAATTGTGAGTTGAGTATTCAAGGGAAGTTTCTCACGATGACACACCTAAATTCCTTGGGTTTGTTGAACATACCAGTGTAGGTGTTAAGTGAAAAATCAGAGGTCACCCTTGCTACCATTACAATTCTCGGCTTAATTTTAGCAAGTGATCATACCTTGCATCATGAATGTACAATGATAATATCTTATGAAATTTTATGCTACACAGATTTATAAATAAATGGATTTTATTGAAAATCTAGATTACGTCATCTAAGTAACTCCACCAAGACTATAAACGATTGCTGGCAGTGGGGCTCTACTTAGGAGGATTATAACGATAACCTTGCCGGGACTATGAACACCTGTTGGAAGCAAGGCTCTATCTGGTTGGCTATGAGGGAATGACATCAACTATGTAGTTTAACACCAGTCACTAGTTTATTCAACTCATTTTCAAGATGAGGATTATTAATCACATGCACACACTTAAACTCTATTGAAAGATTCATGCACCTTATTGAATACATTGAGTCTCAGATTAAACAGTGGTTTGCATGTAAGGAAGTTGGAAGTTATGAATTTATTTAATTTAGTTTTCTTTAATGGTTTTAATTTTGTTGTTTTGTTTGGTTGCTAGTTGTTGTGATGCTCACAACATGCCCCATTTTACCTCTTAGCAAAATGAGGACCCCTGCTGTGGTTGTTGCTTTTTGCTTATGTGTGGTCTTGCTTGGTGGCAAAGGGAAAAAGAGGTAAGTGTTACAAACCATGTTGAAAATTGAAAATATTTAGCATTAAGTACCAAGAGAGAATAGTGGTGAATTCATTGTGAAAAATGAGTAAGGGTTGCTTTTTGAACCAATAAAAAATTCCCAATATTCTGCGAGATATGTGTGTTTTTTGGTAAAATACATTATAAAAAGGTCTGTATGTTTCATATACAAAGGTGTTTGTATGTGAAGCCATTGTATAAGTCATGTCGAGTATAATCAGGTTTTGTATCATGGTAGTTTGTATGCATATATGTTTGTATCCTTTGTATGCAAGTCAGACCCAATAAGTTTCACAAGTGGAATGAATAAAGTTGTCAGGTTCACATTGTATGTTGGTTTGTATGTATGTCAAATCTAAGCTCAAATGATATACAAGGCGATATAATTCCACGGACCTGAGGAAGATATAAAATGTGGTTCAGTAAGGTGAAAAAGGTACGTTTCATAGTTTGTATGTTTATATGTTTCAGTTTTGCATCTTTGACATACATACAAGTGCAGATTCCAAAAGATAGTCAAAGTTGATGTAAGCGGTGCATTGTATCTTAATGTTTTTTCGAGTAAATATGCATTCGTTTAATATACATGTACGGATCTGAAAAGATTGTACAATACGGCTAATAAGAGGGAAATGTCCGAAGTAGTTGTATAAGAGTTTGCATGTATGAGGGATTATATCTAAGTGTAGATACAATTAGGTTTCGAAGAGATGCAAGTGGGTAAGTAAAGTGGGGCCCGCAATAGTTATCTCACGGTTGTATGTTTAATATACAAACGGATATACAAGTGGAGATACAAAGAAATGAAAAGGTAAGATTCAACACAAATTTCAAATGAAATGAAATGAGGTTAATGCTTTGTATGTATCAAAGATTGTATGTTAATGACATACAATCCTAATATACAAAGAAATAAAGGACACCGTCAAGAATTAAAAGGTAAAAGGAGTTTGTATGGGTTGCATTTGTATGATTGTCTGCATCTATCCTATATACATTACGAGATACAAATGATAGATACAAAGTTGAACATAAAGAAAAGGTAACATTGTTTATAACCTATTGCATGTTTAGGCTTGTATATTGATGACATACAAAGTAACATACAAAAAGCAATATACAAGGAGACATACAAAAATGGTCATGTATGCAAAGGGAAAACTAACGGATACAATGTTCAAAATTAAAAGATGAAATAGAAAGTTGAAGCCGTATGTGCATTGAATGCAACATTTATTGTAGAACTAACATTGAAAAGATGAATTTTAACATGTTAGGGTAAATAAAGGATTGTTTTTCTCTTAGAAGTGCATCGTTAAAATTGAAATTGCAGAGAAAGAAAATTATTGCATAGATTGAACAAAAAGTTCATTGCTGGACGGACTTCCAGAATGGGAATGGATCAGAAAAATGATAGAGTCAACAGTTGTAAGGTTGAGCTATCATGAATACATGTATTTATCTTGAACGCCGTTACAGTTCAGTTAATTGAAAATGCAAAATGATTATCAGTAATTTCGTTTTAAAAATGCAAGAAAAATGTTAAATTACTATATCTAATTAAGAAATTAGCTGATTTGGGTTAAATAATATGAAAGTTGAAAAATAGAAAAGACAAAAGGGGGTTAGGGTAAATGTAGAACTTAGAAAAGTCTTGGTAAAACCCTAGGTAAATAGAGTAAAACAGTTAGTTAAATATGCATTTTTTCACAGGATGGCCCCGAAACAAAAGAAAGTAGATCTAGGGGGTGAAGAGAAGGTGAAAAAAGAGAGAAAGCCACACAAGGAAACAGAAAAGGAAGAACTACCGATGCACAGAGGATATTCAACTTTACTTGGTACAAGCGGAGTCAGCACTGATAAAAATGTGGGGTCCTATGATACAGAGGGTATTCTTCAGAAGATCACAGTGATAGATGCCACCTCGGACATGAAATGTATTTGGGATAGTGGATTATACAAGGCTACAGGTTTTCCATTAGCCATGGAGGCTAAGGATTTGGTTCTGGAATGCATATACCAGTATGATATAAATACCAGAAAGATAACACATGAGGAGTAGGTGATTACAGATTTGACTACAGAGGGAATAGCAAGGACATTTGGTTTGGAAATTCAAGAGAAAATGGTAGACATAGATATAGACCAATACAATGAAGACTTTAATAGTAATGAAAGAGAATGTAAAAATAAAATCCTCTATAGTTGGTATAATGTAGAAAATAAACCCAAGGCTGTAGCAAGAGTGCCTAGGAATCTACACAAGATAGATTTCAAGGAGGAAATACATTTGATGATAACAATGTTGAGTAGGGTAGTAGGTTTGAGAGATGCCATTAAATGTGAACCCTGGATGTTCACTATCATTCAATTCATAAGGGAAGCAAAAAAAGAAGATGGACAAATTCACTGGACCAAGACTATTAGTATGGCCATATGGAAGCAGGCTATGTCTAGAAAAAAAGATGATGCCTTTTTACTTATCGTCATATGTGTTATATTCATGTGCATCAATGATTCAGCCATACATAATTGGAATTGACAGAGTTGGTACCATGGGGAATGGTCCAGATCAAAAACTAGTCTATGACCATTATCCAGATTTGTAGGAGGATAATGCATTGAGGAAGAATGCCTTGGTTAATGATGTATTTTACACTTACATGGTAAGAGTTTTAAAGGGAGAAAAGGATAAAAGATTATCCAAGGATGCAGAAAACACTATTGGATTGCACAGTTCTTGGTATATACAATTCCAACACTTTACATATATTAGAACTAAGGGTTTTGAGGGGAAGCCATTCATGCTACCCAGATATGCATCGAATAAACTGATTGTACTGGAATTTTCAAGACAAAACTTGAATGCTTTCAAGATGTATAAGAAGAAGTGGAACAGAGGAAATATTAAACTTCCTTGGGCAATTGGAAGATATTTTTGCTATAGTGAGGAGGTGGCTAGATATTCAGAGAATGAGTTAAGGTATTACGGTTTTGAGGAGTTTGAGTTGGCAAGACATTTTGATCCTTTTCATAGGATACAAAGAACCATTGTCCGGATTTGTAGGAGGATAATGCATTGAGGAAGAATGCCTTGGTTAATGATGTATTTTACACTTACATGGTAAGAGTTTTAAAGGGAGAAAAGGATAAAAGATTATCCAAGGATGCAGAAAACACTATTGGATCGCACAGTTCTTGGTATATACAATTCCAACACTTTACATATATTAGAACTAAGGGTTTTGAGGGGAAGCCATTCATGCTACCCAGTTATGCATCGAATAAACTGATTGTACTGGAATTTTCAAGACAAAACTTGAATGCTTTCAGGATGTATAAGAAGAAGTGGAACAGAGGAAATATTAAACTTCCTTGGGCAAGTGGAAGATATTTTTGCTATAGTGAGGAGGTGGCTGGATATTCAGAGAATGAGTTAAGGTATTACAGTTTTGAGGAGTTTGAGTTGGCAAGACATTTTGATCCTTTTCACAGGATACAAAGAACCATTGTCCGGATTTGTAGGAGGATAATGCATTGAGGAAGAATGCCTTGGTTAATGATGTATTTTACACTTACATGGTAAGAGTTTTAAAGGGAGAAAAGGATAAAAAATTATCCAAGGATGCAGAAAACACTATTGGATTGCACAGTTCTTGGTATATACAATTCCAACACTTTACATATATTAGAACTAAGGGTTTTGAGGGGAAGCCATTCATGCTACCCAGATATGCATCGAATAAACTGATTGTACTGGAATTTTCAAGACAAAACTTGAATGCTTTCAGGATGTATAAGAAGAAGTGGAACAGAGGAAATATTAAACTTCCTTGGGCAATTGGAAGATATTTTTGCTATAGTGAGGAGGTGGCTGGATATTCAGAGAATGAGTTAAGGTATTATGGTTTTGAGGAGTTTGAGTTGGCAAGACATTTTGATCCTTTTCACAGGATACAAAGAACCATTGATCCCAAATTTAAGCAGCAAGTGCACATTGAGGACTGTTGGTCAGATTGCAAAAATGACAGAGAAGTGAGGAAGAGAGCTCACAAAAGACTGACAGTAGAGCAAATGAAGTCCATGGGGGAAATCTATGTGCCCCCAAAAGTTAAGGATGATGAAAAATTATTACATCACTGTTATGAAAGTGTCATGCTTGCTCCTATTGGAGAGCCTGATTGGACACAACCATGGAATACATCTTTGGATGCATTGTCCAAACCTGTCATTTTGTTTTCTAAAACATGGTTGAAGGATAAAATTGAAGAGCTTAAGGCTAAGGGGATTGAGCCCATATTTCCAAAGAAAGGTAAGAAGAGGGTGAGGGAGCATCAAGATGAGCTCCAGTGTTTCTATAAGAAGAAGAGGAAGATTGTAGAAGCAAAGATTATTGAAAAGGACAAGAATGCCACCCTAATGGATCCACATGCCTTAGGGGTGATAGTGGCACTATCATTAGGTACATTTATAGAAGCAGAATCATCTGGTCATGAAACCAGTGCAGAACAAGCCCAAACTGTTAAAAGATCAACAGAACATAAAATCATGAGGGCAATAGCAGTGGAAACATCAAAGGGGGAAACATCAAAACAAGATGATGTCATAGGTGCACAACAAGTAGGTGCTAAGTTGAGTAGCATACCTAGTGAGGCTACATCAGAGGAAAAAACACAAGCATCTACAAAGGTTAAGAAAGAGTTGGCTGAAGAAAAGCTACAAGAGTCAAGATTGCATGAAGCCAAAAGGGTAACTGAGACTATCAATGTAGAGGATGACATCAGTGATAGTGAAGTTAGGGAGGTAGATCCCAGTGAAAGAGAAGAAATTGGTAGAGATGAAGAGGAATTAAGTGAATGCTCTAGTGCAAAGGAGGGGCAGGATACTCAACCATATATGGAAATTGAACAAAGCTCACAATTTGAAAGGGAAAATGTACAAGATAGGTCAGAGGCAGTGGACCCTTTTGGTACACTGGTGCCACCTGAAATTATTAAAGAAGTGCAAGATGTAGCACACCATATAGAGGAATCTAAAAAGGAAGACACACCTAAAAAGGTTGTAAAGGAAACACTAGCCCAGGCTGAGAAAGAAATAGAGATGAGTGCTTCTGGTGCTGATGTGTTAGGCATTTTGAATATGTATGATGAGCATAGTGAAAAAGAAAAGAATGTAGAAGAAGAAAAGAATGTAGAGGAAGAAAAGGATACAGAGAGTAAGTGGTGCAGGAGCACCTAAGAGAATACCTTGGAGCAAGAAGACAAAAATGACCATGGAAGGAACCTATGGAACAAATCAAGTCAATTGGGACACCTTACAACCAATTATGGCATGTTGCAATATTCAAAATGATGTAATAGTTAAATGTCCTGAGGGTCCTGGTAAGGACCCTAGGACCAAAAATGATGT
Organism: Cunninghamia lanceolata; assembly: GCA_027924645.1. Lineage (NCBI taxonomy): Eukaryota > Viridiplantae > Streptophyta > Pinopsida > Cupressales > Cupressaceae > Cunninghamia > Cunninghamia lanceolata. The sequence goes on along the minus strand of BSBN01000659.1, from coordinate 3,778,102 downwards.
AAGTTGGGCCAATAGTGCCCCTAGAGTCAAATAGAGGTGTCTAAGACCAGTAAGAAAGTATAATGAACCTAAGAAGATCATACATGGTGAATTAATAAGGTAGAAATCCTTTAAACCAATATTTTAAATTCAAATTCCTGAATTATGCATTTAGGCGGGAAAAGTCTTTTTAATTAGTTTTTGAAAGTTTAACCATCCCTAACTGATGGGAATGTTGGATCTATGGCATACAACTGAGAGGGGGGGGTGAATCAGTTGTATAAGAACTTGCTTTCTACTTCAAACACTTGATTCTTCTTTGTTAGTTAACAGCATATCAATTAATCATCCATGAAAGCATAATGCACAAACACAAGAGCAGATAAACATCAACACATTGAACAACAAGATTTTGACGTGGAAAACTCGGTTAAGGGAAAAACCACGGGGTGATTAACCCAAGGATTATTCTTTGTTAGAAGAATAAGAAAAGAATGACACTTGCCAATTAGGGCTCACTGCCCGAGCACACTGCTCACAAAGAGGCCCACTGTCTACAAGGAGACACACTGTCTACAAAGTGATAATAATCACAGTCTTGAACTGGAGAATGACATCTCTACCATGTCTGGATCAGTTCCATTTAAGCCCAAAACCCCTGCTCTGCCTTTCACACTTTTCTTCGCTACACCACTCTCATCCACACAATCCACACTTCAAAATAAACTCACAAACCTTTATTTATACAAGACATCGACTTAGGAACAATCATCTAAGTCAGTAATCAACCATAAGAATATCCGCAAGATGAATAACACATCCGGTCAGCCACCACAAGAACATTCGCAGGATGAACAACTCATCCGGTCAGTTAGTCTGAACAAGAATTTCATCCAGAAGAATATCTTCAATTCTGGGCTCTACCATCAATGCGGACCAACAACACAAACTCAACATGATCCAAGAATCTTCACAAGCTTGCTTGAATGACCAGGTACATCCGCACTTCCTCTACTTACTGGAATCTCTTCTCTTCCTTATCTGGAACTTCAAGAACACAGTCTATCGCCACTGTCACAATGCAAAAGGTACTTCCAGACTTCAACGTCATACACAACTTGAGATGACACATCACAAGGACATCCCAAACACTCCTTCCAATCCGCAGATTAGGATTATACAATTCTGGACCTCACCGGACCTTTCTGTGATCCTTTGTCACCTCTGAACACTTACCGGAACCGTTTCCACACCGACAGCCACAACTCCTTCAGATCTTTATGCGGACCTCTGAAATCTTAACTGAAAACATCTCAAGACTCATATCTACAAACCCTTTAATCCGCATCCTTTGGTTCTCATCCTATACAGTACATTTGCCTTCTTCTCATCACTATTCTTCACTGTTCTTGACTGAGGCTAATTTTCTCAATATCCTCAACACACTGCTCATCCAATCCTTCTTGTCAATGCAATATGAGTATGTTGACATCAATGACAACACTGGTTCACCTCATACTTGCAACAATCTCCCCCTTTGTCATTGATGGCAACATATGATGTGAAAAACCATTAAGACAAGAACTTCTCCTTTCTGTCACAGCTCCCCCTATCAGCAACATGTCTTCTCCTCATTTACTGCTCCCCCTTTGATCATTAGCTACTTGTTTTTCACATGTCTTCTCTCCCCCTTTGACATCAATGGCAAAGGGCTCATACTTGCAATTCTAACACATCAGAATCATACCAGCTGCTCCCCCTTAGTAGCAGCTCCCCATCATCAATCCGGATCACAAGATATGACTATGATATCCACCAGACTGATGCACATCAGTGCATCCTAGTTCATCACCGGAGGGGCCATGACCCCTAACTTCTCCCAGAGATATTCAAAAGAGTCCTTGGGAAGAGGTTTAGTAAAGATATCTGCAATCTGATCCTTGGAGGGAACATACTCCAACCTGACTTCTTCCTTGTTCACTTGTTCTCTCAAAAAGTGAAACTTGATAGATATGTGCTTAGTCTTAGAATGCAATACCAGATTCTTAGAAATATTAATTGCACTTGAATTATCACAGAAAATTGTGATTGGCTCCTTATATTCAAGTTTAATGTCTCTTAGCATCTGCTTCATCCATAAGATTTGAGTGCAACTACCTGCTGCTGCAATGTATTATGCTTCAGTTGTAGACAGAGATATTGCATCTTGTTTCTTGCTTAGCCAAGAAACCAATCTCTTCCCCAAAAAGAATGCTCCACCACTGGTGCTTTTTCGGTCATCCACATCTCTTGCCCAATCTGCATCTGTGTAAGCCTAAAGAGAGAAATCTGGATCCCTAGGGTGCCATAGACCATACTCAGCTGTTCCTTTCAAGTACCTGAAATTTTTTTTTATTGCCATAACATGAGATTCTTTAGGATCAGCCTGGAATCTTGCTACAAGACCAACAGCCTGCATTATATCTGGTCTAGTCTGAGTGAGATACAACAATCCACCAATCATTGATCTATACTTTGTCTGATCTGCCTTTGGGGAGTCATCATCTTTGCTCAACTTGCATCCGGTTGCCATGGGAGTGTTCATTGGCTTTGAATCTTCCATACCAAATTTCCTCAACAATTCTTTCACATATTTGGTCTGAGAAATGAAGATCCCTTTCTTTGTTTGAGTAATTTGCAGACCCAAGAAGAAATTCATTTCACCAAGCATAGACATTTCAAACTCACTTTTCATCTGATTTGCAAAAGTTTTGCACATACTATCTCTTCCTCCAAAAATGATATCATCCACAAACACTTCAACAATCAAAATGTTTTCATGATCAATTTTGAAATATAAGTTACTGTCAGCAGTACCTTTGTTGAATCCAATCTGCACAAGATGCTTATCCAACCTTTCATACCATGCTCTTGGGGCTTGCTTTAATCCATACAATGCTTTCTTCAACTTGCAGACCATATCATCATTATCAGACAATTGAAATCCATCCGGTTGTTCAATGTAAACTTCTTCTTCCAGATCACCATTTAGGAAGGTAGACTTGACATCCATCTAATATACCTTGAAGTCTTTAAAGGCAGCAAATGCAAGAAATAATCTGACTGCTTCAATTCTTGCCATCGAAGCAAAGGTCTCTTCAAAATCAATTCCTTCTATTTGAGAGTAGCCTTTGCAGACCAATCTAGCTTTGTTTCTGATTACTTCACCAGCTTCATTTAATTTGTTCCAGAAGACCCATTTGGTTCCAATCACATTCATGTCTCTAGGTCTGGGAACAATATCCCAAGTATGATTTTTCTCAATTTGCATCAATTCATCTTTCATTGCTTTGGTCGAGTTTTCATCATTGTAGGCTTCATTTATTGTTTTAGGTTCAATCTTTGAAATCAGACAACATTCATCCTGATTTTGAGCAACATTCCTTCTAGTTTGCACACCTTTGCTTCTGTCACCTATGATCTGATCTTCAGAGTGGTTCAGTCTTACATACCTTAGAATTTTGGGAGTATCCTGCACTGCTGCTTCTTGATCAGGCTCATTCAGACCTATCTCTTCTTCCTGATTTACAAGATCAGGCTGACTCTGTCTTACCGGAGAGGATTGAGTTCCTTGAACTTGAACACCATCTTGGTCATCTTCATCAAACTCATAAAATCTTGAGGGCTTCTCAATTCCTTCATCAACTTTCACATTAGTGCTTTCTATCATCTTCCTCAGTCTCTTATTGTAACACCGGTATGCTTTGCTTTGAGTGGAGTAACCCAAGAAAATTCCTTCATCACTTCTAGCATCAAACTTTCCTAGATCTTCATCTCTTTTAATATAACACTTGCTACCAAATACTCTGAAATATTTCACAGAAGGGGTGATGCCAAACCAGAGTTCATAGGGGGTCTTACCGGTATTGTTTCTGATTTGAACTCGATTGAGAGTGTAGACTGCGGTGCTGATAGCTTCTTTCCAGAACATCTGAGGAACATTAGCTTCCAGCATCATTGTCCTGGTAGCTTCCTGGATGGTCCAGTTCTTTCTCTCAACTACTCCATTCTACTGTGGAGTCCTAGGAACAGACAACTGTCTCCTTATACCCTGCTTCTCACAAAAGTCAATGAACTCACCAGATGTAAATTCACCACCTCTATCAGACCTTAGACACTTCAGTTTCAATCCGGTTTGATTCTCTACCATAGCTTTGAAGATTTTGAACTTCTCAAGGGCTTCTGATTTCTCTTTTAGGAAGGTAACCCACATCATCCGGGAGTGGTCATCAATTAGCAACATGAAATATCTATCACCTTGCAGACTCTTAATTCTTGTCGGACCACAGAGATCAGTATGTACTAATTCCAACACTCCAGTAGAGGACTGATCTTTGCTTTTGAAAGAGACTCTGCTCTGTTTACCTAGCTGACATTCTTTGCACAAACTATTTGTAGGTTTCATCAATTTTGAAAGATCTCTTACAGCCTGATTATTGCTTATCTTGATGATGTTATCAAAATTTACATGACACATTCTTCTATGCCATAACCAACTCTGATCAATTTGAACAAACAGACAACTTTTATTTGAACCAACCAGATGAAAGATGTTACCTTTTGTCTGAGTACCGGATGCAATTTCAGTTTCGGAGCTTGTAAAGATTCTACATTTTCCATTTTTGAACCGGAGATCATAGCCTTTGTCCACTAACTGACCAACACTAAGAAGATTGTGCTTCAATCCTTTAACATATAGTACATTACCTGTTTTGCTCTTTCCATCAAAGGAAATAGTTCCCCTACCTCTGATTTTGCCAGCAGAATTGTCACCAAACTTTACCATTCCTCCTTCATACCTTTCCAAATCTAAGAACTTATTCTTGTCACCAGTCATATGGTGAGAACATCCACTGTCAATAACCCAATCATCCTTTTCTTCCACTTGAGCAGCCAAAGCTCTTTCCACAACCTTGTGATTGATAGATTCAGAGGATATTGAATCTTCTTCCTTGATGGCAATAAACACCCATTCATTTCCGGATTTGCTTCCTAGTTCTGATTCATCATCTGTTACTCCTTCATTGTCATCTTCTTCATGAACATAATAGCAGTTATTTTGAAACCTTTGTCTGTTAGTATTAGACCTTGCAGATCTTTCCGGACATCTTGAAGCAAAATGACCAATCTTATTGCAATTGAAGCACTTAAAGGGTAGTTTTCCTTCATACTTACCAGATCCTCTTGGCAGTCTCTTTGTAATGAGGGCTTCAAGTTGAGCTGTTTCTGCTTCTTCTTCTTCCATGTCTCTTCTTTCTTGATCATACCATGACATCTTCCTTGAAGAGTTTTCACCCGGATCAAATCTCGGTTTGCCTTTCACATAGGCACTGGCTTTGAAAGCAGATTCAGTCTTGGGAGGATCATCTCCAAACTCGGTCATTTCAAATACAACTAGTTTGCCAGCCAATTGTTCTCTTGTGATAGTTGTGTGAGCTCTGAATTCATCAATGGCAGCAACCTTGATTTTGTAGGCAGCAAGAAGGGATCTGAGGATTTTGCAAACAATCTCATTTTCATCTAGAGTTCCACCAGCATTTCTAATTCCACACACCAGCTCAATCACTCGTGGCATAAAAGTAGTGATGTTTTCATCATCTCTCATCTTCAATCTTTCAAATTTCCCTTTCAGACTTTGCAACCTTGCACTCTTGACAAACTCATCTCCTTCATACAAAAGTTCCAGTTTAGTTAGGATCTCATATGCAGTTGGTAGGTCAATAACATTTGAGAGATTTGAGTCATTCAGTGCGCTTAGAAGAGCTTCTTTGGTCCGCAGATTGTTTTCAACATCTGTGATTTCATTCAGAGTTGTTGGACCACCCTGTGGAGGTACATATGGTTTTGAGACCATGGCCAAGTATGCTTTTCCCATACATTCCAAGTGACATTTCATGCGACCTTTCTAGAGAGTGAAGTTGGTTCCATCGAACTTCGGACTATCCTTCTTGTATGACGACATCCTGGATCTCCTCAAGCAGTTAAGCTCCTTTCAGAGGAACCTGGCTCTGATACCAATTGTTGGATCTATGGCATACAACTGAGAGGGGGGGGTGAATCAGTTGTATAAGAACTTGCTTTCTACTTCAAACACTTGATTCTTCTTTGTTAGTTAACAGCATATCAATTAATCATCCATGAAAGCATAATGTACAAACACAAGAGCAGATAAACATCAACACATTGAACACCAAGATTTTGACGTGGAAAACTCAGTTAAGGGAAAAACCACAGGGTGATTAACCCAAGGATTATTCTCTGTTAGAAGAATAAGAAAAGAATGGCAATTGCCAATCAGGGCTCACTGCCCGAGCACACTGCTCACAAAGAGGCCCATTGCCTACAAGGAGACACACTGTCTACAAAGTGATAAGAATCATAGTCTTGAACTGGAGAATGACATCTCTACCATGTCCAGATCAGTTCCATTTAAGCCCAAAACCCCTGGTCTGCCTTTCGCACTTTTCTTCGCTACACCACTCTCATCCACACAATCCACACTTCAAAATGAACTCACAAACCTTTATTTATACAAGACATCGACTTAGGAACAATCATCTAAGTCGGCAATCAACCATAAGAATATCCGCAAGATGAATAACACATCTGGTCGGCCACCACAAGAACATTCACAGGATGAACAACTCATCCGGTCAGTTAGTCTAAACAAGAATTTCATCCGGAAGAATATCTTCAATTCCGGGCTCTACCATCAATACGGACCAACAACACAACCTCAACATGATCCAAGAATCTTCACAAGCCTGCCTGAATGACCAAGTACATCCGCACTTCCTCTACTTACTGGAATCTCTTCTCTTCCTTATCCGGAACTTCAAGAACACAATCTGTCGCCACTGTCACAATGCAAAAGGTACTTCCGGACCTCAACGTCATACACAACTTGAGATGACACATCACAAGGACATCCCAAACACTCCTTCTAATCCACATATTAGGATTATACAATTCTGGACCTCACCGGACCTTTCTGTGATCCTCTGTCACCTCTGAACACTTGCCGGAACCGGTTCCACACCGACAGCCACAACTCCTTCAGATCTTTATGCGAACCTCTGAAATCTTAACTGAAAACATCTCAAGACTCATATCTACAAACCCTTTAATCTGCATCCTCTGGTTCTCATCCTATACAGTACATTTGCCTTCTTCTCAACACTGTTCTTCACTGTTCCTGACTGAGGCTAATTTTCTCAATATCCTCAACACACTGCTCATCCAATCCTTCTTGTCAATGCAATATGAGTATGTTGACATCAATGACAACACTGGTTCACCTCATACTTGCAACAGGGAATTGGTTGTAGAAGTTAGGGAGAGGTTATATAAGCCTGTTCAAGGCATGATATGTATGGACAAGTGCCTTGGAGGGAGTTTAGAGGTGCACAAATTGAATAAATACAAAATTTTCTGTTTTTTCTACAAATCTGCTGTTCCAGGCCATACCATTTCTCTGTATGGAACTGTTTTGATCTGAAACCAATTGGATGTGGTAGAGGATTGAGTTAACTTTCATTTGCAATTGGTTTGAAGTTTTTTTAGTGAATTTTGAGGGAGATATCACATTTTTTCTGGAACTGCCTGTTTGACAGTGAAAACAGGGATTTTGAGGGTTTGCAATGCATTTTTGGACCTTTCCATGAATGTAGGATTCTAGTTCTCATGGAATAGATCCTTATTAACATGTAACATATGTTTCTAACCTTGACAAATCAGGAGGAGTGTAAATGGGAGAGGTGATCACCATTTGAAGTCGAGGATTGCTTGTGGAAGAGCATTGAAATGGTGGCATGGTTATAGCAGTCGGAGATCCGTCTTAACAAGGTGATATTTTTATGATTGCTGTTGTTTAATATGGTCAAGAAGATGGTGTTAGACCTTTGAATGAGGTCTGGAAGTGATTGGAAGTGGGAGATCTAGGAAGCCCTAGGTTTTGAGGCCTAGAAATGAGGTTTTTGTATTTCAAACCTTAAATGTGCAAACCACCTAATAAGACCTAGAAAATCCTTGGTTTTGAACCCTTTCCTAAGACTATTTTTAGGTTTGAAGTGTGTGGGACAAGTTTGTCAGAGGGTTCCTTTGTAAAATGGTCAATTTAGGCCTTGTAGGAAGACAGCAGGGTGTTAGGACAGTCATATTTTGTCCAAAACAACAATATTTGAGTTTGGGATATGTTATGTAACTTGATAAAGGGTATCCAAATCAGTCATTTTTTTCTAGAGTGTTTTGGGAAAGTTTGGGGAAAAGTACAAATTAGTCGTTGAACAAGACTACAAGGATTAGGCCTGTTTAAGGGGAATTGTCAAGAATCTATCAAATTGGTTTGTGAAACCTTTGGAACCTTGTTGGTTGGGGTAGGTTGAGACCCTAGAAGGTGTTAGAATTCATCTGAGAAGTTGGAATCCAAACTTGAGCCCTTTGGTGGAGTTTAGGACAAGAGGAAGGCTAGAGAAGTCTTATTGGTTGAAGCCCACAAACTATTGAAACCTTTTGATCTTGTTAGATTACCTTTGGAGACCTAACACCTCTGCATCAATAAGCATGAAAAGGAGAAAGATGCATAAGAACCTGAAAAGAGCACAGGTTCACCTTCACCAATAGAACAAATAAATATGCTTGAGAAAGTACAGGAACAGGGTAAACCAGCAGGGGAATCAATGGAAGTATCAGATAAACCTGAGGAAGGCAGGGATGACACAAAGAATGTTGTTGAAGGTAACATTAAACCTAAGAAGCAAACAGAAGGTGAGGGTATGGAGAATATGGAGTAGGAAAATAAGGAGGAAGAAGAACAAAAGGAGCCTTCTGAGAAAGAGAATCCAGAGGAAGGTGATGAAGAGGGGGGAGATACTAAAATAGAGGAAGATGATAATGAGGGAGAATTAGAAAAGTAGGATGATCCATTGATTCTGGAATAGGGCCCTCATCCTCAACCCCCTCTACAACAACAAGAGCAACAAGAACAAACATAAATGGAGAAGCCTCAAGAGGAGGTGATCAATGAAGAAAAGGCTGAAAAGATTACAAAAGAGGCTCCAGCCTAGTTAGGCTCGAAAGTCAAAAGAGAAAAAGTAGAGGTACAATTGGTACCTATAGATATCAAGAGTCTATTAGGTTGTTCCACACCACAAAAAGAGAAGAGGAAAGCCAAAACCATGTCAGCAATCAAAAGAGGTCTTGCTAGATCTAGAATGCTGAATCTGGCCATACCACAAAAAGACAAGTCAAAAGGAGAAATAACAATAGAAGATTATAAAACACTTAATATAGATTTAGGCCATATGACAAGGGAACAGCATATACATGAGTGGGAAGATATGCATCAAGGCACTGCAGAGATATTGAAGAAAGATAAGGATAAACAAGAATGCTTGAAAGGACACATTGTCCAATTGCAACAATTCATTAGAGGGATATTTGATCCTAGTGCCACAATACTAGAGCTACCTAATGAAATAACAGTATTATCAAAGGATGAAGTAAAAGACATGGAAAATAAAAGGCTTGAAGCCAATATTTTTGAAGAATGGTTCAAAGAATTCATGCAAAAAGGAGAAGAAGTGACCAAGCAAGCAATGATAGGCTGGGAAATGGCTGCGATAGAGAAAAAAAAATGCAATGTTCTTACACATAATTGTCAATTTAGAAGGGAAGAATGCAAATCTTAATTAGGGCAGCTTGAAGAAATTGAGGAGAGAGCTGAAGAATTGATAAATGAAGGAGTCATTACTCCTCTTATGGCTAATCAATTACCACAGGCCAGGTTAGAATTAAAGTTTGAGGATGATAGTCTCAAAAGATGTATCACAATTACTCAAGATTTAGAAGAGATTGTGGATAACATGATAAGGTTGCATATGAAAATGATTCAGAAACTCATTGATCATGAATGCCTAGAAATACTAGCATATGAATTACAAGAGGCATTAAAGGAGTTTAAAGCTATTTTTGCACCATGCTTGGGGAACCCGGTAGCTTATCTGAGTAAGGAAATGATTGATTCAATAATGGAAACAAGTGCCAAAATAAAAAAGTATAAGAAAAAAGTTGAAGGTTTGAGAAAAGAAGAGAAGTTGAAGGAAGGAATCAGAATGCAGGAATATATATGGACAAGAAGTCCAAGGGGAAATCGCACTTTCATAGAAGGGGTAATAGGTAATTTTAAGGTATATTTGAAGGAGTAGAAAATATCAAAAGGGGAAAATAATGCTAAGTATGAGTGTAATTGGAGGATATCATCGGCCAAAGTCAACAAATAAGAAAAGTCAGCAGGTATCTTTATTTTGAAAAGATTCCAAAGGCATCCTTTGAGACGAGCAAAGATACCATGAAGATATTTTGGAAAACGGTTAGGAAGGGATCCACACCATTGATCTAAAAAGTTTGAATACTGACTGTTGATTGAGTTTTGTAACCGTAGCAGTAGGAAGCTTCAAATTCTATATAAGAAGCTTTGCTACTTGTATAATATTACACAGGGATTTTAGAATTGTAGATTACACTTGTAATTTGTCAAAGTATTTGAATAGAGAAGATATTTCTTTTAGTTTAGAAAAGAAGGTCGCCTTTGTCTGCATTAAGGAGTACATGGAATGTCTAGTCTCCTTAGTGTATCTGTAAAACGTCTGTAAGTTTTTTGGTAATTTGATTAATGAAACAAAGGTCATTCTTACATTGTAAATTTTATATGACTTTGTGCTTTGAATACAAGTAAACTCGAAATTATGCGTCTATTACAGAGTGTTTTTTGACTCTTACTGGTATTTGAAGTATTATTTTTTGAAAGCTTGTAATCTCTGGTGTATGTTCATGAAAATGTTCAGGACTTTACATTTGAAGATTTGAATTTGTTGATTTGATCAATTTACTCTATTCTTTAGAATGTGAATAACAGAAGATTTAGATCCTGTAGTGAAATGATACTTAGTTTGAGTTTTCTCTAACTTTTCTCCAACAACTGAAAACTAATTAACTTAAATGTAGAAATATGAAGGAAATTGTCTTGCATTTGAGTAAAGAATGAAGAATTACATTGATATTTGACAATTTTTATATTAATTTGAAAAATAAAGTTTGTTTTACTGTAAATCATACAAAGCTTTGTGATGTAATAGTGAGTTTATGCAAAGGAATGAATATTTTGTTGAGATTTGCAACAATTTGCATAGTTTGAGTCCAGTGAGTCACTGATTATCCTAATTCACGTAAGGCCCCTTGAATATTACAGTTTCACATCAACCTTCTGAATTGTCCACAAGGTCAAGACCTGACCATACAGAAACTTGGGATTAAGAATTCTTAGTTAATTGTTCATATCTTTCAAGACAGCTAAGGTTTATTTTGTGAATTTTAACTTTTGTTATGAATGTGTAAAAATAATCATCAACAGGACTCACTTGTTCTTTAGAACGAGATATGGTACAAAAGTAACAATATAGTCTGAACCATTTACAAAAGACCATATTGAGCCCTATGTTCCTAGCCCAATAAATGCTAATCTATACATCACCCACGGGCAGCAGGACGAACCCATGAGCCTAGATCCCAATGCACCTATAGAAGACATAAGTTTAGATGATTGGGCAACTAAAGATCATGAAAGTGACCCTTTCCATCACATGGATGGGGTAGGATTACGCATCTATATGATACAGGAACTTGATGCAGTGATTCATAATCTGATTAAGGATCAAAATCAATTAGAACAACAAGAAGATCAGCTTTGGAAGCTGTACTTCGATGGATCAAGGACAAAGACAGATGTTGGTGGAGGTAATATGTTAATTTCACCTCAAGGAGACAAGTATTATGCTACCTTAAGGTTTACTTTCAGCTGCACAAATAATGTGGCTGAGTATGAGGCCCCGATCCATGGTTTAGAATGGGATCAGAAAAAAGGTATCAAATCTGTTCAAGTTTATGGAGATTTTGAGTTGATCGTTAACCAGATTAGGAATCTGAATGTTACTAAAAATGATCTACTCAAAAAATACAACCATAGAGTGTTGGATTAGATTGAGTTTTTTGATGTTTTTAATCTGATTTCAGTTCCCAGGGATCAATATAAGTATGCAAATAGGTTGGTAGCCTTGGGATCCCAATTTGAGATTCCTGATCAGATTCAGAATATTGAGGTATAGCCATATGTTAAGATAGTTGTTAGACCCTCTGTACCTGACAACAGTGTTTCATGGCAAGTGTTTAACAGTGATGAACAAATCTTGAGTTTTTTAAGTGCAGAGGTTGAATTTGTAGCAGATAATCAACATAAATATCAGCAGCAATTTGAAGATCAAATTGTTTAGTTGAGGCCAACAAGTTGCCCAAGGGATTAGTCACATTAGAATCAGTGTTTAACACTGATGATCAGTTTAGAAAGGACAAGTGCAACATGATAGTGACGCAAGAACATTATCAAACCATAGAAATTTTCAAAGACAAACTGCTAAAACTTGGAAAGGTATGTACTAGAGAAGAACAATAGTCTTTTATTCAATTGAGTCAAGATTTTTATAATATTTTTGCATGGGAGTATAAGGACTTGAGAGGTTTTGATCCTAGTTTGGCCCAGCACACCATAGAGTTAGAGCCTAATGCTAAGCCTATTAGGCAAAAGCAAAGACCTCTCAATCCCAAACTTGAGCACTTAATGAAGGTTGAGCTGAATAAATTGATTGAGAGCAGTATAATTTTCCCAATAAAACATACCTCTTGGGTTTCTAGTCTGGTCCCAGTTAGAAAGAAGAATGGTGAAATATGACTTTTGTCGATTTCTATGATCTAAATCAGGCCTCATTAAAAGACCATTACCCTCTTCCTCCCATGGAACAAATGCTGCAAGTTGTTTCAAGTTCTGATAGGTACTCTTTGTTAGATGGATACTCTGGATATAATCAAATTCAGGTTAAAGAAGAGGACCAATACAAAACTGCGTTCACAACTAAGTGGGGTACCATGGCCTATCGAAAAATGCCATTTGGTTTATCCAATGCAGGGGCAACCTTTCAGAGGGCAATTGTTATAGCCTTCCATGGTCTTATGAATAGAATAGTGCTGGTCTATTTAGATGATATAACTATTTTTTAAAAAGATTCTAATGATCATTTTGACCACTTGAAGTAGATTTTTCAGAGGTGCAAAGAGTTTGGAGTTTCATTGAACCCCAAAAAGTGTATATTCTCAGTTCATGAAGGAAGACTCCTCGGCCATATTGTTTCAAGAGAAGGTATTACTATTGACCCTAAGAGAGTTTCATCTATTCTAGATTTACTGCTGCCTACACATAAGAAAGGCTTGCAGAGCTTTCTTGACATAATTATTTTTGTTAGGAGGTTTATTCCGAATATTGTAGCTTTGTTACAACCTCTTACTGCCATGTTGAAAAAGAATGTGCCATTTAGCTGGACTAAGGAGGGAAAAGGAAGCTTCGAGTAGATAAAAGAAGCCATCACTGCTACCCCTACCCTCATCAATCCTAATTATGAGAAGGAATTCATTTTATATGCTTTTGGAGGAACTGACACTATTTCTGCAATGTTATGTCAGCAAAACTATGAAGGATTAGAGCAACCAATTACATTTTTCAGCCAAGTGTTGCACAAGTATGAGGTAAAGTACTCTTTTGTGGAAAAACATGTTTTTGCTGTTGTAAGGAGCCTCAAGAAATTTAGACATATGCTGTCTACTAATAAAATTCACTTAAAGGTTCCTCATCCCACTGTCAAGAGTTTTTTACTAAACATAGATATAAATGACAAGAGAGCGGGTTGGATAACTAAGGTTATGGAATTTGATGTTGACATCCAAGTAACCAAGCTGATTAGAGGTAAGGGCTTATGCAAGCAGCTTGCTGAAAGTGAAGAATTTGAGCAAAAACAACAAGAGAACAACAAAATAGTGCTGAATAATAATGAACCGGCCAATACACTAGCTCAAACAGATAGCTGGGTGCATCAGATGATGCATTATTTATAGACCAATGAGTGCCTAATTGGTTTAGACAGGGTAGGGAGAAGGTATTTTCGATTGCAAGCTACTCCTTATGCTATTATTGATGGTATTTTATAAAGGCGAGACTTTAATGGTGTATTTCTGAGGTGTGTTGGACCTGATCAAGATGATAGACTGTCAGAAGAGTTTCACAATGGACCTTCAGGAGGTCACTTTGTAGCTAGAACAACTACCTTGAAGATTATCCAGGCTGGTTATTACTGGCCTGACTTGTTTAAAGATGCTTTTCCTTGGGTGAGAAGATCTAAGAAATGTTTCTTATTTGCAGGTAAGCAAAGACTTATTGCCTTACCCCTACATCATGTTAAAGTTAAACAACCATTTACAAAATGGAGATTGGATTTCATAGCACCAATAAACCCACCTTCAAGTGCAGGCCACAAGTGGATTTTGACTGCCATAGATTATTTTACCAAGTGGCCTGATGTTGTTGCCTTAAAAGAAGCAAATGAATCTGTTGTCCTAAGTTTTTATCAGGACCTAGTGTTAAGATTCGGTACACCAGATTCAATCATCTCTGATAATGGTCTAGCCTTTTTAGGATTAAGAATTTCAGATTGGTATGTCATAAACAATATCTATTTGAATACTTCATCTAACTATTACCCACAAGGTAATGGGTAGGCTGAATCTACCAACAAAAATCTGATAAGGATCATCAAGAAGACTATTTAGGACAATCAAAAAACTTGGCATGAAATGTTAAAGTTAGCTCTATGGGCTGACAGAATTACACCTAAGAGGGCTACTGGTTGTTCCCCATATGTGCTTACTTATGGAAAAGAGGCTCGGTTACCTATTTCAATTGAATTGCCTACATTGGCCTTTATCAAAGAGCTTGAGCTGCTAGAGGAGTAGCCTCTTGTAATCAGACTAGCTCAGCTAATGGAGCTGGAAGAGACAAGAAAAGAGGCCTTAAGAAAGCTTGATATGCATCAAAACCAAATGAAGAATGCATTTGATAAGAGAGCAAGACCAAGGAATTTTATTGTTGGAGATTTGGTGTTCAAGTGGAATGAACTAAGGAGTAGGCCAGGTAAGCATTCTAAATTTGATGCCATTTGGGATGGGCCTTATGTTATCACAGAGTGCAAAGAAAACAATGCATTTCAGCTGTCCAAGTTGAGTGGAGAGGTGCTGTTTATCCCAGTTAATGGGATCCACCTCAGACATTTCCTCTGAGGATAAGAGAATTCTTTTGTACATAGTAGAGTAGTTTTGCAGTAAATAAGTGCTCATGCACATTTGTTTCAGCATTCTGTTTTGGCAATCAAGGCCTGTTAGTTTGCTTTCAGTAGAGTTTGTTTTTAGTTTTCTGTTGCTATTTGAACTATTGGAGAACTGAAGTACAATGTTTTCTGAGTTTCTGAGAAGGATAGAGTATGACTCTATGCCCAATGGATGTCAAGGCAACTGGTCAGATGCTTAGCAGGCAAGCATATAGTAGAAGTTGCTAGAAATGTTACCATTTTTGACCCCAGCTCAAAAATTGGCTGAGCAGATTTATCATTTATTATTTTTGAATGAGGTTTGATTTATTTCTATTATGTGCTAGTTGCATAGTTGTTATGACAAATGTAGTTCAGTTGTTGAGATGCAGAAAGAAAAGTTCAAATCATTCATTGCATTGCAGAGCAGTAAAAGAGACAAGTATACATTCACCACAGTGATTGTTCATTTACAATTTTGAATACATAAGAGAACAAACATTGCATTGAAGGAAACTAAGACATATCAGATGTCCCACACAAGCTGTGGGTTATAGCTGAACTCATGCAAATACAAATAAAATATTATGCATCTAATGAAGAAGAGGGAAAGATATAGCTATCATTGCCTTGTTTTGATTGATCTTCATAGTAGCCTCCAGTCCTGCTCTCGACCTCGTCATGCACCTAAAAAATTGCGGGAAGGTCCCGTTAGAAGCTCTGGTTATGAAAATCCTTCATCAATCAAGAGAGACATAATACTTTAGTTGTAATGCATTGATCAAATGAGAGCATCCATATGCAGAAGGAGCTAAAGAGAAGCAAATATAAGAACATCATTGTTTTATTCTAATTTGTTTGTTTCATGTGCAAGTATAGAACAAATCATGAAGCTAATTGAAGACATTCAACATGTGGTATCAAATGGGCTCCCACAAAGGTCGAGCCCAGCATACTGCTGCCCCTTGATCTCAGAAGGGATGAATAGAAGAAGGAAATCATTGATGACATTCACATGACAAGCTGAAGGAATATAAAAACAATCATATGCATCAGTCCCATTTCAAAGACATGACCATGATTTCACTTTAAGATATGAAATGCAACCAAGAACATGACCTGAACAGATGGAGGACAAAATTCAATGCATATAACCACGTATACACTACTCCAACTGTTATGAAAATGACATTCTCAGGCATGATCAATAATCCAATTGGAGTATTCATTGTAAACCAGTAAGCAAGTTGCAAAGATAGGTGAGTACCAAGCTTCATACTTTCTCATTTAAAGTGGAGTCACAAAATCAAATTCAGAATTCAAATCACATAAGCTGCCCTTTTTTAATGATGAAATATATCCAATTATGCCTCACTTTTTGCTACCAATAAGTTGAGCATCAGAATAGTGTGTGTCACTTATTACATTCAATGCATATCTATAAAAGACACATGATAGCATTGTAGATCTGTAGCAGAAGAAAACAAGACAGCCAGGTCAAATAGCTTATTTTTGTCTTTAACAAACTCCAAAATGATCAAAAAGAATATTTCATTACATGTGTGTAATAGAGTATCATTATCATGTGACAAAGGAGTAGTTAAATTGGTATGATCATCATCCCTATGCTACAGGATATCATGTTGAGTAAAAAATGAAATGTATAAGTGTATGGCTGCATCTAGTCATGAGTAAGTTAAATAAAGTTTTCATTATAAGAAGTGATCTACCAAAACTGGTGACAGAAGATATAGTGGACCCGATTGATGTCCTACAGGACATCTTATTCAATGCATTTGATATGATAAAATACATTAAAGGAGAACAACAAGAGTCATCATGTGTTACAGTGTATACAGAACAAGTAAGTTGCCTTCATTTGTTACAATGCCTCAATGTTGTGACACAGCCATGGTCATCATCATATATGTAAAGTATCTAATTGTTGCAGTCCACTGAATGGACAAATAGAGATATAGAATTGAAGACATATATGCTTCTACAAAAAGAAGAAAGGTTCTAAGTTCAAAACCGTCAGTATACATTTCATATGCAAGTCCATTGAAAGAGTAAGTAGAGCTACAGAGATAGAATGGTGTATGCAATCATCACTTCTTTTGAAGAGTAACAGTGATTATGACTAAACAGTGACAACATGAGAAAGAAAAAGAAATACCATATGCCTGTATATGCTACAAAAAGAAGATTTTGTGCTCATAAAGATAAAACATTGTTTCAATTTTCAAATTTGAGGTTATACAGTGAAGAGAAAAAATGTAGAGATACGTTCATAGCGAGGCTGTGGCACATAATGTCATTTACATTCATCAGCAAAATACCCACATTGAGTTTCAAAACCCTAACACTTTTTTGCAGTGTTGAAAAGAAGAATGTTAAAGTAAAGTTGTCCAGACAAGGTCGTAGATGATTACATTGTTTACACAGCAAAAACATGAAACCCTTGTCTGGTTTAGAAAATTTTTTGTTCTTCTCACAATATACAGTCAAGTAGGGTGAAAGTAAAGTATTGAAGACATGGCCGCAGAGAGAAAGTATTGAAGTATAGAATGAAACCCTCACTTCGAACACAAGAAACTTCATATTTTTTACATCAAAAGACAAGAGTGAAGCTACAGAATGTGTTACATGCCACAGCTATGCCATATGAGAAGGTATTTCACATACCTAGCAAACAAAGAAATTGAAACCCTCATCACAGTTTCATATAGACAAAAATAAAGGAAGCCATAGTGGGAACGATGATATGGAGGACTCACCGTATGATGCAGCAGAGAAGAAGATCATGGCCGCGGCCAGTTGAACTGGACCTTGTCATTTTGCCATTTTTACAGAGTTCAACACAGAAGCCAAGCAATACATATATCAAAATAGAGAAACTGGAGAAACAGCTACATGGTCGTGGCCATTTAAAGAAATATAAGCCATTAAACATAGTGAAATGCCATTTTAAAGCTCAGTTTCAAACTTACTAGGTGTGGCCTTGTTGCAAGTATGGGCCTAATTGGTGTTGTCATTGATGTCAACATACTCCTGTTGCATTGATGAAAAGGATTGGATGAGCTGAGTACTGAGGATATTGAGAAAATTAGTCCTAATCAGGAATAGAGAAGAATAGTGAAGACAATAAGGTAAAGATCCAAGATAAGATGACTATCAGAGGATGCGGTTCAAAGGGTTTGTAGATATGAGTCTTAAGATGATCCAGTAAAGATTTCAGAGGTTTGCATGATAATCTGAAGGAGTTGTGGCCGCCCAAGAAAAACTGGTTCTGGCAGGTGTTCAGAGGTGACAGAGTGACACAGATAGGTCCAGTGAGATCCAGAAATGCATTATCCTATTCTATAGATTTGAGGGAGTGTTGAGGAAGTCTTTGTGAAGTGTCAACTCGATTGGTTCGTGGTTTGAAGGTCCACAAGCATCTATTCCTTTGTGACAGTGATGACAGACTATGTTCTTGAGGTTTCAGATGAAGGAGAGAAGGATTTCAATAAGCAGATGAAGTGTGGATGTTCTTGGTGATTTAGGCAATCTTGTGGAGGTCTCTGGATCATGTCCAGTTCGTGTTGGTGGTCCGCATTGGAGTTGGAGCTCACAATTGAAGAATAACTTCTGGATGATGGAGTTCTTCCAGAAGACTGGCCGATTGGATGTATTACACATCTTGCAGATGTTCTTGTAGATGTTTGCCGACTTAGATGATTATTCCTAAGTTGATGCCTTGTATAAATAAGGAGTTGTGAAGTCATTTCAAAGCGTGTCTAGTGGAGATGTGAGTGTGGTAGCGAAGAAGAGAGCGAAAGGCAGAGAAGAAGTATTGGGCTTAAATGGAACTAATTCAAGCATGGTGAAGATGCTATTCTCCAGTTCAAGTATGTGATACTTATCATTTTGTAGAGAGTGTGTCTCTTGTAGGTAGTGAGCCTCTTGTGAGCAGTGTGCTCGGGCAGTGAGCCCTAATTGGCATGTGCCATTTTGTTCTTTCTATTCTTCTAACAGAGAATACAATCTTGCGTTAATCACCTTGTGGTTTTTCCCTTAACCAAGTTTTCCATGTCAAAATCTTGGTGTCTTATGTGTTGATGTGTTTCTGCTCTTGATTTAATGTATTATGTTTCAATGATTGATTTATTGATATGCTGCTAAATCACTAAGAGGATTTAAGTGTGTAATTGGAAAGAAAGTTTTTGACAATTGATTCACCCCCCCTCTCAGTTGTCTGTCCTGAATCTAACAATTGGTATCAGAGCCAAGTTCCTCTAAAAGAGCTTAACCGCTTGAGGAGATCCAGGATGTTGTCCTACAAGAAGGATAGTCTAAAGTTTGATGGAACCAATTTTAATCTTTGGAAAAGTCGCATGAAATGTCACTTGCAATGTATGGGAATATAGTACTAGACCATGGCTACAATAAAGTATACACCTCCACAGGGTGATCCGAAGGCCCCAAATGAAATCACAGATGCTGAAAACAATCTGTGGACTATAGAAGCTCTTCTAAGTACATTGTCTGATTCAGAGATGACAAATGTTGTTGACCTACAAACTGCTTTTGAGATTTGGGAAAAACTGGAAACTCTGCATGAAGGAGACAAGTATGTCAAATGTGCAAGGCTACAAAATCTAAAAGGAAAATTTGAAAATCTGAAGATGAGAGAAGATGAAAACATCACTACTTTTATGCCAAGGGTAAATGAGCTTGTTTATGGAATTAGATGTGCTGGTGGAGTCTTGGATGAAGATGAGATTGTTGGCAAAATTCTCAAATCCCTTCCTGCTTCTTATAAAATCAAGGTTACTGCCATTGAAGAATTCAGAGCCCATACAACTATCACAAGAGATCAACTGGCTAGTAAATTGGCTGCATTTGAAATGACCGAGTTTGGAGATGCCCCCCCAAGACTAAATTAGCATTCAAAGCCAGTGCTTCTATAAAAGGAAAACAAAGGTTTGATCCGGAGAGAGAACTCTTCAAGGAAACTATCATGGTATGAAAAAGCAAGAAAAGACTTGGAAGAAGTAGAAACTAAAACTACTCAGCTTGAAGCCCTTATTGCAAAAAGACTGCCAAGAGGATCTAGTAAGTATGAAGGGAAATTGCCTTTTAAGTGTTTCAACTGCAACAAGATTGGTCATTTTGCCTCAAAGTGTTCGGAAAGATTTTCAAGGCCAAATCTTAACAGATCAAGGTTCCAAAAGAATTGTTACTATGTTCATGAAGAGGATGATAATGAAGGAGCAACAGATGATGAATCAGAGACAGGAAACAAATCCGAAAGTGACTGGGTGTTTATTGCCATCAAGGAAGAAGATCCAATGCCCTCTAAATCTGTCAATCATAAAGTTGTAGAAAGAGATTTGGCTGCCCAAGTTGAAGAAAATGATGATTGGGTCATTGATAGTGGATGCTCTCACCATATGACAGGTGACAAAAATAAGTTCTTAGATTTGGAAAGGTATGAAGGAGGAGTGGTAAAGTTTGGTGATAATTTTGCTGGCAAAATCAAAGGTAGAGGAACTATTTCTTTTGATGGAAAGAACAAAACCGGTAATGTACTGTATGTTGAAGGATTGAAGCACAATCTACTCAATGTTGGACAGTTGGTGGACAAAGGCTATGATCTCCAATTCAAGAATGGAAAATGTAGGATCTTTGAAAGTTTCAGAACAGGGATTGCATCTGGTACTCAGACAAAAGGTAATATCTTCCATTTAGTTGGTACTAGTAAAAGTTGTCTATTTGTGCAAATTGATCAAAGTTGGCTATGGCATAGGAGGATGTGTCATGTGAATTTTGATAATATCATCAAGATAAGCAACACTCAGGCTATAAGAGATCTTCTAAAACTAGTGAAACCTACAAATAGTTTGTGCAAAGAATGTCAGTTGGGAAAACAAAGCAGAGTCTCATTTAAAAGCAAAGAACAATCTTCTACCAGAATATTAGATTTGGTTCATACTGATCTATGTGGTCCAGAAAGAATCAGGAGTGTGCAAGGTGATAGATACTTCATGTTACTAATTGATGACTACTCCCGGATGATGTGAGTAACTTTTCTGAAAGAGAAATCAGAAGCTTTTGAGAAATTCAAAATATTAAAGGCTATGGTAGAGAATGAAACCGGATTAAAATTAAAGTGTCTAAGGTCTGATAGAGGTGGAGAATTCACATCCGGTGAGTTCATAGAGTTATGTGAGAAACAATTGTCTGCTCCTAGGACTCCACAACAGAATGGAGTAGTGGAGAGAAAGAACCGAACCATCCAGGAAGCATCTAGGACGATGGTGATGGAAGCAAATGTTCCCTAGATCTATTGGAGAGAAGCTGTCAGCACTGCAGTCTATACTCTCAATCGAGTTCAAATCAGAAGCAATACTGGTGAGACTCCTTATGAACTTTGGTTTGGCATCACTCCTGCTGTGAGGTATTTTAGAGTCTTTGGTAGCAAATATTACATCAAAAGAGATGAAAATCTAGGCAAGTTTGATGCTAGAAGTGATGAAGGAATATTCTTGGGTTACTCTACTCAAAGCAAAGCATACCAGTGTTATAACAAGAGACTGAGAAAGATTATAGAAAGTACAAATGTGAAGGTTGATGAAGGAATTGAAAAACCCTTAAGGTTTTATGAATATGATGAAGATGATCAAAATGGTGTTTTGATTCAAGGAGCCCAAACCCCTTTTGCAATTCAGATTCAAACTAATCCGGTAAATCAGGAAGAAGAGATGAGTTTCAATGAGCCTGATTAAGAATCAGAAGTGTAAGAAACTCCCAAAGTTCCCAGGTATGTAAGACTAAACCACTCTGAAGATCAGATCATAGGTGATAAAAGCAAAGGTGTACAAACAAGAAGGAGAATTGCAGAAGATTCAGATGAGTATTGTCTGATTTCAAAGATTGAACCTAAAACAGTAAATGAAGCTTGCAATGATGAAAGCTGGACTAAAGCAATGGAGGAAGAGCTGATGCAAATTAAGAAAAATCACACTTGGGATCTTGTTCCCAGACCTAGAAACAGGAATGTGATTGGAACAAAATGGGTCTTCCAGAACAAACTGAATGAAGTTGGTGAAGTAATCAGAAATAAAGCTAGGTTGGTCTGCAAGGGTTACTCTCAAATAGAAGGAGTTGATTTTGAAGAAAATTTTGCTCTGGTGGTAAGAATTGAAGCAGTCAGATTATTTCTTGCTTTTGCTGCCTTCAAGGACTTCAAAGTATATCAGATGGATGTCAAGTCTACCTTCCTGAATGGTGACTTGGAAGAAGTATACATTGAGCAACCAGATGGATTTCAATTATCTGATCATGGTGATATGGTCTGCAAGTTGAAGAAAGCTCTGTATGGACTAAAGCAAGCCCCAAGAGCCTGGTATGAAAGATTGGATAAACATCTTTTGAAGATTGGTTTCAACAAAGGTACTGCTGACAGTCATTTATATTTTAAAATTGATCATGAAAACATCTTGATTGTTGAAGTGTTTGTTGATGATACCATTTTTGGAGGAAGAGAGAGTATGTGTAAAACTTTTGCAAATCAAATGAAAAGTGAATTTAAGATGTCCATGCTTGGGGAAATGAATTTCTTCTTGGGTCTACAAATCACTCAAACAAAGAAAGGGATCTTCATTTCTCAGACCAAATATGTGAAAGAATTGTTGAAGAAATTTGGGATGGAAGACTCAAAACCAATGAATACTCCTATGGCAACGGATGTAAATTGGGAAAAGATGATGACTCTCCTAAGGATGATCAGAAAAAGTATAGGTCAATGATTGGAGGATTGTTGTATCTCACTCAAACTAGACCTGACATTATGAATGTTGTGGGTCTTGCTACTAGATTTCAAGCTGATCCTAGAGAATCTCATGTCATGGTAATCAAGAGGATTTTTAGATATCTAAAAGGAATAGGTGAGTATGGATTGTGGTATCCCAAAGATCATGATTTCTCTCTTCATGCATATACAGATGCGGATTGGGCAGGAGATGTGGATGACCGGAAGAGTACCAGTGGTGGAGCATTATTTTTGGGGAAGAGATTGGTTTCTTGGCTGAGTAAGAAACAAGAGGCAATATCTCTGTCCACTGCAGAAGCAGAATATATTGCAGCAATAGGTAGTTGCACTCAAGTTTTATGGATGAAGCAAATGCTAAGAGACATCAAAGTGGAGTATGAGGAACCTATCACAATCTTCTGTGATAATTCAAGTGTAATAAATATATCTAAGAATCCAGTGTTGCATTCAAAGACTAAGCATATATCTATCAAGTTTCACTTTCTGAGAGAGCAAGTGAACAAGAATGAAGTCAGATTGGAGTTTGTGCCTTCCAAGGATCAGATTGCAGATATCTTTACTAAACCTCTACCTAAGGACTCTTTTGAGTATCTCAGGGAGAAGTTAGGGGTTATTACCCCTCTGGTGATGAACTAAGGTGCACTGATGTGCATCAGTCTGGTGGATATCACAGTCATATCTTGTGGACCGAATTGATGATGGGGAGATGCTACTCAGGGGGAGAAGCTAGTATGATTTTGAACTAGTGGAATTGCAAGTATGTGCCCTCTGCCATTAGTGTCAAAGGGGGAGAGAAGACATGTGAAAAACAAGTGGTGGCTAATCAAAGGGGGAGCAGTAAAGAAAGAGAAGACAAGTGAATGGTTGTTGGTGATAGGGGGAGTTGTGTCAGTAAAGAAAAGTTCTTGTCTTGATGGTCAAAACAGTTTCTCACATCATATGTTGCCATCAATGACAAAGGGGGAGATTGTTGCAAGTATGGGCCTAACCGGTGTTGTCATTGATGTCAACATACTCCTGTTGCATTGATGAAAAGGATTGGATGAGATGAGTGCTGAGGATATTGAGAAAATCAGTCCTAATCAGGAATAGAGAAGAACAGTGAAGACAGTAAGGTAAAGATCCAAGATAAGATGACTATCAGAGGATGCGGTTCGAAAGATTTGTAGATATGAGTCTTAAGATGATCCAGTAAAGATTTCAGAGGTCCGCATGATGATCTGAAGGAGTTGTGGCCGCCCAAGTAAAACCAGTTCCGACAGCTGTTCAAAGGTGACAGAGTGACACAGATAGGTCCGGTGAGATCCAGAAATGCATTATCCTATTCTACGGATTTGAGGGAGTGTTGAGGAAGTCTTTGTGAAGTGTCAACTCAATTGGTTCATGGTTTGAAGGTCTGCAAGAATCTATTCCTTTGTGACAGTGATGACAGACTGTGTTCTTGAGGTTCTGGATGAAGGAGAGAAGGATTTCAGTAAGCAAATGAAGTGTGGATGTTCTTGGTGATTCAGGTAATCTTGTGGAGGTCTCTAGATCATGTCTAGTTCATGTTGGTGGTCTGCATTGGAGTTGGAGCTCGCAATTGAAGAATAACTTCCAGATGATGGAGTTCTTCCTGAAGACTGGCCGACCGGATGTATTACACATCTTGCAGATGTTCTTGTAGATGTTTGTTGACTTAGATGATTATTCCTAAGTCGATGCCTTGTATAAATAAGGAGTTGTGAAGTCATTTCAAAGCATGTCTGGTGGAGATGTGAGTGTGGTAGCGAGGAAGAGAGAGAAAGGCAGAGCAGAAGTATTGGGCTTAAATGGAACTGATTCAAGCATGGTGAAGATGCTATTCTCCAGTTCAAGTATGTGATACTTATCATTTTGTAGACAATGTGTCTCTTGTAAGCAGTGAGCCTCTTGTGAGTAGTGTGCTTAGGCAGTAAGCCCTAATTGGCATGTGCTATTTTGTTCTTCCTATTCATTTAATAGAGAATACAATCTTGGGTTAATCACCCTGTGGTTTTTCCCTTAACCGGGTTTTCCACGTCAAAATCTTAGTGTCTTATGTGTTGATATGTTTTTTCTCTTGATTTAATGCATTATGTTTCAATGATTGATTTATTGATATGCTACTAAATCACTAAGAGGATTTAAGTGTGTAATTGGAAAGAAAGTTTTTGACAATTGATTCACCCCCCCTCTCAGTTGTCTATCCTGAATCTAACAGGCCTAACGTTTTGTCCAAAGAAGTGCAGTGTTTTTGACCTCAAAAGCCATCGAATGGAGCAAGATACACAGAGCATGAAACCCCAAGTCGGCGGCCACAGTTGCAGAGCCAAACTCAACATCAACCAAATGAAAATGACTGATGTTTTAGGGTTCCATATTTGCTTTTGTTTCAACGTCCTTTTCATTTTGACCATGCAAAAACAATATAATCATTTTTATCCAAATAAGATTGGCGTCAACACCTTATATTTGATGGTGCCTAGTAATCATAAGGAGAAGTGGTCGATAGTTCAAAGAATATGGTTATTTTATGAAGTCAAAGGCATACATTATCATAAGTGGACAAAGTTGTACCTTTAGAAGCTTGCCAAGGTCTTAATCTCATATGTGGTCAATTCACATTGGAGTCTAATTATCATTTGATAATGCATGTGGTTGAGTGTCTTTGACCTCCCACTTATGCATTTTTCTTTTTCCTTCACATGTTTCGAATATATGCATAAAGATCAAACAAGAACCTTGGAAATGTGAAGAATATGCTAGATGAAGACATGATCAAAGGGGTCAATGCGACATGGTGGCACCATAGAGGTAGTGAGTTGGCATTTTTCAAGCCATATGGACAGAGGTGAGATGGCAGCATATCAACACATGGAGGCCATGGTGTCAAGCCTTTTGAGGCTTTTATTTATTTTTTGCAAATGTGTGTAGTATTTCATTTTTTATGATTTTTATAGAAAATCATTTGTGATATCTTGTAAATATCTTGGTGAAATTATAAACCAGATATCATTTTATTTTTGCAAAAAATCATATCGATAGGATATTGATTACAATTGCCAAATCATTGTAAAGTTAACTTTAAAGCAATGAAATTATGAATTGCTTTTAAAGTTTAACTATTTTTAGGCAATTTATAGGCTAATAAGACAGATCAAATATTCCATTTTGATTTATTTTATTTAGAGTCATATAGGACGAATTTTGCAGCTTTCATGAGCAAAGGAAAGTAGTTTTATGGTGGGACCACATGAGAGGGCGATTTTGCAGCTTCATTTCACATATTTGTGGCAGATTCAGTGCTTTATTTTTGGCTTTCATGAGTAGCTCGAAAATGGACTTAAGGTCTATCTTTAGGATCTTTTTTAGCTTTCTTCAGAGGAGATCATTGGGAGTCATTTATAGGAGAAAAACTTAGTTTTTTCTCAGTCAGTTAGCATCAGTTTCTTCTCTCTTACAGAGTTGTATACATGCAATTGGCTCATTTTTTCAGTTTATGCATTGTACTCCTTTTAGTTCTAATAGCAAATCACCATGTTTCACATATTTTGTAGTCTTGATCTAATGTTATATTGTGACTATTTCAGTCCTTTATTGTGTCTCAATACTGTTAAAAAACTTAGTTCTTCCTAGTTACAATTTGTGTTTGATCTAAACCATGTTGCAAATTACTTAAGGAATAAACTATCAGTGAAATTGTGAGGATTCAGGTTAGAGGATCTATTTATGAGTGATAGAATTTCATCTAGTTTAGATTCTAGAATTAGTTTGCATTTCAGTTACATCCTTCTATCCCTTTTCCCCTCAAGTCAGTAGTTTAGAAATTACAAGAGAACCAGCTCACTCTGGAGATTCGTTCTCATGAAAGGAGACTCACATCCGAGGATGATTCCATGTTTCAGCAAGTAGTTAAGTTTTTGCAAAGCTTAACAAGGGCGCATACTTGAATTGACAACAATAACATTTATTATATTTTATTCTTATATAATATAGCGGTTGTATGCTAGACAAATATAAAATAGTGGTTGTATACTATAATGTGCTATCTATTTATTATATAATATAGTGGCTCTATGCTAAAAAATATAACATAGTGGTTGTATATAACATCATCAACTACCCTATATCATATTTCCTTTTGAGAGACCTTGGTTCTCTTACTCCATCTTGTGTCCTAGAATAGTTTCTACAGATTTCCTCAATTGCAGGCATGTCCATCTTATTGATATTCCCACTTCCCATCAGATCTAGTGCTTTCTTTGATTCCTTATCTAACCCTCTTATGAACAAGGTTTTGTCCAAATTATGTGCTATAGGGTTTCCATACCTTCTAAGGGAAAATTTGAATCTATCTAAGTAATCTTCCAAGCTTTCCTCCTCTTTCTACTTAGTTCTAAACAACTCTTCCTTTCTATCACTGATTCTGCAGTAGTCCTAGTATTTGTCCAGGAACTCTGTTTCCATTTGCTCCCATGAGTGTATATAATGATAGAGATTATGCATATTCGAGGGTTTCATTGAAAATGACAAATGGAATGTTAATTTGCACATTGGGTTGCACTATTTTAAGGATTAACATTGGAACTAAGGGATTTCAAGATTGATTTCATATTATTCATTCTAGATAGATATGATTTTATATTAGGTAGACCATGGATGGAACAATACAAAGATTTACATTCATTTTTACACAATGTGTTAAATTTATGCATGAAGGAAAATTGGTTAAAATGCAAAGATCTCATTACAAACCAATTCCAAATCCTAGTCACTTTATATTAGATAAATTTATTGAGGTGCCTAATTTGGTATTACATATGAAGAGATGATGATGTTCGTGGTTTATATAAGATTCATTTAGATGAGCTAGCGAGAATTCATTTGAGACTTGAAAGAGAAGGTCACATTGTAAAGAAGAGTCAAAACAAGCAAACATGGAAGAAAATACCACAAAGAGCACTCCAAAGAAAAATCAAGAGAAATTTATTGAGTTCAAGGCAAAGAAAAAAAATATGGAAAACAAAGAAAAAGTTGTGTTACAACCAAAATCTCTTAACATACAACAACAAAAAATGAATAAATCATGGGTAAACGTGAGGATGTTTTATCAATTGATGAAGTGTTTGAACAAAGCACAAAAGCATATCAAAAGGAAACACGTGTTATTTAAATAGATAGAAAAGAAGAACATAAAAAGAAGAAACAAGAAGATAAATTTGATGATATATTTGGGTTAGAAAATAATGACCTTGTGGATGAAGAAGAAGAGATTATCAATTGATGATCCCATTATTATGTCACTATCACTCCTTTTTTATTTTTATCTTTTTCTTTAGCATTTGATTCTTGTCTTGTTTTCCTCATTTAGGAGCAATGCTAAATTTTCCTTATCTCATATTATCTTTGATCTTTATCCTTGTCTTTTACATGATTTATCCCTTATTTTTCGATCATGTTATATCACTACTCTTTTTGCTTATCCTTTTGATCCGTTTATCTTTCATCTTTTGATCCTTTATCCTTTTATCATTTGTCTTTTTTATTTACATGTCTTATCATTTCACATTATCTTGGTCCACCAGCACTTAACTAATTATATCTAGCTTGAGCATCATTATCTTATGCACTTAGATTTATTATATCTTTATATCTTGAGCATTATATTTAATATCTATGTCTTATCATTGTCTTATCTAGCTATTATGAGTATATTTGTTCCATGTTATTGACATATATTGCTAATATAGAGTGGTGCAGAGGCACCTACCTAACAGCTGGCCTCCTTGAGGCAGTTAGTTTGTTATAGGTCCGCATGATGACGTACATGATCAGGATATAGGTCCGCATGATGACATACATGATCAGGATATAGGATAATTATCAGCATGATGACAGGATAGCCTATTTTTAGTATGTTTGACTTTATCATGTAATAAGGTCCATTGGACCGATGCTATGTATTAGATCAGCATAGGAGTATGTGTAGGCAGTTAGAGATCGGGATAAGGTTATCTGAGCTGTCCTCTCTCCTCCAAGCGGCTGGGAGAGAGGACAGCTCAGATAACCTTATCCCGATCTCTAACTGCCTACACATACTCCTATGCTGATCTAATAAATAGCATCGGTCCAATGGACCTTATTACATGATAAAGTCAAACATACTAAAAATAGGCTATCCTGTCATCATGCTGATAATTATCCTATATCCTGATCATGTATGTCATCATGCGGACCTATATCCTGATCATGTACGTCATCATGCGGACCTATAACAAACTAACTGCCTCAAGGAGGCCAGCTGTTAGGTAGGTGCCTCTGCACCATAGAGCATACTTATCATGATCGTACATTGATATATATCATTTACTATTTGATGTCACATTGCTACATCTTTCTATATATTAGAGCATTGACATGTTGATTTTATATTGCTATATCTTATGACTACACGACCTTGTATTTACATATCTTACTTTGAGCTCATCATTGATCCTTATGTATGCTTACATTAGAGGACATCATGTTAATCTACCCCTTATCTATTGATTTTACACTGTCTTATCTTATGAGTGATCCTATTTACATTAAGCTTACAGTGTTATATCATGTCTTGATCTTATATTGTTATTATCCACATATATGTATCTCTATACATTTAGCCCTACCCTATCCACTTACACATACATATTTTCCTATAAATTTAGTCCCACCCTATCTATTTACACAAACTCTCTTATACATTCAAATTATCTATATATTTATCATGCATACATATGCAACTACCTCCATTTGGTTATTTTCCACCTAGATCTAACCATTATTCCTTTCCAAGACAAGTCCATGGTTGCAGGGTGACCTTGTGGTCATGATATTGTCTCTTTCTAATTTATGATTCAAATTTCAATTTTGGCTAACTGGCCTCATTCACCCTTCTACCTTGAGCTAGCTAAACACACTTGGCACAATTTGATGTTATGTGAGCTAGTATTTAAGGACATTCAATACATTCATTTTAATCATCTATCTCATCCAAAAAATATTTTGAAAGTTTGGCTCATTTCCTCTCATTTCCTTGACTTTTTTTCCATCCACGCACACATATATGTGTACAGTCATATCCCTACCCTATCCATTTACACACACATTCCTATACATTTATTGTATTTGTCTAATTATCACACTTATCTATGCACTTGTCTCCATTTAGTCATTTACCACTTGGACTTGTTAGTTATCCTATATTGAGACAAGTCTGCAGTCATAGGGCGACCTCGTAGTTGCGAACTTGTCCCTTTCTAATTTTATATTCAAAATTCAAATGTGGTTGACTAGCTCCCTTCACCCTTCCACCTTGAGCTAATTAAATACATGTTTGATACAAGTTAATGTTATGTACTAGTATTCAAAGACATTCAACACATTCATTCTAATAATCCAATAATCTCCTAATTGACTCAAGCATTTTGAAAGTACATTATAAATTATTTGAACAATCAACAGTGACACCATTCGATTTGGTTCATCTTAAAAAGAGTAAAGAATCTACGTCCTAGGTGATATCCTATTGTTTTCAAATTTTCCTCAATTGTAAGTGGTTGAGCAAGGTTTAGAACCCTCACTACTCAGTCATACTATAACCTAACAAAGGTATTTGTTAATATTGCTAAACCAAACTTTCAAAATAGATAGAAAAGAAAACTATATATAATTGAATCTTATAGTTTGCTAGAATGAGTCTAGAGCATATGTATAGACGATTCACAATCGTAAATTAGCCCCCAACCCACAAATTTGTCCTCTAGTAGAGTGAAGATACAACACAAAATCCCAAGAAACTCACTATCAAAGAGACATTGTTCCAGGTTCTCACAACATACACATTCCAAATTTACAACATACACATTCCAAATTTTTTTTGCTTTAGCATCATTGTTTTATTATTGAGTAAAGTATCATCCTCCATCTTATTCAATTTCCAAAGAACATTATCCAATTTATTATTTCTAGTTATATTTAACTAGTCTAGGTTAAGTGTGCTTATTTGATTGCATTTATTTAATTAGCTTGGACTAAATCATAAGAGAATCTTTTATTTCCTTAAAAGTTAATTTTATGTTACATGCAATTAATTGTATGGTTTCAAAAACTAGTGACTATCTAAATAAAGGCAACCTCTATTTATAGGCAAGAAAGCAACCCTAAAGAAATGAAGAAAAGGAAGTATGGCGTAGCGTTAGGCAAAGAGCTCGCCCGTGCGGGGATCGATCTTGGGGTGCACTGTCGTGAGTGCGAATAATTTTCCCCCAAAGTCGAATGCTCCGCTCGTGTGGATGTCTCCATCGGATGTGATGTGCAGCACATGCGTCAGCCCTAATTCCCCGAGCGCCAACAGCTTGTTGTGGAAGAAGAACACGCTTGTATTCACCACTCCCACGCCTTTGCCTGGATCGATGAAGCCCAAGGCCACACGCAGGACAGTGATGGCGACCCTGGCTATTCCAGCGTAGCCTCGGAAGCCAGAAAATACATTAGGGAAGATTTCTTCCAAGTATTTGTGAGTGCGTACGTAACGACTAGAGAGGGTAGTAACTCGTTTGTGGAAGGCGAGGGCATGAATCATCCCGTTGCCGTCGAGGAGGTTGTAACTGGCTAGCGGAGGGAAGTTGGGCTTGGGCCCGTTGTGGATATAAATGCCGCCCTCCAAGCACGAAGGGATTACTCCTTCCACTTCCTCGCATTCCATGGGTGGAATCTCGTCCACCGGAGAGAAGTTGCCGGCCAAAATGTGCTTGGGATCGATGGCTGGCCTAAGCAGCGTGTCCAGTGTTGTGTTGATAAAGTCATCCATGGCATTGCAAACGCCCACCAACACCGACTGCCAAGATGGAGCTATGACCTCTAAGATGTTCTTTAGGTTGGGTATTGGCCGGGTAGGAGAATGGGATTGTCTTTCTATTTTCACACAGCAAGGAATCACATGATGCCATGTTGAACTGTGGGGAATGGTCTGGATTATTTTGGCTTGTGAAAATCTTGGGGATGAAGGCAAATAAATTTCCATTTCCTAAGTAGCACTGCTTCTCTCTTCACTCTACCCCATTCACTAGTCTCCTCCTCTTTTATATGGGATGCAAATTGCGATCATGGGATTCTGCCTAGAAAAATACAACCTCAAACATGTTTTCATTGAAAAAATGATGGATTTGATCACTGTGTCTTTTAGTGGCCACTAGCATAAAGAAACTAATATATTTTGATCTCACTTGCCTCCATATACTTGGAGATAAAATTTGATCTTGTTGTTTTGTAGCAAGTAGAGTCAAAGATGTGCCTAGCGATTATGACGTGGCAACATTTTATGCAATCTTGAGTAATTTGAAAAGCTCTTTTTTAAAATTTTTTGAAGGTTGTTTGTCAGTTTGGGACTCAGTCCTACTATAAATTCTATGTATAATGATCAAGAAAATTCTAAGCCATTAATTCCTTTAGTTCATACTTGGCTTTAACCTACTTTCACCAAGTTTACATAATATATTAACTGGCAGGTGCACAGTATTTGTGTGCAACGGATCTGCCGATAGACCTATTTGTAGGGGAGGGAAGCCGGTATATTACAACTGAAGGTATGTTTTTTCAATTTTTAAAAAAATACTCCATATTGGACGTTTCATTGCACGGACAACACAACATAGTAGTAATATTAATAACCACCCTTGGAAATGTCTTCACCCACATTTGCTTCATGATTTCCACGGCCTTTTCTTTTTTTTAAGAAAAGAAACCTAGATAGTGAAGACCCTTATGCCAGTCTAAAGAAAGACATTCTGTTTTTAGCACTTTAGGAGACATAATTCTAATTGGGGATTTTAATGCTAGGACAACAAACAACCAAAGCCTGCAGTTGGGCAGCAAAGATGGGGGGAACTTTAATCCCTTATGGCTGGAAGAATATGGAGGCTAGCTCTGGGATAGATCATCAAGTGATGGGAGTGAAAATGTTTCTCACTTTGGGGGGGAGCTTCTTGGCCTCTGTAGCCTTTATAACATGGTTATATGTAATGGTTGGCCGAGGTCTAGAGTTATAAATTGTAAAACGTTTAACGAGCAAAGTGTGATAGACTACGTTATTTGCTCTCAAGGCTCTTTGCCTAGGTTGTTGGAGTTCACTATTGGGAGCTGCCCCGTTGGGCTGAACTCTGATCACATGCCTCTTTTTGTTAAATTTGGCATTTCCACAAGCAGCAACATAAGGGGTAGGACCAAAACACCCAAAAGAAGATCCACTTGCAAGGGAAAATCATCGTGAGTCAAGAAAATCAGGGGCTCTTTGCTGCTGCCTTTGAACAACACTTGTAGAGGGCTAAGAACAACATAGGGGGAAAAGAAAACATTGAATCTAGTATGTGTATTGACAGCAATATGCTGATCCCCTTAATACACAAAGCTTTATAAGTGTGCAAGAGATCCTAGCCTAAGAAAGGGGTTTTAAATTTCTTCTCAACTAACCCTTGGTTTGATGAAGAATGCAAGGCTACAAAAAGATCCCTCAAAAAGTATAAGAATAACAAAGATAGCAAGAAAAACTATGAGCAGGTGGTTAAATCCAAGAAAGAGAGCTATGTGATCTCCAGAAGGAAAGAGTCAATCTCTTTGAGTAAGCACAATCCTAAAGGCTTTTGGAGGGAGCTACAACAAAAGATAAATCAAGCTGAAAATAATATCACTGGTTCCCAATGGTTAAATTACGCGAAGCTCCTTTACGAGAGGGCGTAGGTGAAAGATAACCCTCCCATTGTTTTCACATCGGCCGAGCTCTTCTCAGTGGAAGATATCAAACAGGGTATAAAAAGATTAGCTTGCGGCAAAGAGTGGGACATCGATGGGCTACAAGCTGAATTTCTAAAGTTGAAAGTTGATCTCCTTGCTCCTCACATCAAGCAAATCTTTAACAGCGTCACACAGGTTGGCTTCTTGGTGGAGTGGACGACTAGTGTCGTTATTCCTCTTTTTAAAAGTGGAGATATCAATAATCCCTCCAATTACCACACTATCATGATCAATCCTCTTCTAGGAAAATTATTCAAGAGCATGATAGAGTGCAGAATCAGTAGCTGGGCTGAAAAAGAGGGGAAAAGAGCTAAAGGGCTGGCTGGCTTTAGACCAAAGCACTCCACCATCAATCACTGCATGGCTCTTAGGCTTCATTGAGAAAGTTTGAGACACTCGAAGGGGTGATGCTTTTTGTTGCTTCGTTGATTTTAAGAAAGCCTTTGATACGGTCCCTAGGGACAAGCTATGGAGCAGAATGGAGGAGCTAGGGGTTCCGGATGATTATTAGGCTACAGTGCATAAGATTTATGAGAAAGTCAAGGCTAAAATTAGAACTAGAGAGGGTATGTTTGAGTGCTTTGGGAGTGACATTGGGGTCAAACA
This sequence comes from Cunninghamia lanceolata, assembly GCA_027924645.1. Taxonomy (NCBI): domain Eukaryota; kingdom Viridiplantae; phylum Streptophyta; class Pinopsida; order Cupressales; family Cupressaceae; genus Cunninghamia; species Cunninghamia lanceolata. The sequence goes on along the minus strand of BSBN01000659.1, from coordinate 3,743,593 downwards.
GGGGTGTCCCCTTTCCCCCACCCTATTTGGTTCATATATTGACAAGCTTGAAGAGTGGTTAAACAAAACCAACGAAGAAGGCCTACAGTTGTCTTGTTATGTGGTGAAGTTGCTTTTGTATGCGGATGATATCATTTTAATGGCAAAAAGTGCCAAGGGTTTGAATGCACATTTAAAGGCTTTAGAGTTTTTCTGCCAGGAGGTTGGGATGCAAGTGAATACTAGCAAGACCAAGGTCATGATTTTCTCATTAAAAAGGAAGATTCAATAGGTGAATTTCTTTTTTGAAGGTAACAAGTTAGAGATAGTGGAAGAATACAAGTACTTGGGAATTGATTTTCACAATAGTCTCAACTGGGAGACCTATAGAGCAAAGCGGATTCTTGGCAGGTGGAGAGCTTCTTTCCTACTGCATAACAAATGTAGGACAACTAAACTTTGGGACTGGAAAACCAAGAAAACCCGCTTTGGTTTGCTAGTCACGCCTGTGGTTCTTTATGGGTGCGAAGTTTGGGGGTGCAGCATGTCAAATTACAAGTGGAAACAATTAGAAAGAATCCAAAAATACCTTATCACCAGCAGTTTTAAAGTCAAATCAATGGTTCCCTACGAGATCCTTTTAGCTGAAGCGGGTACTTTTCCGTTGGAGGCGCCAGCTTTAATTAGACTAATAAGCTACTTAAAAAGGTGGAGAATATGGATAAGTATCGTTGGCCCAAAATGGTGGTGGGGGAGAAATTAAACCATAGGAAGAAGACGTGGATGAAACAAAACAACAAATGGATTTGCAAGTGGGGCAATAGTTTGCAAGATTATCCTAATAATAAAGAGGAAATAAAAAAGTTTGTTTTAGATAAAGTCAGGACTGCCATATGGACAAAGCCAATTGGTCATAAAAAATAGCATTATGTTAAAGAGTTCAATGCCACGAGGGAGCACAATGAAAAAGTATATATGCAGGCTGCTCTCAAAGGGAAGGCTAGGATTCTTGTTTCTCAGATTAGGACCGGGTCCCATCATCTTAGGTGTGAGATCGATAGGTGGATGACCCCCAGGGAAGAGTGGGCAGAAAGAACTTGCATTTTTTGTAGCCAAGGAGTTGTTGAAATTGAAAGACATTTCATCACTGAATGCGAGGCGTACGCTGATATTCAGGATCAATATGGTGACAGTTGGGGTGGGGACAACATTAGTGAGTTATTTGAGGAGGCAAGGTTACACAATATGGCAAATTTATTGATAAAGATTCACAGCAGAAGGTCTAACCTGGAAAAAAAGTTAAAATTGGCATGAAGAGTCATTTTCTGGTCCCATAGGCTGGTGGTCTTCTGGACATAAAATTTTTCATTCATTCATTCAGACTTGACTTTGGATGGTGAAAACATCTGGTGTAACAAAAGGGATAAATGAATGCTAGTTAGAGATTTTTGATGTTTGTGATTTGGTTCCCATTACTTAAGACTTAGACTTTGAATGGTGAAAATGTTTGGCGTAACGAAAGGGGATAAATGAATGTGATCTTTATATTTTTAACTCCAACATCCTCAATTAAATGGTCACAATGTTTGTCGTGATAAAAAGGTTGAGTGAATCAAAAATTATATTATCCTATTTTAAGTAAAAGGATATTTGTAATGGTGAAAATTATATATATATATATTGTGTGTGTGTGTTTTATTTTTAAATGATATGGGATTATGGTAAATAGATTGTTTTTATATATTCATTAATATGTAAAATGATGTATTTCAATATAAAATTTGGAAGTACTTTTTTTTAACCTATTTTTATTATCATTTATTTTGAGGAATGAGATCTAATGTCCATATTTAATTGTTCATTATACTGGTTTAGATTTGCAAGTGTGGAATTGATTCATGTCATTTCTATGGTGGTGGATTTGAGTCCTAAACTTTTAAATTTGAATTTCTTAATTTAAGTTCATGATTCCCTACCTTACTAGTTGTTATGCATTGACTATAGGTCAACTTATTTCAAATTGCATGCTAGGGTAGTGTATTTAGAGACTAGCCCTAATTTATTTATAACATCATGCTTCTCCTAACTTCAAAATGCATAAGTAATTTTTTGCAATGTGTATAGAATGAAACATAGGATGTGAGATTATTTCTTCATTTGAATGAATAGATCAAAAGATATGCTAAAAATTCAATGTGTTTTTGCAACACATGAAGATATTAGTAAAAATAAATAAAGAATAATTTTTTTATTTATTTAAATTACAAAAAAAAATATATGGTAAAAAATATCAGAACTAGCTTGATGTTGAACTTGATGTTCTTATGGAATCATGATGCAGGAGCATCCAGATGGACTAGCGATCAGCATAAACCAAAAATAGAGTGTGAGGTTTAGGTTTCATTTTTTTGTGATTTGGTTTTCATTTGGCATCTCTTGACTATTGGAGTAAGTGGTGAGTCAAAATTTGTAAGTTTTCAGTTTTTGCCATACTTTGGCTTCGACGCACAAGTAGTGGTGCAGGAGCACCCCTTCAACAAGCCAAATATACATCTGAGGGAGAAGACTAAGGTATTAATATGTTATCATATTTTATGCATGTATATGTTTGTTCGTGTTGTCCTGTTGGACTTCTGTTGTGATTTCATGTTTGTAATAAAAACCCCATATGTGAACCAGTGTTACAAATTTGGCGTCCTGATAAGCCAATTTGAACATCTTAGGCAATTGGGGTATGTGGATGTTTAAATCAAGTGCGTTATGTTTAGGTGTCTTGTTAATAAGTTTAAATCATGTCACATGCAAACATGTGTCGTGTGATTTTTGGTATTCCGGTTGGAAGTTGTAATGACTCCAACTTCTTGTGTTCTGGTTGGAACTGAATGGGGAGAGATATAAACACATTTTTTGGTAGAGGAGTGCAAAGGATGAAGTTGAATTGAAGAAATAGAAATTCTGTCAGTTCGTGTTTACAAATTTTGGGTGCTGTGTAAAATCTCCGTGTATCAGACTGCTCTGTGTATACTCTTTGTATCAAATTGTTCGTTACATAGTTTAGTTTTCTGTTGTCAAGATGCAAGATTGAAACCATTCCACTGGTGGATTTCTTTGAAATCAGTGGAATGGATTCTGTACATAGTTTTCTATTTTGTTTTCTTTTTGTTTGTGTTTCTAGCAGAATGGAAAAGGGGATCCAATCTCTGGAAGTGTTGTTGCAGTGGAGAGCCTAGCATCTCTATGTGCTAGGCCTCAACAGACTTTAGACTGCGAGTTTGGGTTGCAGAGGACGTCCTCGGTGTTAGATTTTGGTGTTATTTCACTGGAGGTATATTTCCTGTGTATATCGCAACTGTATGCGAATATACATTTTGTGCAGAGTGTGTTGGAAGTTCACCTTCTGCGGATACAAGTGTCGACTGGCTGGAGTGGTCAAAGTGTACGAAGATTCATTGGGTGACCAGCGATAGAAGGTTAAACAGTGCATATTCGAAGTTGTGAGTATCGGGTTGAAAACGTTTGGTTGAATCAACGGTTGAACCAATTCAAGGTTCAAAGGTTCAATAGGTTCGTTGGTTCATCGGAGTAAGTGGATATCGGCGGGAGAACTTTAGAGTTGGTTGAAGAGCATGTATTGCCGATAGTTGAACCGAACGATTGAACCGGTTCAATGGTTCGACGGTTCAATGGGTGCAGCGGGTTCATCGCCGATAGTAATAAGGATTGTCGATAGTTGAACCGACGGTTGAACCAGTTCAGCGGTTCAACGATTCAGCAGTTCAACCGATTGCTACCAACAGTGTTAAGACTGTGCGATGGAAGTACATTGAACCGATAGTAAGAGGTTCAACGGTTCATTTAGTCCGTTTGGTTCAATGAGTTCACCCGACTCAAAAGATTTAAGGGGTTCATTTGGTTCGATGGGTTCATGGGTTCAATGAATTTAGAAATTTCAAGTGGTTCAAAGGTTCAACCACAGCAACAATTCTGTATTTGTGAATTATTTTCACCGCTTCGCTGTGGACTCTGCATCAAGTGGTATCAGAGAAAAGGAGTATCCTTTGGGTAAGAGAAAAAGACAAGATGTCAGAAGGAGAGGGGTCAGAAGAGTACCCAGCGAAGATGACCAATGCTGAGTTGGCTGTTCTAGTGAAGAAATAGTTGGCAGAGAGCAAAGCCGTTAGGGCTTAGAATTAGGCCTTGAGAAATGAGTTGGAGAAGTTGAGCGAAAAGGTAGAGAAGGGAGAAGAAAATTCTAGTGATGAAGAAGACGGGGATGAAGAGAGGATCCCTAGGCAGGAAGAGATGGAGGTTCCTCCAAACCAGAGACCCTTGCTCAATGCCCTCAAATCCATGGAGAGAAGGACCGTGGATATGAAACTAGACCTGCCCGTGTTTGTAGGAAAAATGGATCCTGATTCAGTGATGGAGTGGATTGACTCCTTGAATAATTTCTTTGAGACCGAGGAGATACCAGACCACCAAAGGGTAAAGATGGCCCAATCTAAAATGAAAGGGGCTGCACTAACTTGGTGGACTTTCATCCAAGATGACAGGGTGAAAGAGGGAAAGAATAGAGTTGCTACTTGGAAGAAGATGATGGCTTTAGTGAAGGAAGCCTATGTTCCATTGGATTACAACATCCAATTACAGAAGAGGAAACAAAACTTGAAACAAAAGGAGTTAGATGTCAGCTCATACACTAAAGAATTCATGAAACTATGTGTCAAGGCAAAGGTAGAGGGTGAGGACAAGAAGGTGCCAAGGTACCTCAATGGATTGAGGTTTGCCATCCAAGAAGATTTAAATCTGCATAGCCCAGATACAGTCCAAAAGTGCTACCAATTGGCACTCAAGGTGGAAGAGAAATTAAAGAGAAGACAAGAGCAGAACAGTAGAGGAAGAGGGAGACAACAAAGAGGGGGAAGAAGTCCTTTTAGAGGCAGAGGAAATGGATTTGGATACCAAGGTGAATCAAATCAAGAGAGCAGCAAAGGAGACAACAGTCAAACTCAAGGGGGAAGTTATAATCAAAGAGGAAATTTTAGGGGCAGAAGACCACCATTTAGAGGGAGATCTCAGGGCAGAGGACCTCTCAGATGTTACAATTGCAATCAAGAAGGCCACATAGCCAGTAGATGTCCAGATAAGGCAGCAAGTTCAATGGGAGAAAGGAGGACAAATCTGATCCAAGAATCTGATTGTCAAAGTGTAACAAGCTCAAACACTTTTCAAAGTATGAATGCTCCTGACAGTTATGGATATCCTGAGAGAGGAGAAGCTTTGATGATGAGGAGAGAAATGACCACCATGAAGGTACCTGACAAAGAACCCCCACAAAGGAAGTCTCTCTTCAGAACTACTTGCAAGGCAGGAGGAAAGGTATGTAAAGTTCTGATTGACTCTTGATCTACTAAAAATTTTGTGTCCATTAAAATGGTAGAAAAACTTAAGCTTAGAAGATTGCCACATCCATGCCCATACAAGGTCTCATGGCTTACTCAAGGTTAGCACACAGTTGTGGAAGAGCAGGTTTGAGTAGAATTTCAAATTGGAACATACAAGGACATATTATTATTTGACATTGCTAAGATGGATGCTTGCCATCTCCTATTTGGAAGACCATGGTAATATGACTTGAAAGCACACCATGATGGAGTTAGGAACACATATTCAATCACCAAGGATGGTAAGGTGATAGAGTTGCTACCATTGATGGAGAATGAGGAGGAATCAAAAGGGAAAGAAGTTAAGGTGATGATGGTAGAAGGCAAAAAATTCATGAAAGAGATGGTGGAAGAAGGTGCAATTACATATGCTCTAATTCCCCGCCTAAAGGTGAACAAGGAGCAGCAGCAGGAATTTAAGGGAGAGAAAAGGCAAAGGTTCATAGATCCTGCTGTCCAAGAGTTATTGGACAAGTACAAAGGCATCATCTCAGATGGAATGCCAAGGTTCCTACCACCTATAAGGGAAATCAGCCATTGCATAGATCTGATCCTAGGATCTACACTTCCAAACAAGGCAGCATACAAGCTTACCCTAGAACAGAATGCAGAGGTAGCAAGGCAGATTGAGGAGTTGTTGGAGACAGGCCTAATTGGCAAGAGTTTAAGCCCATGTGGCTGTCCTAGCACCTAAGAAGGAAGGCACTTGGAGACTTTGTACTGATACAAGAGCTATCAATAAAATAACAATCAGGTATAGGTTCCCAATCCCTAGGATAGAAGATTTGCTTGATTGCTTGGGGGGTGCTAAATAGTTCACAAAAATAGATCTAAAGAGTGGCTATCATTAGATTAGGATTAGGCCAGGAGATGAATGGAAAACTGCATTCAAGACCAATGAGGGGTTATATGAGTGGAAGGTCACGCCTTTTGGTTTATCCAATGCCCCTAGTACCTTTATGAGGTTGATGAATGAGGTCTTGAGAGAATTCATAGGCAAATTTGTCATAGTATATCTAGATGACATCCTGATTTTTAGTAATACAAGGGAAGAGCACCTCAGACATATAGACCTGGTCCTCAAAAGGTTACATGAAGAGCAGCTAATGATCAACTTGGAGAAGTGTTTATTCATGCAGGAGGAGATCATATATTTGGGTTTTGTCATTTCACAGGGAAAACTGAAAATGGATCAAGAGAAGGTAAGTGCCATATTGTCTTGGCCAACACCTAGAACCATGAATGATGTTAGAAGTTTCCATGGGTTAGCAACCTTTTATAGGAAGTTTATAAAGGGGTTTAGTCATGTTTGTGCACCCATGCTTGACACCATAAAAGGAGGACAGAAGTGCAGATTCACTTGGACAAAGGAGGCAGATGATTCTTTTGAAACATTGAAGAAGAAGGTGGCAGAGCAGCTAGTCCTTGCACTTCCTGACTTCAACAAGATTTTTCAAGTAGAATGTGATGCAAGCCACATGGCAATTGGGGCAATACTTAGTCAAGAAGGTAGGCCTATTGCATTTTTTAGTGAGAAATTAAATGATGCAAAGAAGAGATACTCATCATATGATTTGGAGATGTATGCTCTAGTACAGTCACTCAAAAAGTGGAGGCATTACTTGATGCCAAAAGAATTCATAGTGTTCACAGATAATCAGGCCCTTAGTTTCATAAACAGTTAAGAAAAGCTGAACCATAGGCATATGAAGTGGGTGGAGACTTTGCAAGCTTTCACCTTCACACTTAAGCACAAGAAAGGGGTCAAGAATAAGGTAGCAGATGCTTTGAGCAGGAGGGCTCTAACCATCAATCAGGTCCAGTTGGAGAGTGTTGGCATTACTCTTTGAAGGCCATGTATGATGTTGATGAAGATTTTGGGAGATATACAAGGTATGTACTTCCTTTGGTGATAAATATCATGTTGAATACTTTGAATTTCTAATCCAAGATGGATTACTTTTCAAGGGTGGACAATTGTGTATTCCATGGTGTTCTATGAGGCTAAATATCATTAGGGAGAAGCATTGTGGGGCCATGGCAGGACATTTTGGTCTAGATAAGACTCTTGATCTTGTGAAGAAGCATTACTATTGGCCTAAGTTACAGTCAGATGTGAGGATATTTGTGGAGGCATGTGTGATATGTTAGAAAGCGAAAGGGAGATCAACTAATGCAGGTTTGTATCAGCCACTACCCATTCCTTCTAGGCCATGGGAGAGCATAAGCATGGACTTTGTATTGGGTTTGCCTAGAACCAGGAAGGGATATGATAGTGTTTTTGTTGTCGTAGATAGATTTAGTAAAATGGCACACTTCTTGCCATGCAAAACCACTTGTGATGCTTCATATGTTGCTGATCTATTTTTTAAAGAGATAGTAAGGATACATGGTTTGCCATTGAGCATAGTGTCAGATAGAGATGTGAAATTTATTGGCCACTTTTGGAGGACTCTTTGGAAGAAGCTTGGAACACATTTATTCTTCTCATCATCCTACCATCCTCAAACGGATGGGCAGACTGAAGTGGTTAACCGTTCATTGGGAAATCTATTAAGATGTCTAACAAGGCAGCATGGAGAGAAGTGGGATAACATCCTACCACAAGTAGAATTTTCCTATAATGACACCATTAATAGGAGTACAAGAAAGTCACCTTTACAGTTGGTATATGGTATTCATCCAAGGGATATTTTGGAGTTGAGAGATCTACCTACAGGAGAGTCTATTAGTGCAGATGGAGAAGCTTTTGCATCAGCCATCAAAGAGGTGCATGATCAAGTCAAGACCCAACTCCAACAAACTACATTGAAGTACAAAGCATATGCTGATAAGAAGAAGAGAGATGTACAGTTTGATGTTGGAGATTTGGTGTGGGTTAATCTGAAGAAGGAGAGGCTCCCAAAAGGTAAACATACCAAGCTAATGCAGAGGAAGATTGGACCATGTCAGATTTTGAAAAAGTGTGGGTAGAATGCTTATGAGATCCAACTTCTTCCTGATCTTGGATTGTCACCCATTTTCAATATATGTGATTTAACTCCATACAAACATAATGCAGATGTAGAACAGGAACAATTGCAGAGTACAATAGATGATGATATTCCTAAGCATGATCCACCAAAATTGAAGAAGATAATAGACTCAAGAGTGACAAAGAAAACAAGAAACAAAGAGTACATGGAGTACTTGGTGGCTTGGCAGGGAAAACCTGATTCAGAAGTAGTTTGGATGATAGAAGATCAGATCACAAACCATGATACAGACCTTCAAACTCTCATCTCAAGTGGGCTTGAGATTTCTTCTCCCGGGGAGTATGGTGCAGGAGCACCCCTTCAACAAGCCAAATATACATCTGAGGGAGAAGACTAAGGTATTAATATGTTATCATATTTTATGCATGTATATGTTTGTTCGTGTTGTCCTGTTGGACTTGTGTTGTGATTTCATGTTTGTAATAAAAACCCCATATGTGAACCAGTGTTACAAATTTGGCGTCCTGATAAGCCAATTTGAACATCTTGGGCAATTGGGGTATGTGGATGTTTAAATCAAGTGCGTTATGTTTAGGTGTCTTGTTAATATGTTTAAATCATGTCGCTTGCAAACATGTGTCGTGTGATTTTTGGTATTCCGGTTGGAAGTTGTAACGACTCCAACTTCTTGTGTTCTGGTTGGAACTGAATGGGGAGAGATATAAACACATTTTTTGGTAGAGGAGTGCAGAGGATGAAGTTGAATTGAAGAAATAGAAATTCTGTCAGTTTGTGTTTACAAATTCTGGGTGCTGTGTAAAATCTATGTGTATCGGACTATTCTATGTATACTATCTATATCAAATTGTTCGTTACATAGTTTAGTTTTCTGTTGTCAAGATGCAAGATTGAAACCATTCCACTGGTGGATTTCTTTGAAATAAGTGGAATGGATTCTATACATAGTTTTCTATTTTGTTTTCTTTTTGTTTGTGTTTCTCGCGGAATGGAACGGGGGATCCAATCTCTGCAAGTGTTGTCGCAGTAGAGAGCCTAGCATCTCTATGTGCTAGGCCTCAACAGACTTTAAACTACGAGTTTGGGTTGTAGAGGACGTCCTCGGCGTTAGATTTTGGTGTTATTTCACTAGAGGTATATTTCCTGTGTATATCGCAACTGTATGCGAATATACATTTTGTGTAGAGTGTGTTGGAAGTTCACCTTCTACGGATACAAGTGTCGACCGGCTGGAGCGGTCAAAGTGTACGAAGATTCATTGGGTGACCGGCGATAGAAGGTTAAACAGTGCATATTTGAAGTTGTGAGTATCGGGTTGAAAATGTTTGGTTGAACCAATTCAAGGTTCAATAGGTTCGTTGGTTCATTGGAGTAAGTGGATATTTGCGGGAGAACTTTAGAGTTGGCCGAAGAGCATGTATTACCAATAGTTGAACCGAACGATTGAACCGGTTCAATGGTTCGACGGTTCAACGGGTGCAGCGAGTTCATCGCCAATAGTAATAAGGATTGTCAATAGTTGAACCAACGGTTGAACCGGTTCAGCGGTTCAACTATTCAATGGTTCAGCAGTTCAACTGATAGCTGCCGACAGTGTTAAGACTGTGCAATAAAAAGTACATTGAACTGATAGTTGGAAGTTCAATGGTTCAATGATATAAATGGTTCAACAATTCATTTAGTCCATTTGGTTCAATGAGTTCACCTAACTCAAAAGATTTAAGGGGTTCATTTGGTTCGATGGGTTCACGGGTTCAATGAATTTAGAAATTTCAAGTGGTTCAAAGGTTCAACCACAGCAATAGTTCTGCATTTGTGAATTGTTTTCACCGCTTCACTGCGGACTCTGCATCAAGTAGTCATGGATTTGATAATGAAGGTTTTGCAGTCAAATGCCTTCTGATTTTAGAGAATTAACCGTTTTGTGACTTCTGCTAGCAATTTGGTGAAGTTCTAAATTTTTGACATCTGTGAAGTTTGAAACTGATGGCTTGGTAGAGGTCTTAGGGATGTTGAAATACATGTCTCTGCAAGTTTTCATGAGGTTCCGAGGTTCTGGTAGGCAGTTGTGGCAAAAGTTGGTTTTTAGCTTCCAGCACCTTAAAGTCGCGTAAAAATAATTCATTTGTGAAGTTGATCCAGACATCATCTTTGGATATAGCATATGCAAGTTTGATTTACCTTATCAGGAAAAGTGTGAGCATTCCAATCACTTGACAAATTTTTGCAAGGGAGTGTATGTTCGGGATTGTATATTTGCATCGTGACATTCATTTGCGCAATGTATTTCCTTTCCAATTGCCCCGCCACCAAGACAAAGAACATATGCAAGTATTAAATATAATATAGCAGACAAATAAGGTTAAAAGGCATTAAATTTCAACGCCAATTTTGAATGTGCTCTTGGCAGATTAAACCAATGAAAATGAGTCAAAGGAGAGGTGAAATGCCATAGGCATGGGAAACGCCTCTCTGAGGAGAGATTTTTTTTCCTTTTTGCTCTCTATTTCCAAGGGACGTAGGAGAGAGGATGAAGTGCATAGATTAACAAAGAATTAAAATTGTTGTCAGATGTGTGGAAAAAGGACATTGCAGTGGGAAAAGGGAGGACATCTCAGCTGGAGACATTGAAATTTGGCACTATTTGCCATTCTTTTGAAAAGAAAAATAGAAATAAAGATAATAGATATTGGTATGCTGCCAAAGAGAAGGTGAAGGTAAGATAATATCAATTGCTTTATGAAGGCATCAAAAATAGAAAAATGGAAAACGTGGAGATTGGTTTTGAGCTGCATAGCAAAGAGGGGAAGATTGGGCAGTTTTAAAGCACCAAACAAGTAGAAAGAGTCATATGAGAGAGTGTGGGAATGCAAACACAGATAGGGGAAGATAAGTTTACTGCCAAAGAAGAAAATAAACTAGTGGTGTGCAACCCGTCACCTACAAAGCACCTTGGTCATACTTTTGTAAGAAGGCCATGTGGTCATGTAAAAGAGGTCATGCCTTTGTACATTTGGAAGAATGTGAGGCGATTATGATGAGTTGACCAAGGTTAGGAATGTGCAACCTTGTGATTAGATGGGTAATTAGGTTTAGTCTATTTAAGTAAAAGTGGACAAGATAAGAGAATTTAGGGACAACAAAAGGGGATAGGAAATTAGATAAATAGAACTATTTATCTAATGTTAGACTATAGAGGAAGGGGATAAATGATTAATAAATCATTTATGCTCGGGATAGGTATCGATTTAGGTATGGATGAATAGTGAATAGTAAATGAATAGTGATTTTGACAATAAAATATTGTAAAACCACGGTTTGAAGGGGAATTGCTTAATTAACTATCTAAACATGCGTTCATTCAATTAATTGTGGAAGAAATGTGATTTAGGGATGGTTTGATTGTAGATGAATACTGATAAGATGATGAGTGGACAATTTTAGGTGTCTACAATGAACAAGATGGTGAATTTTCAAATCCTAGAAAGACTTAGCTTGATTTTGAGATTGTGACATGTCCATTGCCTATGGGTTAAGTAGCACCAAGCTTTTCTATGGACATTATGGAAAAGGAGATTATAATACATATATTAATTTTTATGCACTTGCATGTGTAGATTTTATATGTGAGGATAGAATGCTAGTAAAATTGTTTCTAAGAAAATTTAAAGGTTATGCTATTGAATGATATTATACATTGCTCATAGATTTGTTCATTCATTTAGTGATTTGGAAAAAGCATTCCTTAAAAAATTCAAATTGAATATGGGCCTTATAGTTACAGTTGTTGATTTATTTGAGTGTGCCCAAGGGTCAAATGAAAGAATTAGTAATTATGTGATCATGAGATTATCTACTATGTTTTCCAAATCAATTACACCTTTTCATGATCCTAAGCTTCAAACTATCCTTATTACAGGATCATCACAATAATTTAGAGTAATGTGTATCTCAAAAGTTTTGTTTCATTTATGAATCTCTATACTCATGTAAAACAATAAAGTCCAAATTTATTGCAAGAAATGAATTTAGTTATGGTCCAAGTCAAAACGCTTCTTACCCTTATAAGTTCCAAAATTCAAATTATTTTTCAAAGGGTAATGCAAAGAATGGAAACACAAATCAAGTGGATAATATATTTACTTTTCCTTCCTTTAGACTATCTAAGAGATGGGAGTTTACTAAGCTTGATGATTCTATGGACAATGTGCTTCAAATGTTGTTGATTGGATATCTTATCAATCTTCCTCCTATTCATCTTATAGATAATATTCATCCACTCCCTAAATGGTATAGTAAGAATACATATAATTTATTATAACTTTAGCATTGTAATAATGGACATCTTACAAATAAGTGCATATATTTTAAACACAAGGTTCAAGGTCTAATCATTACCAAAGTTGGAGGAGTCAATAATAATATTAATCCATCAATTGCACTAATAATAGTAATCCATTTCCAAAGTACTCTGGACAATTTAATGTACAGGCTCTTGCTATTGAGGATATTGATAATGATGATGATTATCATGTACTTTTGTGGGCAATGTTGATGCTATATCTTATCCTATGACACCATTGATTATTGTTTTAGATTTAGAGATCCTGAAAGATCATGTTTATGGTCCATTGTATATTGAAGGAAGTATTCATTGCACATCTCCTACTCAATTTCTAATAGATTTTACATGTCAATATAATATTTGTTCTAAAGAGAAATTTTTAACAATCATATCAAGGATAGAGATTATGCACATTTGAGGGTTTCATTGAAAATGACAAATGGAATGTTAATTTGTACATTCGGTTAACATTGGAACTAAGGTATTTCAAGCTTGATTTCATATTGTTCATTTTCGATAGATTTGGTGTTATATTAGGTAGACCATGGATGGAACAATACAAAGATTTACATTCATTTTTACACAATGTGTTAAATTTATGCATGAAGGAAAATTGGTTAAAATACAAAGATCTCATTACAAACCAATTCCAAATCCTAGTCACTTTATATTAGATAAATTTATTGAGGTGCCTAATTTGGTATTACATATGAAAGAGATGATGGTGTTCATGGTTTGTATAAGATTCATTTAGATGAGATAGCAAGAATTCATTTGAGACTTGAAAGAGAAGGTCACATTGTAAACAAGAGTCAAAACAAGAAAACATGGAAATAAATACCACAAAGAGCACTCCAAAGAAAAATCAAGAGAAATTTAATATTGAGTTCAAGGCAAAGAAAAAAAATATGGAAACCAAAGAAAAAGTTGTGTTACAACCAAAATCTCTTAACATACAACAACAAAAAAACGTAAGGATGTTTTATCAATTGATGAAGTGTTTGAACTAAGAACAAAAGCATATCAAAAGGAAACACATGTTATTGAAATAGATAGAAAAGAAGAACATAAAAAGAAGAAACAAGAAGATAAATTTGATGATATATTTTGGTTAGAAAATAATGACCTTGTGGATGAAGAAGAAGAGATTATCAATTGATGATCCCATTATTATGTCACTATCACTCCTTTTTTATTTTTATCTTTTTCTTTAGAATTTGATTCTTTTCTTGCTTTCCCTTATTTAGGAGCAATGCTTAATTTTCCTTATCTCATATTATCTTTGATCTTTATCCTTGTCTTTTACATGATTTATCCCTTATTTCTAGATCATATTATTTCACTACTCTTTTTGCTTATCCTTTTGATCCCTTTATCTTTCATCTTTTGATCCTTTATCCTTTTATCATTTTCCTTTTTGATTTACTTGTCTTATCATTTTACATTATCTTGGTCCACATGCACTTAACTAATTATATCTAGCTTGAGCATCATTATCTTATGCACTTACATTTATTATATCTTTTTATCTTGAGCATTATATTTGTGATCTATGTCTTATCATTGTCTTATCTAGCTATTATGAGTATATTTGTTCCATGTTATTGACATATATTGCTAATATAGAGCATACTTATCATGATCATGCATTGATATATATCATCTACTATTTGATGTCACATTGCTACATCTTTCTATATATTAGAGCATTGACATGATGATTTTATATTTCTATATCTTATAACTACACGACCTTGTATTTCCACATCTTACTTTGAGCTTATCATTGATCCTTCTATATGGTTACACTAGAGGGGATCATGTTAATCTACCCCTTATCTATTGATTTTACATTGTCTTATCTTATGAGTGATCCTATTTACATTGAGCTTATAGTGTTATATCATGTCTTGATCTTATCACTTATTGATCTTATATTGTTATTATCCACATATATGTATCTCTATACATTTAGCTCTACCCTATCCACTTACACATATATATTTCCCTATACATTTAGTCCCACCCTATCTATTTACACAAACTCTCTTATACATTCAAATTATCTGCCTATTTATCATGCATACCTATGCAACTACCTCCATTTGGTTATTTTCCACCTAGATCTAACCATTATTCCTTTCCAAGACAAGTCCATGGTTGCAAGGTAACCTTGTGGTCATGATATTGTCTCTTTCTAATTTAATATTCAAATTTCAATTATGCCTAACTGGTCTCATTTACCCTTCTACCTTGAGCTAGCTAAACACACTTTGCACAATTTGATGTTATGTGAGCTAGTATATAAGGACATTCAATACATTCATTCTAATAATCTATCTCATCCAAAAAATATTTTTAAAGTTTGGCTAATTTCCTCTCATTTTCTTGACTTTTTTACCCATCTACACACATATGTGTGTACATTCATATCCCTACCCTATCCATTTACACACATGTATACCTATACATTTATCGTATTTGTCTAAATACCACACTTATCTATGTACTTGCCTCCATTTAGTCAATTACCACTTGGACTTGATGGTTATCCTATATTGAGACAAGTTTGCAGTCACAAGGTGACCTCGTAGTTGTGAACTTGTCACTTTCTAATTTAATATTCAAAATTCAAATTTGGTTGACTAGCTCCCTTCACCCTTCCACCTTGAGCTAATTAAATACATGTTTGACACAAGTTAATGTCATGTACTAGTATTCAAAAGACATTCAAACATTCATTCTAATCATCCAATAATCTCCTAATCCACTCAAGCATTTTGAAAGTACATCATTATAAATTATTTGAACAATCAACAATGATACATTTCGATTTGGTTCATCTTAAAAAGAGTAAAGAATCTGCATCCTAGGTGATATCCTATTGTTTTCAAAATTTCTTCAATTTTAAGGGGTTGAGAAAGGTTTAAAACCCTCACTACTCAGTCATACGACAACTTAACAAAGGTATTTGTTAATATTGCTAAACCAAACTTTCAAAAAAGATAGAAAAGAAGACTATATAATTGAATCTTATAGTTTGCTAGGATGAGTCTAGAGCATATGTATAGACGATTCACAGTCATAAATTAGCCCCTAACCCATAAACTCGTCCTCTAATAGAGTGAAGATCCAACACAAAATCCCAAGAAAATCACTATCAAAGAGGCATTGTTCCAAGTTCTAACAACATACACATTCCAAAATCTTATCGCTTTGGCATCATTGTTTTGTTGTTGAGTAAAGTATCATCCTCCATCTTATTCAATTTCCAAAGAACATTATCTAATTTATTATCTCTAGTTATATTTAGCTACTTAGGATTAAGTGTGCTTATTTGATTACATTTATTTAATTAGCTTGGAGTAAATTATAAGAAAAAATTTTATTTCCTTAAAAGTTAATTTTATAAGAATGAATTGCTTCTGGAAGAGACAGTGTGTTACTTTTTTGGATCGACATTTCGGATCACACTCCGTGATCCATCATCAACATGAAAAGAAGAGAATCCCAAATATTGACCATGTGGTTTTAAAAGAAGAGAAGCTAATTTTATGTTATATATAATTAATTGTATGGTTTCCCAAATATTGACTATGTGGTTTTAAAAACTAGTGACTATCTAAATAAAGGCAACCTCTATTTATAGGCAAGAAAGCAACAATAAAAGATAAACTTATTAGAAGCTTCCAAACCACTTTGCCACCAATATTTAATGCTCCAATAAAAAAATATTAAATGTATCATGTGAGTCCAAACATTTAATGCATTTAACAAGAACTCAAAGAATATTAAATGCATACACATAACAAATCCAATTAATCATGTGCTCATTAAACTGTAAGTACCCATGTCTGAACTAACATCATTAAATACTTTTACTATTATATATACAACCTTTCCCTATAAAATATTACCCAATTATAACACATTTATACAATGTACAACACATCCAACACTCTAGTCCATTTAATACTCTCCTCCTTTTTATGGACTCTCAAATGGCGAACATTAGATTCTGCCCAGAAAAATACCCCATAACATGTTTTCATTGAAAAAAACACGGGTCTTTTAGTGGCCACTGGGAACTTATGATAAAGATGTTTTCAAAATTCACTGCTCACAGGTTTACTGATTCTAATATACTGAACAAGGGTTATTTTAAAATATTTGCTTGGTATCAGAGCTCTCTGACAACCTTGGGCTGTGATTCGTAGAAAGTGTGTGCGCTGGCAGAAGTGAGCAGGACAAGTGAGGATTCCAGAGTTTGGTGCTTGGCAGTTGTATATTATTCTTTGCTCTGCTGTGTGAGCAGGTCGAGGCGTTTGGAGAGGTTACCCCGGTGTGCTGCTGCGTGGTGTAGCAAGGAACATGAGCCGTTTTGGAGGGTGCGAGTTGCCGTATAGCGCAACAAAGCGCAGGTTTCCTAATCGTATTACCACGTTTCCAACTAATACCATCAAACTTAACAGCACTTTAAATATGTAATAACCACCTTGGTTTTAGAATTGTAAATAGATCCACCATCCATAGCTGTAAAAACAGCTCTGTTTCACCATTCATATACTTGCACTAGAATTTAAATGTGTTGTCTTAGAGATAACAAGAGCCAAAGACCTCTTCAAAGTAGATAAACAATAGGTTATAGATACAACCAAAGGTGTAAAATATGTTTATACTTCCTAAAATTAACAGTCTTATGTTTTTTTTATTGCATATGCAACTTGGAAATCCAAAATATGTAACCATCTGGAAGTATAACTATCATAGGCTCTTAAAAAAATTTAACAACACTTGCTAAATTGATTTATATAAAATGGTAGAACCTAATCTTTACTAAACTACTAAGGAGGACTAAGAGGGGAGATGTTTTAATAAAAAGATTAATCATATTACCAATGAGGATTGGTACTTTAGCTCAATGGGAAACATAGTCATTGTTTGAAGAAAAATGCGAACACTAATGTAAATATAATAAAGAGAACTAGCACCACAACTTTTCATACAAATGCAATGCGTAAATTCAAGAATCTTCACACAATTATGTTTACTTTAATAATCCACAATTGCTCAAAGACATCACATATATTATTGTGAAAAGCTTTCCACGAGACTTGAGAAAATTTTATAATTACTTCTACAACTTACTAATCACAAAGAACAATACATCAAACATCTCTAAATATAGAGAGGTTGTTTTATTTCAGTGGTACAATAAGATAGCTTAAATCAATTGGAATAATTGGAATGAAAGGAATGTTGGATAACTGATGCGGATGGGAAATGATAAGAATGTTAAATAGGATTTCAAAACATCTTTTTAATTTTTTAAGGTAGAAAATGGTACAATAAAGTAGCTGAAAGAGCATTTCAAAACATTTTTTTATTTTTTTAAGATAGAAAATGGTACAATAAAGTAGCTGAAAAACCATTTCAAAACATCTTTCTAATTTTTTAAGATAGAAAAGAAAATGACAATAAAATATCATAAGTGAAAGGAATGTTAAAGACCAGTTCAAAATAGGGGAGGGCCCTGGCTCGATTGGCTACAAATTCCTGTTGCAAGCAAGAAGGGGGGCTACCCAATTCCTGCAAAGAGCACCATTTCAAAATATCTTTTTAATTTTTTAAGATAGAAAATATTTTATTAATATTAAATGCATGAAGATAATTTTCTTGTGCACAATACTGAGACAGAGAGATATTTTTCAATGCTTATCTCATCGTAACTCCATTGCTTACGTGCAATTTTAATTGTGCAACGACTGAGGCATTTCTTATAATTCCACATCTGAGAGTTTCATGTTTATCCCCAATGGCGGGGACGACAAACATTCTCGATCATTGCCTGGAAATGTTTATCCCCAACTGTGGGACACTACCAAATAAAATTATACTACAACACTCCAGGAGTACAATAGACACCCTTGGGGTCTCTACCAATAAAGTAATAGAGGGATGATATATAGAACCGACAACAGAGAGCTGAGTAATCATACTCGTTGAGTGGCAGCCAAATCGGCGGCAGAGACGAAGAGGCCATGGAAGCCAAAGGGAACTCTTTGCGGAAGCTGCACGGACGCCACGATTTCCAATGTGGCAGACTGCGCATCCATCACCACAAATTTGGAAATCTGGGTGTTATCGTTGTGCGTAAAGACCATAACATATCCATCGTCCTCCGCGGCGTGGGGGTCATTAGTACGCGACACGAACAAGGGCTCACCGCAGGAACATCATTCCCCTAGCGCCAATAGCTTGTTGTGGAAGAGCAACACGCTTGTATTCGCCACTCCCACGCCTTTGGCTGGATCGATGAAGCCCAAGGCCACACGGAGGACAGTGACGGCGACCCTGGCTATTCCGGCGTAGCCGCGGATGCCGGAAAATACATTAGGGAAAATGGGCCTGCCCGCCGCCTTTTCTTCCAAGTATTTGTGAGTGCGTACGTAACGACTAGAGAGGGTAGTAACTCGTTTGTGAAAGAAGGCGAGGGCATGGATCATGCCGTCGCCGTCGAGGAGGTGGTAACCGGCTGGCGGAGGGAAGTTGGGATTGGGCCCGTTGCGGATATAAACGCCGCCCTCTAAGCACGAAGGGATTACTCCTTCCACTTCCTCGCATTCCGTGGGTGGAATCTCATCCACCGGAGCGAAGTTGCCGGCCAAAATGTTCTTGGGATCGATGGCTGGCCTGAGCGGCGTGTCCAGTGCTGTGTTGATAAAGTCATCCATAGCATTGCAAACGCCCATCAACACCGACTGCCAAGACGGAGCTATCACCTCTGCAATGTTCTTCAGGTTGGGTATTGGCCGGGCAGGGAAAGGGTACTGTCTTTCTATTTTTACACAGCAAGGAATCATATGATGCCGTCTTGAACTGTGATGAATGGTCTGGATTATTTTGGCTTGTGAAAAGCTTGGGGATGAAAAGTAAAGTTCCATTTCCTAAGTAGCACTGCTTCTCTCTTGACTCTACCCCATTCGCCAGTCTCCTCTTTTTATATGGGATGCAAATTGCGATCATGGGATTCTGCCTAGAAAAATACAACCCGAAACATGTTTTCATTGAAATAAATGGTGGAGTTGATCACTGTGTCTTTTAGCGGCCACTAACATAAAGAAACTAATATATTTTGATCGTGTTCCTTCGTAGCATGTTGAGTCAAAGAGCTGTGTTTTGATGTGAATAGCGATTATGACGTGGCAACATTTTATGCAATCTTGAGTAATTTAAAAGCTCTTTTTAAAGATTTTTGCAAGGTTGTTGGTCAGTTTGGGACTAAGTCCTACTATAAATTCTATGTATAAGGATCAAGAAAATTCTAAGCCAATAATTCCTTTAGTTCATACTTGGCTTTAACATGCTTTCACCAAGTTTACATAATATATTAAATTTAGAAATCTTTTTATCATGTGTCTCCATGACTTTTTTCCGGGAATGAATACATTGTATATGTTCTTGATATTACATTTGCTGATTTGGTCTTGTATTAATTAGTTGATCTTGCAAGGAATTATAAATTGTATCAAAGTGTATTTGAATAAATCTTTTTAATATAACATATGGACTTGTTTTGTTCACTTGTGGATTTTTAAAGTATTCTCTATCATTATTTTTTTTTCTATATAGGTTTGTGTTTGTTGATCATAGAGCCATACTTATGGTTGTCATTTCAATACTTGGTTCTTAGTTTAAAACGTGAAAATTTATTTGTGTTGAGGGTTGTGTTTGATGCAGTTGCCCATGTGATCAAGGTATCAATTTGCAACAGATCCTCCTTCCAAGTAAGTGCATGGAAATGGGGGACCAAAAATGGGTCAAAAGTGGCCATTTTTTTTTTTGGTCCTAAAATCAATAAAAAATGATCTTGGATGAGTAATTGAAGGCATCCATGATCAAAATTTTAAGATGTGACAAGAACAATATTACTAGTGCTTGAAATCTAGTTTTTTGTTAGGTGTGCTCTCCCTAAAATGTTGACTTTTTTAAGTATTTCATAAATCCCTTTAATAAAAATTTATCTAACATCATGTAGTTTATGTTAGATTTTTCTCCTAATTTTTAATGAATTATGATTTTTTAATACTTTTAAATTAGACACATCCTAAAAAATACAAAATTGAGAGTGCTCCCCCCTTAATTTTGAGAAAACTAATTATTGAATTTTTTAATGTGTATAAAATAGAATCTAGAATATAAAAATGTAATTTGTTTCAAATTTTGATGAGAAGATAAAAAATGACACCAAAAAAACTATGCATAGGTTTTTGGTGAAAAATGAAGACACTAATAAAACTAATTATAGATCAAGACCTTAATAATTTCAATTTTAAAAAAATATATACAAGGTTAGAAAGCTAAAACTGAGTTTTAACTCATAGTGGTGTTATTTTTCGAATTTTATTAGAAAATACATGAACCTAATGGAGAGCACACTTGACATTTGTGTGTTTTTTGTATGAGTTTTGTAAAACATGTCTTTGGCTCCCAAATTGAATGTCCAACCCTTAGGATTGGTAAATTTAAATGTGTGCGAAGCCTAAGAAAGGCATTTGATTGGTCAAAATAGGAACAATGCACTCACTTCAAAAACACATATGAGCCATAATGTGAGCACATTATAATGCACATACGTTATGTTTTCCAAAATGTGAGCACGTTATAATGTGCATGCATTATGTTTTCCAAAAGGCGAGTACATTTTGAAGAATTATAGATGGTGGCCACTTTTTGGTGGGCCCATATTTTTGTACTTACCCTTCCACCACAATACTTTAAAATTATTACAAAATCATTTTATTTTAGTTTATTTATGGTTTTAGGTCTTGTCCTTTATTGTGGTTTAGTGTCAATACACATGTTGAATCTCTAGTGAGCATAAAACTACTTGAATATTCAAAGAATCATGTTAAAGTGGATTCCAGGTTACACATGTATCTTAAGGGGATTCATTTATCAGGGTACAAATATGATGTTATCATTTGTTGCAGATGTAAACCCATCATCATCTACTTAATGTGAGGTCAAATAGGTCTATAAATGGCTACTATTAGGGTATGGTTAGTTAAGGACTTAGTTGTAATTTTTGTTTCTCCTTAATTTTTATGTTGAAGGCCTCAAGAAAATACACTCTCAAGTTTAGCAGGGCTAGAAGAAGAAGAGAGCTTGCTCACTCTTACTACTTGGCCTATAACTATCTATCTTTTGAGGATGGTCTAACCTCTATAGATGTCTTGGTCATTTTGTTCCCCTTGCCTAGATACTAAGTGTTTGATTTAGGAAAATGGAGAATTAAATTTTAAGAACTAATAAATGGTGACTCCATTGGAGACAAGTCATTTCGATTCAATCATTTCCTTGATTGTTACTTATTGAAAGTTTTACTAGTGATCAAATTTAGTAACTTGGTGTTTCAAGTTTCTCCTCAGAATCTCAGATGGTGACTCTACTCATTTTTCTAAGTAAATTCTCTTACTGTTATCACTGGTCATGGTTCCTACATACACAGTTTAGGAGGGCAGTGAATTAAAGGTGAAATATTATATTCTCGTGATCTCTCTTTATTTGTATGCACAATTGTTTATACTCATGATTAATTTTGCATGGAGATAAAAATTTAAAAGCTTGTTTCAAACTATATTCATGAGTGTGTATTTAAAAGGCATGTTTTGAAATCATGAACCATGGGTGGTTATTAGGAACACATTTAGGAAGATCTCTCATGAAATTTTTGATGTGTTTACCCTAATCAAGTTTGTATTCCATATCATTCTAAATTTTTTGCAAGCCACGAGCCTATTCATGTGAATCACCCCTTTGTTGTTGTATGCATCCAAGGTTCTCTTGTACCCTCCTATGGTGATGAATGTCCTAAATACCACATATGACCAAATCCTAATATCCCTGTCAACCATTATGACCAAGAAGGCCTTGAATATCTTTATCAAGAATTAGAAGCCACCTAAAGTTAGTTATTGATATGCTTGAGAAAAACATTGCTTAAAGAAAAACCCATTTTTCTTCATTAAAATCCCACGAGTCCCTCTCTAGTATTGGAAGAAATCATGGTGAATTAGTTTGTGTATTTTGTAAGAAACTTAATCAAGTTGTCTTCAACATCCATAAGCATGTAAGGCCGAAAATATCAATTTGTGTATAGCCTATTTTGTCAGTCTTTTAATCATGATTTTTGTTTCCTATTAAAAGAGATGAATCTTATGAACCTCCAACAAGCCTGATATTAGGCAAAGCATGTGTATGAGGTCATCAATGCACATCATAATTTTGTAACTCCATTCACAAAGATGTTGATGGGGATTTCTGTTATTTTGATATGCTAGTCATAGTGGTTGATGATTTAGAGGATGTAGTTGCTATCTATCATGATCCTTTTCCTTAGTCTAAGAGTTACCAACTGCTACATATAGAATATTTCACAAAAGAGAGTTTGAATAAAGAGATCGATGATGTAATTGATGATGTTGATTCAACATGGTCTCAAGATTTTGCATGTGAAACTAGGGGTCAGTGTGATTGTAGTAGTATTCCATGTAGTGAGTTATAGTGAGTTTGTGTCTTGGTCATTTGTTTCCCATTGCCTAGATCTATTAAGTGTATAATTTAGTAAAATGGAGCAACATTTTTAGAGCTAACATATTATTGTAAATCATGAGTATGGAAAAGAAACACTAGAATCAATTCATCCTAATCTTTCATCCTAATGTTAGTGCATCTACCCCTACCTATACCATAGAAACCTCAATAGTTTCTACTTATTCCAAAGATCCTACATCTACCATTGCCTCATCCACTATTAGTCTACCACTTAGTAACATTACAACCAATTCCTTTTCCATAACTCTTTGATCCTCCACCACTAATCCTATTACCTCATTCTTTTGCCAAGCCACATCTATAAACTATGTTTCTCAAGCCTATGATTCCCTTAGACCTCTTCAACCCAAACCATTAGATCATTTATACCTTTCACATCTTACATAGATATACCAACAATTATCCTCACCTATCCCATGTTAACATCTTATCCTCTACCCTAGATGCACTAATCTAAAATACTAATGAATTATATAATATGTGGATAAAAAGAATAATGGACAAGATGGCAAATTTTCAAATCCTAGAAAGAGTTGGCTCTATTTTGAGATTGTGACATGTCCATTGCCTTAATGGAGAGTATGTTTTATTGATAATGTATTTGAAATGATACAATGTAGATTTATAGAAGGACGATGCAGTTCATACCGATGTAGTTCACATAACTGCCGATGCAGTTTGTATAACAACTTTATAACTACAACATGACAATTAACAATGTAATACTAATGCTAACATTCCCCCCCTTATTACATTGTTCCTGCAAAAGTACCAAGGGACCCCCCTGAATGTTAATATACTCAATAAAACAAAAAGGATTACATAATATAAATACATATTTTATAGAAGATCTTCTCCCAAAGAACAAATCCTGAACCAAGCGGGGCTCCATCATGCTGTCTCGTCTACCCTTGGAAAGGCATAGCTTTGAGCCAGGTGTTCTTGAGCTCTTTAGTCCTGAACTCTCAAATCATAGAGTCTTGAATTATTTGACAACAATCCCTAAGAGATACGACAGATCTCTATCATTGTCTAGTGACCACGAAAGGGTATAATTCTTGATCATATACTTTGAAGCTCGCTGGACAACAATCTATATTGAGCTCAACACCAAATCCCAAACCTGTCTCCAAAACAAAATCTTCACAAAACATACATTCTTCAAATCCGTCACCATCAACAAAGAAAAGAAAAACAACCAAAACTAAAAACTCTTCTCATGCAAAACATCATCTCAAAGTGAGAAGCTAACTTGAGATGATGAAAAATCCTCCATCCTCCGATGTCGCTTGCCTCCAATAAAGTGAAGGCTTATAGTACTAATGCATTATTAACACCACCAGAAGAGTCATTAATAAAAGCTTCATCATATGATGAATCCTCATCTTCTTGGCCTCTTGATAACTTTCCTTGTTCCATACCCTCTTCAACATACCAGTTCACAAAAGCATGCTTGACATACATGAGATTAAACTTGTGATCAATGTGAAAGAAGACCTCAACAACACTTGTGGAGTTAGATATTATACTAACTACCCAATGAACCTTGGCAAGATCCCCTCTTGGAACCATAGTTGGGGGTTGATAATTGATACCATACTTAAACCAAGCAGGACACCAGCCCACAAAATAAATGACCCTCTTAATCTTAATAGAGGCAACAAAATTCACATCTTGGGTACAACATCTCCTCTATACATTAAACAATAGAACATAAACTTTTTATAACAAAGACCATGTTTTTCCATCATTGAAGAAAAACTCGAAGGCAATAGAAAGTTGCTCATGATGAGCCTTCTCTATGGAGATTACAAGAGCATAGAATGAAACTTTTTAAAACCAATACGAATTGAGTTATATTCCAGCAACAAGGTATATTTCAACATCTTAAAGAATATGCATCATTTTAAAAAAAATCATCCACAGCTGGAAATAAACATCCAAACTCTATGTCTTCTTTATATCAATGCCAACCAAACTGTACACACATTACACTTACCAGATTTGATATTTGGAACTACTATATGGAATAGGAAATCTCTCAAATAGCTTTTAAACTGCCAGTTCACATACACAACTCCTCTTTCATATGAAGTGCAGGGTTGAATTGTAGCCCGAATTTTAATCTCTCAAAAACCTTGTGTAGAGATTCCTTGTGATAATAGGCAAAGGGTACTCTACTTACAAATGAAATAGACAATTTAGAGGGAAACCTCAAAATCAAATCTTGACCTTGATCTGATTTTCTTATGAAGTGGAGAAGTACTCGAACCCATGATCTAGCATTCCTGTTGATGTCCTTACTGGCTATCTATCTAGTGGTGGTTAGTGCAATTTGCAGTGCCAAGGGCTTCACGCTCTTACATACTTCCTTACACATAACAAATGAGCACATAGAATAGTAAAAATTGTATTAGAATCTTCACATCTAAACCATGAATTTATAGAACCTTGTTAGCATGGAAATTTTCCAATGCTCCTTTCTCTCGCAGTCTCCGACTTTTTAACAACCTTCAAACATTGCGCAGTCATTCCCCTTCCATCATGGAAAACCACTCTGATACCATTTAATAGAGAGTATGTTTTATTGATAATGTATTTGAAATGATACAATGCATATTTATAGAAGGACGATGCAGTTGAATACCGATGCAGTTCACATAACTGTCGATGTAGTTTGTATAACAACTTTATAATTGCAACATGACAATTAACAATGTAATACTAATGCTAACATGCCTATGGGTTATGTAGCACCAAGTTTTTATATGGAAATTATGGCAAAGGAGATTACAATACACATCTTAATTTTTATACACTTGCATGTGTATATTTTATATATGAGGATAGAATGCATGCTAGCAAAATTATTTCTAAGAAAAATTAAAGGTTATGCTAATGAATGATATTATACATTGCTCATAGATTTGTTTATTCATTTAGTGATTTGGAAAAAGCATTCCTTAAGAAATTCAAACTGAATATGGGCCTTAGAGTTATAGTAATTGATTTATTTTAGTGTGCCTAAGGGTCAAATGAAAGAATTATTGATTATGTGATCATGAGATTATCTTCTATGTGTTCCAAATTAATTACACCTTTGCATGATTCTAAGCTTCAAACTATCCTTATTAGAGGATTATCAAACCAATTTAGAGTAATGTGTATGTCGAAAGTTTTTTTTCATTTATGAATATATATGCTCATGTAAAAACAATGAAGTCTAAATTTATTGTAGGAAATGAATTTAGTTATGGTCCAAGTCAAAATGCCTCTTACCCTTATAAGTTCCAAAATTCAAATTGTTTTTCAAATGGTAATGCAAATAATGTAAATGCAAATCAAGTGGCTAATATATTTACTTTTCCTTCCTTTAGACTATCTAAGAGATGGGAATTTAGTAAGCTTTATGATTCTATGGACAATGTGCTTCAAATGTTGTTGAGTGAATATCCTATCACTCTTCCTCCTATTAAGCATATAGATAATATTCAACCACTTCCTAAATTATGGTACAGTAAGAATACATATAATATTATAATTAGCATTGTATTAATGGACATCTTACAAAAAAGTGCATAGGTCTTTAGCACAAGGTTCAAGGTCTAATTGAGAGTAACATAGCCAAAGTTGGAGGAGTCAATGACAATACTAATCCATAAATTACAATATTAATAGTAATCCATTTCTAAAGCACTCCAATTCAATGTAGAGGCTCTTGCTATTGAGGATATTGATGATGATGATTATCATGCTTTTTGGGGTAATGTTGATGCTATATCTTATTCTATGACACCATTGATTAATTTTTTAGATTAAGAGATCCTGAAAGATAATTATTATAGTCCATTGAATATTGAGGGAAGTATCCATTTCAGATCTCCTACTCAATTTCTAATAGATCTTACATGTTGATAAAGTATTTGTACTAAAGAGAAATTTTTAACAATCATATCAAAGATAGAGATTATGCACATTCAAGGGTTTCATTGAAAATGACAAATGGAATGTTAATTTGTATATTGGGTTGCACTATTTTAACATTTAAAGTTGGACCTAAGGGGTTTCAAGATCGATTTCATGTTATTCATTCTAAATAGATTTGGTGTTTTATTAGGTAGACCATGGATTGAATAATACAAAGATGTACCTTCATTTTTACACAATGTGTTAAATTTATGCATGAAGAAAAATTGGTTAAAATACAAATATCTCATTACAAACCAATTCCAAATCCTAGTCACTTTCTATTAGATAAATTTGTTGAGGTGGCTAATCTGATATTCCATACGAAAGAGATGCTGATGTTCATCGTTTGTATAAGATTCATTTAGATGAGCTAGCAAGAATTCATTTGAGACTCTATAGAAGTCACATTGTAAAGAAGAGTCAAAACAAGCAAACATGAAAATAAATACCACAAAGAGCACTCCAAAGAAAAATCAAGAGAAATTTATTGAGTTCAAGGAAAAGCAAAAAAATATGGAAACCAAAGAAAAAGTTGTGTTACAACCAAAATCTCTTAACATACAACAAAAACAAATGAAGAAATCATGGGTAAACTTAATAATGTTTTATCAATTGATGACGTGTTTGAACCAAGCACAAAAGCATATCAAAAGGAAACACATGTTATTGAAATAGCTAGCAAAGAACATAAAAAGAAGAAACAAGAAGATAAATTTGATGATATATTTTTGTTATAAAATAATGACCTTGTGGATGAAGAAGAAGAGATTGTCAATTGATGATCCCATTATTATGTTACTATCACTCATTTTTTATTTTTAACTTTTTCTTTAGCATTTGATCAGTGTCTTATTTCCCTCATTTAGGAGCCATGCTTAATTTTCCCTATCTCATATTATCTTTAATCTTTTTCCTTGTCTTTTACATGATTTTTTTTTTAAAGATAATGTGCTTGGGAAACTTTTTAATGTGATTGGTGATGCTAGTGCGACACGCCCTCCAGCTCCATGGTAACGCTTTTGCCCAGAGCTATGAATCAGTGAGGCCACAACACGGGGGAACTCATCCCCTAGTAAGAACACTTCAAACCCGTGAGCTCGTTGGCCCAGCGAAGGCATAAATCCTGTGAGCTTGTTGGCCCAACAGGGGTTTGAACTCTAGTGGCCGCCACTACAACCGAGCGACTTAACCACTGAACCACGCCCTTATGGCCGAATGTATTTTACATGATTTATCCCTTATTTGTAGATTATATTATTTCACTACTCTTTTTGGTTATCCTTTTGACCCCTTTATCTTTCATTTTTTGATCCTTTATCCTTTGATCCTTTGCCTTTTTTATTTACCTATGTTATCATTTTACATTATCTTAGTCCATGCACTTAACTAATTATCTAGCTTGAGCATCATTATCTTATGCAGTTATGTATTTATTATCTTTCTATAGATTGAGCATTATATTTATGATATATGTCTTATCATTGGCTTATCTAGCTATTATGAGGATATTTGTTCCATTATTGACATATATTGCTAATATAGAGCATACTTATCATAATCATACATTGATATATCATTTATTATTTGTTGTCACATTGCTACATCTTTCTATATATTAAAGCATTGACATGATGAGTTTATATTGCTATATCTTATAACTGCATGACCTTATATTGCCATATCTTACTTTGATCTTATCATAAATCAATCCTTATGTATGATTACACTAGAGGACATCATGTTAATCTACCCCTTATCTATTCATTTTACGTTGTCTTATCTTATGAGTGATCCTATTTACAATGATCTTACATTGTTATATCGTGTCTTGATCTTATAACTTATTGATCTTTTATTGTTATTATCCACATATATGTATCTCTATACATTTAGCCCTACCCTATCCACTTACACATACATATTTCCCTATACATTTACTCCCACCCTATCTATTTACACAAACTCTCTTATACATTCAAATTATATTCCTATTTATCATGCATACCTATGCAACTACCTACATCTGGCTATTTTCCACCTAGATCTAACCATTATTCCTTTCCAAGACAAGTCCATGGCTGCAGGGTGACCTTGTGGTCATGATCTTGTTTCTTTCTAATTTAAGATTTAGATTTCAATTTTGGCTAAATGACCTCATTTACCCTTCTACCTTGAGCTAGCTAAACACACTTGGTGCAATTTGATGTTATGTGAGCTAGTATTTAAGGACATTTAATGCATTCATTCTAATCATCTATCTCATCCAAAAAATATTTTGAAAGTTGGGCTCATTTCCTCTCATTTCCTTGAATTTTTTATCCATCTACACACACATATGTATACATTCATATCCCTACCCTATCCATTTACACACATACCTATACATTTATCTTATTTGTCTAATTATCACACTTATCTATGCACTTGTCTCCATTTAGTCATTTACCACTTGGACTTGATGGTTATCCTATATTGAGACAAGTCTGCAGTCACAGGGTGACCCCGTAGTTGTGAACTTGTCCCTTTCTAATTTAATATTCAAAATTCAAATTTGGTTGACTAGCTCCCTTCACCCTTCCACCTTGAGCTAATTAAATACATGTTTGACACAAGTTAATGTTATGTACTAGTATTCAAAGACATTTAACACATTCATTCTAATCATCTAATAATATCTTAATCCACTCAAGCATTTTGAAAGTACATCATTATAAATTCTTTGAGCAATCAATAGTGACACATTTCGATTTGGTTCACCTTAAAAAGAGTAAAAAATCTGCATCCTAGGTGATATCTTATTGTTTTCAAAATTTATTCAATTTTAAGGTGTTGAGCAAGGTTTAGAACCCTCACTACTCAGTCATATGACAACTTATCAAAGGTATTTGTTAATATTGCTAGACCAAACTTTTAGAAAAGATAGAACATAAGACTATATAAATGAATCTTACAGTTTGCTAGGATGAGTCTAGAGCATATGTATAGATTCATAGTCGTAAATTAGCCCCCAACCCACAAACTTGTCCTCTACTAGAGTGAAGATCCAACACAAAATTCCAAGAAACTCACTAACAAAGAGGCATTGTTCCAAGTTCTAACAACATACACATTCTATAATCTTATCGCTTTGGCATCATTGTTTTGTTATTAAGTAAAGTATCATCCTCCATCTTATTCAATTTCTAAAGACAATTATCTAATTTATTATCTCTAGTTATATTTGGCTAGTCTAGGCTAAGGAAGGGGTCCCATGGAGTTGCTAGAGGATCTATTTTTTGGAGCAAGGGGTCCCATGAAACCCAAAAAAAATTGCTACGGCATAAATTAGAATCTTTTCCTCCAAATTAGGAGCAGCTATTTTTTAGGTGGTTGATTTTGAGCGGGTGCATTTGAGGTGGGGCTGAAACTTTCCTCCACCAGCTTAGGGATTTTTCTGCTAGTTTTTAGATTTCTTCCATTTAATTTAGAAAATATTTTGGAGGGAAAAATTTTTATTTGATGATTTTTAATCTATTTATTTGTAGGTCCTAAAAAATTTCTGCTAAATCAATTAACATTAAACTATAAACCTCAACTTCCATAAATTTTGGAGCTTAAAGTTTAAGCCTACCCGCAACTACAAAATTCATGGGACCCCTTGTTTTAAAAGGCTCCTAAAATATTTCAGCAACACCGCTGAGATAATTTAAGAAGCCCCCCCTCCATAGGACCACTTCCTAAGTGTGCTTATTTGATTGCATTTACTTAATTAGCTTGGAGTAAATCATAAGGGAACTTTTTTTTTCCTTAAAAGTTAATTTTATGTTACATGCAATTAATTGTATGGTAAATGCAGTTTCAAAAACTAGTAACTATCTAAATAAAGGCAACCTCTATTTATAGGCAAGAAAGCAACAATAAAAGATAAACTTACTAGAAACTTCCAAACTAATTTGTCACCAATATTTGATACTCTAATCAAAAATATTAAATGTATCATTTGAATCCATTTAACTAAACCTCAAAGAGTATTAAATACATACACATAACAAATCCAATTAATCATGTGCTCATTAAACTCTAACTACCCATATACCAACCAACATCATTAAATACTTTTAGAATTACATATACAACCTTTCCCTATAAAATATTACCCAATTATAACATATTTCTACGATATACAACACATCAACCACACTACTCCATTTAATACTCTCCTCCTTTTTATGGACTGCAAATGGCGATCATAAGACAACATTTTCATTGAAAAAAACACGCATCTTTTAGTGGCCCCTAGACACTTTGAATTTACGATAAAAAGAACTGTTTTAAAATTCACTGCTCACAGGTTTACTAATTCTAATTCTAATTAGCCAATACGCTTTTATATGTGAGCATTATAGTGCTCAGAATTGTATCACGCCATACAAAAAAATTCACGCTGGAAAATTTTCTGAAGTCGTTGGTTGTTCCTATCGGCGTATTCCTTGAACCTCGTATGGGTGCAAGTGCTAGTATACTAATCAAGGGTTATTTAAAAATATTTGGTTGGTATCAAAGGCCTCTGAAAACCTTGGGCTGTGATTCGTGGAAAGTGTAGGCGCTGGCAGAAGTGAGCAGGATAGGTAAGGATTCTAGAGTTTGGCGCTTGGCAGGTGTATGTTATTCTTTGCTCTGTTGAATGAGCAGGTTGAGGCGTTTGGAGAGGTTACCCCTATTGGGCACGTGGACTAGGTGAAGCCCATGTAATGGCTTTCTCTCTAGCTTTATTCCTTGTAACTCTTACGACCTACAGATAGCCATTCTTGGCTGGGAATCGCTTCCAGATGCACGTTGAGTGGGAGATGTTGCAGATTGAGAGTCTTTTAGACTTCTGGAAAAGGTTTTTCTTGCTAGCTGCTATACTACAGAAAGATATACAGTGATATATGTAATTCTGAGAGAGATGCATGATACACGGTGTGATGTATTGAGATTAATAAAACTATTGCCCTTCGTTATGGATGTAGCCAACATTGGCGAACCACGTTAAATCCTTCTTGTTCCTTTTGTGTATGCTGTTTTCTTTATTCTTCTTTCTGAGCAATGTTTTGAGTTTGCTGTTATTCCTTTTTGGTTCTGTTTTACTGTTTCAGAATTTACAATTGGTATTAGAGCTTGTGTGTGTAGCTCAGTCCAGGAGACTGTAAAAATTTTTTTTGGGAACCTACACAGCAATCAGAATGGATGACTCAGAGAAATGGAAAATAGAAAAGTTTATAGGCCAAAACTTTGGTCTTTGGAAAGTGCACATGGAGTCTCTTCTCATCAAACAGGACTTGTCTCTCGCCTTACAAGGGAAAGCCAAAGGACAAGGTACTATGACGGATGAAGACTAGGAAAAAATGGATTCGAAAGCGAAGGCAACAATATTTCTCTCATTGTCAAGCAATGTTTTATTTAATGTCTCAAATGAGACCAATACGAAAGCGCTTTGGGAAAAGCTCTCTAGTATGTATGCGACTGCTTCGGCGTCAAATAAGGTTTTTATTATGAAGAAATTATATAACTTGAAAATGAGAGAAGGTGGGGTTATGTCTAATCATCTGAATGAGTTTAACACCTTAGTCTCTCAATTAGCTTCGGTGGGCATCAAATTAGATCCTGAGATTAAAGCGATTCTGCTGTTGTGTTCCTTACCACATAGCTGGGAAGGTGTTGTCATGGCTGTGAGCACTTCTGTAGCAGCCAAGAGTACATTGGTTTTTGATGAAGTTGCAGCTACTCTTCTCAGCGAAGACATGAGAAGGAAACATCAGGAACCCTCATCCGGTGATGCTCTCATGGCTGTAAGTATAAACAATAGGGGAAGAAACCATGAAAGAGGTAGATTCAACAACCGGAGAAGGTCACAGTCTGGTCCACGATCGAAGTCTAGGGGCAGAACTGGTTCATGTTGGTTTTGTGGAAAACCTGGACACAATAAGAAAAATTGCTAGAACTATAAGAAAGCTCAAGGCAACGTGAGCACAAATAATCAAGCAAAAACTGCAAGTGATGGTGTTTTGGTCCTATCAGCAAGTGATACAAATGCAAATTCATGGGTCCTTGATTCCGGCACCTCTTTTCATGCCACTTCATGTCGTCAAGCTTTCACAAATTTTCAAGAAGGCACATTCGGTAAGGTGTTTCTAGGTGACAATAAAGAATGTGAGATTTTAGGAAAAGGAGATGTAATATTGAATCAAAAAAATGGTGACAAACTAACTTTGACAGATGTTAGATATGTGCCTCTATTAAAAAGAAATTTAATTTCTGTCAGTCAGCTTATAGGCAATGGATGCAATGTTAAATTTTCTCTTGACTCATGGAAAATTACAAAAGGGCTTTTAGTAATGGCAAGAGGAAAGAAGCAAGGTAATCTATACATTCTGGACTGTTTCGGTGAAGTGGGAGCTGCCTTGCCGGCTATGGACAGTGGGTCTGAAATATGGCACAAGAGGCTCGGTCATATGAGCCAAAAAGGTCTTCAAGTTATGCTTCAGCGCAATCAGCTTCCAGGCCTCAACTCCATCAATTTATAATTCTGTGAACATTGCCTTTATGGCAAATAGTGCAGGACCAGTTTCGTGAGAACGAGGCATGACAAGAAAACCACTCCGTTGGAACTTGTTCATTCTGATGTATTCGGTCTAACTTAGGTAACTTCTTTTGGTGGAGCAAATTATTTTGTCACATTTTTAGATGACTGCACTCACAAAATCTGGATTTATATGTTGAACAGAAAATCTGAAGTTTTTTCAAAATTTAAGATTTTTAAAGCTTCAGTTGAAAACCAGATTGGGCATAAAATTAAATGCCTACTAACAGACAATGGTGGAGAATATTGCTCTTCGGAGTTTGATTCTTTTTGTGCAGACCATGGTATTCGACGGATCAAAACCGTCCCTTATACACCTCAGAAAAACGGTGCAGCTGAAAGGCTCAATCGCACAATACTTGAGTGAGCTCGATGTATGCTCTCCAATGCCGGATTGGGCAAAGAGTTTTGGGCAGAGGCATGTAACACTGCTGTGTATTTAATCAATTGAGCTCCATCATCCAGGCTGGATTTTGACATACCTGAGGAGACACGGCTTGGAAAATGAATTTCCTATCAACATTTGCTGGTATTTGGCTGTGCCACTTTTGTTCACATTCCAAAAGAGCAGAGAACTAAGTTAGACTTCAAGTCAAAATGGTGTGTTTTTCTCAGCTATGGTGAAGATCAGTTTGGTTTTCATCTTTGGGATCCTGTTGCAAAGACTATCATTCATAGCCGCGATGTTGTGTTTAACGAGAGGGAGTTTCCAGGTTTGCACTCTTGCAATTCACCTCTGCCGGAATATATTGATGTGGATTTGTTCAATAATGGAAAGGTGAGGCAATCCACCATTACATTTTCCTAGCCACTTGTTACAACTATACATTCTTATCTGTCTGGAGCTCCTATTACTTCAAGTGCTATGCCTTCTGTTGGGTGCACTATTCCCACCCAGTCTCCTAGTGGTATACCTTGCATTGTTGCTACGCAGCCTCCAAGAAGTCTTTCGCTGCCCTCCACTAGTGTTCAACTATCATCATCAAATGCTACATAGCCCTTGATACAAACTTTGCTACCTTTCTTACCTGAAGCACAGCCTTCAAATACTCCAACGCTGACTTCAACTACAGCGCTGACTTCCCAAATGCCCACGCAGCCTCTCTTTGCACAACCGCTGCCTAACTTAAGTTCTACGCAGCCTTTGCTGCCCTCCTCCAACCTAGTGCTGCCTTCACAAGGCACTACATTGCCTTCCCTCAGTCAGTCGCTAACTTTCGACAACGAGGAACCGCTGCCTGTTTTACCTTCACCACAGCTATCACAAAGTTTAAAGCTGCCTAATTTCAGTTCAACGCAGCCTGGAACAGATGCACAATCTCCCTTTAGTCAAACACAGATAGGAGATATGTGGCCAGACAGAGTAACTAGACAGAGCACTCTAGGTGCATAGAGCAATATAAACAGACAGGGCAGTTTTCCTCAGGGGCCTCTTCACTCAGAGATTGATGATGTTCAGCACTTACTTCAGAGACTAAATCTGGACTCAAACATACAGCCAGACCAAGGTCAGACATTGAGGAGGTCTACTCATGAGAAGCGGAGACCTACCAAATTTGATGACTACGAGTTATTGCTCTCTGATTATGCAGAGCCGACAACTTATAAACAAGCCTGCAAGCATGAAAATGCACAGAACTGGATGGCCGCCATGAACGAAGAAATGGAATCGTTAAACATCAATCAAACCTGGGATTTGGTTCCTCTTCTACCAAATAGAAAGCCTCTCAAGAACAAATGGATTTACCGTTTGAAAGACGAAGACGGAGGAAGTAAACGATATAGGGCCAGATTGGTCGTCAAGGGGTTTGATCAACAAAAAGGTATTGATTTTTCTAAAAATTTTTCTCCAGTTGTTCGAATGGACACAATCCATGCTATGTTGGGATTGGTAGCCATTTGGGATTTAGAACTTGAGCAACTTGATGTGAAAACGACGTTTTTACATGGCGATATTGATGAGGATTTATACATGGAGCAGCCTGAAGGCTTTGCTCAACCAGGTAAGGAGCATTTATTTTGCAAGTTGAAGCAGAGTTTGTATGGGCTGAAGCAAGCTCCAAGACAATGGTATTTAAAATTTGACCGCTTCATGACTGATAACCACTTTATTCAGTGCGAATCAGATCCTTGTGTTTACTACAAGAAGCTCAATACTGGTGAGTTTGTCATCCTTTTGCTCTATGTTGACGATATGTTAGTAGCTGGTACTAGTGTTTAGATTATTACTCAGCTGAAGCAACAGTTGGCTCTTCATTTTGCCATGAAAGATCTCAGACCAGCCAAAAGAATACTTGGGATGCACATATTCAGAAACAGAAATAAAAGAGAACTCAGGTTGTCCCAAGCAAACTACATTGCCAAAGTGTTGGACAGATTTAATATGTCTCATGCTAAACTAGTATCTACTCCTTTGGCTGATCATTTCTGCCTATCTTCAGCTATGTGTCTGAAAAATCAGGACGAAGAAGAACAGATGAGGTCTATTCCATATACATCTGCAGTCGGCAGTCTCATGTATGCAATGGTGTGTACTCATCCGGACATAGCACAAGCAGTTGCTGTTGTGAGCAGATTCATGAGTAATTTGGGTAAACTTCACTGGCAAGCAGTTCAATGGATTCTTCGGTACTTGAAAGGTACTTCACATTTCTGTTTATGTTTTGGAGGTACTGATTTTCAGCTTCGTGGTTATGTAGATTCTGATATGGCCGGAGATTTAGACAAACGCCAGTCTACCACTGGTTATGTCTTTACATTTACCGGGGCAGCCATTACTTGGGTCTCTCGGTTGCAACAAACTGTAGCTCTATCATCAACAGAGGCTGAATACATAGTGCTCTTAGAAGGAGCCAAAGAAATGATATGGCTTGAGCGTTTGTTGATGGAACTGGGATGTCCGAAATCTGTCTTTCCATTATTTTGTGATAGCCAAAGTGCTATACACTTGTCAAGAAATTCAGCGTTCCACAGTCGAACAAAACATATTGACCTTCGATACCATTTTATCTGCCATCTTATTGACGAAGGCAACTTGCAGGTCACAAAGATTGACACTAAGGTTAATCCAGTGGATGCATTAACAAAGATTGTTCCCTGAGAGAAGTTCAAATTCTGTAGATCTTCTCTCGGTCTTGTTCCTCTGTGACACTAACTTTCTCGAAGGGATCTCTCTCTAAGTAGCTTCATTGCCATTTCCATTGGTCTTCAAGTGGGAGATTGTTGGGCACATGGACTAGGTGAAGCCCATGTAACGGCTTTCTCTCTGCCTTTACTCCTTGTAACTCCTACAACCTGCAGATAGCCATTCTTGGCTAGGAATCGCTGCCATGTCAGGGTCTTATTTCCAGATGCACGTTGAGTGGGAGATGTTGTAGATTGAGAGTCTTTTGGACTTCTGGAAAAGGTTTTTCTTGCTAGCTGCTGTACTACAGAAAGATATACAGTGATATATGTAATTCTGAGAGAGATGCATGATACACGATGTGATGTATTGAGATTAATAAAACTATTGCCCTTCGTTGTGGATGTAGCCAACATTGGCGAACCACGTTAAATCCTTCCTATTCCTTTTGTGTATGCTATTTTCTTTATTCTTCTTTCTGAGCAATGTTTTGAGTTTGCTGTTATTCCTTTTTGGTTCTGTTTTACTGTTTCAGAATTTACAACCCCGGTGTAGCAAGAAACATGAGCAGTTTTGGAGGGTGCGAGTTGCCGTGTAGCACAACAAAGCGCGCATGTTTCCTAATCGTATTACCACATTTCCAAACTAATACCATCAAACTTAACAACCCTTTAAATATGTAATAACCACTTCATTTACTAATTTTTTTTATTGCACTTCAAGTACTACTTAATTGACAGCATCTTTTATTTGATTTAAAATTGCCAACTTCATAGATTTACCATTTATAGTTGTGGAAATAACTCTTTCCACAACTCATATACTCGCATTACAATATGACAAGCTCCCATTATCAAGGTCATCCCTAAATCCGAACCTAATTCTTGAGTTCATCCATAATGACCTTGCTTATGTATTCCTTCCTAGGAATCAGAGACTCTGTAGTTCATACACCAATAATAGAGAGAATTCATCATCTCCTTTGATATGAGATCTTTGATCTCACTTTTAAATCAAAAACCTTAGTTGACCTTATGCTTCAAAATCCATCCATACACAATAGTAGGATAACAATGCATTTCAACAAATATTAGTCCAATGCCAACATCAGTATACAAGCACACACAAAACCACATAGGGACCAACTCATAAACATCACATGTTCACACATAGTATTTGACTCAAGCATACATCATATACACACAATGTGAATAACTCATGCATGCATCGCATATACAAAGAGTGACTAACTCACACGTATATCACATATATATAATGTGACTAATTCATATGCACATTACAATTACACATAGGGATTAGCTAGAAAAAAGGAATGGTTGCAACCTCATTGCAAGTACTTTCCCCTTTACTTGGTTCACTAACACCTAAGCCCTTAAGTACATTCAAACAAGAAAAAGGAATGTCAGTGCATCTCACGCTACACCATAGGTCCCCTCCTTTTTCTCAATTCATTCCCAACTGTGATAACAAATAAGCATCCCATACTACTTGCAGTTATCACTGGCTAAGGTGTAAGTGTAACAACATACAACACATGAGACCACTAATAAGATGCCATAACCCACTAAGCATCCGAGTCATCTCATTACTGAATTTAAACATAATCAGAGTATCTTAAGGTTTTCCCTCACCTAAGACTAGTACATGTACTATTAATTACTTGGAATAACTTAACATATGAAACCTTAAGAACCATACCTTAGGCAGGGACAACACATAAATCACACAATCATTTTGATACCCCAATACCACTACTAAACTCCTAATATGGGTATATACTAGAATTCATTGCCTGCATACCATTGGTGGAAGCCTATCTAAACCGTATGAAATCAAGTAGCTCCTAGCATTTATCACCTACATACCACTGGTGAAAGCCTGCTAAACCTATGAAATTAGGTAGCTCTTGGAATCTATCACTTGTATGCTACTATTGAAAGCTTATTAACCCTATGGTATAGTCGAATACTTCTTTAGGAAAAGCACACTCTCTGACTCCTTTCAAGATGGAGCAATGATAAGCTTATTTATAAGCGGGTCATAAGTTTTACAAATTTCAATGATCACCTCATGATGAGTGGGACAAGCTACGTTAAGAGAAGTAATTATTCTCCACCTATGCCCTCGTAGAGTCCCCTAGTCAACCCTAGTTGTGATGTTAAGAAGTCAGCTCCTGTATCGATTTCAGTTCATCATTCTGACATTTAAAGGTATAAGAACATTGATCTAAACACACTTTCCTAAGGGTTTACACCTTAGACTAGTTAATCTAGTTACCATTACCACATAGGGATCCATAAACCTATGCACATGGTCTTATAGACCTCTTGGGGTCAAAATTACTAACATGTAAGTAACACATTGTACCCATAGGAGTTGGGTCACATATACATAATAAAATAACTCGTAATATCAAAGGCCCTTCACATCATTCCATTGTTACTTGAAAACATAGTATTTATTAAAAAAAAATTCAAACCTCCCATAGTAATTTTATACAACCTTCTACTTCTAAGTACATAACAGTTACATATTACCAATCATAAAGCTTAACATACAATTACCCACCAAATAGATATAAAGATAAACACCATACCATATTTGGTAATACTTACTATTAGTTGCACATTTGGCAAGGCAATGATAAGGAATTCCATCCTAACTCAGCATAAATCCATGCACATATTTAGAGTAGGCTAATCATCCATGCATATTAAGAGTTGTTAACACCATTAGATCATAATGGATTAATTCAGCATCATCATTAAATGCAAGGTTAGCAGGTTTCCATAATGCATTCATAACCCTGTCATGGACAAGTTTATCATACCTTATTTCTTAGAAGAATAGACCTTTCCAGGGTCTTGAGGCTAACATATACTTTTCTATACTTATTACTGAGCCTAGACATAATGCCATAGTGTTCAACACACAAAACTCTAATAATTATAGTTAGACAAGCCCAAAGACGCTCTTATACACGCACATTAAAGAAGAACCACGATGAGTGACTCTAAAAGCTCATCCAAGATTGGAGAAAATTGTGGAAGCCAAATTCCACAAACCTTAGAATACATAAGCTTGATGATAATGGAGTTCCTTTTATCACCACAGACCTATATAGCCAGGACATATTAATTGAAAGGTGAGTTCTTAGCCATTTGATGTAGTTTTAGCCTCAAGCTCAAACGTACTAAAAAGGGAAGGTTGATCAAGTTTAGGAACACCCCATACCTTGGATCTATTCTCTAATACCCTCCCTTATGGACTTGGATCCAGGGGCATCCTTTACCCAAGAACTGCCTACATACCCACTTCCAAATGGGATCGAAGTCCCTTTTAGTTCTCCTCACTTAATCTTTCAAGGGTTATTCACATATGTTTCTACCCTTAGGGTTTCATTGTCATCCCAATTTCATACAACCTTACTAATATTCCCATAATCAAATCCATAACAAAAATATGCATAACAACATAATCAATATAAAATAAATCCAATCACAAGAGAGGACATGCCATCAATAGACATAATATCTTCATAATGCAACAACAAAGAATTGGCATGGCTCCAAATGATTTCCTATGATATCAAATATTATAATCATATTATAGTATGCCATCCTTCGTAATTGGAACACATCATGCTAGGATAACAAACCATATCATATATGGTTCTTTAATATATAATTTCCAAACATAGGGGGACTCATGTTTGAGAACTCATTTATTGATCTTATGCTTATGATTTGACCTATGAAACAAAAGTTCATATCATATGTCATTTTCCGATAACTATTGCCAGCAACACTATTTCCATTAGATCATCGTATTATTAATAATCATATTACAAATCTTTTGTTTTCATTTGCCCTATAGTGCAACCCAATATTCTTATAATAGTCTAGTTCATGAACCAATAGAAGTTAAGTATAGTCCAGTTCATGAACCAATAGAAGTTAAGTCAAGGTGGGACTAGATTCGCTTGGTCTTTGTGCTACTGCTTACGAAGAATTGTAGTCGCTTGGTTTCCTCACGCACAAAGAAACACTCTCATACACAAAGTTGTCCAAAGCCATAACATTGTTGGCTTTTACATCCACGTGTATCTCTAGAATAGCAACTTCCCTTCATAGTTAATGTATACATTGACAACTACATTACCTAGACCTACAATATTTCCTCGTCTTC
Organism: Cunninghamia lanceolata; assembly: GCA_027924645.1. Lineage (NCBI taxonomy): Eukaryota > Viridiplantae > Streptophyta > Pinopsida > Cupressales > Cupressaceae > Cunninghamia > Cunninghamia lanceolata. Next base: position 3,702,312 of record BSBN01000659.1, on the reverse strand, counting down.
ATCAAATCCCTTCAGCCCTTGTGCACATTTACAAGGCTAAACAACCCTCTCCAACACTGCCAAAACACCCTTTCACAGGCCCCTGTTCCTTGCTCCCACACATAACCCCTTCAACAATTGAGGAAGCCCTCTTCTAAACTGTCAATTTTCCACCCAAAGAAGGTAAGGATGACAACATAAAGGAGAGACCCATTTTCTTCTGTTTGACTTCCTACAAACTCCTCTCATCAATGTCATTGTATTCCCCCAAGTCTAAAATTGATCTCCCTTAAAGAACTGCCAACAAGGATCCGTTATCCCCCCACCAAACATCTGTCATATCTTTTTAAGCATTGATGGATGTCCATACTATGTTCCTAGCTGCCCACTTGATGCACCATACTTACCTCCTTTAATAGTTTTTCTTCCCCAGTTCCCCTCCAACTAGGGCTTAAATTTGACAGTCGACCTTGCTTGTCAAACAATTTTTTTTATGATAGTTATCTATTCAATAGTACCCTTCAAATACTATGACATGCCTTAGTATAAATAAATCATATAAAAATTAAATATATATATAGTCATAATTCCAAAATCTCTCCTTTCATATGATACAATCTTTTTAAAATTTAGATTGTATTTTACAGCAAAAATACCTAAATACAGCTGTCAAATTTAAGCCCGGCCTCCAACTCTTAATCAACATATGTGGGAACTTTTGCTCCCTGGAAATTTGTCATCCTAGCTGTGTGCTTTTCTTGGAAAAGACCAGCTAGATTTTCTTCCTCCCAGTCATTTTATTTCCTCAGGGCACCAAAAAACAAAAGTATCTTTCCTGTTGTTCCTTCATCGGTGTACAAAATACAAGTTGAAAGAAAGTTTTGCCTGAAAGATTCTGATCGGATCGGTTGATACGTGCGTAGTGAGTCAGTCTTCAAACACACGTCTTACCCTTAGATTGATACATGCATAATGACTCTGCAAGAAAAACCCATCTGTGCTACTTACCCATTGCCTAGTGATCCGCTTCTCCTTCTTTAAGTGGGCACCAAATTCATGAAAAAGAAAAATGGGTTGAAGCCCTTTCACCTAGGAGACTCAAAGTCCAGTTCATTATGGTTCGATCCCTCAAAAGCTGAAATTATAATTCATCAAAAATTAGTTGTTCTTCATGATAAACCAGTCTCTATGAAATGAATTAAGGCTGTAATTTGAAATACACACATAAGAAGCAGTCACAGTGCCAGCAAAGTCTGCAGGAACCAGATTGATTTGCATATTAATGTTCCCAAACAGATACTTATTTTTCGAAGCGAAGCCCGACCCTGTTCAACAAACACATCAAAACTCAGGAGAGTTGAATTCTCTCTTACGTAAATAGCTTGATTTTGTCATTTCTTACCAGAATTTTGATCGAGGGTGAGTTGCAGTTCCTGCCCACCATTAAAGAATCTAACATGGTCTGCAGCCCAGAATCTCCTTTTTACCATAACCTTTATCTTGTGTCAAAATCACGAATGAACAACTGTCTGCTTGTGCCAGTCATAAAATTAATTGTTTTCCATATGGGTGACACCACACGCCTCTGATGGTGGTCAAAAAGATACCTGGGTTTTGCACTATAGTGGCCAAATCGGCGTCCCTGGTTTGGTATCTGTGTTGGTTTATAATTAAATAGTCTTTCCATTCACATCATTTCAATTCACATGTTACCACTTCACTAAATTTTATGTAGAGTCACAAAATTGCATCGAGTTAATATTGGTGTGTTTAGTTTTATATATTTGTTAATTTATTTTGGGATAACCTAGATCCCTTATGCAAGGTTATTTTTCTCAATAGATGATGTAGTAAATATATTTTGGATGTTAGTCTTTTCATTGTCTAAACACTCTTTTGTAAGATATACATATTAATGTTTTAATTTTTTATTTTTTTTTACAAAAAAGTTTATTGAGAAACAAAACTTCTTGTTTTTTACAAAAGAGTTTATTGAGAAACAAAACTTGAGACAATGATATATTAAGTCAAACATATATTTTGTGGCATTTTGTATTTAGTATACAGGAAGTTTTGACTTTCCTATGTGGTATGTGAGTTTCTTTTCCAACTTTATTTTGTTGTTTTTTTTTTAAATTTATATTTTTCAACTCACATTTCTAAAAATAAAATACATAGCAGTCACTTTTGTTGTCTATTACTCCTCTCAAGAGAAATTTCCCTAGCATGACCTCTTTCCTTATTGCTAAGAGACTTATTATTAGATTAGGAGAGGCCACACCCACTCGTTATGTAGATTGCACATGCTACTTTATGGTTTATTAGTCATAATTGTTGATTATTGTTTTTATACGTACGATTAAATATGAGAAATGAAATTTGTATAAACATTACAAATTATATAGGAAGGCTAAAATATTAATCCATAACTCACATTACCACGTTTCGTGTTTTGTAATTTTTAATTAGGGAAGTGGACTTGATGGCAAATGATTGCATAGATTCGTATTGAGAAAACCCAGAAAAGTGTCCATTGATGCTAGGTATATTTGGTTAAGATTATGATAAAATAAGAAACAAAATAAATCTTAATAAATGTCATTTTATTGATGTCAAGTTTTTTACATTATTCAAAGCCTATCGGTAAATCCATTTCTCGTAAACTTTGTGGAACTACTAGTTTATTATTTTTTCCATGTAGTGTCCCATGGGCAAACCTCCTTCCCCAGGGATGTGACAAAATATTTGATCTTTCAGTGGGCTTTAAATGGTATGTCTTGATTTTCTTGAAAAAAAATCTTCTTTAAATCTCATCTCACGTGGGAGTTTTAAGCAAACAATTAAATTATTCATACTTGAAATTCAACCCCAAGGTTCTCCAATTTTTGTTGATGGTGTTTGTTATTGATGTCAAAAGTTGGAGTAGGAGTTTATACTTCAAAATCTTCACGCTTCAAGAAGTTTCATGATAATGTTCTTGCTTCATGTTAAATAGATGTTGGTCTATGAGTTGTTATGGATGTTGGTCTTCCTGATATCCTTCAAGGATGTTGGTCTTCATGATAGTCTTCAAGATATAGTATGGAGTTGTTGATATGGTATGTTTTGGAGTTGTAGTTCAGGGTATGGAGTTGTTGTTCAGGGGTTGGAGTTGTTGATATGGTATGTTTTGGAGTTATTGTTCAGGGGTTTATCATTGTCAACATGTCTTGATCATGCTTCAATGGCTTGAGATTGTTTTTAATGATCACGCTACAGAACATGCAAAAGTTTTCTTGTCTTCTTTAGTTTACCTATGTTGGTGCATCTTGGTATCTTGATTCAGGAGTTGCTTCATGCTATGGTTCTTCAAAGAACCTAGACTAAAAGATTTAAACAAAAGCTCAAGTCCTTACTCTTTCAACCCTAATGTTTATTAAGTTGTTAAAGCCTTCATGACAGGTATCACTTTTGTTGTATTTGAATGGTGACTTGCTTTTAAAGGTTAAGTGCATCTTAAGTCATAACTTGAGGGTATTAAACTCGTAGTGCAACCGACCCCTTCTACCTAGGGCAACCGGTGACTAAAGGTTGAACTTTTCATTGAGCGCCAAAGTCAAAATTGAAGGTGGAGATTAAAAGATATGATGGCGCGAAAGTCTAGATCAAAGGCCTTAGTTTAAAATAGTTTCAAATGTAAATGGTTATTCCCTGAGAACAAACTTTGACTAGCACCCGACCATCCTGTTAGTTGGAGCAGTTTCTTCAACTATTTTTTTTACATCAGAATTTTGTAAATAGTGTCTAGTGTTGTTGGTTAAGGACTTTTGATGAATGTATGGATGGAATGCTAAATGGATTATTAGTTTTTTGTGTTCCTGCTGATGAGTATGGAATAGAAGAGTGTGAGGTGTCCGTGATTTCTCTTTATGCAAGATCTGCCACAGAACAATGAGAGCCTCAGTTTGAAAGACAAGGTTTTTATGTTCTTGTGAATATATTTTGGGATGACTAATGTATCTCTATGTTAAATATAAAAATGAAATGATTACTGTATGGGGCAGTCTTTAAGAAAGGGTCAGTTGATATAGTGTGAAGCAATGTGAAGGAAGACGGAGCGGTGAATACAGAATGTGTTGATTATGGCAGAGATTGATGTTTGAGGCAAATTGTAATGACTGTTGCAGGATGAAGATTGCAATGATAGTGAGCCATGTTATAAACAGAGGTAATTATACAATTGTTTGTTTTGAAGTTAGTGTCTCTAATATAGAACTGTTTTGGATGATTGATAAGAAAGATTGAAGAACAAACAAAGTATGTAAACTATCTATTTTGATTAGAGGGTTGTATGAATGTCTTTTGTACTCAAGAGATTTTGTACTGTACCATGATGCCAAGTATTTTTATGTTGGATGTATAATGATTCTGAATAGCTATTTTGTTGTGCTAATTTAGGAGAGATAAGGTGTTTGTGTAAGAGTTATAGAACTCATCTATAACCTTTGGTTTTCAATGTAAATAGAGTAGTACTCTGTGTTTATCTCCTTGTATTGAGATTGGTGTTGCCAGTGAGGCTTGTTTATGATCAGTGAGATCATTTGCCAGTGAGGCATTGTAATCAGTGAGGTTTATGGCCAATGAGGTTTGTATGTGATCAATGAGATCCTAGCCAGTGAGGCTTGTATCTACTCAGTGAGAGTTTGGTCAGTGAGACCTAATAAAGTTTTGGTGAGGTTTTGATAGTGGTTTTTTCCTAGATAGGGTTTTCCACTTTACATCTTGTGTTATGGCTTCATTTGTGTGATTCTATCATTTATTGATGTCTTTATCATAATGATGTTAGAAATTATTTCTACAAGATTGATGAATAAACATGTTTTATTGGATCAATGATTCACCCCCCCTCTCAGTGATCCTTAGTATTCCTACAATTGGTATCAGAGCTACAGGTTCCCTAGAAGAGTCTAATAGATTTGGCTAGATTCTAGAGGTGGAATACTATGGGTAAGAGGTATAGAAATAAAGTTTCTAAAAAGGAGAAAGATCTGCATCAAAATAAAGAGAAGTCTAATAAAAAAGTTGATGATGTTTCTAATGTTCTTGGCTCTAAAGAATGTCATGCAGGAATGATCGATGCAAAAGAGATGAGTTTCAGTTCATGGAGGTTGCAAATGAGCATCAGAATGATCTAGAAATAGATGAAGAGGAAGGAGTTATTAATATTGAAGGTGAACTCATGTGTGCCCTAGATGAGATCAAGAAACTTAGAAAGGAGAATAAGAGATTAGAGGTGCAACTTCAAGAAGAAAAAGACTCCAAAGACAATGTGTTTGTTGCCCTTGAAGAAGCAAAGAAATTGATCGTAGATCTGAAAGTTCAAACTACAAAGGTAAAGAAAATAGAGGAAGAGGTATGAATCAAATTGAAAGCAAATGAGGAAAATGGTGAAAGGCTAGAATCTGAGATTGTCTCTTTGAAGATAAAATTGGAGAAAACAAGTGCTCAATTGAGTAAAGACCTAAAAAATGAGAAGAGTACAGAAATGTTAGATAATATTCTCAATTCCCAAAGGCCAACATACAATAAGAGTGGTCTTGGATTTGAAATACAAATCTCAAAGATAGATGTATTGGAAGACAAAAAGAAGATTGATTTCATTGCTAAAACATCAAAGATGAATGGTAAAAATTTAGAAGAAAACTCAAGCAAGCTATGAAGATTGAAGCTAAGATGAAATCCAAAGATGAGTTTATCAAAGTACACAACCAAAGGAGAAATTTCAGAAGAACTACTCTAGCAAGGCAAGCATATATGTATAGGTCCTCAAGATCTCCAAATACTAGACAGTGTCAATCAATAAGGTACAAAGATTTACACCTTCCTAGTTATTGTTATTTCTGTCATAATTTTGGTCATAAGGCTACAACTTGTCAATCTATACATAGGAGAAGGCCAAATACAAGTCAATTTGCATCATCTAGACATATGAATGTAGTTTGCTATAATTGTAACAAAGTTGGTCACATTGCAAGGTTTTGTAGTTTTCAAGCAAGAAATGGTGTTCCTAGTCTTTCAAGAAGACATTATTTCTTTGTTCCTCTAGTTGGTAACAATATCACTTGCTTTAAATGCAATAACACTGGGCATAAGGCACATCATTGTAGAAGTAACTTGAAGACATCATCTAGAAACAAAACAGTAGATGCCTTGAGCAAGAAAAAGAAAGAGCCTATAAAGGTTTGGAGAAGAAAACAAGACCTAGGAAAAGAAAACCCTAATCCAATGCATGTTGCACAAAAAGCATCACCAACTACATAAGATGTAGTATAAGTTTAGGGGGAGATGATTATTGTTTTATCATGCAATCCCCTAAAAGACAGAGAAGAAGGGAGAATAGTCATGTATCATATCTTTTGATCATTCATATATGTTGATTTAGATATCAGTGCACAGATTTAGAGTTCAGACATCTTGCTAAATCAGTGATTGGTCTCACTGATGTTACTTTGTTTCTTTCAGACATTTGTAGAAGATCACATGCCTCAGATAGTGGTATCTAAAGTCCAATCCTGTTTGGGACAGTTGTTTTTTTTTGGTATGATCAGATCAGGTGTATCTTACATTGCATCCAATCTAGGAGTGCAGGAGCAAGAGCAGAGTAGGAGCATTGCATTCAGTAATAAGATTTTGTAGAATTCAATAGCATCAGACAGTTTGTTGAAAAGTTTTAGAGCATTCAAGAAAATGCAGTTGAAAGGTATATTATCACTCTGCAACCTTTGCTAGCTTTCCTTGGAACAAGATATGGCATCTATCATTGTATAAGAAAAGAAAGATGGTTTTCAAATGTTGCAGTTGCAAATGCCCTAGTAATCATGTCTACTAATTCCAGAAGAACAAACAAGGCTCACGATCTTTATGACAAAATATTTCATAGAAATATGGTCTAATGTCACCTTTGCATGTTGAGATGTATCAATGGAGTCTGGTAGGGGTATAAAGACAAGATAGTGACAATGGCATAAGGAGTCTTGCCAAGTGAAGTGATGGACAATAATGTTTGTACAATAGGACTGTCATGCAAAGTACAAGTGTGATTGTTACAGGGTGGAAGTGTTTGTTCTTAGTTGATGATGTTTGTCATGCTTCACCTTTCATGTTGTTGATAGTATGGTGATCATTGATGAGGAGCTCATGGTATAGTGATCACTGACTTGATGAGATTTCATCCTACATTAATGATGTTGGTGATTGATTGCTTCATGTTGTTGATGTAAAAGTCATTTCATAGTTGGTACAAAAAGATAAGATTTCAGTCATTCTCTTATGGTGATAGTGTTACAAGATATGCAGTATTGAGGATAGTGAAAGTTTGTTTTTGACAATTTTTGAGAGCTGTGACAGTGATATAATGAAGTCTAGAGAAATCTGTCACTGAATAGTAATGGAGAGCCTTGATTTTACTGTTGTCTTCTTTTGCATAATAAGTTATGGTCTTTGACAGTGCCTCTGCTTATTTGTCTCTTTAACTCAGTCATTATTGACTAGCACATTTCTCTGCAGTCAGTGATTTTGTCTATGCTCTTGCAAATATCTCTACTCCACTTTCAATCAGGACAGTTCTTTTCTGTGACAACATGACAATGCTCCGTATTTTTCTTGTGCCATCTATTTGATCTACTTGTCTATAGAGGTTTCCTGATTTTTTTAGACTTAACAATGATAAAATCTTGCATACATTCATTTTTTCCTTGCAGGGGGAGTCAGGACAGTATGTAAATCACTTTTTGTTTGGACAATGTAATATCTCTTTAGAAGTTGGTATGACTGGTTGATCTCAGAGTTGATGCATACAAGTCAAGGGGAGTCATTGTTCTACAAGCAATATGTAGCTCAAATGACAATAACAGTTTTTGTCTTTCAATGAAGGTATATTTTTTTTAGGAGTATGCAATCCTTTGTCCTTGATGTCAAAGGGGGAGAGAGTGAGTGGAGAGCTTTTTGTTTTTCCATTAATGACAAAGGGGGAGATTGTTGATGGTGTTTGTCATTGATGTCAAAAGTTGGAGTAGGATTTTATACTTCAAAATTCTTGCTCCATGTTATGGATGTTGGTCTCTGAGTTGTTATGGATGTTGGTCTTCCTGATATCCTTCAAGGATGTTGGTCTCCATGATATTCTTCAAGATATGGTATGGAGTTGTTGATATGGTATGTTTTGGAGTTGTTGTTTAGGGGTTTATCATTGTCAACATGTCTTGATCATGCTTCAATGGCTTGAGATTGTTTTTAATGATCATGCTACAGAACATGCAAAATTTTTCTTGTCTTCTTCAGTTTACCATGTTGGTGCATCTTGGTATCTTGATTCAGGAGTTGCTTCATGTTATGGTTCTTCAAAGAACCTAGACTAAAAGATCTTAACAAAAGCTCAAGTCCTTACTCTTTCAACCCTAATGTTTATTAAGTTGTTAAAGCCTTCATGACAGGTATCACTTTTGTTGTATTTGAATGGTGACTTGCTTTTAAAGGTTAAGTGCATCTTAAGTCATAACTTGAGGGTATTGAACCCGTAGTGCAACCGGCCCCTTCTACCTAGGGCAACCGGTGACTAAAGGTTGAACTTTTCATCAAGCACCAAAGTCAAAATTGAAGGCGGGGATAAAAAGATATGATGGCATGAAAGTCTAGATCAAAGGCCTCAGTTTAAAATAGTTTAAAATGTAAATGATTAATCCCTAAGAATAAACTTTGACTCGCACCCAACCATCTTGTTAGTTGGAGTAGTTTCTTCAACTATTTTTTTTTGCATCAGGGTTTTGTAAATAGAGTCTGGTGTTGTTGGTTTAAGGACTTTTGATGAACATATGGATGGAATGCTAAATGGATTGTTAGTTTTCTATGTGCTTGCTGATGAGTATGGAATAGAAAGAGTGTGAGGTGTCTGTGATTTCTCTTTATGGAAGATCTACCACAGAACAATGAGAGCCTCAGTTTGAAAGACAAGGTTTTTATGTTCTTATGAATACATTTTGGGATGACTAATGTATCTCTGTGTTAAATGTAAAAATGAAATGATTACTGTATTGGTGCAATCTTTAAGAAAGGATCAGTTGATATAGTGTGAAGCAATGTGAAGACAGAGTGGTGAATACAACATGTGTTGATTATGATAGAGATTGATGTTTGAGGAAGATTGTAATCACTTTTGCAGGATGAAGATTGCAATGATAGTGAGCCATGTTATAAATAGAGGTAATTATACAATTGTTTGTTTTGAAGTTAGTGTCTCTGATATAGAACTATTTTGGATGATTGATAAGAAAGATTGAAGAACAAGTTCAAAGTATGTAGACTATCTGTTTTGATTAGAGGGTTGTATGAATGTCTTTTGTACTCAGGAGGTTTTGTATTGTACCATGATGCCAAGTATTTTTATGTTGGATGTATAATGATTCTAAATAGCTATTTTGTTGTGCTAATTTAGGAGAGATAAGGTGTTTGTGTAAGAGTTATAGAACTCATTTATAACCTTTGGTTTTCAATGTAAACAAAGTAGTACTCTATGTTTATCTTCTTGTATTGAGATTGGTGTTGCCAGTGAGGTTTGTGAGGGTTGTATGAATGTCTTTTGTACTCAGGAGGTTTTGTATTGTACCATGATGCCAAGTATTTTTATGTTGGATGTATAATGATTCTGAATAGCTATTTTGTTGTGCTAATTTAGGAGAGATAAGGTGTTTGTGTAAGAGTTATAGAACTCATCTATAACCTTTGGTTTTCAATGTAAATAGACTAGTACTCTGTGTTTATCTTCTTGTATTGAGATTGGTGTTGCCAGTGAGGTTTGTGAGATTGCTAGTGAGGCTTGTTTGTGATCAGTGAGATCAGTTGTCAGTGAGGCATTGTAATCAATGAGGTTTATGGCTAGTGAGGATTGTATGTGATCAGTGAGATCCTAGCTAGTGAGGCTTGTATGTACTTAGTGAGAGTTTGGTCAGGGAGACCTAATAAAGTTTTGGTGAGTTTTTGGCAGTGGTTTTTCCCTGGATAGGGTTTTCCACTTTACAGCTTGTGTTATGGCTTCATTTGTGTGATTCTATCATTTGTTGATGTCTTTTTCATAATGTTGTTAGAAATTGTTTCTACAAGATTGATGAATAAACAAGTTTTATTGCCTCACTGATTCAACCCCCCCTCTCAGTGATCCTTAGTATTCCTACAGTTTTTAGCCTCTGGACGCATGGAGGTAGAGTAAAATTTTTAGTGCATGGGAGATGCTCAGCCATGAGGGTTTAAATTTCCTATTTGTAAGTAAATCTTCCTTTCTTATATAGAGGTCTTTTCTCACGTTAGATTATAGTTGTCAAAAGGGTTTTTCTAGGTCAACAAAGTAATGCAGTTTACTTAATGATTTTGATTTCATTTGTGTTTTTTTGGAAGCAAATCTTTTTAGAGCTTGTGTGGACCTTTTGAAGAGTTTTTTTAAGGTTTTATATAAAACATACATAATCATTTAGCTATCTGATATGGAAGCACGAGCTTTAGGATGAAATTATCCTCATCTCTTATGTTGTTGGGGACTTGCACTCAACAAGACTTGATCCTTGGTGGGTTCAAAAGATATGGGAGCACGAGCTTTAGGATAAAACTAGCCTCATCCCTTATGGTGTTGGGACCTTGCTCTCAACAATACTTGATCTGTAGTGGGTTCATTTAGAACCATTCAACTTCACCAGTAGACAAAGAGTCCATTGACAAAGAGTTATTTTTTTGTCTTTCTTACGTTTGATTTAGTGGATATTGAAATTTAAGTTTAATTTTTTTAATAAGATTTTAGAATGGTGAAGAATTTGTTTTTTATAGTATATGGTAATATTTGCTTTCATATTGTTGATGTTAATAGTTGGAGGTTCTTTATAACACATCACAAAGTTCATTTGATTTGAATTTCTTTATTTTTTTGGTTCATAGGACGACCAACTTCAATGAAAAATAATAAAATTTATTATTTTGTGTTGTGTTTGTGGGGCTTAGCTTAAAAGCTCCTTACTTTGTGTTGGACTCCATCTTTTTGTCCTAGCTCTCTGTGTGCTTAACTTTACTCTTCCTTCAAATATTTTTGGCACTAACACTTAGGCATAAACTATGTAGGGGAGAAGTCCCAATATTTCAACATGTACAAATAGTTGTGAGAGTACTTGTCATAGTTTGACTCATTCATAGAACATATTTTCATTATTATTTGAACATAAAAATATCAATAAATATTTGTTTTTCTATTAATAACTACCATGCAAATAATTCTTTTAAGTTTACTTAACATATACATTGATACATCAAAATGTATCCAGCTACCCATTAAATTATACCAAATGAACAAGCATTAGCGGTCAAAATCTAATTCTATATGCAACAAAAGACAATATAATTCATTGCAAATAAAGTTTACATATGAAAATATAACAAAACTATAATAAAATATTATGTTAAAGTTTAATATTATGTTAAAGTTTGTACAATGTTCCAACTAATTTGTCCAAGCACATAGACATTGTTGTCAACATCAATACATGTGTGGTATTTTATATAAAATGTCCAAATATACAAAACTTCTAGTCCTCGAGCAATTAAATTGGTAAAAGAGTCTACAGATCAGTTTGCTGAAATCTTGAGTTGACAGAGTTAGATTGATTTATATTAGTATTCTATTGTAATCAGATAGATATCTAATAGATAAACAATATTAATCATTTGTAATATGAAGTTTTATGAATTTTCTATCTATGAAATAGATGCTTTTATTCATTTATGAAAATGTATAATTCTTGGAAATCAACAATGTATATTTTATGGAAAAAGTTTTGTTTGCCAATGTTATAAATCTTTTTATGGATGCATTACAATACATGTCTATGGTTTCCAATGTTAATATTATTAAAAAAAAAAAAAAATAAACAAACTATGTATAAGTACTAGATGAATTTTAGAGTAGGAGAATTTTAATGGACCAGTAGGTTCATTACAGTGAGAGTCATTGTTTCTTGAATCTTTGGAGAGAGATCTCTATATTCTACATAGATGGTGTTAATATCATCTTGCATTGAGCTTTATGATTCCCCCACAAGAACTTCTTCTTCCCTTTGAATGAAAGTAAGATGAAGAGGTCTATCAATAGAACCAACCATGGTTCTGTATGTGTGACTTTTCTACTTATTATTGTTACTATTATTGGCTCCAAAAGAACTTGCCTCACTATTTTGATTGTTTGAATTTCTTGCATTGTTCTATGTTTTCTAGTTGTTATGCATCATATCTAACATCTACCCCATCATATCTAACATAATGTCAAACTTTCTATCAATCTTATCTACATGATCTTTCGTAGTTTTCTTATCTCTATCCATATTTTCTTATTCTGCCTAAAACTCCAAATGAGTTTCTATTTCTTTGTTCTTAGGAAATTGATGTTGACTTTTTCTAAGTTCCCTTTGATGATACATGTTGGCTCTATCACTTGACTGCATAAGAAGAAAATCTCACAAGCTAGCAAGATCTAGCTCTAATACCATTGTAATATCTTATTTAAATCTTATTTAAATTATGAATGCAGTAGTATGTATAATGAATTAATAACAATAATATAAATTATCAGCTCTACAAAAAACATAGATGGATGCCTTTATTTCTTAATCATCTTGTAGTAACAATCACTACAATTATAATATCCTAGCAAGATCTAGCTCTGATACCATTGTAATATCCTATTTAAACCTTATTTAAATTATGAATGCAGTATTATGTATAATGAATTAATAAAAATAATATATTAATTATCATCTCTATAGAAAACACAATTGGCAGTGCTTAGGATTACCAATCAACTGATGAGTCAAGTCTACCTATTTAAGAAACCTATGATGGATGCATACTCTGGCAGAATCTACCACATGGAGAATCACAACCACTTATAATTAGAAAAAATTTACCACAAATCAGGAATCGCAGCCTCGGTTCTATCAAACCCTCAAATCTGAGTCGCTACAAGGTGTAATGCTCAAAGAATATGAATCACCACTTTGAGACTTTTCAAATTTAGACTACACACCCTCCAACATAGATCAGTGATTACTAGTTATTAGGAATTATTGTTGGGGATTCTACCACAAATTATTGATAATAAATCCGCCATAAGTCATTGATAACCCCTACAATATATTTTACAAACCCTTAGCACCAATCCTCCTTTAGATAATCATGGGGTTTGGCCACTGCAAATTATATATATGATTCTTCTCTTGCTTACTAGTATTATGTAATTAGTATATTTATATTTTAAAAAATATATCTACAGTATGTCAAGAAATATCTTCTTGTTTTGTTTTTTGTTTTTTGCTTTTTGTGTTTTCTATAGCTTTTGTGATTTTCTCCAATTTCTCTTTTTAACTTTTATTTTTATTTTGCGTGTTTTTTAGAGTTTTCATAGTTTTTGTGATTTCTCCACTTTTTTTTTTGTTCAACTTTCTAATTTATTTTTTGTTTTTTGTTTTTTTATTTTTTCAATTTCTTTTTGGTTCCATAGTTTTTGTGATATTTTCCACCTTTTTTCCTTCAAGGTTTCCAATTTTTTTTTTGGTTTTTTTTTTTTTTTTTTTCAATTTCCTTTTTTTATTTTTTTTTAAATTGCTATATATTTACATGGAAAATGAGTGCTCTCATCTCCACCCCACTATGACTGTAGAATGTCTCTCGGCATAATTAAATTAGCAGTATATTGGACATCCAGATATATGATAAACAAATAAGATGCAATCAACTCTAAACAAAATAATCTTTAATACATATACAAGAAAGATTTTACCAAGATGTCAATTTGAATTACCTATTAACATGAAGCTCATATGCAATCCCTAGGTGAGATTTCCCCAAGTCTAAATTAGGGGTTTTCATCCACTAATCTAGTGATAGAAATCAAGGGGTTTTCATCCTCCAATCTTCTACACAAAGGGTTTTCATCCTCAAGTTAATTGAATCGGAGTCCAATGCTTCAACAAGGAGTAGGAATCAAAAAATAGAATGGTTGATCAATATGCCTTCTCCTTGCTTGGCCTCTTTTATATAGAGTTCCCCCCCAAAAGACATAACTCTTCAAATTTTCTTCATGACCCTTAATTGATATTTAAGAGGAATTATTTAAAATAAATTTTAATTATAAGAGACCTCATTTTATATTTTAACTTTACTTGAGACCCTCTTTATTATAATTTCATTTTATAATATCACTTAAGAGGCCTCTTTTGTGACATTATGACCCTCTTAATTTATTATTATAATCCCATTTCCCTAGTGCAAAATTCCCAAGGCCCATGAGAAATGCATGATGGGTGTTTGGGTTTGTTTAGTGGGGAAAAGAGGAAGATAGGATCTTGGTTTATTTCAAGGGTTTATGATAAATCCTCCTTTCACCACAACATTCAAGGACATTCAACTGAGTAGAGAACTCTACTACAGATCTCCTGTCACTTGGAATAGAGGGGAAGATTGGATTTGTGTGAATTTGTTGTTCAATTAAGCCCGATTATGCTCAAAACCTTAATTTCGTAAAATCGTAAGCAAACGGATAAATTATGGAAAATGATTACACACAGAGATATCAAATGATAGTCAAATACATACTAGATTTCAAAGTTCAGTGTGCGGAAAAGTCAGGGACTAATGAGCGGGCACCCTAGTCCAGTGTACCTATTTTCAGGATCTTTGAAGAATGTCTATAACACAACTCTATTGTCACAGAGATTTCACCACATTGGAATCCATAGGACTAATGAGTGGGTTCCCTAGTCCAAGCCCTAATTTTCTTCTTTGTTATGCACTTTTGACAGTCTATAATGCTTCCTTGCAACTCCACTTCTTCCACTTCTAAAACCTGTAACTTGCAATCACAGAAAAGTGGGTTGGGGGTTGGGGGTTGTGGTGTTTAGAGGCTTGTCTTGTCAAGCCCCAAAGAGACATTCAAGTCTTCCAAACACCGTTGTCAGATAAAGAGTGTGTATCCCTGCGGGATAGAGGCAAAAACCAATTGATAAATGATTGAAAACACAAATGAATATCACCTCGATGGTGTAGCTCACATGAACATGAAAATCCTTTACATCATGAGAAGATGACTTGCCAAATATGCATAACAAACACAATAACAAAACAATACTACTCTGCAACAATGAATAGTTTGAAATCTCTCAAATCATAAGTATGCCAAAAGCTCATAATCATCTTTCTAGTTTACAAATGAATGCCTAAACATGCTTATATATGCAACTAAACAACTTCACACCAAGAATTTCATAAATCAAACTTGAGGTGTTGGCATAAGACCTAATAACGGTCACATAACCGACACATGAAAATAGATCTTGACCTAAAATAGGACAGGACTAGGGTGCGGACGCCCAAGTCCTCTCCCCTATTTCAAGCAGGATTTATCATAAGTACATCCCGTAGGTCCCATTTTCCATAAAACTTAGGGGTTTCTTCACCGGAAGTCATCATTAACATGCAAGATGATCTAAATGCATTCTAAAGGATCTAGGAGCTAAACCTTAAGAGGGAAAAGCCCCCAAGGGGACATTTTTTGACATAACATTTAGTCCCCACTTTAATGTATGTATAAATGCAAGGTCAATACATGCATTAAAGTACGGTCAACAAACACAGCAAACACGCCAAGCATTGTGAAGACATGCCAAACACATTGAAGACAATAATAGGCATGCAAAACATGGAGAAGACAATAACAGGCACATAAAACATGGAGAAGATAGTAACAATCATGCAAGACACAGAGAAGACAGCATTGAAGACATGCAAAACATAATGAATATAGTGAATGCAATGATTATTTCTTTTTTTCTTTTTTTTTCATTTTCTCATATATATGAATGCAAGTACAAGAAAAGTAAACACACAACCCATAATGCAGGAGGGATTCATTGCCACCAATCTTTAGACTGCATATGGGGCAATAGACACGCAATACAAATCTCAAAGCATAGGAGGGACTCATCACCACCAGTCTTTAGACTGCACTTGAGAACAAACATGCCATACAAATCCCAAAGCATAGGAGGGACTGATTGCCACCAGTCTTTAGACTATGCTTGGGAACAAACACGCCATACACACACATGGAAGACACAGAGAAAACATGACCAATAAGTGATGGAAGAAACCTATTTCTAGGTTTGCAGCCATCTCAAGCACACACTGATGATTGGGCTTCGCCACAACAATCGCCGAAGACACGCTTAAGGGTTAGGATAGTCTCAGATCTGCTCCTCGCCTGCTCAGAGGACTTTTTGAAAATGATAGGATTGTGCAATCTCCTCGAGAAATACACCATCCTCGCCTTCTGCAGAAGGGCTTAAAATAAAGGGATATGCTTGATATCCCGCCTCTGTAGAGGGATTAATGATTGCAATATATAAATAAAGATGTGCACTTGCGCGGAGATGCAACATCTCACCTCCACAGAGGGCTTATAAACACACTTCAAATTAGTATCAAAATCATCAGACAACTTACCTTATATGCCCCCACCTTAAGGTGGTTGATATCATGTACCGGTATCAAGCACATTAAGGTAGAGAGAAAATACATAAGGGAACAAGAGCTCTCACAAAGCCCATGCCCTCAGAGGTGACATGTACTTTACAATCATCAAATGTTCCCACAAACACATTCCTACAAGAGAAGAGGTTAGAAATCTTTCCATAAGATAATAACCACATCACATGATCAAAAGCAATAACCACATCAAGAAGCCAAGACTACACTATGGATTCAAAAACTGAGTATAATCGTGGGGCTGTACTGTAAGATCTCAAAATCGAATGTAAACAAGGTGAGATTCAAAGATAAACAAAGTGCACGGAGCAGTTGTATTGTTATAGTTTGTTAGTGCGATAAGGTAACATCAAAATATCACACGGAGTGATTCTATTAGCCAAGCATCAGATAATATAAATCAACCCCATTGTCATGTATGGACTAGGTCCATTTTTTGATTTCTCTCTAAAGGGACACTTGGTCCGTATTAATATTATTTGTTTTTGTCATCCGCCAGCTAGATAGAACTACTAGAGGAAGGTAAACAATAAATCAAGAAAGAAGAATAAGTGCCTTAGGGACAATCACGTAGGAGATTGCCTCTAAGTCACCAATTGCAATGCTATGTCCTTAAGACATAACACACAACAATGAAAAAAGAGGAGAAGCAATGTAGAAGAATGATGATACAAATAGAAGAAGGTCACAACAGAGGCGGTCTACTGGTATCCTTGACCTTACAAGAGAATCAAGGGTCATCCTTGGAGGCCTAAACAACACATAACACATCATGGGGGAAACACAACATGAGAGGGGAGGTCACATAAATGAGCAAATAATGCCACAACATAGGTGACCACCAAGGTTAGAAATACTTACCTGAAAGTAAAACCGGTCTAGAATTTTGAACTTGCGAGCTTCTTAGAAAGATGCTCCATCAAGTTTTGTGTAAAGTTTGAGTGGTTCACCTTAGATTGTTCTATGGATTTTTCAAATACAATAACCAATAAAGGTATCTTCACAGAAGTGTTTATAAAGGTTCCCTTATGTGTCTTAATCATCATGTCTGAAGGGTCATAGAATTCTTGTATCAAACCATGTGAATAAAGGAATTTTTTTGTTGCCACATTACTCATGCAATTAGGATCAATAATGGTACCATCCACAGGATTTCCCATTATTTTCATAGTGATATAAAGAGGTCCTTCAGTGTCTCCAATTGTTCTATCATGAGGTGTAAACATAATTTTGGGTTTAGGGACCTTTCTTTTCATGTAAGGCCTAGGAGGGAACCTAGTGTTATTGTTGCAATTAGAAGCCATGTGTATATGTTTTCAAATCAATGTATAATCATATTTCAAAAGATTTATAAAATTTATGCAAGAAACAAGTGCAAAACTGTATGTGAAAATGACCTAAAATGCTTGATTTTTCAACTTTTTTCAATGCAAATGAGTGGAAGAAGAGGCATTGTTGTAAGGAAATTGATTAGGGGTAGAAAATAATATGTCTAATTTCAGTCCAATAAACCAACAATATCCTTCACAACACGCCTTTAGTGCAAATCTAGAATGATGACAAGTCAAAACCTAGTGAAAATACACCTAAAATATGCAATTTTTCACCAATTTTCACTGTAACTGCCTAATAGAAAGGGTGTTGTAAAGAATTTGAGGAGGGGCAACAGATTATAACCCTAATATTAGTCAATTAGTGTAGCAAAATGCTTCACAACATGCCTATGATGCAATTCTAGAGAGATGATAAGCCAAATCTAGTGAAAAATGCAAGTTTTTCAAACCCTAATTGTGAAATTAAGACATGAAATTATGCAAAATGATATGTAAATGAGTTATAATCAGATTTATGATGTAAAACACTCATCTTAGATCTAAAAAATGTCACATCTCAAACTTTGATGCATTTTGAACTTACTATATTTGGAGCTATTTATGGATAATTATGTGTGGATTAATTAAATGTTATTTTATTTTGATCTAGATTAAATAGATATTATTTTATTTTGAAAGATGAAATAAGTGAATATTATTTTATATTGAAATGATATAGTTAATATTACTTTATTTTAAAATGATGAAATACAATGCTTTGGCTATTTGGACACTAACCTATTAATGGAAAATTTGAGTTTCATGAGTTGCAGGTTGTCGAAGACAAGGGTGTGGTTAAGGTAGAGGGGGTTAGCTACCTGGTAGGGTTATGATGGAGTGGTCTCTCTCTCACACACCAACACTTAGATGCATATAGTTCCATTAGAATTGCATTAATTAATCATATTATATTGCTTCTTATTTGATATGTTATAGTTGTTTATTTAATTTATTGTTAGTTAATATTAAATCCTCATAGTGAAAATAAAAGTAGTTTTAAATTATCTTTTGATTTTATTTGAAGTTAGAATTATTATTATCTTTTATTTAGAAATAATTGTGTTGTAAAAATTTATTTAATAAAATTAAATTAGATATTAAATGTGAGTTTTCGAAAATAGAAAAATATGTTTTATTTGATAAATATGAGATAAATCTTTGAAAAAGAAAGCAAGATTTAGAAAACAAAACAAAGAGATATAAACAAATAGAAAATAGAAAAAGACTTAAATTTAGGAAATAAAACACAAAATCAAAGCAAAATAAAAATAGAAAAAGAAGATAATAAAAGAGAATAAACTCTCATTCCCTCAACACACAAGAATCATTCACAACTTTCATTATGAAAAACAAAATAGAGATGGAGGAACTGGAGATTTAGCAAAGGAAAAGAAGAATGGTGAAAAGGAAAGGAGAGCAGGAAAAGATTCAACTGTTGAAGAGAGTTTAAACAGGTTTTTATTCAAATCCACGATATCATTCTTTTGATCTGTGTATCTCTGTTTCTGTGATATGAGAAATTTATTATTATTATTATTATTATAAATATCCTACTACTGTTATGGCATTCGTGTAACCGGTGACAATATGTATTTATGAGAATTGTTGCCCATAAACTCTGTGTGGCTTCTGTGTATATGAGTAAACTTAATAATGTATGATTAATTTCTTTTATATATTTATTACTGGATTTTGATATTTAGAAGTTATTATAATACCCTGTTATGTTTTTATTTTTATTTTTAAAACTATGTAAAAATACTAGAATAAATATGATGATCGAATTACCAATGTATGCGTAAATGTTGTTGTATATATATATATATATATATATATATATATATATATATATATATATATATAGTACTACATTGGTATTAACAGTTCATACTAAAATATTTAATATTTATACTACCGTAGAAATTTTTCATCGAACGATATATATAAAGTGGCAATTGTTGTTTTTCATATATAAAGAAAAATTTATAAAAAGAAATATGTTGGAACGACACTCAGGCCGTAGAAAACTTGGGGAGGAGGCGTGGGAGGCTTCGCCCCCCCAACAAGCCTTACGGCCTGTGGGAGGGCATCACCCCCCACTGTTGCAACCCATATGGGGTCGTTGGACCCTTTAGGGTTCGTTACCTTTGTGCATTCATAAACTTTGAATCTTTTCTATTAACAATACGTCAACCTTTATGCAAGCCAACGCATGTTTAAGTTTTTTTAAAGTTTTTAAAAATTTAGATCTTATTTTAAATTTCTTGAAGTCTGAGATATGTTGTATATTATATATAGATATATTTATATATCATTTGTAGTACGGCGCCTGTAGCTGTTAGCTACATAGGTATACTTTATCAAAATTATATATATATATATATATATACCTATTTTCTATTTGGCTGCAATAACACTTTTTTATACTTCTTTTTATCTAACATTGTTGTAATCAACTTTTTGTCTAAATAAAAATTATGAAATATCTATTTACATAAGTCAGTTTAAATTTGATATCACTAGAGACTACATCGAAACCACTTAGACGAAAATAATTAGCAATGGAGGAAAAACTAATAGATGGAATTATCTCAAACAAGTACATTGTTGCAAAACTGGATAAACAACTTATTTTCTTATAGATTATTTCATATCATTGGATTTGTAAACTTAGATCGACATGCAAACCAGATTAACAAACTATGAAGTAAAATTTTTTTTTTGAAAGAACTCATTATTAGTAAATGTTGGAAACTTAAACAAATTTATTCCTTGAACTATGAGATGTTTGTTTTTTTTTTTTTATTATGTGTAATTACTTCTAGGACAGGATGCCAAATGTGGGCTCCCAGAGATGGTAATTTACTTTTTCTAAATTACCATTTTGTTTATTATTGCTTGGCCAAGCTACTATACTATTGAAATAGATGGATTAGAAAAGCCTAGATCTTATGTTATATATGTCTCTGCCACATCCTGTATGGAAGAATTATGCCATTCTAGTTTAGGAATGCATATAGGCATCAGGCAAGCATCAAGAGAGTCCCTCCTGCCTTTATCGTTCCAAGTTGCTAGGCTCCTCGTGCAGGGTCGGTGCTTTCTTCGAGTTAGGAAGAAACCCAGGGAAGTCCAGTACTTCATGGTTGGGTGGAAAAGGTGCCTTAACCACACTCTTGCCCTCAACTTGCATAAGACCATTGGGGTCATCGCAGTTGAGGACAGAGATTCTTATGCTATATGATTCATGATGTATAGATTTCATTGTATTATTCTTTGTATGGCTTGCATAGCCAATCTATAAATTGTATAAATATTTCCATTGATGTAATTGATGTAATGATGCAATCTCTTGTACTTGTAACATTGAAGCAGATGTAATGTAACATCCTATTTGGTGTATGCATATGAAAATGTAACACTCTTTTAGTGTATGAAATTGTACTCCTTTATTTGGAAACTTGCTATTTTTTGTAACTATGGATATTTGATTATTGTAAATGATTCACTTTCCTTATTTGGAATGAGCCTTGCTTTTTGGGATACTATTTTTAGTATGTGAGATTTTAGCACTTTACAAAATATGATTTAAAACCCTACAATGCTCAATGCAAGTGCATTTTTTATGAAAAATCAATGAAAAACTACTAGTTTTTTGTTGAAATTTTCTATGTGAAAATGCAAATTTTTGAAATATGAATGCAAAAACACACTAAAATGAAACACTACATACAAAATCAGATTTGAATGAGTGTCTAAGATGAGTAGAAAAATCTAAAACAAGATTTTACCTACAAACCCTAGCTAATGCAAAACTAGGTTTCTATGAAAAATGCACAATTTCAAGCAATTTTTAACAATTTAAGCATGTAAATGCAATGTAAATGAATGATGAATGATGATTTTCTGTAATTTAAATCAGATCTAATAGAAATTATAAGAAATTAAATGCAAATTAATTTAAATTATTTGAAAATGCAAGCTAAAAATGCCATTTTTAAAAATTTTTTCTAATTTTTCACAATTTTTCAAATGCAGTAATATGAAAATGAAATGAATGCAAGTTTGAAGTACAACACTCAGCAAGGTGCAAAAATCATTAAAAACATGGGTTCACCAAAATGTTTAGTGGGGAAAAGAGGAAGATGGGATCTTGGTTTATTTCAAGGGTTTATGTTAAATCCTCCTTTCACCACAACATTTAAGGAAATTGAACCGAGTAGAGAAATCTACTATAGATCTCCTGTCACTTGGAATAGATGGGAAGATTGGAATTGTGTGAATTTGTTGTTCAATTAAGCATGATTATGCTCAAAACCCTAATTTTGTAAAATCATAAACAAACGGACAAATTACAGAAAATGATCGCACACAGAGATATCAAATGACAGTCAAATACATACCAAATTTTGAAGTTCGGTATGCAAAAAAGTTGGGGACTAATGATTGGGTGCCCTAGTCCAGTGTACTTGTTTTTGTCGGGATCTCTGAAGAATGTCTGTAACACAACTTTGTTGTCACAGAGATTTCAACACATCAAAATCTGGAGGACTAATGAGCGGGTGCCCTAGTCCAACCCTAATTTTCTTCTTTGCTCTGTACTTCTGATAGTCTGTAATGCCTCCATGCAACTCCACTTCTTTCATTCCAAAACTTGTAACCTGTAATCATAGAAAGTGGGTTGGGGGTTGTGGTGTTTAGAGGCTTGCCTTGATCAAGCCCCGAAGAGACATTCAAGTCTTCCAAACACTATTTTTAGATAAAGAGTGTGTATCCATGCTGAATAGAGGCAAAAACCAATTGATAAATGATTGAAAACACAAATGAATATCACCTCGATGGTGTAGCTCACATGAACATGAAGATCCTTCACATCATGAGAAGATGAAGCCAAATCTGCATAACAAGACAATACTACTCTACAATAATGAATACTTTGAAAGCTCTCAAATCATAAGTATGCCAAAAGCTCATAATCATCTTTCTAGTTTAGAAATGAATGCCTAAAAATGCTTATATATGCAACTAAACAACTTCCCGCCAAGAATTTTAGAATTCAAACTTGAGGTGTCGGCATAGGACCTAATAACGATCACATAACCGACACATGAAAATAGGTCCTGACCCAAAATAGGGCAGGACTAGGGTGTGGGTGCCCAATTCATCCCCCTATTTCAGGAAGGATTTATCATAAGTACATCCCCTAGGTCCCATTTGCCATAAAACTTAGGGGTTTCTTCACCGGAAGTCATCGTTAACATGCAAGATGATCTAAATGCATTCTAAAGGACCCAGGAGCTAAACCTTAAGAGGGAAAAGCCCCCAAGGGGACATTTTCCAACATAACAGGGTTTTAACTTGGCTTAATTTTGAAGAGGGAACATTACAACTTCTGGCCCTAGCAAGACAATAGTTAAAGTGGACAAAAATGACACTATACTCGAACTCTGTCACTGTAAATCCTAGTGCTTGATGAGCTATTCAATGTGGAATGAAAAAGCATGAACACCCTTCTATTGGTTGAAATATATGTTTGACCATAGAATCCCAATTGACATATGTTTGTTATTCATTATTCAATTATTGATATATGCAAGAAATTAAGGATATGATGAAGGTGTGTAAACTAACATCATACATAATTTAAGTATCATTGTTACAACCAATTGAAATCACTATATTTGCTATTTTTTGAGGTTGAAACTTTGTTGATCAAAGAGACCTTACAATAATAGTATACTCTAACATTGAACTATACCTTTCAATGCTTTTATTTTCTATATGTTTTATGTTTTAACCACAAACTAGCTCAAGCAAACATATGAAGAGTATTTGCTACCTAATCATGGAATTAATGATTTTGGAGTGCTCTTTTAATACGTCTACCACTTGAAGACCACATGATTTGACCAAAGGTGCACTTTTCAATGGCATTTTACACTTAACAAAACATCAAGTTAGCTTGGGTGTGCTTCAACAAGGTATTTTCTACTTAAATAAGGGTTAAATGGTATTATGCATGCTCCTTAGGGATTACTGACACTTGAATTTTGGCCTATACGATATAAGCATGCTTCTCTTTGGTTTCAACTACCTAAAACTTTGATAAAAATATGTCTAGCCACACTCCAACACGGTCTTGGAAATTGAATACTTGTCTAAACTTGTGATACACATGCCTTATGGCATTATTTGCTACTTAAACCTAGTTGTCCTCTTGCATTTGTGTCTAAGACCCTTTCAGCCACTTAAGACTTGGCATCTTACAAATAGGTTCACCCTTTCAAGGTATTTGTGGTTAGGAAATGTCCCTCAACCTTACAATTACAAAAAGTGTTATAAAAATAGAAAAAACTCAATTTCTAGGCTATAGAGTTGGTTTTTGGCCAAAATAAAATTTCAGGTGGTTTGCACCACTACTGCTGGTGCTTGGTGTGTAGATATCTTCAAGCTCTTCAATTTTAAAAAATGGACCCAATCAACCTCCTGGATCAAAAGTTATGGCCACCAAAGGTTGGGCCTCCCGTATTAGAAAATATAAAAAATGTGGTGGACATAGAAAAGAACTATAAGGGGAGTTACACGTGTTGGTGCATGTTATGACACATCATGAGGCATCTTTGATTGGAGATAATGAAACCCTAAGGATTTGAGCACCACTTTTGGGTGGTTTTATCTCATGGTTTTGTAATTATTGTTTGATGGTTTTATGTATTGTATCTCCTATATATTAGGTGCTTGAGATGGAGGTTATGTGTGAGAGTCTTATAGATGTTTAGTTGGCTTTGGATCTTTGGTTGGTGATACTCCTGTGAAAGCTTTTTTTGCAAGTATATTGTAATCTTGTTGAGATTTCTAAATAACCGATGAAGGATACTCCCCTTACCAACCCAAACACACAACAATAACATAGAATAAACAATGAATGCAAGAAAGAAACACATGCTTTATGTTATCTCAATGTAATGACATTACAATATTCAGAAAATTTTTAAGCTACAAGTTCCACATGGGCTTTCTAATTACAAACATCTACAAGCCAGAGCCACCATCTAAACTACTACCCTTTCTGTAACCCCCATTTGCCTCCTTTATCTGGAATGCGTAACCACCCCAAAATATTCTAGAAATTGTAACTCCTGCCAAGAAGATATTTTTAGTTTTTTAAAATTTTGGTAGTACAACTTTGTGAGATCATAAATTTAGATCCGATGGATTTTCAATCATAATATATCATTGGAAAGCTCTCGAAAAGGTGCATGTACATTTTGATTTTCAACCAATTTTCGGGCCCATCCAAAGCCTCTAAGTGCCTCAAATTTGACTTTCAATATTTTATCAAGATTTTGAAAAATGAAAATATTAACATCCCACAAATGACAAATGATATTGAAGTGATTTCTTCACCATTCTGGAGGTCTATGTAAGATTTCTTGTCCATATGTGCACAAATGCCAACTTACTAAAAATAGTAACTCTGCCAATTTTAGCCCTTATTGAAAAAGAAACAATATTTTTGGGTGATGCAAGATTGCTCTTACACCCTAGATGCTCTTGCATCAATAATATATTGGGCTATTTTGGAGTGTGGGGTTTTTCTGCTTAAAGGGTTTTCCCCATGTAAATCATTGTGTTATGGTATGATTGTTATTTATGTTTATTTCTATATATTTTTTGCAACTAATATAAAGATTTGAAAAGTTTTGCATAACCCTCCTCTCAAGATTAGTGTAGGAAGTTGTTTTGCTACTTTAGCTTCCTTACAAGTGATATTAGAGTTTGATGACCTTTGGTTTCAATTGTGGGTTGTTGGGTTTTCTAAACTAATCAGGTTTTGAGTGGGAGCTTGTGCAAAAGATACTTTATGATCTTGTTATAGAAATTTTTAGATGGAAAGCACATCAAGGAGAATAGATGTAGAGAAATTATCTGGTAATAATTTTGAGATGTGGAAGCTAAAGATGTGATATAGGAGCATCCAGGTCCATGAGCAATCCTCATCAACCAAAAAAGTTTTCTTTGCTTTCTTGCTTGTTTGTTTTCCTTCTTGTTTTGCTATAGGGGTTGGTGATCAAATTTCTAGAGAATTTCCTATGAATTCTTGACCAAGTGTTGACTTGATCTTGAAGAAGATCCAAATAGGTGTTTCCATTTCAAGTTTGGAGAAAATCTGATTAAAATTGGGGAAGTTATGTCAATGCGAGCTTTTAGCTTGCATCTACATTTATAGGCCTTCAGCGCCCATCCGGATGCCCTCATAAATCCCACTTTGCAGAAATTTCACTCCCATCTGAATTTGCGGGCCTCTAGCTCCCTACTAGATATATTTGATTGCCTTCACTTTCCCCACTTTATCCTTTGGAACATAAAACCCCTGCATGCACATTAGAGGTAGAATTTTCCTAGTCGAGTGGACATATCCAGTTGGACCTTAAACTCTCATTTATCTAGTTGAACCCAACACCCCCATCGACCAGTAGTTTGTGGAATTTCCCATCTACACTAGATTTGTCTTGATGAACCCGATATCCACGCATATCTCATTGACCCTGTTTCTTCTGCATCCTGATGACCCAAAAACACTCGCAATGTCCAAATGGCCTACAAATCGCCGCAAAGTGCCCAGTATATGCAAAAATCAAATTTTAACCACTTGTACAGTTGATCCAAGAGCCAATGGATGTTTGACATGTGTCCCATTCACGTGATGAGTATGGTGGCCACCTCAAATGCCTATAAATAGGGAAATTTCATGCTTCAAGAAGAGACTTCTTAATAGTGAGTTTTTTTGGCTTCTGCTTGAAGATTGTTCTGGGTTTTCATAGGAAAAGCTAGGGTTAGCTTGATCTAACTTTTGGAATGATTGTAAGGCTTAGGCCAAGGTATGTATGAAGACCATTATACTCCTGCTGTAAAATTTTCTATTGCATGTGATTAAAGAGATTATTGTTTCATTGTTGTGTGTTGCTCATTTTGTTGTCTAGTTCAGTAGCTTGGCAAAACCCCTAGACCTTGATCTGCATCAAGTGGTATTAGAGCCTAGGTTTGGAATTCCTTGAGGCTGTGGGATTGTTGCGCAAGGGACCCTAAGGAGATTGTTGTAGGCAGAGTGAAGAGAAAGACCTACAACTATATAGGGTTTGTAGACATGGCACACAGAGAAAGATGAAGAAGAGGAGTTGCTCCAAGAGCTGGAGATGCAGCATTGGTAGAGATGCTAAGAGGCATCACAGCTAGGCTAGATGTAATGGAAAAAACACAACGCAGAGGAGTACCTATAGAGGATGTGAGTGATAATGAGTAAGAAGTCAGTGAAGAAGAAACATAAGAAGGAGAAGACAGATATGAAAGGAGGTTTCTGAGTGCAATGACAAAGATTGCCAGTAAACCCCATGTAGAGTTACCCAGTTACAGTGGAAGTTTGAAACTAGATGAGTTGATAGATTGGATTTCAAAGATGGAAAAGTATTTTGAGTTGGAATTTATTGAAGACCCTAAGAGAGTAAAACTTGCAGCTGCAAAGATGAACGGACATGCATCTATGTGGTGGGATCATGTGCAAGTTGAGAGACAAAGAAAAGAAAAGGAAAAGATTAAAACCTGGAAGAGGATGTTAACTAAGTTGAAGGCAAAAATTTTGCCTGCAGACCATCAGATTACCATGTTTAAGATGTTGCAGAACCTCAAGCAGAGGGAGAAAAGTGTGCAAGACTATACCAAGAGTTTTACATATTGAACATCAGGGCTGGTCACATTGAATATGATGCTAAGAATATCTCTAGGTATGTAAATGGTTTGCATTATTCTATCCAAGATGAAATTAGCACAGTCAGAATTACCAGCATAGAAGAAGCCTATCAATTTGCATTGAAGGCAGAAGAAAAAATCTCTAGAATGCAGAATAGCTCTAGGGGAAGAGGTAAATCCTCCAAAGGAAGAGGGCAGTCAAATCCTGGATGTGGTTCTTAGGGTAAGCAAGGAGAAACAAGTTCTTCTCATATCAATACCCAAGGAGGTAGAGGACAAGGTGATTATTCCTGAGGTAGAGGAAATTTTGGAAGAAGAAGAGGATTTAGTGGAACATGTTTCCAGTGTGGACAGGTTGGACATAGGGTATTTGAATGTCCTCAAGTACAACAGAGTAGTGGAAAAGGAAAAGAGACTAGAGTCCATATAGCACAAGCTAAGGAGGAGAGTGTGGCAAGTGCAGTCTCACCAAAATTTGGAGAACCTGAGGATGGAGAATCCTTGATGTTGAGGAAAGTTCTTCTAAAACCAGAAAAGGTACAAGAGGAACCTAAACAATGAAGAAATTTGTTTAGAACCAGATGTAAGTCTGGAGGAAAATGCTACAAAGTCATTATGTACAGCAGCAGCATTGACAACTTAGTGTCAGAAGAGATGGTGTAGAAGCTAAAACTAAAGAGGTTGAAACACCCAACTCCCTACAAGGTTTCCTGGCTGCAAAAGGGACATCAATTATTGGTAAGTGAACAATGCCTTGTTAAATTCAACATTGGGAATTACAAAGATGAGATAATGTGTGATGTTATGCTAATGGATGCATACCACATTCTGTTCGGCAGACCTTGGCAATATTATAGGCAAACCATTCATGATGGTAAGAGTAATTGTATTAAAATCAAGAAGGATGGGGTTGAGTATGTGTTGAATCCTTTGAAGGATAAGGATGAGAAAGTTGAGAAAACCAATAGGGTTTGTCTAGTGACTGGAAAATAGTTCCTAAGGGAAATTAGAAAGGAAAAGGTACATGTTATGCCTTCCTACCTCAAGTTGCAAAAATTTTGACAGTAGAGAAAGGCATAGAAGTTCCCACAAAAGTCCAAGAAATTCTAATGAATTCAATGACATTCTAATGAAGGACTTACCTGATGGATTACCTCCAACTAGAAGCATAAGTCACTACATGGACTTGATACTTTGTGTGCAAGCCTACCAAATAAGGCACCATATAGAGTGACACCTATGGAAAATAAAGAGGTGAATAGGCAAGTGCAAGGGCTATTGGATAAGGGGCTGATTAGAAAGAGCCTTAGTCCATGTGTTGTACCTATTGTACTGGCACCTAAGAAGGATGGGAAATGGTGAATGTGCATTGATTCAAGGGCTATAAATAAGATAACCATTAAGTATAGGTTTCCATTGCCTCATATGGATGACTTGATGGAATGTTTGAGTGGAGAAAAGTACTTCAACAAGATTGATTTGAAGAGTGGATACCACCAAATTAGAATTAGATAGGAGAATGAATGGAAGACAACATTCAAGACTAAGGATGGATTGTATGAGTGGATAGTGATGCCATTGGGGTTAATAAATGCACCCAGTACCTTTATGAGAATGATGAATGAGGTAATGAAGCCTTTCCTTGGCAAATTTGTTATCATTTATTTGGATGACATTTTGATTTTTAGTAAAACAAAAGAGGAACACCTACTGCACCTTAAGACAGTTTTGCAGAGGTTAAAAGAAGAAAAGTTATTGATAAACATGCATAAATGCAGTTTTATGCAGAGGGAACTAGTATATCTAGGTTTTGTAGTGTCTAAAGAAGGGTTGAAGATGGATCCTGAAAAGGTTAAGGCAATAGTGGATTGGCCTTCACCCAAAAATATGTTTGAAGCTAGAAGTTTCATGGCTTGGCGAGCTTCTATAGGAAGTTCATTAGAAATTTTAGTGGAATATGTGCACCAATCACTGAGACAATGAAGGGTGTTAGGAAAGAGTTCCAGTGGAATGTTGCAGCAGAAAAGAGCTTTCAAGTTGTTGAAGAAGAAGCTAATAGAAAAGCCAATGTTGGCATTGCCATACTTTGACAAAGTTTTCCAAGTAGATTGTGATGCTAGTGGTAGTGCAATTGGGGGAGTGTTAAGTCAAGAAGGTAGACCCATTGCCTACTTCATTGAGAAACTAAATGAAGCAAAGAGGAAATACTCAATTTATGACCAAGAATTCTATGCTATAGTGCAGGTCTTAATGAAGTGGAGGCATTACTTGTTGTCAAATTAATTTGTATTGTACACAGACCATCATGCCTTCCAGTACATCAATAGTCAAGGTAAGTTAGGCTAGAGGCATATGAAATGGGTGGAGTTCTTGCAAAGTTATTCTTTTGTCTCAAAACATAGGAGTGGTAAGTCAAACAGGGCAGTAGATGCACTTAGCAGAAGGTGTTTATTAATGAATGAGTTAAGGGTCAAAGTTATTGGCTTTGATGCAATGAAGGATTTGTATCTTGATGATCCTGATTTTAAGAAAGCATGGACAATTAGTAGAAGTCTGGTGGAGGGAGATAGGATGCCATGGTTGGAATATTTCATCCAAGATGGCTTGTTGTTCAAAGGATAAAAATGTGTATACCTAGAGGTTCAATGAGAGAGAATCTAATAAGAGAAAAGCATAGTGGAGGCTTGAGTGGATATTTTGGAATAGATAAGACATTGGAAAAATTGAGTGAAGGTTATATTTGGCCTGGAATGAGCATGGATGTGAAGAAATCGGTACAAGGTTGTAGAATTTGTCAACTTGCTAAAGGAGCACGACAAAACACATGACTATATCAGTCATTGCCTATACTAGAGAGACTGTGGGAGCATCTAAGTATGGATTTTGTTTTGGGACTACCTTGAACACAGAGGTAATGATTCCATTTTTGTTGTAGTGGATAGATTTTCAAAGATGGTTCATTTCATACCATACCACAAAACTAGTGATGCATCCCACATAGCTACGTTGTTTTTCAAAGAGGTAGTCAGGCTACATGGACTACCTAAGACCATATTTTCTAACAGGGACACAAAGTTTGTTGGCCATTTTTGGCATACATTATGGAAGAAGATGGGCACTAAATTAGGATTCAATTTATCCTATCATCCCCAGATTGATGGACAAACCAAGGTTGTGAAAAGAAGTTTGGGAAAATTAGTAAGATGTTTGGTGGGAGACAAACCACATCAATGGGATCTTACCCTGGCGCAAGCAGAATTTGCTTACAATAATTCAGTGAACAGAAGTGTATGAAAGAGTCCATTCCAAATAGTTTATAGGTATAGCCCAAGAGGTGTTGATGAGCTAAGAGATAGTGCAGATCTAAGTAGGAAGAGTGTTGTAATGGAAGATTTTGTAGAATGCATTCATGAGGTTCACAAGGAGGTGAAGGAAAAGTTGGAGAAAAGTGCCAAAAAATACAAGGAATATGTTGATGGGCACAGGAGGGAACAAGACTTCCAGGTAGGAGACTTAGTTTTGGCACATTTAAGGAATGAAAGGTTTCCACAGGGAACATACAATAAGTTGAAATTCAAGAAGATAGGCCTGTACAAGGTGTTGAGGAAGTTCTTGTTGAACACCCATAATACTGAGAGGGGGGGTGAATCAGTATTCTCTTAAACCATTCACTTATTAGATCATTAATCCATTTGCCCATTCAACATCATTAAAGAAAATTAAACATAGAATGAACAATCACAAAACATAACACATAGACACTAGGATCTTTACGTGGAAAAAGCTAAAATGGGAAAAACCAAGGTGAGTGTTAGCTCACAATATATTATGTAGTAACAATACCAAATTATAATAGGCTCACTGCCTTAGGGCTCACTGCTCTTAAGGACTCACTGTCCAAAGAAGGATGTTCACTGCCATAAGAAAAGAAAAAGAAGGATGGCTCACTACCAAAATGAACTACTAAATTGCATCTACAAATGCATGGATACAGTTCCAATGAAACTCAAAAAATTGATTCAAAACTCTTCATCCTACTCTCCTCTATCACACTACTCTGCTTTTATAAGATCTCTCTTCTTCTGCACTTGTAGCCCTTACATAATCACGAGACTTCGCATGTCGTACACACACACATTCATATTCACACTCACTTCCTCATTTTTGCAACTCACATGACAAACATCGGATTGGATCTCATATAAATATCTGCAACACTTGCAAACTTCACATTAAGTCAGCCTACAAAGATGAGGCGTGTAGTTATGCCTTATGTAGCTTGTCAGCCTAATCCTTTCACCAAAATACTTTACAGGCTCAATTAACACTTGCAACACACTCTCATACGTCACCTCCAATCATAGAACTACTTAAATAAAAGTTCCAATCAAGATCTTACCGTACACTGATCAAAGTAGTAGGTTGGCCATAAGTTCTGTTTATCATTGGTTTAGTCCATCTGTTAGATTGCACCTTTCAATGCGGACCACAAGACTCGCTCAAATTCATATCCAAGACTCTTCAGACATCTTAGAACATAACTCTAGATATGCAGAACATAATATCAACTTGTGGCAAAAAGCAGACCATTAGGACACATGCCCTGTCACAATCAAACATTATCAAACCTTATAGTGATACTCAGTAGCTCATAACTATCTTTCTGGAGGACTTCAAACTCTGGAACTTTGAATTTAGAGACTTCATATATGTCTTTACAACACCTCAAAACCACATAACGAAATAATCAATACAGGAGAAATGCAGACCAACACAATTGTGTGTTTTGCTTTGGTTACTACTGTTCTCTGCAATGCCAAACTTGTGCAACTTGAAGGTACATTTCTAGAGATGATCAAGAGCTGAAACTTTGGATTTAAGATCATCTGAGGACTATAGACATCTTACCAAAACCACAAGACTAGATCTTCAACAATGGACTAACGTTGATCAAAATATTGTCTCTCTGTCGCCATCCCTGTACACTGCCAATACTTAGCCAAAATGCTTAAGTTTGTTTTGCCGAACCAAAATCTTTGTTCCAACCATGTTCCTTTTCTTGT
Source organism: Cunninghamia lanceolata (assembly GCA_027924645.1). Lineage (NCBI taxonomy): Eukaryota > Viridiplantae > Streptophyta > Pinopsida > Cupressales > Cupressaceae > Cunninghamia > Cunninghamia lanceolata. The sequence continues at coordinate 3,669,548 of BSBN01000659.1, read as the reverse complement.
TTCCATCAATGTCAACACTATCAAACATCATGCTCAACCAAGTTGCCAACAGTTCTCATCCAATGCCTATGAGATTGAGCTACTAGTAGGGATAGACATATATCCTATTTTTAATGTTGCTGATCTATACAAGTTCCATGAAGGAGAGACAAGTTTACAAGGGGGTACACACTCATGTTCACCTAATGAACAAGGATGGTTAGATCAGTTACCTGAAAAGAAGATGGAAGAAGTAGATAAAGTGATTAGCTCCTGAGTGGCTAAGAAGACCAGAGGAAAGGACTACATGGAATACCTGGTCCGATGGAAGAACAGAGCTGTAGATGAAGCTTCTTGGCTGAGTGCTACAGAGCTAGTCAAGTATGGAACTCTAGTTCTAGACTTGCCAAAATGTTCATGAGTTTCCAACTCATCAAACATTTCAGTTATCCAGCATTTCTAATGCAAGAGCATCCAGGTCCACGAGCAACCCTCATTAACTAAAAAAGATTTCTTTGCTTTTTTGCTTGTTTGTTTTCCTTCTTGTTTTGCTACAGGATTTTACGATCAAATTTATAGAGAATTTCCTCTGAATTCTTTACCCAGTGTTGACTTGATCTTGAAGAAGATCCAAATGGGTGTTTGTATTTCAAGTTTGGAGAAAAACTGATTAAAATTGGGGAAGTTATGTCAATGCGGGCTTTTAGCTTGCATCTGCATTTGTGAGCCTTTGAAACCCATCTAGATGCCCTCATAAATCTCGCTTTACAGAAATTTCACTCTCATCTAGATTTTCAGGCCTCCATCTCCCTACCAAATATATTTGGCTTCCTTCACTTTCCCCGCTTTATCCTTTGGAGCATAAAACCCCTGCATGCATGTTAGAGGTGAAATTTTCCTAGTCGAGTGGACATATCTAGTTTGACCTTAAACTCCTACTTATCCAGTTGAGCCCAACACCCTTGCCAACTGGTAGTTTGTGAAATTTCCCATCTGCACTAGATTTGTCTTGATGAACCTGATATCCCCACATATCCCATTGACCCTATTTCTTCTGTATCTTGATGACCCAAAAACACCCATAATGTCTGGATGACCTGCAGATCCCCACAAAGCACCCAAAATATGCCAAAATCAAATTTTAACCACTTGTACAGATGATCCAAGAGCTAATGGATGATTGACATGTGACCCATTCATGTGATGAGTATGGTGGCCATCTCAAATGCCTATAATTAGGGAAATTTCACACTTCAAGAAGAGACTTCTTGATTGTGAGTTTTTTTTGGCTTATGCTGGAAGATTGTTCTAGGTTTTCACATGAAATATAGAATTAGCTTGATCTAACTTTTGGAATGATTGTAAGTCTTAGGCAAAGGCATGTATGAAGACCATTGTAGTCCTACAGTAAAGTTTTCTATTGGATGTGAATAAAGAGATTATTGTTTCATTGTTGTGTGTTGCTCATTTTGCTGCATGGTTCAGTAGCTTGGCAAAGCCCCTAAACCTTGATCTGCATCAAGATGGAAGATTTGTTAATTGATCGAGATTTGTGGGAGGCTATTGATGGCATGTTTCAAGGCCTATAGATGCTACTGTGGCTACTCAATATAATGTTATGGACCGTAAAGCCAAAGGCCTAATCAGATTATGCCTGACAAACTCTATTTTAATTAATGTCCATGATGAGTCCTCTATGAATAAACTATGGAAGAAACTTGGTGAGATATCAAATCAAATCTTTAGTGAACAAGGTTTTCTTGAGGAAGAAGTATTCCTTGAGAAAAGAAGAGGATGGATGAATTGCAAATGACCTAGAAGCATTCAATATGTTGGTGGCTCAATTGACATCAGTTAGTGTAAAAACAGATGAGGAGAGATGTTAGATACTACTTTGTTCTTTACTTGATTTGTCAGATTCTCTTGTTATGGATACAAGGAGTACTTATGTTGTCTTGAAAGTTGAAGATGTTGTGGGTTCTTTGCTTTTTGAAGAGATGAGGAGGAAGGTATCCACCAATGCCAAAGGGGTCATGAATGTTCATGGAAGACCTAAGGAAAAAGGAAAGAAAAGTGAGAAGTGTGACAAATCCAAGTCCAAGGGGAGATCCACATCTCCTGGAAAGTCCAAAGTTTTTTGCTGGAATTGCAATAAGCCTAGACACTTCCACAAGGAGTGCAAGAAGAAAAGAAGAAATTTGATTCTAATTTTGAGTCTGAGAAGGAAGATGGTGATGCATTCATTGCAACTTTGGTCACTCGTGTAGGTAATGATGCATGGTTAATTGACTCAGGAGCATCTTTCCATATGATCCTTAATAGAGATTGGTTTTCCGAATATAAAGAATTTGATAGAGGTAAGGTGTACTTGGGTGATAATTCTCATTTAAATATTGTTGGCCATGCTAAAGTTAAACTTGGATTTCCTAATGGTAGAGTAAAAAAGATTAATAGTGTGTTGCATATCCCTGGGTTAGCACAAAATTTATTATTTGTGAGCAAACTCGTAGATGCATCTATGTGCGAGTAGTCTTTTCTGATTCAAGATGCGGCAAGATGGTTGGAGGTGCTATGGTGATTGTTAGAGGTGTTAGATTTGGTACATTGTATAAGATTGATGCACATACACTATTGAATGCAATAGTACTTCTGTGAAAAGCAAGTTTGTGACTACTTCATTGGAAAAGGTGAGGGTTTCAACTTCAATGGATGGTTGTGGCTTCTAGGTATCTAAGGGTGCTCTTTCTTCTGAATCAAAGTTACCTATGTAGAAGAATATGTTATGGCACTAGAGACTTAGCCACATTGGATAAAAAGGTCTAAGGACCTTGAAAAATAAAAATCTTGTTGAAGGGTTGACTTATTGTAACCTTGATTTTTATTTTTGTAAGCATTGTATTTATGTTAAACAAAACCACGTTCAGTTTTACTCGAGTTTTCATAAATCTTGTGGTTTATTGGATCATATTCATTTTAATGTATTTGGTCCTGTAGATGTTTCTTCTATTAGAAAATCTACATATTATGTTTCATTTATTGATGATTATAGCAGAAGGACATTGGTATACTTTATAAAGAGTAAATCTAAAGTTTTCAACTGATTTAAAGAATTTAAAGCAACGGTTGAGTTGTAGACTAGAAAGCAAATAAAATGTTTGAGGACTGACAATGGTGGTGAATTTTGCTCTAATGATTTTGTCAAATTCTGTAAAGATTGTGGCATTCAAAGACAAAAGACAACTATGTGTACTAGGGGAAAATTAAGTTTAATATAAAAATAGAAAACTAACTAAAACCTAACTGCAATGAAGTGCAATCTAGCTTAGAAAACCAATCAAACAAATAGAAATAAACTAAGAATCTAAGCTAGTATTGTCTAATCTTCATTGTTCTCCTCCATCTTGCATTATTGTTCTCAAATTTGCAAGTTTATGCAAAGATCTTGAGAAGCTCATGTATGTGGTTTGCAAGATTTTGGAGAGTTGTGAGAGAGGAAGAAAAATAAGCTTAGAAGAAGATGAAAATGAAGCTGGATAAGTTGTTTTATAGAGGAGCCTATTTGAACGGAGGGCCAGGATTGAGTGTTGACTTTGGATGCAAATGGAGGGCTAAGATGAGTTAGGGTTTTCTCACCACTAGAGGACAAAAGACAATTCTAAATTAGAAGAAATGATGAGATGGAATGTGATTTTCAAATTAAATAAATTGGACTCATTTATTTAATTTATTGAAAGGATGCATGTGAAAGGGGATTTTGGCAATTAGGTGATGGGATATTTAAACAAATGTTTGATTTGTTTAAATTAATGAAAGGGGACATTAGGAAAATGAATGATTAAATAATTAATTAATTAAAATTAATTATTTAACCATATAGAAAATTTAGGGAAAATAGTAGAATATGACAGAGATTAGGGTTTTGCACCTTGAGGACACTTTTAGGTGTCTACATTTTGCCCCTCTTTGAGATGATGAGATTTATGTCGAGTAACATCATTTCAAAGAAGCTAAGGAAATGGATAGAGGAAAATGATGATGATGGAAAGATAGGATAATGTTGCCCCGTCAAGAGGATAGGCGGGTTGGACAAACATGGGTAGGCTCTCGAAATGAAAGGGATTGGTTAAGGAAGAAGCATAAGGGGAATGGAGAGAAGAAATGAATGATACATTAAGTTGCAATGAAGGTGGAGGAATGAAGATGCGAGAGAGAGAGAGATGGTGGAGGAAAGAAGATTGGCCAGAAGAATGGGAATGGACATTGGTATACTTTATAAAGAGTAAATCTAAAGTTTTCAACTGATTTAAAGAATTTAAAGCAACGGTTGAGTTGTAGACTAGAAAGCAAATAAAATGTTTGAGGACTGACAATGGTGGTGAATTTTGCTCTAATGATTTTGTCAAATTCTGTAAAGATTGTGGCATTCAAAGACAAAAGACAACTATGTGTACTAGGGGAAAATTAAGTTTAATATAAAAATAGAAAACTAACTAAAACCTAACTGCAATGAAGTGCAATCTAGCTTAGAAAACCAATCAAACAAATAGAAATAAACTAAGAATCTAAGCTAGTATTGTCTAATCTTCATTGTTCTCCTCCATCTTGCATTATTGTTCTCAAATTTGCAAGTTTATGCAAAGATCTTGAGAAGCTCATGTATGTGGTTTGCAAGATTTTGGAGAGTTGTGAGAGAGGAAGAAAAATAAGCTTAGAAGAAGATGAAAATGAAGCTGGATAAGTTGTTTTATAGAGGAGCCTATTTGAACGGAGGGCCAGGATTGAGTGTTGACTTTGGATGCAAATGGAGGGCTAAGATGAGTTAGGGTTTTCTCACCACTAGAGGACAAAAGACAATTCTAAATTAGAAGAAATGATGAGATGGAATGTGATTTTCAAATTAAATAAATTGGACTCATTTATTTAATTTATTGAAAGGATGCATGTGAAAGGGGATTTTGGCAATTAGGTGATGGGATATTTAAACAAATGTTTGATTTGTTTAAATTAATGAAAGGGGACATTAGGAAAATGAATGATTAAATAATTAATTAATTAAAATTAATTATTTAACCATATAGAAAATTTAGGGAAAATAGTAGAATATGACAGAGATTAGGGTTTTGCACCTTGAGGACACTTTTAGGTGTCTACATTTTGCCCCTCTTTGAGATGATGAGATTTATGTCGAGTAACATCATTTCAAAGAAGCTAAGGAAATGGATAGAGGAAAATGATGATGATGGAAAGATAGGATAATGTTGCCCCGTCAAGAGGATAGGCGGGTTGGACAAACATGGGTAGGCTCTCGAAATGAAAGGGATTGGTTAAGGAAGAAGCATAAGGGGAATGGAGAGAAGAAATGAATGATACATTAAGTTGCAATGAAGGTGGAGGAATGAAGATGCGAGAGAGAGAGAGATGGTGGAGGAAAGAAGATTGGCCAGAAGAATGGGAATGAGATCTTGCTTTGATAGATTTTTTGAGCTTCTCACTTGCAATTTTTTCTGCTTATCATCATAGAACTTATTATGTCAAGGGATGACAATCACAATGGCGTGACACAGGCCAAAGTGCGGAAATGTGATCCCTTGCGAAATAGCCACATAACAGACAAGGAGTGTCTGACTTAGACTAGTAACTATGTTACCTTGTCGGAACATGTGATGAGATAACTGTGGGGTATGCAAGTCCATAAGCAATGAAGCGGTTATTATTTCCTATCTATAGGATGTCTTTGATTCACACCCAATGGAATCCCGATCACATGCAAGGCACCAAGTTGCCCCAGTCATTTTGCCAAGACAAACCGCAAACAACAATCAAAGAAAAAGGTCTCGCTCTATCCTTGCTTCTCTTCATCACTTAGGGACTGCCTTGAGAAGCATAAGAATGAGACTACAAAACAATCCAATAAAAGATAAGAAAAACTAGACCAACAGAGTCAACAACCATTAGATTGTTTGCCAAGTGATATGTGTGTTGTTTGATTATGATGATTCGATGAAGGAGGCCTGGTTTTAGGATAGGAAGTATGTCGTATAAGACGCTTGGTCTGGTTTTGACAATGCAACGTCATGTATAAGGCAAGTGATTGATTAATTGACACTAGTGTTGTTGGCCATGTGAGCAACACTAGGGTTTGATTGATGATTGATTTTAGAAATGACGCATGTTGTATAAGGCGCAGAGTCCTAGTTTCGACAATGCCCCATTTCGTGTAAGATATGTGATAATTAACAAGGATAGTTGATAATGACATATGATTATCACGAGGCGATTGATTGGTTTGACTGATTGGATAGCTTGTCGGGATTGTTGTTCGTGTGAGAAATTGATTGTTTGTCTGATCAAAGTGTCCATCTCACTAGGGATGATTTATTATGATGGTTGACTCAACAGGCCCTAAGGGACTGACCTGATGCCTCGGGGGCGCATCAAAGATGGCCTTGCCTATGTGACAACTCAGAGGCGCCATAGTTTGACAAGGGTGGATTGTGGATGATTTGTGAATTGATTTGACCAATATGATGAAGTCAAGGGAAAAGCTTTTTGAGCTTTTGGAATATTTTGATTTTTTTGGAGTTTGATATGTTTCAATTTTTTTGGATTTTTGACATGTTTCAATTTTTTTGGGTTTTTGAATGTTGTGATTTTTTTTAGGTTTTTGGAAATGTTTTGTTTTTTTTTTTTGGATTTTTGGAGAATTTTGGAATTTCAATGGATGACAATTTAGATAACCTTTGTCCTAGATACCAATGACAAGGGGGAAACCAAGTCTAGGTGCAAGGATGAAGGATGTGATTGGATGAATGGAAGAACCAAGTCGAGGTGCAAGGGAATGAATGGGATTGGGTGAATGGATAAAAGGGGTGGGATGGATAGATACACAGATAGGTTATAGTGGATGGAAAGGATGTGCACGTAAGAGAGCAAGGATGTGATCTCCAAGGACTATGTCGCATAGGAATAACATGCCCCATTATAGGTAGTATGCTTAGGATTTGACATGGAAAAGCTTATGAAAATAGGATGATTAGATGGATTGGAAGGGATGAGGTATATCAAGGGATATCCAAAGCATGTTTTAATGTTTTTCCCCCATTTCTTTATCAATATCAAAGGGAAGAAGGGAGGATGAATGAACGTGATGGGATAGGTAATGGTATCGAAATGGTATGATAGGATATGATAGGAAGGAAATGATAGTGCAGATGAGACAATGCGCCCCCAAGTATAAGTGACATAGAAGATCAACCTACACATGACGCGTGTTTTCTAGGTTTTCATCATGGTACCTATCCATGGTGCCACCAAGGGTGGTTTTCTTCGTTGGACGAAGGGATTTCTCTTTACTCTTTTTTTTTTACTCTTTTGACTTTTTTGACTTTTTTGAATGGGATAGGTGGATATGGACGAGAGGGACTCAAGTGTCTAGTTCCATGAAAGATGATAGTCCCACTAGAGATGGATTTCGTTGCTTGGACCATGTCAAGTCATTATGCTCAAGATGTTTGTAGGAGTTGCGTGAAAGTGAGATGGAGTAGGTAGATAGTGGATTATGGAGTAGATTATGGAAAGGAAAGATAGTGGATTATGATGTGGATTATGGAAGGTTCATGTAAGGATGGATGAATAACTTATCCAAAAGCATGGACCATAGGGATAGGATGGGGGGAATATGTAGGATAATAGTTGAATGATGGGATGACGGAGGTCTATGGGAATGTTGCCGAATGGAATGGAACCATGACCAACGGATGCACACACCATGGTAAACATTGAAGCTTGTGATTGGAAGGTGGTGTAGGAAGCAATGGCGATGTTTGCTTAGTGGATGGGTGATGTAGGAGTTTAGGTACCCACATAGACTTAGTATTTTTATGATTTTTGCCTGACTTGTGGGATGAAGTAATTTGAATTTTTGGAATGGAGTGGCATTTATGAATGGAAGAGGATGGTAGGGATTTTTGTGATGTGGATGCCTCATTCAACTTGTGTTTTTGTTTAAGGACACATACCATTTTGTTTTTGGACTTTTGTTTTGAGGGTATGGGCCTAGGTAGCTTTTTGAATGTATTTTGCTTTGACTTTTTGAATTGATGTCCTAAGGCATTAGGATTTGTAGGATTTAACTTTATGGAAGGAGGCATCCAAATGTTTATTTTTGAATCCCATGGGTTTGGTGGAATGAGTGGAAGATTAATTTTTAGACAATGTGTGCATTTATTGGTCATGATTGGGATATTTAGGGTATTTATGGATGATAGGGATGTTAGGTGTTAGAAGCAATGGTGGCAAAGTGGATGGAGGGATAGCAGGAGTTGGTAATACTAGAGGTAGATTGGATGGTGGAAGGTGTATGGTCACATGCTTTTAACACTTGTAGGATGATGGAGGTGGAATGGCAATGTATGTTTTGGGAATATGATAGGATTTGTGGTGGAAAGTGGTGGACTTAGTAGGTATGGAAGAATTACCAACATCTTGATATTGTTGTCCTTGGGGCATGTATCCATGACCATATGAACGTGGAGGGATTTTGACATGTATGGGCTCCAAAATACCTTGTTCATGAAGGCCTAAGCCTTTGCCATGATAATTCATGTTTTGGAGCATGCAGTAGACAATGGGACTAGGTGTAGTTTGGGCACTAGACTTGAGCAGATTATTTGATGGAGAAGGCGAAGTGATGGAGGACAAAGGTTGTTGTTGTCCTAAGGAAGAAAACTCATGGATGAGAGTGCATAGACCAAGGCAATATGATGATGGATTTGAAGTGGGATCGATGGTGGATGAAGAAGGATTATTAGGATTTTGAGTATCCTTATGCACATTAAGATCCAAGTTATTTGTTTGATCTTCCATGTTTGTTTGGGAGGCAATTGTCTCATCATGAGAAGTGGATGTTTGTGGATCATGGATGGGTGAGGTGGCAAGCTCTTGACCATGGAATGCATAAATTGAACTAAGGGGATCGTCATGGCCTTCTTGATCATAGGTAGGATCTAGATCATATATGGGAGCCTGATCATGAATAGGATTAGGTGTGTTATGAATGGGATCATTGGAAGGGCTTTGATCTTGATTGGGATTAGAGACTAATGTTTCCTCATGCTTATATCTCTTGACTTTGAGTGGAAATGGAAGTGGAAGAGTCTAGGAGAGGCTTGATGTGTTCTCGATGGTCGATGACATAAGGGTGCAATGGGTCTTGACTTGGACATGTAGGCTCAATAGGTTGTGGATCACATGATGGAGTTGGAGGAATAAGCATGGCATTTGAAGGTTCTTTGATAGGCTCATGAATGGGTGTATGACATGGGGAGGGTTTATCCCTATCTAGTAGCCAATGGATGACATCCTTTGCAAGGGCATGTGCGGAAGGACAATATAGTGGATGGGCAATGAGGGTAGATGATGTGGACTTGTGATTAGCATTAGGTTGAGTGGAAAGTTCCCATGGTGGAGGGATAAGAGGGATGGATGGTGTTGGCTTAGGGTTTGGATTTTGATTGGATGAAAAGTCAAAGGGATTGAATGGATTGGTTGATATGGTCAACCCCTTAGGCTTGCTTTTGTAATGTTTGATTCTAGGACGTGGGGTTGATGTAGGGTTAGAGTGTGGTGGTAGAATGTACTTATAGGATGGATGAGGTAGACTTATGTTCCCCTTGTCAAAGGTAGAATGAGAATTTCAAGGTTCTTTGTCCTGTTGCCAAGGTGGACTTGGATAATGTTGTGGATAGGCTTGGGGTGCTAGAACCTTGTTTTCTAGGATTCTCATGGAATGACATATGTCTTCATATCATTGCATTCCATCTTGTGGGATTAGGACCATGTTGTCTAGTGCTTGACTAAGATTAGGGTGATGATAAGGTGGAATGACTAGGAATGCGATAGGGTATGAGATTGATTTGATAATTAGATGGGTGATTAGGGATGATTAAGTTATGGTTAGGGTTGTGATTAGGATGACTTGGAAATGATTAGGATATGATTAGGGGTGAGGTGATTGGGATGATGTGGAATGACAAGGATGAATTGATTGATCGATGTGATTAGAAATGGTGATTAGGATGTGAAGGTTGAATGATGAATATATGAATAGGATGTGATTATGATGATGTTGAATGACAAGAATAATGATTAGGATGATAAATGATCAGGATATGATTAGAATGATGTTGATCAGATGACAAGGATGAATGTGTTGGTGAGAATGGTGTGTTGATGTGTTCTCTATAGGGATGACTAGGAGGATCTACTCCCTTTCTTTTCTTTTTGCAACTATGTCTTTACCATATGAGACTTGTGAATTTTGAGATGCTATGTCGATGAAAATGCAAGGTGATGAGGCCCAGGCTATGATAGAGGCTAATGATATTAGTCTTCGAAAAGTCTAGCTCCAAGAGGGTACTCTCATCTACTAATGACCTTGTCAAAGTATAAATTGGATTTATCGAGACCTTGAGGTGTGTGAAAAATAATTGATTAAAGTGAACCCATGAGTTTTAGAATTCACTTGGAAGGATGGACTTAAACTAGCCTTGGAGTATTAAGCCCAAGTTGTGATTGATTTGAAAAAGATGTCAAGGTCTCTTGGTCTAGATTTGTACGTGTGATACATTCAAGCTTTGATAGTTCCTCCCTATGTTTCAACCTTAGGAAGACTAATGTTTAGGTTCCTCTATAGATGTCAAGGGCTAAATTCTACTGAAATGTTTGTGATGATCTGTAGTGGGTGAAATCTGACACAGTTGCAGTCAGATTTGATAAGGGGAGTAGATGCTCAAAGGTTTCCCTACGGTTGTAGTGTATTGTGATTGGGAATGATTAGGATGAAATTGATTGGATTGGAATGAATGGTTAGGGTATGATTAGGAGGTGATCGATTGGATTAGAATGAAGATGATGATGTGTAGTGATGAGATGAGATGACTTTGGATTGATTAGGATGAAGTTGATTGGATTATGAATGAAGATGATTATGGTTTTGACTAGGATGATTAAGATGATGGTGATTAGATGAAAGAGGTGATTAGGGTTTGACAAGGATGACTTGGATATGATTAGGAGAATAATTAGGATGATGTGTAATGATTAGGATTGATGATTAGGATGTATTAGGATGAGGTGTAATGATTAGGAATGATAAATGGGATATGATTAGGATGAGGTTGAATGATGTGAAATGATTTGGATGACTTGGATAATGATTAGATTATGAAGTGGCTAAGAAGGGTGATTAGGGATGATTAGGGTATGGTTAGGGTTGTGATTAGATGAAAGAGGTGATTAGGGTTTTATAAGGATGACTTGGATATGATTAGGAATGATGATTAGGATGGATTAGGATGTGGTGGGTTGGATTAGGATGAAAATGGATTAAGATATGTGGAATGATAAGGATGAATGGTTAGTGTTAGGGTTAGGGCAGATCAAAGCAATAAACACTAACAATTATATGCATATTAAATAACCCAAATATAACAATGAGGAATAACACAAAAAGAGATCAACATAGAAATTTAACGTGGTTCACCCAATATGGGCTACATCCACAAAAACTCAGCCATCCAATGATTTTATTATCCATTGCAAAATAGATTACAATCTTGCGAATACATCACTGTACCATACATCCTAGCCGCTTATAACAAGCTTTTTGGAAATTTTTAGAATTAGGGTTTTGCAATGTCATTTTTCTTTTGTCGGTTAACAAAAATTAACAATTGACTCCGATCATGCAAAAAAGAGGGAAAAAAATTTCTCGGGGGCTGCTCCCCCAAACCCCTGCTTCTCGGGGGCTGCTCCCCCAAACCCCTACTTCTCGGGGGCTACCGCCCCCGAACCTCGGCGAGGATACATAACTTGTGTACAGTACTTGCATGATCAGTCACCACATACCAACAATCTCCCACTTGGAGACTAATCAGGCTCCACACCAAACAATCTCCCACTTGGAGACTGATCCTGGACGACACCGTTGTGCTTGCAGCTCCCACTAGATTACATGCCTGGCTAGTTTCTTAAGTCCACCATTTTCAGTCATGAAGACCAACAGAAATTGATGAGGAAATCAGTTTCTCCCGTGTAACTACCTTTGTGAACATATTTGCAGGATTTTCACTTGTGTGAATTTTCTCTAGCTTCAACTGCCCATCCTCCAAAATTGACCGGATGAAGTGGTATTTGAGCTGTATATGCTTAGTTTTTGAATGTAGATCTGAGTTGTTAGCAAGATGAATGGGACTCTGGCTATCAGTGTACAAGGGGCTATCTTCTTGTTGTTGCCCCAATTCCTCCAGAAAATGTTGTAACCAAATCATCTCCTTGCTAGCTTCTGTAGCAGCAACATACTCGGCTTCAGTGATTGAAAGTGCAACAACCTTTTGCAGCATGGAAATCCAACTAACTGCAATACCTCCTACAGTAAAAACATACCCTGTAGTACTCCTCCTACTATCAATATCACCAGCCAGATCAGAGTCAACATATCCTTTTAGAGCAGAATTTGTTCCTCCAAAACATAGTTTCTTTGAAGTAGTACCTCTCAAATATCGAAGAACTCATTTTATAGCATTCCAATGTTCCATTCCTGGATTGCTCATATACCTGCTCACAACTCCCACTGCATGTGCAATATCTGGTCTTGTGCATACCATTGCATACATCAAGCTGCCAACTGTTGATGCATATGGTATCTTAGACATTTTGTCTTCCTCCTCTTGTGTCTTTAGACACATCTCCTTAGTCAACTTAAAATGACTAGGCAAAGGTGTAATAACTGCTTTTGCATTCTGCATGTTAAGCCTTTTCAACACCTTCTCTTCATAGTCACTTTGGGACAAAAATAATTTTCTGTTTGTCCTATCCCGTGTGATCCTCATATCAAGGATTTGTTTTGTTGCACCCAAATCCTTCATAGAAAATGAATTTGCTAATTTATGCTTAAGCTCATTAATATGTTGCATGTTAGATCCAACAACAAGCATGTCATCAACATAAAGCAACATGATAATATAGCTGCCATTACCCAATTTCTTGAAATAAACACAATAATCATAATGACATCTTGTGTAACCTTGTTCAGCCATAAAACTATCAAATTTCAAATACCATTGCCGAGGTGCTTACTTCAGGCCATACAAACTCTTCTTTAACCTGCACACAAAATCCTCCTTACCCTTGACCTCATATCCCTATGGTTGCTGCATGTATATTTCCTCTTCTAGATCCCCATGCAGAAAAGTTGTTTCACATCTAGCTGTTCAAAATGTAAGTCTTCCGTAGCCACAAGACTTAGAATTGTTCTAATAGAAGTCATCTTTACAACCGGAGAAAATATTTCATCAAAATTATACCTTTTTTCTGTGCAAAACCTTTTACCACAAGTCTGGCCTTATATCTTTTCTTACATCCATCTTCTTCCTTCAACCTATAAACCCATTTATTTGGCAATGCTCTTTTACCTGCAAGCAATTGAACTAAGTCCCAAGTCTGATTCTACAGCAAGGAATCCATTTCCTCTTTCATGCCTAGCTCCCACTATTTTTTGGTATCTACCTGCATTGCTTCTTCATAACCTTCAGGTTCACCAGAATCAGTTAATAATATAGAGTATAATGATGGAGAAAATCTTTCAGGAGGTCTAGTTATCCTTGTAGAACGTCTAACACTTGCAGGAGTTTGTGGGATAACTTTCTGTTGCTGAGCATTAGGTACCACTGGCATTTTATTTTCTGGAATCTCATCCAGCACCACATATTCCTGTTTGGCCTGTTCATGCTTCTTTTCTTGCAGCTAATCCTTATACATGACCTTCTCATTGAATATAACATCTCTGCTCCTAATGATTTTATAATTTTCATAATCCCATAACCGATAACCAAATTCATCTACTCCATATCCAATGATGGTACATTTTTTACACTTAGTCTCAAGCTTGGTTCTATTTTCAATATCAACATAGACAAAAGCTTCACAACCAAAGGTTTTCAGAAATGAATAGTTTACCTTTTTGCCCATCCATGCCTCCTCTAGAATGCCACCATCCAAAGGATTTGAAGGTCCCCTATTTATTAAATAAATAGCAGTATGTACAACATTTGCCCAAAAGTGTAAGGGTAGTCCAGCATGCAATCTCATGCTCCTTGCACGCTCCATAATGGTCCTATTCATCCTCTCAGACACACCATTTTCTTGTGGGGTTCCAAGAACTATTTTCTACCTACGGATTCCATTATATGAACAGTAATTCTCAAATTCTTTGTTGCAATACTCGCCTCCATTATCAAATCTGAGACACTTCAACTTTTTTCCTGGCTCATTCTCAACCAAAGCTTTCCACTTTTTAAAAGTTTCAAATACTTCTGATTTTTGTTTTAGGAAATACACCCATGTTTTCCTAGTTGCATCATCAATAAAAGTAACATAATAGTAAGAGACTCCAAGAGAAGATACCTAAGCTAGTCCCCATACATCTGAATGCACAAGCTCTAATTTCTCACTCTTCTTCTCTTTCCCAACTTTGAGAAATTAGACTCTTTTCTGTTTTCCATAAACACAATTTTTGCAGAACTCCAAGTCAATCTTCTTCAGACTTGGTAGCAACTTTCTAGAGTGAAGAATCTTCATCCCTTTCTCACTCATGTGCCCAAGTCTATGGTGCCACAATTTTGTTTCTGTCCCTACAACAAGTGTTATAACTATCTCAGTAGCAACTGTTTCTGTAGCATCTAAGGTAGAATAAGTATTACCAATACACAAATACAATGTGCCTACCTTTTCACCTTTAGCTACTACTAATGCACCTTTAGTGACCTTCCAGATTTTGTCTAAAAAGGTAACTATATAGCCTTCACTACCCAGTTGTCCTGCAGAGATTAAATTCCTTCTCAAATTTGGAACATGTCTTACCTCCTGTAGCAACCATTCATTTCCATTCTGTAACTTGATTTTTATTTTTCCTTTTCCAACAATCTGACAGGTTCATCATCACCCAGATATACATGTCCAAAATCACCTTGAACATAATCTACAAAATATTTCCTATGGGGTGTGGCATGAAATGAAGCCCCTAAATCTATTACCCAGGAATCATTAGCATTATCTAAACACAAAATTAAAGCATCCTGTAATTTATTACTTGCAACATCAGCTTCCTTATTGTCATCATGTTGTCCATCTCCTTGTTTGCCCTTTCAAGACCAGCAATCCTTCTTCAAGTGTCCTGGCTTTCCACAGTGCCAGCAATCCATTCTTCCTCTGGATTTAGATCTGCCTTTCCTCGACTTTCCTTGTGACTTCCCATGATTTGTAGGGCTTTTTCCTCTTTCCTTTGTTCTTCCCCTATTCTCTACAGTCAAATCATTACCAGATGTTGAAGTCTCACCTGTGCTTTTCCGTCACATTTCCTTGCTAAGGATAACACCAACAACATCATCAAATTTCAAAGTATTTGAACCAGAGACAGAGTTACTTACAGCCATTACCAAGCTATTCTAGCTTTCTAGCAAAGAACATAAAACTAAGAGAGCCCTTACCTCTTCATCAAATTTCACTTTTACAGAAGTTAACTAACTGGTAATCATATTAAACTCATTTAAATGATTTGACACATATCCACCTTCAATCATTTTCAGATTAAACAAACACTTCATGAGAAATACCTTATTAGAGGCTGAGGGTTTTTCATACAATTTGGCCAAATCTTTCATCAGTTCACTTGTCTTCGCTTCTATTATATTGAATGCCATAGATGGTGCCAGGCACAACCGAATGGTTCCCAATGCCTTTCTGTCCAGAAGTTCCCAATCCTCATCAGTCATTGCTACCGGTTTCTTGGCTACTCCTTCCAATGGCCTCCATAAATCCTTCTAATAGAGATAATCCTCCATCTGCATCTTCCATAATTGATAGTTCTGCCCATTAAATTTATCTACCTTCAATTTACCCTCGTCTGCCATTGGTCCCACTTAACCATGAGACTTCCACTCAACCGTGAGACCTTCCTGCAGATGATAATCAAACACAACCCGCTCTGATACCAGTTGTTAGGGTTAGGGCAGATCAAAGCAATAAACACTAACAATTATATGCAGATTAAATAACCCAAATATAACAATGAGGAATAACACAAAAGAGATCAACACAGAAATTTAACGTGGTTCACCCAATATGGGCTACATCCACAGAAACTTAGCCATCCAATGATTTTATTATCCAGTGCAAAACATATTACAATCTTGCGAATACATCGTTGTACCATACATCCCAGCCACTTATAACAAGCTTTTTGGAAGCTTCTAGAATTAGGGTTTTGCAATGTCATTTTTCTTTTGTCGGTTAACAAAAATTAACAATCTACTCCGATCGTGCAAAAAAGAGGGAAAAAAATTTCTTGGGGGCTGCACCCCCGAACCTCCACTTCACTTGCATGATCAGTTGCCACATACCAATAGTTAGGTGTTGGTTTAACTTGGAATGGTGTAGGTTGGATTAGGAAGAGGATGACATGGAATGATGATAAGATAATTAGGATGTGATTAGGATAGGACAAGGATGATGTGGGATGACAATGAGGATATGGTTAGTGATAAGGAGGATGATGACTTGGAATGAATGTGTTGACTAGGGTGTTTGGGATGATGATTAAGCAAGCACACACATCAATCATAGAAGACACTTGATAGTCAGATTGGCTATTTTTTGGTGACTCTTGACATTTTGAAAACACTTGTAGACATGTACAATCCTAGGCTGGAAAAGATAACATTTGTTGGATTCCCACTGTGGATAAATTTGAACCACACTTATTCAGAGCAGATAGCTTAGAATTTTGGTGGCACTGGCTCCCCCTTACATGACATTCACTTCTCGGGCACACCAAACTTTGAATTCCCAAAGGCTCGAAGACCTCAAGGAATTTTCTATCTCTACTATGAACTGTGAGAACGTGGGACGACTTCAGAGGTCTGACCTCCTGTGCCAACAAATAGAAGGATTATGGCCACTAAACAAAGGTTCTTAATCAATGTTTCGAGATATAGTGGTGTCTATACATGTGGCAGTTCGCTCAATTAAGAGGCCTCCCAGCCCTCAGAGAGGGTTTCATGTATCACAAGGATACTGAGGGAGACATCTGTCGATATATAACAGTGGCACCAGGTGGTTGATGACTTTCATCATGATTATTTGTATAGCGAGCCGAAATGAAAGCATCGCTTGTGTCGTTCCCTCTCACAAATCGGGAGGCAGGCCCTCTAAAGGTTTAGACAAAAGTGATACAAACACATGTTTTTGATCTCCAAGGTTATACAAAGCTGCGAGGAGAGAGCATACACGTGTTTGACCACACTAGACAGTGTTCATTTAACCCTTAGAAAATAGATGTGTGGTGTGATAATGAAAGTGTTAAGAAGTGTTTTTGATTCCTAGGATCACATAACATGTGAGGGAAGAGCATACACAACTCAAAACACTAACAAATCACCAAGAAAAGCAAATACTGATTCTTTTTAAGCCCCAAGAATGTGTGAGAATAGCAAGATAATGTTCATTTTAGTGCACCAAAATCCAAATGTTCCTATGATAAGAAAGCACATGCATATGAAAATGAAAGGAACCCTGTATCAAAATGTGTTAGTAGTTTCAGTCAAGAGTCTTCTCCTAGTGAACGCCACAAGCTAAAAATCAGACATAAGTAGCATAAAATCTCCATGATAATGCTCAAAACATGAACATGAAGCAAGATACCCCCTTTTTGCAAGCCACTAAGTCAAAAAGGTCAAAAAAGAGAATTTGATAAAAATCTAAAAATATTGATTAGTTACAGTGAATTAAACAGTGGCATCATAAAATTTAGGAGATTTTAAGCAATTAAAAAAAAAAATGAAATCTAATTTAAAATGCTCAAGATATTCACATTTAAAGTTTAAGTGCAATATTGACTTTGACCAAAAAAATTGATACAATAGTATTGTTACCTGAAATTGACCTCACCACAATGAAGCTAGGTGAGTTAGCTCTGCAATGCCACTCGTTTCATGAAATTCTAATATGTTATGCAAAAGTTATGACCATTTGAAATAAAAAGGCCTATATTGGCATGCAAGAGGCCAAGAGGGTCAGTCTGGTTGTTTGTACTAACCGCTAGTGGTTAGCGAGATCTTGGTCACATTTGGCAGTTTTCTCTAATGATTAGCATTTGTGGTTAAGGACTTAGTCCAACCCCTAGTTGTCCATATGACCATGGGCGAGGCCCAAGAGAAAAAAAATTTAAAAAAAAAAAATTGAAATGAGGGGGGTGTAGAAGCCCTTCCCTCCCCTACCCGTGGTCACGAATGTGACTGGGCACTAACACCAAACAATACTATCGACCAACAAACAAAATGAAACCCGTGAATACAAACAAGCTGCCAGAAGTTTGATATGAGGCGCCGACTAGGGTTTTCGTAGCACGTTGAGGTTAAGTTTAGACCGGTGGGGGTGTGAAGAAGGAGTCAACGGGCGATGCCTTGGTGGCAACAAGGTCCTCTGTGGGTGGCTAAAGACTCCTTGATGGTGGCGAAAAGCTCCCCATGGTCGAAGGTGGAGAGTTGGCGCGGTCGCCACCAATGGTGGCGATAGGGGCAGGCCGACAGCAGGAGACAAACAGGCTCTAGAGTCTTCAGGCGATGGCTGGAGGGTTTTCAAATGGCAGAGTTAAGGTTTGTTAACTGGTGGCAACGTTAATCGAAGTGGCTATAGGGGAAGTCCACAAGAGAAAATGGTAGAGGGAGTAATTAGTTGCAATGACTAGGGTTTCCAAGTGGTGGGTGTTAGGTTTAAGGGGAGTGGTAACCGAATATCAAATGGTGGCAACCTTAATCCTGCGCTAGGTCGCTACCAATGGTAGCGACCACCGTTTACAGGACAGCCGTCACTAAGGCTGAGCATAAGGGATGAACAAGGTGGAAAAGATGAATAGGGCAACAGAGATGCCCAAGGCAGTAGTGGTGGTTACATAGGCATTGAATTAGGGTTTTATTAAACATTCAGCATGTCGTTTACCACACATAACCTACAAAAGAGCCTAACAACAGCGTTAAACCAAAAAATCTCTTTTTTGCTAAATCTGCAATTTTAAACAAACATAGATCGACAACATCAGAGCAATTTCAGAGTATTTCACAGACCATACGACAGATCCGTACTGTACGGATTGTCTAAGTAAAAAAAATTCAAATTTTTTCAAAACAATTTCTGGAGGAAAACTATATCGAGTTTTATGTCATTTTTCGCCTCTCGGGCCTCCTGGACTCAACGGCGAGGTCCGTTTGAGACCAGGAAGCCACCTGCGAGATTTAATTTTCAAAAACACCAAAAAATGTTAGATTTTACACACATTCATGTCAGGTTCACCATTTTGTGCTAGGGAAAAATCAAGTTTAATATAAAAAACAACAAACTAACTAAACCCTAACTACAATGAAGTGCAATCTAGCTTAGAAAACCAATCAAACAGAAATAAACTAAGAATCTAAGCTAGTATTGTCTAATCTTCATTGTTCTCCTCCATCTTGCATTATTATTCTCATATTTGCAAGTTTATGCAAAGATCTTAAGAAGCTCATGTATGTGATTTGCAAGATTTTGGAGAGTTGTGAGAGTAAGAAAAATAAGCTCAGAAGAAGATGAAAATGAAGCTGGATAAGTTGTTTTATAGAGGAGCTTGTTTGAACGGGGGGCTAGGATTGAGTGTTGACTTTGGATGCAAATGGAGGGCTAAGATGAGTTAGAGTTTTCTCACCACTAGAGGACAAAAGACAATTTTCAATTAGAAGAAATGATGAGATGGAATGTGATTTTCAAATTAAATAAATTGCGTTCATTTATTTAATTTATTGAAAGGATACATGTGAAAGGGGATTTTGGCAATTAGGTGATGGGATATTGAAACAAATATTTTATTTGTTTAAATTAATGAAAGGGGACATTAGGAAAATGAATGATTAAATAATTAATTAATAATATTAATTATTTAACCATAGAGGAAAATTAGGGAAAATAGTAGAATATGGCAGAGATTAGGGTGTTGCACCCTAAGGACACTTTTAAGTGTCTACACTATATATTCTTCACAATAGAATGGAGCTGCAGCAAAAATGAACATGACACTAATGGAGAAGGCTAGGAGTATGCTTAGTGGTGCTGCTATAGAACAAAGGTTTTGGGCTGAAGTTGTTGCCATTATTTGCTACCTAATTAACAAGTCTCCTACATCAATTCTTGTTGATAAAACACCCATGGAGGTGTGGTTGGGTCACAAGCCTTCGTTGAGACATCTTAGAGATTTTGGTTGTGAGGCATATGCACATGTACCAAAGGAGAAGAAAACAAATTTGGAAAACAAGGCCATGAAATGTATCTTCATCAGGTACAATTATGGTGTGAAAGGCTATAAGATTTGGGATCTTAGTGCACAGTGTTGTTATATGGAGCCTAATCAAACTTGGAGGTTAAATTTACCCCACTTTTATTGGTGCAGTTTCCCCCCAAATTGTTTAGCAAGGTCAAGGGGCAGCGCCCCTTGCGGGGTCCAAGGGGCAGCGTTCCTAGCACGCTCCTTGTCGCGATACAAGGTAGGGTCGAGGGGCAGTGCCCCCGAAACCTCCAACAATTTTTTATTATTTTATAAAGGCATCGGGAGTTATTTTTCTATTGGCCGACATAAAAAACCCTATTTTTGTAACTGACATAAGGCTTGATAAAAGCGGCTAAGGGTTAGGGTTTCTATTGATGCATTGTAGCATTTTGCAGTGGTATTGAGTTGTAAGGATTGCTGGCTGTAATCGGTTTGATTTATTGGATAATAATATTGGACTTTTTGTTTGGAGGATGTAGCCTGAGTTTGGGTGAACCACGTTAAAATTGTCTCTCGTTGTTATTATTTCTGTGTATTTTACATTCCTCTGTTTAATCTTTATTTGCATTTAATTGATATCTTCTACCGGCTAACCCTAACAAATGGTATTAGAGCGGGTTGTGTTTGATTATCGTCTACAGGAAGGTCTCACGGTTGAGTGGGAGTCTCACGGTTGAGTGGGAGCAATGGCGAACAAGGGTAAATTGAAGGTAGACAAATTCAATGGGAAGAACTATCAGTTATGGAAGATGCAGATGGAGGATTATCTCTCTCAAAAGGATTTATGGAGGCCATTGGAAGGCATAGCCAAGAAACTGCCAATAATGACTGATGAGGATTGGAATCTTTTCAATAGAAAGGCACTTGGAACCATTAGGTTGTGCCTGGCACCATCTGTAGTGTTCAATGTAACAGAAGCGACAACAACAAGTGAACTGATGAAAGCTTTGGCTAAATTGTATGAAAAACTCTCAGCCTCAAATAAGGTATTTCTCATGAAGCATTTGTTTAATCTGAAAATGATTGAAGGTGGATCTGTGATAGATCATTTAAATGAGTTTAATACGATTAGCAAATAGTTAACTTCTGTAAAAGTGAAATTTGATGAAGAGGTGAGGGCTCTCTTGATATTATGTTCTTTGCCAAAAAGCTGGAATATTTTGGTAATGGCTATAAGTAACTCTGTCTCTGGTTCAAATACTTTAAAATTTGATGATGTTGTTGGTGTCATCCTTAGTGAGGAAATGCGATGGAAAATCTTAGGAGGGTCCACATCAGATAGTGTTTTGAATGTAGAAAGTAGGGGCAGATCAAAGGAGAGAGGAAAAGGTTATGGAGGTCATGGGAAGTCACGAGGAAAATCAAAGGACAAGATGTCCCAATCCAGAGGGTAGAAGGATTGTTGGTCTGAAGAAAGATTGCTGGTCTCCGAAGAATAAATGAGACAAATAAGAAAGCAATAAGGAGGCAAATATGGTAAATAATAAATCTAAAGATGATGCTTTAATTCTTTCCCTAGATAATGCTAATGATTCATGGGTTTTAGATTCAGGGGCCTCATTTCATGCTACGCCCCATAGAAGTTATTTTCTTGATTATGTCCAAGGGGATTTTGGGCTGGTTTATTTGGGAGATAACGAACCTTGTTAGATTTTTGGAAAGGGAAGAATCAAGATTAAGTTTTAGAATGAGAATCATTAGCTACTACAAGAGGTAAGGCATGTTCCAAGGCTAAGTAGGAATTTAACTTCAGCAGGGTAGCTAGCTGATGAAGGTTGCATTGTTACATTTACTAATAAAAATTGGAAGGTTACAAGAGGTGCCTTAATAGTAGCAAAAGGTGTGAAAGTAGGCACCTTGTATCTTTGTACAAGTCATACTGTTCCTTCTACTTTAGTTGTTGCAGAGAAAAACTAAACAGATTCAAGAACAGTTGTTGCAGGTTCGCAGGAAGAGACTGAAACAGTTGCTGCAGGTTCTGAGACAACACTATGGCATAACAGACTTGGTTATATGAGTGAAAAAGGTATGAAAATACTTCATTCTAAGAAAGTTTTACCAAGTCTGAAATGTATTAATATGGATTTCTATAAAAGTTGTGTGTATGACAAACAAAAGAGAGTCAGTTTTCTCAAGGATGGGAAGCAAAAGAAAGATGAAAAGTTGGAGCTTGTGCATACAGATGTATGGGGATCAGCTCAGGTATCTTCTCTCGGTGGCTCTCGATATTATGTTACATTCATAGATGATACAACTAAGAAGGCTTGAATTTATTTCCTTAGGTAGAAATCTAATGTATTTGAAATATTTAAGAAATGGAGAAGCTTGGTTGAAAATGAGATAGGTAAAAGATTAAAATGTCTCAGATCTAATAATGGTGGTGAGTATTGCAGCAAAGAATTTGAGGATTATTGTTCCTTTAATGGAATTCATAGGCAAAAAATGGTTTCAGGGACTCCACAAGAGAATGGAGTGGTTGAATGCATGAATAGGACAATAATGGAGCATGCAAGGACTATGAGATTGCATGTTGGGCTTCTTTTAAACATGTGGATAGAGACTGTCAATACCGCTGTATATTTAATTAATAGAGGTCCTTCAGCTCCTTTGAACTATGGTATTCCAGAGGAAGCATGGACTGGTAAGAAGGTGAGTTATTCTTTTCTCAAAACCTTCAGATGTGAAGCATTTGCACATGTAGATTCTGAAAACAGAACCAAGCTGGATGCAAAATCAAAAAAATGTATCTTTGTTGGATATGCCATTGATGAATTTGGTTATAGGCTTTGGGATTTTGAAAATCAGAAAATTGTGAGAAGCAAGGATGTTGTATTCAATGAGAATGTGTTGTACAAAGATCAATTCCAGCAACATGAGAAGAAATAAAAGGATTATGTGGTGCTAAATGATACTCCAGATAGTGATGTTCCATGGTTCCTCATGCTCTGCAACAACAACAAGAAATACCACAATCTCCAGTGAATGTTAGATGGTCAACAAGGCTAAGTCAACCTCCTAAAAAGTTTTCTCCCTCTTTATATTCTATTTTGTTAACATATGCTAGTGAACTGGAAGGGTGTGATGAAGCTATGCAGGTGGATACAAAGGTTCAGTGGGAGATTGCAATGAAAGAAGAAATGGACTCCTTGCTGAAAAATTAAACTTGAGAATTATGTAAGTTGCCTGCAGGTAAAAAGGTTTTACCAAACAAATGGGTTTATAGGCCGGAAGAGGAAGATAGAGGTAAGAAAAGATTTAAAGCCAAGTTAGTTGTAAAAGGATTTGCACAGAAAAAAGGTATTGATTTTGATGAGATATTTTCTTCAGTTGTCAAGATGACTTCTATTCGTACTATTTTAAGTATTGTGGCTACTGAAGATTTGCATTTGGAACAGCTAGATGTGAAAACTTCCTTTCTCCATGGTGATTTGGAGGAGGAGATCTATATGGAACAACCACAGGGATTTGAGGTCAAAGGTAAGGAGAAACTGATGTGCAGATTGAAGAAGAGTTTGTATGGCTTGAAATAAGCACATCAGCAATGGTATTTGAAATTTGATAGTTTTATGGCTGAGCAAGGCTACAGCCGGTGTAATTTAGACCATTGTGTTTATTTTAAGAGGTTGGATAATAATAGATACATTATTTTATGTTTATATGTTGATGACATGCTTGTAGCAGGGTCTAACATGGATCACATAAGAGAGTTAAAACAACAGTTAGCACAATCATTTGCTATGAAGGATTTGGGGGCAGAAAAACAAATCGTTGGTATGAAAATTTGTAGAGATAGGAAGAATAGAAAATTGACTCTATCTTAGGATGATTATGTTGAAAAGGTGTTGCAGAGATTCCATATGGAGAATGCAAAAGCTGTCAGCACACCTTTGCCTAGTCATTTGAAATTAACTAAGGAGATGTGTCCTAAGACACAAAAGGAGGAAGACAAAATGTCCAAGGTACCATATGCTTCAGCTATAGGAAGTTTAATGTACGTCATGGCATGCACGAGACCGGATATTGCACATGTTGTAGGAGTCGTAAGTAGGTATATGAGTCATCCCAGATTAGAGCATTAGAATGCGGTAAAATAGAATCTCAGATATTTGAGAGGTACATCCAATAAACACTTAAGTTTTGGGGGCTCTAATATTGATTTAGTAGGCTATGTGGACTCAGATTTGGCAGGAGATATTGATACCAGGCAGAGTACTACAGGTTATGTCTTTACTGTAGGTGGGACAACGGTGATAATGGTGAGTTGGATCTCCAGGTTGCAAAAGGTGGGTTCTTTATCCACCATGAAGGCAGAGTATGTAGCTACAACAGAGGCAAGCAAGGATATGATATGGCTGCAATCTTTCATGGAAGAATTGGGCAAACAATAGGCTAACAGTTCTTCGTTTATAGACAGCCAAAGTGCCATACATCTTGCAAAGAATTATGTCTTGTATTCAAAGACCAAACATATATAGTTGAGGTATCACTGCATTCAGCCAGTATTGGATGATGGATAGTTAAGGTTGGAAAAGGTCCATACAGATGAAAATCTAGCGGATATGTTTACGAAGGCAGTGACAAGGGAGAAACTAAGCTCCTCTTCAGCTTCGGTTGGTCTTCAAGACTGAAAATAAAAAATTAGAATAGCAGAGTCCAGGGTACTTATTTCCAATGGGAGCTATAGGGTCAGCGGTGTTATGATTAGTCTCCAAGTGGGAGATGATATGGTGTGGAGTCTGATTAGTCTCCAAGTGAAAGATTGTTGTTAAATGGAGCCTAATCAAACTTGGAGGTTAAATTTACCCCACTTTTATCGTCATGGTTTCCCCCCAAATTGTTTAATGGGGTCAAGGGGCAGTGCCCGTGGTGCACTCCCTATCGCGATACAGGGCAGGGTCGAGGGGCAGCGCCCCTGAAACCTCCAACAATTTTTTATTATTTTATAAAGGCGTCAGGAGTTATTTTTCTATTGGCTGACATAAAAACCCCTATTTTTGTAACTGACATAAGGCTTGATAAAAGCAGCTAAGGGTTAGGGTTTCTATTGATGTATTGTAGCATTTTGCAGCGGTATTGAGTTGCAAGGATTGTTGGCTGTAATCGGATTGATTTACTGGATAATAATATTGGACTCTTTGTTTGGTGGATGTATCCTGAGTTTGGGTGAACCACATTAAAATTATCTTTTGCTGTTATTATTTCTATGTATTTTTCATTCCTTTGTTTAATCTTTTTTTGCATTTAATTCATATCTTCTACCGGCTAACCCTAACACACAAAAGGTAATAAATAATAGAAATGTGATTTTTAGAGAAACTAAGTCTTCTTCTATTACATTGCAGCCAAAACAAAATGAATAGAAAGATGTGATTCAACTTCCTACCACACCTGAGAAAGTTGAATTGAGGCCCCTAGATAGACAAGAAGTTGAGGAGAGTTCATCTAGCTCTGAATCTTCAAAAGAGGAGGAAGAACCTCCAACTCAGCTTGTTTGAAGGTCTACAAGGCATAGAAAACCACCTGAAAGGTATTCACTTGATGATTGGAGATGTATTTTTCATTGAATACTAACATGGATGAACCAAGATTTATAGAAGAGGCATTAGGTATGAATGATGCAAAATCCTAAAATATTTCCATGGATGAAGAAATGGCAGCTTTGAAAAAGAATGATACATAGAATCTTGTACCATGTTGCCTGAAGGATGAAAACTTGTTGGTTGCAAATGGGTGTTTAAGAAAAAGATTAGTTTAGATGGAGGTATTGAGAAGTACAAAGCATGGTTGGGTGCAAAATGTTACTCTTAAGTTGAGGGTGTTGATTACGTTGAGATATTTACTCCTATTGAGAAAATGACATCCATTAGATTCTTGCTTTTTATTGCTGCATCTTATGATCTAAAGGTTTAACAAATGGATGTGAAAACAACATTTTTCATGGTGATTTAGAGGAGGATATTTATATGACACAGCCAGAGCACTACGTGGTGAAAGGTAAAAGCAATTTGGTTTGTAAATTCAAGAAATTTTTGTATGGCCTCAAACAAAGTCCTAGGATGTTGTACCAAAAATTTGATACATATGTGTTGAGTTTGGAATTTGAGAGTTCTAAATCAGAGATCACTATGTTTATTATAAATCTGATAGTGATTATTTCCTTTTTATTGCACTGTATGTTGATGATATGTTATTTATTGGTAATGGGAAATGAATGATTTTAGAACTAAAGTCTCAACTTGCAACTAAATTTGAAATGGAAGATCTTGGTGCAGCTAGGTACATTCTTAAGATGGAAATCAGAAGAGGTAAAGTTAAAAAAAAACTATGGCTTGGTTAGAGTAAGTATGTCAATTCAGTTTTACAGAAGTTTAACATGCATAATTTTAGACCATTGTATGTTCTTACAATTGAAACTAAGTTATATGCTTTACAATGTTCAACATCCCCATCATAGATGGAAGACATGAGTAGAGAGCCTTACCAGAGTGCAATCAAAAGTTTGATGTATGTTATGGTCTATACTAGACCAGACATATACTTTGTTGGTGGCCTTTGCTTTCTTTCTTTTCTCCTCTTCCTTTGTAGGCTTCTTTTCAGACAATTATTTCTCAACACTAGCAGTGGGAAGGGGTCCGGAGCTCCTAGAGGTAGCTGCAGCAAAAGAGGAGGCTCTTGTTCTTCTTCTTGTGCCAAAAGTAGGTTTTTTTTGCTCAGTTTGTACTTTATGCCTCCTTTTCTTGCTTAGATTCTCTTCCTGATCCTTTGTTGCTTAAGCCTTGGCTCTAGCTTGGTCTATTTGCTCCTTTGTGAATCCCTTGCTCATAACATAATCTTTTGCCATCTTTCTTACTTTTCTCTGACTCTGATTGAGTTTGTTCCAGATGCACTTTGAGAGATTTTTCTTCAAAAGTCCCAAATCCTTCCTCTTTAGGATCCTTTGGTTTGCTCAACATTAAATTTGCCAAGCCAGTCAGGATGTCTTCTGTAACTTCATATCCCATTGTTGGGACCCACACTATTCTTGGTTCCACTACCTCCATGAGGCATTGATCTTTAGTCACCATAAAAACAATATCATCTTTATACTTCTCAACCACCTTTCTAGGGATTCTAACCCTATCCTACATTTTCTTCTAGAGATTCTTAAAGTATCCCCATAGAGCAACATTCTGTGCATCAATATCTCCTACACTTTGCAGATGATTTCTAATTTTTACTGCTACAGGAGAGTGATTGAACCAAACAATATTACTCATACCTGGTAATTCCCTAAGAAAGTAGAACAATAAGCAGATGATAAGAGTACCATATTTGAATGGCTACTTTGTATCTTTTGTCCTCTTTAGATTCTCCATCAATTGTTGCCAGAGAAACTCACACAGGTCATAATCAACATTATTCTTTACCATCTCATAGGCAGTGTAGATGGCAGTTGCAGAAATAGAGTTCTCCCTGTTGGAGAAGTAGACCTTATACCCAATCACCATTGAAGCAAATCTCACTATCGGATCTTCAATGTCATTAATAGTTAGTGCTCTTTTGTCAAATTTAGCACCAATTAGCTGCATCATTGTATCATTCTTCACTGATTTGAGGGCCGGAACTATTCTGATGGAACACATACCTGTCACCGCCTCAATGGCATCCTTGGTTATCATATGAGACATATTCAACCAAAATAATCCATCATGGATTCTGCTTAGGGCATACCTAACCCAAGCTTCTTTAGAGAAAATAGGAAAATTGATCCATGTGTCTAATTTCTTCTCATGCAGAGCACTAAATTCTTTCTTCAATTCAAATTCATCTCCGGTCAACTCATTAAAGTAAACTTGCCCTAATTTTAAATGATCATACTCTTCCAAATTAGCATGGCTATAAACCCTAATATCTTCAATATGCATTATGCCATGCGGAACTTTAGAAAATGCACCGTTCAGATATGTTTCTAGGGATTTGAATGGATGTTTCTTAAATTTGGGTCGAGGCCTTTCAGTGATCTCAATTACTTGAGGAGTAGACATCTTTACAGTTCAACAAAAGCTTTTCAAAAGAGTAGACTGTAAGTACCCTGTGTAGACACCCAAATTTGTCCATGTCTTGCAACACCTAGTCAAAAACATTACCTAGACATCATGTAGCATTTTGTCCTAATCCCATTTATTTATTAGTTTAATTAAAATCCCTTCATAATCCCATTTTTCAATTAATTAAATAAATTTTATTTATTTAATTAATTTCTCTTATCACTTATCTTCATCTTTCATCACAAACCGTGCATCTTTTATTTGAAACATGTGTGGTACTACATCTTTCATTTAATAATTTTCATATGTAGTACTTTTTTATGTACACAATCACACATGAGCCTTATCTTCCCTCCACTTGTCATTTACACATTCACCTATGATTATCAATTCATCTCAACCGTTCACATAACCACCATATCTCTATTGTTGATTGATTTTGGTTGAGGCCTATATAAACACCCTTTCATTCCATACTACAATCATCCATCATTTTCATATAGCATCCATATTATCATCCTGGGCATATTGAGCATTTTAGCATCCATTAAGTATATTATCACTATCATCCATCCATCATGGCAGCTTTGATCTTCATAATTGTTCATTGCTGAGAAGCAATCCACATCACAAACAAGGAATCATACAATCTAGGTGATTTTGTTCTTGAATTGCATGCTTTTGGTTTCACTTGGATTTGATTCTTTGATGGTGGTAGGATTAGGTTTTCATTTGCATCCTTGATCTTATTAACTTGATTTTTACCTATCACATTTTGGCACGCCTGGTGGGATCCACGTCCTTGATTAACTTTGCTATTTTAAATTGTTTTTGTGAAGTTCAGATTTTTTGGAGCGCTTACGGCAAATTTTAGTCGCTTTTGAGAAAAAATAGTCACCTTCAACATCTCTGCGTCGCTTCTGAGCAGAAATTAGTTGATTTCATCTTTTGTGTCCCTTTTAAGTGAACAGTGGTCACGTCTGGTTGAATCTATATCGCTTTTAAGCAAAAATTGGTCACTTTTGGCAAATTAGGGTTTTCTGCTAACATCTAGTCTTGTAGGGTGTTTTGCAGGATTTTTATTGATCAAATCAAGGACTTTATCTCTGTTTTGCAGGATCTTGATCATCATACTATCATTTGCCAATCAATTTGATTAGGGTTTTCATTTTAATTGGTCTAACATCCTTGATTTTGCAAGATCTCATCAATTTGCCATTCTAGGGTTTTCAATTGATCAATCTATGGTTGCAAGGTGTTTATCTGATCATATTTTATCTACTAGATTTGTCATTCTAGGGTTTGCAATCTTTAATAATCATTTTTTTCATAACCCTAACCCTAGTTTTGCAGAAATAGGGATTTTTCACATATCTGGCAGATTCAGGTCACTTTTGAGTAGTAACAGTTCGCATCTGGTTTTTATGCATCACTTCCAAGCTGTAACAGTTCACTTTTGGAAGAATTCAGATTGCTTTTGAGCAACAGTTAGTCGCCTCTGGTAACTGTGTGTCACTTTCAGTTCTATCATTCACAGTTTGGTGTTCTTGGTTACTAATCATCTAATTGTGCAACATCTTATCATTTGTCAAAGAAAAGGTGGTTGTGAAACTACTAACATATCTGTTGCAGCTTCGATCGGTCCAAGACATTTCATTTTTATCACTAATCTAGGAACATTTGGGCTTGTTGCTTAAAAAGAATCATTGTTTGCTCTGTGCTTATTTTGTCTTTCTTGATTTCTTGTTGTGCATGTGTGTAACCCAAATTTAATAACAAAAGTATCCTCTCCCCTTGCCTATCAAATGGATCTTGGGTGCATGAGAAACTGTTATTATCTTTAGAGGGCCTACCTTCCCGGTGTGAGAAGGGGTACGATCCAAGTGGTAACGGGCTAAAGCCAAGCTCTTCCAAGCTGCTATATAAGAAAAGTGTTTGTGTCAAAAGCCACAAACAACGGGTGCTATTGTGTTACACCGACGAATGTTTCCCCCAAAACCCCTTAGAGCGTAACCTCTTTAGGCTGGGAAGCCTCCATTAATGGAGTGAATCACCACATGTGTAGCCATCCGAACAGATGCCCTTACTAGAAACCTTGTGTAGTAGCCAAAATCCCTCTATTTGTTGATGCAAAAGGCAGAGCCTTTGAAGCCACCCCAATTCCCGTGGTTCTTAGTAGAGATAGCAAGGACAATCCTAAGGTTTGTGAGCCTTGGGAAACCTGGAAATTGGTATGTGTGAGAAGTGAGTGCCGTGGAGGGGAGCCAGTGCTACCAAGATCCTAAAGCTATCCACTTTGAATAGGCACGACAAGGGGACTCAACAAATACAGTCCTTTCCTAGCCTAGGTTGTACAAGTTTGTGATTGTTGTGAGTGTGAGTGACTGAAATCATTGTTTTCTTATCAAAAACTCATCAAAACACATCTGTTAGACATAGATCGCCTTTGAACTGTAATTGCTCACTTTTGGCAAAACTAGATCAATTTTAAACAACACCTGCTTGCTTTTGACAAAAAACATCACTTTTAAACAACAATAGCTCACTTTTGAACTGAAACTAATCGCCTTTGGTAAACCTAGTCACTTCTGGTCAACACTGTAGTTTGTCACCTGAAACAATTTAGATCACTTTTGAGCTATTATCCATCACTTTAGCCTTTTCTGAGTCACTTTTGAAATATCATCTGTCGCTTTTGGTCAAACATCAGCAATCTACATCAACCCAGCCCAATTAGTTGCATTTTAGATTGCTTAGCTCTGTCATCAGCTTCCAGACATTCTTCTGATCATCTAAAGTCACCTGAACATCATCTCCTATCTTGAGCATACCAAACCATTAGACTTTTTGAGCTTTCCATCCTTTTGAGACCCCAAACCAGCAACCAATCATCAAAACAATCAACCTAGCAACAACCAACATCCTCCCTTTGGCTTTTATCCAGCCTTAGTAAAACCAGTAATCAACATTAGCAACTAGCTTTTTCCCTTGAGTTTGTGAGCTATTCTCTAGGGGAGTTTATCCAAGAAAACAACCAACAAAGCCAACAACAACCAAAGCAATCCAACAACAACAACCAACAACCAAACAACAAACCAACAACCCATTAGCAAACCAAGAAACCAGCAAACTAGCAAAACAAACCATCAACAAGCAATTAGCAAACCAACAACTTTTGGGTCTCAACCTTGACAAACTAGTCCAATCTTCATCATCAACCATCATGCCTCAAACTAGGAGCCACTATAGAGCTGAAATGAAAGCCAAATTGCAACAATCTCGATCAACTCCCCTCAAAGATGCAACTCAATTCACAACCGGTATGTCTTCTTACATGTTTGTACCCGAAGGATACACCGCTGGTCCATCATCTTCACAACAAGTGCAACCTCAACCATTTACAGTGACATATGAAGAGAAATCCCAAGATGATTTATCTAAATTTTGAGACACACATATGGGACCAAGTTGAGAAGCTCATTTTATCTGATCGTGATCGCTATTTCTTGCAACTAGCCCATATGGGAGCCAAGTTACCAAGCAACTTTGACATATCTGCCATTCGTAAACAAGATCCAAACACTCCTGCTGTTGTTACAAAGGGACCATCCAGTATAGCCACACCATCTCATACCATATCCATGCTACAAAATCCACCTTCTAACCCACCTCCCTCATTGCCTATTGCTACACCATCAAACCCACCACGTAGGGAGTACACTTTAGAACCTTTGATAACTCCAACTGAGGTACTTCCTTACCTTTCACAAAATTTGAGCTTTCCACCTTTCCATGTCTCATAACATACCCCCTCTCCTACCATGATCATATCCATGTCTCAAGTATCACAAGCTATCCCAATACCACAAACTCCGCAAGTTTCACAAGCTATCCCAATACCACAAACTCTACAAGTTTCACAAGCTATCTTAACATCACAAGCCACACAAGTCTCACGGCCATTACAAGTTTCTACTCCTATTGCATCACATGTGGAAACCACACCTGAAACTAATACTCCTATCACCTCTAATATGGTCTCCATGATTTCCATGAATACATCCGGAACACACCATATAACCCCAATGTTAGTCTCATTGACATGAGTGACCCACCTATTGTATCACAAGCCAATCCTAGCACCGTTGTCTCTTATGTTGATCAACTTACATCACTCACTCCACCTCCATATAATCCTTCACAAAATGTCAATCCATCTTATGCAACCCAAGGATTACCCATTGTCACCCAACATATGACATATACCAATCCATCTCAAGGTACTCATGTTGTCCAAAATACAAACCCAAATGTTCATCCTTCTTCATCCACCAATCCTTCCATTGCTTACCGTAATGCAAATCCAACATCCAATCCACAACCATTGACCAACATCAATCCATCCTCTAGTTCCCATGTGATGCAAAATCTTGGAGTCAATCCATCACACTACACCCAACCACCACTTGTGTCTCAAGGACAGCAATCACCAAACACATATGTGTCGCATACCAATCCTTCGACATATAATGTGAGCACTCAACCTCAACAAATGGTCATACCCTCATACATTTCATAGCAGCAACAATATACACCATATTACATTCCACCTCCAAACCATCAACCCTCTTTGCAACAATAGCAACTATCTCAAGCGGATATTGAACAAATGATTAACAAGGCAGTAGGACAAAACAAGAAGACATTTTCCTTGGGAGATATATGCTCTTATCCATTTGACAAGTCACTTCACATGACACCTTTTCCGCCACATTTTGAAATCTCACAATTTGACAAATGCAAAGGGAAAGGTAATCTAGATGACCATCTTAGAGAATTCTATGTTGCATGTTTCGATGTCACCCAGGATGACACATATCTCTTGAGACTATTCCCCCAAAGCTTAACGGGACAAGCTCTTGAATGGTTCTCTCACTTAGCTCTGATAATCAAGACTTTTGCGGAATTAGCGAACAAATTTCGATCCCATTTCTCTTTCAACATTGAACATGAGGTGAATATGAATGATCTTGTCAATAACAAACAACACAATGGTGAAGCTTTCTCATCATTTACCCAACGATGGCGTAACATGGCTAGCAAATTATCATGGCAAATACCCAAGAAACATCAACTTGACATCTTTGTCCAAAATCTTCATCCTGAGCTCTCATTTCAATTGCAATTGCAAAGTGCTAGCACCTTTGACAAACTCATCTCCAAAGGAACCACCATTGAGCGAGCTTTAATTGCTAAGGGCACCATCAAGATTTTTAGAGATAGTAAGGACAATCCTCAATCTTCAAATGACAAATCTTGCTTTTGGAACAAAAACAAAAATGTCGTTAATGACGGCATTGTGGATGCAAAGAACATACAAACAGTGAAAGCTCCCATTAACATTCAAGCCGCATCTACAGCTAATCCACCTTTTCAACGAAATCGACCAAGAACAAATCTGACACCTCAACGATAATTTACTCCTTTAAGGGAACCCATGGAGGTAATCTTTCACAAACTTGTCCAAGCGAGACATATCACATTACCTAAAGCTCCACCCAACACAGAACCTATCTTCAAAGCTCCTTGGTACAAAGAGAACAAATATTGTGAATAACATAGAGTCAAAGGACATAAAAAAATGGTTGCATGCACTTAAAACATGTCATTCAAGATTGCGTCGATCAAGGTCTAGCTAAAATCACACCACCAACATCACAACTGGCACATCAACCAACTTCGAACTATGATCTAGATGCTTTCAAAAATCCACTTCCACTTCATGACAAGGCAAGTAATCCCCATACTGGGAATGCTATCCATTACAACTATGAGTCATTCACGATTGGCCACATTGACCATGCTCGCATTTCTACTATCACTATCCAAGACAAAGCACCCGATTGCGCTATAACTACTAGAAGAGCCCGTGTTACCATTCAAGGAGCACCTATCAATCCTCCTCGATCACCTTCTAGTAATA
Source organism: Cunninghamia lanceolata (assembly GCA_027924645.1). Lineage (NCBI taxonomy): Eukaryota > Viridiplantae > Streptophyta > Pinopsida > Cupressales > Cupressaceae > Cunninghamia > Cunninghamia lanceolata. Next base: position 3,635,152 of record BSBN01000659.1, on the reverse strand, counting down.
ATATCCTTGATCACCTTGGTAAAACTTTTGCACACATTTCCATCCTAGAGCTACTACATATATCCCTCGCTCATAAAGCTATCCTTGAAAAAGCATTGCAAGAGTCTTCGGTGCCTAATGATATTGATACCACACAATTTCAATCTATGATAGCTAGCATTGCAGGCCCTTGCCATCTCACCTTCTCCGATAAAGATCTTCAAACATCCATTAACCCATCACATAACGAAGCCCTCCACATAGAAGTATTTGTAAACCAATGCAGTATCAAATGAATACTAGTGGATGGTGGAGTTGGTCTCAATATATGTTCTTTAAAACTAATAAAACAATTGGGATATTCTGAGAAGAACATTGACACTTCCAAGGTCATTACTATCAAAGCATATGATGATGCTAAGAGAGATACTGAAGGAGTCATCCATTTGCCTATTCAAGTTGGTCCTGTCACTACTGATGTCCGTTGTCAAGTTCTTGATATTGAGCTTCCCTATAACATGGTCCTTGGTCATCCATGGCTCCATGCCCTTAAAGTTGTTCCTTCCACATACCATCAATGTCTTAAGTTTCCATACAACAGTGTTGAAGTTACTATCCACGCCGATCCCAATCCATTTGAGTTTTATCACGCCTTTCAAGCCAAATATCAAAATCCTAATCGTATTCCCATTAACACTGAAGCTTATCCATCTTCATCCTATGTTGATCCATCTGCCTTACTCGAGCCATCGTCTAGCAAAGCCACTCCAAATCTTCATATCAAGTACACTGAACAAGGTCCAGGTGAATACACACTGCAAGAATCTTCATTTGCATCCATTCTTGATATAGAAGCTGGACCTTCTTCAGTAGGAGAGAATTCTAATTCGGATACCATCGACGACTCCTCCCTTCATATCACCAACCTTTTTTAGGGAACCTCTATTTTCATGATTTTTGTCACCCCTTCCTCTCCATCTAATGATGAACTCGAGTCTAGTTCTCAAACTACCCCTAGTTCCATTGTCAATCACATGCTCCCACAAGATAAAGATGTTGGTAATTCCTCCATGAATTTGAAGTCCACCATTTCCCATCAAAAACCACATCATGTTCCCAAAACATATGTTGCCATCCCCCTTCATCAAACCCTAAAGGTCAAAAGCATGTGACCGTACACCTTCCACCATCTAATTTACCTCCACTTCTTCCAACTCCTAAACTCCCATCATCCACGTTATCTCCACTTTTTCCACCTCCATTATCCTATAAATCACAAAAGCATGTGACCATACACCTTCCACCATCCGATCTACCTCCACTACTTCCAACTCCAAATATCCCTCCATCTTCCTTACCTCCATTACTACCAACGCCTAATTATCCCCCTATCAATAATTACCCTTATAATACTAATCATGACCAACAAATGGACATATTGTCTAAACATAAAGCTTTCACTCATTCCACCAACCCCGCTTCCATCAAACCCATGGGATTTAACAATAAAAATTTGGATGCCTCTACCTCTAAAGCCAAAAATCCTACCAAGAATCCTAAAGATTCTAATGCCTCAGGGCACCAATGTAAAGAACCACAGCCAAGTACATCTAAAAAGCTATCTGAGCCCATAACTTTACAAGAAGAGCCCACGACCAAAATGGTTTGGGTTCCTAAGCCAACAAGCAAGCAATCTAAATGAGGCATCCTTATCTACCTTTCAAAAATCCCAACCATCCCCTTCCATCCAAACATTCTATTCCATCTAAGAATCCCACAAGCAAAGAAAAAATAATTAAAAAAATACTAAGTCTATGTGGGTACCTAAATCACTCCATCACCCATCTCCTAAGCAAACATTTCCATTGCTTCCTACACCACCTTCCCATCGAAAGATTCATTGTTTATCACAGTGTGTGCAACCGTTGGTCATGGTTCCATTCCACTCCGCAACATTTCCACATATCTCCATCTCTCTATCCTTCATCCATTATCCTACATATCTCCCCATTCTATCCCTATGGTCCATGATTTTGCATAAATCACTATCCCCTTCCATGAATAAGCCTTCCATAATCCACATCATAATCCACTATCCATTGAATCCATCTCCTTCTCATGCAATCCCCTTTACCAACATCTATGAGCCCACTTGACATGGTCCATGCGACGACATCCATCTCTAATGGGACACTACCACCTTTCATCGAACTAGCCACTTGAGTCCCTCCTATCCATTACCATGGTGAAAACCTGGCAAACAGGCGCCATGTGTAATTGTCATTCAAAAAAAAAAAAAAACCATCCAATAGTGAAAACCACTTTGTGGCGCTTTGGATAACAAAAAAATAGTACAAGATAAATAATTCATCTTCTGGTGAAAACTTGGTAAACAGGCACCTTGGATAAGTACCATAGCGAAAACCTGGCAAACAGGCACTATGTGTAGAGACTAGCCTCCATCATTTATCTAGTTGTTTGCTCACAACTTTCCACAACATCATAATCCACTATCTTGCAATCCATATCATAATCCACTATCTTTCCTATTTTAACATCACCAGCCATCATCCCTTATCCATCCATAATAAAAGTCTTCTCGCCCTTACCTCTGCCATGCTCGTTGTTGTAGTTTGAACTTTGTTGAGGTTAAGATATCATTTAACACCTTAGCATACGATCTGCATAAACACACCCATCACAGTATCTTCCTCATAAACTCTATCCCACACTAGGGGCACTTGTTGATCCTTATTTGGAAGTGGCTATCTAAAGCTCTAGCTCATCATCATCTCAAACATCAAAACATAGCAAAAATAAAATAAAATAAAAACATAGAAAAATCCAAAAAATCAATCAAAACATCACAAAAAATCCAAGCAATAAAGTTGATCCTTTGTTATCAACCACCAACACAATAAACAAGAACTACATCTCATCTCTATCATTCAAAGCCTTGATCTCGTGGATACAGGGTATGTAGGCAATCTGAGATGTGAAGGAAGCACTCTGATTCAAGCACAGGCGATAGACCCCTCTCTCATCATCCATCTTTCATCTTTCTTCTAATCATCTTTCAATCATTCATCTCCCTTTCTTCTATCTTTCATCACTTACATCATCAATAAGCCCAGAACTACATATTCATCATGTCTCATCACCATCGTAATGTCGTTTGATCCTGTGGATACAAGGTATGTAGGCAGTCTAGAATACAAAGGAAGTATCCAGTACGCAAGCATAGACAATCCACCCCACTTTCATCTTCTCTCATCTTCCATCTTCTTCTCTTTGACCAGCTCAAGCAAGAAGTAGACTATGCATATCAGTGAAAGCTCAAGCACTTTAACAAATCAAGGATAATCTGGAAGCTATTTGTCTGCATGCCTTAAGCTAACATTTGCTATAGCATTTTACCAACATCTTTAGCCTTTTCATAGGATACAGCTTTCCTCTCAACAAGGCGCCAACTTCAATCCATCCAAGAGCACTTAAATTTGGCAAGAGAACATGATGACAGTATCTTTTATTTTATCTTTTGATTTATCTTTTGTCCCTTTTCTATGCCTAATCAAAACTGCCTTGATCTATCATATCTTAGTATGTTGCGATGAAGTACAGAATGGGGCATGGTCATATTGCTTTCGTATGTTGTGTCTGTGGGATGATCTTATTCTCTTCCTACGCATATTGGTATCTTGTACGTATTGGGATTAGCATCTTGCATATCAATATCTTTTGCATCTGAGAAGCTAAACAATCTCTTATGCATTGAGACTATTCTATGCTAAGACTATTTCCATACATATAACTAGCGATAAGCTCAAACCTTTGCCTGTAGCATCAAAGTCCATCCCGAAACACTAGCTGCTATTCATATCTTGTGTATGTTGGCTCAACATTTTTCCCTCATACGTCTAGACAAGATTGTAGTACGTTGGTTATACATTGGATACCTCGACACCTTGGTCTTTTATACCCTGGTGCATAACATCCATATGCTATATCAAACATAATGATTGCATTTCTTTACTTTTGAACAATTACTTTAAAATCTATCATATCATCTATCCATTCCATCATAAACCTCTATAGTACTCAACCAAGATCAATCATTTCTTTCAACCTTGTTTCTATCCTATCATCTTATCGTGAGCCAACCCAGCCCTTCCTAGTTCACCTGGCTTACCTCTCGAGGGGGCATCACCTGCTAGTTACACTGGGGCATAACCTTCATTATCGAGTGAACCATCCTATCTTCTTTGACACAACATTCTAATGAACATTGTATCAAAGAGGGGCAAAATGTAGACACCCAAATTTGTCCATGTCTTGCAACACCTAGTCAAAAACATTACCTAGACATCATGTAGCATTTTGTCCTAATCCCATTTATTTATTAGCCAATTAAATAAATAAATTTTATTTATTTAATTAAAATCCCTTCATAATCCCATTTTTCAATTAATTAAATAAATTTTATTTATTTAATTAATTTCTCTTATCACTTATCTTCATCTTTCATCACAAGCCGACATGTGTGCATTTTTTATTTGAAACATGTGTGGTACTACATCTTTCATTTAATATCTTCCACATGTAGTACTTTTTTATGTACACAATCACACATGAGCCTTATCTTCCCTCCACTTGTCATTTACACATTCACTTATAATAATCAATTCATCTCAACCGTTCACATAGCCACCAAATCTCTATCGTTGATTGATTTTGGTTGAGGCCTATATAAACACTCTCTCATTCCATAGTACAATCATCCATCATTTTCATATAGCGTCCACATTATCATCCTAAGCATATTGAGCATTTTAGCATCCATTAAGCATATTATCACTATCATCCATCCATCATGGCAGCTTTGATCTTCATAATTGTTCATTGTTGTGAAGCAATCCACATCACAAACAAGGAATCATACAATCTAGGTGATTTTGTTCTTGAATTGTATGCTTTTGGTTTCATTTGGATTCGATTCTTTGATGGTGGTAGGATTAGGTTTTCATTTGCATGCTTGATCTTATTAACCTGATTTTTACCTATCACACCTTGTTCTTGACTTTCCGATTAGGGTTTCTTCATGCCAAATGCTTGAATTCACTTTAGCTTCATTGCTAAAATGTCCTTAGTCACTTTAGAGTTTGAATGCAAAGTGAATTTTCTTTGAATGAAATCACTTATAAACTCTTCTCATCAAAATCTAAATTGCCATAAATGCTTGTTTCCAAAAAGTTGTCAACACTGTCTCTGCCACTCACAGTGGATGTAAATTGCTCCGCAATCTTTTGCATTAAGTTCTTTTCTGCCGAAATTTCTTCCAAAATTTTTGATATACTATTTTTCATCTCTTATCCTCGTGTTGGCTGTCAACACCACTTTTCTGGCTAGAGGAACAAAATATTTCATTAAAGCTCCCAATTCACTTCCCAGAGGAAGTTTTTGCACCAGAGTCTGGTAGAAACTCATTCTTGGCTTTAATAACTTCCTCCGTAACCCATACCTTGTTCATCTCCTTCTTGATTTCTGTTGGATCCACCTTTTGTGTTGGTTTCTTCATCTTTGCCTGGTTATCCTTCTTCATATTCTTGCTTCTGCAGAACCTTACAATATGTCCAGGCCTATTGCAATTGAAGCATACAACATTTTTTTGACCATTATTCCTTCCATTCATCCTTGCTATGCATTGGTTAGCCTTATGTCCAAATTTATTGCATGTAAAACAATTACCATTGAAAGATTGAACATTCCTTCCATTGTTATAGTCATTTCTTATCTAACTTCTGCATTCACTAGCTCTATGACCAAATCTCTTGCATGTGAAGCAGTTACCTCTGAAAGTTTGAGCATTCCTTCCATTGTTGTAACTATTCCTTATATGACTTATGCATTCATTAGCTTTATGACCTACTTTATTGCAAGTGAAGCACTGACTAGAAAATGATGGAACATTTTGATTCATTTTGCTTCTACATTGAGTAGCCTTATGACCAAACTTATTGCATGAATTACAATAACCATTGAAAGATGGGTACCTTTGTGCATTTGGTTGCTTGACCGGTGGTTTTCTAGGTCCATTCCTTTGATTCTAGATCTACTTTCCTTTGTCCTTCTTGCTCTCAACATTCATTTCTTGACTAGTTTTAGAACTTTCACCTTTCTCAAATCCCAAGCCTTCTTTGTCATCAGAGTTCTTCAGGTAGAAAGCATCTCATCAAGTTTTGCAGAACTTATCTTGAACTTTTCTTCATAGCTCTTTGCTTTCTCCAAATTTAACTTCAGGTTCCCAACTTCCTTTTCAAGCTTTGCACATTTTTCTAATTTGCCTTTCAAATCATCCAAGATTTCATAATTTGCTGATCTCAATTGTTCACTAACTTTCTTATGTTTTTCTTTGAATTTCTTGACTTGTTCCCTTAATTTTCTTATGCACTCATCTACTTCCTTGACATTTTCTTGCAGATACCTATTTTCTTCTTCAATTCTTTTAAGACCTTCAAGAGCAGCTTTGAGTTCTTCTTCACTGACAACCATGCATTCTTCTTCTATAGTTTAAGTTGAATCAATTCCTTCAGGAGGAGTAGAATACCTTTTACCTGCCATGTGTTCAATCTCCAAGATCTTCCTTAAGTTGTTAGACTTATTCCAAGGAACCAGGCTCTGATACCAATTATTGAACACCCAGAATACTGAGAGGGAGGTCAATTAGTATTCTCTTAAACCATTCACTTATTAGATCAATCCATTTGTCCATTTAGCATCATTAAAGAAAATTAAACATAGAATGAACAATCACAAAACATAACACATAGACACTAGGATTTTTATGTGGAAAACCCAAAATGGGAAAAACCACAGTGAGCGTTAGCTTACAATATATTATGTAGTAAAAATGCCAAATTACAAGAGGCTCACTACCCAGGGCTCACTACCCTTAAGGACTCATTGTCCAAAGAAGGATGCTCACTGTATACAGGCTCACTGCCATTAGAAAAGAAAAAGAAGGATGGCTCACTACCAAAATGAACTGCTAAATTGCATCTACAAATGGATGGATACAGTTCTAATGAAGCTCAAAAAACTGATTCAAAACTCTTCTTCATGCTCTGCTCTGTCAGACTGCTCTGCTTTTATAAGATCTCTCTTCTTCTACACTTGTCGCCCTTACACAATCACAAGACTTCGCATGTCGACACACACATTCATATTCGCACTCACTTCTTCATTTTCGCAACTCACATGACAAATATCAGATTGGATCTCATATAAATATCTACAACACTTGCAAACTTCACATTAAGTTAGCCTACAAAGATGAGGAGTGTAGTTATGCCTTGTGTAGTTTGTCGACCTAATCCTTTCACCAAAATACTTTGCAGACTCAATTAACACTTGCAACACACTCTCATATGTCGGCTTCAATTATAGACCCACTTAAAATAAAGTTCCAATCAACATCTTACCGCACACTGATCAAAGTATTAGGTCAGCCATAAACTTTATATCACTAGTTCAGTCCATCTGTCAGATTGTACCTTTCAATGCGGACCATAAGACTCTCAAATTCATATCCAACACTCTTTAGACATCTTAGAACATAACTCCAGAACTACAGAACATAATATCAACTTGTGGAAAAATGCAAACCATTAGGACACATGCCCTGCCACAGTTAAACACTGTCAAACCTTATAGCGATACTCAATAGCTCATATTTCTAGTGGACTTCAAACTCTGCAAATTTGAATTTAGAGACTTCATATATGTGTTTACAATACCTCAAAACTGCATAACAAAATATTCAATATAGGAGAAATGCGGACCAAAACAATTGTGTTATGCTCTGATTACTACTGTTCTCTGCAATGCCGAACTTGTGCAACTTGAAGGTACATTTCTGGAGATGATCAAGAGCTAAAACTTTGGATTTAAGATCATCTAAGGACTATAGACATCTTACCAGAACTACAAGACCAGATCTTCAACAACGGACCAATGCTGATCAATATACTGTCTCTTTGTCGCTATCTCTATACACTGGCAATACTTAGCCAAAATGCTTAAGTCTGCTTTGTTAGACCAAAATCTTTGTTCCAACCTTGTTCCTTTTCTTATTGCCACTAATGACAACACTATCAAACATCATGCTAAGGCAAGTTTCCAATAGTTCTCATCCAATGCCTATGAGATTGAGCTACCAGTAGGAATAGACATATATCATATTTTCAATGTTGCTGATCTATACAAGTTCCATGAAGGAGAGACAAGTTTACAAGGGGGTACACACTCATATTCACCTAATGCACAAGGATGGTTAGATCAGTTACCTGAAAAGAAGATGGAAGAAGTAGATAAAGTGATTAGCTCCTGAGTGGCTAAGAAGACCAGAGGAAAGGACTACATGAAATACCTGGTCCGATGGAAGAACAAAGCTACAGATGAAGCTTCTTGGCTGAGTGCTACAGAGCTAGTTAAGTATGGAATTCCAGTTCCAGACTTGCCAAAATGTTCATGAGTTTCCAACTTATCAAACATTTCAGTTACCCGGCTTGTGATGTATGTTAGAATCTGAAAAGATTATTAACCCAGAAAACTAGTGCAAAGAATAGATAATTAAAATATGAATGCAAATGATGCGGAATTAAAATAGTAACACAGAGTTAGTCTCCAAGAGAGTAATGCAAATGCTAGAAGCAAAATAGCATTAAGAGGATGCAAAAGCAAAAGATACCAAATACAAGCCAGGTAGCATGCTTATATAGACTAGGAAGAGAGAGGAGGTGACAACACCGACCAATCAGGAGCAACCATCTATCGAACTAAAGATAGCAAAGTATCTTCCCAAGATAGCTAATGGATGCTCACATGTAGGAAGGTGACACCTCGCAACCACTCACCTAATAAGACATGCTTTATTAACCTAAGCAAGATTAATAGAAGTGTAGGAAAAACCTAGGAATATAGGGAAAAATAAATAACCCAACTAGGAAATAAAAACCTACACTAACACCCCCCCATAAGCGAAGCTTAGGTGGATGTAGAAATAAATAACCCATGTGCATAAAATTCCCCCCCAAAAGAGAGAGAGAAGAGACCCCCCCAAAAGTAGAGAGAGTCAAGACTCCGAGTGAGAGGAAGAAGCCCCACCAGAAGATGAAGCTTCCCGCACCCCCAGCAAAGCTCGCAAATGAAGGAACTTGCTCTCAGTGAAGGGTTTGGTGAAGATATCAGCAACCTGCTCAGAAGTCAGATAGTAGCGAAGGTCGATGGCGTGGCCATGGATGAGCTCCCGGATGTAGTGCATGTGGACCTCTATGTGTTTGGTCCACTGATGATGGACCGGATTCCGTGAGATCTGAATGGCACTCTAGTTGTCACAAAATATGACTGATGGCCGTCTGATCTGGATACCAAACCCAGTGAGAAGATTCTGAAGCCAAATGGCCTCAGTGGCGGCATTCACAGCCCCCTGATACTCAGCCTCAGTAGAAGATAGAGCAATAGCAAACTACTTCTTGCTTGACCAACAAATAGGACCTAAACCAAGTGAGAAGCTATAAGCTGAAGTAGACTTGTGATCCTAAGAATCGCCCACCCAATCTGAATCTGTGTAGCCCACCAAGTCAAGCTCAATGCCTGCTGCATAGTGAATCCCAAAACTGTGAGAACCCTAAATGTAGTGAAGGATCCGCTTGACTGCTTTCCAGTGCAGCTCATGAGGCTCCTGCATGAATCGAGAGACCATGCCTACAGCATATGAAATGTCGGGTCTCGTATGAGTCAGATAAATGAGACTCCCAACAAGCTTTCGATACAAAGTGCCATCAACAAGTGGAGAAGAATATTAAGCCTCAAGTTTGACTCCAGAAAGAAAGGGAGTCGAAGCAGGCTTGCAGTCAGCCATATGAAACCTCAAGAGCAAATCTAGAGCATACTTAGACTGGTTGATGGTGATCCCGGAAGCAGACTAGTAGATCTCAATCCCGAGAAAGTAATGCAACAAGCCCAAGTCAGTCATCAAAAACCTATCATGAAAGGCAGTTTTGACAGCCCCAATGGTAGATGAAGAACTCCCTGTGATCAGCAAGTCATCAACATACAGAACCAGAAATAGGAGTGAATCATCCTGCTGCAGAATGTAGACATTGGGATCAGAATGGCACCGTGTGAACCCAACTGATAGAAGGAAGGAGTCCATCTTGGCATACCAGGCTCGAGAAGCCTGTTTGAGGCCATAGAGAGACTTCCAAAGATGACACACAAGTGAAGAATCCTGAAGGAACCCCTGTGGCTGCTCCATGTATATCTCCTCCTGAAGGTCACCATGAAGAAAAGCACTCTTCACATCCATCTGGTGTACTTCCCAACGATTAGCTACAGCAATGGCAAGAATAAGTCAGATGGAATTCATTCGAGCAACTGGCGCAAAAGTCTTAGAGTAGTCAATCCCAGGAACCTGGGAGAATCCTTTGGCGACCAAGTGAGCCTTATGCTTGTCAACCGACCCATCTGTTGCAAATTTTGTCCGATAGATCCACTTACATCGAACAAGTCTTCTTCCCTTAGGAAGAGGGACAAGATCCCAAGTGTGGTTCCTCATCAAGGAACTATACTCCTCCTGCATAGCTGTATCCCACTCAGGAATACCAGAAGCCTCATGAAAGGACTATGTATCTGAGGCAGTAGCAATGAAGACATGTGGAGCATCCTGGAACTGTGAACGAGTCCGCCTGGTGTCTAATGGATCCCCAACCCAATCACCTGCAAACTACAAGGTCTGTCTAGCCCAAAGTGGATCAGAAGATGGAGAATCTGGAGGAGAATCATCAACCTCTGAATGATGACTAGGAGAGGAAGGAGGTGAGTCCTCTAAATCGCTCTCTGCATCAGAAGTGGAGGTAGAAGATTGCTCAGGTGAATATGACTCATCAGAAGATTTGTCATGTATCCCAAGTGACTCCAATGTCAAAGTAGGAGTTGGAGAGGTGATAGAAAGTGAGCTTGAAGAGCCCTCCTCAAACTGAACACTCCTCTCAATGAACAACTCATGTGTAGAAGGGTGGAGCAACCGATAACCCTTCACACCATCAAGATAACCTACAAATATGCAAGGTCTGCTTTGCAGATCCAAGGCCTTGCGTTTCTTTATAGGAATGTGGGCCCATGCAGGAGAACCAAAAACTCGAAAGTGCTTAACTGATGGTTTCCGACCGCTCCAAGCTTCAAAAGGAGTGACTCCCTTCAAGGTTCAGTGAGGAACACGATTCTGGATATAACAAGCATAGTTAATGGCCTCTGCCCAATACTGTGGTGCAAGAGATTTGGAGTGAATCATGCAGTTCGCCATTTCCTTCAAGGACCTATTCTTCCATTTTGCAACACCATTCTGCTGAAGATTGTATGGAATTGAATGGTGCAAATCAATCCCCTCTGAAGTGCAAAACATATCAAACTGATGGTTGACATACTTACCACCATTGTCAGTGCGTAAAACTTTGATGGCTTTCCCGGATTGCTTCTCTACAAAATTTTTGAAGTCCCAAAAATGATCAAATACCTCTGACTTCTGTTTGAGAAAGTACACCCAAGTATATCGAGAAAAGTCATCAATGAATGTGAGGACATATCTAGCCCTGCTGAAAGAAGGATGCTGAAATGGACCAGCCAAATCACTGTGAACTAACTCCAGTATCTGTGAAGCTCTCCATGCCTTACCTTTGTCAAACTTTTCCTTAGGATGCTTACCAAGAATGCAACCTTGGCAAACACCACTTGAAAACTAAACTGAAGGCAACCCTGTGACCATGCTCTGCTGGTTGAGCTGCTACAAGTAGCGGAAGTTAAGATGGCCAAACTGCTCATGCCATAATCTACTCACATTATTAAAATGAGTGAGCAAAACAGTCGAAGGAGGATCAAGAACAAAGTGAGAAAATAAATAGAGCTGTGACTGATGATCTGCTCTCCCAACTGCAACTGTAGAACCACTATGCAACTCACGAATCTCCACTGAATCAGGTGTGAACTCAACTCGCTTGCCTGAACCTGTGTGAGTGATCTGGTATACCGATAGGAGATTAGTTGATAATGAGGGCACACAAAGAACATCATGGAATGTGCCATCCCCCACATCAACAGACCCTCTCCCACACACCTCAATAGGAGTGTCATCACCCATCAAAATAGAAGGCATAGTACATGGCTCCAAAGATGCAAGTTCTTCCTTAGATGAAGCCATGTGGTGCGAAGCACCCGAATCAAGAACCCAAGTGGATGGTGAAGAAGCAACTGCAACAAGGGCCTTGCCCTTTCCTTTCCCCTTGTTTTCTTTTGCCTTATTAGACCCCTCATTAGAACTCTGTTTGACAGACTCAGGAACACTGATATTATTCTTCTCAAGAATGTGTGTCAAGTGATCAATTTGTTTCTTCAGACATTTATGTTCATCATGACCGGGTCTTTTACAATAGGCACATTGGACCCTCTCTTTCTTAGGCTTGTTGCCCTTGGAAGATTGGGTCTCATTAGTTGCTTTTGAGGCAACCGATATCTGATCCTTCTTCTCCTTACTATTGTTGTTACTACTTTGTCCTTTTTGTTCTTTTGTGCCTTGGTTGGCAGCCAAGGCATGTGACTTAGAGGACTTAAGAGTGGCCATCTAGATTAGCTTGTCTTGTTCCCGAGTGAGATTGACAGCAAAATCATCTAAAGATGGCATGGTGAATTGAGTACCAAGTGCACCCTTAGTAGCATAGAAGGTAGAAACAAATATAGAATATTCTGAACTTAGCTTAGAGAGAATACTAAGAATCAGTTGTTCATCTTTCTTTTCAATTCCACATTGTTTTAACTGCAGCCTTAGTGATTTCAATTTAGTGAAGAAATCCTGGATTGTGTTGAATTTGCTTGGACTTAAGCTAATTAGTTCATTTTCCAACATATGACCCCTCATTGAATCTTGTGTGCCAAATAGTGTTTCTAGCTTTGTCCAGATTTCATTTGGTGTATTCAAAGACTCAATGTGAAAGAGCAAATCAGGAGAAACAGACAAACACAATGTTCCATATGCCTCATCACATTTGTTAAACCACTTAGGCTTATCTTCATCTTTAGTAGGTTCAGTTTCAAGTCCCATAGTTATCCTATTTAATCCAGCTTTCCTTAAGTGAATTGTCATGCGTGATTTCCACTCAAACTAATTGTATGGAGTTAGGATGGGTAGATTTGTTTGATCCATGATGAAGAAATGCAGAGAAGAAGTGCCAAAAAGAAGAGAACCCAACCAAGACAACCCCCCTTTTCACTCAATCAAAGGACCCCCCCAAAGAAAATATGATTTGGCACTTTATATTAGTGCATTTACAACTGCCACTAGCAAGAAATACTAAGTGGTTTTGATTTCAATGCATTACAAAACCCTCATGAAGAGCATATGCTGAAAATACAACTTCGGTAGAATACTCAAAGAAATAAATAGCACCACTGCGATCTACTCGAAAAATCATGCACTTTCAAACAACGAATCGCCTCGATACGAGATTGTATGTGAAAGTTATGATCCTCTAAAGTTCCCAAAACGAGAACTGTGCAATGTCACGACTGAGAATCTACAATTTCTAAAAAATATTGGCATCAAAATCAAAAAAATGCCTGCACTAGTGCATAGAGCACGAAAAAATAGCCAAAATAAAAAAAAAAATTTGTGGGAAAAGGAGTCTGTATGAGCAAGAACAGAGCATTTGAAAACTACCTTCAAAATTTCAACTGCCAACGGAGAGGGGTCCTATTGTAGCTTTCTGAGCACGTTTTTGCAAAATATATAGACTGCATGCAAAAATGGAAAGATACCCAAATGGTTTTTTTGTGCTGCGAACAAAACCTAGAAGGCATTTTTCTTGCAGATGTACAGAAGATGTTGCTCCAGTGTAAACATAACACCTTTAGCTACAAAAACGACCCCAGCAACCAAAAAACAACATGCAAAGGCTGAATCAGATGCTAGAACCTGCAATATTGATTCAAAAGACCAAATATGCAAGCTAGTTGTCAGATTTGAGCTCGAAACCCCGGTTCCGCAACTATGTATGGCGATCTCTGATTTCGGTGAAACGAAAGCCAAATCTGACTTTCTCAAGCCTCCTAGACGTGTTGGAACAGGCGGAAATGCTGCCAGTATAACCAGAAATGCTACAATCACCCAGATTTCATAAAACACATGTGTAAACCCCAGAGATTAAAAAAGTTTCCGTCAAACTTTTCTAATTCTCAAGATCATCCGAAGATGCAAGAGAAGAGCATACTGGATTTTTCAAAAAATTGTAATAAGATTTATTAGCCCCCCTGAATCTCTCAACTATGGAAACTAAAATCTACTCTTGCACATAGAACAGCTCTGATACCATGTTAGAATCTAAAAAGATTATTAACCCAGAAAACTAGTGCAAAGTAGATATCTAAACTATGAATGCAAATGATGCGGAATTAAAATAGCAACACAGAGTTAGTCTCCAAGAGAGTAATGCAAATGATAGAAGCAAAATAGCATTAAGAGGATGCAAAAGCAAAAGATATCAAATACAAGCCAGGTAGCATGCTTATATAGACTAGGAAGAGGGAGGAGGTGGCAACACCGACCAATCAGGAGCAACCATCTATTGGACTAAAAATAGCAAAGTATCTTCCCAAGATAGCTAATGGATGCTCACATGTAGGAAGGTGACACCTCACAACCACTCACCTAATAAGACATGCTTTATTAACCTAAGCAAGATTAATAGAAGTGTAGGAAAAACTTAGGAATATAGGGAAAAATAAATAACCCAACTAGGAAATAAAAACCTACACTAACAATGCAAGAGCATCTAGGTCCACAAGCAACCCTCATCAACCAAAAAAGATTTATTTGCTCTTTGCTTGTTTGTTTTCTTTCTTGTTTTGCTGCAGGATTTTACAATCAAATTTATGGAGAATTTCCTTTGAATTCTTGACCAAGTGTTGACTTGATCTTGAAGAAGATCCAAATGGGTGTTTGCATTTCAAGTTTGGAGAAAATCTGATTAAAATTAGGGAAGTTATGTCAATGCGGGCTTTTATCTTGCATCTGCATTTGTGGGCCTTTGACACCCATCTGGATGCCCTCATAAATCCCACTTTACAGAAATTTCACTCCCATCTAGATTTGCGGGCCTCCATCTCCCTACCATATATATCTGGTTGCCTTCACTTTCCCCACTTTATCCTTTGGAGCATAAAACCCCCGCATGCATGTTAGAGGTGAAATTTTCCTAGTTAAGTGGACATATCTAGTTTGACCTTAAAATCCCGCTTATCCAGTTGAGCCCAACACCCCCGCCAACCGGTAGTTTGTGAAATTTCCCATCTGCACTAGATTTGTCCTGATGAACTTGATATCCCCGTATATCCCATTGACCCTATTTCTTCCACATCTTAATGACCTAAAAACACCCGCAATGTCTGGATGACCTGCGAATCCCCGCAAAGCACCCAAAATATGCCAAAATTAAATTTTAACCACTTGTACGAATGATCCAAGAGCTAATGGATGATTGGCATGTGTCCCATTCATGTGATGAGTATGGTGGTTGTCACAAATGCCTATAATTACAAAAATTTCACACTTGGCTAAGTGCTACAGAGCTAGTCAAGTATGGAATTCTAGCTCCAGACTTGCCAAAATGTTCATGAGTTTCCAACTCATCAAACATTTCAGTTACCCAGCGTGTCTAATGCAAGAGCATTCGGGTCCACGAGCAACCCTCATCAACCAAAACAGATTTCTTTGCTTTTTTGCTTGTTTGTTTTCCTTCTTGTTTTGCTGTAGGAGTTGACGATCAAATTTCTAGAGAATTTCCTCTAAATTATTGACCAAGTGTTGACTTGATCTTGAAAAAGATCCAAATGGGTGTTGGCATTTCAAGTTTGGAGAAAATTTGATTAAAATTAGGGAAGTTATGTCAATGCTGGCTTTTATCTTGCATTTGCATTTGCAAGCTTTTGACACCCATCCGGATGGCCTCATAAATCTCGCTTTATAGAAATTTTACTCCCACCTAGATTTGCGGGCCTCCATCTCCCTACCAGATATATCTGGTTGCCTTCACTTTCCCCACTTTATCCTTTGGAGCATAAAACCCCTGCATGCATGTTAGGCAAAATTTTCCTAGTCGAGTGGACATATCTAGTTTGACCTTAAACTCCCGCTTATCCAGTTGAGCCCAACACCCCCGCCAACCTATACTTTGCGAAATTTCCCATCTGCACTAGATTTGTCCTGATGAACCTGATATCCCCGCATATCCTATTGACCCTGTTTCTTCCGTATCTTGATGACCTAAAAACACTCACAATGTTTGGATGACCTGCGAATACCCGCAAAGCGTCCAAAATATGCCAAAATCAATTTTTAACCACTTGTATGGCTGATCCAAGAGCCAATGGATGATTGACACATGTCCCATTCACGTGATGAGTATGGTGGCTACCTCAAATGCCTATAAATAGGGAAATTTCACACTTCAAGAAGAGACTTTTTGATAGCGAGTTTTTTTTGGCTTCTGCTGGAAGATTGTTCTAGGTTTTCACATGAAAGATAGAATTAACTTGATCTGACTTTTGGAATGATTGTAAGGCTTAGGCAAAGGCATGGATGAAGACCATCATAGTCCTACAGTAAAGTTTTCTATTGCATGTGAATAAAGAGATTATTGTTTCCTTGTTGTGTGTTGCTCATTTTGCTGCCTGGTTCAGTAGCTTGGCAAAGCCCTTGGACGTTGATCTACATCAAGATGGAAGATCTGTTAATTGATCGAGATCAGTGGGATGGTATTGATGAGCATGTTTCAAGGCCTATAGATGCTACTGTGGCTACTCAATATAATGTTATGGACCATAAAGCCAAAGGCCTAATCAGATTGTGTCTGACAAACTATGTTTTAATTAATGTCCATGACGAGTCCTCTATGAAGAAACTATGGAAGAAACTTGGTAAGATAACAAGCCAAATCTTTAGTGAACAAGATTTTCTTAAGGAAGAAGTATTCCTTGAGAAAAGAAGAGAATGGATGAATTACAGACCACCTAGAAGAATTCAATATGTTGGTGGCTCAATTGACATCAATTAGTGTAAAAATGGATGAGAAGAGATGTTAGATACTGCTTTGTTCTTTACTTGATTCATCGGATTCTCTTGTTATGGATACAGGGAGTACTTATGTTGTCTTGAAAGTTGAATATGTTATGGGTTCTTTTCTTTTTGAAGAGATGAGGAGGAAGGTATCCATCAATGCCAAAGAGGCCCTGAATGTTCATGGAAGACCTAAGGAAAAAGGAAAGAAAAGCGAGAAGTGTGACAAATCCAAGTCCAAGGGGAGATCCACATCTCCTGGAAAGTCCAAAGTTTTTTGCTAGAATTGCAATAAGCCTAAACACTTCCATAAGGAGTACAAGAAGAAAAGAAGAAATTTGATTCTAATTTTGAGTTTGAGAAGGAAGATGGTAATGCATTCATTGCAACTTTGGTCACTCGTGTAGGCAATGATGCATGGTTAATTGACTCAGGTGCATCTTTCAATATGACCCCTAATAGAGATTGGTTTTCTAAATATAAAGAATTTGATGGAGGTAAGGTGTACTTGGGTGATGATTCTCATTTAAATATTTTTGGTCATGATAAAGTTAAAATCAGATTTCCTGATGGTAGAGTAAAAAAGATTAATAGTGTGTTGCATATCCCTAGGTTAGCACAAAATTTATTATTTGTGAACAAACTAGTAGATGCAGATGTGCAAGTAGTCTTTTTTGATGTAGGATGCAAGATGGTTGGAGGTGCTATGGTGATCGTTAGAGGTGTCACATTTGGTACATTGTATAAGATTGATGCACATACACTATTGAATGCAATAGTACTTTTGTGAAAAGCAAGTTTGTGACTACTTCATTGGAAAAGGTGAGGGTTTCATCTTCAATGATGGTTGTGGCTTCTAGGTATCTAAGGATGCTCTTTCTTCTGAATCAAAGTTACCTATGGAGAAGACTATGTTATGGCACCAGAGACTTAGCCACATTGGATAAAAAGGTCTAAGGACCTTGAAAAATAAAAATCTTGTTGAAGGGTTGACTGATTGTAACCTTGATTTTGATTTTTGTAAGCTTTGTCTTTATGGTAAACAAAACCACATTCAGTTTTACTCGAGTTCTCATAAATCTTGTGGTTTGTTGGATCATATTCATTTTAATGTATTTGGTCCTATAGATGTTTCTTCCATTAGAAAATCCACATATTATGTTTCATTTATTGATGATTATAGCAGGACATTGGTATACTTTCTAAAGAGTAAATCTTAAGTTTTCAATTGATTTAAAGAATTTAAAGCAATGGTTGAGTTGTAGACTAGAAAGAAAATAAAATGGTCGAGGACTGACAATGGTAGTGAATTTTGCTCTAATGATTTTGTCAGATTCTGTAAAGATTGTGGCATTCAAAGATAAAATAAAACTATGTATTCTTCACAATAGAATGGAGATGCAAAATGAATATGACACTAATGGACAAGGCTAGGAGTATGCTTAGTGGTGCTGGTATAGAACAAAGGTTTTGGGTTGAAGTTGTTGCCATTACTTGCTACCTAATTAACAAGTCTCCTACATCATGTCTTTTTGATAAAACATCCATAGAGCTGTGGTTGGGTCACAAGCCTTCGTTGAGACATCTTAGAGATTTTGGTTGTGAGGCATATGCACATGTACCAAAGGAGAAGCGAACAAAGTTGGAAAACAAGGCTATGAAATGTATCTTCATCAGGTACAATTATGGTGTGAAAGGCTATAAGCTTTGGGATCTTATTGCACAAAAGGTAATACATAATAGAAATGTGATTTTTAGATAAACTAAGTCTTCTTCTATTACACTGCAGCTAAAACAAAATGAATAGAAAGATGTGATTCAACTTCCTACCACACCTGAGAAAGTTGAATCGAGGCCCCTAGATAGACAAGAAGTTGAGGATAGTTCATCTAGCTCTAAATCTTCAGAGGAGGAAGAACCTCCAACTCAGCTTATTTGGATGTCTACAAGGCATAGAAAACCACCTGAAAGGTATTCACTTGATGATTGGAGATGTATTTTTTCATTGAATACTAACATGGATGAACCAAGATCTATAGAAGAGGCATTAGGTATGAATGATGCAAAATCCTAAAATATTTCCATGGATGAAGAAATGACAGCTTTGAAAAAGAATGATACATGGGATCTTGTACTAGGTTGGCTGAAGGATGAAAACCTGTTGGTTGTAAATGGGTGTTTAAAAAAAAGATTGGTTCAGATGGAGGTATTGAGAAGTACAAAGCATGGTTGGGTGCAAAATGTTACTCTCAAGTTGAGGGTGTTGATTACATTGAGATATTTTCTCCTCTTGAGAAAATGGCATCCATTAGATTCTTTCTTTTTATTGTTGCATCTTATGAACTAAAGGTTGAACAAATGGATGTGAAAACAACATTCCTTCATGGTGATTTGGAGGAGGATATTTATATGACACAGCCAAAGCACTACGTGGTGAAAGGTAAAAGTAATTTGGTTTGTAAATTCAAGAAATCTTTGTATGGCCTCAAACAAAGTCCTAGGATGTTGTACCAAAAATTTGATACATATGTGTTGAGTTTGGAATTTGAGCGTTCTAAATCAGAGATCACTATGTTTATTATAAATCTAATGGTGATTATTTCCTTTTTATTGCACTGTATGTTGATGATATGTTATTTATTGGTAACGGGAAATGAATGATTTTAAAACTAAAGTCTCAACTTGCAACTAAATTTGAAATGAAAAATCTTGGTGTAGCTAGACACATTCTTAATATGGAAATCAAAAGAGGTAGAGTTAACAAAAAACTATGGCTTGGTTAGAGTATGTCAATTCAGTTTTACAGAAGTTTAACATGCAGAATTGTGGACCATTGTGTGTTCTTACAATTGGAACAAAGTTATATGCTTCACAATGTTCAACATCCCCATTATAGATGGAAGACATGAGTAGAGTGCCTTAACAAAGTGCAATCAGAAGTTTGATGTATGTTATGGTCTATACTAGACCTGACATTGCCCAAGTAGTGGGAGTTCTTTCCAGATATATGTTTAATCCAAGTAGAGTTCATTGCGATGTAGTTAAAAGAGTCTTGGGATGCAGTTAAAAGAGTCTTCACATATTTACAGGGTACCTCAAAGTACTTGTGTTATCATGGTAATTTGATAGGAGATGGACGTTCCTTTGATATTTGTGGTTATGTGGATTCAACCTAGGCAGGTGATGTTGATAGTAGAAGATCCGCCAGTGCTTATGTGTTTATTTTATTTGGTGGTGCAATTAGTTGGATGAGTAAGTGACGGGATGTGGTTGCTTTGTCCACTATTGAGGCTGAGTATATGGTAGCTACTCATGTTTGTAGATAAGCCATCTGGCTTAAGAGACTTTGTTCAGCTATTGGAATAAAACAAGGTGTAGTGATAGTCAAAGTGCGATCTACCTAACTAAGAACCCAACATTTCATGATAGGACCAAGCACATTGATGTACACTATCATTTTGTTAGAGATATGGTCGAGGATGGTAGGGTGAAGTTGGTTAAGGTAGAGACTGATGAATCTTACAGATTCAATAACTAAGTTTGTGATCATAGAGAAGTTCAGATGGCGTTCAGAGTCTATGGATCTCTTAGCCCTTAGCAATTAAATCATGGTGTTGATACTCCCTTTTCTCTTATAAGGTGTTTGACAAGTGGGAGAATCTTAGGAAAGGTGTCACAAACTTGCAATTACAAAAAGTGTGATTTTTCAATTATAAAAATAGAAGAAAAACTCAATTTATGGGTTATAGAGTTGGTTTTTGGCCAAAATAATTTTTTTGGGTGGTCCACATTGTCATCAGGGGTGCCCAGTGCATAGATCTCTTTGAGCTCTTCAATTTTAAAAAATTGGGCCCAATCGGCCTCCTGGATCAAAACTTATTGCCTCTGGAAGTTGGGCCTCTCGTATTGGAAAATGTAAAAACGTGTTGGACACAGAAGAGTTGTAAGGGGAGTTACACATGTTGATGCGTGTTATGACAGATCATGAGGCATCTTTGATTGGAGATAATGAAACCCTAAGGATTTGAGCGCCACTTTTGGGTGGTTTTAGCTTGTGGTTTTGTAATTATTGTTTGACGGTTTCACGGTTTCATGTATTGTATCTCCTATATATTAGGTGCTTGAGATGAAGGTTATGTGTGAGAGTCTTATAGATGTTTAGTTGCCTCTGGATCTATGGTTGGTGATACTCCTGTAAAAGCTTTCTCTGCAAGTATATTGTAATCTTGTTGAGATTTTTGAATAATATATTGGGCTACTTTTTGAGTGTTGGGTTTTTCTCTCGAAAGGGTTTTCCCCACATAAATCATTATGTTATGATATGATTGTTATTTATGTTTATTTTTGTAACTGTTGTAAAGATCTGAAAAGTTTTGCATAACCCTCCTCTCAAGATTAGTGTAGGAAGTTGTTCTACTACCTTAGCTTCCTTACATTTTCCACTTCAAATATGGTTATCTCTACTTTGGAGTGTTTCAACCTTGTTGTTTCTTTCAATACTTATAACAAATTCCTTCTCCCAAACTAGCTTTCATTATTTCACTTTAGACATGACTAGAAAAATGGGCAAAAACAAACTTAAGAAAGACAAACCTTTCTTTGGATGGGACAAGTAACCAATACCCAACACAAATAAAAACATGATACTTAGTTTTGCATCCTGTTGGGTCTTTTTCTCTCCGAATTGGCAAAGGGTTTGCCAGTTCCAATACACAGGCAGATTCAGCCAACAAATATAGGAGGTTGCGTGAGCTGCCTCCCCTTCACTTCTGGTTTTGCCGCACCAAGGGGGGTGTCCCTATAGCTAAAGATTTAACCTTGACTCGCCCAATGATAAAAAGATTTAGCTTTACAACAACAGGCATAATACTCTCATGTATGGACCAAGATTTTCATGATAGATCTCAAGTTTGGCAATGTTCTTGGACATCTAACTGGTTGAGGATGAGAGTATGCAGGGGTCCTAGTTCTACTCCTACAAACTAACAGGTTCAAAGTTTTGAAATGATTTGTATTTATGTTTTAGATGCAAGACAGGGGGTTTTGGATCATAACTACTACACAAGGGCAGACCAGTGCTTATCTCAGGGCCAGGAGTCAACTAGATGTATACAAATGAATAATTTGCATTAGCATTCAAGTTTCAAGGGGCTGGATTGGTATTTGCCTTACAAACACCACCCAAGACTTAGTATTTAGCTACCTCTACTTACAAATATCCCAGTTGACATACATTCTTCTTCATACTTAACCTAAAATAGTTTAATCCACTCCTTGAATGGAAGTTAGAGATCAAGCATGCAACACAGTAAATCTATATCCTAGAATCTTAACAACTCTTAGCAACCAGATTCAAAAGAAGGGATGCATACGACAAATGGAGACAAACAACTAAACACATGCAAAGAAACATATTTCATATAAACACAAAACATGAAACTGAACATATGTGCAACATGCATTCAAATGCAACTCATAAACTCACAAAAGAGATAGAACAACCAAGAAAGGCTCTATTTTTCATTATTCTACCCAAAAATTGCCAAGTCTTCAACAACCAGAAAAATGAGTGACACAGTCCTCTTATACATCAAGAACGTGCACTCAGCATTAATTACATGGTCTTTTCAAAATGCTGCCAAATACAATGCACCATGAGAATGGTGCCTAAAACATTCAATGTAGCAGAGAAATAAAGAGGAAAGGAGTAGGTGAGATTGGGAGATGTGCCACTGTCTAAAGATTTTCCTCATGAAAAAAGTAGCTAGCCTGTCAATCAAGACCCATACCCCTACAAATTCGCCATTAATGCCAACCTACCAATTTTGGGATGCAGCAATGGTTCGCGTGTTTTTTGAAATTCTTCCCGCCTAGAATGCTATTGCGAACACACAGGAAATCCCACATATTTTGAAAATTTGAAACAAGGCCGTCGATTTCCTCCTTCCCGCCAAGATCTGCGGCTTCAATTTGATCGGGCAATCTAGTCACCAGCTTTGAAAATTCATCGGCTAATGAAATCATGCCACGCAAGTGACCTTTGCTTCATTGACTTTTCGTAGTGCAAACATACGCTTTGCCTTTTTGCCTTTTTTGCCTTTTTTGCCTTCAAATCCTTGTATATGCAATTGTATATACTTACAACTGCCTTTGGACATATGTCACCACCTAATTGGTTCTCCATAACTGTGCATTTGTATCTCCATTGGCTGTCGAAAGGACCCTGGAAGTGTCTGCCGATAGGCATTGTCCTGCCGACGAGCCAATGTATCCATTCTTGCTATCGGACCATTGGATCAACCTTTGTAACTTGCATTTGTATATGCAATTGCATATACAAACAATCACAATGTATACAAGCGGCGGACCCCAAATTTTTATAAAACAAATTGAAATTGCATTCGGGTCCGGTTTGTATCTTTATTCTTTGTATATCGCCTTGTATATTGCACATACAATGTGCAATATACAACCCGCGGACCCCAGCCACTTATCCGCCACAACAAACTTTTCCTTTTCACGTCCGGGTTGTATCTGCACCTTTGTACATTACATTGTATATCGCACAAACATACAAACCACGGAACATACAACCATGCGGGCCCCACCAGGTTCATGGAAGCTTTGTTGACTTTGACTTCTCTCGCCTTGCATGTTTCTTTGTATCTGACCGTTGTATGTCTAAACATACAAATGCGAATGTACAAGCAAAAGATGCATACAAACATGTCGGCCTTTATCAACTAAACTGCATACCTTATCGGGTCTGAGCCTTGTATATCAAGAAAGTATATGCCCTTGTATGTGCAAAGATACAATCACCTATACATGCAATGGGTGGGTCCCAGGCTTTGTATCTCTTGCTTACACCTGCAACTTGTATATGAGATACAATCGCCTTTGTATGCACCCGTCAGGCCCGATTTGATAAACTTTGAAGTCTGGGATTGTATGTTTTACATTGTATGTCATTGTATATTGAACATACATATAATCCTTTTGCCAAAATCTGTGGATCCGACCACCATTTTAACCCAATTTGAACACCTTTTGAAGTTCGCGTTGTATCTACCTGTTGTATATCAAATATACAACAACATATACATGCAAACATTTATATACAAGCACGGAATCTTCGATGGAATATATGATATACAACCACATTTTTACCTCCAGAAATGCATCCGAATGCCAAATACAAACCTGATATGCATACAACGATGCATACAATTGTTTTTTCACTTTTTGAAGCCGATTGAACTTCCTCTTAGGTCCGGCCTTGTATACATGCATCTTAAATCCAGGTGGGCACCAACATTGGCTCTGTCTGGGGACGCATGCCTCTTGCAGGCATGGCGAGAACTCCAGATCTCTGAGATGCAGATTGAGTGTGATATCCATTGGGCCACAGAGTCAAACACTGCACCAACCTGCATCACAAATCACACTTTTTAAAATTATTTTGGCGGCCCTAGGCAGCCAAAAATGAAGAACCAGAACCTCCTCCTGTCAAATGCTTGATTCTGATCGGAACGACCCCAACCACAATTGAAAACATCAACATAATTTGCCCACATGCTGATCTTGTCAATTACATGCTTCACCATTTTTGAAAGCTTGCCTCTATCATTGTTACCTTTGTCACTCTGCATCTCACAATCAGACACATAACCATACATACTAGAATATCTTTCAACATTAGGCAACATATGTATGTTATATTCCTCAAACAGTATATCATCATATTGCATTTGGCATTCCTCACTGTCTACCTGACTGTTGCACATCACTAGGCACTCATCCAGCTGATCCAAAAACTGAAGACATTCAAAATATATGAGAGAATCAATATCATTTATATCACTTATTGACAGTGAAAACAAAACTTGATCCACACACCCATTGTTGCATACATCCGGAACAACTGATGTTGAACATTCATTATCCATAGTTTGCATATTCATATTATCTTCACAAAAGATGAAGATCTCTGCCTTTGGTTCATATGTCCCTTCTTCACAAGCTGATGCAACACCTAGGTCAGCTATCTCTTCATATTCATCATCTTCAAAAAGAGGGTTAATTATGCACCAATGAAGGTCATGACTCACAAAGTTCAATGCATCTAAAGGCTCATCATAAAGGGGATTCATACTCATTGCAAAGGTCTCTACTTCTTCTTCATGACAATCAAACTCTTCTTCAACATTATCAAATATAGAGTCATAAGAAGAACAAACCTGATCCATAAACTGATCATGGATATCATCTTTATCATTTGATTGCCCTACATACAAGATTTCTAATACTTCATTGCAATCTGAAGCTACACTATCTATATCACTTTCCATCTCTCTAATGCTTCCTGATGAAACTGGAATTGACTCTTGATCCATATGATCACATCTATGCATAACTGGATCATTTAAACATGAACGTTCTTTGTTGAGGACTGGCATGTAAGTATCACTTGAAAAATCATCATTATCAACTTCATTTGCTAGGCAAATCAGGGCATCCTCCTCTATGGCATAGTCATCATTAATTTGGAATGATGCATAAACAGGGACAGCAGGGGTGTGAATGCTCTGACATTCATTTTCAACATATATATTATATCTTTCACTAACATTGGGGACCGCAGGGCAGCAAAAACTTGCAGAGAAATAGCCCCTCTATATTCCATACCTCCAATTGTTTTCAATGTCTATTGTAAACTGATGTGCCTGATGTAATGTGGTGGGATCCTTATCTCTCAATCTATAGCTCATTTTCTTATTAAATGCTCCCAGATAGACCACAAGGCACAATGCATCATTAGGTCTCATACATTCTAGAATTCTTTTCAATGCCTTCATAAATCTGAGGTTAAAGGCTGGAATTAACTCATCTTTTTCAATATGGATATACATGAAATCACTGATAATTACATATTCAGATATTCTTTCACCATATTGTTCTATAAATGCAGATTTAAATTCTTGCCAAGAGCTGATAGAGTATGCTGGAAGATAGGAGAACCAGTCCCTTGCATCTTCATCTAGAGATTGAACAAATAATCTCATAACTACATCTTCATGGTCGACCTCAAAGTCATCTATAACATTTCTAAATTGTTGCAAGTGTCTCTTAGCTGATTCATCCTTTGCACCATTGAATTTGGGAAAATACTTTCTAATTTTAGATGGAAAAGCATTTGGATAACCACAAGTGCCATTGAAATTGATGGGTTTATATCTGCCAATACTGAAACTTCTTTTATTACATGGTTGGGATGGATCATTATACATTTTTGTATTTGACACCTCACAAGGGTGCATGGGCTGATAATACATCTTTATGCCTTTGTAACCTCCTTCTCAACTCAGACTTTCAATCAATGACCTTAGGCCTTTAAACTACAAACTGCTATTTCAGCTTGCCTAAAGTCCTCTAAATGGGTCTTTTCAACAATATTGCATACCTCATTTGAAAATAGAAACTACATTCTCAGCAAATACAAAAGCATGCAACCTCTCACCAATATTTCCCTTTCAACAAGTGCTATTTCACCAAATAGGGAATCTTCTAAAACTTTATAAAAATACCTGGATATGTTGCAGCTGCTACAAATTTCTTTCCCTGACTGAAAGTATGAAAATCTAACACATTTTTGTATTCTTTTTCAGGTCCTTTTTGTGCAGAGTCGCCACCTCCTTGGCAAAGGAATAATCTTTAAATAACATGAAGCTGAAAATTCATGTTTTTTCTTTCTGGGTTCTCCAACAGCAGAGCCACACATAAAAATTTTAAGTTCGCTGCAACAAAGCACTTCTAGGTTTGATTCTTCAATCTTTTAGACTCAAACTTTTATGACTATGACATTACATCCCCAGTAGAGTCACCACTTTGTTGGGTCTTTTTATCTCTGAATCGCCAAAAGGTTTGCCAGTTCCAATGCACAGGCAGACTCAGCCAACAAATACAGGAGGTTGCGTGAGCTGCCTCCCTTCACTTCTAGTTCTGCCGCACCAAGGGGGGTGTCCCTATAACTAAAGATTTAACTTTGACTCGCCCAATGACAAAAAGATTTAGCTTTACAATAACAGGCAGAATACTCTCACGTATGGACCAAAATTTTCATGATAGATCTCAAGTTTGGCAATGTTCTTGGACATATCTAACTGGTTGAGGATGAGAGTATGCAAGGGTCCTATTTCTACTCCTACAAACTAATAGGTTCAAAGTTTTGAAATGATTTGTATTTATGTTTTAGATGCAAGACAGAGTGTTTTGGATCATAACTACTACACAAGGGCAGACCAGTGCCTATCTCAAGGCAAGGAGTCAACTAGACGTATACAAGTGAATGATTTGCACTGGCATTCAAGTTTCAAGGGGCTAGATTGGTATTTGTCTTACAAACACCACCCAAGACTGAGTGTTTAGCTACCTCTACTTACAAATATCTCAGCTGACATACATTCTTCTTCATACTTAACCTAAAATAGTTTAATCCACTCCTTGAATGGAAGTTAGAGATCAAGCATGCAACACAACGAATCTGTATCCTAGAATCTTAGCAACCCTTAGCAACTAGATTCAAAAGAAGGGATGCATACAACAAATGGAGACAAACAACTAAACACATGCAAAGAAGCATTTTTCATATAAACACAATATGAAACTGAACATATGTGCAATGTGCATTCAAATGCAACTCATAAACTCACAAAAGAGATAGAACAACCAAGAAAAGATCTATTTTTCATTATTCTACCCAAAAATTGCCCAAGTCTTCAACAACTAGAAAAATGAGTGAAACAGTCCTCTTATACATCAAGAACGTGCACTCAGCATTAATTACATGGTCTTTTCAAAATGCTGCCAGATACAATGCACCATGAGAACGGCACCTAAAACATTCAATGCAGCAGAGAAACAAAGAGGAAAGGAGCAGGTGAGATTGGGAGATGTGTCGCCGTCTGAAGATTTTCCTCATGA
Source organism: Cunninghamia lanceolata (assembly GCA_027924645.1). NCBI lineage: Eukaryota > Viridiplantae > Streptophyta > Pinopsida > Cupressales > Cupressaceae > Cunninghamia > Cunninghamia lanceolata. The sequence continues at coordinate 3,607,032 of BSBN01000659.1, read as the reverse complement.
AAAAAGTAGCTAGCCTGTCAATCAAGACCCATACCCCTGCAAATTCACCATTAATGCCAACCTACCAATTTCGGGATGCAGCAACGGTTTGCATGTTTTTTTAAGTTCTTCTAGCCTGGAATGTTACTGCGAACACACAGGAAATCCCACCTGTTTTGAAAATTTGAAACAGGGTCGTCGATTTCCTCCTTCCCGCCGAGATCTGCGGCTTCAATTTGATCAGACAATCCAGTCGCCAACTTTGAAAAGTCATCGGCCAATGAAATCATGTCACGCAAGTGGCCTTTGCTTCATTGACTTTTTGCAGTGCAAACATACGCTTTGCCTTTTCGCCCTTTCTGCCTTTTTCGTCTTCAAATCCTTGTATATGTAGTTGTATATACATACAACTTCCTTTGGACACGTGTCACCACCTAACTGGTTGGCCATCATTGTGCATTTGTATCTCCATCGGCCGTCGGAATGACCCTGGAAGTGTCTGTCGATAGGCATTGTCCTACCAACAAGCCAATGTATCCATTCTTGCTATTGAACCATTGCATCAACCTTTGTATCTTGCATTTGTATATGCAATTGCATATACAAACAATCACAATGTATACAAGTAGCGGACCCCAAATTTTTATGAAACAAATTGAAATCGCATTCGGGTCTGGCTTGTATCTTTATTCTTTGTATATCGCCTTGTATATTGCACATACAATGTGCAATATACAACCCGCGGACCCCAGCCACTTATCCACCACAACAAACTTTTCCTTTTCACATCCGGGTCGTATCTGCGCCTTTGTATATTGCATTGTATATCGCACAAACATACAACCCACGGAACATACAACAATGCGGGCCCCACCAGGTTCATGGAAGCTTTGTTGACTTTGACTGCTCCCGCCTTGCATGTTTCTTTATATCTGTCCATTATATGTCTAAACATACAAATGCGAATGTACAAGCAAAAGATGCATACAAACATGTCGGCCTTTATTAATTAAGCTGCATACCTTTTCGGGTCTGGGCCTTATATATCAAGAAAGTATATGCCCTTGTATGTGCAAAGATACAATCGCCTATACATGCAATGGGTGGACCCCAGGCTTTGTATCTCTTGCTTGCACCTGCAACTTGTGTATGAGATACAATCGCCTTTGTATGCACCCGCCAGGTCCGATTTGATAAACTTTGAAGTCTGGGATTGTATGTTTTGCATTGTATGTCATATTGTATATCGAACATACATACAATCCTTTTGCCAAAAACCTATGGACCCAACGAACATTTGAACCCGATTTGAACACCTTTTGAAGTCTGCGTTGTATCTACCCGTTGTATATCAAATATACAACAACATATACATGCAAACTTTTATATACAAGCATGGAATCTTCGATGGAATATGCAATATACAACCACATTTTTACCTCCATAAATGCATCCGAATGCCAAATACAAACCCGATATGCATACAACTGTTTTTTCACTTTTTGAAGCTGATTGAACTTCCTCTTGAGTCCGGCCTTGTATACATGCATCTTAAATCCAGGTGGGCACCAACACATCCCACATTTTAATAGATGGACTTATCCAAACACAAGATAAAGGCCTTCAAAAGATGAGTTTTTTATGTAGGAGCATCTAGAGGTGTACAAGCAAATTTACATCACCCAAAAATAATGTTGATTCAAAATTGATGACTTTATTTTCATTTCTTTTCAAAATTAGTATTTCTGGTTCCATAATCACTTGAATAATGATGTAGAACTTTCAGTTTTTCTAAACTGCTATTTTTGGAAAGTTTGCATTTGGGCACATATGGAAGCAAAAATTTACATGAAGCTTCACAAATGAAAAATAAGACCTTTGGTGAAGGAATCATGCAAAGATAATTTGTGGTCTAAAAGATATTAAACTTTTTGTTTCCTGAAAAACTCCTAAAAATTATTCAAAGTCAGGTTTGAGGCACTAAACAGCCCCGTATGACCCTGAAAATGGGCAGAATCAGCAGAGCGGATTCTTAGTGTGTAGAACACTCCACGAGCTTTCAAGCACTTGAAACAGTTTGTCAGTTGAACACCCGAATCAAAAGTTATAGCTCCCGGAAGTTGACCTATTTTTGGAGGGAGATGCAAAATTCAAAATTTGGCTGGAGGCTGCCAAAAAGAGCTATTTATAACCATTTTTGGGAACTCTTGGGAGTAGTAGAGATAAGGGGAAAAGTGTAGAGTCAAGAAAAGGAGGGAAAGCAGAAACCCTAGAAGATTTGGGGCTACAGAAGGCATAAGGTTCCAGAGTCTAGAGATAGGAAGTTGTAATGTGTTGCAGCCTATGGAAGTTTCATCCTCTGATTGTATTTGAGCTTCTATAATGTAATGTGTTGTCCAAATCAATAAAAGAACATTCCTATTTTCTATGTTCCATTTCTGTTGTTGTGTGTTTTATGATTTACCCCCTTCATCAAATGGTATTAGAGCAAGGGTTCCTAAGTGTGTAGATAGATCGTCGACCATGAGGGAGTTTGCACCAAGACCTAAGTTTGTTGGTTTGTTGCAGCGATCAAAATGCCTCAACAAGAAACCGTGGTGGGAGAAATACTTTGACACAAGAGGTTTTTAGAGCCCTACAAAGGCAAATCGATGCATTGCAAGAGGAGATGCGAAGAGGGTTTGAGCTAAGAACAAGAGAAGATAATGAAGATGAAGTTGAAGAAGAGCTATCTGAGGAAGAACAAGATGTTGCGGGAGATCCTGTAGAAGTTAGGTTGTTGAGGGCCATTTCAAAGATTGGAAAGAGCCAAGGATTGAAGTTTCTACCTATTCTAGGAATCTAAACCTAGAAGATCTTATTGATTGAATCAATGATATGGAAGAATATTTCGAGTATGAAAATGTGGAATATCTAAAAGGGTCAAGTTTGCAAAAACAAAGTTGAAAGGCCATGCCAGTATTTGGTGGAAGGAGGTCCAGTTAGAGAGAAATAGAAAAGGAAAAGGAAAGATTACCAGATGGGATCGGATGGTGGACAAACTAAAGAAGTGGTTCATTCCTATGGACTATGAGTTGGAGTTGTTGAAGAATCTGCAAGGATTGAAGCAAGGTAACAAGTATGTCAAGGAATATACATAAGAGTTTTATAAGATTACTATCAGGATAGACCATGCAGAGGCCAACAAGGAGAAGGTAGCCCATTACATTAATGGGTTGAGGCCAAGTATTCAAGAGGAGCTGAGCCTGGTCAAAATGACCACCATAGAAGATGCGTACTAGTTTTCCTTGAAGGTGGAAGAAAAATTGAATAAAAGAGTCGAAAACAAAGGGGAAGAGGTCAAGGTGGAAGGACTAGTGAAAGATCCGGTGGAGGCTGTAATGAAGATTAAAAGAAAAGTGAAGAACTTGGCACCAGTCGAAATCAGAGAGGAGATAATGCCTACCTCCGTCATGACCAAAACAATGGTGATAAAAGAGGAAGAGGAAGAGGCAAACCCATGCAAGGACCTGGAAGAGGAGGTTTTAGAGGAACATGTTTCCAATGTGGAGAAGAAGAACATCGAGCATGCGAGTGTCTGCAACATCAAGGAAGGACAAACAGGAGACCTGAAGGTAATGCATGAGTTGCACATGTAGATGAATACGCATAGTCTGAGCATTCTGAAGATGTTGAAAGGGGAGAAACCCTAGTTGTCAGAAGAACCTTGTTGAATGAGGAGAAAGAACCAGATTAGAAGAAGAGTTTATTCCGCACAAGGTGCAAGTGTGAAGGTAACTATTGTGATATTATTATTGACAGTGGAAGTACTGACAATCTTGTTTTAGAGGAGATGGTTAACAAATTGAAGTTCACAAAAAGAAGGCATCCACATCCATATTTGATTGCATGGTTGCAAAAGGACCATAGAGCTTTGGTCAATGAGCAGTGTTTGGTCTAGTTCAAGATTGGAGATTACCATGATGAGGTGATGTGTGATATCATACCGATGGATGCATGTCATATGCTATTGGGAAGGCCGTGGAAGTATGATAGGTGCACTGTCTATGATGGCCATGCAAACACATATTCCCTAACAAAGGATGGATTTCATCATAAATTGAAGCCCTTGGAGGAGGTAGAAGAAAAGGTATGTAGTACTGCCAAAATTTGCTTGGTAGATGGTAGGAAATTTTTGGAGGGTATGAAGCACAAGCGTCATTGATTTGCGTTGATTTCTAAGATCAGTCAAGAGAAATATGAAGATGTACCAGCAGAAGTCTCAAATCTGTTGGAAGAATTTTAGGACATTGTTTCTGATAATGTACTAGAAGGTTTACCACTGGTGAGGAGGATAAGTTATTAAATGGATTTGATACTAGAAGCCAGTTTGCTGAATAAGGCAGCCCATAGAATGACTCCAACAAAGAATGAAGAGCTAAACAGACAAGTTCACAAGTTGTTAAGGAATAGACTAATAAGGGAAAGCCTAAGTCCATGTGCGGTACCTACAGTACTAGCACCAAAGAAAGATGGAGAGTGGAGAATGTGTATAGATTCCCGAGCCATCAACAAGATCACAATCAAGTACAGATTTCCATTATCCAGAATGGATGACATAATGGATTGTTTGAGTGGAGCCAAGTACTCTACAAAGATTGATCTGAAGAGTAGGTATCACTAGATCCGAATTAGAGAAGGAGATGAATGGAAGACAGCCTTCAAGACAAAGGAAGGTTTGTATGAGTGGTTAGTCATGCCATTTGGGCTAACCAATGCACCAAGCACATTCATGCGGCTCATAAATGAGGTATTGAAAGAGTTTTTGGGAAGTTTTGTTATTATTTATTTAGATGAGATTTTGATTTTCAGTAAGACTTGGGATGAGCATCTTATGCATATCAAAAGAGTTTTAGAAAAGCTGAGGGAGGAGAAGTTGTTGATTAATCTGAAGAAATGTAGTTTTGCAACGAAGGAGTTGGTATACCTGGGATTTGTTGTCTCAGAGGAAGGTCTTAAGATGGACCTAGAGAAGGTAAGGGCTATCATCGAATGGCCTATGCTAAGGAGTGCTATAAAGGTACGATCTTTTCATGGTTTGGCAAATTTTTATAGAAAATTTATCAGGAATTTTAGTAGCATTTGTGCACCCCTAACTAAGACAATGAGAGGGGATAGAAAAGAGTTTAAATGGACTACAAGAGCAACCAAGATTTTTTATACATTGAAGCAGAAAGTCATAGAGCAACCTATTTTGGCACTTCTAGATTTCAAAAAGGTATTTCAGGTAGATTATGATGCTAGTGGCAGTGTTATAGGAGTTGTTTTGAGTCAAGAAGGTAAGCCCATTGCCTATTTTAGTGAGAATCTTAATGATGCCAAGAAAAAATATTTTGTTTATGATCAAGAGTTTTATGCTATAGTTCAAGCTTTGAAGAAATGGAGACATTATTTGTTGCCAAAAGAGCTTGTTTTATATAATGATCATTGGGCTTTACAATATCTTAATAGTCAAGGAAAGTTGAACCAGAGGCACTTAAAATGGGTTGAGTTTTGGCAAAGTTATACTTTTGTTTAGAGACAGGAGTGGAAGATCAAACATGGTTGTAGATGCCTTAAGCAGAAAGCAAAATTTATTGATAGAAATGAAGATAGAAGTTGTTGGGTTCAATGAGCTCAAAAGTTTGTACCCTGAAGATCTAGATTTTGCAAAGGCTTAAAAAGTTTGTTTGGAACCTGTTACTTTGGACAGGACAAAATGATTGGATTTCATAATCCAAGATGGCATGTTGTTTAGAGGAAGTTAGTTGTGCATTCTGAGGAGTTCCATGAGAGAGAACCTGATTAAGGAGAAACATAGTGGGGGATTAGCTAGCCATTTTGGTCGAGATAAGACCATTGCTATTGTTGGTGAGCATTATTATTGGCCACAGTTGTAGCAAGATGTGAGGAAATTTGCGCAGAGTGTGTTAGATGGCAAAAGGAACAAGTCAGAATATAGGGCTATATCAACCATTACCTGTACTAGAGAGGCCATGGGATGACATTAGTATAGATTTTGTTCTTGGTTTACCAAGGACACAGAGAGGACATGATTCCATTTTTTGTGGTGGTGGACAGATTCTCAAAGATGACACATTGTATTCCTTGTAAGAAGACTAATGATGATGTTCATATTGCAGAGTTATTTCTCAGAGAGGTGGTGAGACTACACGGTCTACTTAAGAGCATAGTTTCAGATTGAGATACCAAGTTTGTTAGTTATTTCTGAAGGACATTGTGGAAGAAGTTGAAGACATATTTAAAGTTTAGTGCTGCACACCATCCATAGACTGATGGAGACAAAAGTGGTGAATAGGAGTTTGGGTAACATGCTACGATGCTTAGTAGGAGATAAACCCAAGGGATGGGATTTGATTTTACCACAAGCAAAATTTGCCTACAATAATTATGTCAATAGGAGTACAGGTAAATCACCATTCTAGATTGTATATAATAGTCCAAGAAATGCTTCAGAGTTAAGGAAGATGGACAAAGGAGAAAAGATAAGTGCTGAAGCTGAAGACTTTGTAGCACACCTGAAGAATTTGCATGAAGAAGTGAGACAACACATTAATAAGATGAATATTCAGTACAAGGCTAAGACAGATCAGAAGAGGAGATATAAGGAATTCCACGTAGGAGATGAAGTCATGGTTCACTTGAGAAAAGAAAGGTTTCTAATTGGAACATATAATAAGTTGAAAATGAAGAAAGTTGGACTATGCAGGATTCTGAAGAAGCATGATTCAGAAAATGCATATGAGGTAGAGCTACCGAATGGGATCAACATTTCCCCTGTGTTCAACATTGTTGATTTAACATAATATCATGAAGGTTGAACAGAGGATTGACCAACAGAAGAACAGTGGAGTATTCTGGCATCTACTTCAAGGGAGGAGATAGAAGAGATATTAGATAGCCGTGTGGGAAGTACTCAGAATATGCAATATGAAGAATATCTAGTGAAGTGGAAAGGAAGGCCTGTTGAAGATTCTTCTTAGTTGTCTAAGGCAGAGGTTGACCATTTGGAGTTTTCTTGATGACTTGAATATCTGGTGAAGTTGAAGATTCAAAATTGATGACTTTGTCTTCATTTATTTTCAAAATTAGTATTTCTGGTTCCATAATCGCTTGAATAATGATGTAGAACATTTAGTTTTTCCAAACTATTAAAAATAACAAACTGTTAGTTTTAGAAAGTTTGCATTTGGCCACGTATGAAAGAAAAAATTTGCATGAAGCTTCATAAATGAAAAATAAGACTTTTGGTGAAAGAATCAGGCAAGGATCATTTGTGGGTTGAAAGATATTAAAGTTTCTATTTCTCGAAAAACCCCTGGAAATTATTCAAAGTCAGGTTTGAGGCACTAAACGGCCCCGTACAACCCCGAATATGGGCATAATCGACAGAGCGGATTCTTAGCGCATAGAGCACTCTGTGAGCTTTCCAACACTTCAAACGATTCATCAATCAGATACCCAAATAAAAAGTTATGGCTCCCGGAAGTTGACCTATTTTTGGAGGGAGATGCAAAATTCAAAATTTGGCTGAAGGCCGCCAAAAAGGGCTATTTATAACCATTTTTGGGAACCCTTGGTAGTAGTAGAGATAAGGGGGGAAGTGTAGAGTCAAGAAAAGGTGGGAAAACAGAAACCCTAGCAGATTTGGGGCTACAGAAGGCAAAAGGTTCCAGAGTCTGGAGATAGGAAGTTGTAATGTGTTGCAACCTATGGAGGTTTCATTCTCTAATTGTATTTGAGCTTTTGTAATGTAATGTGTTGTCCAAATCAATAAAAGAACATTCCTATTTTCTATGTGCAATTTTTTTTGTTGTGTGTTTTATGATTTACCCCCTTCATCAGTTTTGTAGGGGTGCAACAAATTCAAACAAAATTTTCAATTTGTTGCACCCAAAAGACATAACATAGCCAGTGAAACCACTACCTTGATGACTCCTAGGGATGGTACTTCTGCTGACAGGGAATGGCAGTCTTAAAGAAATATTCAATTGTATGGAGAAGAAGCATGAAGATATCTTCAAGAACCTTTAGGAGATTGTCTCCTTCAATAAGAATATGGTTACAAACTCGACCACTAGTCTATTCATTTTGCCAAATGAACTCCAAAAAAGAAGACTCCAAAGAACGAAGATTGACCCCATCTCTGCTGAAGGTCCTACTAGGAGGATGTGTTCTAGGATTGCAAAGGATGCCAAGGATAAAACTATAGTGGTGGAGGATGACACTATTGAAGCCTCCTTCAAATAATAGGTCAATTTCCTTGCCAACGAGTGGAAAGTTACCGTTGGTTTGAAGATGCTAGCCAAGGAAGGCTAGCCCCCCACTCTTATGGTATCTTTGTTCCTTCCTATTCCTTTGTTGTTCTTTTTGGTTTTTGTTGTTCCTGTTCTAATCTTTGTTGTATTTGCCGATGCCTCCACATCTCATGGGGCTAATTTTTTGAGCCTGTTGGTAGTTTTGTTGTAAAAGGGAGAGGCCTCTTTCAAAACCTCCTTATCTTAATCAATTTGTTTTTGTGAATTTAGTCACTCAAACTTATCTAGCCCTCAAATCAAATTCATTGTAATCTTATAAAGCATATTTTAGAAGCATTAATTTGAAACTAGATCAATAATCTAAGTGGGAAGCCTATAACATATTTGGATTTATCAAAGCAATAGGAAAATTTTAGTTACACCATCATTCTCTATCTTTCTTTCCAAAATTTGCACTTAGTAACTTAAAAAAATAAGGTTCAATGATTAAACATCTAGACAAGAAGACACTTTTCATGGTATAGTTATCGTAGCCTATTGGTCATTGGAGCCTAACAATTCAAATTATATTTCACATTTTCCATCCACAACTACACACTCAAAATTTGCATTCCATTCACAACAACTATACACTCAAAAAATAATGCAAATTATAGTGCTCAAGATTAGAGAAAGTGGAAGATAGAAATAAAGTAATCAAATAAGATGCAACATAATAATAGTTTTACAAAGCTCAAATTTTACAATTTCAATTTCCTAATATCTATTTTGTTTCGAGGATATGTATATGCCTCATAATTGATATTCTGACCCAAGCAACTTAGCTTTGTGAATGTATTAATAAGGTCCACCTGCAATAACACAACAAAGGAGATACAATAGGTTGTAATATCCTACAAAATAATATAAATGACTTATGTCATTAGAATTATTAGAATTTCCAACTAGGCAAAAAACCCTCATTTCAAAAATCATAAACATATGATTCTTACTTCATAATCGGTTTGAGAGACTGTCTCTCGACTACGTTGATATTTGTCAACCCAAGGGGCTACTTCTGGGTCTAAGGCTAATTTGGCTTCTGTTGCTACTTGATCAGGACCAAGAAATGCAGACATAACAGCCAACTGCAAGGTGAAAGAAAGACATGCTTATTCTTAAGAAATTCTTTAGATTACATATGATCTCAACAAATTCTAAGTTTGATCTTAGCTCTTTCTCTTACCTTAACTATTATCTTGAAAATTGTATGCCCAAATGAACTCTTTGATTACCTTTTCTACTTTTAAACCATTATGATGATAAGCATTACTCTCTTCATATAACAATTAATTACTCAGTGACTCCCTAATAAATCTCACATTACCCAAAAACAACTTATTACAATAGAAAAAAAATAAAAATTAATAAACAAATATTTTACAAATTAATTACACACACTTTATGTGTGTTTATTATAGTAAAAAAATTAAATAAGAATTAATAGTTATATTTTAAGAATTAATTATCACCATATAAAGGTAGCCTCCAAGATGATAAATGACCTAGATCTAAGAGGTTTGATCTTCTTTGCTTGTTCATTCAATATTTTCTTGCCTAGGGACATCCACGCCTTATGTGGACCATCTTGAGTTTGTGTTTCCTCCTATGTTAGTAATGCCTTCCCTTGTACATGATTTGTGTATTTTTACTAAATTCTTTCACTTTGAATAAGATTTGAAAAAGAAAGCAATCATTTGCATCATGATTCTTTTGCCACAGTAAGCACATTTGACCTTACATGATTTAGAAGGATTATTAGACTACTAAAATGGAAAGGAGAGAGTGAGATACATGATTAGCAAACCCACAATTACTCAATCATGAAACTAGCAAAAGTAAATATAGAATCACAAGATCACAAGATCACCCTCCAAATCACACAATCATGAAACCCCTCTAGAAAATTATGATGATGGTACTTCATACTTACTACAATTATAGTTGCCACTTACCAAATCAATGAAGTGGTCTTGATCTTAGTACATTAAATACATGTCAATTAGACTATAGAGATGAAATTATAATTTTGATACAAAATGGAATAAATTAGACTACACTAATGAGAATTATAAGGAAATTATACACTTTCAAAAAATTGCACCCAAAAAAGAGCCTGTGTGAGCCCAAATAAAGCCCTAGAAGTTTCCTAAATGAGAACTACTTGCCATCACCAATGACAATCTACAATTTCTGAAAAAATTAGACACCAAAATCAAAAACCATCTACACCACTACAAAGTTCTCAAAACATTAACCCAAATAAAAAAAATTGCTCAAAAAAAGGAGTTAATATGACCCAAAATGGAGCCTTTGAAGATTACCTACCCAAAGAATGCAAATGGAAAGCCGGTAGGTTGGGAAGTAGGCGATGACGATAACATAACGCCATTATGATATCAACAAACATTTTGGATGGAATATTCTCTAGGTGGACAAAATATTTCGTTAGATTCTAAAATATTTGTTAATTCTTTCAACTCTACCTTTTGTACCATGAAACTATTGATCTAAAGGGTTAAAACTATGGTCTAAGTACACAAAACCACTTATGGGTAGTGGATCGTGGTTTTGGAGTCAAAGGGTTGCTTTGATTGCTGATAAAAGAGAATATTCCCAAACAAATGTCATCAGTGATACAAGGAGCCTATCGTTGTCAATCATGGCACTAATGGCCATGAGGAGGAGGGGGTTGAGCCTTACGACTCCCCATACCCTTGGTATGGAGGTCAACAAAACCTACATGGTGGCGTAAATGCCATAGGACTAGCCATAGTCTCATGCCCAATACATTGACAACAAACTACACAGTACCTTATACCCTACCTCTAATTAAATCTACTAAAAAAACCTTAGAAAATGCAAAGATTCCTCTATAATATTCCCAGATTATGATTCACCTATGCTAACATGTGCAGTGCTTATGAAAGCAAGATTTTGTGAATTTTTTTTTAAAATTATTTAAATATTCTACAATCTATATGGCCAGGGTCGGGTATAATTTTTCCCTAAGAGATCTAGACTAGGTTATCCAATTTGGATGGTTTGAAAATTTATCTGTAGGTTTTTGATACTTCTTTATGCGATGAAAAAGTCAAATTTGAACCAAAGTGCTCCAAAATATTAGCTACCTATAAAATCTCCAAGCAACTCTCACATGCCTCCATAGATATGGCCTCCTACGTCCAATTTGGACAGAACAAAAGGTAAAATCAACTTTTTGGATGCTCTAAACTCAATGGGGAGCTCATATTTGCTCCAAGAATCTTCCAAAGCAACCTAAAAATAAAGCCACAAATACACACCCCCCCCCCCCCCCAATCTAGTTTCTCTCATATTTTTTAATTCTCTAGGTCATCATTTGATACAAGAGAAGAGCATACTCCACTTATAAGAACAACCAAGATCCCTATTCCAAGATCTTTTGAATGACTAGTCTTAAGTACTCTCCTACACTGATACCATGTAAGATGTAGCTATAGAGATAGCTACCCAAGATCAAGAGCACTAAAAGAAAGCACAGAGAATTAGAAGACCAACATAAAAGAATAATGTTATTCTATGTAAAAGAGATGCTCAACAATGAGCTACAAGTGTGTATTTATAGGAAACACCACCAAGAGATGTGAATGTACAACCAATGTTAGATAAAGGAGATGAAATCACATGTGTGCACAACATTACCACCAAATTAGGAAGTACAAGTCACATGTGAAACCTACTCGAGTTGATACCTACCTAAGCAAGCTTATCCTATCCTAGCTACAAATATATGCAATAAAGTATATAAACTGAATGCAATACAATAAATATGCACCAGCATAAACAACCTTTAGAAGTAAGATAGTAAGAATCGCAACTTCTTATATTGAATATTTCAAAATGTTTACATAGAAACATATGATGAAAAGCCAGTAAATTCCTAGACAAAAACAAAAGATACCATAGGGTTGAAAAATAGGGAAATTAAGAAGTAATTTTCTATAAAGGCTTGTAGAGCTTGAGCTTATAAAGCCAAATCTAATTACAATTGAGCACAAGGCTCTTTAGTTATAGAAAAGTAGCAGCCAACAAACTAATAGAATGTTGTTTGACTAGCAAGGAAATCAAATCCTCAAAATAGTTAGAAACCCCATGCAGTTGTAGCAAGGTGGAGTTGTTGGCACAAGTTCCCACTTGATTTGGTCTTCCCACTCGGCTTCTATAATTGCAATTGGTTGGAATAGGGGAGGAGCTTGTCACATGCTAAACCAAATCTCAAATAAAGAGAATCAAAAAATATTTATGCGCCCTTATCAATTTTAAAAACCATTGAAATACTTGCTTAATCACTCCCAATCTATTAGATCTTCCAAGCTCTCAAGATCGATGGCTCTTGCTACTTCAATGTTTTTTGATGTTCTTTTCACTCAAAACTCTGTGAGTATGACATCTAGAATAATGATGTAGACCTCTATAAAAATTTATAAAAGAACTCGAGGGCCCCACTGCAACTTTTACAAAAAAAAAGTGATAAGTGAGCCTCACCTTAGCTTATGTGGACCAACTATGAGGCTTCATGTTGATAAATACCTTGTGTCAGAGTAAAATTTAGCAAGTGTTGTACCCATACAAAACTCAATGTGTAAGCTTACCTTTTGTCCATCTGCCATCAAATTAACCATCATTTGTGGTCCACCCAATCAATTTTCAAGGTCATCTTGTCATGGTCTATGGGCTTCAACAAATGCTTTTTCAAGGTGATGATGATGATGATTGAGAAATGATGAAGTTAGAGAAAATATCAAAGGCAATGGAGGAGCATGGAATGATGCAACAAACTAGAGCAATTCTATGGGCATAAACAAGAGAAAATCACTAAAAATTTGGCTAAGTCCTATCAAAGCTCCACCTAATCGAAATAAGGCTAGGACAACACAATCTTCAACCAAAAATCTAAGGAAAAGTGGCAAGGAACACATTCATGTTTCCCTAACCAAGTGGGATCTCTACCCAAGGATGGTGAGAATGGTTCTAGTGAATTGTAATTCTACTTAACAATAAAAAAAGATAAGTTAGGTACATAATGCAAGAGTTAAACCAATTGGCAAATCTGCCCAAACATGAAAAGTGGCAGCATTTTCGGCAAGTTTTGCCAAGGTCTAAAAACAATGAAGTGAAAATCAAACCTAAGTTAGGCCTTTCTATTGACTTTGCTAGAGTGTGGAAGGATAGGGTTCTCTCCATGAGAGGTATTATCATCGAAGTCTCAAAAGAAAGTGTTGCTACTATCTCTAGTGTGCCAATGGATGGCCATAGGAGAAAGAAGGAAGAGCTTGATGCCTTCTACAAGGGAAGAAAGCACATCCATGAGCTTCAAGAAGGCATCTTGCATACCTCCCTTCCTCCCCTATTGGATGAGGTTTGTCTACCCATCATGAAGTATGTCACTCTTGAAGGTAGATACAAGAAGCTTTTTTCTTATCATTTCTCTTTCCTCAATCACTTTTGCCATAGTAGGCTTATGAGCATTCCATTTTTCTATTAATGTCCCTTCAATCAATAGTATTTGAATACCAAGATAGTGAAATTAACATGCCCATCCACCAGGCCCTTATTTTCCTTCTTTTCTAAGTTGGAAAGCCTTCACTGGGTCCCCAATTGAACAACACCAAATCCATGGGTCTTAATCCCTCTAAAAAAGCATTGGGTGGCTCCAAATTCCTTCCTCAAGCCATGGCCCCTACCTCTAAAGATCCTCCAAACTAATTTGTTATGTACCCTAATAACCCTAAGCCCAAAGGCAAGTCAATTATGGATACTATCAAGCCCCAAAAATTGTTGCCAATGATACTATTGTGTGCGCCATGCCCACCCCCTAGGTTTCCTTTTCTCCTTCTTAGCCCCTAACTAGTTCCCCCTCTAGAAATCTAGAGTCCTTCAAAATTGTCCTCCTCTATCAGTGTGATATTATCAAGAGCCTTATTGCTGAGAATAGAATAATAAACCTCGTAGACTTGCATGCTGAAATTGATGAAGTTAGGGATGAAAATGATGCTTGTAGAAAAAAATTCTCTACCCTAACCTAGGATAAAATCAAAGAGTTTGTTGTGAGCCTAAAGGATAGAATGGAGAATTTGGAGCAAGAGTTTTAGGATATGCTTAGCCTCCCCAAGGATCCTATGGTAACTAGAAATTAGGATATGTTGAGCTTAGTCTAGGATGATGGTTTTTCATTTGGGTTACCAAGATGGTTGTTGGAGTCAACATATTCATGACAATTAGGGTTTCAGATTCAATGGTTTGTCATATTTTCATTATAGGATTTTCATCTTCAATTCTGATTATTGATAAAACCCTAAGAATTATTTCTCAACTTGTGGATGGATCCATGGTCATTAGGGTTTTAGTATTTGTTATAAGGATTCACCAATTTTAGTGTGAAAGGTGTTCCAAAATCTTAGAGGTTACTCATGTGCCAAATTGTTATTTTAGCAATGACAATTTCTACTAATGGCTATTTCCAATGTTTTATTTAGAGCAAGGATAAGGGCCTATTTTAGGCTACTTTAGTTAGTTTTATTTTATTAGTTGTTTTAGAATAGATTTGCTTTATGTTCATTTCTTTTCACATTTTCTACAACTTTAGGAGAGTTTGCTTTAAAACATTTCTTTTTGGGATATTTAATTATTATTCTCGTATCCTTAAAAGCATATTTATTATAACTTATAAATAAGTGCTTTGCCACAAGACATTGGGAATTATATTTGAAGTTGAGCTTCCGAGACAAATATTGTCATTTACATATTTGATCTAAGTTTTATGTGTGTTCTTGTGTAAGGTTTTATAAGTGGATTGTAGTGAAGCTAGCATTGAGGTTTGAATCAATATTGTCTATCATCTTAGTAAGTAACTTTGTGTGCTTCTACAAATTTGTTTTTCTAACATCTTGTGGTTTCATTATTAGAATTAATTTTTGCTTAATCCATTCTTGTGAATATGGATATTTTAATCTTTGTCTTCAACCATCTAATAAGCATTAACAATTTAGTTTACTCTATTTAGTTGAATTTTATTCATTAAAAGAACTTCATTTGTGAGATAAGAACCTTTCATGTCTTATGCTCAATCTTGAAGACTAAAAAAGAGAGGTCAAGTTTACTTTTAGCTATTTTCCTTTATGTAAAACCTCATTAATGATCTTGTAAAATGTGCATTGTTGCATATCTTGTTCATAGATTTAAGTTTAGGAATAGCGTTTAGTTTTAAAAGAGCTTCCATTGCTAATTTGAAGAGAAGTGTATCCTCATGTATTGTTTTGTTTTGTCTTTCCTTGCAAAGAGACAAATTCAAATGCTAATAGTTTATGACATCCAACATAGGGCACATGTTATTAAGAAGCCTTACCTTGCATGTAAGGTTAGTCTTGTTGCCTCCTACTAAAGTATCTCCATTACGGTGGATAAAGTCTATACTAGATCACGGAGGAAAGAAAGTCTTTATGATCTTTTCTTTCTAGCTTCAAATCAACCATCTACAAGTGAGTTATTTTCCATCTACTCCTGAGCTCATTGAAGTCTTTTCCACATTAGACAAAGAACTAGCGATCAAACAAAGGATGAGTGCAATAACCACAATGGTTTGTCTCTACTTCCTTTGTCATGGGGAGTCACTATTGATCTATTGGCTCTTATAGAATGCAATGACTTCCCACATGGATTGAGGAAAAAATTTCCAAAGTTCCATGGTGAAGATACACAACACCCTAATTAGCACATTGCAGCCTTCACCATAGCATGCATTTTGTGAGTGGCACACGGATATGTTGTAGTTAGACTCTTCGTCAAAACCTTAGTTGGAGGAGCAATAGAATGGTTCCACCATCTTCTCATAGATTCAATCCCTAGTTGGGATATTATGCACAAGAAGTTCTTGTCATGCTTCAAGCATGATGAGGACAATCACATCATGTTTGCACAAATCTCAAATGCAAATGATAGCAACAAGATTGTGAGAGAATTTGTTGCACAATTAAATTTCCTATTAAAAGAATCAACTCTATTTTGAAGAGATCTCTGGAAATCCTTCTGAGTTGCTTTATTAATGTGCTCCCACTAGAGGTCACATTCATGATCAAATCCAATCATGAAGATGAATTAGAGGAAGTGCAAGAGCAAGTAGTTATGTAGACGATTACCACTAGAAAAATAAAGAAAGACTAAACATGCCAATGATTCCAATTTTTGTTGATCTTCTCCTACAGAGAGTGGTGACTAATGTGAAAAATATAAAGAGGTAGTTTCAACTAAGTGGTCCATCTCAATAGTACCAAGGGCATTCACGTAGAAGTTTTGGCCCTTCCACTAGAAATGATCGATTCAAACTACTTCTTCCACTAGAAAAGCTTAGGATAGAAGCACCTCCTGAAGACATTTTGAATAAATTGTGTTCCTCCCATGAGAAAAGAGAGTGTGATGCTATAAATTGTCCAAAGTTGTTTTGCATGATGCAACTCATGTCTCCTCAATCAAATCATTAAAATTTTTAGGTAACCTTCAACATCTAGAGATGAACCCAATGGTGCTCTACGATGAGATATTTTCAATATGGACTTACTTGTGATTAACAAATAAATAATCCAATGACTGCATGTGCTTGTGAAGTCGGGGAGTTATGAAAGATGAAAGATTTGACAAGAGGAGAGTTCATGAAGGAGATCCATCACAAGACCTTTCATTTATGTCTTGTTTTCAAGAACCCATATTTGCCTATATAGTAGTAAATCATGATGATGGGTAGAATTTTTTGTCTACCTCACAAATGCTACCCATTTTCCAAGATGAAGAAGAATAACCTGTTGTGTTGGGCATAGAAGGAATTGCATAGTCATATCATTTTTTGAGGAAGACAAGTTCCCATAAGCATTTGCAAAATAAAATGTTGATCCAACTTTTTCGACTCAAGAAGAAAACAATGACTACCACATGGATGAAGGCACATAAAATGAATTCTTCTTCGCATTTGAAAGATGGTTTAAACAACCTACACAAGATGAGACAAAAGAAGTGGCACAATTAATTGAAGAACAAGAGCTTCTTGAGGATGATTTAGCTCTATAGGTAGGCATCATGCCAAAAGTATCTATGAAGAATCCATTGCTAGATCTTGACATCTTCTTGTAGCATCTTTAGAGCGGGTTATCAATAAAAGACACAATTGATTTTCTCTTAAGTTTTGACTCATTAGGTAATCTTTAATATATCCCACAAATATCAATGTAGAACTAGGAGTTGAACATACATTAGATGTCAGTGAGTTGATGCCAACATTAGATATATCTAAAGAAAGATTGTTACTCAATGAAGAAGAAATGTTGGCAATGAATCATTATTCACACTCTAGCCCTTGTGACAAAAGATAGTATCTACATTGTAAGAGAGGATCAATTGAACAATTTCCTTCCTTTGTTAGGTGATTTCTTTGAAGAGGATTATTATAAGAAGACTGAAGGAAATTAGTTTGCCCAAGATCCACAACCCTCATCTAAACAAAATTTACAGTCCTATTACCTGGGATGGATATTTTCAGCATGCTCATTTTGATGATGTTTTCATGGTCGAAGAGGATATAAATATAGATAAAGTGTTTCCACCATAAGGTCCACAATGGATACCCATTCTAGACTTGGAAAGTTAGATGTAGGTGATTCAACTCTTTCTTCAATAGATATATAACATCTCTTAGACCATAATAGTTCATTTGAATTTATGATCAAGTATGTCAAGGCCATAGGTAGAGAAGATCAAATAAAATATGAGGCAGTCACCATTCCTGAGGATATGCTATGAAAAGAAGATTTTGTAAGGTATATTTATAAAGAAGTAGAATATCTCCATTAAGTGGAGATAAGTTTCAATGAAGGGGAAGATTTTCTTAAACTGCTAGACATTGATGGATTTGTGCTTGATTTTTCCCTAAATAGTCATTCATATCATATTATGATATTTATTTCAAGATTCAACTGTGTAGTTTTGAGTCAAACTCATTGACCCATATTTCATTAGTATTAGTTCATCAAAACCCATCTTGCATGAGAATGAATGGTCCACTTAGCACTCATTGCATCTAGGTGATGCTCATAGGGGTGAAGCATTGGGACTTCCCGGGAGGTCACCCATCCCAATACTACTCCGACTCAAGCGCACTTAACCATGCAGTTTCCCGCAAGATCAATCCCACTTAGCTTACTACCCCATTTGCAAAACCTTCAGTAAGCTAAGTGGGATTGATCTTGGGGGAAACTCCATGGTTAAGTGTGCTTGAGTCGGAGTAGTACTAGGATGGGTGACGTCCCGGGAAGTCTCGATGCTTCACCCCTGTGAGCATCACCTAGATGCAATGAGTGCTAAGTGGACCATTCATTCTCATGAGAGATGGGTTCCTATGAACCACTACTAATGAAATATGGGTCAATGAGTTTGACTCAAAAAACTATGCAGTTGAATCCTAAAATAAATATCATAATTTGACACATTATAAAAAATATCTCCTACTTATCATTCATATCATCTTAAAATATGGAACTTCATGAAAAACTTTCAAAGGTTTCAAGGTTGCTATTTCTCTCCATCCATAAATGGTTTTATCTAGCTAGTTTGTTCCCTTTGTCCCATAGGTAGGTAGGTAGCTATTAAAATTTTAGTGTCAGCAAAGTTGTAATGTATTTCCCTTTCATGAAATGTATTTGCTTATCATATCGCTTTAGTTTTTGTTTGGGTTAGGCTTGACTCTACTTCCCAGAGATAAGAAATTGATCAAAATTTCTACTAGAGATTCTAAGATTCTCCTATGGCTCAACTATGTCCCATGGTCCCTAGAAAAAGCCAATTGTTGTACCCCTAAGAAACTCAATGTGTAATCTTACCTTTCATCCATTTTGCATCAAATTAACCATCATTTGTGGGTTAATCCAAGTCATTTGTTGTCTTGCAGTCAGTTTGCAAGGTCATCTTGTTATAGTCTATGTGCTTCAACTAATGTTTTTGCAGGGTGATGATGATCAAAGGAAAATGATGATGTTAGAGAAAAATATCAAAGGCAATGAAGAAGTAGGAAATGATTGAACAAATTGGAGTAGTTCCAAGGTTAGAAACAAGAGCATGTCAGTGAGAAGTTTATGCCTAAGTCCTATCAAAGTCTTACCTAGCAAAAACAAGGCTAAGACAACACAATCTTCCACCAAAGATGTAAGAAAAAGTGGGAAGGCCAACATTCATTTTTTCCTAGAACCAAGTGGGATCTCTACCCAAGGATGGTGAAAATGATTCAAGTGAATGGTCACTTCACTTAGCAATGAAAAAAAAGTTAGGCACACAATTGCAGGTGTTAGACCACTTGGCAATTCTACCCAAAACATGAAAAGTTGAAGCGTTGTTGGCAAGTTCTACCTAGATCTCCATAGAGATATTAAAATAATTAAGTGACAATCAAACCTAAGTCAAGTGCACATCTACAACAGTTCATCCATCTAATTTATCCACCTATGTCAAAAACATGGTAAAGTGAGCTAGAAGTTTGCCTAAGTGTTAAGGAGAAAAGTTGGTGCACTTTTCCATGTTTAACCACACTAAATTTCCTCCCAAGTCTTCAAAAAGTGGCAGAGGTGTCATAAGCGCACCTTGAGTGCTTCAACCACTTAATTCTTCTATTAGCATGTAAAAACATGGTTAAGTGATGTAAAAACACTACCCAAAAGCCTAAGCACACTTTTCCACTAGTATAACCATCAAGAATCTCTACCACCATTGATAAAGGTGGGTTTGTTGGCAGATGGTCAATGCTCCCCGTGGGATTCATGACATGGCCTAACCGCCTCCCATGGATTCATTAACTTTGGTGCTTGTATCGGAAATTGATAGGTCGACCTTTTGGTTTAACGACAATCGTGGGCCAACAATTGGTATCAGAGCGAAATGTCACAGGTTTGAATCCCCCCGGGTAACGTTGGGGGGGAGTTTGTTGGCAGATGGTCAACGCTCCCCATGGGGTTCGTGACATGGACTAACCGCCTCCCATGTATTCATTAACTCTAGCGCTTGTATCGGAAATTGACAGGTCGACCTTTTGGTTTAATGACAATCATGGGCCAATAGGGTTTTAGTCATGAAAATTTCCACCAAGTCTTCAAAAGATGGAAAATCTTCCTTGAGTGTGCATATGGAGTGGCTTATCCACTAATAAACTCTACTTGAGCATTTTAACAAGCAAGTGTAAGGTCAAAAGTGTGCCTATAATGTCATGAAGAAGTCTAATTGATAACCAAAGTTTGCAACAATAATATCAACAAAAGAAGTGCTTGGTTCTATTTGACAAGGATTCTAGCATTCATAATCTAATAGTTTAGGGTTTATTTCATTCATTTGGTAGGGTTTTGAAACATCTCCAATTAGTGAAAGTCAATACTTTCATTCATTCATAATAGCACCTTGACTATACATGATGATGGTATCCATACCCTTGATTTCAATCATTTATTATCGTTTGGATAGTCATAATGGCAAAGAACAAGGAGGGTTTTCAAATCAATTTCACAAAGCATTCTCAGTTAAGACTTGGCCAAAGAAAACAAACATATGCAGCCCTTCAAGGTTTACATTGATAAATGTTGGCTTGTGGTCATGCGTAGGATGTCATCATATTGTGGCTTTTTAGTCCTAACATCATATTGTGACTATGTTGTATATCTAGGTGGAATGATGACTAGGAAAGATAAAATTGGCATCTACCATCTTTTGAATCTCAATATAGATGGTGTTAGTTAAATACAAATTATATGGCCTATGTTCTTGTCAAAATGGTTTCACCTTTCCCTTTAATGGGATATTATTTGATAGTTCTTTGGGTTGAAAAGTCTTCAAATCTGCATATGACCAAGCAAATATATCTTTGTATCTTTTGAACAACTCCCTATATTTTTCTCTTTCCTTAAGTGTGCAACATGTTGGGATTCCTATTTTCAAGCCAAGTATTTGCAAAATCTTGTCAATTTCCTAAAAAATTTCCTAAGGGGTCCCTGTGCCTTTACCGTGATGCATGTTGTTGAACCCTTGATTTTGGCTAAGTCTGAAACCTTGAAACCTTGAAAATTTGGTTGTCTGAAATCTGATGGATCCTCCAAATTTTAGATTCTGTAATTTAACTCCTATGGTTCTGAAACCACTCTCAAACATCCTAACAATATATACATAAAATATAACTTAAAGTATAAGAAAGGTAAATACAAACTTATACTTAAATGTTTATTTTATGTATATATTGTCCTAAAACTTCTTTCTTTTCCAAGCCCTTTTGTCCCTGCAAGACTTCGGGACCCGCAGGGACTTTTGGATTTTTTCCAAAAGTTCCAAAATCCTTCTGCGACCCCGCAACCTGCCAGAAAGTTCAAAATCTTTTCGGACCCCCTGATTTTTCAAGACAAATTTGGAGGTGCAAAAAATCAAATTTTCAAATAATATCTTGAGAAAGGGCTAAGTATTTAATGCAGTTTCGGGTCAAACTTTCAATTTTGATTTTCACCACTTTTGGTTCGGTGGGGTTTTGGGACCTGCTAGGACTTTTGGACTTTTTCCAAAAGTTCCAAAGTTCCAAGTTCTCCCACCGACCCGACACCTACCAAAGGCCCAGAAACGCCCAGAAATGTGGGAAAATGCACTGCCAACTCTCCAAATCGCCATTAATGCAAAGTGGGTGGTTGAATTTGATGTTTTTATTGTAGTAGGTGGAATTGGTGGGGTTTTCCCTCCCATTTTTCCAGCCAATCCGAGTTGTGAAGGCTATAAATTGAAGATTGAAACTCTTTTCAAAGGTTGGTCTTTTGGTTGTTTTTCAGGCAACAAAAGTGCAAAGCTCTCTAGGGTTTCAAAGAACAAAAGTTCAAGTTCTCCAATAGGGAAGATAACACGGTTATGAAAAGATTCAAATTGGTTTCAAGAATCAATGTATGAACTCCTTTTTCTCATGTAATTTTTCAAGGAAATCCCAAGTTTCAGCTAAGGTTTCCTCTTGCCATACTTCGTGGTATGATTGTAACCATTGATCAGATGAATATGGCATATTATTAAAACATTATATGCTATGTGATGATCTCTTCCATGGTTGTATATGAATGATTGCATGTTGATAAAGGATTACTAAGCATATTCCTCACTGGTTATTGTTTTTTCTGCATCTAGGTATCCAGAAAGTGTTTGTTTCCATTTCTATATTATCTTATCCTCTATTGAACTGTGGCCTATGTAGCTCGTCCTACTAGGCACAATCTGAAATGTCTAATCACCCACACCTCTTTTAAAAACTAAACCAAATTTATCAAGTGCGAAGTAAATAGTTACTAATGTATGCATTGTTGTGGTTCTATGTTGTAACCAGGAAATATTGTTAGTGAATCTTCAAAGTGCCAATTTTAGCAAACCAAACATGCATACTAGCACCTTCCATTATTGCAAGAGTGCTTGTCATCATCTTAAACATAGGTTTTAGTGCAACAAGCTTGTCCTAATCTAGTGACTAGATTTAGAGATTAAAACAATAGTTTGGGTATTTTTGCAATGATATGACCCTAAAAAACAACTTCCACTGTTGTTAATCCTTGTTAAGGGATACCTCTAGGAACACCCTCCTTGGCTTAACTGAGTCAGAAACGAAGGGGAGATTACCCATTCCCAACTATTGGCCCTTTATCATCCTTATCCTATTGATGAACCTCTTTTCTATCTCCTTGATGACATGTATCCCTGGCCTCGAAGATTGAAGAATGTTCTAGGGATTAGGATAAGCTATTTCGAGACCCGACACAACATTTGCCTAAATTGACCATCTTTGGCTCATTAATCACTAATGTCAATTTGCTTGTAATTGGTTGAGGTGCGTGATTTAGGTTAAACCGAACATGTTTTCTAAAGACACAAGGCCTTTTAGAATCTTATTTCCCTTCAATTGGAAAATTTCAAAGTCTATATGGGTTTCCAAACCTTCATCAATATTTGTTAATATTTCCCTATATGCAAAAGAACTTCCTTCAAAATATAAAGAACTAAAAATATCAATTTTCTTGAGAAAATCAATGACCACAGTCATTATTGAATACTTGCCAATTATCTACATTGTCAAGGATATAGGGCCAATATAGTAATTCAATTGTGAATAGATTTTGTTTGAACTCAACATTTAGAACAAACAAAGAGGCTAATATAGCTAAAGAATTTGCACTAACTATTTAACTCTTTTGGTCCTTCTTTACTTGAAATTGCTCCTTGAATTGCTTCACTATCAACTTTGCATCACCTTTGATTTTAAGCAATTTAATCCCCAAATCTTTTGCATTTCACATTCCAATAAGCAAAGATACATATTTAGTAGTATTGTTTGTGTAGTCAAATTGTAAGTGATGTGCAAAGGAATCCAACTTGCCTTTTAAAGAATGTAATAATATACTAGCTCCTAATCCATTAGTTGGACAACTCCCATTATATTAGGTAGTACAAATCCTTTGCTCTTTGACTCTAGTGTCATCTTATAAACATATAGGTTGTGTTATAGATTTTTTCACTAGTCATCATCATATAAGTTCTTGGTTTGGTTTCCTCATATAAGATGTTCACTCTTGTACCTTTGTGACTTTTGAATTGTAATTGGTGATTTAAGAGCTAGCTCAAGGTGAACTTTCTTGCCTTTAATTGATATCATAGTGGATGACCAATCAAGTTTAATTTCACTACCTAAGTCCTTACAAAAACTTTTGTTGAAGAGCATGCCATAACTTGTAAGAATATCTGCTACCAATATAGTCATCATAATTTGCTTCTTAGGATAATTAACTAAAGCCACTTGCACATCTTTGAGCTAACCAACCAATGGTACTAATTTTGATTCCAAAGAGTAGCACTTGCCAAGAGTCTTGGTGCACATTTATCCCAAAGCATTCATTACCATTAATGGCATCACATTTTCAAATGCCCCTGAATCCATAACACAATTATTTAGTTTGTAACCACCTATGTATAATGAAACATAGAAGGGCTTTAGTTTCTTTTCAACTTTGATTATCTTTCTTTAAGGAATTGCATATGTCTACCAAATTTTTAAGGGAGGGAGTTGACTTAGACCCCTTTTTAACATACTTCATCACTTGTTCAAGCTAGTCTAGATGACTCTGAAAATTTTGAGCTAGGACATCTATACTTTAGTTCTAGACATATAATCCAAGGTATCAAAATTTGGGCCAACCTTGATCGATCCTGCAATTGATTTGGTTGTTTGAGATGAAGACAAACCTAATTCAACATTCATTTTTTTTCTCTTTCCTTTCATCTATTCCAAATTTTCTTTTTCCAACTTCTCTTTTTCAAATCTATGATTCTGGGAATGAGTAAGGACAATGAACGAATGACTTGGAAGGTTAGTCCGCCACTCGACATGGGAAGGTTCCTCTTGAATGAAATCTATTGTAGAGTCACCATGGAGTTCTATTGAAGAAAGATTTTGGTTTCTAGACAAACCTTAATTGCTAACTCCACATAATAAAATTAGCTACAACATCCTATGTGTCTCCAGACATTCATTAGCATCATGATCCATTGTGTCATGGAAAGAACAATAACTATTTGTATTCTTGCTAGGTGGAGCGCCCAATGTGAGTCTTTTTGGGGTAATTGGTAATTTGGGTTGATTCGTTCCATTTGCCAGGCTGGAGTTCCTATAAGGTACTCCTTGATATGGTTACAT
Source organism: Cunninghamia lanceolata (assembly GCA_027924645.1). NCBI lineage: Eukaryota > Viridiplantae > Streptophyta > Pinopsida > Cupressales > Cupressaceae > Cunninghamia > Cunninghamia lanceolata. The sequence goes on along the minus strand of BSBN01000659.1, from coordinate 3,581,955 downwards.
GAGCATTTGTGGGAATTGATGCTTCATCAGTCACACCAAAGGGGTCAGCTAAGCTTTGAATGAGAGGGTGAATTGAATCATTTTTTAGTTCTCCTGTGGTAATCATATCATCTTTTAGCTTAACTACCCATGTTTGCACCTCTTCAAGTTGATCTCTGTCATAAGTCTTGATTAAAAAGGCAATCTTTGGAGGTAATGCATTGATAAAATAACTTAGGAGAATTTGGAGTGAAGGCCTTAGTGCATTGATGATCCTTCCCACAAGGTAATCAAATCAAGCAAAGAACTATTGCATGGGTTCAGAAGTGATTATCTTCAGCTAGTTTAAAGTGGGCTAAGAATTAAGGGCCCAACTAGTTATGCAACTCGCAAGTGTTGGCAACATAAGCATGATGATGAAGAGAATGATGTGCATGGCAGTAAGCAATGATGTCATTGATGGAAACATAGGGTAAAGACATAGTGGTGTTGGTCCAGAGAGGTTCAATAAGGTATACAGGTACAGTTGTGTTGGTTTGGTTAAGTATGATATCCTAAGTATTGATTCAGAGAAGCTATTAAGTGTAGTATAATGAAGAAATACATCCAAGCACAGTATGCCTTCATTTTGGTGCTCCGCAGTCAAGTATAATGTGTTGAAGATTTCCCTAAGGCATTTACTGACCAGAACCTAAGATAGGGTCACAGTATTTTAGTCCGCATTTCTCCGCTATAAAGAGTTTTGCTCTGCGATTGTAAGGTAATGATAGTGCATGCTAAAGGGGTCTAAATCCAAAGATTCAGGTCTTGAAGTTCTCCGGAGTGAAAGATAATGTTGACAAAGTACCAGACTCTGTAATGACAGTGACAATGACAGATTGGAATGCTTTGTATTCCACCGCAAAAGAATATCTTGCCACGCGGTTTTGAGGAAGAGGTTATGGATGTCAGAGGTATGTATGATTCAAATTGTAAGCATTTTGGTGGTCCGCACGTTGAATTATGAACTAACGATTAGTTCATGCTATTGCTACTTCACCAGTTAAGCTGAAGTAAAAGTGTTGAGATTGTGCGGAGTCAAGACATGTTTGGAATTCATGGGAGCAAATATAGGTCATGCCGACCTATCTCAATGTGTTACATGCCTTGATTCTCCATGCAAAGCATATGAAATTAAGTTTTGGGCTAACAGGATAAGAAGTCACACAGTACACTCATCATGTCGAGCTATTTGATGTTTTGAATGAATGCGGTATATATACAAGATTGAATTCCTGTGTGGAGGAGTGAGAGTGTAAGGTAAAAAAGTCAAGTGTGTGTGAACGAAATCTAATACAGAAAAGGATAAGTTGAGATTGTGGTGAAGATGAAGTGTGCTAAATCACTATTCTGATCTTTAGTGGAACTGTACTTTTAGCATAAGTCAGATGCATTACTAGTAGTTCATATTTGGCAATGAGCCACCCTTTCTTCTGTCTCTTTCTATTCAAGACAGTGAGTCCTTTGGCAGTGAGCCACCTGCAGTGAGTATTCTCTATTATGGACAGTGAGTCCTTTTGGCAGTGACCCTAATTGTAATCGGTATTGTTATTCATATATATGTGTGTGTGTGTGTGAGCTAATCCTCACCGCAGTTTTTCCCTTTTTGGGTTTTCCACGTAAAAAATCTGGTGTTCATGTGTTATGCATTGTGATAGTTGATTTCATGCTTTTCTTTCTTACTGCAAATTAAATATGTTATGTGGAATGAATGATTAAATGCTTAAGTGGTTTCAGAGAATACTGATACACCCCTCCCTCTCAGTATTTTGGGTGTCCAACAGAAAGAAGATGGCAAAATCATTCTACTGTCCCTCCTACTAATTTTTCAACAAAAAGGTGAAGCACAACATCTTCATGAGAAACACCCAATATGACACAAGCTATAGTGAATGTGGAGAACATGTGTTCATTTGGGTGTTGAGTGTCATCACCAAGGGAATCCCTTATTGTACCCTTGGGGAAATTTATGGCAAGCTTGAACATGAGAGGACCAAGGTAAGGGAAGAGATGGGATGCCATTGTCATTATTGTTGTCATGATCACCCATTATATGATCAAGAGGTTCTTTATCCAATGGAAAAGATACATCGATAAGTTCAGGGATACATGGAGTGATCCTCTACTTGAAGCTGATTATTCAAAAGATGGAAAAGTAGTCTTAAGAGGATTTTTTCCTTTGAGACCTTGTGTAAAATTTAGAAGCCATATTTTTAATTATAGGCAAGAGGAGATAGAACCAACCTTCTCGTTGCAAGGTTTGCTTTTCTTTCTTCTTCATCTAGTATGGCAACTGTCGATGTCAAATAGGCAGGACTTTTCTTTTGATTGAATGCAAACTATCTTAAGCTATCCAAGATGTCTTCTTGTTCTTGTTCAATCTAATTCAAATTAGGGTGATCCCACAATAGTGTGTACCATTTTTTTTTACCAAAGTGGGACATTGAAATTGGTATTTTTAATCAAATTTTCACTTTATGTCACCTACAGCAACTAAACCATTAAGAATTTGAAGATGATGTGAACCAGTGATTTTTGAGATTTCATGTGTAGATTCTAAATGTATATTTTTAAAAAAAATTAAAAATAATTTATGATTTTTTACATAAATTTTAATAACTTGTTTTTTATAGTTAAAAAATATTTTTGAAAAGTGACATTTATTCTATCACGCATGTTTTTTTACCAAAAGGCTAAAATTATAATTTTTTAAACATACATTCGTGACACCAATTTCTAGTGCACACATGTTTTCCTAATTTTTGTTTCATATTTTATTTATTATTAAGTTTTGATGTGAGATTACTTATAATTTAGACAGTTTTATTCCATCACGCATAACTTTTTCTATATATATCAAAATTAATTTCTTTTTTTTTTGTTGAAACAAGGACATCAATATGTAGTGCGCAAATATTTTTTAGAATTTTTTTTCTCTATTTTTATATTTTTCCACATGTGTGGAACAAAGACCTTGATGTTCAGTGAAGAACCTATGTTCACTAGAAAATAGAAAATAAATATAATAATTAAACTATATATATTAAAAATTATACTTTTTGGAAAGTTTATTCCAAGGGCTACAATCCTGCAAAATCTCATGTCCTAGTGACTCAATTTGATGGTCCAACCCAGGCTTCAAAATAGAAATTTTTGTAGAGAAAAAAGAAAAAAGTGTCATGGAAGGGACCTTTGTTCGAAGGTACCTTCATACATTTGAACAAAGGTACCTTCATTTAAAGGTACTTTCCATTTTTTAATGTGAAAACATTGAAAAATATAAAAAGGGACCTTCGAATGAAGGTCCCCACCTTCATTTGAAGTTCAAAGCACCTTCATTCAAAGGTGTTTTTCATTTTTGCTTCCTTGGGCTCATGTTTTTGCCTTGTCCCACAAGTGGGACATGGTATTTCACCCATTAGGCTACAAAACAAGAGCTTGAGGAGCTTGGATGCTCATTTATTGTGAAATGGTAACTTTGAGCAACTTGAGCCCCATAGTGAATGCCAAAAAATATTAGCATTTTAATTTGTTCTTTTAGAACAACTCAAATAGAAATAGTGCGTGAGGAAATCCTCTCTTCAAATTAGAGGAAGTTCCCTAATCTAATCTACTCCTAAAATCTAAAGCAAATAAACTAGATTGCTATTTATGCACACTATGCAATTTATCTTTTGGGGTTTTTACATGTAAACAAAATGTTGAAAATAATCTAGACCTATCTTTTTTATCTCAGAGGTAGGAGCACAAGACTAAAAGTACTTTATCTTGCCACAAGTATTTTATGTTAAGTAGCTAAACTATAACATGAATGTTATCCACTAATTCAAGTAGAGATCAATGGATTCGCACCAATAGTAGGATTGATCAAACAAAGAAAAAACATTAACAACAATAGGAATGAATTATGAGATTGAAAAAGAACAATAACTCAAATGCATGCATATCTACTCCAAAGGATAGAAGATAGATGTTACCAAAGTTAAACATGGATCTTCTTTGTTGCTAACTTGACAAAATGTCATACCTACAACATAATGATCTAACTTCTCAATTTGAATGAAAACTTTTGCAACATAAGGCTACCATAAACTCTCATTCCAATATATATGCTCAAGTCACTTATTTATAAGCTCTCTAAGAAAAGCTTCTAAGAAAATAAAATAATAAAATAATACTTTTTTAAGTTGCTTTAAAGCCACCCTAAACTTTATCCATTGCAAAGAAGAAGCAAAAAACTACAACTTGCCCAAAATAGGCTTTACCTTACTTTAAATATAAATTGTCCTTCTCATATGCCAATTAGAACAAGGTGGCATTCTGATTGGTTGCTTTGTGCTTTAAAACACCCAAACTTGACGTTAATCGTGAACTTGGGCAATTAATTCTCCTTGGTTGCACTTGTTTAATGGCAACACTAAGCAAAAAGTGTGGCCCTTATGTTTTCAAATTGTATTTGATTTTGGGCACAATTTTAGGATATGATTGCTAGCTTTGGTTATGACTTTGAAGGGGCATTGCCATGCCAGAAGTGCGGCATCTCCTTTACAATTTAAATTAACATTTTTTTATCACAACTATAATCATTCTTTGCCACTTAAATCGTGATTCTATACTGGTGTTGCCACTAATAAAGGGCGACTTTCACTTATTTGAACTAGACTTCCTTCTTGTTGCACTTTTCCTCCAACTTGACTACTTAAGTTGTGCTTGCATGCTAGCACAACCATAAAGTAAGTGCAATTTTCATACTTAGTACAATGTATTTGTTTCCTTATCATGCTTTTATACAATGGTTTCCATCTAAATCACCATTCTATATTGGCACTACCACTAGTAAAATGTGACTTTCACTTAAGTGGGTTAAGTTCTATTACTATTCGTGGTTTCACTTGATGGCAACCACTTGAATCACAATTTATCCTTGACATTGCCATTATGATCACCCTTTTAAACTGGATTTGCTCTTGTAAAAGTGCACTAAACTATTACATCTGGATTGAGAAAAGTTCACTTAATAATTGCACCACTCTAGGTGCTATTTCATGTTGCCATTGCCAGCCCTAAAGACTTGGCATAGTTTTATTGTGACTTCGCCGTGCCCTTGGCATGATTTTCTTCTAGCACTACCACCTTTGAAGTGTGCACTTTGTCATTTTACTTAACGTTCAATTTATGTAGGAGCTTTGACTTATCCTTGACACCTTTGAAGTGGAATGTTCTTTGGTTTGAGCCACTAAACAATGTGTCCTTTAGCACTTAGTCTTTATTTCTTCCTTTGATAGAGGTTTGAAGTGCTCTTACCACTTTCTATAAGCATGATATTGAATGACCTTGCCCTTGTTCTATTCCTTTTTTCTTGTATTTGTTGCCTTGTACTTGTTTGAAGAAGATGTCAAAACAACTCCATCTACCAACCTTGATGATCTCATACTCGACTTAGTGATCTTCGTCTCCTCATTCCACTACCAAGGTTATCATCAACCAAGGGAACATTTCCATCCCTTTCTTTGGAAAAATGCAAGCTGATACAACTTGCAAGACTTGTTAGATGAAAAACTAGACCAAGACAAAACCATGTTGTGACTTGACAAGGAAGAAAATTAATTACCATCAATAACACGACAACAAAGACTTGGTTTGAGTCTACATATCCAATTGTAGGCAAAGTTTTGTAGGGCTGTCAATATGAGTTTGAACAATTATCTAGGGGGGGAGAATTAGATGGCATCTTTCCCTTGGCTTTGTTGATATGTATTCTTCAGTTGCTACCAAAAAGTGTACACTTCTTCCAAATTATCAATTGGTGCATTCCCTTCTTCATGTGGGATTTTCATTCTCCAACATCATGGTCATCAATGGCCCCACAAAGCTTTTACTTGTATCTAAATTCTTAGGAACCACCTCAAAATTGTTCAACTCCCATACAAATATTTCAAGGGATTTGAAAAACTCAATCCAATTGGTTTCATTATGTTTGTTAATTTCATTGATCCAACCCAACTAGATGAAGCAACATCAACAAAATTCACACTTGCAACTAGATTAGCAATCTAATTTTGGCCATTATTAGTGTTATTCTTATAGTTTGTTTTTCCATGGAATATTTTGATTGTAATTATTTAATTAAAATGTGAATTTTTTGTTTCTAAAGGAGTTTTACTTGTTATGATCATTTCCTCCTAGACCATTCTCCAAAGTTGTAGGATATAATTACTCAAATTCTAAACATCCTTTTGAAGATTTTCACTCATAACTCAACAAATTTTCATGCAGAACATGAACCAACTTCAAATCCACATAAATGGTGTCCTTTGCTCTAGTTATCATATGCATTAGAACCATGGGATTCCTCACATATGACCGAAAGAATATCAGTGTATTGCTTTGGTGAGTGGACAGGCTTGATATCCATTAGATCTAACCAATCTCTGAGAAAATCTTCTATGTCATGATAAATATTTGAGTTTCAAACTAGGAGAGCATTCCACTTCTAGTAGCAACCTATGAAAGTATTACCGCTGAACCCTTACACATCTTTCCTAAGAGGGACTCACATCCTCCAAACCCAATTCAATGTGGCTAGCATTACTAAATGAATATAAAGGCTAGAGTAATTTTGATACTTACAAGTCTCTACGATCAACATTGTGTCAATAATGGTGTTAATAACTAATGGTAGAACTTGTGTTGCTTGCGTTATTCCCCTTAATGTATCTGCACTCTTCTTCTCCACCTAAATTGTTTGTGCTTCATAAATAAACTAATGTAGGAGTTCAAAAAAATAAAACTTTCACTTGTAGAGCTCAATAGTGAGAATAACTTGGGATGTGAAGAATGAGGAGAGGGAGAAAACTGAGGCTATATGAAATGACAAGCAACCAATTTGGTGAAAAATACTAAATCTTAGAGCAAGCAAACATTTAATACACAATCAATGAAATGGCACCAAAACTCTATGAACTAACAATAGAGCATTTCACAAGATTGTTTCGACAATTATAAGGCCTTGGGGTGCAAAAATTTAATGTATGACTATGCAATTATGGGGTTATTACATAGTTTGAGATTCAACATATTAATGGCTCATACATCCTACAAATTCATAAAGTAAAGCACTATCATACAAACATTACAAGGAAGAAAACACCACAACATTTGGACACTTGTCATAAATATGTGGATCCCACACTCAAATGGAAGGCAAACTTTGCAATTACAACTTGAAAACCCTTAGAAGTGTGCATGCACATGGGATTGCAACACTTGTCACAATCTCGCACAACTTTGAGAAAACAAAGTTACAATTACAACTTGAAAACCCTTACAAGTGGGCATGCATATGGGATTGCAACACTTGTCACAATCACCCACAACTTTGAGTAAACAATGTTTTAGACATTGAGAATGATGCATGGTGCCAATGGAACCATTTCTCTCCATCCTATACCCCCTCACTTTTAACCTCCAAAAGAGCTTGTGTAAACTATGTGCTCAAGTGATCACATGATGGAGACAATATGTCCAGCTCATGAGCTTGCAAAGTCTCTTAGGCTTACATTTTCATTCATAGAGTCAAATAACAAGCACAATGGAGGGGACTAACTACACCTTAAGTAACATATGTCTCATATAGAGAAGATTATTGTGTGTCTGATCTGAACGATGGCGAAAATCCTAACACCAACACTTCTGCTTCATTCCAACGCAGACTTCTCTCTGCTTGCAACTCATTGTGATGGTGACCCTAAAGCTGGTGATGTTTTTGGTTTGGTTCGTTGCGATAGTGACCCTAAATCCGGCTACGTTTTTGGTAGCAGTGGGAGTTCAAGGGATTTGACCCATCCTAAAAATAGGCCCACAACCAGTGGGGAATGCCTTGCAGAGTCAAATGGTGTCTCGGGTCAATTTGGTGCATAGGGACCTTCCTTTGCTACCATGGTAGGCGCGAGGGTTTCTATTGATCCATCGTTGTGGGATAAAACTCAACCCCTTCCCTGATCCCATACCTCCCCTGTGGTGGTGTGTGGATAGAGTCATTGAAAATGAAGATCAATATGCCAGACATGGATTAGTTTGCAGGTTTAATGGTTTGTGGCTCTCTCTCCCTAAATTGAACAATTGGATCTCAGAATCTTGGAGCAGTCCCTTCTGCTCAAACCTTGGTCTCCTTCGATTAATCCTATCTTAGAACTTCTCAATATTAGGCCAGTTTGGGTCAAGCTACCCAATCTCCCTCTCCAGTTCTAGGAGGAGTTATGTTATGAGGCCACTGGCAATGCTATTGGCCAATACTTGTTGGCTAACAAATTTGTCACTATGCTTTTATATGACCCGCCTTGAAAATAATAGCAATCTTACCAACATTTGGCTAGGTTGTATTTAGACAAACAACCTTCCTTTGCTTTTGAAAGGGGTCAACTCCCTTGTAAGATAGGATTTTGGAAATTTTCTGGGTATGGTTTTAACCAGAAAGCAGGAAATGTGTTTTTAAAAGAAAGAACAAAAAAGAACTAAATATGAGTGCAAAGTCTCAAAATCAAAACATTGTTTATTAGAGGGTAGAATGGAATATGGAAATCAGAAGATTTAACCACCATGAATTACTTAGACATAAGAATAAGAATATCCAGATGATAAGCAATTATAGGATTTATGAAGGCTGTTAATATTCCACATAGAATCAATGAAAGATTTTCTTGAAAATACGTATTCCAAACCCAACACAAGCAGAATCCACAACTTATAGAAGCAATAGCCTAAAGTTTACTAGATATATGTATTCATAAATTGTACTCTACTATATTTCTTCTCCCTTATATAGATTACATTTGAAATAGTTTCTTGTTTGTAACCATTTCTTGAAAAAGGAATAAATAAACCTTATTCTTTTGATTTTCTTTTATGAGAATAAAGTTCACTTTATTGATTACATAAGATATGCAAAAGTTTTAGGGTAAAGACAAAAACTAAAAATATCACGTTTAAGTATCATTTTCTTTGTCTTTATCTATCATCTGATCTTTACTATCGACAAAAGTATTTACTGAAGTCTTTGATTGAGATGGGGCCATTTTAGCTTTATAATTCCTGAAATTTGTAACAATTGGGGCTATGGGCTTTCCATTCCGGATAGTCATAGTGTTCAGCCTGGTTTTCCACGTAGATACTATTTCCTTAACCTCTTCAACCTTCTTATGAAATTCGGTAATTTCTTTTTTGAAGGAAGTTAGGAATGTAGATGAACTGCACAGCTTCTCCATCATATTTCCATCTATAGTATCTTTCTTTAACAACTCGTTTGAAACTAGATCTTTGAAGCTCTTTTTCACAATCTCAATTTCAACCATATTAGTTTCACTTTCATTGAGTATATCTACTTCGATTAAAAGACAATTGACTCTTATATCTAGTAGGATTGAATCACATACCTTGATCAGTTTCTTGTATTCTATAAGGGATTGTTGATTACCAACATCTTCCATTCAATACTTTTTAACCACTTGACTAATTCATTTTCTTCGAGATTATTAATCACTTGTGCAAAGATCAAAATACTGACATCAACTTTAACCATTTCTTGTAAATCTCTGACAATTACCATTAATACTGATTCTTCTTTTTTGACAAGTTGAATATTAGTATTAATTTCTTTTTTCTTTTCTAGAATGTTTTCATATAATTTCATAGCTTCCTCAATATATAATAACCCATCAATGATTAATTTTTCAACCCAAGTCTCCGTTGCTCTGCCATAGGCCCTATACTTGCCAATTTTGTTAATAACATCAGAGCTTATTCCCTTTGGAGACACCTTAGTAGGAGTTATAGTAAATGTGACAAGTGGTTGAATAGTATTATCAACAATTGATTTGATATAAGAAGTGAGCACTTCTGCCTGCTCTTCCAATTGTTCTTTTTCTTTCTTTTCTTCTTCTAACCTCTTAATTAAAATATCCACTGATAATTTGGCATTATGAATATCTCCTTCCACTGTAGGTGAACCAAGATCAACCCTACTAATGTTGAAGTTTAGTAGCATCTCCCTCTTTCTTATTAGCTACTGGGTCCGCAATTTCTGTATATTGATGTCCTAAGAAAGAGTCTATCATTATTTGAGACATCTTTTGTATTTTCATTGGTTGATGAGTAGCTTGAAGTAACTTGGCCACAACATCAAAACTAGGATCAATCATTTGAGATTATTTTATTTTCTTTCCTATTACCTTCTTTAACCATGTTGGTGGTGTTAGGCCTATTTGAGTATTGGATAGCAATGGAGGAAGAGTGGCTTTGGGATTGGAATATGAAACAACATTATCCACTATTTGTTGTTGGGATGGTGAAGATGGAGGAGATGGATTAGCATTAGGTACTAATGGTGGAGGAGGAGTTGTGCTTGAATTTGCTTGTGATGAAGGAGGAGGAGATACATTAGTTTGAAGTGGAGAAGGAGGTGTATTTGGGGTTACGTATTGTTGATTCTCTGTAGGTTCTTGTGTTTGTGCATCATCTCCTTGGGCTTGGGAATCTCTTTTCACTTCTAATTTCTTCCTTGGCTTCTCATTTTCAACCTGACACTACTTTTTCAACTTTACATCTTTATCTGGATCTCCCCCACCATCATCCCTCCTAGGAGTGGATCTTGACCTAGTGGCATATGTAATGATAAGGGGTTATTGTGCAGAAGAGCTTGCAACTGACTTTTGTTTCTTTGAAGCTTTTTTCTTTTTGTGATGGCCTGGTTGCAGTATGGCCATTAATTTTAGCATTTAGCCATTTCTGACTCTTTGCAACACAAATAATGATCTTTCCCTGATGTATGTGACTTCTTTTTCTGACCATTTAATCTGAGGTAGTGGTTGTGCCTATACATTATAGTAGGCTTCATATATTAGGTCAGTGCCATCATCAACCATGCCAAGGACATCCCACCCTAGGTTAAAAGCTTTCATTTGATTCACTGTCAACCTCATCCAGACTCTCCTTCTATCCTCATGTTCATTTGTACAATCTTCCCAATAATATTCAAGATGATATTCATGTTCATAGGAAGCTCCTACATACAAGTTATTCTTGACATAATTTTTGTTGTCGTATGATAGTCTTGCAATAAAGAGGCAAAAATTAAACTTTGATAGAATTCTATCAACATTCAAAGCATCAGAATGAGACTTACAAATAAAATAAGTCAAATGGACAGGGAAAGGATAACTTGCCTTTTTCTTCTTATGACATTTCTTACTTACTTCACCCATTTGCCTACAAACTTCAAGAAAAATAATATGATTGTAGGCATATCTGGGTAATTTGTATGGAGCATTTTCAAAAACCCCGATTCTTAAATATGTAAACTTATCAAATTGAATGAAGAAGATACCATATTGTATGATAAATTAAGCTACTTTTGGGGAGATCCTCACCTCAGTGTCACCATCAAATCTTCTTACAGTCAGCATACAAAAGGTATCAGTCACCCTCTTATAGTCATTATTTCCAAATTCCATCTGCAATTGAGGATAAAAGTCATATATCTAAGTTGTATTACCAAAAACTCCAATAGTCTTCAATCCCAGCCATATATCCATGCTAACAATGGCATAAAACAAATAGGACATATAAAAGTATTGGTTCTTTTGAAAGTTAACCAACTGATCATGCATGTGACCACTTATCATTTTGTCCCAATCTACAAATTGAGAAGAGTATCCAATTACTATAATAAATTGGCACATCCAATACTCAAATGTGCTAGTATCCTTATCGCCAACCACCCTATGGAGCAAGGTAGTAATATAAGAAATATCCTCCTTGAAGTGAGCTCTTTGTAGTTCCTTTGGGATTTGAGATTTTCCCTTTTTCTCCACCTTCAACCAATGCTTGGCAATATTATTTAGACATAAATCTTTCTTATCAACATAATAATTCCAACCCCCTTGTACAAACATGTTAGCATAGTCTTCTCTCTTGATGGCAAGCTAAGAGTAATTCCTAGAGATACACCATCTAACCTTGCTATCACTCTACCCTCAGCCATTCTCACCTCTCTAGATTTTGGATGATAGTTCCTCACACAAACCAGAATTAAGTCAGGTCACTGCATTGCTGGCAAGAATCCACCACACATGGGCCAATCCACTGGCAAAGGTCGTCTCAGCCATAGGGGATCTCAAGTTTGCATTCATCCTCCTCCAAAAGTCTTTTAGATCAACGTGCCCCAAGTCACTGTGTTTTAACTCGACTAAGAGATCTTGAATGACCACTGAATGATCAAAACCTTGATATTTATACTTCATTTTATACGGAGTGGATAAGAACAAGGTCAAACAAGTACGGGCTCTGAGTATATTTTGATGAGCAATAGTAGGAGCGATTTCCACTAGGAATGTGAAGTGTGTAGTATAAACAAAGCTCATGAAAACTCACGGCCAATATGACTTGTGAGAAGAGGAGATGGGTTTCACTGTACGTAGCAAAATACAAGGAAATTGAAAGCAATACAAGTACCAACCTTTTAACTAAACAAGACTCTGTGTGTAGCTTGAAATGAGTTGAGCAATGGATAAAGTGCGAGTTCTAAAAGTGAAGTGTCAAAATGAGCTGGAAAAAACCCTTTTTATTACCAAGATTAGGTCATACTTAAAGTTCTCTTTCCTCACAAATTGTCAAAATTAATGTTTAAAATCCTTTTCGATGTTTTGGCAAACTTCAGAACATATAAACTTTTCTTTCAGTGAGTTTTAAGGTTTGCGAACCTCCAAATCTCCCGATTTCATTATGTATTTCGGCATTTCGATGAAAATTGAAACCTTTGAACTTCTTTATCCCCTTTGCATTTTATTCTTTCAGCATTTTGGCATTTCGACATTGTAGGGACTTCTTCAGTTCCGGTTCAAGTTGATATACCCCCCGAGGCGTTCTACGATGGGATTCTTGCCCCTAAATTTTCTTCAAACATAAGGCAATCTTCAGCCTCCTTGGGCCTTTAGTCTCCTTCCTATCGAGAGACATCTCTGTTGGAGGCAACATTAGAGGATATCCCCTCTCCTAGATCTGAGGACCTTGTTAATAATGTAACCTGGACGATGGTCCAAAGGAGGAAAAAAGGTTACCTTAAATATGTATATGATTCCCATACCCGAGTCAAGGGGGTAAGGATCTCTAGGAATGGGTTAGGAGTTGTTTAGCTTTCTGACCTAAGTGTTGTGTATTTTGTCGGTCTGTGGTTCTTTTTGACAATGTGGTTGTTGTTTTGTTGTGTTTCAGCTACTCTTGGCCATTGATTAGCTTTGTAAAAGTTTCCATATCCTTTCAAAGTATGTTTACCCTTTAAATTAAAAACAAGTACAATGGAGGGAAGACAAGATTTTGATACATGACCTGATCCTAGTCACTAGAGAAAATTGAGTCAAATCTTTTTTGGTTGGTCCCTAAAGATAAGTCTATATAGAAATTTAATACTCAAATCTTTAAAACATCAAGGAAAGAAAATACTGTGAGCATAAACGCATGGAAACAAAGACAAAGCACATATAAGGAATTTCCATGGAAAACCTTACAATAATTTTTTAGAGAATGAATAGAAAGATACTGGTTTAGAAAATGAAGCAACAAAAAATTACAGATAAAGAAATATATTTTCCTAAGTTCAAAGTTTTTCCCAAATTTGAAATTTGGGTGTGTTGGTGACAAAGACGAAGTATGAAATGGATTGAAAAATTAATATGATAGTATGATTAATATAGAAGGTATGACTGAAATAGATTTTGTAAACCACTTACAAGATGGGTTGATCATGGTGGCAGTTTGAGAAAAAAAAATTAAAAACAAAATTTTTAATGATTTTCTACATTTTTGTGTTTTGCGATTTTGGGGACCTTGAGGAGAAAAATTTGGGAATAACTTATCCAACTAAAATGAATGGCTTGAGAAATCATTTTGGTCTTGCAGAGCATGAGCTGATCTTTGTGATGCATTTTACATTTTCAAATTATGAGCAATGACAAAGAATCCACACCCCCGACAATGTGACTTACTAGTTTTCACATTTGTTTTTCAGTTTCATGGTATTTGGATGAGCTGCCATATAGTTAACTTCTTGATGAGGTATTTGTCATATGACCTATCAGATTCTCAAGGTGAATCTTCACATTTTACATGTTTAGTCTTCATTTCCTGTTAACTATAGCTATAGAAGGACTAACACCTGAAATTACAAGTCACATCTTTTTCGAGACATTGCTAACCTTTGTAATAGTCCTTCATTTGCAATAAAGCTTTCAGTTCCACCGCATTTAGGTAAATAAGTTCATTTTATTTGCAAACAAAAAGTTATTTTGCTTAGATATGAATAAAGCTAAAAAATTATCCCAAAGATTTTATTTTTTCTTTTCCAAACAAAGTCCATTAGTGCAATGCCTAGGTGACTTGATTGCCTACAAAAATTTTAACATCCATTTATTATATGTCTCTTAATAGATTTTGTGATTTTTTATTATAATTGTTGTTATAACTTAAAAACCAATTAAGCACTTGCAAATCACCTGCCGTGGACCAAGCCCTATATCTACAAATTTTCGCTTCATTTCAGCAACTGGCGATTCTTCCCACTTCAATACCTTACCCTCTGGATCAGGTTCTTGAGTATCTGTTCGCCCAAATTGTTTTTCAAACAGTCCCCACTGAACATAGAGAAAAGCTTTTTTTAAGGAAAGATCACAATCAACCGTATATCTTTCATTGCAGTGACACATATATAACTTAGTAGTTCAATAAAATCACATCATTTCTTTCATGTGTATGATATTATATATATATTACCAAACAAAGAGATGTCAATCCAAACAAATGAAATTAGAAAAACTAATTTGAAATTAACTATTTTGACAAATATTTCTTTGGCATACAAGTATATAAATATCTCCAAGTGCAAAAGTGGTTTCGGCAAACCGACACAAGTTTATTTTTATATAAAACAAAACAGTTCAAATGCATTATTTGTGTGTCAGATAGTTTAACCTCCAAATGGAGAAATGCACACATTAACTAAAAACCATATTTGCAATGCAACTCTTTCACATTTTATGGTTGACATATCAATATTAAGTCATCTTGAAAACTTGTATGTTTGGTTACCAAAATTAATGTATTTTGAATCCTTCCCTATTTGATATTTGACAAGGTCTTCAGCTGAAATACATGCCTTCATTTAGATTTATGTTATGATGGAAAATGAACGCAATTCAAATCATTTGCAATGCTAGTAGATCCAATATTCAAAGCAAAAAGATAAGAAACTTCTAGCAATGCCCAAAGAAAATACTTGAGCGAACCAAAAGGCATAGTTATTAGAATTATGTTTGCCTTAGTAGGCCAAGACAACCTAGTAGAATTTGGATTTTGAATTTTATTGAGGTCCTTTATTTTTTTAAGTATTATTTTGTATTGAAGATCCTTTTTTTTTTAGATTTTGAGATTACATAAAATGTTTTGGGAAAGAAAGCTTTAAAATTTCAAAAGATCTCACCTCTTCGTGACTGTTATGTTTTCTTCTTCGTAGAGTAATTTCAAGGCAATTTATCATAATCTGGTGCAAAATCACACAACATACCTACATGATGTAAGAGTGAGAGTCCTGTTGTGACCTCATCACAAATCGCCCCATTGCAAATGGGGACCCCCTATTTTTTGCTTATGTTTAGTTTGGTTTTCGAGTCTTAGCCTAAGTTCTGGTTCAAAACACATGCAGAAAGGGACACTAGATAAGTCAGACACATGTCATGCCTTAGAATGTTTCATAGAACACTTTGAGTGATCAAGACCGGAGTTAACAAGGTATATCTCCTCGGTCAGAGTCTCCATATGGAAGGGTTGATATCAAAGCTTGTAATGTTTTTTGACTTAAGATTGATGAACTTCATGATAGACTTTATGAGTTTGAGTGATTCTGAGGCTTCAAGAGGCAAAATCCAGAGGTCACCTCCAAACCCGCCCTACCTGGGCGGCCTCAAGAGGGAGTCTTGGACTCTGTCTCCTGCCACATGAAACTCTCCACATGCTGCCTCCAGGACCACTCAGGGGGTGTAGAAGGTACAATGTGCAAGTTTACTTGATGAAAGATGAAGGAAGTGACACTCAGAAGGTGAAATGATCAAGTTGAGATGAATGAAATGTTTCTAAGTATGAAAATCCAAGGGTGGTATCCTAACCCGCCCAGTCTAGGCGGTTTCACAAGGTGTTTATGGATGATGTCTCCACCAAGTGACACTCTCCGGACAATACTCTCAAACCCGCTCTAGGAATAAGTTGCCAAGTTTATACAAGTGCTTAGATGATGATCAAATTACAAGGAGATTTCATACATTTGAAAGAGTTTGGGTGCATTTTAAAGGAGAATCCATGCATCACCTCCCAACCTGCCCAGCCTGGGCGGCCTTATAAGGGAGTGATGGACAATGTCTTCACCAGGAGGATCTCTCCAGACACTTCCCTCAAAACTGCCCTAGAAGAAAAATGGTTAAGTATTGAGGTATTCATGCACATATGATGATTGGCAAGTAAGGTTTATGAGTTTGAGTGAAGTCAAAGCTACATTCCAAGTGTCACTCCTCAACCCGCCCTATCTGAGCGGCCTTGGCATGTAGACATGGACAATGTCTTCACCACCCCATGACACTCTCCAGACAACACTTGCAATCCCGCCCTAGGAGAGAGTGATCAAGTTTTGAAGTGTTTCAACACAAAACATTAGAAGGTGATGAAGTTTTGAATGGAAACTTGAAGATTTGAAAGCATCAAGTGACTTTTAAGATGAAATCCAAGGGTCACCTCTAAAGCCGCCCTACCTGAGCGGCCTCAAGAGGCCCTTGTGGATTGTATTGTTGGCAAGAGACACTATATGGCTTCATGAGTGTTGTCATTGATGGCAACAAAGTTCATCCCACCCATCTGCAGAACATGGTGTGCCTATACCGGAAGTCAGATTGAAGAATACTTTGGTCCGGTAAGCAAGAACAGAGCATACAACAAGGTCCGACAATCAGGCCCGGATCTCTTATAGGAAGTATCTTTGTAAAGCGCGGACTTGGGGAAGTCAAGAGGAATACCGTGACTAATAGATTCCAGGGATTGAGCCTCCGGTGATGAAAGAGTAAAGAGATATGAGCATCTAAGTATTGAGGTCCGGTTTGGCAGAATAGATAGAGGAAGAATTGACCGACAGAGCATCAAAATTATTCCAGATGAGATATTGATGGTGATCAAGGTTCTTAAGATATCATCCGTGATTAGCCGACATGTTAGATGACTTCTATAAGTATCTCCTTGATTCACATCACTTGGTAAGCAAGGATTCAGCCGACTGACTAGAGTTTGGGAAAATATTGACTATTTCGGATGCTGACTAGAAAGATGAGGAAATCCTTTGAGCGGATATATATACCAAGATAGATTTGGATGTGAAGTGGAGTGTGGAGTAATTGTGTAGTGCGAAGAAAAGCAAAAGAGCAGTGCGAAGACAGCAAGACAGGTGCAGAATGTAAAAGGACAGTAGCACCTAAGAGAGTAAGAATGAAGTGCAACAGATCAGTATATTGAGCTTAACCAGAACTGAACCTTAGCATATATGGATGCTTCTCATCAGTTCAAGTAACTAGCTTTCTTGTTTAAACCATTATTGGCAGTGAACCTCTTGTGAGCAGTGTGCTCGGGCAGTGAGCCCTAATTGGTAAGTGCCATTTTGTACTAGCTTATTCTTCTAATAGAGAATACATTCTTGGGTTAATCACCCCGTGGTTTTTCCCCTAACAGGGTTTTTCACGTCAAAATCATTGTGCCATGTGTATTGATGTTATTTCCTTTTCAAGGTTATGTTTGCTTATTTGATTTGATACTACACTAATTGATAAAGAAATTTAGAAAGCTGAAATAATTAAGATAACTAATTCACCCCTCCCCCCTCTCAGTTATCAACAATTGGTATCAGAGCCAAGTTCCTCCAAACAGAACCTAACAGCTTGAGGAAGATCTGGGAACTCAAATGGATGTGTATGGTGTGAGGCAACAACTTCAGTCTGCCCTAGATGATCTTGAGCAATCAAACTCTGAAGCCAATGAATTGAAGGAAAGACTCAAACACGCTGATGATTTCATAAATGAACTAAAAGGGAAACTGAGTATCTCTATGAAAAAGAGAAAAGATCTACTTCAGCAATTGGCAAGTCAAAGTGAAGACAATGGTACAAATGAAGATCTGAAGGAGAAAACCAAGTTATGTGAAAAGTTATCAAAAGAGGTCATTATGGTAAGACATGAAATGGAATTAGGAGTTATGAAATTCACCCAAGAAATTGAAGAGAAAAGAAAAACTGAAGATGATCTAAGACAATCTCTCAAGGAGAAGTCAGAAGACTGCCACAAAATGGATAGAATAATCAGGCATCTAGAATCTGATCTTGAAGATGCTAGAGATAATGAAGAAAAACTTGAGGATCAAATTGACACTCTTAAAAAGGATCTTCAAACAACAAATGAATACAAAGAGAAATTCAAGATAAGTTCTGCTCAACTTGAAGTTCTTCTTGAAAGTCAAAAGAGGGTAGATGACAAGCGTGGCTTGGGATATGAGAAAGGTGAAAACTCCGGATCCGGTCAGAAAAATTTTGGATCAGGAAATCCAAGGGACAGGCCTAGAAGACCTCCGATAAGGCAACCTAATGCTCAAAAATATCCATCCTTCAATGGATACTGCCACAACTGCAATAACTTTGGTCATAAAGCTAATCAGTGCAGAAAGAGAATAAACCAGACAAATACATCCTTCTCCGAACAATCTTTCAACTGCAAAAGGTATGGTCACAAATCTCATGAATGCAGAAATATGCAAATGAACAATTCATTCAATGGTAGATGCTTTGCATGCAATAGAATGGGACATATGGCTAATCAATGCAGATCAAGAGGATATCATTCAAATATGCAAAGAAATGTTGCTTGCCACAATTGCAATAGATCCGGTCATATTGTCAAATTCTATAGAAGCAAGAATCAGGACAAAAGGGGTCCGGTGCATTATAATCAGAATCAAGACAAAGGAAAAGGAATAGTGAATGCGGATGAAGTTAAAGTGAGATGAACAAGATTTGGGTGAAGAGAAGTACAGAGAATGTAGGGGATGGATCTGCACCAGACTCTGGTGCTGATATTCCTTCCAGAAATTAAAAAGTGAGCTCTGGCTCAGGGGGAGACACAAGGAAAAACATTTTCCCCTAGCCAATTAATTGGTGCCTAAAATTGGCACATGGGAAGTTGCGGAATAAAAAGTTTCTCAGAGAAACATCTAAAGAAAGCTTGGTAAAGATATGGAAGATCTGTAGGAAGATTCGAAGAGTCTAATCTTCCAAGATTGATCCGGTTTAACAGTCATCCGGTAAAACAGGATTATCACAGTTAAATCCGGTATGATTCAAATTCAAGGCATTTTGTTCTGTGGATAGATCAAGTGTTTGGGGAAAGTAAGATAATTTGTTATTATCCACCAAGAGTAACTCTAAGTGCATCTTAGTGATCCGGAAAAATCTCTCAAGACAAGGAGAACAGAGCAACCAGAATAACTTAAGTTGTGCATTTATTGCAATGTGGAATTAGGGTTTGCTCATAGATAAAAGGGTTCATTTGATCGTCATTTACACATTCGCACTCAAGAAGAAGAGAAAAAGAGCTCTGCAAACAAATTGTCTCAAGTCTCTCAAAGATCAATCACATAAGACAATTCTTCCAGCAATCCGATCCAGCTCATCCCGTGAAACCTAGAAGCGTAAAAAGGTATTTTTCACTCTTAATCAAACTTTCTCTGAATCTTTAAGATGACTACTCTGAATGTTGTAAAAATCTCTGATAGACCTCGCCCCAAATTTAAGAAACATCCCTACAAATCTCTAGAAGTGGATCCCTTAGGGGCATTTTCTAGCATTCCGCATGGGGTTTTGCATGTAGAAGACGTTAGGGTTTACATTCATGCAAACATTGAAGACTTTGGTGAATCCAAGTTGATGGACATCTACCACAAGGAACTAATAGATGATTCATTTGAACTAAAACCTCAGTATAAGACCATCCGGGAAAAACATTTCGGTCAGTACATCCATTTCCCCTGTTTTGAAGAAGTTGAGTGGACCCGGTATGTGTTGAGCAGAGTGCATGATAACTTCTTATGGTTGAATAGACCATTCAAGATCACCAAGGATGCAATTAGGGCAGTAACCAATTTACACTCTTCCGGAGGGTTATCTGTTCTCAAATCTGTCAAAAACCAAACTGTGACTGAGGCCACCAGATCAAAATTTGATAAGAGAGCAATGACCATAGAAGATATCACTGATCCGGATATCAAGTTTGCACCTATGATAATTGGCTATAAAATATATCACTCCAGCAGGGAGAATTCAGTATCTGGAACTGCTGTGTATACTGCTTATAAGATGTTGAGAAAGAATGCAGATTATGATCTTTGTGAACTCCTTCTGAGCCAACTAATGGAAAACTTACAGAAGATAAAGAAGGACAAAAAGAACTCTTTTAAATATAGTGGACTGATATTGTGTTTGTTTTTCTACTTAATGAATGAGCTGCCCGGATCGAGTGGTTGGGTATGGCAGAATGACAAACTTGTTGCAATTCAAGTCAGAGATTACTTGCATGGGCTTGGGGATGCTAAGGCCAGAAATACAGCTCTGTGGGGTTACTTCAAGAACTTTCAAAATATGATGCAAACCAGAGAAAGAATTCCCCAATCATTGGTTGAGAAGTACAAAGATATAGTATGTTTCATGGTTGACACTGATCAATGCCTAATGGAGGCAGTGGAGCCAAGGACAGTCTGGATCATGCCAATGGGGTATGAAGTAGATGAGAAAATTGTAGAGCTGCGTATCCAACATCTGCTGAGCCGGCCCAAAGACCCTAAGGCAGAAAGATTTGGAACCTTCCAAGAGCTGAGTGTAAAAGTTCATGTGGAACTTAAACAGCCTGAAATCAAAAGGAAAGTGAGAAGGGAAGTTGAAGAAGTTGCCAAGAGGCATGGAATCTCAAAGGAGGCACTTGATGCCCACAGAGAAAAGATGGAAAGAGCAGAAAAAGAAAAGGAAGAAGCAGAAAAAGAAAGTGCTCCAGTTAAAGCCCCCTCCCGGACTAGATCTTCTAAGAGCTCTGCACCTGCAATTGCTAAAAACTCAAAAGCATCTAAACTGGAAGCAAAATCATCCGGTAAAGCAGAGAAAAGAACTAAAACCAAGGCCACAAGGTCTTACATCAGTCAGAAGGATGATGAAGAGACAGAATCAGATGAGGAAGTAAAGAAAATGAAAAAGAAAAGGAAGACATCTGGTGAACCCTCTACTGAAGAAGTAACAGAAGAATTTGTTGAAAGGCCCACTCTGTCCTTAGATGATGTAGTTAAAGCAGTTACTATGGATGGGAACCTACAACCAATAACAGAATTTTATGATGCATATAATGATGCAGATAGAAAGATCTTGGAGGAAGCCACAGTTAAGTATTTGAACATATACAATAAGGCTTTTATTGAAATCATATCTCTCATTCCCAAAAGCCTAGAGAAGGAATTAGAGATGAAAAAGAATAATGCCTAGGGCAAAGGATCTTGAGATCCGGGAACAGATAGCCATTCAGCTCTTTCCTTCAATCA
This sequence comes from Cunninghamia lanceolata, assembly GCA_027924645.1. Lineage (NCBI taxonomy): Eukaryota > Viridiplantae > Streptophyta > Pinopsida > Cupressales > Cupressaceae > Cunninghamia > Cunninghamia lanceolata. The sequence continues at coordinate 3,560,234 of BSBN01000659.1, read as the reverse complement.
CTCAAAAACAAATGAATATGATCTTCAAAGATTGCAAGGATGAGTTTCGGAGCAAAGCTAGAATGAATCAGCTTATGCTTGGCGAAACTGACAAAATAGCAAAAGAGACAGAAGAGATTCTCCGGAATGCATACAAAAGATTCAACATTCCTATTATAGAGGACTTAGGTGATAATCCCTCGGCCACAGATGTTGAAGAAAAATCTACTGAGACAGTGGTAGAAGAGGTAAAGGAGACAGGTGAACAAAAGGGTAAGGACTTAGAGTCCTCTGCTCCAGAAGAGGAGGTCCATGATCAAGCAAACATCTCTCCCCCAGTTTCCCCTACAGACTCCGAATTCAAAGAAAAAGAAAGAGTACAAGAGAAGATCAGTCAAGAAGCAAAAGAAAAAGAAGATGATAGTAGCAAGGCTACAGAAGGAGAGAAAACTCCAACAGAAAAGGCCACAGATGATAGTGGTAAGGCTGCAGAAGGGGAGAAAATTCTGTCTTCGGCAAGAGACACAGCAAAAGCAGTCAAAGAGTTCTTGACCAAAGAGATGATGGAATTTGATGAACCGGAATTGCTTCAAGGTCCATTCAATTTTGATTCCCTCTCTCCGGTCCAAACCATGAAACTAGCTTCCTTCACTCAAGCAAAGGCAAAAGAAAAAATGCTGAAGTCTCACATGGAAGACTGTGAGCTAATAGAAATTGCATCCGGTGTATTGGAAAAGATCATGCCATCCTTCCAAAAGGATCCTACAGCCTCCACATCCAGTAATCTAAAGTCTCTTGTAAATTCTGTTAATACACATTTTGATTCTTTAGAGAAAGCAGCAGAAGAGAAAGTCAGGAAAGAATTTTTGGATAAGAAATTCTCTGAAGTACAGGGTCTAATCTCAAATGACAGGAGAGTTATGGATATTGGGATAAAGAGTTTAGAAAATGCTCTCAAAGATGGCCGAAATATTTATAAATTTTGTTTATCCTGGCCCAAAGTGACCAAAGATGTTGATAAGAAAGTAAAAGAGCAAGAAGATAAACTACTAAGTTTGTCTCAAAGTTTTGATCCTCTCTCATCTCCCGTAATCAATCAAGAATGTCAGACTATTGTAGTCTTGAATGAAATTAAGAAACTTGAGAAGGGGAAGAAAAACATAATAAGTAGGTTGAGTGAACTTAGAGGGATCATTATTCCTAAGTTAGAGGCCATGCATGAGGCCCTACGTGATGCTCAGACTACAGTCCGGACCACTGATCCGACAGATCTAATGAAGGCAGAAGCTCTTGCATTCTTGTTGAGTGGTCACACCTCAATTTTGGATAGGATGAAGAAGAGTTGGGCGACAGAAGTGGTACAGCTAAAGACAACTTTTTCATATATATTTCAGTATATGTAGGTAAAACATGTATATATGTTTTATACGGCTAAGTATAGATTGTTTTTGGAAATTTTGTTGTGCGGACCCCACCCTTTGCCATTGATGTCAAATGGGGAGTGAGGAGTAGTGAAAAATGAGGAATCCAGCTAAGGGGGAGCTCCGAAAAATGTACATAAGAACAGAGCATCAGCCAAGGGGGAGTATAGTGTGACACTTAGTCATTTTTCACTAAGTGTTGCCATCAATGCCAAAGGGGGAGATTGTTGGCAAGAGACACTATATGGCTTCATGAGTGTTGTCATTGATGGCAACAAAGTTCATCCCATCCATCCGCAGAACATGGTGTGCCTATACCGGAAGTCAGATTGAAGAATGCTTTGGTCCGGTAAGCAAGAACAGAGCATATAGCAAGGTCCGACAGTCAGGTCCGGATCTCCTATAGGAAGTATCTTTGTAAAGCGCGGACTTGGGGAAGTCAAGAGGAATACTGTGACTAATAGATTCCAGGGATTGAGCCTTCGGTGATGAAAGAGTAAAGAGATATGAGCATCTAAGTATTGAGGTCCGGTTTGGCAGAATAGACAAAGGAAGAACTGACCGACAGAGCATCAGAATTATTCCGAATGAGATATTGATGGTGATCAAGGTTCTTAAGATATCATCCGTGATTGGCTGACATGTTAGATGACTTCTATAAGTATCTACTTGATTCGCATCACTTGGTAAGCAAGGATTCAGCCGCCAGACTAGAGTTTGGGAAAATATTGACTATTCCGGATGCCGACTAGAAAGATGAGGAAATCCTTTGAGCGGATATATATACCAAGATAGATTTGGATGTGAAGTGGAGTGTGGAGTAATTGTGTAGTGCGAAGAAAAGCAGAAGAGCAGTGCGAAGACAGTAAGACAGGTCCAGAATGTAACAGGACAGTAGCACCTAAGAGAGTAAGAATGAAGTGCAGCAGATTAGTATATTGAGCTTAACCAGAACTGAACTTTAGCATATGTGGATGCTTCTCATCAGTTCAAGTAACTAGCTTTCTTATATAAACCATTATTGGCAGTGAGCCTCTTGTGAGCAGTGTGCTCGGGTAGTGAGCCCTAATTGGCAAGTGCCATTTTGTACTAACTTATTCTCCTAATAGAGAATACATTCTTGGGTTAATCACCCCGTGGTTTTTCCCCTAACAAGGTTTTCCGCGTCAAAATCATTGTGCCATGTGTATTGATGTTATTTCCTTTTCAAGGTTATGTTTGCTTATTTGATTTGATATTGCACTAATTGATAAAGAAATTCAGAAAGCTGAAATAATTAAGATAACTGATTCACCCGCCCCCCCTCTCAGTTATCAACATGTATCACCTCCTACATCAAACACTCCAAACATTACCTTCCAAACCGCCCAGGCTAAGAACAATGCAATGTGCAAGGTTTGTTTGCTAAGTATGATCAAGATGACACCATGAGGAGAGGAGATAGTCAAGTTCAAGGAATGAGAAGTTTCTAAGTGTCAAAATCCAAGACCTACTCTCAAACCCGCCCTACTTGAGCGGCCTAGAGAGGTCATCTTGGAGTTTGATGTCTAAGCAATGCAGCTACCCTATCTTGACTCTCTAACTCATCATGATGCTTCACATTCTTGAGAGGATCATTCAAAGAGAGGGAAGTTCAAAAATTAACTAAGTCTTAAGGAAGTGGAGAAAGGGATCTTCATGAGGAGAGGAATGAACTTTAAGAGAAAGAATCCACACCCTACCTCCCAAGCCACCCATGCTAGGCAGCCCTGAGCTCTACACTTGGACAACTTACCTCCTCTACATCACACTCTCCAGACATCACCCTCAAACCCGCTCAAGGAGAAGACCTATCAAGTTTACAATGTTTTGAGTTGAAGTACAATGAGATCATGAAGATTTGATGAAAGTTCACAGTATTGAATGTCTTTTGAGGCATTTTGAGGAATAGTCCAAGGGTCACCTCTAAACCCACCCTACCTGGGCGGCCTCAAGAGGTGTCCATGGACTGTGCCTTGTCCCATATGAAACATTCCATACACTGCCTCCAAAGCCACTCAGAGTAAAGACAATCAAATTTGCAAGAAGAGATCAATGAATTGATGAAAAAAAAACACTTCATTGGTGAGGTAATTAGGTCTGGAAGGGTTCAAAATGTTCTAAGTTGCAAAATCCAAACAACACCTCCAATCCCGCCCTTCCTAGGCGGTTTTCACCATAGCAAGTGGACAAGATCATCACCTAACATCTCAATGTTTGCCTCCTCATTTCACAAACACCTCAAATGGTTGAGTTTTAAGCAAGTTCAAGAAAAGAGTCATCATAAGGAAGAAACAAGCACCAAATGAAGTTTAGAGTTGAAAAATCCAAGTCTACCATTGAAACCCACCCTTGCTAGGCGGCCTTCAACACCTTGCTTGGACTACATGTCCACCACAACACATCATCCACTTATCACCTCTAGATCCGCTCAAGAAGAATGTTATGAGAGTTTGTAGGGTGAGCTTGGAATTGGATGTTGATCACTGCACATAAGCCTCCTCAATTCACCCATCTACTAGAGGTAAGTTGTAAGGTCAATCAATGAAAAGTGGAAGTTGTTAAGGGAAGATAAGGCAAGTTTAAAGGGGTTATATTGGCCACTCCATACAACATCTTCAAGGCCGCTTAGCCTAGGCGGATTCTACCATGACATAAGGATAAGTCCATCAAACATTTCAGATTTGCCTTCTAACCTCGCCTAAGTATGTATAGAAATTAAAACTTGCAAGGTGATAAGGACAAGGAGAAATCATGAAGTAAAACTTGTCTAAGTATGAAATTCCTTACCTCTCCTTCAAGCCCGCCCTTGCTGGGCGGTCCTAGGTCATTGACCTGGACAAAGTCATCTCTTGCACATGACATCCTCCACACACCACCCTTAAACCCACCCTAAAAGGGCGGTTATTGCATGAAGGCATGGAAAAGATTCAAAAAAACATCTAATTCCTCCTGCCTAGGCCGATCACTCCTGATTTGGCCGACCTACCTTATAATAGGGCAGCGTTTGGTATATAAAGAGGTTCAAATCTGCATTTTAAATCAAATTCAAATACAAAATTAACTCTGATTTGCAGCAGAGTAGCAGATTTTTAGGAGAAAAGGTCAAAAACTCAAGTATCTTCAAAAATCAAGTCTTCCAAAATTTTGATTTTTTTTTTTCATAAATTCTAAGGTATGTTGTTTTAAAATTCATTATTTTTTGTCCCACATGCATGAGGAGATAAGATAGATGTTAAGAAAATCCTTATTTTAAGTGTCACATCAGCCTAGTAACACATGTTGTCTTCTCTTGTAAGAGGAAGTAGAGGATGAATGCGAAAGAAAGACAAACCTTGATCAAGAGTGATAAGCAAGGAGTCATGCCGGAGACGAAGATCATGTCCAAGTGGAGGAACGTGAGTGACACCAACTTGGGTCACATTGACATGGAGGAGATCAAGAGAGAGCTCTACAAGCCAACCCACTCAAAGGTCATCCATGAGATGCTTTGCAATGGAATTGTCCAAGCCGCATGCTTTCCGCCTGCCTTGCCATGTCTCGAGCTTATGTGGGAATGCGCTAGTCATTACAACCAAGAGACTAGATGCATTGAAACGTCCGATGGAGAAGTCTTAGCTCATTTGAGGAGGGAGGCCATCGCCGAAACATTCAACATCCCAAAACATAGGAAGGTCACCGTCTACACTCGAGAGCAAGCTCAAAGGGTGTTGTTTGAAGGAGCGATAAGTGATTGTAAGCAAGAGATAAATGTCAATTGGGTAAAGCAACCAAGGAGTCATCATAGCAAGTTGCCGAAGAAGCTTCATAAATCGAATTTCATCACAGAGTATGGCTACATGGTGATCTTCTTGAATAGAATCATGGGTTGTCAACAATCGTCAACATTCGATGCGTGGATGTTCATATTCATGCAAGAGATCGTCAAAGGTGAGGTGATGATTGATTGGACTGGTATCATAAGCAACAATATTCATGAGCAGATGATCAAACTAAAGGATACTAAGTCCTTCTACATGAGCTCATATGTCATCTATATCCTCGCGATGTGTGGAAAGTATGATGGATTGAATTGCAGAGGTGATATAGGATATGGTCCCGGACAATTCAGCGTGTATGATTGCTACCTGCAATTGCAGCTAAAGTCCATAGCCCACTACAAGCACGTGAATGATGCATTCTTCATGTTCATCATAAGGAAGCTTCAACGAAATATGAATGAGAGGTTATCGAAGGAGGCAAAGAGATTGATTGGCAAATTTGGACAATGGTACATCCAATTTCCGAAGTTCACCTACTTGAGGATCCAAGGATTTTCATCTTATCCTTATCGCTTGCCGAGGTATCCTACCAACAAGATGGTACTACTAGAGGTGATGAGGCAACTGTTGGCTTGGGACAAAATTCAGAAAGATAAGAAGAAAGCCGGAATCAGTTTCCCAATGGGAGTTGGAAAGTTGGAAACTTGCCCAACACTGCAAACTGCACAACATTCAGAATATGAAATCCAAGCTTACAATCTTGTGCTTCATGACACGAGTCGAGATCACTTTGATCCATTCAACACAATTTGGAAAGCATTTGGGAAGAGGTTTAGACACCGAGAGCATCAAGAGGATCACTAGGCAGATGCAGACGATGATGAGCACATTAGAGAGAAGAGATGTTCGAGAATGACTTGGGATTTGGTGAGATCATGTAATATAATGCCTATTCCTGATCAGTTAGAAGAGATTGAAAGGTTTCTCGTGCAAAGGATGTTTGACAAGGAAGGACCTATCACTATCAATTGGGCTGAGAGAGAAGTTGGCCATGATGATTGGATACAGCGAGTCATACATATCACAAAGAAGTATGTAGATCGTCAAGTTCAGAAGCTCCAGAATGCAAACAAGGATCTCACATACGACTTGATGGGAGGAGTCGACTCGCAACAATCACAAGAAGTGGATGACAGTGAATCTAGAAGTAAACACCACAGTGAGTCTAGTGGATATAGTGCAAGCTCCGGAGAAGAAGCTCAGCCTGGCAAGAGGAAGCATCTAGACAATTCACATGGAGAAAATAGTCAGAAGAAGACAAAGTTGAGCTCAAGATCTGAGACTAGCAATTCTTCTAGATAAGGTGGTCCTTCTCAAGATATGAATGTGACATCAATAGTGGAGAATGAAGAAAGAGAAAAACCAAGGAGCTCCACAGACATTAGGTCAAGCAAATATGCATGAGGTTCTAGCTGAAGAAGTTCGATCAAGTCCCTCCAAAGATCAAGAAGCTGTTACACATGAAATAGATATGCATATTGAAGTGTCTGACAAGGAAGCATCATCATCAGAGTTAGAAGCTAGAGCTCAAGAACAAGGTGTTCAAGAAGATTTGTCTGCCTTGCCAGATTGGTTAAGGAAGAGAGTAAAGGAGACTTCAATCGTGGAAATAACGCCTGAGGTTAACATACAAGAGTTGTTAGGCAGGACAAGGCCAGATAAGGGAAAAGAAAAGGCAACTAGACTCTCCAAAATCATGAGAGATAGTTCTGGGTCTAGGAAAGTACACATTGTAGTGCCTAAGGTAGACAAAACAATTGATGACATTGTTCCTGAAGAATACGATGTAACCACTATGGATTTGGGACCAACAACAGAAGAGCAAGAGTTTGAAGAGTTGGAGGAATCGGTTTCAGTGGTCAAAGAAAGATGGAGGCGTGAAAGGGAAAGAGGAAATCGATTGGAGAAAGAAAACATCGCCTTCAAGCAATATATCCAACAGTTGATGAATCCAATTCGGCAGCGTGAAGGGACATCTACTCCACCTCCCATGCTTTCACAAGAATTCGTTGCTCAATTAGAGGGTATGAGATCACAGTCCCAAGAACTGAAAAGATGGATAGGGAGAGTTAGAAATCAAATAGATATATTCATTGATGAACTTATCCAAAAGTATGAAACCGTTGCTCAGTTGTTGGAAAGACTTCAAGCAATTTCAGCAACATGTTCCAAATTCAATGATGTCAAGAGAGAATACATGCCACACTTGGAAGATTTGATGAACACTCTACTGTCAACATTGATAGAGGAAGGGGTAGTTGAGGAAGGTTCATCGTATGATTTCTCTACTTGGTACTTCACTATGTACATAAGAGAGCAGCTTCTTGACAAAGTTAAAATGGATTGTGTTCGAGTAGATGGTGTGCTTCAGAGGGCTCATAATAAGGTAGTTGGTGTAATGGATGATATGTGTGATCTCTCAGGAGAGGTTGCGTTCCATGACGTGAAGAATTACATACATTCTCATTACTTCAACACTACTCACTTCATTTCTGGTGAACAGCTGAACAACATCTACTCCTTGATCTCATTCGTTGGTGGTAAGCAGGTTGGTATAGCTGAGTGGGAGAAGACGATTGATGAGCATACACGAGATGTGATGAAGGCAGAAGGAACCATTTAGAACGCGCCAAGTGTACCAGTTGCTGACATGACGAAGGTTGTTCCAAAGTTCGTGGCATTGGTCGAAAAGAATAAACATAAGAAATAAATGCCACGTGGGCAGTCCACATAGGCGCCAAGGTGTCACCTTGGAAAATGTGCCTCTATTGCTTCTTGAGTATTTCTAATAATAGAAGGTTGTTATAACCACTTTTGATGTGGTATGATCTGGGCCATTGAATACAAATTGATCCTAGCCATTCATTGTATTTTGAGGTTTATATAAACCTCATTCCTCTTCATTTTGTATAAGGAGTTTTGAGCTAATTAGAGCTATTGCTAAGACTTTGCTAAGATTAATACAAGTTCATTGTTGAGCCATTCATGGTGGTATTGTGTTCTCTTTGCAAGTTGCATGGTTGCTAAGTACTCACTCGCATTCGATGTTTTAACTTAGTTTATTTCTTTCAAAGTTTGTTAGTTTTTTAGTTCGTGGAAGTCATTGTCTTTCAATTTCTTGGTGAAATCTCTATATGTTTATACCTTTTATGATTTGTCGCCGGCAAGTTGTAGTGTAAGGTTAGTCTGAACACATCACAAGCTTCACTTCGATTGCTCATAGAGCAATTTGAAAACCTTTAGCTTATCCTTAGAAGATTGCATCACCTTTGTGGAGTTGTCTCATGGCGAAGCAAAGCATGGTTGAGATTTCCATGAATTGATGATGATAGCTTGCACTTAGATTAGATATTCTCTCTAAACCCACATCTTTTGCACTTTTTTGAAAAACATTGTTAGAAGTAGGAGCAAGAGCTGAATTGTCATATCATAAGTTTATCATAGCGTGTAGCCTTGAAGCAATTGTTATCACCTGTGCGAGTGTAAACGGTATTTTCCTGCCGTTGAACACCAGAGTGTAATTCCCTTTGTATGAAACAGCAAATCACATCTTTGCCAAACAAGCTATCCCAAATCGAGAATTGAAGATAAGGAACCTTGGAGTCTACTCATTTGATCACAAAGTTCAGCATTTGAGTGATTTTGTTCAAGAGAGGATAAAATACGCGAGTATTTTATGTTGTGTTGTCTGTGCAAGGAAAACACATCAACAAGTCCATGGCCATCTATCAATTAATCTAGACCAGCGCAGCCATCAAAACCAGAATTTTCCTACTAAAACAGCAAATGGCTGATTGTCTCCTAGGGTTTGCACCTTGTGAGGAGGTCATGGCCTCCAAGAGAAACATGCCACATAGTTGAACTACCCTTAGAAGTTTTGAAACAGAAATCTCTCAAGAAACTCCCCAAATATGCATTGAAGACCTACAAAGCTTCATCAACCATCATGACAAACAATCTTTCACCTGACCCAATTTCACCATCCAAAAAGAAAACGGGCACTTACTCAAGAATAACGCACTTGCTCCCCCTCTCCATCCCCCTAGAGTATCTTTCACAATGGATGAGATGGAATAAATACTCTTCTTACTCAAAAAAAGAGCATTAGTATGCAAATTATGGCCACTTGGGTCCAAGAGATGTGAAGCTATTGACAATGCCCAAAGGATACATGCATTTTTTGCTACCAACAACAAAAGAGACCAAGTTTACCAAGGAACCCCATTGTTCATTTGAATGTCTAGTCTCTTCATGAAACACTAGGCACCAATTGTCAACTTGACAAAGGACCTACCAAGTACCAAGTATAGTTTCAATCTCATTATGACTACCAATACGTAGCAGTGAATACTAGAAAGAATCATCTCCTGAAGGCTGAAAACATCAAAAGTGTTATAGGGGAATACATTTTGGCATCTAAATTCACAAGGAAACTAAGAGTCTTAAACTATGCCCAAATATGTGTTAATATCGACTTGGATCAGCCATTGCCAGACAAGATAATCCCAAAAATGGTAGGCTTAAATGGGAGCAACCGCTCAACTACGAAAGCATCCCATTATGGCATAGGATATGTCATGACCATGGCCATGTAGCTAGGTTCTGCCACTCTCAAGAGACACGAGAAAATCTAATCTTCCCAATTGCCCCAACAAAGTCAGGAAAATCCAAACACAAGACCCTAGAGAAAGAGGCAACGCCAAGTTTTCAGAGTATAAACCAGATCAATGACATCAAATTTCTATAGAAAATGACACTACATTTCCTACCAACAATATAAGTTAAATGTCAAACCAACAACATGGCCAAACCATTGATGTTAAAAAATGTTCATATGGTGGGAAAACAAAAATTTTGAAATATTTTTATTGAAGCTAATTTAGACGTAGTGGTAACTATATTTTAAAAAAAGCAGCAACTAGGACCACTTTGACAAATGAACAACACTATCATTAGAAAGTGAAAACCATTCTCCAACTAGGACCACTCTGACAAATGAACAACAATATCATTAGAAAATGAAAACCATTCTCCTTCATATTTAAAGCAGTCTAAAACATTTCAAGAATTTGAGGATAGACATACAATCAAACAATTCAAAGGGGTAGCTTTAAGAATCCAAAACTGTTGTTGTGCAACATTTGCCTCTGCTGACAACTGCTAGACATCCAAATCTAAGAAACATGTTTTGTCTCTTCCCTTAACCCCATTGAGTTACTTGACATGCTCTGTTCTGCATTCATCAGGACCCATTAGTTTTTATTGGCCTCTTTTTAGCTACTTGGTACTGGTAGTGTCTATTTCCTGATTATCCCCTTACCCTCCTTTTTCCTATATCAGCGAGGAAATTGCCACCTTATGCAGGGAGTGGTCACGTAGATGCTTTAACAGTTCCAAAAATGTTGTGGCAGTAACCAATTTTGTTACCCATGCTGATGCAAACCAACAAAGGGTCAAACATCTAATAGGAGAGTTTCATTATCCTTTGTTGCTTCACTTGCAGTTCCAATTCACTCAATATCTACTAGAAGAAAACTTAAATGTCCCTTATTTGCCTATATATGCACCTATTGTAGCCATTTTTAGTGACCAGAAATCATGAATGCAGCCCGTTCTTTGTCATCTTGTGAGATAACAATCACTAGAATGCTATTTATGCCATTCAGGGTAGTTTTGTTGCTATAATTAGATTCTTGGAGCATAGTCTTCTTACCTTTGAGGGAGAGATGACAATGCAAGTTCAACTTTTTGAAGGCTACAACTCAAAGATGCCCACTCACAATTCCTCAACAAACTTGGTTTGTCATAGAGCATTTTGCAGGTCAAAGATTTCAGTTCCTGGATTAATTCTAGATTGGCTTTAAGTTAATGTTTTTTCTTGTTATGTTTTTCTTGATTGTTTTGTCACTATAACTCTCTGATTTAGCTATCTCTTGAGTCTTTCAGTTGGATTTTATGAGGTTCGGACTTCATTTATCTATAGTGGTCACCTTAGGCTCCGTTAAGGCCTTATACTGTTCTTAGTTTTGATCTTGATTCTTAGGATTGTTTCCCTTCATTCATCTCTTAAGTTGTTTGTGATTGGATTGATGAAATTCTGTCTTTTATTATCATTTGTTCACATCTGTTTCTTCTCAATTTGCTATTCTAAACTATCTTACTGTCATGTCCCCGTTTCCGGCTTGATCATCAAGTGAAGAATGGATTAGCCTATCTATCATTCCCGGAGGCTAATACCAATGATAAGGGAGTGAAATTGGTTTTTGACTAACTCAATGTTGTGTTTTTGCAGGAATAAGTCAAAAATTACTTCAAGAGAACTGTGACAAGACTAGCAAATTTGGCTAAGTCTGAGAGTCATTTCATCAGCTCAAGTGGTCACATTGTCAAGTGATGTTATCATGATGTTTGGGCGCATTTCTAGGCAACTCAGGCCCATTATGGCGCCTAGCTTTCAAGTTCATTTTTAGCTCTCAGTGAAGGGATCTAACTTGAGGCGCTCCATGTAATTAACCTCCTCCAACCTAGCGCCTAGTATTGAGATAAGTGGAGTGGGTGTGGATGAAGTTTTCATGCTTGGGCACCAATATCATGATGAACCTACCAAATGTGCGCCTTGGGTATTGAAGGACATTATCAAGAGAATGGAGTCAGCTGAGGGTATGATGGGAATCTATTGAACTTGCAAGATCATCCAGTGTTGAGTTTGGAATCAATGAAGTGGTCTAAGTGAGTTAGGCGCACTTCCTATCCTTCACAACACTCAAAGTGCGCCTAGTCCTCATACTGTGCCTAGACTCCTTTGCAAGTGGTGAATTCCTTCAAGGATTGATCAAGTGAAACCTCACCTTCAAAAGATCTAGTGGAAATGATTGAATTGATCAAGTGATGACATATTCATCTCTAGGCGCATTTTTCCTCTGGCAACTTGTCAATGAGCGCCTAGTATGAAAAGGGTCTCTTTTGGCGTTGGATAATGATTTTGAGATGAGGCGCTCCATTTAGCTAAGCTTCTTCACTAGGGTGCCTAGATGGATGATGAAGTTTGGTGAGTATCTTGGTGTTTCAAGGCCTAGGCACAGATACCAGTCAAAACTACTCCAAAAGTGTGCCTAAGGTAGATGTAAGACCTCAAAACCAGTTGGGATACAAGGCGCTCCATCAGGGGGCAAGATCATATCCATTTGAAGTCAAGTTGCTTTCAAATTGCCTTGAAAAGATGATAAGTTAGAACCTAGGCGCAAATTCCTAGCCAAACTGACAATAAGTGCGCCTAGTTGAGAAAGAGACATCTTCAAAGGGGGGAATTGTTGGGCGCTCATTTCATAGGAGTCAATCTAACACTTGGAAGCTTCAATTTGTGGTCTAAACTTGTGGAAATGTGTCAAAACTATCCCTATGCCCCATATCTACTGTAAATCCTCCAAATGTGCGCCTAAGTGGGAAGGTAGCTTCCAATCACTTCAATTAGTCAGGGTGCTTGGTGATTAAGTGTCTTACTTCACCACATGCATGAAGATGAATCCAATGCAAGGTGCTAGTCTCCTCCTACACAGACTCAAAAGTGCGCCTCAAGTAGTTTGACTTGGCGTTGGAGCTAGTGGACTTCTTCAGAATGTGAAGACAACATAAGGGATCATTTCCTAGTTACATCATCTCCTATTGGCACCTAGTCTTCAGTTGGGCGCAATGTTCAAAACCACCAAGTTGTGCGCCTAGAACCCATAAGGCGCCATTTCATGAGCAAATCCACTTCAAGTGGCGTCTAGAAGAAGATAAGGTTGTTACAACTACCTGAATTCTCATTGGCTAGAGAGATAACATTGGGATCCGTACTGATGCATTGGGTAAGGTTGCCACATCACACTGAGTTGTTAAGTGGAATATTCTCTTGAATATGCTTCTTGGGAAATGTGCCTTGGTTCCTCTTTATGCCTCGAAAAACGTGCCTTCATTGCCTTCGAAGGCCTATAAAAGGATGAGCTCTCTCATTCATTTGACATCTAATCATTTTGGCGAAATTTCTCTCTGCAAAGCTTTATGCTTGTAATCTTGGGGCTTAGGAGTTTCAATGTTGGGGTGATGCTCCCTCAACTAACAAGGTGATGCTCCCTTGTTGCATTGTGAGGTGTTGACATCTAGTTGACATCATTAGGTTCAATTGAAGTGATCTACATCAACTAGTGAGATAGAGCTAGTTGTGAAGAAGTTGAAAGTATTGTATACATCTAGGCTTCAAGGCCTTTCCTTGTAATCCTTTGAATAAGATTGTATATTCATGCCATTGAGGGCATCATCATTGTAATAAGACATTTGCATTGAGTTGAATCAAGTAATAATACAAGTACCCAACTTCAAAGTTGATTCATGCAAGTTGCCTTTGTTATCTTTTCATGTGTGATGTTAAGTAGATTAAGTAGTTGAAGAGTTAAGTGCAAGTAAATTTGTCTAAGTAAGAAAAAATTTAGTTAGTACTAGTTGGGTATCTTATAGTGGTATCAGAGCTTGGATCCTGCCAGCCTCTGGGTTATGCAACCACCAGAAGTAGGTCCACATAGGTATTATACAAGAAGAGCTAGGCAAGAACAACAACATCAACATCATACAGAAGCTCCAGCTAACATGGCTGATGAAAGAAGAAGTCCACCTGGTGATAATGAACGTGAAGCAAGGGAGATGTTCAGGAACATTGCCGTTGGACAACAACAAACAGCTCAAATATTGCAACAAGTCCTACAATCCCTTCAAAACATGAATCAAGGAGTTGAAGGTCAGCAAGGTAATGCAGCTAGACACGAGAGACAAGAAAGGCATGTTGATGATGATGCTGCTAGTGCAACAGGCAGAAGAGTTCGCACACGAACTCCTATAGTTGATAGGCCTCTAAGACCAACTTTCCTTCCACCACCACCTGAACAAGGCAATGAAGTTGATGAAGAGTTTGATGAAGGAGAACAAAATAACTTTGAAGATGAAGTAGCACTCTTTGCAAATCTCTATGCCAGATTACCAGATCGTGTTCAAAAAATGATGACTTTCAATGAATATTGCCGACAGAAGAGGGAAGATAGGGACAGGCGAGGTAGAGCTAGAGGCTTTCGTCCTAAAAGGGATGATGATACAAAAGAATATAAAGAAGCCTTGAATCGAGTACCTATTCCTACCTTTGATGGAAGTGGTAAGCTCAGTGCTAGAGCTTGGGTGAACAAGCTGGATACATACCTTTCTCTTAAGCCTTTGACAGAAAAGAAGGCAATTCACTTTGCTACAATGCACCTTGAAGGGTTGGCTTATGAATGGTGGCATCATGGCCTAGTCTCTCAACATCATGATAGGATAGATTCCTATGATGAGTTTGTAACCAAGTTGATTCAAAGGTTTGATAGAAAAGACACTGAAGTGTACTATCGCGAACTAGCCCAACTCAAGAAAGAAGGAAGGGTTGTGCAGTATGTAAATGAGTTTCAGAAGATGGCAGTGATGGTACCTGACATGACTGACCGAAGAATCACTATGTTGTTCATTGAAGGATTGAACAGTCAGATTAAGCCATTGGTAAAGGTACAAAGGCCAGCAAACTTGGAAGAAGCAATTGACTTTTCTCTTGATCTTGATACTACTCCCGCATACCAGACTAAGAAGAAGTTTTACAAAGGCGTTAGTTCAACTCAAAGAAGACAGACATTTCCACAAAAGAAGTTTCAAGACATGACAGTTGTTGAAAGAGATGAGCTCAGGAGAAAGAAGCTATGTTTCTCATGCAAGCAACCTTGGGAACCAGGACACAAGTGCCTTGGTAAAGGCAAATCTCATTTGATTGAAGTGGTATCTGATGATGGTAGTGAAGAGGAGTCACTAAGTGAAGAAGAGTCAACTCAAGATGAAGAGGAAGTACATGCACAACCAACTCTTAATGTTGTCTCGGAAGGGACAACTCATAAAATAACATTAGCAACTATTTCAGGAGTACCTAAATATCATGCCTTCCGCATAAGAGGAGTTGTGAAGGGTCAAAGAGTCACATGTCTAATTGACAGTGGTGCTACTTGTTGATGATGTTTTCTTGACGACAACAACATTAGAATAAAACACCAAGTGTTGTATCCTCTCTTGAACAAAGCGTCTCGAATGCTAAACTAAGTGATCAAACAAGAACGCTCCAAGGTTCCTCGTACGTGATTTGCAACGAATAGCCTTGGTGGTGTGATGTGATTTGCTGTGTCACAAAGGGACTTACGTAGAATTGTCATCTCTCCATTCAAATAAGTTACTCTTTCCTTGTGAAATGGAACTTCTTCTGATCAACTATGAAAAGAAAAGGTAAAAGGTAAGAGTTAAGAAGGCTAATCTAAAGACAATGACATGATGAACGATGCTATGATAGACAAATTTCCCTTAAAAAAACCAAATTTCACTTCGCCATGACGAGCAACAACTACATGAAATAGGTGCAATCTCCAAGGGATAAACCAAGGATTTTCATATCGTTGACACACTCCAAAGTACCCACAGCTAGCGCAACTCGAAAGAGCATCAACAATCGAACTATTTGCAAGATGTGGTTCAGGCTAACTTTACATGATGATTTACCATCGACAAGCCATCAAAAGTATGAACCAACGGGAATTCATCAAATATCATAGCATATATCTATTACATCAATGAACTCTATCTACTTTATCATCTAAACTACTTGGAAACACATCTCCATCATATTCAAGAATTTGAAACCTTGCTAACATTTCAAAGCCACAAGATCACCATGCAAAACAACAACAATGAGCTTGTATTACTTTTGAAGTGTGTCATTACAACAATCTCATGTCTCTCTTCATGACTTTGAAGAGTTCCCCCTCTACTCTACTTGCTATTCTACTCTCCTACAACAACTCTACTCCTAATCTCCTCTCTCTATCCTTACAAATGAGAAGAATGAGCCTTTTATAGACTCCAGAAATTACATGAAGGGCCAGGATTGATTTGACAATCAACGGCCGAGATCGAGACAACAAGGCAGTTTGTTACAAAATTTGCTATTTTTAGAACATGAAACAGGCAATGAAGGCACGTTTCCCAATGTGATAAGCATCTCTGGAGCACCTTTATGGTGGGCCCTCTTACATGGCAAAATGCTATTGGCTTGATGATGTGTACGTGCCACCTCAGCATCTTTGAATGAACTAGTGTGATTCACTTCATGTTCACTTTACTTAGAATATTTTCTTCTTGTTGTCTTGATGTAACTCATGGATCGCTTTGATGATCATGCTCATCTCTCATCTGGTGATGTTGTGCCTATGCAGGATCATGCCTCCGGACAGTTGCATGGAGTCATGGAGTAGACTAGTGCCTGATGAGAGTTCTTCTTGTCTGGCACATGATATGTGAGCTTCTGGATGATGACCTCCTTCAAGATGTGCTTGGTAAAGTGACAACCTTCCACTGATTCTCGCCTCAAACGGATGATGCTCTTGATGATGAACTACACTTGTAACCTAGATCATCTTAGACTAGCTCCCTTTCGCATGGCATTATATCTACGAAGTCTTCAATGTAAAATGAACTTGATGCAGGAGCTCTCCTCCATGTGGTGATGATGACAAGTTTGAGCAACGTTCCTCCACCTTCAAAACTTCTCACGTATGAGCTTTCGCCATTCACCTCCTTGGATCCTCCATCACCTACAAGAAGAAACACATCAAATTAAGACTTGATATGAAGGATTTTCAATAACAAATTACATTCAACTTATGCATGTGGGATTAAAAAATGACATTTCAAAACATATCCTTTCGCATGAAATCCATGCCTAAGTGCCTAGGAGGGTTTAGAGGGACAGTATGGATTATTTGATGTGAATTCCATGTCAAGGTGTGAAATCCGCCCAGGCTGGGCGGGTTTAGGGGTGTCATCCGGAGAGTGTCTTGTGAATGACATGACATTGTCCAGGCAAAGTGCTCAAGACCACCTAGCATGGGCGGGATTGGAAGAGGTGTAAGAAATTTTCATCACTTAAGCATTTTTAGCTTGGTTTTGACAACTTACGAGCTCTTCACTTGTTTCATTGAGAGTTTATCCTCCTTTGAATGCTATGTAATTCTTGAAGCATGGGCGGATTTAGAGTGAGTGCATGGAGTGAATGGTGTGGAAGACATGCATGATGGTGGGAGTCACTTGACAAGGCGGGTTTGGAGGGTGTGTATGGAGAGTATGTTGTGGAAGAGGCGACATCATCCAGATGAAGGGCTCAAGGCCGCCCAGCATGGGCGGGATTGGGAGGCTAGTAAGGATTTTCACCTCATTTGAGATTCATTCCCTTCATTTGATAAGGCTTTTCTATCAACTCCAACACTTAGTGAAATCTTGAGATGCTCATGAAATTGAAAGACACAACTTGGATGTTGGGTGATGATGTCCACTTGTCATGGTGAAAACCGCCTAGGAAGGGCGGGATTAGAGGTGACCTTTGGACTTTACCTTAAAATACCTTCCAACTTATGAACTTTCATCAAATCTTCATGATTTCTTTGTACTTCAACTCAAAACATTGCAAACTTGATAGGTCTTCTACTTGAGCGGGTTTAAGGTTGATGTCTAGAGAGTGTGTTGTGCAAGAGGTGAAGTTGTCCAAGCATAGAGGTCAAGGCCGCCCAGGAAGGGCGGGCTAGGAGGTGGTGAGTGGATTTTATGACTTAGGCACTTTCTAACTTGGTTTTGACAATTTCAAGACATCTTCACTTGCTTCCTTGATGGTTTAAAATCCTTGCATGAGATTTGCATATTAGATGAGTGGAATTTGAAAGTGATGTTTGGAGTAGTTCATGTGAAGATCAAGAGAATCCAAGCTCTCATGCTTAGGCCGCGCAAGTAGGGCGGATTTGGAAGTGAGGCTTCGATTTTTACTTATTATCCTTCATGTATGTTCCAAACTTGCATGTGTTTGTTCAAAACTCAGTGTTAGCCATTGCCTTCCTTGCAAATTTTTATGTCATTTCTCCTGGGCAGATTTGAGGTTGGTGCATGGAGGATGTCATGTGAAGACATGAAATTGTCCATATGGAGGGTCTAAAGCCGCCTAGGAAGGGCAGGTTTCAAGGGTAGGCTTGGATTTTTCATGACTTGGTGATTTTTGCTTAGTTTTGATAGTCTAAAACCTTTTACACTTGTTTGATTGATAACTTGACCTCTTTGAATGCAATGGAAAGCCATGAGAGGATGGGCGGATTTCAAGTCTAGGCAGAGTATTTCATGTGAAGGAGATGACTCTGTCCAAGTAAAGGTCCTAAAGCTGCCTAGGAAGGGCGGTTTTCAAGGGTAGGCTTGGATTCTTCACTTCTAACCTTCATTTGATGCTTGTTTCCTCCTCATGATTTCTCCTTGTTCTTATCTCCTTGTAAGGTTTCATTTCTATACATTCTTAGGCAAGGTTAGAAGGCAGATCTGAAATGTTTGATGGACTTATCCTTACTTCATGGTGGAGTCCGCCTAAGCTAAGCAGCCTTGAAAATGTTGTATGGAGTACATGATGTGAGAGAGGTGAACGCAAGTGAGTTTCTTAACAAGATAGTCTTGAGAGTGTGTATGGATTGCTTCCCTTAGCTCATTCATCTCCTCATGAAGACCTTCTCTCCAACACCCGTAAGACTCAAATGATGCATCATGGATACTAAGTGATGATGTTATCCACCCATCATGACGAAAACCGCCTAGAAAGGGCGGGTTTGGATAGGTGGTAAGGATTTTACTATGTGCACACATCTTTACCTTAACCTTGACACTCCTCTTCCACCTCCATGACTTAGTGACTTTCAAACTTCCTTCCTCTTAGAATGACCTTAATTATCTCATCTCCTGAGTCTGATCTTGATCATCCATCAAACAAACTTGCAACTTATGTCATTCTTCACCCTGGGCAGTTTTGAGAGTGTTGTGTGGAGAGATGCATGTGGGAGGAGACAGAATCCATCATTCCCTCATGAGGCCGCCCAGGTAGGGCGGGTTGAGAGGTGATGCATGGATTCTTCTTTGAAATGCACTTGATTCTATCTAACTTGCAAACTTCCATTGGAATTTCATCATATCCTAGTGTCTTGTGCAAGAAAACCTTGAAAACTTGACCACTTTCCTTCTTGGGCGGATTTAGAGGGTATGTGTGGAGGATTTCATGTGACAGGCAACATTGTCCAAGACCCCCTCTTGAGGCCGCCCAGGTAGGGCGGGTTTGGACATGACCCTTGGATTTTCATCTTAAAACTCACTTAATCATTCTAAAACCTTCAAGTTTCCATCAATCTTTATCACCTTCTGATGTTTTGTGTTGAAACACTTTGAATTTTGCATAATCTCTCCTAGGGTGGGATTGGAGGCAGTGTTTGGAGAAATTGATGAGTGATGAAGACATTGTCCACGTCTACATGCCAAAGCCGCTCAAGTAAGGCGGGTTGGAGAGTGACACTTGGAAAATTGCTTATTATCCACTTGACTTCACTCAAACTCAAAAAATCTTACTTACAAATCACCATACCTCAATGTTTTGCACAAGAAAACCTCAACACTTAACCATTTTTCCTCTAGGGCGGTTTTGGGAGCAGTGTGTGGAGAGATTGATTTGGCAGGAGTCATTGTCCATCACTCCCTTGTGAGGCCGCCCAGGTAGGGCGGGTTGGGAAGTAATGCATGGAATTCACCTTCAAAAGCTCTTAAAAACTTGCAACCTCTCTCCTAGGGCGGATTTGGAGACTTAGTCTGGAGAAAGTGCGTGATCACAACCTTGAATCCAAGACCCCATGCCAAGGCCGCCCAGGTAGGGCGGGTTTAGAAGGTGTGCTTGGAATGCAAGTGTTGTCGCCATATCGGAAATATCCTAAATGGAAGTATATTGAAAATATGTTTAAGTATAAGTTAGATATTGAGTTTCTTATACTTTAAATATTTATCAGTATACTTCCAGGATGTTTGAGATAGGTCTAGGATCCATAGGATTTAACATGCAAATTCTAGATTTTGGAGGATCCACTAGATTTCAGACTTAGCCAATTTTCAGGATTTCAGGACATCAGGACATCAGGCTTAGTGATTTTTTATCATTCTTTCCAATTATTTCATCCTTGTTGTGAGGAGTTTAAGTAATGCTTGGTTTGGAGATGATGCATGGAATGTTGCTAGTGAACTACTTAACTTTCCTCCAACTTGCAAACCTTGCTTGAAATTCATCATTTCTCAATGCCTTGTGCTTGAAAACCTTCTAAACTTAACCATTTTCTCCTAGGGTGGATTTGATGGTTCTGTTTGGACAAATGCATGTGCAGGAGGCTGAGTCCATGACCTCATGCCAAGGCCGCCCAGATAGGGCGGGTTTAGAAGTGAGGCATGGAAGTTTCATCAAAATCTTAGTTTTAGACTCCATCATCACTCCCTAACTTCCTTCAGTCAGCAAAAACTCGTGAAAACATCCTAACTTTCCCTGGGCGGGTTTGAAGGTGTTGTCTGGACAAGCTCTCCTGATGGTGAAGACACTGTCCAAGAGGACCTTGTGAGGCCGCCCAGTCTAGGCGGGTTTGGACAGTACCCTTGGATTTCTTGCCTTAGTCAAACTTTGGATTTCTAGAATGGAAGTATATTGAAAATATGTTTAAGTATAAGTCAGATATACTTTAAATATTTATCAATATACTTCCAGGATGTTTGAGATAGGTCCTGGATCCATAGGATTTAGCATGCAGATTCTAGATTTCTGAGGATCCACCAGATTTCAGACTTAGTCGTTTTTTCAGGATTTTCAGGATATCAGACTTAGTCATTTTCAGGGTCTCAGTGACATGCATCAGGATGAAGGCATATAGACCTCTTGGCAAGAAACTGTCGAGACATGAGCAAAACAATACTACCAAAACCCTACAACCTCAGAGGAAAACTAAACCTAGAGCAAAACGAAGCGAGAAAGCAAAAAAAAGAGGGGGTCCCCATTTGCAATGGGGCGATGTGTGATTACATCACAACACTACTCACAACTTCATAGATGAAGGTTTGGTAGCAAGGCGGGGTCTAACAGTTGAAGACTTCGAAGGATTTCAAATAGCAGTTGCTGATGGATTCCTGATGAGATGTACCAGAAAGGTGACCCATCTACAAATTCAAATGGGAGATTATACTTTACAGGATGATTTCTATGTAGTTGGACTTGGGCATATTGATGTGGTGCTTGGAGTACAATGATTACATTCACTTGGAAGAATAGCTCAGGATTTTCAGAAGATGGAATTGGAATTCATGCACGAGGGAAGAAAGATCAAATTGAAGTCAGTGTCTGATGGGAACCCAAAAGTTATCTCAGCTAAACGCATGGAAGCAATGATCAAGCATAATGACATTGAGTGGGGCAGCACAGGTTTGCATCAAGGACAACCAGATTCTCTTTGTTGAAGAACTTTATCCTGCGGACATCCAGGCAATGTTGGATAAGCATAGTAAGGTGTTTAAGGATATACCCCCAGGCATACCTCTTGATAGAGGTTTTGAACATGTCATTGAATTGGAGGATGGGACCAAACCCGTCAACATTGCGCCTTATCGGCATCCAAGACATTTCAAAATTGAAATTGAGAAGACAATTAGAGAATTGATCGAGATGGGACACATTAGGCCATCATCAAGTCCATTTGCATCATCTGTGGTGCTAGTGAAGAAGAAGGATGGAACAATGCGGATGTGTATTGACTATTGCGCATTGAACAAGAACACCATTAAGAATAGGTATCCAATACCTAGGATTGATGAGTTACTTGATGAATTACATGGGGCTGTGTTCTTTTCCAAGATAGATCTCAGATCTGGTTATCATCAAATTCGTGTTCGAGAAGAAGACATTCCAAAGACAGTATTCAGATGCCATTACGGACATTATGAATTCTTGGTGATGCCTTTTGGATTAACAAATGCTCCAGCTACTTTCTAGTCTTGTATGAACCATGTATTCAACAAGCAATTGAGGAAATACCTGTTGGTTTTCTTCGATGATAGCTTGATTTACAACAAGACATGGGAAGAACATCTCCAACAACTAGATGAAGTTTTGAGCGTCATGGAGAATCAATCTTTATATGCAAAGATGTCTAAGTGTGATTTTGGCTTGAAGGAGATTCTATACCTGGGTCATGTGATTGGAGCAAATGGTGTGAAAGTTCAAGAAGAAAAGATTGAAGCCATCCACAGTTGGCCAGTAGCCAGGAATGTATCTGAATTGAGAGGTTTCCTTGGCCTCTACAGCTATTACAGAAGATTTGTTAAAGGATTCTCACAGCTTGCTACACCCTTGACAAATTTGACAAAGAAAGGTGCTTTCATCTGGACAATGGAAGCTCAAACTACATTTAACAGATCGAAAGAAGTTATGAGTACAACACCAATATTAGCTTTACCAGATTTTACTAAGTCTTTTGTCCTAGAATGTGATGCTTCTGGAGAAGGCATTGGAGTAGTGTTGATGCAAGATCGTCATCCCATTGTATTTGAGAGCAGGAAGCTGAAGGACACAGAAAGGTTGTACTCAACATATGACAAAGAGATGCTGGCAATCATGCATGCTTTGGCTAAATTTTGCCAATATCTAGTTGGATCTAAGTTTGTGGTCAGAACTGATCACAACAGTTTGAAATACTTCCTAAGGCAGAAGGATCTGAATGAAAGACAGTAGAAGTGGGTTACTAAGATACAAGCATATGATTTTGACATTGAGTATGTGAAAGGCAAAAAGAATGTGGTGGCCAATGCCTTGTCTAGAAAACCTACCATTTGTGCCCTGAGTGAAGTTTCGACTGATTGGAAGTCTCAGCTTCTAGTTGAGTACTCCAAGTCAAAATTTGCTTGTGAGATCATGGATGGAGTCATTCATGATGACAGGTACAAGGTAGTTGACAAGATCATCTATTATAAAAATAGAATCTAACTCTTGAATCCAAGCTAAAGTAGCAACTTTTGAAGGCATACCATGATACTCCAATTGCAAGACACCCTGGCTACTTCAAGACCTACATACAGATCCGAGAAAGATTCACCTGGAAAGGTTTGAAGGAAGATGTTTTGCAATATGTCAGGGAATGTTTGACTTGTCAGCAGAACAAGTCAGAACATACTTTTCCAGCAGGATTACTCCAACCACTGCCAATTCCAGAACGAAAGTGGGAGAGTATCTCTATGGATTTCATAACAGGTCTTCCGAAGGTGAATGGAAAAGACTGTATCTATGTAGTTGTTGATAGGTTGAAAAAGTATGCTCACTTCTTTACAATTCCAGTTGAGTCATCAGCATTGCAAGTAGCTGAGTTATTCTTTCGTGAAGTCTTCAGACTACATGGCCTTCCTAAGACCATAGTCAGTGATCGAGATAGCCGGTTCATCAGTGTATTCTGGAGAGAGCTATTTCGACTAGCTGGAACTGACCTAACACCAAGCACTAGTTATCATCCTCAAACCGATAGACAGACTAAAATTGTAAATAAATGGCTTGAGGGATACTTGAGAAACTATGTATCTGATCATCAGTGTGCTTGGATTAAGTGGCTACATCTGGGTGAATACTGCTACAACACTACTTTCCACATGTCAATCGGCATGCCTCCCTTTCAAGCTTTGTATGGGTATGATGCAGTTTCATTTGTTGATCTGGCACTGGATGATAGTCGAGCTCCTCGAGCTAAAGAATTGATGCAGGATACGCAAGACATCTTGCGAGTTCTCAAAGATAATTTGCAGAGAGCTCAAAACTAGCAGAAGTTATATGCCAATATAGGAGACATGGTGTTTCTACGCCTTCAACCGTATAGGCAAAGTACTTTGAAGAAGTCAGGTGCAGAGAAATTGAAACCCAGGTTCTACGGACCCTACAAGGTATTGAGAAGAGTAGGGGAAGTGGCATATGAACTTGACTTGCCAGCAAGAAGCCGCATACGCAATGTGTTTCATGTGTCGTGTCTCAAGAAGGCATTGGGACAACATGTGGTTTCATCTGATGAACTACCACCACTTGATGAAGAAGGAATGCTTGCACTTGAACCTGAGAGTGTGGTGGATATGAGAGAAAAGAAACTGCGCAACCGGAGCATAAGGGAATATTTGGTGAAATGGAAAGGGTTGCCAATGGAGGATGCTACTTGGGAAGGAGAGAAGATACTTGAGCATCTTAACCTTCAATTACTTGAGGACAAGCAATCCCGAGAAGGGGAGACTGTTATGTCCCCATTTCCGGCTTGATCATCAAGTGAAGAATGGATTAGCCTATCTATCATTCCCGGAGGCTAATACCAATGATAAGGGAGTGAAATTGGTTTTTGACTAACTCAATGTTGTGTTTTTGCAGGAATAAGTCAAAAATTACTTCAAGAGAATTATGACAAGACTAGCAAATTTGGCTAAGTCTGAGAGTCATTTCATCAACTCAAGTGGTCACATTGTGAGTGATGTTATCATGATGTTTGGGCACATTTCTAGGCAACTCAGGCTCATTATGGCGCCTAGCTTTCAAGTTCATTTTTAGCTCTCAGTGAAGGGATCTAACTTGAGGCGCTCCATGTAATTAACCTCCTCCAACCTAGCGCCTAGTACTGAGATAAGTGGAGTGGGTGTGGATGAAGTTTTCATGCTTGGGCGCCAATATCATGATGAACCTACCAAATGTGCGCCTTGGGTTTTGAAGGACATTATCAAGAGAATGGAGTCAGCTGAGGGTATGATGGGAATCTATTGAACTTGCAGGATCATCCAGTGTTGAGTTTGGAATCAATGAAGTGGTCTAAGTGAGTTAGGTGCACTTCCTAGCCTTCACAACACTCAAAGTGCGCCTAGTCCTCATACTGCTCCTAGACTCCTTTGCAAGTGGTGAATTCCTTCAAGGATTGATCAAGTGAAACCTCACCTTCAAAAGATCCAGTGGAAATGATTGAATTGATCAAGTGATGCCATATTCATCTCTAGGCGCATTTTTCCTCTGGCAACTTGTCAATGAGCGCCTAGTATGAAAAGGGTCTCTTCTGGCGTTGGATAATGATTTTGAGATGAGGTGCTCCATTTAGCTAAGCTTCTTCACTAGGGCGCCTAGATGGATGATGAAGTTTGGGTGAGTATCTTGGGGTTTCAAGGCGTAGGTGCAGATACCAGTCAAAACTACTCCAAAAGTGCGCCTAAGGTAGATGTAAGACCTCAAAACCAGTTGGGATACAAGGCGCTCCATCAGGGGGCAAGATCATATCCATTTGAAGTCAAGTTGCTTTCAAATTGCCTTGAAAAGATGATAAGTTGGAACCTAGGTGCAAATTCCTAGCCAAACTGACAATAAGTGCGCCTAGTTGAGAAAGAGACATCTTCAAAGGGGGGAATTGTTGGGTGCTCATTTCATAGGAGTCAATCTAACACTTGGAAGCTTCAATTTGTGGTCTAAACTTGTGGAAATGTGTCAAAACTATCCCTAGGCACTAGATCTACTGCAAATCCTCCAAATGTGTGCCTAAGTGGGAAGGTAGCTTCCAATCACTTCAATTAGTCAGGCCGCTTGGTGAGTTAAGTGTCTTACTTCACCACAAAGACTTTAAGTGTAAACCACCACATGCATGAAGATGAATCCAATGCAAGGTGCTAGTCTCCTCCTACACAGACTCAGAAGTGCGCCTCAAGTAGTTTGACTTGGCGTTGGAGCTAGTAGACTTCCCCGGAATGTGAAGACAACACAAGGGATCATTTCCTAGTTACATCATCTCCTGTTGGCACCTAGTCTTCAGTTAGGCGCAATCACCAGTTCAAAACCACCAAGGTGTGCACCTAGAACCCATAAGGCGCCATTTCATGAGCAAATCCACTTCAAGTGGCGTCTAGAAGAAGATAAGGTAGTTACAACTATTTGAATTCTCATTGGCCAGAGAGATAACATTAGGATCCATACCGATCCATTGGGTAAGGTTGCCACATCATACTGAGTTGTCAAGTGGAATATTCTCTTGAATATGCTTCTTGGGAAACGTGCCTTGGTTCCTCTTTATGCCTTGAAAAATGTGCCTTCATTGCCTTCGAAGGCCTATAAAAGGAGGAGCTCTCTCATTCATTTGACATCTAATCATTTTGGCAAAATTTCTCTCTGCAAAGCTTTATGCTTGTAATCTTGGGGCCTGCGAGTTTCAAGTGTTGGGGTGATTCTCCCTCAACTAACAAGGTGATGCTCCCTTGTTGCATTGTGAGGTGTTGACATCTAGTTGACATCATTAGGTTCAATTGAAGTGATCTACATCAACTACTGAGATAGAGCTAGTTGTGAAGAAGTTGAAAGTATTGTATACATCTAGGCTTCAAGGCCTTTCCTTGTAATCCTTTGAATAAGATTGTATATTCATGCCATTAAGGGCATCATCATTGTAATAAGACATTTGCATTGAGTTGAATCAAGTAATAATACAAGTACCCAACTTCAAAGTTGATTCATGCAAGTTGCCTTTGTTATCTTTTCATGTGTGATGTTAAGTAGATTAAGTAGTTGAAGAGTTAAGTGCAAGTAAATTTGTCTAAGTAAGAAAAAATTTAGTTAGTACTAGTTGGGTATCTTACACTTACTCTCATTTCGGGTTTCAATAAGTTTCTATTCATTCTCATTTGATCGTTTTACTCTTTACATTTGTTGTTGTTAGATAAGTTTCCTTGAATAGTTTTTGGCATGCATAAATGTCATTTTCACTATACAACTTGCAGTTCTCATTCATACAACTGTCTTTTTTTTCCAAATTCTGATATTATTGCTTTCCCTCTTTCATAATTAATGTTCTTTGCTAATTCCTTGCTCCTATTCAGTCATTCATTTGCTTTCTTCCTTTTTCAAACACGTCTTTTATCATACATAATTACTGTTCTTATATTTACAACTTTCCAACAAATTTTATATTTGTGAACTTTATGTTTGCTCATTGTTTCTGAACATTTCCATTGTGTTGCTTGTTTGGTTTTCTGTGATTTAAAGTGTTTCAAAGTGTGTGATAGCTATTCATTCATTAGTCCTCTGCATTGTAGATAGTGATTATCTTGTGTTTGTTTGTTAAATGTTTACATTGCATGGCATCTAGATTAGGACCACATACTTTATCAATCTTGGATTAAGGATAAGCATTACTTACAAGTTGAATGAACTTAATTATAATTTAAGGACACTAGTGTGCTTACTTCTTTAATGCAATTTAGTTAAATAAGTTTTCAGCTTGTTTAGTTAAATATGATTTAACTTCGTTTTACTTTCTTGCAATTAGATTAGAACCAAGAGGGCATCAAGCTACTCTGAGAGCACATCACTCTATCCATTTAAAGTATGTTGAGTCTCACTCTAATGTATTCTAGTAGCATGAAAGTCCCAATGAAACATCCCTACCAACACCAAGATCTAGGTTACGAGTCTATTTGAGAAGACCAGTCACCCATTACAACATACAATGCAGGATTAGACAAGAGACACATTCAAAATACCATTGTATTATGTTCATTCATCAAATGAAAGAGTACTTAGTCACAATTCACAATCAATCATATTTCACGCATTACTCTACCCCAACCCATGCCCTTAGGCTTACAATGTCAATGTCGATTGGTGATATTCCACCCTTAGCTCATTATGCACTAACTCATCATTACCAATGGCTCTGTGCTCCATGCACTCCTGCAAAGTGTCCCTCCCCATCAGTGTGTTTGTCCAATATCTAGACAAATGACCTGTGCAAGAGTTGTTCACATTTAACAAAAAATAATTGCTCATTATGTTTGCTCCTTATATCCCCCTAATTGACCCATGTTTTTCCCAACGTGGTTGATGCCTTCAAATTCTAACTCATCACACCCCTTCCCCTTTGGTTTATCAATTGTTTTTTCCAAAGACATGTCAGACCCACACCGTTTCCAACTGTCTTGACTCTCTGCTGCTCAACAGGTATACAATTGCCTACAAAATGGATGGCCTGGTATCCCTCCAAGTAGCCACCTGTTATGGCACCATACATTCCCTTCTCTCTCTTTCAAATTATTCCATTTCCTCTGCAGAAAAACACTTACTCCAAGTCCCATTTTCAGCAGATTAAAATTTATCTAAGAGGACCATCTCTTCTACACTTGGCTCAGCTGGTCAGGAACAAAAGCAGCGCCTCTATTTTGTTTATTCCCACAAAATCTAGGGTGTCAATCTGCTCTATCCCACTCAGCATGCCTGTCAAAAATGGCTCTAATGAGGGGTTTATAGCTAACAGGAGACAACAGGGCTCCTTCCTCTTAGAGTCCAAGACAATCCAATTCTGCTTCAAAAGTACTATTGCATCCCCTCTTCATTCTTTTCCCTGCTGCATTAAATTTATTATTTAAAATCAGCCACTCTTCCATTCCACATAAATTGTAATGTCCCTTTCTTCAGCCTAGTTGGCGAAGGTGACCATTTAGCCTATTTTATTCCCATAGGCTAATTCGGAGTTTGGGCAAGGGAATAATGTTTATTAAATAAATAAAGTTGTCTTAATTCTTCATTTTACAGGCAACTTGTAGTTATTTAAATATTCATTTGATAAAGTGACTTTGGGAAGGGTCCAAAATGTAATATTATAAAGTCACTTTATATGGGCTTAAGTGACATTTAAAAGTAATTTTAAATTACTTTGTCGGGAATGTTCTATGGGAAATTATAAAAGAGAGCTCAAGAGCTCATTTGTCACTTATGCTAAACATATTTTCTTAGACATTTTGGAGAGAGCTCTTACTTGAGCAAACTCTAGGACGGAAACCCTAAGGGAAATCAGTTTCAGTGGTGAAAAATCCTCCCTAGCTGGTTTGCAGGTGGAATCACATAGGTTTCACGTAGGTGCATATAGATTGGAAATTTTATATTTGTGCTGAAGGGTCTCATTTACAAATTTATGGGAATTTGCAAGCAAATACAAATTTGTGGGTTTCTTAGAGATTTATTTGAAGATTTGGAAGATATTTGATGGAGATTCATTTTGTTATGGAAGAAAAGATATGGAGAAAATAGGGCACCCTGATAGACACCCTAGGACTGATCAAAATAGCCCATCGGATTGCCATTAACAAACATTGAGAAGTTACCTTTAGTGACTATATTCATAGCCCAAGAAGCCAAACCCTCCTTAAAACCAAAGCAGCAAAGAACATCTGCCAAAAAGCTCCAACAAACCTTATCATAAGCCTTTGCTATATCTAGCTTTATCACCATATCTTTATCTTCCCTCGTCACCAAAGAGTGAATGACCTCATAGGTCAAATTAATTTTGTCTAGGATTTGCCAACCCGCAACAAAACCCACCATTCAGGAGACATGATATCTAGAAGCACCACCTTTAATCTCTTAGCAATAACCTTCGACAACATCTTGCTAAGAGTATTGCATAAAGTAGTGGGACAATAGTCATCAAAGATAGATGGATAATCAGTTTTAGGGATAAGGGCAAGGAAAGTACTCTTAATATCTATGTAGATGGACTTTGTTTCTCTAGAGAAATTAAACACCTAAGTGAGCTGCTTCCCCAATAAGTCCTAGAATAATTGGAAGAAAGTAGCAAGATAACCATTCAAATACCAAAAGATTCTTCTAAATGGAGTAAGTTCTCCAGTTTCTTGTCAAGCATAGACTACTTATCTAGAAGGGCATCTAAGAGGCCCAGTGCTTGAATCATAGTTTTAAAACTCGCCTAGGACTCGCCAGGACTCGCCGGACTCGCGAGTCCTATGGCGAGCCGAGTCAACTCGCCACGGACTCGCGAGTCGAGTCCTGGCGAGTCCCAGGGTCTAGATTCGCGAGTCCCGACCCAGGACTCTCGGGTCGTCTGTTAGACACCCAGCAAAGTAAAAAAGTTAGTTTTTTTTGTGAATATTGATCCATATGGTGAATGGACTACTAATGAACAAAATGATGATGATGTCCTTACTAAAGAAGATCTTGCAGAATTGGAGAGAGGAGTAGCAGTAGAAGCAAAAGCAGCAGAATTGGATGAAATGGAGGATGATGAAGACAGTTTTGATTTTGAAGAACAAGAAACAACTATAGCACCTTCTAGTTCGAGGCCTCAAAAATTGAGTTACATTAGGAGAGGAAAGAGGAAGATATAGATTTTATTTGGTTGTTTTTCTCATTTTGACATCATTATATGTAAACATTTATAAACTTATGATGCTGTTATACATTTGAAAGTTTGAAACTATGAGTATGAATCGTATGATTATGGTTCATGAATGATGAAATTTCAAATATTGAGTGTTTGAAGATCATATGACATGTGTAATGTTTGAATTATGGCTCTTATGTTCTCTAAATGCATTAATTTCTTTTTTTTTCTTGTAAAACTACGGTTTTCTTCTTTGTCGAGTCCTAGCCGAGTTTTTTGCCGAGTCCCGAGTCCGAGTCCTATTTTGGGCTGCCAAGTCCGTGGCGAGTCCGAGTTTTCAAACTATGGCTTGAATGTCTCCACAAACCACTTTGAAATCATTCTCCATAACTACCTTTTCAATGAAGATATTCCCAAAGACTAATTTATTCTAGTATTTTAAACATGATTTAATATGTCTAAGTTTTAAAAAGAAATGGCACATACAATTAGCAAAGAACTTGGGAGTAGCTTTCCATCATTGCTCCATTGTAATCATGAAATTAGGGTGTTCTGTCCACATTAGCTCAAGATTAAAAGGACTATGAAACAAGGCAGCATAAATGGTAAACTCTAACTGGATTGAGAAATGATCAAATCCAACCACCCAAAGAATGTTTGTGACCAAGTTCCAATTGTTTTGCATCCAATCTAGTTACACAAAAAATCTATCCAAATGCTCTATAATGTTGCTAAATCCCCTCCTTTTGTTGTTCCAAGTGGACTTTCCAGGTCTAGGAATTAAATCATGGAGAAAGTTCCCTAAGATGAAAGCGAAGAAATCCTCCACAAACCAAAACCCAAGCATACAACCCCCCTCCCCATTTACTTCTAGCCCCAACACAACATTAAAGTCACCACCCAGATTTATATTCTAACTATCCATTGTCAAGAGAAAATCCAAGAGACTTGGCCATAATCTCTTTTTCCATATGACACTTTTTGGACCATACACATTGAGTATGGTACCATGAATACTTTCTAAGAAAGCATTGAAGGAAGAAGCAATCTAGTTCTCCTCCTTGGCTACCAGAGAGAGTGAAACCTTACCTATTTTCTAGAGGATAAAAAGTCCAGCCAATGCCCCAACACCAACCCTTGCCATTGGCTCCTCGAGGAAGACATCAAGCAATTGAACTCAACAATTGAAAGCTTAGATTCTTGGAGAAGAGCAATCTTTGTTGGAGCAGAAGCAAGGAAGATAAAATCTACCCACCTCTTGGAGGGACCATTGAGGCCCCTCATGCTCCAAGACATAACCCTCATTTTGTAAGAGGAGGATTAGCCTCCCTCTGTGGGAATAAAAAGTCATCCAAGGTTGCTTGAGCCCCAACAAGAATCTCCTCCTTCGCCATATTTTTCTACCTGGAGATCTCAACTCTTCTCCCTCTTCAAAACCCTTGAGGGATAGTGCGGTTGTCTTGATTCCCGCACTGGCAACTTACAATTCCACGCAAGACTTTAATGACTACTTCCACCTCTTTTGCACCTAGCCACAATCTATCGTTTTCCTCCATCAACACATCCTCCACCTCAAGAGGTAGCAAGAGATCTTGATATTGAAGGTCATTTGAGAGATTACCTCATGATTTTTGTCCACACTTCGGTGAGGGCTGAAAATTGCAACTTATTTTGGGTTCACCTCCTTAACCCCCAAGTTCTTTTTATTAACAAAGTCCTTCCAAGATACTAGGGTTGCCTCCTTGGAGTGAATCCAATCTTGTTGTCGATACTTCATATATTCCTTTCTTATATCTAAGGCCTCCTTTGGAATCCATTGCTTTTTTGTAATGTACCGCACCTGTTGGTTCTTTTTAAAATCTAGTTAGTGTTATTTTTAATTTTTATTGTGTTCTTTCAAACTAGAGAGAAGATGCAGAAGGGGTTTTAGTTTTCTTGCAATGTGTATTGCCGAAACAATATAATAGATAGCATATATTGAAAACCCAGAAAATATACAATAGATATGAAGAAAATATGAAAGACCTAGATCATAAAATAGCCAAATATTAATTACTATCACATACCCATATTTAGATTTGCAACTTCGAACATGTGCTGGGACTGGACCAGCAAGTGGGTAGTGTAAAGAAACCTCCAA
This sequence comes from Cunninghamia lanceolata, assembly GCA_027924645.1. NCBI lineage: Eukaryota > Viridiplantae > Streptophyta > Pinopsida > Cupressales > Cupressaceae > Cunninghamia > Cunninghamia lanceolata. Next base: position 3,527,734 of record BSBN01000659.1, on the reverse strand, counting down.
ATCACAGAGAGTATGCAATACAAAGATATATCAGCTGAAATAGCCCTAGACCCCCAATTTGGAGTAGGAAGAAGTTACAAAGACATGAAATGGCAGGTCCAGAATGACCCACGTCCTCCTTAACAAGTATGGCCTAGCTAGAAACGAGTAGTAGCAACTAATAATGTCCAAAACCTCCTTGAAATGGCATGTATCTGGTCTGCATACAATAGCTGAAGCTAGGTGACCAAGGTAGTGGGAAATATGAGCACAAACCACACCAAAAACCCCACTGAATGAAGTATGACTTGCCTGGTATGTGTACAGCCAACAATGGGAGGAAAGTAAAGTCCACAACTCCTTTCTTTCTCAGCTCAAATCTGCTACACAAGTCTGTTCTCAAAAAACTGCAAATGATATAGCAATCAAATCCTTAAACCCTAAACATTTCAAACTCCATTGAAGCCCATATGCAAACACTGTTTGTATTTGTCATTCAAGCACCTTTGGACGGTCTTTCACACCTGTAGAATGTTGTTACTAGAGGGAGTTTTCGTTCTCAATAGTCTTTGGTTTGAATCCTCTTCAAACCCTCTCAGGAAACCCTAGCAGAGCAAAATAGCCAACAATATCATAAACTCAAGCATATCAAATGAAGCTCACTTTTCTCCTTTTATTTCCTCTCCAAGAGGGGCATTGCCTTTTTGGGGGGAAATATTATGTTTTTAAATTACTTTATTCTCCCCTAAGGATGGGCGCCCAACTCCACAAGTGACATTTTATATTTTCTTTTCATAAAATCACTTTGTCGTTAATATTTATAAAGTCTCAGTTAAATAAACATTAATAAACTTCGGGCTTTAAAATTACCATCAATATGAACTCAGAATCATGAGTTCTATAGCTCATCGAAAAGCTCTCGACGAGACAAATCTATTTCATCTCTGAAACTCCGGAAACAGCACCAATCCCGAACTTACAAAAAATCGCAAGTATGGGCCATAAGCAAACAAAGCCAACTCTGAGAGCACCAACTAGATCCACTGAACTCAAACCGCATCTATACCACTGAATAACCCATCCAAGGCCAATCCAACCATGGTTCCCTAACCAAATTGTCAGTCTACAGGAACCCAATGATAGACTAACACTGTAGCTAGAAAGGGGACATTATAGTCCGCCCTCCCTAAGATTGCTTGCCTCATGCAATCTCAAATCAAGATGCTCTAATATCTGCTCATTCTCCCAAGTAGCATCCTCAACTGGCAGGTTTTTCCATTTTACCAGATACTCCTTTATGATCCTCTTCCGCAAGGTACATTCTCTGGTATCAATAATAGCCTTGGCTACTAGAATCAACTTCCCCTCTTCATCAAGAGGAGGCAACTCTATTTAAGGTGTCACATTATGCCCTAGTGCCTTCTTGAGGCGAGACACATGAAATACATTGTGTACCCTACTACCTGCCGGCAACTATAATGTCCCCATTTTGAGCTAGGCATGATTTTTCAGTTTGAGCTTGTTTCTATAGCATGGAGAACTGGAATGTTGGCTCAACTAGTATTTTATTTGGTTTTGGCTAAGTATTTCCAGGAAATATTATTTTATTTAGCTAAATGTCATGTATAGATATTGGTGCTATGGAAAATGCAATATTCAAAATTGTATTTTCATTATTTTCTCTAGTGGAGCGACTCATGCCAAGTGGACAAGGGAAATGAAAGTAAAATTGGCATAGGTGAAGGAGTCAACACAAGGATAAGATAATTGCATTGAGTTTGGAGCCATTCGACCAATAGAGAATTGTAAGTTCAAACATTGAATGGGATCATGTGCCATCAATTGGGAAGATAGGGCCTATGTGAGGTGGATCGCATGGGATTATGTGCAATCGGTTGGAATATGATAGAAGATTGTGCCAACAGTTAAAGGAGTTTGTGGGCCTTTTAGAAATTCACCTACATGGAAAAGCAATTTCAAATACTACATTGAATTATGTGTTGCTACTTGCATTGTATGAAGAGCCAATGACCAATAAGGAAAATCGATGCAAGTAAAGTGATAAGATTTTTATTGCTAAAGGTGCTAGTCGATGCCAAGGAGGAGAGAAGATCATTGAATGAAGGATTGTTTGCATTGATTCAAGTATCAATCGGCCAAGAGGAGAATCGAGGATATTTTGAGGCCTATTTTCATTAGCAAGGATCCCAACGGCTGGGAGGAATCGGCGGCTAAGGAGGATGAAGTATTTTAAATACAAAAATATCAATATTGAATGCTAATCGCCCAAGGGATCATTCGCCAAGGAGTTAGAAGAGAATTTTATTAAATAAAATATATTTTGATGACAAGGATGCATTCGCCCAGCTATGGAGAGTATTTTATTAAATAAAATATTGCTTTGCATGGCTGCCGTCCAAGGGAAATGGAACGATTTGCTAGGTGGAGCAATTATAGAGAAGAAGTGCATTTAAAATAATCAAGATTGATTTTAAATGCTTGCTTTGACAATGCCATGTATTTAAAATATTTCATTTGGAAGGAATTCTATTGGTGGATTTCAAAATATTTGCAAATTTGCTAAAGGAGTGGGACGTCCAGCCATGAGGAGCATAAATAGAGCCTTCCAACTTCATTTCACAACTTTTGATCATATGGTAAGCTTTCATATAGTTTGTTTATTGCTGGAAATTGCATTTTCTAGTGATTTTCTCAAGGTGATGCTCCCTTGAGTGTTGTGGTGATGTTCCAATGACAAATTGTGAGATGTTATCATTCATATTTCATCATTGAATTGAATTTGCAGGTTATTTGAAGAGAATTGAAGTGAATTTGACATCATATTGAAGCCCTTGGTGTATTGGAGAGACTACCAAGATAGTCGATTGGGTTTATAGTGTGATTTGGAATGACTTTACATGATTTACAGGGTCTGATTTTATAACAGTGAAGTCTAATTTTTATGACAATGAATTATTTATGCAATTACAAGGCTTTTGGAGTGGATTTGATAAGGACTTTGAAGATTGAAGAGTTGCACATGATAAAAGATCAAACGAGGCATCAATCACTTGGCTTTGAAGGTGGTCTTTCATGAGTTTTCATTGCCAAATCATTGGCTGGGTTAAATCATCACTGTCAGCAGTCATAACAGCCTACTGCACTTTCATATCAGTCAATTGTTTATGTACTTCCAGGGCTGTAACAATCACATTTGGTCTCTAATATCATTATACAGTGTTTTTGCTTTGATATATGAGTTATAGAAGTCATTTGATGGCTCATTTCATGTTGTGAATAAGTCTGATATAAATCAGACAGTAGCTGTAATTTCATAACAGCAGACTACTATTGTTTTCCATCAGCATTTCAATCAAAAACAATGCAAGGTGTTTGGATTTTCAGTTATTTCTATGATGGTTAATAATATTTAGTATTGTGTTGTTCAATTTTCAAGTACATTTGAAGGCAAAAATTTCAATCAATATAAGTAGGGTATTTTACAGCAACTCTAACTCATAAGCCACTTCTCCAACTCTCTTGGAGATCCTGAAAGGTCCATAGTAATGTGGCTTAAGCTTCTCTGCTCCACTCTTCTTGAGAGTGGACTGCCTGTAAGGCTGCAGCATCAAATATACCATGTCACCTACCTCAAATGAATGCAAAGTCCTCTGCTGATCTGCATACTACTTCTGTTGATTTTGAGCCTTCTGAATATTCTCCTTTAAAGACCTCATGATATCCTGACTCTCCTATAGAAGGTCTTTGGCCTTAGGCACTCTGCTATCACCAAACAATAAATCCACAAAGCTCGGTGCATCATACCCATATAGTGCCATAAACGGTGACATCTGGATGGACATGTGGAAAGAAGTGTTGTAACAATATTCACCAATGTGAAGCCACTTAATCCATGCCCTTTGCTACCCTGTAACATAATTATGGAGGTATCCTTCCACCCATTTATTAACTATCTTTGTTTGACCATCTATCTGTGGGTGGTAGCTAGTGCTAGGGGTGAGCTCTGTCCTTGTCAACCTGAAGAGCTCCTGCCAAAAATTGTTGAGGAACCTGTTGTCCCTATCACTCACAATGCTCCGTGGCAACCCGTGAAGACGGAATACCTCTCTGAAAAATAACTCTGCAACCTGTGCTACAGTATAGGTGGTAGGAATGGCAAAGAACTGTGCAAACTTCGTCAATCTGTCCACTACCACGAAGATGCAATCCCGACCTTGGACTTTTGGTAACCCTGTGATAAAGTCCATAGAAATGCTATCCCACTTCCTCTCAGGGATGGGTAGGGGCTGCAATAGTCCACCTGGGAAAGAGTGCTCCTGCTTATTCTGCTGACATGTCGGGCACTCTCTCACATATTTCAGCACTTCAGATTTGAGGCCTTTCCATGTGAACTGCTCTCTCACCTACCTGTATGTTTTGAAGTAACTAGGATGTCCAGCCATAGGCAAGTCATGGAATGCTCTCAAAAACTTATGTTTCATCTCCGATCCTGGCACTAGAAAAATCCTGTCTTTGTAAATGATCAAGTCATTTACCACTGTGTATCTACCATCTCTGATAGTGCCATCTATAATCCTAGTAGCCCATTTGTCCTTAGCATATTTTGCAGATATCGACTCTCTCCAGTCCTCTGAAATTGCACCTAGTGCACACAAATGGGGTCTCCTAGATAAGGCATCAGCAACTATGTTTTTCTTCCCTTTGACATAGACAATGTCAAAGTCATAAGCCTGAAACTTGTTGACCCACTTCTGCTGCCTATCATTGAGGTCCTTCTATCCAAGCAAATGTTTCAGACTGTTATGATTTGTTTTAACCACAAATTTACTCCCAACCAAGTATTGTTTGAACTTAGCCAATGCATACATGATGGCTAACATCTCCTTGTCGTATATGATGTAACTCCTCTCCACACCCCTCAACTTCTTGCTCTCAAATGCTATGGGTTGCTTGTCTTGCATTAGTACCACACCAATGCCTTCTCCTGAGGCATCACACTGTAACTCAAAAGGCCTGCTGAAATCCAGGATGGCCAACACAGGACAGGTACTCATGATCTCCTTGAACTTGTCAAAACATTCTTGTGCACCACCTAACCAACTAAATGCATCCTTCCGAGTCATATCTGTGAGGGGGGCAGCTGATTGTGAAAACTCCTTCACGAAACGGCAGTAATATCCACAAAGTCCAAGGAATCCCTTGAGCTATGAGAGATTCTTTGGTGGCGGCCAGTAAATGATTGCCCGAATCTTCTCTGGGTCTACCTTAACACAACCAGCACTAATAATGTGACCCAAGTACAATAACTCAGTCATCCCAAATTCACACTTCGACATCTTGGCGTATAATGACTCACGCTCAAGAATGCTCAACACAATGTCAATGTGTTTCAAATGCTCCTCCCAAGTCCTGCTGTATATCAATATGTCATCAAAGAATATCAACACAAATCTCCGAAGCTGCTCTCTGAACACCCTGTTCATACAGGACTGGAACATGGCTGGTGCATTGGTCAACCCGAAAGGCATGACTAGGAACTTGAAATGTCCATAATGACATCTAGAGGTTGTCTTCTCAACATCTTCATCCCTGACCTGTATCTGGTGGTAACCGGATCTCAAATCTATTTTTGAGAAGTAGCAAGCTCCATGCAACTCATCTATGAGCTCATCTATGCAGGGTATGGGGTACCTATTTTTTATGGTCTTCTTGTTGAGCTCTCTATAGTCTATGCACATTCTGAGAGTTCCATCCTTCTTCTTAACCAGGACCATAGAAGAAGCAAATGGATTCTTGCTCGGCCTTATGTGCCCCATTTCAAGAAGCTCTTTGATAGCTTTCTCGATCTCATCCTTATATCTCTTCGGGTGCCTGTAAGGAGTGGTAATCACGGGCTTAGCACCCTCCTCAAGCTTTGTAGCGTCCCCTTCTAGCAAGTCAAAATTTTCTCAACCTTGCACACAATTTCAACTTGTAAAAGAGAACAGTAATGACCAATTCATCTTTATAGTATCAGCATATCTCAATTAGAGTTGACATTCACATGTAATTATCAATATCAAGTTCATATACTATTCACATTCTCTCTTAGGATTAGTAACCTTATAATCATAATTCAATATGCATTTCATATTTCCTCATATCTATTATATATGTTCCATGGTTTACCTCGAGAGAGACATCCTTGAGCCTAAACGTTAATCAGACCACTCACCCAATATGAGAGGGTGTGTTAAGGCGCTGATATACAAGACCCACTGCCATAGGCCCAAGGGTTTTCACCTGCTTGGCTCAGAGGGGCTTCATCGCTATACATCTGCGATACTTCGCCAGCTCGAGGGTTGCCTACCATTAAGTCATTACTAATATCTAGGTCTACGCAACCATAGGCCCAAGGGCTTCACACTATACATCCGGCAGTACTTCACCCTTGGCTCGGAGGGGTGATACTTCACCAGCTCGAGGTTTACCTAGGTGCTAGATCCTAACCGCCTTTCTCTAAACACCAGTCTCATACTTATAGGGTGTGTAGGTGAATTTATGATGAAGCTTCTATTCTCATCCCGGGTATTCCATGATTATGAATTACACTTATTAGAATTACCTTTACTATCTCATTGATTGCTATTCACATTACTTGGTAATTCATTCAATATGCTTCCTTATAGGAATATTATTCCTCATATAAACATTCTTATGCCTTCATCATTCTTAGGCTATGAGCATTTTCATGTCTAATAGAATTATAACTTATTCATTCTACATTTCAGACTATTCTATATACTTATAATAGCATTTTTAGCTTATCTTTTCTATGATAATCTTTTCTAACATTCTACTTTCATTCTATGATATATAATGATATTTTATTTCATTTAGACATTGCTATTCGACTACACATTCTTATTTTGTCATATCTAATATGCTATATCAGCATTCTTCCTTATCATGCTATCAACCATTTCATATTATATCTTACTCTAGTTATGAGTATTCATGACATTATGATCAGACTATTAAATTATTCAGATATAAAACATATTACTTGTGATGAGAATCATACTTTTGATAGTTGATTAGGTAGTTGAGATCCGATGATCCCTTGCTGATCTGATCGATTCTGTCTTGAATGTCGATCTGCTCTATGTATAAGACTATATTTATCAAATGGTAAAGTTAGTGTATCTCTAAGTTGAGGATCTATTGATAGAAGATTATTATTGATTGGATAGGATGATCGCTGCTGATGAGATTGCTGATAGATAGATGGTGATTCGATGATGTAACTCAGTATTGCAGATATATATATGATGTGGATGCTGACTGTGATATGTTGAATTCCCCTATTCGAGGAGTAATTCAGATCTTGCTGTGATGTGTGATGATGAATGCTCCATCCATCCCTTTTGATTGTTCATCCAATCTCCTTTTATACTTTCCTTTTCTTTCGTAAACGGTTGCAACTTTTTCATTAAACGCTGTCCCAAAAAGGGACGTTTCCTTTAGTAAATGGATCGCTGCTAATTTGCAGCCTTTGTTTGTTCACCGTAACCTTTCACATACTCGGGTGTCTTAATAATTGTTAAGTCTCTTTTAAATGCCTTTCGTTGTCTTGTATGCCTCATTCGCTACTTATTTAATTATTAATCTGCCTTAACTATTATCTTCAAAGGTCTGCTGATTTGTCTTTATACATGTCTTTAAAAATATGAAAAGGTGGTCGGCCAGTCCAGTCTTGGTCGGCCAGTATAAAGTATTTAATAATATTTCCCTTATAATATTTAAATATTAATATTAATATTTATATTTATATTACTAATATTTACATTTGTTATCAATAATATATCTTGTGAATTATTTAAATAAATATATTTTATATAATAATATTATTTAATAATAGTTATTAAATAATATATATATTAATAATATTGTATACATACGCAATTATGATGTTTAAATCTTTAGTTTAAACAATGCCTTAATATGGGGTGGGGACATGACAGCCCTCCCCACTCAAAATTTGCTTGTCCTCAAGCAATCACAACGAGTTCTTTCATTACCTTGCACTTTAACGTCTACCTTCATGTGTTGAGACGAAGTCATGGTCTCATTCTAAATGGATAGAACAATTGAGTTTGATGAATATATCTTATTAGAAATTCCACATTTTCTTTTAAGATCTTTCTCCCCATTTGTGGATTCCTAAAGAGCTGAGTTGTCTTTATTATGTCCTCTCAAAATTGTTGTTTTGGCTTTTAGGAGATTGACCTTCCTAGGTTGGTATGATACCTCGGTGGTCCTAAATCTCAATTGAATTCTTTAATGATGTTTTGGATATCTTTCTTAGATGAAATGCTCTTCCCTTTTTCACCTCAAGGTCGAATGGCGTTGAGTGATCTCCTCAGGATGTTAAATATAGAAGTGATTACACCAATTTGTAGGTTACATGCATTGCCATTTAGTTACATAATAAAATTGAAGTAGACAACCAAGTAGCTCAAGAACACAAGCAACCAGCTCAGCAAGTAGGCAAGTAGCTCAAGTAGACAAGCAAGTAGCTCAAGTAGACAAGCAAGTAGCTTAAGCAAGTAGGCAAGTAGCTCAAGTAGACAAGCAAGTAAGCAAGTAGCTCAAGTAGACAAGCAAGTAGCTCAAGCAAGTAGGCAAGTAGCTCAAGCAGACAAGCAAGTAGCTCAAGCAAGTAAGCAAGTAGCTCAAGTAGACAAGCAAGTAGCTCAAGCAAGTAAGCAAGTAGTTCAAGTAGACAAGCAACCAGCTCAAGCAAGTAAGCAAGTAGCTCAAGTACGTAACTAAGTAGCCTGAGCCACTGGAAAGACAACATCTTTAACATTCTCATAGTTTTTTAAGCATAAAGTAATTATAAGAACACATCTTGTTAAAGATACATAAGTAACACATTGATACATAAAGTATAAGTAGAGTATATACAAGAAGCATGAATAATGTACGAGTACTTCAAGTCACAAAACATGAAGTCGTAAAGTATACACTTAAATACATAAGTCACATGAATACACGTATACACATAAGCCACAAGGTATACACCTCAATACACTCGAATACATATAAGCCACAATGTGTACACTTGAATACACATAAGCCACAACGTATACATTTGAATACACTTGAATACATAAATCACAAGGTATACACCTGAATACACTTGAATACATATAAGTCATGGAGTATATACTTGAATACAAATACAAAGTCATAGAGTATACACTCGGATACAAATCACAAAGTATACACTCGAGTACAAATACAAGTCATAGAGTATACACTCGAAAACAATTACAAGTCATAGAGTATACACTCGAATACAAATCACAGAGTATACACTCGAGTACAAATACAAGTCATAGAGTATACACTCGAATTCAAATACAAATCATAGAGTATACACTTGAATATAAATACAATTCATAGAGTATACACTCAAATACAAATACAAGTCATAGAGTATACAATCACAAGTCATACAAATACAAGTCATAGAGCATACACTCAAATACAAATACAATCATAGAGTACTTACTCAAATACAAGTACAATCGTAGAGTATACACTCAGATACAAATACCATCATAGAGTATACACTCAATTACAAATACAAGGCATAAAGCATGCACTCAAATACAAATACAAGTCATAGAGTATACACTCAAATACAAATACAATCATAGAATGTACACTCAAATACAAATACAAGTCATAGAGTATACACTCAAAATACAAATACAATCATAGAGTATACATTCAAATACAATTCCAAAGTCATAGAGCATACACTCGAATACAATTGCAAAGTCATAGAGCATACACTCGAATACATAGTCAAGTCAGAGTACACACTTGAATACAAGTACCCCCGAATGAAGTATACTATAGGACAATTGGGAAGGGGATTCTGTGCATCCCATACTACACCGTGGACCCATCCACCATCCCAAGGTCATCAAGTATACACATGAGTATGAAGCATACACACGAATACACGTAATACACAAAGTATTCTCATGAATATATGTTATAAAGCATACACATAAGTCACAAAGTAAACCTTTGAATACACTTGAATACATGTAAGGCAAACATAGTATACACAGGATGGCGGGATGACTGCTCTAATACCACTTGTAATGTCCCCTTCTAGCAAGTCAAAATTTTCTCAACCTTGCACACAATTTCAACTTGTAAAAGAGAACATTAATGACCAATTCATCTTTATAGTATCAACATATCTCAATTAGAGTTGACATTCACATGTAATTATCAATATCAAGTTCATATACTATTCACATTCTCTCTTAGGATTAGTAACCTTATAATCATAATTTAATATGCATTTCATATTTCCTCATATCTATTATATATGTTCCATGGTTTACCTCGGGAGAGACATCCTTGAGCCTGAACGTTAATCAGACCACTCACCCAATATGAGAGGGTGCGTTAAGGCGCTGATATACAAGACCCATTGCCATAGGCCCAAGGGTTTTCACTTGCTTGGCTCGGAGGGGCTTCATCGCTATACATCCGCGATACTTCGCCAGCTCGAGGGTCACCTACTGTTAAGTCATTACTAATATCTAGGTCTATGCAACCATAGGCCCAAGGGCTTCACACTATACATCCGGCGATACTTCACCCTTGGCTCGGAGTGGTGATACTTCACCAGCTTGAGGTTTACCTAGGTGCTAGATCCTAACCACCAGTCTCATACTTATAGGGTGTGTAGGTGGATTAATGATGAGGCTTCTATTCTCATCCAGGGTATTCCATGATTATGAATTACACTTATTAGAATTACCTTTACTATCTCGTTGATTGCTATTCACATTACTTGGTAATTCATTCAATATGCTTCCTTATAGGAATATTATTCCTCATTTAAACATTATTATGCCTTGATCATTCTTAGGCCTCTATGAGCATTTTCATGTCTATTAGAATTATAACTTACTCATTCTATATTTCAGACTATTCTATATACTTATAATAGCATTTTTAGCTTATCTTTTCTATGATAATCTTTTCTAACATTCTATTTCATTCTATGATATATAATGATATTTTATTTCATTTAGACATTGCTATTCGACTACACATTCTTATTTTGTCATATCTAATATGCTATATACATATGCTTCCCTATATCAGCATTCTTCCTTATCATGCTATCAACCATTTCATATTATATCTTACTCTAGTTATGAGTATCCATGACATTATGATCAGACTGTTAAATTATTCAGATATAAAACATATTACTTGTGATGAGAATCATACCTTTGATAGTTGATTAGGTAGTTGAGATCCGATGATCCCTTGCTGATCTGATCGATTCTGTCTTGAATGCCGATCTGTTCTATGTATAAGACTATATATATCAAATGGTATAGTTATTGTATCTCTGAGTCGAGGATCTATTGATAGAAGATGATTATTGATTGGATAGGATGATTGCTGCTGATGAGATTGCTGATAGATAGATAGATGATTCGATGATGTAACTCAGTATTGTAGATATATATATGATGTGGATGCTGACTGTGATATGTTGAATTCCCTTGTTCGAGGAGTAATTCAGATCTTGCTGTGATGTGTGATGATGAATGCTCCGTCCATCCCTTTTGATTGTTCATCCAATCTCCTTTTATTCCTTTTCTTTCGTAAACGGTTGCAACTTTTTCATTAAACGCTGTCCCAAAAAGGGATGTTTCCTTTAGTAAATGGATCGCTGCTAATTTGCAGCCTTTGTTTATTCACTGTAACCTTTCACATAATCGGGTGTCTTAATAATTGTTAAGTCTCTTTTTAAATGCCTTCCGTTGTCTTGTATGCCTCATTCGCTACTTATTTAATTATTAATCTGCCTTAACTATTCTCTTCAAAGGTCCGCTGATTTGACTTTATACATGTCTTTAAATATATGAAAAGATGGTCGGCCCGTCCAGTCTTAGTTGGCCACTATAAAGTATTTAATAATATTTACTTTATAATATTTAAATTAAATATATTTAAATATTAATATTAATATTTACATTTGTTATCTGTTAGCATTTAATTTTGCACCTTTCGGTGAGAAAGAAAAATGGACAGCGTGTACAGTAGGACTGTTCTTCGAATTAGGAGGGGAAGCTCCGTCAACAAGAAAATTAAAAAGACGTTTACAAAATAACCTATCTTTTTGTTTCTCAAGACACAAGCACAAGGTAATGAAGCTCTTCTGCAAGGCTCTAAGATTTTCTAAAGCTTTCCAGAAGAAAATAACTAACCTTATCTTTTAAAACAATTCTGATTTCTTCAAGTAAATTCAGAGCATAAAGAAATCAGAAGAACAACTTGGAGGTTTTCAAAACAAAAGAACAAATACAACTCACAATAATTGCTCATGCACAAAGTCATGAACAATTTACATAACTCTTAACAACAATATAGATCTCTGAAACCATGATTTGTATTCTCATTAATCAAAAAACAAGAATCAATAATAGTGCTTGAACAATAAAATGTGAGCAAAAACTAGTCTCAGCATTTACCATTAGAGATTTTAAGTGTGTAGAATACACTTATTTATACCTAAAAAGCCAAGATGCAAGGAAATAAAAGGAAGAGTTAACTAACACTCTTCACTCTAGATCTAATTGCTGCACGGAAAGCATGCAAGCTTATTAGCAATTAAAACTAAAAGTATCTTGTCATGCAATTCAATTAACTGAACTTGCATGTTATTACACATTGAGTTCCAACTCAAAGATATTTTGCATGATTTCCAAAAGCAAAATCTAAAAAATAAATTTAACTTTAGTTAACAAAGACAGTTCTCAAAATAGAAGCTGCTTTGGAAATCTCTCCTGCTGCCAAAAATAATTCCCTCCTGCAAAATGTGAAAAATAAGCTAAGTCTGAGAATTGAGATTTCTCTCAAATTCCTCAATCTTGGCTTCATTTGGAATGATCATGGACTCAAGGTGAACTGTACTCATTTGCAGGTCTATGGCAGCATCCTCTGTGATTTTCTCAAACACTTCAAAGTCTTTCTCAGCCTTGGCGTACTTTCATGCAATATCAACCAAGAGGTACATTTTGTCAACATGAGGGTCCCCACAAAACTTTCCACGGATCAGTTGAATGAACTCCTCCTGTAAAACATGAATGAGGCAATTTACGCCTTCCTCACTGAAATACCTGCATGGAATGTTTTGGACAAAATCAATGGCATATCTTTCAATGCCTAGGAGTTTTTCTTTCCATATAGCCAACTCCGAGGCTATATTCTTCGAGGTATAAACCAAGAAGGAATATTGGTGAATCCAAGAGAAAATTGCAGCCTTCTGATCTGCCGTTATGGGCCTCAAACCAAGTGCACGCAACCTGACCATCAATCTATCATTTACTGGCTCCATGTCCTTCATACACTCGATCATATTCTGGATTCCAAGGAAGACATCCTTAGAATTGGACACCACTTCTGATAACTTTGCTAGAAAGTTAACATTCTTTACTATAAAATGCTCCACCCAATCTTTAGTGTGCTTACCATACACCACCAGCTGACTCAACTGTTTTTGTTCATCGATAGATTCCATCACTTGTGGCAAAAAGAGTGAAGGAGGAGAAGGTGAATGCAGAAGCTGCGAGATGTACTGACGTAGCTGCTGGACTTCTAATTTGAGGGCAGCCTTGTCCTCCCCATCTTTCAATACCCTGTTTCTCATAGTATCTGTAGCAGCCTCCAAAATATTCACTGTTGTCTGTCATCTATTATGACCGAAACAAGTCTTGACAATATGATAATCCTCAGGTTCAATTTCTTCAATTGCTTTGTCCTGAGGAGGAACAACTCTCTAAGACTAATTCTCCTTCACTTGTCTTTAGAATCCTCGACTGTTTCTTGGGCTTCTTTATAGATGGCTCCTTGAAAGTCTTGGCCAAGGCACTGAAATCCTACTGATAGGATGGCCTTTTCTTTTTCTCACTGACTGCTATATGAAGCCAAGCTAAAGTAGACTCTTGAAATGTTGGCTTTGGACGACTTTCTTTTTCAGCACCCAGATTTGGCATGACTTCGGTCTCAGGAGTTGCAAAATGAATGTCCATCTCCATTCTCATAGGATGGCAAGATCACTGCTCTGATACCACTGTAATGTGTCGTACCTATTTGTATATTTTAAAATCTTTTATGTGTTTTATTTTTATTTTTAGAGTGGTCTTTCAGAACTATAGAGAAGAATGCAGATGAGGTTTTTAGTTTTTCCCGCAGATGTGTTGCCAGAGCATACAATATATTGCATATAACAGAAACCCAGAAAATATATAATAGATACAAGAAACTATCGACTAACCAAATGGTAAAATGGCCAAATATTAATTTCTATGACATACCCATATGCAGATTTGGAACTTGATACATATGCTGGGACTGCACCAGCCAAATGAAGCTCATAGAATCCCTTCGAATCTCCTAGAGATGAATGTATTTGCATTACAAATTGTTTATCAATGATCAAGCCTCCCAAACGCCTCAAAAAGTGATAACATTGGCTGGAAATACAGATTAATTGGCTGCAACAAAGACCCATGTCCCACTGTGGATGGTGCGGCTGGCTGGAGCAAGGTATATCAGCAAATACAAACTCAAAATCAGTCCCAATCACCCCTGTTTCAAACTGCAGCAGATGTCTATCCCAAGGCGACCAAGAACAAGTCAAAACAACTCCAAAAAACCCCAAGAATCTCACACCATGTGGTACGGCCAGCTCCAAGGGTGTACGGCCAGCAAGGGAAACACTCGATCAGCCACAAGTCTCTTCAAACCCTCTTCAAATCTGCAGTCCTCCAACTCAAACAGCTGATCACCAACAATTTCTGAAATATATAGCAACAACTCTCCAAAAACTTTATCAAATGGACTCTAATGAAGCACAAGAATGACTACTGGATGTATCCATCGTCAAGGCACCTTTGGGTGGTATTGCACAACTATAGAATGCCGTCACTAATGGACGTTTTCGTCTCCAAAAGCCTGGTTCAATTGCTCAAACCCTCAAACCCTAGCAAAGCTCTTCACAAGAAAATATCATAAAGCAAGCATGCCCAGATGAGCTCCACAATAACCTTTTATTCTCCCTCCAGGTGGGCGTTGGATTTAGGAGGGAACTTTTGTCATTTAAAATCACTTTATATTTCCCTAGGGTTGGGCGCCCAAGGTCACAACTTGACTTGAGTCTTCATATTTCCATTAAGTCACTTTTCCCCCAAATATAATAAAGTCCATATTAATATAACATTAATAAATCTTCAGACTTTAAAATAAATATGAAGATGGTGTCGGAATGAATTGATCTATAGCTCGCTGGAAAGCCCTCAAAGAGAGGACCCTGATGCCACTCTAAAAATGCCGAACCGACACTGACCCCGAACGTACTAAAAATAGTAAGTACTGACCAAGAGCAATCTGAGCCAACTTAGAGGGTGCCAACTGGATCCACTGAGTTTGAACCACCTCTCCACCACCGATAGAAGCCTCCAAGGCCAAACTAACTCCAGTTCCCTAACCAACCTACTAATCCACGGGAACTCAATGATGGACTAGCCATGTAACTAGAAAGGGACATTACATCTCTAATGCTGATCTCCAATCTGATTTATGCAAGTCTGCTCCAAATCTCCATGGATCTCCAATGAAGTGCAAGTAGGCTTCCATTATGAAACCTCCACAAAGATGAATTAGGTTTTCGTCCAATTCACCTAGATTTGCAAGGGTTTTCGTCCTTGGAATGATGTGCAACAAGTTGCAGCCAAGATATAAAGAAATGATATGATGAATAATGCTGAAATGACGACAAATGAACTTCTATTTATACATGATTTCATCCTCTCCACAAGCTGGCCGACCAAGACAAGATTACCCTTTCATTTTATTATTTTTTCTTCCCAAAGTGAGCCGACCCTTTCTAGGCTAGATTGGCACCCAAAATACAAATTAAAGATTTGTATTTTATGTTATTTTCCTCCTTAGCCGACCTCCTTATGGGCGCCCAAGCAAGAGATAAAACATTATTGTATTTTAGGCTTATTTACTTATCTTTCCCACCTCCAATTGGGTCACTCTTCTATAGGGCAATTTTATTTATCAACATTGACTCTGTTTACTGCCGAATGAGTCTAGATAAATTCATACAGAGTGAACAAAATATATAAATTGAAGAATAACATTATACGAGGATACTCATTGAATTGACACAATAAAACTCAGATGCATATATATTGATTCAAACTTGCCAATACAAATCACACCAAAATTGCATTGCCCGATACAATGGAATGAAACATATAAATAGGTGCTGACGGTTGCCTGGATGGCCAACCGTCGCCAATGACAACACCGATCGGGAGGTAACTACTCGCCGATCCCAACTGACTATAACTAAACATAACAATTATAAAATACCGCTAACATTATCCCCCCCAAAAACTTAGTCGTCTTCCAGACGACTACCATACAAAAGACTCAAAATATCTAGTGTGAAGTAGGAGGGGCAGTGGACGTCCCTGGAGGTGTAGCTGCTGATGAAGTTGCTACCGATGAAGCTGAAGGGGAAACCATCCGACACAACTGATAAACCTCCTTTGTACGATGCTGCAGGTGGTGAGCTGTTATGATGTGTTTGTCCCTCATCAACCACACCATCTAAACAGCTTCCTCCACCTACTTCTTGGTCCTCTCGTGTGTTGCCTGAAGCTCAGCCAACTATTGTGCCGTGTCCGCCAGTTGTTGTGTCATGCTAGCATCTCAGTCACCTCATGAGTGTGTTGGAGGTCATTAAATTCCTTTTCCTTTGCTGTCAGCTCCTTAGTTCTATCTTGTACACCCGCCTCCAGTGCAATTGCCCTATGCTTGTTAGATTCTGTCAATTCAAGTTGTTAAGCAAGCTGCCTCTGAAACTGCACTAAATGCTCGTCAGCCGCCTCACGAAGTTTCCTGCAAACTAGGGCAGCTTCATCTAATTTCTTATTGCATTTAATCTACTACTCCATATCTTCCTCCCGCTGGTAGAACAAGGCTCGAAAATGATCCTCGATGGTGTAGAGTGCCGCGAGTACATCTCCATTGTGACCTCCAAATCCGGGGATAAATCTATCTGCTCTCCAAGCACAGTGCATTTCTTCGGTGCTAATGCCCGGCCACCCTCTGCTTCTGAAAATGTGCATGAACTCAGCTGGGGCGTCATTCATTACAAAGTTCTCTATCCTCCGAACCTCATTGAGAACTGCTAGTGAATGTCGAGTGTCTACTATCCTGGCAATATCTGCTACCCGTTGGATGACGGCTCCAATGGATCCGAGATCTTCCACATATCTAAGGACTGTACCAAGTGGGTCATTCTCGTCCGATTGGGATATGTGGATTGCCATGTCTCTATGTTTCTCCGGCCTAGTAGAAGTCTCTCGGGGACTAAGAACTGGTAGCAGTCCTTCCTGCTGTGGAATCATTGGTATCAGTCCCCTCTGTTGTGGAATCACTAGTAGCAGTCCCTTCTGCTACAGAATCATTAATACCATTGTACCAGCAGGCACCTACTCGACTAGAATACCCTCGGATATCTCTACCATATCTCTCCCCTCAATATGATCTAGAAGTGTCAGAGCTGCCTCAACTCCCTCAAGTCCTTGTGTAGTCAGCGGTAGTGTAGTAGATCTCAGCTCCTTAGGCAAGTCATGTGGCGGACTTACAGGAGGAATCTATGAAATATGGCTAGGTGCTCCCAATAGTTGTAGCCATGTATCGACTTGTGCTGAGCTCTGTGGCGACCCTCCCTCGAATGGAGAGATGTCTCCGGAAGGAAGAGGAACTGAACTATCGCCTGGCATCCTCACAATCTGCCCCCACAGTACATGAGTAGCACTCAATGTCTCCAAATGTGCATGACTACTACCCTGGGCTGGCACCACGTCCAACCGTGTATGGCTACCACTCGGAGTACTTTACTGAGTAGAAGTCCCTCTCTATAGTGCAACATCCAATGCACTCTCCCCCGTAGGTACCACAATGTCGTCGAGTGAGTGAGGAGTGGTTGAGGCTGACGAGGTAGCCTCAATGCAATCCTCCTCCGCTGCACTATACGATAGGATGATTCTGTTGCCGCTGGTTGTTTTCTTTTCCTGCTAGTTCTCGACTCATCCCCTTTTCCACCTTGTGTTGGGGCCCTTAAATTCGTCCATCGAAAAATAGTTGTCCAGGTAGGGTCGTACTCATCATCTGGCTGAAAGGGACCTCTTGCCAAGGAAGGCACCTGTGTATAAATAGCATCCAGGAACAATACAATGGCATGCTGCGTCATGTAAAATGACTTGTGTGTCATTTTCATGAATTCATGATTTCGCTCAGAGAGAACCGCCACCCAATTATACAAAGCTCCCTCTCTGAGACCTACCATATAGTCGGTCATCCAGAAGGGAATGTCCAACGAGCGGGTGGCTCCTATCAATCTCCCTCAGGTCACATCCATTATGCATCATCACTCATCATTCCCCAAGTGATCCTGACGCAACCCTCAGTTACCTGTGGCTTTCAGTTGTGCCTTTTCTTTCTCGCTCAGATCACTCCTACATATTCTTCCCATTATAGCTTCCCTGTGACTTGGTGATGTTTTCTATTTGTCCACTGTAAATTCATGCCGAGGGATGCCCATCACCCTCTCAAAATCCTCTAGTGTAAAAGTAATTTTTATACAAACGTTCATGAATCTGATGATAGTTTGCCTCGTGTGTGGATTATAATTTGACACCATGCTCCACAATAGTGTTTCAAAATCCCTGAAATTAAAGTAGGGCATCTGTATTACCTTGTCCACCCGTGCTTTTTGGAGTGCAATTTTCAAAGGATGGTCAGCAGCATGATTGGTCCACCATACTCTGCATTCAGCTGCTGTGAAACTCTCCCACTGTAATGACTCTGCTGTAAGTTTCTCCTTGCCCTTCCCTTTCTGTAACTGTTGCTTCTTTTGCCCTGAAAAACCTTTGCCAATCCTTGCCCTGTATTTAGGTGGTGATTCCTCTGTGATTAGCTTCCCTACCATTGTTCTTCCTGTAGCTTCTACCTTCCTGTAGCTTCTACTCTATTTGTCTTATTCACTGCTGAAAATGACATTGTTGCTTTTATATTGCCAAGGAAGAATTCAGTTATGGTAGTTAGGGTTTTCCTTGTATCGTCCACCTGATTTTGGCACTTGTACAGTGGTAATGAGGGGTTACTTAAAACTACAATTAAAGACCTTTCACATAGAAGATCAACTTGTACGGCACTAAAAACCTCCCACACTCGGTAGAAATTTGCAAAGATTCAATCCATACGGTAGTGAAAGGATCCAACCAAGGTTCGTACGGCCAGAATGAAGACTCGTATGGCGGCAGGCAGGGTGAAGGTGATTCATACGGTCAATACAGAGAAACTCGTATGGACAGTAGAGACAGATTCGTATGGTTGATACAAAGAAACCAGTACGACAGAGGAAATAATGATACTCGTACGGCAGGATGAATCTTGTACGTCGAAGATCTCAGGGGGAGTCATACGTTGAAGATCTTAGAGGGAGTCATACGGCAGAGAAATTAGAGTTCGTACGGTGATGACCTCAACTTGTACGGCGAGAGAAAAAAATGAAACTTCGTACGACTAATCAGGATGAGAGCTCGTACGGCAAATGAGAGTTTATACTGCACAACCCAATTCGTATGGTGGTGGAGAAAAAATGCTCGGCAGGAAAAACTTGGTTGTACAGTGCTTTTAAACAAAACTTCAGTAGGCAATGTATGACGGTAGAACTTTCATACGATCTACTTCATCATTTGTCTTATGTACTTCGTATAGTCAGCGGGTTCATACGGTTGCGGCCGTATGACTCCCCTTATTTTTTATTTTGTTTTTTTCAATTTTTCCAACTTTTTTAATAATTTTTCTCTTTTTCTATTTTTTAATATATTTTTTTCCATTTTTGACTTTTCTAATTTTTTTTTTCACTTTTTTTTTCCCAATTTTTCCCGATTTTTTTCACTTCACTCTAATTTTTCTCTCTTTTTCCCTTTTTTGACTTACCAATTTGGCTATTTCCCAGTTTTGAAATTCCGTCATCACCCATTCATTTTCCCAACTTTCTTTTTCTTTACTTTTCTCCTTCTCGTCTTCTTGGAGGACCTGGATTTCCGTCATGTGTCGGAAGATACAATCTTCGTATGTCTTCCGCTGGCAGTCATTAGAGCAACATTCCTCAACTTCTTCCATTCAAAAATTTGATCAACTAACATTGATTGGTCTTTACTACTTATCAGATTCAGTCCCATGGGTTCTTGGGTCCACTGGAAGGTTTTGTCGTCCTTATTCAAAATTTTCCTTTACCTTATTGCATTTTGCGATCCACTCGTCCCATTTTACTTCCTCGGCATCTCGCATTTCTTGATTTGCCCAGGGGTTAAAATGGTTGTCATCAACTATACCTTGCCTCACCCTAGTGTAGGGTGAATATAGCCTCCAGTAATTGTCTTCGATCCTCATTGATCAAACTCTTGGTCCAAAGAATCCAGTGACTGGTTCCAAATGTGTGCTAGAAAATGCCACTCCGTCGATGTTGGAATTTATGTCTCTTTCCACTGGACGTTCTTCTACGCCTTCAAATCCAAACCTGCCCCGTTCATATTCCACAGTGTTAGTGCCTTCATTCGTTTCTGCACTCCATGAAATTTATGGCTATTGTCTCCTGTCTTTGTCTGTAAATTTTCAATTTCGATCCGTTTACTGTGTCTTTGATTGGAGTCCCGTCCAAATTGTCGAGTTTTACAGATCCATTCCCTAGCACTTCACATACTCGGAACGATCCTAACCAGCGAACTTTAAACTTCCCAGGCTTGATTTCGTTACGACCATTGTATTTTAAAACCAACTGCCCGAGTCGGAAATTCATTCTCCGGAGGTGCTTGTCGTGCCAATATTTACGTCGCTTCTACATGACCTCCATCGACCATTGAGCCATAATCCTCCTCTCATCAAGTTTGTTCAACTGGAATAAACTCTCTTAAGCTTTCTGTATCTCCCAATCGATTTTCCACTGCTATCCGTAAACTCAGAACCAGGTATTCTGTTGGTACCACGGCCTCCTAACCATACATTAGCTGGAAGGGTGTGTGCCCTGTCGTCACTTTGTAAGTTGTTCTGTAGGCCCATAGTATTGCTGGCAACCTTTCCAGTCTGTCCCTTCGATGCCACATGACTTATGAATCACTGATACTAGCACTTTATTAGTTGCTTCTGCCTGTCCGTTTGCTCTCGAGTAGTACGGGCTTGACAATGTATGAAAGATCTTGAATTCTAACGTCATGAGTCATATGACGTGGTTGACGAAGTGTCCCCCACGATCACTCGTCAGTTGAATAGGGATCTTGTACCTTGTGACTATCTGTTCATATATGAACCTTGTCGTACTTAGGGCTGTATTATCTTCAAGTGCTCTCGCTTCGGTCCATTTAGTCAAGTATTCAGTGGCTACCACAATGTATCAGCATCTATGCAATTGGCTAACTTTTAGTGGCCCTATGAAGTCAAGTCCCCATCTTTCAAACAACTCCTAGGGCTGTGATGGTGGCAAGGCATGTAGTCTCTTTTCAATGGTTTTCCTACCCTTTGCCAAGTATCACATCCAATCACCCATTCCCGAGCGTTCGTATGTAGTGTTGGCCACCATAGTCCGGCCAGCAGGACCTTCCTCATTGTGGCATCTGGACCCATGTGTCCCCCGGCTAGTCCTTCAAGAGCTTCCTCAAGTACTCCCCTTATTTCTTCTTCCATTATGCATCTTCTCAGAATATGGTCTGGTCCCATCTTATAGAGAAGCCCATTTATTAATTGAAATGTCTTGCTTTTGAGGGCAAGCTTCCTTCTTTCACTGGCCGTCATGTCCTGAGAGAATGTTGACATTGACAGATACTCGCCGATCTTTTCATACCAAGGTGATAGGGTTGCTATCTGGAATAGGTGTGCATCGGGAAAGTCTTCATTCACTCCTTCTGTCGGTTCTCTTGATTTGATATGTGACAACTGGTCCGCTATTACATGACTTTTCCCTAGTTGTACGATGATTGTGAAGGTAAATTCTTGCGGCAGCAGTAGCCACCTACTAATCCTTCCTTGAATTATGGGCTTATTTACCAAGTACATCAAGGCTTGGTGATCCACATAAAAAGCGAATGGCATTGCCAGCAGGTAATGCCTGAATTTTTGAACTGAGTAAACCATCCCAAGTGCCTCCCTCTCTGTCGTACTGTAGTTTCATTCAGCCTTCGAGAGCAATCAACTAGCAAAAAACACCGGGTGGTCAAAACCTTGGGGTCCCACCTGTGCCAAGGTGGCTCCGATTGCAAAGTTCAAAGAATCTACATGTACATGGAATTCTTTGTCCGAATTCGGATAGGCCAGAATCGGTGAACTAATTAATCTTGTCTTTAACTCTTCAAATGCCTTTTGTTGTTCGTCTGTCCACACAAATTGTACCCCTTTCCTTGTCAACATATCCAAAGGATACGATACCTGGGCAAAATTCTTGATGAATCTTCTGTAATACCTGACATGGCTGAGGAATGATTTTACCCCAGTGACATCTCCCAGAGCTTTCATATGTACAATTACTCGAATCTTGTCCAGGTCTGCCTTTAATCCCGCTTTGCATACAATGTGGCCTAGAAGTTTACCTTGTGGCACCATGAAGCGGCACTTCTTCGGATTCAGGGCCAACCGTGCGGATCTACAACGCTCCATGCACTCAGTGAGGGCCTTCAAATGAGTCTACTAGTCACTGTAAATTGACCAATTGTCCAAGAATGCTTTAAAATTTCCCACCGACATCTTATCAAATATATAGAGAATAATCCTTTGAAACGTGGCTGGCGCATTGCACAGACCAAACGGTATTCGGTTGTATGCATATACCCCATCTTCCACTACAAATGTTGTTTTCAGCTTATCCTCCTCGACGATGCTGATTTGGTTGTACCCAGAAAATCCGTCCATGAACTAATTTATTTCGTGCCCGACCACCTCCTCTAGGATTGAATCCATGAATGGAATGGGAAAAGGATCTTTAATGGTGATTGCATTGAGACACCTGAAGTCAACACATATCCAGATCTGTCCCCCTTCCTTTTTAAGTGGGATGATGATTGTTAGGCGGAAATTATATTTGTTATGTTGTTGTATCGGTAAATATGTTGGTTAGTTGGTATCGGCGAGTAGTTACTCTCGACCGGTGTCGGCGACGGTTGGCAACCGTTAGACAACCTATATATGTATCGTCATTCCAATGTAGAGGGGCATTGTGACATTGTAGTATAATACTAATATATTCAATGAATGGAAACAATGCTTTATTCTGCGCAATGCTGTTATAAATTAATGTTCTATGTTATGCACTATACTACATAATTCTATTTACTCTATGTCTATATGAATACCACATTGCCAATAAACATTTGGAGCCGTTGCCTGTTCGAAAACGGGTCGAGGGTGACAAGTCAATGACAAGTTGAGTCGTCAAAGACCATCAGATGACAAGTTGAGTCGTCGGAGACCATCGGACAAGTGGTGTCGTCAGGGACGAGCAATCCGTCGAGTATACTCAGGGTTGAGAAAAAACACAATGAAGATGGCGTCGTGATGGGGCAGTCGATTGAAGAGCCGGTACAAGCAAACGAGGATCGTGAAGATGCTCTGACAAAAGACCTCTGCAGTTTGTGGGAAATTTCGTTGAGAGAACCAAGCGGGAAGAGGAGGAACAAGATACAAGCCGAAGACGTACGTTTGGTAACTAAGGCCCGTACGAGTAGCAATTAATGCCCATACAACTCAATAAGGATAAGAACCAAGTACCAAGTGGGCAAGAAACACCAGAGGAAAGAACACGAAGATCATTGAGATTAAAGGAACAAGAAGAACGAAGGAAAAGACTAAGACAAATTACCAATGAACATCGTCATGAAATAAATCAAGATACCGAGTTGCACCAAAACCTGGTTGATGAAACCGACGAAAGAATTTTCAAGACACCGCTGACAAATAAAGAAAAAGGGAATGAAAATGAATTGACAGAAGAAATTGAAAACAACATACGCCGCATCAAAGAGTTATCCATATCGGATGGCGAAGGGCCGAGAGTTGGAAAATCTGAGCCTAAGACCCCAGGGTAGAGGGAGTATCGGAACGAACCCGAGGAGACTCAAGGTGTAGAGGACACCGACAGAGGATGCAGGGAAGACTCGAACATGGCCGAGAGTGCAAGTGACGCACCGGGACATTGCGAGAGAACCAGTCTAGTCAGGTCCAACGCATAAGGAGGGCATTGGGAAAGGATGGTGACTCTGCCAGCCGAGAGGCAGAAGCCGCCAAAATTTACAGGGAATGGGTCAGAAGATCCAGTACGACACTGTAAGACGTGCGAGACGATTTGGATAGCGAATGGGCAAGATGATGTGGACTACTGGCTGAAAGCATTTCTAGCAACATTGAGAGATAGTGCCATCGATTGGTACACAGAGTCGGACCAAGCACACAGGGCATCATGGAGATTACTTAAGAAGGCATTCCAAGATGAATTCAAACTCTTGAGGGATGACAGTGAAATTGTAGCAGAGATCTACAGTATGAAGCAAGGGAAGCACGAGAATGTGCGAACCTACAACCGGAGACTAACAGAATTGTTGTGAAAACTGGAGACTCAACCGGCTGACGGGCTGAAGAAGCGATGGTTCATTGAAGGGTTGCGCCTATCGCTGAGGAAGAAAATGAAATTCGTGCCTCCGTCGTCGTACGATGAAGCGTACAATCGAGCGATGGATATAGAAAGTGAAAACAAAACATCCTTCCAAGGGAAAAGGAAGACAGACGACGATGAGGAGAGTACCGACGATAGCAGCGATGGGGAATCAAAAACCATCCAAGCATTAAGAAGAGATATGTTACGCATGATGAAAGAATTCAAGGCCAATAAAGACACAGCGAAAGAGAGCCAAGAGTTGTGGTGCACTGACTACAATGGAGGGCATATAAAAGCAAATTGTTCGAAGAAATTATTGTTTTGCAATATCTACCAAGTAATGGGACATCCATCAAGGAATGCCCATACAATCTGAAAGCAAGGGGTACACAAGAACTCTTCACTCAAGGAGAACCGTCAACACCGCCGAACACACCACCAAAGCCCTAGTACAATAGCAATGCATCCCCTGGAGATTACAGAAGTAACAATAGCCCGAGGAACAGAATACAGTACGATAGTAAGGGGAGGCCCATGATACAATGTAGAAAGTGCAATGAATGGGGTCACTTTGCCAGGGAATGCCACAATGGTCAAAGTTTGGGGGAAGATTGTGCAAATGGTGTGGACCGGGTGATCATGAAGACAACGGCTGCCCAAAGCAGAAAGGCATCAATATGCTGAATGTGGAAGAACAAAACCAAGAGGTACTAGCAGTCACCACTAGAGCCCAGGCAAAGAACTCTGTCTACCCAGAGCCACGTACAAAAAAGCAAAGAATGAACGAAGCAAAAGTAGAAGTGGAGCGGGCGATGACAAAGGAAGAGAAGACCGCTCTAGATATTCCAAGTACCTCTTGGCGATCAGAGGCGGAGAACAACATTGTTCGGCAGATACTGCAAACCACTGTACCTATCAAGGTGATGGACCTTCTCCGAACTATTCCACAACTCGGAATGGCAATCACAAACGTAGTCGGTAATGACCAACGACAGTGACAGGAAGGTTGAAGGAAGGAATTAAGAGTAGAACCTCCACCACAAGGTGAACAAGTCATTGACCCAATGTTACTGTCGGTAAACATCGGAAAAAACCCAGCGATCATACAAATGGAGATTGGAGGGAAAATCCTAAACACGATCATCGACGGAGGAGCAGCAGTCAACATACTACCCGAAGATACATGGAAGAGTCTTTGGAAACCTACACTCTGGCCACCGACATTCCAATTGGTGGGCGCCGACCAGCATGGCATCAAGCCGTTGGGAGCATTGATGGCGCAGAAGGTGACAATCGAGACACATCCGTTCTTGCTGAACTTCGTAGTCATCCTGGTGCAGAAGAGGGGGTACGACGCATTGCTCGGAAGAGGATGGTTGGTGGCAGCAAGAGCAGATCACAACTGGAAGAGACACGTTATCCATAGAGAGCAACGGGAAAAAATATGTGATCGACCTAGTAAATCAAGAAGTGAGTGAAGACTTGGCATCATCAGATTCAGAATGTGAGGAAGGATGCGGAATGGAGGGAGAAAAAGGAACCATAGAGCCAAACGAGGAAGGTATTCTCGACCTCCATGAATGCTCGGAAGATGAGATGAATTCACTGAACGGGTTATTTCATTGGCAGATGGAAGACTATGAATTCTTCCAACTGGAGTGTAACATGATTTCAATAAGAGAAAGTGGCGAATACTCTCGAACGACTAGTGAAACACTCGGCAATATTGGGCCCAGTGAAACATTGCTGATGAATGAAGCACTGGATAGATTGACAAACACTCGACCACTTGGCAAGAGGGAACCAGTAATGAGTGACAAAGGGGAGGAAGGTAATAATCAGCCAGAAGTAACAGAGCAAATAGTGGCAGAGACATCGACCAGGAGAGGCACAGAAAGAATATACAGAGGGTGAAGCCAAGATAGATGATACACTTGCACATACATTTGAACCAGACAAGGTGATCAGGTATGAAGAGTCATTGACAAGCAAGGGGAATCGGGGTGATGAAACTAACGATGGGAACACAGCATTGAAAACACCGACCAGAAAGAGACCATATAGAAAGAATAAGGACTATAGAGTAATTCTGCCGAATTGCAATTTTTTGGCGATCGGTGAAAAGCAACAGAGAAAAAATGATGTTAAAAAGTCGGACAGTTTGCCGAATGTAGTATGCGGCTTCCGAAAGACAACAATTCTGGTTCCAAGAAAAACAACAGTTCCGGTCCCTGCCGACAATTACAAAATCAATAAAGTTGGAGTTGCAGATCGAACGTAGACCCCGTCGAAGAAAAATAGAAAAATCCGATTCAAGTTGACATTGATGAAAAATTGGAAAAGGAGGAAAAAAAAAAAAACCGACGTACGACTAGGCCGTACGATGAGAACTGTACGATTTGGTCGTACGACCAGGCCTTACAATGAGAACCGTACAACTTGGTCGTACGACCTCAACCATACAACTAGGTCGTATGCCCATCCCACTTCATAAACTCCGCCCCCAAGAAAAAAAGAAAAACCTAAGTTTTTTTTTTTTAGTCTCTACAATTTGCAAAAAAATACACGACCGTACCATCGATGAAGGAAAGAAAAAAGACAGGCTGTACGAAGAGGACTGGTAGGCCATACGAAGAAGACTGGGGAGGACGACAGGAAAAAAGCCGTACGATTTAGGGAGAAAAGAACGATCCAAGGCCATAAAAAGAGAATAAAGGAGGCCGTACCAAGAAGAGGAAGGAAAAGAGGGTAATTGGCCACATACTCAGTAGGTTTACCCATTGTCCGTACGATTGATGGTGTGGAAATCAACTTCAATAATTCATAAAAATGATGTGTGCCACAAAGGTTCGAATGGTTTTGAAGGTGTTATTTTGGGCTTGGCGGCGGGGGCGCTACCCCTTGACCCTGCAGGGGGTGCTGCTCCCAAACCCCCGCGAGAGGCACTGCCCCTCGACCCCGTTGGGGGCATTGCCCCCAAACCCCCATCACACCAGTACTATCTTGATTTAGTGAGCAATGGGGTGCAACATTCGCAGCATTCAGTGTGCTATCAGATTGGGCCCTTGGTTGGTTTGTCTACTCACAGGTGTTCCGAATGTGTACCACATTGCCAGTAAACAATGATCAGTGAGACCCATTCGCTCATCTCCACTTTGAAAATTATTCCGGCCTCCAACATTTTTTCTATCTCCTCCTGAACCTTGGCAGCATAGTTCTTGTTCATTCTATATAGTCTTTTCCTCACCAGTCATGCTCCTAGTATCAATGGTATTCTATGGACGCACAATTCCGGTGGTATCCCTTTCAGATCTTTGTAGGTCCAGGAAAAACCATCCTTATATTCCATGAAAATCTTAAAGGCCGTTGCTTTGAGTACTGGATCTCAGTCATCTCCGACCAGGATCACCTGGGGTTACTTTCCTCTCCGAGATTAACTTTTCTCGTTGAGGGTTCCTCATACATGATATTTTTTTCAAGTTCAAATTTATGTGTTGGCATACTATCTATTTCAATATTCCGTTCCTTATACTCCCCATAAGCTGCTGGAAAAGTACGAGTTATTTCCAGCTAGTTATTACCTTCCTCCCCTTTTTCACTCGTCAATGCTGGTTCCTTCTTGCCAAGTTGTTGAGTGTTTGCCAGTCCATCAAGTGTTTCACTCGTTAGAAATGTTTCACTCAGTCCTGTTGGTGCCTACTTAGGGTTAGGGTTTCGAGCTTCAAAATCTATTGGTCTTTTTATTCAAACCCTCAAAATTCCTATGTTCCAGGGTCATGTGCATTGTATCTTTTAATTTGTCGTTGACCACCTGTAGCAAGTCATCATTCACTTAAGCTGGATTTTCATGCCTTAGTACTCGTAGGTTTACGGGCCCCTTTGCATTGCATTACCTCCTTTTCCAGTCGCATTAAAAAAATGCTAAGTCCAAAAACCCTTTATGCGGCAATGAATTTCATTGTATGTGTCTTTGTATGTGCAAATACATATGTACAACGCCAGACCCGAAAACAAAATTCCAATCGGCTTCAGAAAAGTGAGAAAATCGTTGTATGTATCTTTGCATACATATCAGGTTGTTTATGGCATATTCTTGGAATATTCCGTGCTTGTATGTGGAGCTTTGCATGTATATTGTGTTGTATATTTGATATACAACGGGTATATACAAGTGGCGGACTTCAAAAAGATTCAAATCGGGTTGAAAGCAATGGTCAGGCCTGCAGATGTGCAAAGGGGGTTGTATGTATGTGACTTATACAATTTGAACATACAATGCCTAATATACAAGTCCCGGATCTCAAGAGTTATTAAATCGGGCCTGGCGGGCGGAGATGCAATGGCAAGAGTTGAAAAGTCAAAGGCTTTCTTTTGTATATCAGGTTGTATGTATCTCCGACATACAAATGGCACATACAAAGGCGATTGTATCTCATATACAAGTCGCAGGTGCGAGGAAGAAATATGCAAAGTTTATACATAAGCAAGAGATACAAAGCCTGGGGCCCACCAATTGCATGTATAGGCGATTGTATCTTTGCACATACAATCGCACATACAAGGGCATATACTTTCCTGATATACAAGGCCCGGACCCGAAAAGATATGCAGTTTAGTTGATAAAGGCCGACATGTTTGTGTGCATCTTTTGCTTGTACATTCGCATTGTAAATGCGATATACAAGGCCTATATACAAAAGGAAAAGTTACAAGCCGGACCTGTTCTGAAGAATCAAATGTGGCCAATAGTCTTTTGAGTTCCACTTTGTATGTATATTTGCGATTGTATGTTTGTATATACAATCTTATATACAAAGGGTCGCATGCAAAGAAATTTCGGCGAGACTTAGTGTATCGGCGGCTCATTCTAGGGTCTTTCCGACGGCCGATAAGGAGATACAATGGATCGCCGAAGAAGATGCAAATACACAGCGATGGAGATCCAATCAAGTGCTGCCACGTGTCCAAGTCAGTTGTATGTATACAACTGCATATGCAAGGATTTAAAGGCAAAATGGAAGAGGGAAAAGTCAGCGATGGAAAAAGGGCGCCTACGTGGCGCGATCTCATTGGCCAATGACTTTTCAAAGCTGGTGACTGGATTGCCTGATCAAATTGAAGCCGCAGATCTCGGTGGGAGAAAAGGAATCGACGGTCATTGTTCGAAATTTTCAAAGCAGGAAGAGATTTGTATGTGTTCACTGCATCATTTCAAGCTGGAAGGAACTTCAAGAACGCGTGAGCCGTTGCAGCATCCCGAGATCGGTAGGTTGGCCATTAATGGCAGATTTGCGGAAGTATGGGTCTAATTGACAGGCCAGCTACCATTTTTTTAAAGGAAAATCTCCAAGCGGCGGCACACTTCTCGAATTCACCCACTCCCTTCTTCTTCTACCTGGACTTGAAGTTTTGGGCGCCATTCAGATGGTGCATTGTATTTGGTAGTATTTTGAAATGACCATGTGATTAATGCTGAGTACACATCCTTTCTGTATATGAGGACTGTGTCACTCATTTTTCCGGTGGTTGAAGACTTGGCAAAATTTTTGGTGGAATAATAAGATACAATTTTGCTGGTGGCTCTGTTGGGTGCCTCGTGAGTTTATGAATCATATGTTGTATGTTTTATGCATGGTTTACTAGTTTCATGTTGTTTTTTATATGAGAAATGCTCTGTTGCATGTGTTTTGGTTGTTTGTCTCCAAGTTGTGGGCATCTTTTCTTTTGAATCTGAATAGCTAAGGGTTATTTGGGATTCAAGAACATGGATTTTTTGTGTTAAATTTTTAATCTCTTAATCTTTGTTCAAGGAATAAATTAAATATTTTAGGTTAAGCATTGGGAAAGGTATGCTGCATCAGGGATATCATTAAGTATGAATGACTAAATGCTCAGTCTTGGGAAGTATCTGTAAGGCAGACAATAAAAAATATCCCCTTGAAACTCAGTTATTGATTCAAATTTATGGTAATCATTCACATATGTATGTCTATTGACTCCGAGCCCTGAGATAGGCACCAGTCTGGTCTTGTATTGAGGTTACAACCCAAGGTCCCAGTCTTGCATCCAAATACAAAATATAAATTCAAACTTCAAATATAAAACTTTAGGATATTAGAAGTAGTTTTAGGACCAAAATCCTCTGTCTCACAACTGAGCATAGGCCCAAAGCTAGCCCCTTTGCACTTATTTCACAGTTTTGGTCTGCATAAGAGAGAATTTATCTGCTTTGTGTCAACATCCCAGCAAGTTCACAAGCATATTTTATGGATGTTGAATAGGGAATACCCCCTTGGTTTTGCAGAGCCTAAAGAAGAAAAGGAGATACTTATAAAGTCTATCTCCTGTACTGTTGGCCCCTGGCCCGGAAATCCTGTTGATCAATGATGGCTACCTTGTAGGGATAACTGGGAAGCATCTAGTTTGGGAAAAAACTCCAACAGATTTGGCGACTCTACTGGGGAGTGCTTTGTGTAAGAACCCTGGTTTTAAAAAAGAAAAACTAATTCCTGGTTGTAGGTGGCGACTCCGAACAAATCTCCCAACTAGTAAAGTGAAATTTGTATGCAAGGGAGAAGATCCCTGCATAATCCTTTGCTTGAAGAATTATCCAGAAAAATGATGTATAGAAGAAAAGGGACCGTTCAAGCCGGTCAAGAGGGTTCTCCCAGCCCTAGAAAAAATGATATTACCCAAGATAATCCAGGATCTTCAGAGCAACAGGGACCTTATTTTTCAAACACAGAGGCTGAAATCCAAGATGTATATGAAAGACAACAAGGTGATAGATTGAGAATGAGGTCAGAGGTATTTCAGGAACGCCCTTTCTTAGATCCCCCTGACAGATTTGAAGAAACTGAGTCCCCAAGGGATGATGATGATGACCAAATTGGAATGGGACCATCCTCTTCTATGCCTAAAGATGAAGAATTAGCTAAAGAAATCAAGAACCTGAGGGCTGAATTAGAATATTTGCAGGCTTTGAGGATTAGAGATGATATGAGACAAAGGGTGCAAGCTCTAAAAATTGCTCAACATGATTCAGTTCCCACTGTTGATAATGCAAATGTGCTAAGAAACCAGCAAAGAAATGAAGTTTAGAATCAATAGAATGATCAGAGACAAAATACAAACAATGTTAGGGTACCATTGAACAATGTGAGAAATCAGAATGCTAATAGGAATGCGAATGTTAATCAGTTTGGTAGACAGCCTATGCAGTTGGATAGATTCAGGCAGCTAATTTTTAATGGTATTCCTAGTTACCCTAAGCCCATTGATAAACATGTAAGATCTCAGATACCAAAGTTTTCAGGAAACAATGCTGTGTCAGGGGAGGATCATTTGAAAGCCTTTCAAAATGTTATGGACAATTTTGAGGTTGAACATGAAGATGTTTTTATGAAATTGTTTATGCAATCCTTAGTTGATGAAGCTAGAGAGTAGTATAAAGGTCTGCCTGACCAGAGTATCTCATCATGGTATGATTTCAGAAGGATTTTTAAAGAACAATATGGTGATAAGACTGATCCAAGCTTTTTTATAAATGAATTCACTGGTATTACTAAGGGATCAAATGAGCAGGTTGCAGATTTTAATGCTAGATTCACTAGAGTGTTGAACAAATTACGACTTCACATGAGGCCTAATGAACCAATGTGCATGGTACTATACATAAATGCTTTTGATGCTAAAACAGCTTATGGGCTAAGAGATAAGGGTCCTACTAGCCTGAGGGATGCTTTCAAAATTGCAACCAACATTGAAAATAACAGGAAAGCATCTGGTAAGACAAATAGAAGGGATGATGTAAAGATTCTATAAAATCCGAATAATAAGTCTCAAAGTACTCAAGGTAATGCATCTACTTCCGAAGAGAAATTAGATAAATTGACAACTATTGTTAAGGACCTAAGTTATAGACTTGATAAAAATGAAAAAGGGATAGGTCTCGAAAGGCAGGTTTACCAGAGACAAGAGAAGAGACCATCATTGCATGATATGCCATATAACACTAATTGGCATAATGGTAAACCCATTCTCCCAAATAGCAACACTAATCAAAGAGCTCAAAATGTTAAGGAGACTCCTAATTCTTTGAAGAAGGCTGTTAACATTGTTGATGATACCCCATGGTGCATAATCTGTCAAATGCCTCACTCACAATTGCAATGTATGATTGCTCAATCTTTGTATAATAATGTTGTTGCCTGTAATGAATGCAATGAGCCACATTGTATGGAGGATGATAGTGTCAATATGTTGTTCACAAATAGGGAGTATTCTTCTTATGATGCTGATGAAAGCACGAATTATGGGACTCAGGTCTACCAGCAGATTTCCTGTGATGAGGATGATGAAGATAACTATGCTTATGCTCAGGATTCACGCATCTTTCTAAATAACTTGAGAAGGCCTTCTGATGAAGAGATTAGAGCCCTCACAGCTGCAGCGATGGCTCAGGTCAAGAGCAACTATAACCTTAGAGGTAAGGCTCAAGTAGGTGATCCACGTCAACCAGAAGACACATTTGTGAACCAACCAATGCATAATCATAAAGGGGCCGAATCACATAAGGCTCAATGGAACAATAATAAGCAGAAACCAAGTCATGATTCTCAAAGACCAGAAAATGAAGCTTCCCAAAATGAGGATCAAGATAAGAATTCTCAAGTCATGGATGATAATCAGAAGGCCATTAAAATTAAGGCTGGATCAGCTCAGGATAAAAATAAAACCATGGCTCAAGCTACAACTGTTATACAAAATTATGCTCCTTTTGACATAACTCAGGTTTTATCCTAGATAAAGGTCTCTGTTCCATTGATGGAGATGATGAAAGTTGAAGAATTCAGGAATAAAGCATTGTCCCTAATTTCAGGAGTAGCTTGTCAGGCCGAGCAGAATGTTGAGACTCAGGGTAAGAAACAAGCCTTGTGTATTGATGAGGATGAGGTTCCTAAAGTCTATCTGGGAGTGACAATGACAAAATGCCCTTCACAGGTTGAACCGTTTTATGTCTCCCTTGTTATCAATGGAAAAGTAATCAAGAATTGTATGCTTGACTCAGGAGCATCAACAAATATTATGCCTCTAGCTATCATGCAACAAGCTGGATTGAAAATAGATAAGGCATGTGGAAAATGCTATGCAATGGATGCTAGGGAGGTACTAGTTATAAGAATCATGAAGGATGTGGATTTTATGCTAGCAGCATATCCAGAAAAGACTTACAGAATGAACATAACAGTAGTTGACATAAAGCCACAATATGGTATGTTGTTGTCAAGAAAATGGGCAGCATTGGTTCGAGGAAGTATGCAGTTAGATTTATTATATGCCATGATCCCAATGAATGGTAGAGATGTCAAACTGGTCAGAGAAGAGAGGTCACTAGAAACAGTTGAGGATCAAGATTCAGAAGAGCATATCTGTTTTGTGGATACTGACTATGAGAATTTCATAATTGTCTCAGATGATCAAGGAAGCAAAGGGAGAGATTTTTGCATTCAAGAACTTGACCAACAGGGTCTCTGGACTATGTATTTTGATGGGGCTTGTTCAAAGGAAGGTTCTGGTGCTGGAGTTGTGTTTTTGTCTCCAGCGGGTAAGCTTCTGAAATTTTCTTTCCTGTTAAAATTTGCCTGCACAAATAATATTTCAAAATATGAAGCTCTGTTACTAGGATTAAATGTTGCTTTGAAGCATGGGATTAAAATGCTAAAAGTGTTTGGAGATTCAGAATTAATTGTTTCCCAGGTGAGAAATAAATATACTTCAAAAAATAAGAGGTTAAAACAATATAAGCATGTTGTATGGGACACAATTGAATTATTTGATGCTTTTTCAATAAATTGGATAGAAAGATCAAAGAATGTCATGGCAGACTTTTTAGCTAATGTGGCCATAAGGCCAGATGATGTCACTCTGTCTGATGTTACAAATGTTGAAGTTAAAATTAGACCTGTAGTACCAGATAATATATGCAGTTGGAAGGTGTTTGATGATGATAGAGATTTGTTGAGGTTCTTACACTGCATAGATGAATATGAGAACCAGGAGATTGATTTTCAGAACTTTGTAGAAGTTGTGAATGGAAAAGAAACTCTTTTGGGGAAAGAAGTAATTCAACTTAAAACAAATAAAATCCTCAGAGGGCTAGTTGCTTTAGAAAGAGCATTTGACAATAGAGACCAGTTTGTTACAAAGGCATCTCCTACAAACAAGAATGACTTGGAGGAGATAAACCTGGGGACATGCCATGCCCACAAAAGGGTATATATTGGCAAACAGCTCAAGCCACGCATCAGGAGTATGTTGATTGCATTATTGAAAACGTATAAGCATGTCTTTGCATGGTCATATGAGGACCTAAAAGCTTATAGAGAAGACTTATTCCAACATGAGATTCCTTTGAAGCCTGAAGCTAAGCCATTCAAACAGAAACAAAGACCTATTAACCCAACTTTGGCTCCAAAAATGCAAGAAGAGCTTGTAAAGCTTAGGGAGGCTGGAATAATTGTGCCTATCAGACACTCAACTTGGGTGTCCAATCTTGTCCCAGTAAGAAAGAAAAAAGGTGATATAAGACTTTGTGTGGACTTTAAAAATTTGAATGTATCTTCTTTAAAGGATAATTATCCACTACCTAACATGGAGGCTATGTTACAAAAGGTAACTGGTTGTAAGTTTTTATCCATGATGGATGGATTTTCAGGATATAATCAGGTGAAGGTAAAAGAATCTGAACAATACAAGACTGCCTTCACCACTCCATGGGGAACTTATGTATATGTAAGAATGCCATTTGGACTAACAAATGCAGGTGCTACATTTTAGAGGGCTATGGATGTTGCTTTTGCAGGATTGATTGACTCAATTTTGGTTGTATATCAGGATGATTTAACTGCTTATTCAAAAAAGGAGCAACATTGCATGCATCTAGAACAAATTTTTATTAGGGCATTGGAATATGGCATTTCACTTAACCCAAAGAAATGTACTTTTGGGGTAATAGAAGGAAAACTATTGGGACACATTGTTTCCAAGGATGGAGTTAGGATTGATCCTGAAAGGGTTGCTGCAATTGACAGAATTCAAATTCCTAAAACGGTGAAAGGTATTCAGTCTTTCTTTGGGCAGATTAACTTTGTTAGAAGATTCATTCCCAACTTTGTAGATATTACAAAGGATATTTCCAAAATGTTGAAGAAGGGTAAAACTATCAAATGGGAAAGTGAAGCAACTAGATCATTTCAGAACATCAAAGAAGCTATAAAGATGGCTCCTGTGTTGAAATCTCCTGATTTTTCTAAGCCACTTCAGTTGTTCTCATTTGCCTCTTTTCACACTATTGCTGCATGTTTATTACAGAAAAATGAAGATGGTTTTGAGCAACCTATTGCTTTCTTCAGCATGTCATTGCAGGCAGCCGAATTGAAATATGATATCATGGAAAAGCAGGCATATGCATTGGTTAGGGCAGTCAAAAGCTTCAGGCCATACTTAATAGGATCTCAGATAATTGCATATGTACCCCATGCAGCAGTTAAGGACATTTTCACTCAGCAGGAAGTGATAGGAAGAAAATGCAAGTGGATTAAAAGGTTACAAGAGTTCAACATTGAGATACAAATTACAAAATTGGTAAGGGGACAAGGTTTGGCTAAGATGATGACACAATCAAATTTGGAAGCATGCCAGGTAAATGTAGTTCAGGATGAAGTTGTTAACATGTCAGAATCTGAATGGTCCAAGGATATTGTGTATTATTTGCAGAATTTGAATTGTCCTTCCCATCTCAATGATGGTCAAAAAAGGACCTTAAAGTTACATGCTATCAAATACATAATTATTCAAGGAAAATTATATTGGAAGAATCTTGATGGTGTACTACTTAGGTGTGTGGATGAAAATCAAGTGACGGATATTTTAAATGATATGCACAAAGGAATGTGTGGT
Source organism: Cunninghamia lanceolata (assembly GCA_027924645.1). Lineage (NCBI taxonomy): Eukaryota > Viridiplantae > Streptophyta > Pinopsida > Cupressales > Cupressaceae > Cunninghamia > Cunninghamia lanceolata. Next base: position 3,490,950 of record BSBN01000659.1, on the reverse strand, counting down.
GGACACTACACTGCCAAGATAACAGCTCACAAAACTCTTAGAGCAGGTTATTGGTGGCCAACCCTTTTCTCAGATGCATAGAAGATGGTAAGAAAATGTGATCTCTGTCAAAGGTTCTCAGGAAAACTTAAGTATGAAGGTGCACTACCCCTTAGAACTGTAACTGTGGAGGCTCCATTTCAGCAATGGGGAATTGATTTTATAGGGGAAATTTCAGAAAAATTAAGTGGAGGGCATAGTTGGATTTTGGTCGCTACTAACTATTTTACTAAATGGATTGAAGCCATTCCAACTAAGAAAGCTACAAGCAGGGTGGTGATGGATTTCATTTTGGAACACATTATTATCAGATTTGGAGTGCCAGTCAAAGTGGTCATAGACAATGCTATGTGCTTCAGATCTGGTGAGTTTGTTGATTTTTGCAACAACTATGGGATTGATCTATCATATGCATCACCATATCATCCGCAAGGAAATGGTCAGGCAGAATCAAGTAACAGAAGCCTTATGAAAATCATCAAAAGGATGGTAGACAAGAACAAAAGAGCATGGGATTCAAAGTTAAAGATGGCACTATGGGCTGACCGGGTAACAGTGAAGAAAGCAATTGGAAGGTCACCTTTTGAGCTAGTGTATGGCACACCAGCTAAGTTACCTGTGAATAATCTCTTGCTAGTTTATAGATTCATACAAGAAAATGATAAAGAGATTGAGGATTCAATGAATGAAAGGATAAATCAACTAGTTGCATTAGATGAAATTAGAAGAGAAGCACAGAAGACAAATATCAAAAAACAACAAAAGGTGAAATATTTGTTTGATAAAAGGGCTATAGAAAGGAAGTTTCAGATAAGTGACTTGGTCCTTGTTTGGAATGCAAAGAGCCAGGATAAGGGCAAGCATGGTAAATTTGAGCCCTTATGGATAGGCCCATATCAAATCGGCAATATTCATGGAGAAGATTCCTACTTTCTCCAGGCCCTAAATGGTGAACTACTGGAATTGCCTGTGCACGGTGAATTCCTTGAACCTTATTTCTCATGAATGAATATCCAATGTGCACATTGTAAATTAGGTGTGAATAGCCTGTACATACCTTGTGTAGTCGGTGGTGTTTTGTATTTTGCGTTTTGCCTGGTCTGTCCCGGAGTGGTTTGGTTCTCGCTACAGCCTTGCACCTGCACATCCCCAGTCGGAGCCAATGTTGGTGACTACCTAGGGTTAGGGTTTTGACCTTGAAAATCTATTTGTCTTTTTATTCAAACCCTCAAAATTCCTATGTTCCAGGGTCATGTGCATTGTATCTTTTAATTTGTCGTTGACCTCCTGTAGCAAGTCATCATTCACTTAAGCTGCATTTTCATGCCTTAGCACTCGTAGGTTGACCGGCCCCTTTGCATTGCATTACCTCCTTTTCCTGTCGCATTAAAAAAATGCTAAGTCCAAAAACCCTTTATGCAGCGGTGAATTTCGTTGTATGTATGTGTCTTTGTATGTGCAGATACATATGTACAACGCCGGACCCGAAAAGAAAATTCCAATCGGCTTCAAAAAAGTGAGAAAATCATTGTATGTATCTTTGCATACATATCGGGTTGTATATGGCATATTCTTGGAATATTTCGTGCTTGTATATGGAGCTTTGCATGTATATTGTGTTGTATATTTGATATACAACGGGTATATACAAATGGCGGACTTCAAAAAGATTCAAATCGGGTTGAAAGCAGTGGTTGGGCCCGCGGATGTGCAAAGGGGGTTGTATGTATGTGACTTATACAATTTGAACATACAATGCCTAATATACAAGTCCCGGATCTCAAGAGTTATTAAATCGGGCCTGGCGGGCGGAGATATAATGGCAAGAGTTGAAAAGTCAAAGGCTTTCTTTTGTATATCGGGTTGTATGTATCTCCGACATACAAATGGCACATACAAAGGCGATTGTATCTCATATACAAGTCGCAGGTGCAAGGAAGAAATATGCAAAGTTTATACATAAGCAAGAGCTACAAAGCCTGGGGCCCACCAATTGCATGTATAGGCGATTGTATCTTTGCACATACAATCGCACATACAAGGGCATATACTTTCCTGATATACAAGGCCCGGACCCGAAAAGGTATGTAGTTTAGTTGATAAAGGCTGACATGTTTGTGTGCATCTTTTGCTTGTACATTCGCATTGTATATGTGATATACAAGGCCGATATACAAAAGGAAAAGTTACAAGCCAAACCTATTCTAAAGAATCAAATGTGGCCGATAGTCTTTTGAGTTCCACTTTGTATGTATATTTGCGATTGTATGTTTGCATATACAATCTTATATACAAAGGGTCGCATGCAAAGGAATTTCGGCAAGACTTAGTGTATCGGTGGCTCATTCTAGGGTCTTTCCGACGGCCGATAAGGAGATACAATGGATCACCAAAGAAGATGCAAATACACAGCAATGAAGATCCAATCAGGTGCTGCCACGTGTCCAAGTCAGTTTAATGTATATACAACTGCATATGCAAGGATTTAAAGGTAAAATGGAAGAGGGAAAAGTCAGCGATGGAAAAAGGGCGCCTACGTGGCGCGATCTCATTGGCCGATGACTTTTCAAAGCTGGCGACTGGATTGCCCGATCAAATTGAAGCCGCAGATCTCGGCGGGAGGAAAGGAATCGATGGTCATTGTTCGAAATTTTCAAAGTAGAAAGAGATTTGTATGTGTTCACTGCGTCATTTCAAGCTGGAAGGAACTACAAGAACACGTGAGCCGTTGCTGCATCCCGAGATCGGTAGGTTGGCCATTAATGGCAGATTTGCGGAAGTATGGGTCTGATTGACAGGCCAGCTACCATTTTTTTAAAAGGAAAATCTCCAAGCGGTGGCACACTTCCCGAATTCAACCACTCCTTCTGCCTGGACATTGAATGTTTTGGGCGCCATTCAGATGGTGCATTGTATTTGGTAGTATTTTGAAATGACCATGTGATTAATGTTGAGTACACATCCTTTCTGTATATGAGGACTGTGTCACTCATTTTTCTGGTGGTTGAAGACTTGGCAAAATTTTTGGTGGAGTAATAAGATACAATTTTGCTGGTGGCTTTGTTGGGTGCCTCGTGAGTTTATGAATCATATGTTGTATGTTTTATGCATGGTTTACTGGTTTCATGTTGTTTTTTATATGAGAAATGCTCTATTGCATGTGTTTTGGTTGTTTGTCTCCAAGTTGTGGGCATCTTTTCTTTTGAATCTGAATAGCTAAGGGTTATTTGAGATTCAGGAACATGGATCTTCTGTGTTAAATTTTTAATCTCTTATCTTTGTTCAAGGAACAAATTAAATATTTTAGGTTAAGCATTGGGAAAGGTATGCTGCATCAGGGATATCATTAAGTATGAATGACTAAATGCTCAGTCTTGGGAATTATCTGTAAGGCAGACACTAAAAAATATCCCCTTGAAACTCAGTTATTGATTCAAATTTATGGTAATCATTCACATATGTATGTCTATTGACTCCGAGCCTTGAGATAGGCACCAGTCTGGTCTTGTATTGAGGTTACAACCCAAGGTTTCAGTCTTGCATTCAAATACAAAATATAAATTCAAACTTCAAATATTAACCTTTAGGATATTAGAAGTAGTTTTAGAACCAAAATCCTCTGTCTCACAACTAAGCATAGGCCCAAAGCTAGCCCCTTTGCACTTATTTCATAGTTTTGGTCTGTATAAGAGAGGATTTATCTGCTTTGTGTCAACATCCCAGCAAGTTCACAGGCATATTTTATGGATGTTGAATAGGGAATACCCCCCTTGGTTCTACAGAGCCTAAAGAAGAAGAGGAGATATTTATAGTCTATCTCCTGTACTGTTGGCCCCTGTAATGTTCCATTTTCCAACTTGATCTTTTACAGTTGACCGTTGGCCTATTCCGGAGATCCATAGGCTACTTAGAGGTTGAAATTGGGGTTTTCAGAGAGCTTCGCAGGGATGTGTTTTTCTCAACATTTAGGAATTTACTATTTTTAGTAAGTTCGGGATTGGCAATGGAACGGGATTTTGAGAGTGGGGTTGGATTCGTCTTGTCAAGACCTTTCCAACGAGCTATAGATCATTGGTTTCCGACATCATCTTGGCCTCCGTTTTAAAGTCCATAAATTAAACATTATTATTTAATTTTGGACCTTGGTGCCTAGGCTCAACGACTTAATGTTGAGGTTGAAAAAGAATTGAAGAAGATTATATTATTTTCCCTCTCATGTTTTATCCCATATGCAAGAAGATTTTAGAGACTCCCAGTTGGAAAAGTATAAAAGGAGGAAGAGTGTTCTCATTTCGGCATCCGAAATCTTGATAATGTTATGCTGCCGGATTGGCCTTGGGATTGCTTCGAGGAATGTATGCCTCCTAGCTTGGCATTGCTTCTTGCTTGAAAGATAGCGACTAGTGGTGAAATAGTCTAGTTTGTGAGTTTACATTGGGATTTGTGCATTGTAATCAGCTTTTGGCTTTAGTTCAGTTTTGCATATTAGAGTTTTTTCCCATATTGCATTTTTAGCTACAGCAGATTTGTGTTTTATTCATAAGTCAAAAAACAACAAAAATATTGTTCTGGGTATTCTCTTATTCTCATTGTCTGGTCAAGGCGTCACTTTCCTCCAGTTTGCAGATTTTTTTGAGATAGCTGTATTTTTTAAAGGCAGATCACCCTTTCTTGAAGGCCGTACCATTTGCTGATGCATTGGAATCTGTGCATAAATAATACATGGCATTTTGATCTGTTTTCAGTGTTCTATCCTAAGCGTCACCATTCTTAGGGAATATTGCATTTTGTTTCAAGTCAGTCGGATGAGTTATGAGGGAGATATGAGCATATAAGTAAATTCATAGGTTGCTGGTTTTAATTTAAAGGTGAATGAGCTTCATTTTGTAAACTGGTAGTAGTACTGGCAGTAATTCTCAATCTTGTTCAATTCTAATTTGTAATGCTCAACTCTACTTCCAGTATTTGCTTTTGTCTTTACTTTACCTCCACCCTATGGTAGCTACTTTCCCACTTCGGGATAGAAAGCACATTCTGGGTGTTGAGTACTTTCAGCATTACAGTTATTTCTTTCAAGCATTGTAATTTGTAATACTCCGCCATATGGTCGCCTCAACTCCATACTGGATTGGGTAGCACATACTTGGTGTCGAGTTCTCTTTCAGTACTTAGTGTAGAAGACCCTCTGACCATATGCTCGCCATCGTCGGTGCCATTCTTGGTTAGAGTTATTGCATAAGCATTTTGATTAAGATCCTCTGACCATTGCTCACACCTTGCCCACATCGGGATCCTGGTGTACATTCTGGTTAGAGTTGCTTCAGCAACGTTTTGGTTTAGCTGCTAACCTTAACGGGTGCATTGGTTTGTAATTTGTAATTTGAAAAAAAACGAAAAAATTTGGCTCGGAATATTTCAGTGGTATCAGAGCCACACATCCTGCCATCCTGTGAAAACAACCTTCTATGAGTGACAGAGAACAGAGGTACTTAGCAAGAGAATACAAGAAGGCTACCAGTCAGTTTCATTGGCATCAGGCCCCAGAAGGTCAGACAGCTTCAGAGGTATTAAGAGCCAATTGGGAGTCTTCTCCTGAAGGAGAAATGGGGGATAATGAGAGGACGTTGGGAGGTAACAGAGATGATAATGGGAAAGGAAGAGAAAGATCATTAAGTCCGGCAAAGAGGTTCGAGAGGAAGATGGATACCTTAATGGATATGATATCTCTCATGATGGGGAGAATGGGTCAGAACCAACCTCTACTGAACAATTCAAGACATAGTGGAGAACACAGTGCCACCAACCAGCATAATGGACATGCTGCTCAGCCTGCTTCAAATAACACATACATTTCTTCCAGGCCATTCAAACCCACTTTCTTGGCACCAGTAAAACCTCATCTTGATCCAGAAGAAAATGTGTCATTTGTTGAACAGTTGAGACTTGGCCGCGCTGAGTATGATTCTTTACCTGATGAAATTAAGGCAGATGTCTTATAATGATTTTATGGATCATAAAAGGAAGGATAGAGGACAAGGAAGACATTATGAACAAAGGAGGACAATAGTTCATGGGGATTTGCATCAAGCTATCAACAAGGTTATGCTTCCACATTTTGATGGGAGTGACAATAGTTCAGTCAGAGCTTGGATACAGAAGTTAGACAACTATCTAGCTCTTAGACCCATGGAGGAGGAGGAGGCAATTAAGTTCGCTACGCTACACCTGGATGGGGTGGCGCACGAGTGGTGGTACCATAGTCTAGTCACCTTGGGTCATCGATCTATCACTACCTATGATGAGTTTACCAATAAGCTCATAGAGAGATTTGAGAAAAAAGATCCAGAAGTGCATTTCAGGGAATTGGCACAACTTAAGCAATATGGTACAGTTGATGCCTACATAGCAGAGTTTCAGAGGCTTTCAATCATGGTGACAGGAGTCACTGAGAGGCGCTTGGTGATCCTATTCAGTGAAGGATTGACGGAGCCACTCAAGGGTTGGATTAAAGCTTTTGATCCACCTTCTCTACAAGAGGCAATGAAGAAGGCAAGAAACATGGAGTGGGCTGCTCCTAAAGCAAAGTTTCAACCCAAGCCATCATTTCACAAAAGAGATAAAGGAAAAAGACCTCAGCATAAGGAGTTCAAACAGCACCAACCTCATGTCACAAGGTTGGATCCCGAGACACTTAATGAACTCAGAAGAAAAGGGTTATGTTTCCGGTGTAGAGAAAAATGGTCCCAAAATCATGTTTGCCCAAAAGGAGGCAAATTTCATCAAATTGAATACTATTCAACTGAAGAAAGTAATTCTGATTTGTAAGACCAACAGTCTAATTCTGAAGACAGTGAAGTGGAAAAGGTCCCAGAGGAATCTGAAGATGAAAAGGGAAGTGGAGGCACTTTGGCTCAACTTTCGATCTTTCAAAGGAATGAATCCTTCAAAGTTTGAGGGATGATTAAGGGACAACGCATAGTTGCTTTGATTGACACTGGAGCAACGCATAACTTCATTGATGAAGCTGTGGTGGCAAAGAAAGGGTTGCAAACAGAAGAGTTTGAAGGCTTCAAGGTTATGGTTGCTGATGGTTTTCACATCACCTGCACCAAGAAGATCTCAAACATGACCATGCAAGTGGGAAACTATGAAGTCAAGGACGACTTCTATGTAGTCAAAATTGGAGATACGGATGTCGTCCTAGGCATTCAATGGCTGCATTCACTCGGGGAGATCACTCTAAATCTGCAAACCATGGAGCTCAAGTTTCAATCCGAAGGGAATAATGTAGTGATAAGAGGAATGTCCAATGGTGGTCCTCAGATTGTGTCATTCAAGAGGATGGCGAGGCTGATTCGTCATGATCAAGTTGAGTGGGCTGCAGAGTGTATGATTCTTCCTGCTAGTCCGGTTGAAACAAAGAGAGACTACCCTCCTGATATTCAGTCTTTACTCACAAAGAAGAGCAAGGTGTTTGCTGATTTACCTCCTGGACCACCTCCTGATCGAGGTTCAGAGCATGTCATAGAGCTCAAGGAAGGAGCTAAACCAGTTATTACAACTCCTTATCGGTATCCTAAGAAGCAAAAGGACGAGATTGAGAAAAACATTCGGGAACTCTTGGAGATGGGCTTCATTCGTCCAAGCAAGAGCCCCTTTGCTTTGGCAGTTGTCCTGGTGAAGAAGAAGGATGGTACCATCTGCATGTGTGTGGACTATCGTGCTTTGAATCAAAGCACCATCAAAAATCGATATCCCATCCCGAGGATAGATGAGCTCATTGATGAGCTATATGGAGCCAAGTTCTTTTCAAAGATCGATTTGAGATCGGGTTATTACCAGATTTAGATGAGAGGATCCGATGTTGAGAAGATAGCATTTAGATGTCACTATGGCCACTTCGAGTTTCTAGTCATGCCATTTGGGTTGACTAATGCTCCTGCTACCTTCCAGTCATGTATGAACAAAATCTTTCAGAAGCAGTTGAGGAAGTTTGTATTGATATTTTTTGATGACATCCTGATCTATAGCAAGACATGGGAAGAACATCTCAAGCACTTGGAGGAAGTGCTTAGCATCTTGGAATCAGAGAGTTTGTTTGCCAAAGAATCCAAATCTGAATTTGGAATGGAGTTACTTTACCTTGGCCATATAATCAGTGCTGAAGGAGTGAAGGTTGATCCTGAAAAGATCAAGGCAATTATTGATTGGCCACCTCCTGAGAATTTGACTCATCTGAAAGGATTTTTGGGTCTTTGTGGATTTTACAGAAGATTTGTGAAGGGCTACTCTCAGAATGCTGCTCCTCTTACTGACCTCACAAAAAAGGGTACCTTTTGTTGGTCAAAAAAGGCTCAAACTACTTTTGATAAATTTAAGGGGATCATGAGCTCTTGTCCGGTGTTAGCTATCCCAGACTTCTCCAAGCCGTTCGAGCTACAGTGTGATGCATCCGGTGAAGGAGTTGGGGCTGTTTTGATGCAAGACAAACATCCCATTGCGTTTGAAAGCAGAAAATTAAGAGGTGTTGAAAGGACCTACTCCATCTACGACAAGGAGATGCTTGCCATTATGCATGCATTAGCTAAGTTCAAACAGTACTTGGTGGGAAGCAAGTTTGTGGTCAAGACTGATCACAATAGCCTCAAGCACTTCAAGCATCAAAGAGATTTGAACGAGAGGCAACAAAAGTGGGTGAGTAAGCTTCAAGCTTACGATTTTGACATCGAATATGTCAAAGGGAAAAACAATATTGTGGCTGATGCTCTGTCTAGGAGACCTCATTTGAGCTCATTGTGTGAGCTTACAGCTAATTGGAGGGACATGTTGCTTGCTGATTATGCCAAAAATCAGTTTGCAACCAGCATCATTGAGGGTATTTTTCTTGACGAAAGGTACAAAGTGGTCGAAGGGCTGATACACTACAAGCGTAGAATCTTTGTGGTGGCTGATTCTAAGCTCAAAAAGAAGATTTTGTTGACCTTTCATGACATTCCACTTGCTGGTCATCAAGGGTTCTTCAAGACATATAGGCAGATTAGGGAAAGATTTTCTTGGAAAGGGCTGAAAGGGGAGGTTCAACGATACATTCAGGAGTGTCCCACTTGTCAGATGAACAAAAATGAGCATACTTTACCAATTGGTCTTCTGCAACCTCTTCCCATTCCCAATCACAAATGGGAAAGCATATCAATGGACTTCATCACAGGGTTGCCCAAGGTTCAAGGAAAAGACTGTATCTATGTTGTCGTGGACAGATTAACAAAATTTGCTCACTTCTTCGCCATTGCCAGCTCTTTTTCAGCAGCCCAAGTTGCAGATCTGTTTTTTCATGAGGTGTTTAGATTACATGGGTTGCCAAAAAACATTGTGAGTGATAGGGACAGCAAGTTCCTAAGCACTTTTTGGCAAGAGGTTTTCCGAATGAGTGGTACAGTGCTTACTCCAAGCACTAGTTATCACCCTCAAACCGATGGACAGACAAAGATAGTGAACAAGTGGTTGGAAGGTTACCTGAGAAACTATGTTTCAGAGCAGCAAAGAGCTTGGGTGAAGTGGCTTCACATGGGCGAGTATTGTTATAATTCTACTTTTCACATGTCAATAAGGATGTCACCTTTCATGGCTCTTTACGGTTATGAGGCTCTTAGCTTTGCTGATTTGGTGTTTGGTGATAGCAAAGCCCCTCAGGCCAAGGATTTGTTGCAGCAGAGTCAAGATATCTTGAATTCATTGAAGAACAATCTTCATATTGCACAGAATCAGCAGAAGATGTACGCTGATCAGCGGCGTGTTGAGCGCTCTTTTGAAGTTGGAGATATGGTTTATCTTCAACTACAGCCTTACAGACAGTCCACTCTCAAGAAAAGTGGAGCTGAGAAGCTCAAACCACGTTTCTATGGGCCGTTCAAGGTCACTAGAAGGGTGGGGGCAGTAACTTATGAGTTGGAGCTACCTTCGGATAGCAGAGTGCACAATGTATTCCACGTGTCTCGCCTCAAGAAGGCACTTGGACACAATGTTGTTGCTTCATCACAGTTGCCACCTTTGGATGAAGAAGGACAGTTAGTTTTGATTCCAGAAGAGATTCTTGATTCCAAGGAGCGTTCTTTGAGGAAAAGAACTATCAGAGAGTATTTGGTGAAGTGGAAGAACTTGCCTATAGAGGATGCGACTTGGGAGAATGATGAGATTCTGCAGCATCTAGGCTTGCAATTGCTTGAGGACAAGCAATCTTGGGAAGGGCGGACTGTAATGTTCCATTTTCCAGCTTGATCTTTTACAGTTGACCGTTGGCCTATTCCAGAGATCCGTAGGCTACTTAGAGGTTGAAATTGGGGTTTTCAGAGAGCTTCGCAGGGATGTGTTTTTCTCGACATTCAGGAATTTACTATTTTTAGTAAGTTCAGGATTGGCAACGGAACGGGATTTTGAGAGTGGGGTTGGATTCGTCTTGACAAGACCTTTCCAACGAGCTATAGATCATTGGTTTCCGACATCTTGGCCTCCGTTTTAAAGTCCGTAAATTAAACATTATTATTTAATTTTGGACCTTGGTGCCTAGGCTCAATGACTTAATGTTGAGGTTGAAAAAGAATTGAAGAAGATTATATTATTTTCCCTCTCATGTTTTATCCCATATGCAAGAGGATTTTAGAGACTCCCAGTTGGAAAAGTATAAAAGGAGGAAGAGTGCTCTCATTTCAGCATCCGAAATCTTGATAATGTTATGCTGCCAGATTGGCATTGGGATTGCTTCGAGGAATGTATGCCTCCTAGCTTGGCATTGCTTCTCACTTGAAAGATAGCTACTAGTGGTGAAATAGTCTAGTTTGTGAGTTTACATTGGGATTTGTGCATTGTAATCAGCTTTTGGCTTTAGTTCAGTTTTGCATATTAGAGTTTTTTCCCGTATTGCATTTTTAGCTACAACAGATTTGTGTTTTATTCATAAGTCAAAAAACAACAAAAATATTGTTCTGGGTATTCTCTTATTCTCATTGTCTGGTCAAGGCGTCACTTTCCTCCAGTTTGCAGATTTTTTTGAGATAGCTGTGATTTTTTAAAGGCAGATCGCCCTTTCTTGAAGGTCGTACCATCTGCTGATGCATTGGAATCTGTGCATAAATAATACATGGCATTTTGATCTATTTTCAGTGTCCTATCCTAAGCGTCACCATTCTTAGGGAATATTGCATTTTGTTTCAAGTCAGTCGGATGAGTTATGAGGGAGATATGAGCATATGAGTAAATTCATAGGTTGCTGGTTTTAATTTAAAGGCGAATGAGCTTCATTTTGTAAACTGGCAGTAGTACTGGCAGTAATTCTCAATCTTGTTCAATTCTGATTTGTAATGCTCAACTCTACTTCCAGTATTTGCTTTTGTATTTACTTTACCTCCGCCCTATGGTAGCTACTTTCCCACTCCGGGATAGAAAGCACATTCTGGGTGTTGAGTGCTTTCAGCATTACAGTTATTTCTTTCAAGCATTGTAATTTGTAATACTCTGCCATATGGTCGCCTCAACTCCATACTGGATTGGGTAGCACATACTTGGTGTCGAGTTCTCTTTCAGTACTTAGTGTAGAAGACCCTCTGACCATATGCTCGCCATCATCGGCGCCATTCTTGGTTAGAGTTATTGCATAAGCATTTTGATTAAGATCCTCTGACCAATGCTCACACCTTGCCCACATCGGGATCCTGGTGTACATTCTGGTTAGAGTTGCTTCAGCAACGTTTTGGTTTAGCTGCTAACCTTAACGGGTGCATTGGTTTGTAATTTGTAATTTGAAAAAAAACAAAAAAATTTGGCTCGGAATATTTCAGCCCCTAGCCCAGAAATCCTGTTGATCAATGATGGCTACCTTGTAGGGATAACTGGGAAGCATCCAGTTTGGGAAAAAACTCCAACAGGTCCAAGGTTGCCAAGTGTTTCACTAGTCGGCCGAGAGTTGCCGAGTGTTTTACTCATCAGTTGAGAACTCTCGCCAACTTCTCTTATTTTTATCATGTTACATTCTAGTTGAAAGAATTCATAGTCTTCCATTTGCCAATGGAACAGTCCACTAAAGGAATTTGTTTAGTCTTTCGATCACTCTTGTAGTTTCAATACACCTTCATCATCCGGTTCCATGGGCCCTCTTTCTCCTTCGGTTGATGTATCGCCACCGTCTGAGTCGAAATCAGATGCCATTTCCTCGCTGACGGTTTGAGTTCTGAGATCAATAACAAATTTCTTGCCTTTGTTTTCTATTGACAAGGTGTTTTTCTTCCAGTTGTGGTTGGCCTTAGTGGCTATTAGCCACCCTCGGCCGAGAAATGCATCATAAGTTGCATTGCGTGTTGTAATGACTACAAAATGCAGTAGAAACTGCTGAGTGCCGATCCTTACCTTTTGAGCCATTAGCACTCCCAGCGCTTTGATCCCGTGCTGGTCGGTTCCCACTAACTGGAAGTTTTGTGGCCATAAGGTAGGTTTCCCGAGGCTTTTCCAAGTTTGTTCTGGCAATACGTTCACCCCAGATCTCCCGTCGACTATGGTGCTCGTCAGGTTCCTCCTAAGGATTTCCATGTGGACTACCACTGGTTTCTTTCCCATATCAATTGCCAATAATCTTGGGTCGACCACTTGTTCTCCACTCGGTGATGGTTCTACTATGACGTCTTCGTCCACCTTACCCTCAGTTGGTTTTTCTTCCATCACCTTGGATATTGCCATCCTTAACTGTGGCATGCTCTGAAGGAGATCGGCCATCCTAATTAGGATGGTGGTTTGTAGCACTTGACTTGCAATGTTTTTGTCTGACTCCAAATGCGGGGTTGTGGTTGCCTTTTTATTTGAATGCCTTCGTTCTATTTCCATGGCGTTCTCCACTTCCTTCCTGGCATCCCAGAGTCTTTCCTTCTCCGTTCGGGGGTCTGGATAATTTGCTTTCTTCGTTTGTGCTCGAGTGACAGTAAAAACTGTCATCTTCCTCTTCAATGTGAATGGAATTAACCGTACCTTTTTGTTTTGGGCAGTCACTATCCTCGTGGTCATTGGGCCCACACCACTTGCAGAGTGCATTTGTTTTGTTTTGATTGTTACTCTAACATTCCCTTGCAAAATGCCCCCATTCATTGCACTGACGACATTGAATCATGGGTCATCCTTTTGCATTGTACTGAATGTGGCTTCTCCCCCCACCGTTATTATTGTATCTGTTATTGCCTCCTTTTCGATTATTATGGTACTCGCCTAGAAATGCATTTTTATTGTTTTGTTTGGGCAGTGTGGTCGGTGGGGTAGATTGTTCGCCTTGAGTATAGAGCACTTGGGTGCTCCTTGTCTGTAGATTGTACGGGCACTCCTTAATAGAATGGCTCATTACCTGACATATTTCACAAAACATTTTCTTAGGGCAATTTGCTTTGATATGGCCTTCATTGCTGCATTCGATACACCAAAGTTCCTTGCTTTCTTTGACAGTTTCCTTCTCGGCTTTAAATTCCTTCATCATCCTTATCATATCCTTTCTTAGTGCTTGTACGGTTTTAGATTCCTCGTCTGTCATGTCCCTATACTAGTGATTTATAATTCAATTGTTCATTGTAAATCGAATATGTTTATTTAATAATAAATTAGCCTTATATAAATTAATATAATTAAAATATAATATAAAATATATTTATTTAAATTATATTATTAAAGATAAATAACAAATATAATTATTAATATAAATATAAATATTAATAATTTAAATATTATTATAATATATATTATTATATTATATAAATATAAATAAATATTATAAATTAATTAATATAAAATAAATATTATAAATTAAATAATATATATTATATATTATAAAGTAATTATATTAATATTATAAGAGGTGGTGCTGACCTCTTAATAAAGACAAAGAAATACAAATGAGGGTCAGCAATTAAGTGATCTACCATACATGCAGTGATTATTAATAAAGATGCAACGATTATGTTAAGTCAGAGATCAAGACAAAAGTCTAAGAGACATAAGATTCTAATAAGCTACGATTCTTCATAAGACAACTAACAGCGCTCACAAATATATGAGTGGCAATGATTATAATAAGAGGTAATTGCTTGTAAAGAACAACAAATATAATAGAGAGTCTGGACTATTAACAAAGGCAGTGTTTACCTATGAAGAGATACAATTGCAAGGAGACATAACCCTTCACAAAGGGAAACAATGTTTGATAGGTTTAAAAGGGGATTACTCCCTCTCAAAAGCAAGGAAGGAAGACAATAAGAAGAATATCAGGGAATTCAAATTTCATATAGAATTAGATACACAACAAATATACAAGAAGGAAATACAATTCAAGTAATATTAAATCATCTTAGAGGAGATAGAGATACATATTTCTAATTATATAGATATATCTGAGCATAAGAAGAAAGAAGTGGAATAATACATATATAGAGATCTGAAATCTAATTATGGTAGGATTTATGTGGAATTGTAAAGTATGGGTTAAGTATGATAGATCATGCATATTGTATTTATGTCATTTTCATAATTTATTATGTATTGCTGATATGATTATTTGAGAATGTGGAATTGATAAGAGTTTGTTATGCATAAACCTATACTATGATAGGAGGAAAGAAAAGTACAAAAGGGATACGGTGACAAGACCCTCTTCAAGGTACGCCATCCAAAAGGAAATAGAATGAGTCCTCATGGGCCAAAGGGGTTCTGCCTTTTAGTTGAAGGGTACTGCCTTTGGGCCTAGGAGAATGGTGCTACCAGAAGGTGCCCTCTCTAGGTACGCCACCCAAGAGGGAATGGAATGAGCCCACATGGGCCAAAGAGGTTATGCCTTTTAGTTGAAGGGTTCTGCCTTTAGGTCTAGGAGAGTTGTGCTACCAGGAGGAGCCCTCTTCTAGATATGCCACCCAGGATGGGAAATGATAAGTTTACATGGGCCAAAGGGGTTCTGCCTTTTAGTTGAAGGGTTATGCCTTTGGGCCTAGGAGAGATGGGTTACCAAGACACCCTTTTGAGACCTCACTTCCCTATCATGGTATAGTAATATAAGGAGGCCAATCATGAGGAAATGGGGAAAGATGGCAAGATGAGGGGATAACGGATAAATTAGAATCCTCACTAGGTATGCCACCTCATATGAATGGCATGGGGCACATGAGGCCAAGGGAGGGTTCTGCCTTTTAGTACAAAGGGTTCTGCCTTTGGACCTAGAGAGGCTAAGACACCCCATCGAGTCACTCTCTTCCATGCTCCCCCATGGTTGATCATCCCAAGGTAAGATTCAATTGAGTTTATTAAATTGTTATGGACTTACTGATGTGTACGATTCCTAACGTGTTGCAGGGATTATGTCAGGATAAGGTATTCTCTAAACCCATTGTTTACTTAGAAAGTTGATAATTTAAGATAAAATTAGTATAATTCTTATTAGAACATTACAGCTATGAACTGATTATTATCTAATTTATTGATTTGTAATATTTCTAATGTCCCTTTCTAGTGATCTAATTGTGTAAAAGTAAAGAAAACAAGAGTATCCTAAAAGGGGACATTACATCCTCATTACTGTCATCCGAGTTTTCATCGTAATCCTTCTTTTTTCCTCGGGTGGACATCTTGTCTTCACTCTCGATGTCCATCGCCCGGTTGTAAGCCTCGACGTACGACACTGGCGATACTATCTTCATTTTCTTTCTGAGTGAGGGAATCAAACCCTCAATGAACCAATGTTTCTTTAGACCATCGACTGGTTCCTTCTCCAATTTCACCAGGAGTTGCTTCAACCTCCGATTGTATGCTCGTACATTCTCGTGTTTGCCTTGCTTTGTATTGTAGATTTCTGCCACTGTTTCGTTGTCATTTCTTAGAAGTTTGAATTCTTCCTGGAATGTTTTTTTCAATGCATCCCAACTGCTTCTTGATGTGGCCTCAAATTCAGTGTACCAGTCTATGGCAATCCCTCTCAGGGTTGCTGGAAATGACAACCAATAGGACCTATCGTCCTGTCCATTGGCTATCCAGATGGTTTCACAAGTTTTGCAATGTTGGACAGGATCTTCCGATCCATTCCCGAGGAATTTCAGCAACTTCTGCCTCTCCATACTCGGACTTCCCAGCAGAGTCAGCATCTTCCCTTGGCGCAACTTTAGTAATCAGTTTCTAGTCGTTGGAGAGTTTTGACTCGTACGTCCCGGTGCTATCCGCACACTCTCGGCCACGCAGGTGTCCTCGACTCCTTGCTCAGTAAACCTCACACCCTTGTTGCCCACAGGGTTTCTCCTATGCTCCTCTAGTCCCACAGTAGTGGGCTCTTTCTCACCAATACTTAACTCTTTCACTCGTCGAGTGATCTCTTCATTTATCTCTGAGAGTGGATCCTGCCATGGTTGATTTCCCTGTTCGTTGTTGAGTGATGAGAATCATACGTTCGGACTTACCGCTTGGTCTGTAAGATCTTCTTTCTCCTCGGGGAGTGGTAACTGCCTTGCTATTTCTTCCCACTCCTTTGCTATTTCCTGCCACTCCTTTGTAATTTGTTCTTCTTGGGGAATTCTTTCCCGACTGCAGCTTCAGCTGATACTTCTCCTTCTTTCTGGTGATGGGTTCTTATTTTCTTGAAGTAATCCTTCTATCTCTTCGTTGATCTTTTTCAACTGCTTCCTACGTTCTCTTTGTTCTTGTATTCTTAATGACCTCCATGTTTGATATTCGGGTGTTTCCTGACCCTGATCTAGTCGTCTGTACTTGTTCGGCTATAAGGGCATTAATTGTAAGGCGTATGACGGCGGTTAGCATCACGCTCCTCTTCTTCGCATTTTATACGTTCTTCATATCTTTGCAATATTTGTTGTCGACATTCCCTATCTCTTTCTTGTCAGAGGTCTTGTAGAATTAGAAAGTTTCGTACCAAGAGTCTGGGCATGCGATCGAGAAGATTTTCAACCTCCCTATTGACTTCTAGATTTTCTGCAATTATCTCTTCTAGAATGTTCTTGCGGTTGGCTTCGTTCCTCACGTGTTGTGTTACTGCCAAGCTCCACAGGTATACGAGGTCTTGTGTTAGATTGTCTTCCCGATCATTTTCTTCTTGTTCGTTGTCTTCTCTATCACTTTCCGTACGCTGCTCTTGTATTTCTTCTTCTATTCTTTCTACTTCTCTTATGGGTTGTGTTTCTTCGCTGGATTGAATAGGCTGACCCATTATAGTGCCATTGTCATTGTCTCCTTCACTCGTCACCGACTATTGAATCTTGTTGACGATTCAACTCATCATTGATTACTCGTCACCTTTCTAACCCGACTCTGTATCGACAACGGCGCCAAAATGTTTACTACCGAATGAGTCTAGATAAATTCATACAGAGTAAACAAAATATATAAACTGAAGAATAGCATTATACGAGAATACTCATTGAATTGACACAATAAAACTCGGCTGCATATATATTGATTCAAACTTGCCAATACAAATTACACCAAAATTGCACTGCCCAATACAACGGAATGAAACATATATATAGGTACTGACGGTTGCCTGGATGGCCAACCGTTGCCAACGACAACACCGATCGGGAGGTAACTACTCGTCGATCCCAACTAACTATAACTAAACATAACAATTATAAAATACCGCTAACAGACTCCTCCAAAAATACCACAAAATTATATCAAATCATAATCCATCTTTATTTTGCCCTACATAAATGGATAAGTATGAAAATTTGCCCAATAGGATATTCCCCGAGCCCTCCGGCTTAGCCTACGAGAATGAAAATAGGCTAGCCATCTTGTTATGTCCCCTACTAGCAAGCCAAAATTTTCGCAACCTTGCAAACAATTTCAACTTGTAAAGAGTACATTAGAATTCAATTCTTCTTATTCAACTATATTAACCACAAAGATATCTTAAATCAAGCCTTATAATCATAATCTATATGCATTATACTTTTCACTATGTCCACTATACATATTTATGATTTTTCCTTGGGAGAGACATTCTTGGGTCTACATGTTCATCAAACCACTTACCCAACGAGAGAGGGCTTATAAGGGAGAAATATTGTCATGGATCCTAATGTTCCATTCCTTTGATCCGGAGGGGTACTCTTGACCAACACGAATCAAAGGCCTATCCACTTGTCCCAGAGGGGTCTTCTTGACCAACACGAGACAAGGGCCTATCCATTTGTCCCAGAGGGGTCCTTTTAACCAACACGAGACAATGGGTTATCCACTTATCTCAGAGGAGTACTCTAGACCAACTTGAGATAAGGGTCTATTTGCTTTAGCCCGGAAGGTGCTCTTGACCAACTCGAGCGTTAACCATGATTAAACCAACTTGCTCACCTTTACCCTTGGTCTCGCTCTTATGGGTGTTGGTAGATTAACCATGAGCCCTAATTCTCATCCCCTATCTTTCATGATTATCTTTTAAGAACTTGTTCTTAGTCATTAATGATACAATTGTCTAACTTGCTACCTTGTAAGAATAACATTCATTATATAAGCAATGTTTATGACTTAGTGTTTTTTAGGCTATTCCTTCTTTTACTTACCATGAACATTTTGATTCTATGTCCCCAATTACCAGTTTACTCATTCTATGATGGTCTTTCCATACATTTATATACTGATGCATCCTATGCTAATACACACTTATTCTATATGTTGCTTATCAAATCTATGATAGCAATTACAATATATTCTATGCATTCATTTACAATAGTATCTAACTCTATAGTTCATTCAATTCCTATTCTTATTCTATGTTATATGCATCTGTATGCTAATTTATCATTAGGAGATATGTAATTTAAATTAGAAGGCATATCTTGATACTGCTGCGATTTACTATCTGATTTCTATAATTTATTTCTCACCATTGATCATTCTATGCTTTATTCTTATATATATATTATCACATACTCTCACTGTAATAGATTAGCTTTAAGACAAGATGACATACCTTTAATTGCTGCGTTGGCACAGCTCCTTGCTTTGGACTGTTATATTAAGCAGAATGAATATGTATTTGTATTGCTTCAATTGATGAGATATTGATATGCTTGGTGATGATCCAATTCCCAGCTTGATCGATTCATATGTTGTTATTCCCATCGCTGGTCTAGCAAGATAAAGATAGACTCTATATCGTCGGAAGTGCATCATCGAGGATTGCCTAACATGAAAGGATCCCAGCATCACATCATTGGGAGAAACGACCGGTTCCAAGCAGAGATCCTTTCATACAACTATATCACATTCATTGCGAATCTGGAGGTATATGGAGCATCACGGGTAGCACTCAACATTGATGCTATTGTCATTGAACGCATCATCGTGAAGACATCAAGCTTCTAACGGAGGTGGCGCAGCTACTCGGCGGAGTCATGGATCATTGACCAGGTCAAGGTAATAATCGGGCATCAGTTGTTTATTGTGCACAGTACGGAATACTCAGAAGGCCATTTAATAAGAAGAAGAGATGAGCGTCGACTACATACTCCTTGGAACACTAGATATTCCAGGCTATCATTCCAGATGAGACCCTCTTCCAATGCCTTCAAACTGATGCCATTCTTCCTTTCATATCTTTGACTGGCGTCTTTTCACCAAGAGTCGCTACACCTCATTTGCATCGGTTTCATTTAGTCAATGGTATTTATTAATTCACTTTGCTAACTATAGTCATGGGTAGGGTAATAATCTTCAATTTTCATAATAATATTTAATATCTATTTTATAACTATATTTTATTTATTCTCTTGTAATATAATATAATATTTAATAGTTATATTCATTTATATATTTATAATAATATTTAATAATATATATATTATATATTATAATTGATTTAATTAAGAATCATTGATATGGGAACATGACACATCTCCACTAGGTGATCACTCTGAAAATGGGGACATTTAAAAGAACATAAAAGAACCATTAGGAAGAGTTAAGATTTTCACCTCCATACTCCAGTTCCTAGAAACCTAATCCTTAATATCTCCCAAAGATATATAGTTATCATTGCAGCAGCTATCACAACTCGATCAATGAGAATATTCACATCCGGATCTAGTTCATCCTCCGAAAAAGGTACCTTCCATTGAGCGTCAACTACATCCAAAGTATTTTGAATGTAAGATTGAGAGACCAAGTTTTGCTATTCCCACCCACTCCTTGAAAGGACAATTTCCTTCATCAACCTAGGATATGACGGTTGAAGGCGACCATGGAAATGATTATTGAAGGCTTCATAAACTTTCTCCTTCCCCCTTGCAAAGATGCGGCCTTGGCTGACCACATCCTTATATGATCTTCCAAGAAAGCACCCAAAACCTCAACCTCTAAAACCCTGACAACATTGTACCACCTGCCAAGAACTCTCTCCCACTTCCATTCTCCAAGCCTCAAGGTATTAGTTACTTGATTGTGATTTTATTACTAACCTTGGAATTGTGGTATAATGTTTAAGTTACTAGGTGATATTTCATGACATTAATATTTGTAGTTAGTGTGGCATAGTTGGGTTACAGAGTGCATGTATGGAATATTAAAGTTAACAAATGGAGGTGATCTTTACTCATCTGAAAGAAGATTCATCGGGAAGGGCAGGTCTCAAAAGATCAAGATGATAGGGCAGAACCAGATTGTCCACTTTGTACCAACTCATTATCAATGATCTACTAATCTTTCTCATTTAATTTCTTTTAACACTGAACATGCTGAAAAACTTCATTATTTTTATATGGAATGTCTGTTAGTCCTAGATACTTCCATTATGTAAAAAATTGGAGGAATTGTTGGAAAAAAGATACAAATTTTATCTGTGAATATTGCCTAGCAATTTATGTTCCCTTTCTGTTGCCCTCTTCTCTTCTTGATATTCAATTTCTTAGACACTTATGATCTTGACTAGATTTTTTTGTTGATTATGCATATTGTCTTTCCTCTATTCTGTTTGAATTGGTCAAGGTGCTTAAGGGATTCTTTCAAGAAACAAAATATTAGTAACCTTGAACTATTCATCCAAAGGTGAAGAATGCTGAGAATTGCTTTCTATTCCTCAGACAGGTAAGCTGTGAGATTCATTTCCTTACATATTTTGTTCCTTAATTAAGATAGAATAAATAGTTTAACAATTACAACACAAACACAAATTAATGTGTCTTAGGAGGAACAATGAGAGATATAGGGATAGACCTGGCCACTTGATCCATAGGCAGTGTATAATGTTTGACCCTTCTGTTCATTACCACCACATTTTCTAATCGCAGCAGTAAGGAAGGTGCTTTTTGTTGCTGATTGTCCTGTCAGCATAAAACACACTGTTTAGAACAAAACATATCCTTCCACATCAAGCTCCTCCCAATACTATGTAGATTACTGGGCAAATGGTTGCAACCATTTCACAATCAATAAAAGAGGAGTAATTTTCCATCTTGTGTATATGCTAAAGCCTTGACAGAGTTAGAAATCAACAAATGTTTTCACAATATAAGGAAAAATATGTATGAAGAAGCTATGGGCAGCATTTTGTTTTGTCATACTTGTAACTAGTACATTGGAAGTGATTGGGCCTGCAGCATTCAAGATAAAACAAAGGAATCTGCTCTACCAAACCGGTGCTTACTGTTAAACCTTAGCAAAAAACCTAAGATTCCAATCCTGTAGATGAAGTTTTCTCATATAGTTGATGCTAAAGTTTCTTCTCAGTTGGAGTCTCCCTGCAGGGAGTCTTCTTTTTTTTTTTTAAAAAAAAATTTCAGCAATAGGAGGATAAGGCAGATTTTAAAGCTGACAGTCACATAGCTGTCCATCTCCATCCATCTTAAATATTCAGAATCCAGATTATATAGCACACTCCACCTGTCTCACTGTGAGCCTATCTGGTGCTAATGATGGTGATGACGAGAGGATGATAAGCTCTTTAGAATATTGAGTCTCTAATTGAATAACCCCCCTACAGAAGAAAACTTCTCTAACTATAAAGATTACTTACTCCATAGATCCAATGATGGACCAGGCTATTGCCTTGGCTAAAAGAAGGGGAAGACCTTTCATGACATTTCAGTAGAGGGATCTACTAGTCAAATCATTTCATGGAAAGAGAACATATAAAAGGATCAAACTATCACAAGCGCAAAGATAAGAAGCTCTGTCCACATGCAAAAAGTCAAAAACATCAAGAGGAATAATTTTATACAAATCGCAGAGGAAACATCAACAACAGAATTTACCTCAGGATCACAACCAATTGTTGTGAAAGAACAACAGAATTTACCTTGGGATCACAATCAACTGTTACAAAAGAACAACAGAAAGTATACCAATGTCCATAAATGACCAAAGTAGGTCAATGGGACTTGGACATTTGAACAGTTTAATACAGAAGAATTAGGGCAAGAAGACTTTAATCCATGAAAGTAACTAAGGGAAAAAAATATAAAAACCTTTAAGTCTGTTACCTCATTAAATCTATCAAAGAATAACCCCTAAGAGGACAGATAAGTCAGTTAGCTCATGACAGAAATAACATGGAATGTAAGAGCCTTAGGTTCAGCTCAAGGAAACAAGCTCTGAAAAGCAGACTGGATAGCATCCTAGGAAATGTCAAATTCCTCCATGAAACCAAATTGAACAAGCACTGTTTATTGGGAGCATGCAGGCAAATCCAAAGTGATTGAAGTTCTGAAATTTTAGTAGAAAAAGGTCATTCAGGGGGTTTGGCTATTGGGTGGGAAATCCAATCCTGTTAGAGCAGGTATTGACTTTTAAATCAACCATTTAGTCATTCTTCATAGCAAGAAATTTCCTTCCATCCTGATGTACAGCAATGTCTATAGACATGCCAAAGATAAACTAAATTTCTTGGAAGATTGAACAAACACTTTGATTCCCATAAAGATCAGCAATCAGAGGTAAAGAACAGCAAAGAAGATCAGCAAGCAGAGAATAAAGAACAGTATTGAAGATCAGCAAGCAGAGGATTAATTTCAAAGGGCATGCACAAGGAAAGGAAAGAATTCAACGTAGACAGTCCAGCAAATTAGCTTGGAAAATCCTTTTGAAGCATTAACTGACTAGAAAATCAAAGAAATAGAGTATGAGGAAAACACCCCTGCAAGAAATGAGCATCCAAAGGTAATCTCATAAAATCCTGAAATAAGAATGGGGAGTCAGAGACCCAAGAAGTGAAACAATATTATGCTATCAAGTTCACCTCTCTAGCTAACACTTTAAGATTGGCAATCAAAGGAAGACAAATCAAAGCAAATGAAACTCAGTAAGAGATGCTGTGCCAAATAGCCCCCTCAGGGAGGAATGACGTGTATGTCATATTCTGTGGATGAAGTGAGCGGTGTGCTTCCTCAAGTGAAAGCTCTCTGAAAGGCTATTCCATTCAGTAGATCATCATGGGTTCTACTGACAGACAAGGGGGAGGGAGAGCTCTACTCTAAAGCTAGAAAGCCTGTTTTTAGATACATATGTACCCTCAACATGACAGATCAATTCCCAACACTTGAATTCCACCAAGTCCCCACTCATCCAAATAAGATACTGTAATTGAAAATAAGGCCAAAGAAAACATCTTTATCTTTTATCTCGTATCTATCCTCAGATGTTCACTTTTTATGAGTCCATCGGGGAAGATCCCCCACCAAGCAATATCTTTCCTATTCTATCTGTCAATAAAAACCTAAGATCTTATAGACCACAATCTCAAAATGATCTAATTCCAACAAATCTGCAGATCTGGGAACCAAATAACCCAAACTCAGGTTAAATGTAAATAAAGATCTTCATGGTTCCACTTCCAACTTAACCTATGTATGAACCCACTATAAAAAGGCTAGTCTTCATTATCAATTTCTCTCTTCTATAGTATGCATCATTGTTTAAGGTTTCTGAAATCAACATTTGTAATTTGGAGTGGGCAAATTAAAAATGCAATTTATTCTATAAAAAAGAAACCTTATATATTGTAAATGTAGTCCCTAAAGCATGCATTTTGTTGACAACGGATCTGAGATAACTTTATTACGATTTTCTGTATTGCCTTGTAACCTTCATTTCGTAGTTCTTAAGTTTGATCTTTACCCCATGCGAATCTTCATATTTCTTACCTTGGTTGAAGTTTCATGTGCTTTCATGGTGGACTGGTTCATCAAAATCTAAGTATAGCCAAAAAATTAAACTTTGCCTTTGCCCTTTTGTTATATTTCATCATTGACATGCTAATGGCAGTTACAATTCTTTGAAGTGATTTATCTTCCTTGTCGGGTGATAGTTTACCAGCTTTTTCTATCTCGGTAAAGCAGCTAGGATGGCAATATAGTAATCTCCTGATCCACCGAGATCATTCACCATCAGCATAAATGTGTCCACCATAGAGTCTCTCTCTAGGAGTATGCTAACGTGTATGTTACTTATTGGGCCACTGAGGTGGTTTATCTATGCCAAGTTGTACAGTTGGTGAGGTGGCATGTTTCTTTTCATATAGTGGAGCCTATGACTACCTGGCACAATCTGGTCAATCTTAGTGTAACGGTAGATCAAGGTACCTAAGGCTGTGTTGATCTGCCAAAGCCTGGGTGGTTGATCTAAAAGTAAGGCTGGGAAGTGTCAAGCAAAGTTAAACCTATTGAACCAAGGAATTGGGCCAGTAAGACCATGTAGCATGATCTAGTGAACTTCAGTGGATGTTTGCACTTCAGTAGATCAACTGCCTAGCACCTTGATGATATACTGATATGCCAAACCATTGATCTTCGGCAATATCCTTCGATTTATTGTCCTTGAAACACTTCAAATGAAGAATGTAAGGAAAAACAACTTCCTACAAACTTTCATTGAAGATTATTACAATGCCTTCTGTTTATTCTAGAGATCTGTTGTCATAAAGACTGAATATTAAAACCTAAAATGAATCACTAAATGATGGATTTGCCATATTGAGATCCTAGAAACCATGGAGCAGTGCGAACAGCAATGTGTCTAATGATAGAAGACTAAAATTGTATCCAAACCCTAGGTGTTTCTTTATTTGAAAAGCTTGAATATTTTAAGTAAAAGCCTTGTGAAAGACAAATCCCAAGCCATAAGAATGAAAATTGTTTAAGTCTTATAAAATTATTGTTGCTATCAAGTGCCTTTGATGAAGATTACCATGAGATTCATCAAAAAGGGTTGAAGAACACAGAACTCAGGTGTTATGAAGAATGATCACTGCTGTGTCGTGGATTGAAACCCTGCTGATCTAATGAAGATACCACCTATTGTAGATGACTGAAATTCCATTGCTGCTTATTAAAGTTTGATTATTGTTGTCGATTTGAATGCCTGCATATCTCTACCTTTTGCTCTTGTTTTTGTATCAAACTAATCCCAAATGCCTTCAACCTAATTGCATTAGTCATAAAAACCTGCATTTATGATTTGAAAAGTCACCTTAATCCTAGGCACACTTACGAGGGGTATTTGTCACTTATCAATATTGGGTAGAAGTTTCTTATGGCTAAGCCAGCATAGGCATGTGCTTGGAGGCTGTTTTCCATGGCAACCATGGACTTGGCATGCACTTTCTAACTTATTACCACCTTCTTGATAGATCACAGAAATTTTGGATGGCTGAACCATCCCCAACAGACGCTCAAATCACCCAAACCATATTTTACGACTTTGGCAAAGATTTTGGTTACTTAATCCATGTTTCATTATGGCTAGTGGAACTTTTTGGTAGCCTAACCACTGCAGATGTGCACCCATGTGTTTTTTTGTCATCTTTCCCTTTAAGTCTTAAGCAGAATTTTAGATGACTTTTGCCAACCCCTTGCTGGGTGGGACTTTATGAAGTCTTCGCCACTTTTTCTCATGAGTAAAACTTGGAATCACATCATCCAAAATGTGGAATTTTGTGTTACCTTAGCCCTGTTCCTGCTAGGTAGAACTTTGATAGGACTTGTAATATCCCAAATGGGATATTATGCAATAAATCTGATTTTTTTGCTCAAACCCTAATTCTGATTTCTGATTTTTATATTTTCAGCAGACCAATACTTCATAAAATACCATAATCATAGCATCAAAACATCAAAGGAACATGACATATGATTCGCCCAAACAAGAGGAATGAATTACACCATAAAATACACATAGATCACCAACATAAACACCTCCAACATAAATAAACAGGTCTGCTGCTATAAATCTGAATAAATGCAGTCTACAATGACAAATAAGAACTAGGGCAAGCAGCCACAAGTCACCATTACGTAGCAAAGGTGTCTATTATCAATTACATACCACAATATGTCAAAATATGCCCTTGAAGGGTGGCGAATGAGGTCTACCCTAGCTTCTGTAGCATGAAACCCTAGCAGCCAACAACTCCTCAAAACACCTCCCAATCAAGTCGCTTTTACCTCCAAGAGGTGCGCTCCAAGCTAGGATAAAACCCTAAGCAATTCGCCCAAGATGAATGCTCTCAAAGCTGATGTAAAATTCTGCCCTTGATGATGATGACGCCCAAGTGAATCCCTGTCACAGAATCCTCAATTAGAGAAGCTAGATTGGCGCCCAACTCCTCCTTGGATGCTTGAGGTTTTCATCCCAAGATCCTCTCAAGAGATCACTCTCCAATGTGTGATGAATGAATGCTGAATTGATGCTTTTGGAATGCTAAATGATCATGTATATATACATCTCTAAACTCACCTTCTCCTCATGGCCGACCTGGGCAATAATATTATATTTTTTAATTTATGTTTCCCTCCAAGAGGGCTAACCTGTGTGTAGTATGTTTCACCTTCAAGAAGGCGCCTAATTCAAATTAAAGATATGAATTAGGATGTCTTATCAAGGGCGCTGCCTAGCATGATAATAATTATTTATTTTATCCCTTATCAAGTGCAAGTCAAAGAATATTGTAAGTCGCCCAAGGTGATGATAATAATAGTAACCTCCATCATGATGTACTCCATGTGACCATGAACAAGGTATCCATATGAAAGCATCCCACATCTCTAATGAGTGTACCAAAGGTATCATACAAATATGAAAAGTCATCTCCATTACCCGTGATATCCTCCCAATGTCTTGGAGCGGAGTGAAAGGCCCTAATCAACTCTAATGGCAACCATCCCAAAAATGGGGACATTACAGGACTCTCCCAAGGCAAAACATTTCATCGACCTAGCCATTTTGGTCATGTAAGGTAGAGTTTGTCTACACTTATGCCAATTTTTAGAAATAGCTGAGATTCCAAATAATATTGCCATCTTCTAATGCATGTTGAGTGGAACTCTGTCATGGTTTTGCCATGTTTGCAAGCTAGGCACACATTTACACTAGCAAAGCCATTTCTAGCAAACACCATAAGGGTCTCAACCACTTTTTATGAATTTGAGTGGAACTTTTGTTCATTTAAACTAAGAAGATGACTCACTTAGCTATCCTTCGGTTTCCATTATTTCCCCTTTGTTGTGTTGGGTCTTGAAACCGCAGGTCCACAATCCTAGAGGATGTCTTCACCTTCAAGGCCAAGGGGTGTCATAATGAAGGTAAAACAGAGGCTCAACAACAGATTGAGGATGGTTAAAGGCCAATTGACGAGAATGGGTAATCTCTCCTACGCTTTGAGCTCAGCTATACTCAGGAAGGTATTCCAAGAGGTACTCCTTAATAGGGTTTTGAACCAATTAAAATGAGCATGACTAAAACAATGGCAGCTATACCCAGTGTACACTTGACCCCTATATTAGTCACTAGGTAAAGACAAACTAGCTACATATAAAACCTCTAACTAAGTTGAAACTGACACCTTGCATATGCATCTTATAGATGACAACAATATTATAATTCCCACAAGTGAATCTATTTAACATTTTATACACAATAGCAAGGTGCAGGTATGCAAGAACATAATTCTCTAATGATCTGAACACTAAAAGGAAAATAAAGAGTTATGGTGCACCGAATGCAAAAATGAGGGGCATATCGAAACAAATTGCCCTAAGAAACTATTCTATGACATCTGCCAAGTCCTGGGACATCCAATCAAGGAATACCCGTACAACTTAAAAACAAGAAGCACACAAGTGCTCTTCACACAGGGCGAACAATCTACCCCTCCAAACACACCGTCGAAACAACAGAACAATAATAATGATAATGCTTCACCTAGTGGGTACAAGAACAGAAGAGGCAATAATAGATACAATAATAATAGTGGGGGAAGAAGTCGAATCCAATACGATGCAAAAGGACAACCAATGATACAATGTCATCAATGCAGCGAATGGCAACATTTCGCCCGAGAATTCCAGAATACCTGAACAAGACTGGGATGCTATTCAAGTGGTGTGGGCTAGGCAACCATGAACACAGTGACTACTCGAAGCAAAAAGGCAGTATCAATATACTCAATGTGGAAAAGGATGCAATCTTGGCCGTCACTCGAGCACAAACTAAGAAAGCTATATATCCAGACCCCTGTATGGAGAAAAAAAGACTCCAAGAAGCAAGGGCAAAAGTTGAACAAGCCATGGCAAAAAAACAAAGGTGTTCCAATAAAAAGGCAAGTACTTCTACAAGATCGGAATCTGACAAAAATATTGCAAGACAGTTATTGTAGATCACAGTACCAGTAAGAATGGTAGGTCTTTTGCAGAGTATGCCACAATTGAGGGTTGCAATCACTAGTATGGTAGCTAAGGACCAAAGTTAGGAGAGAGTTGGTGAAGATAGAAATGAGGATGTAATAGTAAAACCACCACCGCATTGTGAGCAAGTGCTAGACCCAATGCTACTAGCAATAAGTGTGGGAAAGAAACCAACCAGTGTATACATGCAAATTCTCAGAAGGAGTTTGACAAATACAATTGTCGACGGAGGATCTGGAGTAAACGTATTGCCATAAGACACATAAAAATGTCTAGGGAAACCCACCCTTTGGCCGCCAACTTTCCAACTGGTAGGTGCCGATCAGCATGGAATCAAAGCCCTGGGGGTATTGATGGCACAGAAGGTAACAATCGGAACTGTAAGAACCCTGTCTTGTCTAACTGAAATTTTTTTCCTTGCTGATCTGAATTTTCTGATTTGAATTGCTTGCAAAATACTTAGGGTTTTTAACTTTTACTTTCACCAATGTGTTTGAAATATCATAGAGATGGAAAGGTTGCAAATTCACATCCAAACAACATGAAAAGATGATAAAACTTAACCAAATAACTCATAAAACAAGGATGAACATACCCGAAAAGCAAGCTTATCTTCTTTATTGAATGTAAAGATGATTACACTTGAAGATGGCTGGGTATTACAATCAGCTGAGTCTGATATAGATTTTAGACTTCTAAAAACATGCAACTACACCAAAATAAGACACCAAGCCCTAGTACAAAGTGTAGATCATGAAGTACAATGTCAATCCTTGAAGTACAAACCCTAGTGACTGAAAATCACAATTGCAGACCTCAAAACTCCTCAAAATCTGAAGCGATTGACCCTAGAGTGAAGCGATTAGGGCTGGGATGCCAAATGAATGATGAATGCTCAACAAATATCACAAAACCCACTCAAATCTGAAACTGAAATGAAATTGCAGACTATTGTTGCAAAAATCAGACCTTGTATGAATGAAGAAAATCATCAAAAACAATCTCCTTTGCCAAGCGATCCATGTCTAAACCCTCTCCAAGCCTTTATTCATGAAAATGCATCAAAATCAAACCCAAATCTGAATATGAAACTCCATAGCTAGCTGAAAAACAAGATCCCTGTCAAACCCTAGCTTGAATGAAGCAAAATCACCATCACAAATCATCAATAAAGCCTAATGATGAACTCCATATGAATTCACCTCACATGGTGGAATGGGATCATCTCCAAACCACAAAATATCAAGGGAACACCACCTTGAATCAACTGAAAATCACTTTCAGCCAAGAGCAATATGTAAAATGCAAAGTTTATCATAAGCAAAAGATGTCAAAAATGAAGCCAAAACCCTCTTTTTATACTTTCTCTCCAAGGGTGACCCAATTAGACAAATTGTAAACAATTTTCAAATCCACCAATAATATCAAATCTTTAATTTGATATTTTTAAATGCTTTTCACCGTTAGACGCCATCATTTAAAAAATAATAAAATAATAATATTTTATTATTTTCTCCTTATCTCTCCTACTGCCGATTTTTCCATTGAAAAAATATTTTATTATTTTTTTTTCCTTTGGCATCGATTCCTTAGGAAAAATAATAATAATAAAATATAATTAAAAATTATATTTTATTTGCCTTTTCACTTTTCTTTTTCCCATCCTTTCACTTTTTGCCTTGGCTTGAAAATGACGTTATTTTGGCTTTATAAAAATATTATAAAATAATGCTAGCCAAAAATACAAATAAAAATCAAGTGTTGAGCCAACTTTCTAGTTTCCAAGCCTTCAAGGTACTAGCTCAACCCAAATCATTCCCTTACCAATAGAGTTAGCCTACGGGAATGGTGAATAGGCCAACAAACTCCATCATAGACGATCACTCTGGAAATGGGGACATGATAGGAACCCAACAATTTCTTTTGAATTTTGTAGTTATTTCTTTGCAGAAGAAAGCATATGATGCACTGCTAGGTTGAGGGTGGTTGATAGCAGTCAAGGTTGACCATAACTGGAAGAAGAATACCATATCTATAGAGAACAAAGGAATAAAATAGATTACAGACCTGAGAAATCAGGTCATGAGTGAAGAAGTTGCTTCCTCCGATTTAGAATCAGACGTAGGGGAAGAAGAGAAGGGCCGCATGGAGCCAAACGATGAAGGAGTTCTCAACCTCCAACAGTGTTAAGAAGATGAAACCAGTTCCCTGTGCGGACTTTTCCACTGGAAATTAAAACATTACGAAGTTTTCCGATCAAAGTGTAACATGATACAAATTGGAGAAATAAAAAAAGAGAAGGAATAAAGACAACCTAGTCAACCATACATTTTAACCAACGTACGAGGAGTAAAGGAAGGAGTTGCACAATTGGATGATACGGCAGCACATAAGTTTGACCAAGATAAAGTAATCAAGTACGAGGAACCCTCGACAAGAAAACTAAACCTAGGAAAGGAAGGTAGCTCCAAGGTGATTATGGTCGGAGACAACTAGGACCCTATACTGAAAGCCGCTGCACTTAAAAATTTTATGGAGTATAAAGATGTGTTTGCATGGACATACAAGGATTTAAAAGGAATATTGCCAGAACTTTGTGTGCACAGAATTTCCTTGGTACCAAGAGCACAACCAGTGCAGAAGAGACTCTACAAGATAAACAAAAATTACGTAGCAAAAGTTCAGGAAGAAATAAAGAAGATGCTTGAAGCAGATATAATTTTTAAGGTAGAAACACGTGAGTGGGTGTCTCCGATTGTTATATCACTCAAAAAGGAACCCAATCAAATCTGGATATGCATAGATTTTAGAAGTCTGAATGCAATTACTATTAAGGATCTGTTTCCAATCCCTTTCATGGATTCCATTCTCGAAGAGGTAGCGGGTCATGAAATTTACTCTTTTATGGATGGCTTTTCCAGATACAACCATATAAGTATAGTTGACGAAGACAAGTTGAAAACCACCTTTGTGGTAGAAGATGGAGTTTACATATACAATAGGATGCCATTCGGGTTGTGCAATGCTCCGGCCACCTTCCAGAGAATAATCCTCCATATCTTTGACAAGATATCGATAGGAAACTTCAAAGCATTCCTAGACGAATGGTCAATTTATAGTGACCAGGAAACTCACTTGAAGACCCTTGCTGAATGCATGGAGCGAGGTGGACCCGCACGATTGGCTTTAAATCCAAAGTAATGTTTGTTCATGATACCTCAAGGTAAGCTCCTCAGACACATCATCTACAAAGCAAGATTGAAA
Source organism: Cunninghamia lanceolata (assembly GCA_027924645.1). Lineage (NCBI taxonomy): Eukaryota > Viridiplantae > Streptophyta > Pinopsida > Cupressales > Cupressaceae > Cunninghamia > Cunninghamia lanceolata. Next base: position 3,458,962 of record BSBN01000659.1, on the reverse strand, counting down.
ACTGACCTGAATAAAATAAGGGTAATCGTGCAGATGGAAGCACCAAAGGATGTCACTGGAGTCAAATCATTCCTCGGCCATGTGGGGTACTACCGACAGTTCATAAAGAATTTTGCACAAGTATCATATACATTGGACATACTCACAAGAAAGGGAGTAACATTTACATGGTCCGAAGGACAGGAGAATGCATTCAATGAACTAAAGGTACGCCTAGTCAATTCGCCAATCTTGGCATATCTAGATTGGGACAAGGAGATCCACATCCATGTTGATGCATCAAACTTCGCGATTGGAGCCACATTGGCACAAGTCGGGCCTCAGGGACTCAATCATCTAGTTTTCTTTGCCAACCGCTTGCTGTCAAGTGCCGAGCGCAACTATAGTATGACTGAGAGGGAAGCATTGGGAATGGTGTATTCAGTACAAAAATTCAAACACTACCTACTGGCAACAACTTTCACATTTTACGTAGACCATCAGGCGTTGATGTACCTGATAAACAAACTAATCATACAAGGTCGGGTAAGCAAATGGCTTTAATTGCTTCAGGAGTTTGCATTCACTATCATCGTACGAACAGGGAAGAGTCACGTGATAGCCGACCAACTCTCAAGGATGTAATGTGCCCTTTTTTCTGAGAGATCACCTAATGGAGTCGGTTAGCCTATCCTATTCTCGTAGGCTAAGCTGGAAGGGCTAGGGAATGACCTAATTGATTAAATACTATATTTAATCAATTTATTTGGGCCAAATCGAGATGTGAAATGACTTATTATATATTTGTGAGCCTATTGGTGAATTAAAAATAAATAAAGTAATTTGCCAAGAAGGTGGGCGACCAATTTATGGGAAAAAAGAAATATAAAAATATAAAATAGTTGCCCAAGGGAGGTCGGCCAAGTTGGGAGAAAATAAATAATATAAAATCATTTAATTTTTGGCACCTAGTATGAGGTCAGCCAAGAATAGGGTTGGCCCTGTTTGGAGGAGGAAAAGATGGCTATAAATAAAGGTTCATTTGGAGTCATTTGATCATGCATTCATTTCATATTTTTTATGAGATTTTCTCTCTTGGCTGCAACATTTGTTGGGCTTTATTCCAAGGATGAAAACCCTTGTGAATATCAGTGAGTTGGACGAAAACCTAGCTCATCTTGAGATGGACTCATCATGGAGTTCAATTTGTACTTCATTGGAGACTTGGAGCTTGAAGCATATTCAGATTTTCAGATCAGCATTGGAGCATTATTCTTTGTGGCATTTTGTGTTGACATTGTGCTAGGGTTTTACCCTAGATTGGAGTGCCACCTTTGAAGAAGAGTGATTTTGTCTTGTGTGAGGCGATTTCATCATTTGGAGGGTTTTGGAACCCTAACCCTAGCAGCCACCATCATCCTTGCAAGCGCCACCATTTTGGAGGGTTTGTTGTGCATCATTCTTCATCATTTGGTATGTACAAACCTAGGGTTTATATCTGATTTGGACAGCAGCATTCCAGGCCATGTTTGATCATGTTTTAGCCCATGATTTGATGTAATTTCCAGCCATCATATTCTGATTTGTAACAGAAGATTTATATTGTCATGGTTCGATAATTTCCAATTAAAGATTGGAAAATCTCATCTCCTTGTACTACATCCCATACTTAGCCAAAATTCATAACTAGAAGAAAAAGACAAAACAAGGTCAAGACAAATTAGAATAAAAACAAAGTAATATGAGGTGGCAATAAAAGACAAAGGAAATCACTAAATGACAAAATAGGAAAAGACAAGAGTTAATGAAGACAAATTCCATTTAAGACAAATAACATCCCTCAAAGCTGATCGCACAACACAATAGGCGCCGATTCCTCTAAAGGCCCGATCAAGGTAACTAATGCATAATTAAATGAAGAGCTACAAATAAGAAACATTGCAACCTTTGATAGATAGCATCCTATCGGTCCTTTATAAGGACAGCGAATGGAAGGGAATAAGCATCAAGCAAGCAATCGTTGAATAAAGACATTATCACTGCGAAATAGCAAATCTGTAAAACTCATAATCTCTGTGAAGAAGGGAGTCAGCAATTAAGGAACAAAGATATTATCTCTGCGAATTAGAGCAGATTACAAGCACCTGAATTGGATAGTAATAAGAGGGAAATCATCACGATTCAGACCCAGATCAGCAAGTTGCATATCAGCAATTGAAATAGCAAGGAGTTATTACCAGCCAGTATCACTGAACATTGGAATTACATCTTAAGGCAAAAAGGTATGTCTTATCTCTCAACTTCATAATGTTAATATGCATGCTTTATAAACCATACGATGCATTTACATTTCAGTATATCTTAGATGATATGATGTATATATCTCATCAACAATTGTATAAGCAAGTAGTATTATAGCTGTTATCAATTAAGGAATGAATCCATTAAACAATATCATGAATTTTGGAACTAAGTGATTTAGTCAAGAAGCATAAATGTATTAGTCTAATGGGTATACATGAATTTAATATTATGATCCAAAATAAAGTACGAGGTAGTGGTAGGGAATAATATAGATTCCTTATGTGCATGACTATGAGAGTATAGATTTAACTTGAAATGAATGTTGTAATTCAATGAATGTGATAGCTAAATCCTTAGACAATTAAGTGTACGAAATTGTGAAAGATATGGAACCATGAGGCACATGAATAAACATGAAAACTATGAAAGAAGGCATATGGAAAGCCTCATTATGAAATCATGGCATCTTGTGATCCATGGTGGATCACAAGATGAGAAACATTGGACAACCTTAGAACACGACTCATGATCCATCCAAGAGAGGTGTTTGAACCTCCTTATTAATCGCCTTTTCGTCCATCGTAGTAGGGTGAATTAGGGATGTATATGGAACATAGGTGACCCCAAGTGGATGAAGAACACCGCGTGTTGTGTGAAGTCCCTTGGGCCAAGAGACGAAGAACACCACATGTAGTGTGAAGCTCTTGGGCCTATGATAATTTATGAGCTCATGATAATTGTGCCCGACGCGAGATGACTCTCGATGGAATGAAGAATGCCACATGTTGCATGAAGTTCCATCGAGCCAAATGGTGAGGAACACGGCATGTAGTGCGAAGCCTTTGGGCCTCCGTAGGGATGAAATGTGCCCTAATACATCCATACTTAGGTGGAAGACAAGGATGATTAATGAGAGGCAACCAAAAACCCAATCAAGGTGGAGCGTGGGAAGTGTATGAACAAATGATAAGTTGGAAACATTATATAAGGACATGAATATACAACTTGAATATGGATGAATAATGATTATATTGTTAATATGATGAAATGAAAAGAAAATGGAACTCTAATGTTCTCTTTTGTGAGTTGAATTGTGCAAGGTCAAAGGAAAAATTTGGACTCATTAGAAGGGGACATTACATATATTCAGAAAATCAGACTTTTGTGTTGCATTTGGATGGCTATATCTTGTGTATTTCATGGTGGAATTCATGTTTGATATGATCATCATTTAGAAGTATTATTTGGCATATTTGGCACTTGTATGTTCACTGTCATATTTGTTTACAAATCAGAAATAAAAAATCAGAATTCAGAAATTAGGGTTTGAGCAGAAAAATAAAATCAGAATTCTAGGGCAGATCCAGTTAGAGATTTTACAAAGGATCAAGTTTGGTGAACCACCTAAGGGTGTAAATGAAGATTTCCCCGACACCCACTTCAAATAGCAGCACTACCTCCCTGGTACGAGAACATTAGGGAGTACTTGTCTACGTCGACATTCTCGAGAGACATGCCACCCGGGGAGAGGAGGAAGCTAGCTCTCAAAAGTAAAACCTTCCAGCTCATCAACGGGCTACTGTACAAAATGGGATCCGACCAGATTCTTAGGTGTGTCATGCGGGAGGAAATAAAAGGAGTATTACAGGGAGCACACGAGGGGTTGACTGGAAGCATTATGGGACCATATGCTACTGTGAGAAAAGTCCTATTGGCTGGACTTTGGTGGCCGACGCTCCATATATAGATGCCCAAGAATGGGTAGTCGGATGTGACACCTGCCAGAGAGTAGGGAAACCATTGAAGAGAGATTATATGCCACTCTCGTCGTCACAGCCCCAGGAACTCTTCGAGAGGTGGGGATTGGATTTTATCAATCCGCTTAAGGTTAGCCAACTCCATCAGTGTAGATACATCGTTGTAGCAACAGAATACTTAACCAAATGGGCAAAGGCGAGAGCATTGCCGGACAACACAACACTAAGCACTGCCAAATTCATCTATCAACACATAGTCATGTGATACAACATTCCCATACAAATAACTAGTGACAGAGGGGGACACTTTCTCAACCATGTCATCCAACTTATGATGAGAGAGTTTTGGATATTTCATACCCTCTCGAGCCCATACTACTCGAGAGCTAATAGTCAGGCGGAGTCGACAAATAAGGTATTAATCTCGGTCATACTTAAATCATGCGACATTGAAGGAACTAACTGGGAAGAAAAGTTACCAGTCGTACTATGGGCTTACAGAACGACGTACAAAGTAACTACAGGACACACACCGTTCCAACTGATGTACGAATAGGAAGCTATGGTCCCTGTCGAGTACATGGTACCAAGTTTGAGAATTGTCGTCGAGAATCCACTGGGTGATACCGAGAGCCTAAAAGAAAGATTGTTCCAATTAAATAAGCTGGACGAACAAAGAATACTTGCACAGTGGGCAACTGAGGCAATGCAGAAACGACAAAAAATTGGCATGACAAACATCTCCAGAGATTGAACTTCTAACCGGGACAGTTCTAAAATATAACGGCCACAATGAAATCAAGTCCGGTAAGTTCAAGGTAAGGTGGTTAGGACCATTTTAAATAAGAGAAGTTCTTGAAAATGGGTCTATAAAACTAGAAAATTTAGATGGTACATTGATCAAGGACGTAGTGAACAGATCAAAATTAAAAGCTATAGATAGAGAGAAGAAGCTTAGGTAGCAATAAACCTGATCGATATTGACTATCAAAAAATCAGAAAACAGAGTGAAAGGAGAATGGACATGGGTAGAGAAATTGACGGAGTTTCCATTCCAAGAACACATGAAGAGAAAGGCATATGTCTTTTACACTGCTGACTATGTCTTTTACACATTGGTGTGATTTCTTTATATTGACCCCATTTTTAGATGCTAACTAAAACTTCGAAAAAGTGTGCTTGCTTTTTGATAAACTTTAGATGTGATTCTCATTTAATGGCATCACTTTGTAGAAAATACAAGTCTAAAAAGTGTGCCTTACTCAAATTTTACCCAGGCACAAAACAACACTGACTGTCGTTTTGTTGACTAGGAATATCATTTTTCTTTTTCTTTGACTTTGACTCCCTCTGACGAAGACTATTTCCTCCTCCAATTGCTGACTAGACTAGGTGTGATTCTCTTATCCTACGTGTGATTCTTTTAAAAAATCAATTGCTAAAACTTGGCATGGTTTAGAACAAGCAACACTATGTGAAAAGTGCACCACAACTCAGACTTTACTCCTTTGCACGTCAATTTCCTGATTAGGCATGAATCTCTTAATAAAATGTGGAGTTTCTCCCTATCACCGTCAACATAAGAGTGCACCTAAAAATGTTCGTTTCCTTATTTGCCTGTCCAAGCCTTAGCTACCTTCTATAAGGAACTTATTCATTTTAATCTTGGAACATATGTGACCACAATCAATCTGCAAGAATTCATTAGTAGAAATACTGGACCGAGACACGACACCTTCACCACTTGACCCAAAACAACTATTATAGATCTTGAATCAACATGATGACAAATTGATGACTAAAATGGGCATCAAGTAGTACCAATATCAAGTTTCAGATGGGTACAACATAGGCAAAGATTCAATCATAGGTGATTCCCTACATCGATGACTAACTATAGTGACAAAGGTTAAGATTAATCATCCCTTGGATAAGATCAAAGATGTTATAGAGTTTCTTGTGGGTGCATTCATGCCTATGTGAGAAAGCGAGCTTATATATCTAACCACAGGGAGTCAGGCCACAAGGCAACAGTAATCAGAAAACTGCTCAGCCAAAATGTTACAACACCTTCAGTTCAAAGAACAAATATCATGCAGGCACGGATTGGATGTTTTGGGGGCAAACAGAAGCTAATTTGATCAGAATGTAAGACCACTTTTGAAACTAATTTACATGTCCTAGCTTAAGGCTACTGACTATGACATGCATGTGTCGCACCTGCCAACTGAATCAGGTCTGCATATGAAATTGGTCCACCTTTTGATGATGCATCAATGTCCTTCTTTACATCCTCCAATAACTTCATTGCAGATAATAATCCTTCATTTTCTGGCCTTCTTATCTCTGACCTGCAATCAAAAGTCACAACATACTGTTTGAGAAAATTTCACAAATTGAAATTAAAAACATGAGTCAGGATTGTGGAAACATGGATAAAAATCAAGGATCCAAATAAAATAACTTCTCCCACTTCAAGAGCTACTCTGTTACTACATTTGTCTTACATAAGTCTGATTGATCCGTTTGCACCACCAGTCTTGCTAGCCTGATAAACATCTACATTGTCTCAGTTTAAGTAACTCAAGATGATTCTAAGATGCAACTTATTACAAAGGAAAAAGTTAATCAAAGTAGAAAGGAAAAACAATAGAAGCAATCTAGTTCAGATTTCGTAAAAAGTAGGGTTGCTGACTTTGATCCTTATATTACAGTAATGAATTAAATCCCTACAGAAAAACCTTGTCATAAGATACTGCATCATTCAATGCCAACTGCATTATCGATGGGATAAGTTCTGGATGAGCCTGCAGGACGAAAAGATGAAATTCCATCAAAAATGAATAATTTTTTCTTGCAATCATAAAGTTATCAAATGTTATATAAGCACAGGGAACATATTCTTCACAGAGTTACTTCATTGTGTCTGGAAGGTAAAGAATAAAAAGCATTGGAAAGTATCATATGATTAAATTCCAAATGTCAATCCAGAAAAAGCTACCTGTATGGCAGTTCTGAGTAAATCCTTGACAATTGCTGTGCAATCAGATCCAAAAGGCAAACATATTGCAGTTGTACAACATTCCAGGCAACAATCAGCATCCTATTTCACTAAAATATGTAACTAATGGAATAGTTCCAAAAACAAAGAGTAGAAAGTTCAGATAGCAAGAAGGCATGACCAACATACTCAAAAAATCACCCCTCTGTCTTCGTTGAATCAAATCTGCAGCATTGGCACTTTCAAGAGCCGGTGACAGGCTCCACATCAAAGCCTGAAGGGAAAAGAGAAAATGAATTTTTCAATGTCCTGCTAAACAATTGCCAGGATAGGTCTACGAAAACATATAAGAAACTGCAAGAACGGAGTATTAAAGTAATCCCTGTAGTAAGTTTGACAGAGATGCATGCCAAAAGCACAAACAATCATTTAGCTGGCTATTTAATAATGGTATGAAATGTGTTATCTAATGTATATGGGGCACTAGAAAGCTTCCATGGATAAGGAGGTTCCTTCCAGAATGAAACCCAGGGGCCAGGCCTTGGCCTGAAACATTAAAAATTTAAAGGCTGCAGCTCATGTTTATAACAGAATGTCCAGTGACAAGTAGATGCAGAATATGTTGGATCTTTATAAGCTAGCTATCATCCTCAGAAGCTGGAGAACCAAATTCACTACCCAAATCTGTTTGGGAGGAATGCCGTCCAACCATGCAAAAGAAATTGTTGGAATCATCTCAGTGCTAGAATCTATTGTGTGAGATTAATGATACAGATCAATAATTGAACCAAAAATAAATTCCACAAGTAACACATAAATGCGATGATGTCAACAGACACCCAAGAAATATAATAAATAAAATTCCAAATAGAATAGAATGTGAATGAATGAGTTACAAGTGAGTCAGTAAGTGGTAAGCATAGCCTCTTATTTATACACCCAGCTTCAAGCAACCCACAAAATCCCACATACCAATACATGTTGCCCAAAACTATACCATAAGATTGGTAACTCAATGAACTCAACAAGACGAATTTTACACACTCTAACATCCTTCCTGAAAGACAACTTTAAAAGCCAAAGGAAAGTGGCAGTAATAGGTTCAATCTTCAAGGAAGGAGACTTTCATTTGCCATCTCCACTAATGAAAGCTCCTGCAAATCCCTCAGCTTGACAAGCTTCACCTCAACACATATTTGAAATGCAGCATCCACTCTTGAATGAAATGCTTGATGTAGTGCAAATGTACCTCTATATATTTTGTCCTTGCATGTGCATTAGGATTATGGGAAATTTGAATAGCACTTTGATTGTTGCCAAAATTTATAGTTAGCTGCTCATATGGAAAACCAAACTCTTGTAATAACTCTCAAACCCATGCTGCCTCTTGTGCTGCATTCACTGCTCCTCTGTGCTCTGCCTCAGTTGTGCACAGTGCTACTTCCTTCTAGTTCATGAAAGACCAAGTTATAGGACAGCAATCAATAAGAATCACAAATCCAAAAGTAGACTTCCACTCATCCACATCTTCTGCACAATTGGCATGGATATATCATATAGCCCGCTAAACATCCTTGATTGCTTCTAGACCACATGATACCCATCTGAGCAGTACCTTGAGGCTTGAACATTTCACAATTTTCTCTTGGCTGCCTCCCAATTATTCTCCTTCAACTCCTGCATGAACCTACACAGAGACAAATAGCAAAGGAAACATCTATCTGAGTATGAGTCAAGTATAATGGGCTCCTAACAAGCTATCTTTACAAAGTCACATTAACTCATAGTGTAGAACATTAACATGTCAACTTATTTCTTGATTGATATGGGGTAGGGGCTGACTTGCATGTCCATATTGAACTTTTTCAACAAGTCAAGGGCATGCTTACGTTGTGAAATGAAGATCCCATCCTCCAACTACAAAATTCGAAAACAAGGAAATAGCAATGTAAATCAAGATCTCGCTTCAAAAGTTTCTTCAATTCAGCCTTGAGACTTTGTATCACAAAATTGCAATGACCTACAATAATCAAGCCATCAACATAGAGAACCAAAATCAAAATATGACTATCTCCATTCTTCATATAGCCATTGCGGCCTACCTTGCATGTGTTGAAGCTACATGATAGAAAGAGTGTGTTTATCTTCTCATATCATGCTCACGGTTGCTTCAACTATATAGTGAATTTCAGATCTTGCACACTAGCTTGGAATCATCAGGCTAAGAAAAATTTTGTGGATGTTCCATATAGATCTCCCCTTATAGATTATTGTTGAGAAATACACATTTCACATCCATCTCATGCACCTCCCAAACACATTTGGCTGTACAAAAAAGAACACCACACATAAGATCTATCTTGGCAACTAGAGCATAAGTTTCCATTCCTTCCTCCTAAGAATGTCTCTTTGCCCCTAGACTTCCTTGTACCTCTCTATAGACCCATATGAAGTGAACTTAGTCTTGAAAATCCACTTGCACTTCATAATGTTCATTTCCTTAGGATAAGGTACCAATTCCCATGTGTGGTTCTTCATCAAGGAATTGTATTCTACGTCTACCTTCTCCTAGTCTTCCTTTCCCTTGGCTCCCACACAAGATTGTGGATCATGAGTATCCATCACACTAATCATGAAATCAAAATTGGCCCTCTCTTTTTTTTCTATAGGTCCTTCATATGGTGGTCTCATCCTCCCTATTTCCTTAACTTATTCAAGAGTTGTAATATCCCCTTTAGAATGACTAAACATCCCACCACCACCCCGGAAGTATGAGCCTTGTGTTAAATTAGCATCATACAAGGCGAACCTCACCTTCCACAATGGGATTACCATTCAAAACTCCCTCAACATTTAGACCTTCATTTGACACGCAAACCTTGAAGCAACCTCTTCATCTTTTGAAGGAGCCTCCAAATTGAAGCTACTGGCTTCATCACCATCCGCATCAAGAATTTGGACACTATAGGGAGTATCAATGCAATAACTGCACATTTGTGTATCAGGAAAAGGAGTCATCTCATAAAAGACATCTCTTGGATTAATAGTCACTCTTTTAGCTGGATCTCATTATCTACAAGATTTGGGCTCTTTCAAGTAGCCTTCCATTATGCTCTTGTGGCTCTTTGGATCAAGTTTCTTCTACTTCTCATATACAATATGGGCCCAAGCAACATTGAAAAAAACTTTGTGGTGTATGACAGTTGGCTTCCTACCACACCATTTTTCATATAGAGTCAGATCTTATGTTGCTCTGGTGGTGTCATGTCCCCAATTCTGGAATGATGTCACATGGAGTTTTTGGTTAGCCTATCATCTATTCCCGTAGGCTAATGCATTGGTAAGGGAATAATTGGCTAGTTTGAGTTGGCTTCTACACATGGAGATTTGGAAAGTTAGCTCAACTAGTGTATTTTGAACTCTATGGAAAATGCAATATTAAGATTGTATTTTCATTCATTTGAATTTGAATTTGAATTTTATAAATAAGGAGGGAAAATGAAATCTTTAATTACATTTTCTCTAATCTATTTTATGGAGATGATGTAAATATGGATAGCTCTAGGTAGGACCTATTGGTGAAGGAATATTGACAAGTCAAAGATGGGCCCAATTCAACGTTAAAGACCAAGGTATATGGATCGATGCATGAGGAGTATTTAATATTATTTTATTTGAGCATTGTTTATGGAGCCAACTGCTATCCATGAGGTGTTTGATTTGCATAAAGGAGAGCTAAATTCCATTCGCCAAAGCTAAAGACATTTAAAATTGCAAATGCATCATTGTGTGAAGTGCCAACGGTTCAGAAGGAAGGTGATCAAGAGGTAAAATCATTTAAAATTGCTTTGTTTGGTATTTTAAATGCAAATCGTCCATGTAAGGAATCGACGGCTAAGGGAGAGGACGATTTTAAATGCAAATTGCCTTATTAAATGCATTTGCACAAGCAAGAAGAGGATTGATGGGTAGTTTGAAGGAAATTAAATGCAATACAAATACAAAATTAAATGCATATAGCTGATTGCCCAAGCATGAAGAGGATTTTAAATGATTCAAAATCAAAAATTTAATGCATGAGTCCAAACGCCTAGCTCAAGAGGATCGATCCATAGAAGAGGAGTCGATTTCATTTAAAATAATTGAAGATTGTTTTAAATGAAAGCATTTTTGGTGAAGCTCATTCAATATTGTTACAATTCCTTGATTCTCATTGATGGATTCCAAAATACATTCCAAATTTGCTAAGAGGATGGACGTCCAAGCTTGAGGAGTTTAAATAGATGACTTGAGCTTCATTTTGCAACTTTTGATCTCATGGTAAGCTTTTGCATTTGTCTATTATTGCTAGAAATTGCATTTTCTATTGATTTTTATCAAGGTAATGTTCCCTTGAGTGTTGTGGTGATGATCCCATAACAATATGTGAGATGTTGTCATACAGATTTCATCATTGGATTGAATTTGCAGGTTATTTGAAGAGTTTGAAAGTGATAGTGATATCTATTTGAAGCTCTTGGTGGAGAGGAATAACTACCAAGGTAGTTTAGTGAATTTAGAGTACATTTTGGATGGTATTTTCATGTTTTGCAAGGTCTGATTTTACAACAGTAGGGTCTAATTTTTATAACAACGAATTGACATTGGAATTACAGGGCTTTTTAGGTGGATTTGATCAAGGGTTTGAAGGTTGGGTTGTACTTGATAGAATACCTTCCTATGCATCCATTGATTGCATTTGGAGGAGATATTTCATGAGATTTCATTGTAAACCCTTGGCTGGGCAAAAAGTATACTTTCAGCAGTCATATCAGCATACAGAAAGTTTATATCAGAAGTTTATTGAAGCTCTTTCAAGGCTATTTGGTGTTCATTTGATAGTTAGTATCATTCTAAAGGGTTTGGGCAACATTTGTATGCAAAGATTGGTGTATTTGGGCTTCATATTGGCTTGTAATTAAGTCTGATATAAAATCAGACATGGACTGAAATAAATTCCAGCCACTTGACATTTTATGTTTCATTTGTTTAATGCTTTCATATATGCAAATTTGATGTGGGTTTGAATTGCTACAATTCCTTTGTTCATTGGTGATGTTATTCGATTGAATTGTGCAAGAAATCTTATCTAAAGTTGGCAAAAATTTCAATATATATTAGTAGGGTATTTTACAGGTGGGAATACTATTCCAAATATAGTTAGCACAACAAACAACTTCAACCCAAAACTTGTCATGCATACCATTGGCTAGGAGCATACATTATGCCATCTCAATAAAAAAAAAAATCTTCCTCTTCACTACACCATTTTGCTAGGGAGTATAGGTTGTAGTATGCTGCCATACAATACTATCCCTGATACAGAGATTTTCCAAAACAGGAGTCACTCATTTACGTCTCCTATTCAATCTCAAACTTTTGATAGGGCATACAAATTATTTTTCTACCATAGATTTCCATTCAATGGATTTTTCAAAGGGAAGGGACTTACCTTTCACTTGAAATGAACCCAGCTATATCTAGAAAATTCATCTATGAAAGTCAAAATCTTACTTGATCCTACCAAAGACAAATTATCTGTGTTGCATAATTCAAGATGAACAAGCTCAAGGCATCCCTTCACATGTCATGCCTTAAACTTATTAAAAATTTCCTGGCGATGCTTCTTGAGAATGCATCCTTCACAAACACCTTTGGAAAATATGAGATAGACCATGGACCATCAACTACATGCTTCCAAAATTCAAGTGTACCTATCATTCATGCCACAAATGGCTTGCATCATCCACTCTAGCCACAAATGGATACCAACTTTGACTCTTTGGAGAATCACTAAAAGTGCTTAACGTGTAAGACCATGCTTGCTTCTCAAGTCTACCACCTAACATCTATTAGTAATATCCTTAACAAATATTTTGAGCCAAAACTCAACTTTGTTTTATTATTGAGTGATTAGGAAACAAAAAGCAGATTAACACTCAATTTAGATACATTTCATCTCTTATTATGCCATCTTCTAGCACAACATTACCACTACCGGCTATCTCAAGTGCTAAATCATCCACCATATAGATCTTCTCATTGACATCTTTGCTAATTCTTGTGAACAAACAACCATCCTTGTGTAGTCAGCATACAATGCCTTTATTATGTTTTGTAAATATGGTGTATCCAACTATGTATTAATTGTTTGTCAACTTTTGAGTAGTTATAAGAGTTAATTGGTAGACGGTTGTGTTGTACTTGGCAACCGTTGGGTCCTTTAAATAGCCTTTGCATGGTCAAGGAACACAATCTGATCCTTAGCTGATCATCTTTGGTCTACTTCTGCAAAAGAGCTTCATGTGAATAAAGATATATGTTTACTATTTTATCTGGTATGCATTATTATATCTGTTCATTATTTCAAGTATTTTTATCAGATAGAAGAGTAAACATTGGCATCGTTACCTTAAAGAAGTCGGGTCCAAATTAAGCTATTCATGCCCTTAGACCCCAATAAAGGTAGGAAGAGACCACAACGTGGTCCAAATCAAGAGATCAAACGATCTCTAAGGTTGGTAGAGCAAACAAAATGGAGAAGACTAAGAGAGGTTGCTGAAGAGACTCTAGTAGTGCACATCCGAAGCTAAAGTTCGTCACAAACAGAAGTCAAAGTCGGAGCATGAGTAGAAGTCGTAGTCGGAAGAGACAAAACATTCAACCCATTAAGAATAACCACATGAAGGAAGAGTGGGTGGCAATAGCAAGGCACCTCCCATTATCGGACAAAGCATGGGTCGGCCTTGCAGACCAAGTTTGGCAAGAAGAATCAATACTGCCTCCTCTAGACGAGGAAAGTTTTCATTGGGAGGTGGAATCTAAAGACTCTTTCACAGACAAAGCATTGCTAATAGAAGAAACCATGCCAAAAACTCTAGGGCTAAGGGGTGGAGGGCACAAAAGAGAACCTAAAGGTGGAACAAATGTGCAAAACGCTAAAGCTACAAGAATAGTAGAGGATTCTCACATGTTTGAGAGTGTTGAAGGAGCACTGGAATGTTTGAATCAAGACTTCCTAAGGAACAAGTTCCAGACACTAAGTTTGCATTAGGGTAAAACCATGGTGACTCCACTAGTAAGACCAAGTGTAGAAAGGCAAAAGTTTCCTAAGTTTACAGGAAATGGATCAAAGGATCTTGTAAGACACTATAAGACCTATGAAATGATCTAGACAACAAATGGCCAAGATGACAAAGTGTACTGGCTACAATATTTTCTAGCTACCCTACGAGGTGTATCCATTAACTAGCATACAGAGATTGAACCAACCTCCCGAAATACATAGGAGAAATTAAAGAAGGCCTTTGAAGAAGAATTCAAACTACTTCGGAATGATAGCAAAATTGTAGCAAAAATCTACAACACAAAACAAGGTAAGAATGAAACTGTAAAGTTAGAAAAAGAACCTACTGATGGTTTAAAGAGAACATTGTTCATTGAAGGCCTTGTTTCTTCATTAAGAAAAAAGATGAAAGTTCTACCACCTTCATCAAATGTAGAAGCGTATAATAGGGCAATGGATATAGAATGTGAGGACAAGTTGTCTCCATGATCTAAAAGACAAATGCATGAAGATGATGGTTAAGATGGAAGCAGTGATGGTGAAACATGAATAGTACAAGCATTAAAAAGAGACATGCTTCGAATGATGAAGAATTAAAGGTAGAGAAAGAAATTAGCAAAAAGCCAAAAGAACTATGGTGTACTGATTGCAACCATGAGGGTCACACCAAAGCTAATTGTCTCAAAAATATTTTGTGATATTTGTCAGGTTATGGGTCATTCAATAAAAGAGTGCCTATACAATCTGAAGAGTAGAAGCACACAAGGGCTTTTCACACAAGGAGAGCGGTCCACTCCACCAAGCAATCCACTGAAGCCACAAAATAACATAAATGCATCTTAGGGCAGCTATCGAAATCAAAGAGGGGGAGGTTGGAGTTGAATACAGTATGACTCCAAAGGTCGTCCCATTATACAATGTCGGCAATGTGATGAATGGGGACATTTCGCAAGAGATTGTCATAGAAACCAGAACAAAACGGGATTATTATGCAAATGGTGTAGACCTGGAGACCATGAAGACATTTGATGTCTAAAGAAAAAGGCCAGCATCAATATGATTGATGTAGAAAGGCATAACGAAGTATTGGTTGTTACTTGATCCCAAACAAAGAAGGCTATGTACATAGACCCATGTACAAAAAAAGAAAGACTTCGTGAAACAAAAGCCAAGGTGCAGCATGCTATGAATAATGAACACCACCACTCAAATGTAAATGCAAGTATGGTAACAAATCAATTGGAATCCGAAAAAATTATTGCAAGGCAAGTACTTCAAACTACTATACCAATTAAAGTAGTGGATTTATTACAAAGTATTCCTAAACTATGAAATGCTATGACTAATATAGTATTTGGGAAGAATGAGATGGTGCATGCTACAACCTAATTAAAATTTAGAGATAATGAAGACCCCATAACCAAACCTCCATTGTCAAGAGACCAACAATGGTACACATGGAGATCCTTGGAAGGAATCTCACTAATTCAATTGTAGTGTGAACATACTTCCAGAAGACACTTGGAGAAGTTTGGGCAAGCCGACCATCTGGCCCTCAACTTTTCAACTGGTGAGTGCAAACTATCAAGGAATCAAGGTACTAGGAGTTTTAATGGCCCAAAAGGTACTTATTGGAACTCAAACATTTTTATTAAATTTTGTGGCATCTCATTATGGAAGGAAGCATACGATGCACTGTTGGGTCAAGGTTGGCTAGTAGCAGCCAAAGCCGACCATAATTGGAAGAACACACTCCATTGAAAACGAGGGCAGGAAGTATATTATTGATTTGAAGAAGCAGGTAGTAAGTGAGGAAGCAGCTTCCTCAAACTCGTTAGATTTGGACTCTAAAGAAGAATGGATAGAGAAGCATGATTAGGGTCCAATGGAGCCAAACATTGAAGGAATTTTGGAATTGCAGTCATGTTTGGAAGATGAAACAAATTCCCTTGTGGCATGTTTCACTGGCAAATGAAGGACTATGAAGTATTCCCTCAAACTACAATTTTATTGAAGCTACAAAGAACAACGAAGAGGACCCAAGATTGCACTATGACAAGCAACCAATGAAGGATGACTTTGAAAAGATGGACAATTCATGTGTGTCAGACGAAGTGAAGGGTCGCAAAGGCCGAAAGTTTTGAATATGGTTGACTTTGATGTTCTAGCAGAGGCAATTGACTTCACTAAAGATCACAATTAATGAAGGTATGCCTCAAAATAATAATATTAAAAAAATATTTGATTTGAAGCCTACAGATACCTGTTGTCCTAACGAATGTCACAAAGGATCGTACTCATGTATATTTTGGAATGACATTGAAGCTAGGTTAGAGGAGACTTCACCAAAAATTATGGAAAAGGGAAAAGTACCATACAATGGGTTGGACAGAATAATATTGAAGTTGGAGAAGAAAATAATAGGTGGGCCCCATGGGAAAAAAATGGAAAAAATAACTATAAAAATAAAAGCCTTTTAAAATAGATGGAAAAGCCAAATATTTAAAAAATTAAATTATAAAGTTCCTAATTTTTACACTCCCGTACAACAAGCAAAGGAGAAAGAAATTAGCAAGTGGACCCCACATAAGCATAATGGTAAAAATAATAAAGGAAAAGGTTTTTTTAAATGTGTTGGTGCCTGCATGAGCAATCAATTTCCAAGCATATAAACATGCAGGCACCTTCCCTAAAAATCCAAAAATATTCTAAGTCTCTGGGCCTCCTCAGCATGTTTCAGCATCAGCATCATATTTTCTTCGAGGAGGAGGTCATCATCATCATATTTCCAAACATCACCCTGATGTTGTTTGCGAGGGTCATCATATTTTCTGCCTGCATGATCTTTCGCCAGGGTGATATTTTAACATCGGGTGATCTTAGTTAAGATCATCCTGATGATGTTGCTGCAAGGTTCTAAGTATGACCCGATATTCATCGGGATCATCATAATTGAACATCGGGTGATCTTTGTTAAGATCATCCTGATGTTGTTTTATCATTTCATGTTCGTTGTTTTATCACCCTGATGATGCTGACGTCATTTTTATGTCAGGGTGATATCCGCTTTTCTGCCTATCTGCATCATGATATTTCCGAAGGGAGATATCTGCCTGTCGGCTTCATGCATTGTCTAGTGGGGGGTGATCATTTCAAATATCCGTCATATTCATATATCACCCCGATCTATAGTGGAGCTACAGTGCAGCATGATTTTTGTGCATCAGGGTGATATTTCCAAATATCCAGTTATCTTCCAAATATCATCCTAATGCCGACATGATGGTGACGTCATCAAGGTCCGGGGGGTCATATTTCTAACATTAGTCATTTTATGGAGATCCCCCGATATTTGCAAATATGACGATGACGTCATCCGGATATGAGGAGGTGTGCGATAGGCAGATATGCTAATGACGTCAGTAGGATATGACGGTGACGTCATCAGGATGTTCATCGGCTAGACATTTGGTATCGGCTAAGTAGGAGGATCTTCCTCTGATGCATCAGGTTGTGCCGATGAGGGTGAATATTAGGTTGATGTTTCACATGAAGGTAAGGTTATCATGCAGATGATGGTGCTGACGTCAGGGTGATATTTCGAGCAATAGGATATCATGTTGGAGGATGATGATGACGAGGCTTATGCTAGTGTTGTCGGGAGAAAAATCACCGACATCATATATGCTCACAACCTAGTATATAAGGTGATGAGGAGGTTGCCGCGAGGTGCATGTGGGATAATTAGATCATGCATGATTTGAAATATCAGGATGATACATTTTGGCGGGAAAGGTTTGCGATGCACAGTATGATGTTTTTCCCAAGGCTGCGGGTTGGTACGCCATTAATGGCGGTTGTTGCAGAGGTATGGGCGATGGCATGGACGAATCTAGTACCCGACTGAAGATGTGAATCCCCAGGCGGCGGCGCAAGACTCGAGATCTCTTCCTGTCCCCTCCTCCACCTGCTGCATTGAATGTTGGAGCGCCATTTCCTCATGACGCGTGGTATCTGGCAGATATTTTGAAGCGCCATTGTACTGAATGATGGGTACACCTTCCTGCTATATAATGCAGACTATGTTATTCATTCAAGGTTGTTGAAAACTGGACATATCTGGCTCTATAATAAGATACAACTGGTTTTGGTTGCTCTGTGCAAGAGGTCTTGTGAGTTTATGTATCTCTTGTTGTATGTCTTATGCATGAATCTACTAATTTCATGATTGATTTTATATGAGTAATGCTGTATTTGCATGTGTTTTGTTAATTATGTCTCCAGTATTGCATGTGTCCTTTTGAATCTAGATATCTAAGGGGTGTCTGGTATTCTAGAATATAGAATTCCTGTATTGAATGCTTGATCTTTCAACTTTTGCTCAAGGGGTAAATTAAAGTGTTTTCAGATTAAGTGTTGGGAAGGATATACTACAATAGGGATGCCATAAGTAGAGATAACTTAACACTCTGTCCTGGGAGGTATCTGTAAGGCAGATACTACAACACCCCCTTGAAATCCAGTTTTAGTGTGTTCATGCTGATCATTCACAGGTGTATGTCTACCGACTCCAAGCCCTAAATAGGCACCAATCTAGCTCTGTGTTGAGGTTATACACCAAGTCCAGGTTTGCATCCAAACATAAATCAAACTCATACTTCCAAAACAACCATTAGGACTATAGAAGTAGTTTAGGACCAAGATCCTCTGATTCACAACTGAACATAAGCCCAAAGCTAGCCCCTTTGCACTTATCTCACAGTTTTGGTCTTCATACAAGAGGATTTATCTGCTTTGTATCAACATCCCAAGCCAACCCACAAGCATATTCTCATGGGTGTTGATTAGGGAATACCCCCCTAGGTTTTGCAGAGCCTGAAGAAGAAGAGGAGATAAAAATAGAGTCTATCTCCTATACTGTTGGCCCCTGGCCCAGAGATCCTGTTGATCACTGATGGCTACCTTGTAGGGAAATCTGGGAGAAAGTATTCAGTCAGGGAAAAAACCAACAGAAATTGGCGACTCTGCTGGGGAGAGGGAGAGTCAAGAAACCTGAGGGCTGGAAAATCTAGTTTCCAGTGAAGTTGTAGCAAGATCAAAAAAGTAACCATGTGGTGCTCTGCTAGCGTGGTGAATCCATAAAGTACATGTGCCTTGTTGATATTCTGTCCTCTCTGTGAGAGGTGGCGACTCTGTTGATAGAACCTATCAGTGCTGCAACATATATCCAAGTATTCATCTTTGCTTCAAAATGTTGAGTTTAGAACAGCAAGCCTAGTTGTGCTCTCAGAGAAGACCATTTTTTATTGAAAGATATAAAGCCCTAGATTTCACAGGGATATATGGCTACCCAAATATTATTCCCAATAAAATTAGAAAATGTTTGCCAAAATATAGTGGATCAGATTCTGAATCGGCAAACAAACATCTGCAAAGGTTTTGTAATTTAATAGAAGATTATGAGGTAGAGGATGAAGATGTTGTAATGAGACTCTTTGTTCAGTCATTAGAAGATGATGCTAGGATATGGTTTTCAGACCTGCCTGTTTGTTCGGTTTCTTCATGGATAGATTTAGAAGTTGCATTCCTAGGGCAGTTTGGTGAAAGGTTTGATGTGGCCTCATTGATTATACATTTTATGAATATCCAAAGGGAAGATGAGGAGCTAGTTCCAGCCTTTAATCTTAGGTTTATTAAGTTGCTCAAGCAAATTCCTGAATATATGAGACCCAATAATGCATTATGCTTGACAATTTATTTGGCTGCATTTGATGAAGAAATGAGTTATCTGTTGAGAGATAAAGAACCAGTCACACTTCACCAGGCTTTCCAATTTGCTATGGACATAGAAAACAATGAGAAATATGGAATGCCAGTAGGTTTCATGGCTGCAAGTTGTCAAAGCAGTTATCAAAGTGAATATATTTCAGCTCTCCCAGTATGTGCATTAAAAAATGATTGTGTAGAGGGAAATATATTTCAGAATAATGTGTGCAGCCATGATGTGATACATGAAGAAAATGTTGTAGAAAATGTAGGCACATCCTATAATGATGTGGACAAAGATTGTTGTCTGCCTCTAGAAGAAACGCCTGCAGATGCAAAATACTCTTCAAATGATGAAATGAAAGATATACATGAAGTTGCATCCTGCAATGATAGGCATATCCCAGTTATTCCTGATTATTTGTATAAGGTGGATATGCAAGGCTTCACCCTGAAATAGAAGATACTGCTTCAAGGGATAGTGAATATGTTAGTGACTGTCAGCATTCAGATGCATATATGAGCCTTTCAGATGATGAAATATATATGGATGCTGAATATGAGTGTTTCCTTGAAGATTCTAACCACCTTCACAGTGCAGAGGTTGAAAATTTTGATTTTGATTATCAGTGCAGTGGTGAAGAGGAACAGGGTCACTATTCAGAGGTGGACAGACAAGTTGCAGATGTATGTGCTCATACAGTCGGGGATAGTGTTGATTGCAGGGGTGACTATGAAGCTTTCAGTGTAGGGCTGCATTCTGAGTTATTTCTGCCTTCTCTTGAAACATTTCAGGTGGACCTTACTAACAAAACTGCTGAGCATGATGATGATGGATATATGAATGTTCATCAAGATAAATTTGATTATGAGATGTTGCTTGTGCCCGAATATTGCATGTTTGATACAGAGGAGCTCTTATTTTTTGAGGAAGGGCAAAATTCTAATGTGGATTCATTTGTTTCATGTGAGTCTGTTATTTTTTCAAGCAACATCAGTGACTCATATGATGATGACATTCTACAACTGATAATAATGTATGCTGATGAAGCTAGTTGTAGATTTGTTGAAGAAAAAGAAATGAGCAGCAGCACAAATAATTGCCAAGGGGCTTGTTGCAGACAGTTAAAAGCTTTTAGGCTTCATTTGAAGAAATCAAAAGAAAATCAGGTGTTTGACAAAGGAAAATTCTAGTTTTTCGGTTTTAGTGGCCCTGGGCCACCATGTTTATTTTTAAAATAATGTGTTTGGTGATGCAGATCATTGTAACTTTTTGACTCTGTGCCCAATGGATAAGGGGGATGGGTCTGCATCCCAGAGATCTGAGGTCCTCGCCATGCCTGCAAGAGGCATGCGTCCCCAGACAGAGCCACTGTTGGTGCCTACATGAGCAATCAGTTTCCAAGCATATAAACATGCAGGCACCTTCCCTAAAAATCCAAAAATATTCTAAGTCTCTGGGCCTCCTCAGCATGTTTCAGCATCAGCATCATATTTTCTTCGAGGAGGAGGTCATCATCATCATATTTCCAGACATCACCCTGATGTTGCTTGCGAGGGTCATCATATTTTCTACCTGCATGATCTTTCGCCGGGGTGATATTTTAACATCGGGTGATCTTAGTTAAGATCATCCTGATGATGTTGCTGCAAGGTTCTAAGTATGACCCGATATTCATCGGGATCATCATATTTGAACATCAGGTGATCTTTGTTAAGATCATCCTGATGTTGTTTTATCATTTCATGTTAGTTGTTTTATCACCCTGATGATGTTGATGTCATTCTTATGTCAGGGTGATATCCGTTTTTCTGCCTGTCTGCATCATGATATTTCCGAAGGGAGATATCCGCCTGTCGGCTTCATGCATTGTCTAGTGGGGGGTGATCATTTCAAATATCCGTCATATTCATATATCACCCCGATCTTATAGTGGAGCTACAATGCAGCATGATTTTTGTGCATCAGGGTGATATTTCCAAATATCCGGTTATCTTCCGAATATCATCCTGATGCCGACATGATGGTGACATCATCAAGGTCCAGGGGGTCATATTTCTAACATTAGTCATTTTATGGAGATCCCCCGATATTTGCAAATATGACGATGACGTCATCCGGATATGAGGAGGTGTGCGATAGGCAGATATGCTGATGACGTTAGCAGGATATGACGGTGACGTCATCAGGATGTTCATCGGCCAGACATTTGGTATCGGCTAAGCAGGAGGATCTTCCTCTGATGCATCAGGTTGTGCTGATGAGGGTGAATATCAGGTTGATGTTTCACATGAAGGTAAGGTTATCATGCAGATGATGGTGCTGACGTCAGGGTGATATTTCGAGCAACAGGATATCATGTTGGAGGATGATGATGACGAGGCTTATGCTAGTGTCGTCGGGAGAAAAATCACCGACATCATATATGCTCACGACCTAGTATATGCTGATGATCTAGTATCTAGTACCCGACTGAAGATGTGAATCCCCAGGCGGCGGCGCAAGGCTCGAGATCTCTTCCTGTCCCCTCCTCCACCTGCTGCATTGAATGTTGGAGCGCCATTTCCTCATGACGCGTGGTATCTAGCGGATATTTTGAAGCGCCATTGTACTGAATGATGGGTACACCTTCCTGCTATATAATGCAGACTGTGTTATTCATTCAAGGTTGTTGAAAACTGGACATATCTGGCTCTATAATAAGATACAACTGGTTTTGGTTGCTCTGTGCAAGAGGTCTTGTGAGTTTATGTATCTCTTGTTGTATGTCTCATGCATGAATCTATTGATTTCATGATTGATTTTATATGAGTAATGCTGTATTTGCATGTGTTTTGTTAATTCTGTCTCCAGTATTGCATGTGTCCTTTTGAATCTAGATATCTAAGGGGTGTCTGGTATTCTAGAATATAGAATTCCTGTATTGAATGCTTGATCTTTCAACTTTTGCTCAAGGGGTAGATTAAAGTGTTTTCAGATTAAGTGTTGGGAAGGATATACTGCAATAGGGATGCCATAAGTAGAGATAACTTAACACTCTGTCCTGGGAGGTATCTGTAAGGCAGATACTACAACACCCCCTTGAAATCCAGTTTTAGTGTGTTCATGTTGATCATTCACAGGTGTATGTCTACCGACTCCAAGCCCTGGATAGGCACCAATCTAGCTCTGTGTTGAGGTTATACACCAAGTCCAGGTTTGCATCCAAACATAAATCAAACTCATAATTCCAAAACAACCATTAGGACTGTAGAAGTAGTTTAGAACCAAGATCCTCTGATTCACAACTGAACATAAGCCCAAAGCTAGCCCCTTTGCACTTATCTCACAGTTTTGGTCTTCATACAGAAGGATTTATCTGCTTTGTATCAACATCCCAAGCCAACCCACAAGCATATTCTCATGGGTGTTGATTAGGGAATATCCCCCTAGGTTTTGCAGAGCCTGAAGAAGAAAAGGAGATAAAAAGAGTCTATCTCCTATACTGTTGGCCCCTGGCCCAGAGATCCTGTTGATCACTGATGGCTACCTTGTAGGGAAATTTGGGAGAAAGTATCCAGTCAGGGATAAAACCAACAAAATGGATGCAAAAATACAAAGTTAAAAAAAATTCATAAAGTTTCAAAATTTTCTATCATATGGCAAGATGAAAGAGACCCTACCATACAACAATTAAGAGCAAAGCATATTAAAAATCATGATACCAAAGTTAATTCATCTTTGACTGTATGACCACATTATTCCCTCATTGTACGATGTTCAAGAGAAAAGCATATTATGAGTGAGGATTTCCCAGCCACAAGACTTGTTTTTCCATCCAGCATACTTGTTCAATTAACCACTATACAGATTTCAAAGGAGTATCTTATAAACTTTCTTTCCACTGTACAACCTGTTGCCCCAAATTTTAAACCTAAAAATTTTAAAATTTTAGTGCATAGGTACTGACGCACAATCCTCCTAGAGGTATAATCATCGCCTTGCCCCAATCCGGTCATTTTCAAAAAGTTTTGAACTCTTAGGGACATTTTTATGAGTCTTTGTCATCAGGTGTTTTTCAAGTTCATGAATCCTTTGTTTCCCTGACTTATGTTCTTAAGTTCAAGAAAAGGCCGACTTCCCGACTACTCCTTTGTGTCGGGGAGATTCAAAGTTTTTGAATGTCGCTCTAACTGTTCGAAGAATCGTAAGAGCTCCGACCTCACTCATTGTCGGGAGTCTTCAAATTTTGTGAACTCCTCCTTAAAGTTCAAGGTTCTAAATCTGTCCCGACTCCCGACTAATCAACGTCTTCGCAGTGTCCGTGAATTCTGATTTGATGGTTGTGTTTCCCAGTTTTCAAGATATTGTCAGCTCATCTGATTACTCGTGTGGTATGCAATGAGAATGTCTTTTTAGGAGTTATGAAATGTGAGCTTAATCTTAAGACTCGTTTCTCAAGGTACAAAATCAATGATGCATTAATTACCTCTTAAATGACAAGTGTAACGGAGCTCACTAAGGTGGTAGCACGACATTATCAAGTTTAAAAATCATCATTACCTGCTGGCATAATTAAATAAACCTGATCGTAGAGAAAGGTGACGGTGCTCTCTGAGTTTGATCTTTCTTATCGATCAAGTCATTTTTCAGAATGGGACTTCCTGCTAAGAATGAAATTTGGGATGATGAGCCTATGCCTGTCCTACAACCTGATTTACATTGGCCCGAGGAGGAACAGATTGATATCATCTCTCAGTTGCGTGGAAGGAGAAAACCAGTTATGCTGAATACTGCAGGGCAATTTTTGTCCTGGAGGAAGAAGAAGAACGTGCTGAGTTGCGCCAACTTTTTATCGAAATACGCCTGGAATTGGGGGCAATCTAATGCCACTTGTCTTGCATGCATAAAGTTCTTTTGCAATTAGCGATGGTAATCACAATTTTGATGTAACGTAACTGTTTCCGTTTTAAGGTCACTTTCTTGATAGCGGTTACTTAAAAAAGACCATTTCGAACAGTTATAATTTTTGGGGGGGAGGTTTTGAAAAACTATAAAAGGACTTTCGAAGGGGAGGGGTATCTTTTTCCGGTTGTCTGTGAACAGGGGAAGGGGAGCAAGTTATTCTATTTTATTTCTAGTTATATTTTTCTTAGCTCAGCTTATGTATAGAGGCATTGCAGAAACTTTGAGTTTTGTTATATTGAAGAAATGAAGAATTACTTACAGAACTTTGTGTCTCTTAGTATCTTCTATGATTGCAATTGTTCTTGTGTCAATTTGTAATCTGTCTTCAATATTACTTCCGTTATGTTGGTATGTGTTAAGGAAGAATATAGTTGTATCTTTAAATTAATTCCTGAGTGTTGGATAGGTGGGTTGTGTATCATTTATCTGCATTCATTTCTTTCTGAAATCAATCATGCACTTCTACTTCATGGTGATGGGTAGATGTTAATGTACCTTTCCTGCTTTCTGGTTAAAAACACACCCCCCATATTTTTATTCATTGCATATCTGAAGAGGGAGTTGTACCTCTAAAATTCAGAGGAAAGTTGTCAATCAAATGGCAACTTCTCCAACTGTTAGTACTGTTTGTTCTTCTTCCCGGACGTCTTGAGTCATTTTCTGCATTTATTTTCAAAGGACAAATCTGTTCACTAACACAACCCAACCTTCAAATGTTGATCGTACAGCAGAAAAAGGACAATCAAATTGAAGTCTATAATATTCCAAACTTCTTCTCCATCGTACGGTTATGTCTCAATCTTCTTAATACCATATGGCCAAATATAGTCTCCTCTTTAGCAATAAGGCCTAAACAATTCTCAAATGCTGACATACAATCATTATCTACTTTTGTTGTATGATCTAGCACATTCCAGTCTTCTACTATTGTTGTATGGTTTGTGTCTCCTGCTAAGTTACTCTATGAATCTTTTGAATTACTTAGTGAATCTTTTGTTGCATATATCCAACCTTCTACAGTTGCTTCTTCCTCAAAATATGATTTTGACAAAAATAGGGAATAATTCCTACAGGTTGGTGAATTTAATGAAAGTACATTCATGGCATATGGGGATATTGAACAAAAATTTTCTGATGAGGGTAGTATTGAAGTGCTTGCAATACTGTCTTGGTTCAATGATCGATTGGTCGAAGCATTTTCAGACTCCAATACACAGTTAGATTGGATTCCTTGTTTGTTTGGTCCTCAATGATAGTTCATTAAATATATGGCCATTGGCGAATGCACTCTCCATACACTGGCATGCATTCTAGATATGATGGTTCTACAATTCTACTAATACTCTGTGTACTTCGAGGTTTTTTAGTCAGTTTTATTTTCTATTGCCAAAAGAAACAATCGCTCTAGATCTTTGTGCCTCTTTCTTCATGGAACGCTCACTAGTTCTGGAATGGTCAGGTTGTTCTAGTTGCCAATAGGAAGCATCAGCACAAAGGTCCTCCTTTGTCATGTCCCCATATAAGGCATTGTTTAAATTAAAGATTTAGCATCATGATAAGGACAACGGAGAAAGTGCCTTCATAAGATATCAATTCGAAATAATGTGTATTATTAAAATAATATTATTATTATATGAATATTTTAAAAATATAAATAATCATAATTTAATACTATTATAATCATAATTATCATGAGATCATATTATAATTATAATTATCTAAACATAAATATAAATTTAAGCAATATTATTATAATCATTTATTATAATAATATAATAAATATAACAATAAATATATTATAGATGATTATAATAATATTGTTATCTCTCAGATGTGCACCCTTGCTGAGTTGTAAAACTTGGCAATCTGGAGAAACATGGGATCTTTCCAAGTCTGTGGGTCACCTGTGTTGGAAAGAACCTCCGGAGAAGGCCGGCTTCCTATCTGGTAATCACCTAAAATCTACTGGATTTGCAGAGGAAAAAGGAGAAGGAATGCTTTTAAAATGAAAAATAAAACTGGAAAACTTGAAAATAAGGGTGATGCACCAGATTGAATAAAAGAACCCTCACAGAACTGAAAAAATGCACAAAATGACTAGACACAACCAATAAACATACACAGATCAAGCTTATCTTAACAGAGGCAAGAAGCAAGAGATGATTAGAAGGAATCAAACATTCACAAACACATCATTCTTAGATCATACAAAGTCAAAATAGCATGAAGAGGTAAAATAACCAGCATGTATTTAATCAGAAGGCAAGGTTACAGTAGAGGAATGCTCTGTTTGGAATCAGAAGCATAGATTACTAAATCTTCCAACCTCTTTTACATATCATGTTTATGCATATATAGCATTTTTATTTTGACCTAAGTCGGTTACAATGAAATCGCCCCATGGGCTCTGTTAGAAAATATCATCGCCAGAAAGGACGTCCACCTACAAGAAGTTATGGCATGGAAAATGGGAACAGAGCAGATGAGAGATATTTCTGGTCATCAATGCGAAAAGCTGAGTTGTTTGATTTGCAGCAATGAATGCTACAAATATCTGGAAAGGGTAGGTGAGGAATCAGATTTGCATTTCCACACAAGCAGGATGCAAACCCGCGAACAAAGCTTTACGGCACTGTAGATTCCTGAGTCCTCTAAATCCAGCATCAGATCACTTCAATTTGCTGAATGATCGGGCCCTGCATCTGATACAATCAGCCCCTGAATTCCTTGTTTGAAACTACAAATTTCGAAAGCATGCCGTTAAATTTATCTTTGCCACCGTTGGAAACCGCTGTTTGTATGCATACAGACATACAAAAAAATGGATGCATTATGAAAATCATGATGACGTCAGCATCATTTAGAACTTGGGCAAAGAACAGGCCTGGATGACGTCATCATGCAATCGGGTCCTTCAAATCCTTCGATTTTGCACTTATGTGATTTCTTCACTTTTTGTATTTTGCATACAAATCGCTTTGCATGTCTTTGTATCTCCCTTTGTATATGCTTTTGTATGTGCTTTTGTATATACATACAATGGCCAACATACAAAAGCGGGCCTTTACCTTTGTATTACCCTTTGTATATTTGCCCCTGCCACGTGTCATCACTCCGTTGGTCGCTAAGCTGAACCTGGGACCCACCGCTGCATCCTCCTTATCGGCCATCGGAAAAACCTCAAACTGAGCCACCGATACGCATTGTCTCGCCGAAAATCGATTGTATATGTCTTTGTACATCACAATTGTATATGAGATACAATCGCATGTACATACAATGCGGAACTCCAAAGGATTATCAACCAGAATGGAACCTTAGAACAGATCCAACCCTTGTATCTTTGCCTTTTTGCATATTTGACATATACATGCACTTCAACATACAACCTGCGGACCCCACCACTGAGTTTGCCAAATTTAATTTCCCAGTCAGGTCCACAATGTATATCCTTGTTGTATCTAACTTCTGTATATGCAAATGTACAACGCAAAATATACATGCAAAGATGCATATAAAACGCTTTGTACATACAAACATTGCATCTGACCCTTGCATGTGGCCTTTGTATATGACCTTTGTATATTTCCTTTTATATGCCTTTGCATATCGCCGATGTACATTCACCTTTGTATCTTACCCTTTGCATCTTGCCGATGTACATTCACCTTTGTATATTGCCTTTGCATCATGCCGATGTACATTCACCTTTTTTTATTGCCTTTGCATCTGCTGATGTATCTTGCCTTTGCATCTGCCGATGTATCTTCACCTTTGTATATTTCCTTTGCAAACAAACTTACATACAACAATACATACAAAGGACCTGATGTACAGTAAAATTTGTACATGACCAAGATACAAGGAAAAATTGTATCTAGCAATTCGACCAAATGACAAAAAACCCCAAAACAAGGATGACGTCATCATCATATACATGAAAAATAGCTAAGCGTAAAACTGAGAAATCTCTGCGATAGAAAACAATTGGAGACAAAAGATTTCTGGGTTTTTCTGGGTTTTTGGCAAGGATTCTCCAGGCAAGTTTTTGGGAAAATTTTCAAGGCACAGCATGGGGAAATGTAGGATTTAAGACATTCCTCTTTCTATTTAGGTTTTCTCTGATCAGATTTCTTTGATAGAAAGAGGGGGACAGGAATATTTTGGGGCTAGGAAAAATATGACATCTTTGGCGACCTCTCAGGGATGTTTGCCTGCTAAACAAATTGATCAGTGGCCTTATACGTCCATTGGGCACAGGGTCACACATAGACTTAAAAACACCTTTGACAATCAATCTTGACCTCAGTAACTCAGCATGTCAGCAATGAAGAACACTTGGAAAACCAAGACCAAAACAAAAATGCTGAAAGCAACTCTAACTATGCTAGACAGCACTTAGGGAAAACAAAAGGCATCTAAACTATTGTGCAGCAGCACTTATTGAAAGCAAGAAACCTAATCTACTCTTTTACAAGGCAACTCATACCTCAAAACACCTCTTCAAGTGTATCCCATTGACTGGGATAGGCAAATTTTCTCCATCCATGTTTGATAACTGAAATGCATTGTGCTCCTTGCATTCAGTAATAATAAATGGGCCACTCCACATGCTGTCAAACTTGGAGTGCTTCCCTGGCCTGCTTTTCAACTCATCCCATTTGAGTACCATATCACCCTCCCTAAAACCTCTGGGAGTGGCCTTCTTATCAAAAACTCTTTATCACTCCATTTGAACAAGTTGCCTGACTGTGTGCTTGATTACATGGAAGACACCATTCATACTCAGCTGCAAGGTTGTTCTGAATAGGGATGAGGTCGCTGACTGCATTAATGGGTGCAGGATTGTAAGGTTGGAAAGGCCTCTGGTTCACATTCTGCCTAGCACCCTGGTAATTGCTTTGATAAGGTGGCCTATTGGCTTGGTATGGTTGGTTTTGCCCTTGATAAGGCTGATTTTTCCCTTGACTGTATGGCAGATAAGGCTGTCTGTTCTGAGACTGCTATTTTTTGATATTCACCAGATCGTTCCCAAAAGATTGCAACAATCCTTTGATCTATTGTAACTCAAAAGACTAAGTTTGAACAGCATTTTCTGATTTATTGGGCTACATATTAGGTGTTGGCAATGCTGGTGCGGCAGGTATAACAACTATAGGAGGCACATGCATTGGCATTGGTGGCTGAATAGCGGGGAATATTGGCAAAGGAGGCCTAGGGGCAATTTTACCAGCCTGTATGAGGCTGTTTTCAGCTCTTATGGCTATGGCATAAGCTTGTGGTAAGGAATTTTCTCCCATAGATTGAATCATGACAGAAATATCGTTGTTTAAAGCTCTCAAATAATATAAGAAAGCATGGTCAGCTGTAGGCCTTACCGTTGGTGGGATTCTATCCCACGTCTTCTGGAAACGGTGGTTGAAGTCTGACATAACTTCGTGAGGAGCTCTTTTAATTGTAGACAGTTGTTCCACCAATGACAGATGGTCTGATTTGTCTTCAAAGAAGCTGCACAACTCTTCTCCCAAACGATCCCATGAATCTATGGAGTTCACCGGCAGGCTTCTGAACCACTGCAAAGCCTTCCCTTTGAGGGAAGCTACTAACAACCTGATTGCAACATTCTCTCCTGTCACATGATGGACAGCACACAGGTTTGCAATGTCTTTTATGTGTTCAGCTAGAGTAGTCTAATCTTCACCATTAAAATATGGTAAACTTTTCAAGGCAGCGACAAGAATATCATCATGCTGAGCTAAATTCAGTGGGTTGCCTTGGTTGAATGCAACAAATGGCTGATTTCTGACTGCAGGAATCATTGTAACTAAGATTCTTGGGACAGTATGAGTTCCAACCGCAGGAGTAGACTTGGCTTTTGTAGAATAGACACGAGTCTTCTTGGGTTTGACAGCTGTTATCCCTCTTCTCCTAGGTGGGGATAATTGCAAATATTCAAAAGATGAAGAACTGCTTCTGGTTTGTATTCTTCTCATATGCAGAAATATACTGATTTTGTTAAACCAAAGCTCAGAGTTGCCAGCTATGCAGGTTTTAACCTCTTACAGGTCTGAAAATCACTGGCTGCACATCAAAACCAGCAATAAAAGGCAGTATTTGAATTGTTTCTAATTCCATAGTCCCACCGGGCATGCCAAAAACTGTTATTTAATTCCACGATCCCACCGGGCGTGCCAAAAACTGTTCTCTCAGATTTGCACCCTTGCTGAGTTGTAAAACTTGGCAATCTAGAGAAACATGGGATCTTTCCAGATGTGTGGGTCACCTGTGTTGGAAAGAACGTCCGGAGAAGGCCGGCTTCCTATCTGGTAATCACCTAAAATCTACTGGATTTGCAGAGAAAAAAAGAGAAGGAATGCTTTTAAAATGAAAAATAAAACTGGAAAACTTGAAAATAAGGGTAATGCACCAAATTGAATAAAAGAACCCTCACAGAACTGAAAAAATGCACAAAATGACTAGATATAACCAATAAACATACACAGATCAAGCTTATCTTAACAGAGGCAAGAAGCAAGAGATGATTAGAAGGAATCAAACATTCACAGACACATCATTCTTAGATCACACAGAGTCAAAATAGCATGAAGAGGTAAAATAACCAGCATGTATTTAATCAGAAGGCAAGGTTACAGTAGAGGAATGCTCTGTTTGGAATCAGAAGCATAGATTACTAAATCTTCCAACCTCTTTTACATATCATGTTTATGCATATATAGCATTTTCATTTTGACCTAAGTCGGTTACAATGAAATCGCCCAATGGGCTCTGTCAGAAAATATCATCGCCAGAAAGGACGTCCACCTGCAAGAAGTTATGGCGTGGAAAACGGGAACAGAGCAGATGAGAGATATTTCTGGTCATCAATACGAAAAGCTGAGTTGTTTGATTTGCAGCAATGAATGCTACAAATATCTGGAAAGGGTAGGTGAGGAATCAGATTTGCATTTGCACACAAGCAGGATGCAAACCCGCGAACAAAGCTTTACGGCACTATAGATTCCTGAGTCCTCTAAATCCGGCATCAGATCACTTCAATTTGCTGAATGATCGGGCCCTGCATCTGATACAATCAGCCCCTGAATTCCTTGTTTGAAACTACAAATTTCGAAAGCATGCTGTTAAATTTATCTTTGCCGCCGCTGGAAACTATTGTTTGTATGCATACAAACATACAAAAAAATGGATGCATTATGAAAATCATGATGACATCAATATCATATAGAACTTGGGCAAAGAACGGGCCTAGATGATGTCATCATGCAATCGGGTCCTTCAAATCCTTTGATTTTGCACTTATGCGATTTCTTCACTTTTTGTATTTTGCATACAAATCGCTTTGCATATGTCTTTGTATCTCCCTTTGTATATGCTTTTGTATGTGCTTTTGTATATACATACAATGGCCAACATACAAAAGCGGGTCTTTACCTTTGTATCACCCTTTGTATATTTGCCCCTGCCACTTATCATCACTCCGTTGGTCGATGAGCTGAACCTAGGACCCACCGCTGCATCCTCCTTATCAGCCATCGAAAAAACCTCAAACTGAGCCACCGATACGCATTGTCTCGCCGAAAATCCATTGTATGTGTCTTTGTACATCGCAATTGTATATGAGATACAATCGCATGTACATACTGTAGACACCTAAAATCACACATACAATGCGGAACTCCAAAGGATTATCAACCAGAATGGAACCTTAGAACAAGTCCGGCCCTTGTATCTTTGCCTTTTTGCATATTTGGCATATACATGCACTTCAACATACAACCTGCGGACCCCACCACTAAGTTTGCCAAATTTAATTTCCCAGTCGGGTCGGCAATGTATATCCCTGTTGTATCTAACTTCTATATATGCAAATGTACAATGCAAAATATACATGCAAAGATGCGTATAAAACGCTTTGTACATACAAACATTGCATCTGACCCTTGCATGTGACCTTTGTATATGACCTTTGTATATTTCCTTTTATATGCCTTTGCATATCACCGATGTACATTCACCTTTGTATCTTGCCCTTTGCATCTTGCCGATGTACATTCACCTTTGTATATTGCCTTTGCATCTTGCCGATGTACATTCACCTTTGTATATTGCCTTTGCATCTGCCGATGTATCTTGCCTTTGAATCTGCCCTTTTGCATCTGCCAATGTATCTTCACCTTTGTATATTTCCTTTGCAAACAAACTTACATACAACAATACATACAAAGGACCCGATATACAGTAAAATTTGTACATGACCAAGATACAAGGAAAAATTGTATCTGAGATGCAATTCGACCAAATGACAGAAAACCCCAAAACAAGGATGACGTCATCATCATATACATGAAAAATGGCTAAGTGTAAAACTAAGAAATCTCTGCAATAGAAAACAATTGGAGACAAGATTTCTGGGTTTTTGGCAAGGATTCTCCAGGCAAGTTTTTGGGAAATTTTGCGAGGCATAGCATGGGGAAATGTAGGATTTAAGACATTCCTCTTTCTATTTAGGCTTTCTCTGATCGGATTTCTCTGATAGAAAGAGGGCGACAGGAATATTTTGGGGCTAGGCAAAATATGACAACAAATATAATAAAATAAATATGAGTATTATCAATTTAGATATTATTATAAGTATTATTTATTATAAATACATATAAAGATCAATATAAGTATAAAGTAACTTTTGTCTTATTTAAAGTTACTTCTAAAGGCAGCGAATGAAATAGTAAATCTAATACATATTATAAGCAAGACAAAGGACAAAGACAAATCATATGTAAGGGCAGGGAACAATATTTCAACAGCTGCGATTAGTTATAAGAAGTGATGAGAAAGTTATTCTATGTGGCAGCGAATATTAGAGGCGGACAAGAGTTTAATGTGGATTAAATATATATAAACATGTCTTACACAGCCGACCCTCCTTGCTAAAAGAATTGGTATTAATTATCATGTGGTGCAAGATATGTAAAAACGTGCCGAGAGATTTAATACAAGGCAGTGATTGATACATAGTACAATTTGTTAAGCAAGGAACAACGATTGATTTTGCAAAGGTAGTGATTATATTATAAAGAGGTATGTCTTTCTACTGTGAAAGGTTGTATCCTTTGGAAAAAAGGTCACATATATCCATGAAGACATTCCCATAGAAGATATACAGAGAAGTCTAAGGAGATTGAATAGGGAGGAGGATATGAATTCCGGGCAGAAAAAGAGAACGGATATCATAAGGCATAGATCATTGATGGAGGAGATCATACGGTTTAGAGAAGCCATTAAAAATATCTAAACAAGAGTATTCCATTTATCACTGCTAACTCAGTCAGAAGGAACAATAGTGTATGCTGATCTGATCATAAAGAAGAATATCATATTACCTATTCGAGTCACAGCATAAAGGCCTGCTAATTTGACAGTGAAAGTATCATCGATCACAAAAAAAGAAATACACATCTGAATATTAAGTCCAGTCAATAATAGCAAGTAAGCATCTTCATATTATTCTTATTCTCTTTGTCTGATCGGCTGTCATACTGGCCCAAGTATGAAGAAATTGTTATTTCTATTTCATTCATGACTATGATAGCATTTACAATCAATCACTGATAATATAATGTGTAGACAGTCATACTCAATTGCTCATAATAATGTATTTTGTATCAGTTATGATAAACTCTGATTTATGAACAATCATATGATTGTTCTCATAAATGTCTCGATTATGATATCTCTGATTTATGAACAGCAATCATATGCTTGTTCTCATAAATGCATCTGTCATGATAACATTGATTTATGCACAGCTATTCTTAGAAATGCAATGTGTACATTCCATTATCCATGATGATAAAATCATCATGAGTAATGAAATGTAAACAGTCATATAGAATGATCATTTATAATATATCTATTATGCAATAATTCAAGTGATTTATCTTGTAAAAAATCATGTATAATGATATGTGATTTGCTAACCTCATATGAGAGGTGAAAGAAAAGGTACCAAGAGGCCACATGGGTAATATTAAGGCCTTTGTCACATAAGGTATAAGGTACCCATGATGCAAAGGATGATTATCACATAGAGGCCTTGTCACATGAAGTATAAGGTACCCATAGTGCAAGGATAGTGATGTAATGGCCTTGGTTACTTGATGTAAAGCATCATAAGAGTACCAAGGAGTCTCATAGAGGCCTTGACTCTAAGGTATTAAGGATACCATATTGAGTCTAAGGATAGAAACATTAGAGCCCCATAGTGGATAACGGTAACTCTCCTCCAATCTCCTATAGGATGTTAGTAAATGACATGTAGATAAATAGATTGCAATGTATATTGATGAAAATCATAGATCATGTGAAATGTCATGATAAGAATATGCAAGGCATATTGATGATGATCATGAAAGTAACATGTGAAATGTTAATGATATGCAAGGCATATAAATAGTGATCATAAGATTAACTTGTGAAGTGTCAATGAAAGATAATGGGCATTGAAAGCAATCATAAGATTAGCAATAATGATATGCATTGAAAGTAACTATAGATTCATAATAGTGATATGCATAGAAAATGATCATAGAATAATAATAGTGAATTACATCTGAAAGTAATCATAGCTTTGATCATAGCAATGTGTATTGATAGTAAGCCGTGATGAACTAAGTTATGAGTTGATATTTGATCATAGAAAGAATAAAGGCAATGTTATTTTATGTGGCTTTAAATGAAAATATACTAATGTTCTCTTTTTGTGAGTTGAAATTGTGTGCAAGGTAAGGAGAATTTTGACTTGCAAAAAGGGGACATTACATCCTTGCTCTACCACACTATCACAAGTTGGAAAACCGTACCTAATGTTACTTGATGATTACTTGTTTTCTTTGGAGGTGGATGATGTAGTCAGCGTACAATGCGTTTATTATGCTTTGTTAATATGGTTGTATCCCAATATGTATTAATTGTTTGTCAGCTTTCAGGTAGTTATAAGAGTTAGTTGGTAGACAGTTGTGTTCTGCTTGGCAATCGCCAGGTCCTTTATATAGCCTTTGCATAGTTAGGGAAAGTAGTCTAATCCTTGGCTGATCATCTCTAGTCTACTTCTGTAAAAGAACTTCATGTGAATAAAGATATATTTTTACTATTCTATTTGGTATGCATTATCATTTTTGTTCATTATTTCAAGTATTATTTTTATTAGATAGAAGACTAAACACCTTGCCCATATAAAAAATACATCTAGATCCATTAAAAATTCACATTTTAAAGTACGAGCATGCCAAGTTTTAGAAGCATGGGCAACAAAAGCAATATCCTTACCATTATAGTGAGCTTGCCTTGGCATTCCTTTAGAATCTCGTTCTCTTTCACAAGTTCTTTGATCTTCTTCAAACAAGTATCTTTTGCATTCCTCGGCTTTCCATGAAAATAACACTCCTTGTGTTTCTTCTCCTTCTCCACTCTTGTTTTGGGGATCACCATTACAAGAACCCTTCTTGTTCCTATCATCATTTCTACCTATCAAATCAAGGAAAAATGAAGGAAAAAAAAGAGATACTTGTCCTTACCTCATTTTTCCTTGATTTTTTGTCTCTTTGACAAATTGTAGTCATTTTAGCTACATTATTTCTTTTATAGTTGATCCAGAGTTGTGTCTCCTTGCTAAGGCTTTTGCCTTAGTCAATTTTGTAATATTCATCAGCTTATCACCCTCCCCTCGACAACTATTGATTTAAAGTTTCATCTAATGGTTTCCGGTATCTTGAAAAAGCTTATGTATCAAAGATGCTTTGAAGATGTACCCACCATCAATCTCAGATTTAATTGAATAATCATTAGGATTTTGAGACACTGACATTGTTGGCAACTTGGTAAACATCATTAAGAGAGAGACACTGTTGGTATGATGACAAATGATTGAGCATGATGTTTGAAGGTGTTGTCATTGATGACAACAAGAAAAGGAATAAGGTTGTGACAAAGATTTTGGTCCGGTGAAAAAGACTTAGTCATTTTGGCTAAGTGTTGGCAATACATAAGAGACATTGACAGAGAGACAGTGTAATGGCTGGCATTGGTCTGCAGTTGAAGATCAGATCATGCGGTTCTGGTATGTTGTTTGCAGTCCTTAGGTGATCTTATATCCAAGATTTTAGCCCTTGATGAGTACCGAAAGCATATCTTCAAACAACCTAAGTCTGGCAGTGTAATGTGTCGTACCTGTTTGTATTTTTTAAGATCTTTTTATGTGTGATATTTATTACTTTTATGTGATCTTTCATACTAGACAGAAGAATGTAGAAAGGGTTTTCAGTTTTTCCTGTAGATGTGTTGTCGGAGCATACAATATAGAG
This sequence comes from Cunninghamia lanceolata, assembly GCA_027924645.1. NCBI lineage: Eukaryota > Viridiplantae > Streptophyta > Pinopsida > Cupressales > Cupressaceae > Cunninghamia > Cunninghamia lanceolata. The sequence continues at coordinate 3,421,725 of BSBN01000659.1, read as the reverse complement.
TATAGAATGCAAACCCAGAAAAAGTACAATAGATATGAAGAAAATAACAAAGACCCAGATAGCAGAATAGCCAAATATCAATTACTATGACATACCCATATGGATTTTTACAACTTGATACATATGCTAAAAGGGTACCAGCAAGTGGGTATCATAGAAACACTTCGAATCTCCCAGGAGTATGAAATATATGAAGTACAAATAATATCAGTAGCATCAATACTCCCAAACACCAAAGTTGAGTGAGAAATAGAAGTTGAAATCAAAGATTGGTGAGTTCACATTGACCCACGTCCTCCATGGAAGGGGTACGACTGGCTGAAGGTGAACTCTGCAATGAACACCACTCAAAACTCCTTGAAACTAATAATATGCAATAACCTCCAATGCTGGGTGACCAAGATGGAAGGGAGAATATGCCCAAAACACACCAAAATCAGTCCCCACAAAGAGTACGGCCTGGCTGTAGCAGTACGGCCAGCAGAAGCAATAAATGACAGCCCAAAACAATGTGTTGCCAGCTCCAGAATCCTCAAGCAACTGATCTCTAACTCAGATTATGAAGAACTCAGAAGAATATGCAAGAGATATGGTCAAGTTCTCCTCAAATCCTCATCATACGAACTCCATTAAAGCTCAATGTGAATACTAGATGCATTGTCACAACCCCTAGTCTCAATAATTAAGTTTCAATTTAAATATTACTAATTTAATAAACGTTGACCAATTTTATCTCATGTGCGTGACAGGAATACACTCTCGACAGAGAGAGTATCATCGAGGACGGGGTGTCTAGCCGATTGATGGCAACTGTGGTGAAAGGAATCCGCACACACCATGCAGTTTCACGTAGATTAAAGTGCATTGATATATGTGTCTGTGTGTGAAATAATTTCATAATTAATTTTACGGATTAGACTGAAATACCTAGTTGCATCTTATTTGCATTGCATTTGCATTTTATCGTTCACAAATAATTTCTTTGTCGATAAATTGATTGTCGTGCGATAGAAAATATCTTAGTTATGTCATTATGATTGTCAATTAATTAATTGTTTTAAAATTTAAATATGCTTTTATGGAAATAAAAATAAATTTATTTGACACGTATATATATTTGTTTTATTTGTGAAGAAAAGAAGAAAAAAAATCCTTTTAAATGTTATTCATTTATCTACTTTAGATAATTATTTGATGGAATTGAAATAATAAAATAATTATATATATATATATATATATATATTGTAATGGATATACTCTTCAAAAAATCATTCCTTGGAATAATAAGTTGTATGAATAGAATAAAAATAATAATAATATTAGAAATAAAGCAAAAAGGAGAGAAAGAAAACTAGGAATAGATAAAGAAATCAATTTTAGCAAGAAGAACAAAAAATTAGAATAAAAGCAAAAATAAGACAAATTTATAATAATGTGTTATGATAAAAAGATAAATACCATATATTTTAATTGTTGCAAAAATAAATTCATTTATTTCCAAAATAACTATTTGGAAGATAAGATAAATTTATATATATTTTTTAGTAAAACAACTCTTTGTTTTACTTTCATTAGATAGGGATAAGAATTAAGAAATTAGAAAAAGAAAATAAAAATAGAAGAAAGCAAAAAGAAAATAAAAACAAAGCAAAACAATAGAAAAAGAAAACTAAATTAGAATGAAAGCAAAATCCAGAAATTATGGAAAGATAATCAAATTAAGAAAAGAAAATGATTTTTCCTTTTAATTACTTATTTTTTTAAAGAGATGACTATGTGATAGTTAATTTTCTAATTATAATATTATCTTTTTGTTTTCATTAGGTAATGACAAAATAAATAAGAAGATAAGAATAAGAATATTATAAAGAAAATGAAAAAAGATAGAAAGAGAGCAAAAATAGAAGAAAAACTAATTGAAAGGCAAAAATCAAAAGATAGGAAACTAAAGAAGCAATGAATAAATAGGAGATAGCAATATACATTAGAGGTGGTTACGGGGATATCCATTCGAAATGCATGGAAGAACTCTGCAACGTTTGTAGAAGATTTGGCTGGAATTAATCGTTTGAAGGAATGTGTAATGGGACTGCGATGAAATAATTCTTCTCTATAGATCTTATCAAGTGTTTTACAAAGTTTATTAATCAAGAATGTTTGAGTTCATGTTTTGGATTGAAATGTTTTCCTCAACTAAAGGTATAAAAATTTTTTTAGTCACTTCTTTGAAATTGGGTCCTCTTTCTTTTACTTTGGTGTTTTTTTTTTCTCTTCAATGCCTTCAATAGGCACTAAAAACTTCTTAGGTAACTTATATTGATGACTTCAGCCACAATCAACTTATTCAACATTTGTGTTTTCTTATGGAATCGTTCTTTTGCTTTGTCTATGCTCCATTTTGTGGACGTTGGCAAAGAATGAGGTTTCAGTCTATATACCTGTGTTAGTCGTGGCATGAAGGTCTCTTCAATGGTTTCTTTTTTTGTTATCCATTATTTTGCAGCCCTTGAGCCTCTTTTCATTGTTGAGTTCGAATATCTAGTTTGTTAGTTTTTGAGTGAATCACCATAATATTTCTTATCTATCTATATCGTTGATTATTGTTTCTTATCCATATATATAAAAAATAAAATCTTTTGCGAATCAAATATTTATAGAGCTTACTTAGGCCTTCTTTTGCTATGTTTACCTTGTACCTATCCTATTGTTTACTGCGTTCCTTTCTTAAAGCTATTCATTTTAAATCAGCCTTGATTCTTTCACTAAGTAATAGCAGTATGTCTTTTAAGCACCTTGATGCACCCTATAATGTAGGTTTCTTTTTTTTGTCCATCATTTCTCTTTATTAAACGATGCTTAATCCATCGATACATTTGAACTATTTATTTAGAAATTAATACTCTTCTCATTCCCTTATGTTTAAAAAGATGTTTCCATGATCACTTAATCCTTATTGATTCGTTTGAATCGGCTAAATAGAAGCATATCCATATGCGTTGATAATGTAATGCATTAAGAGAATTGTTTTGCATAATATTTGGCATTGTCTTCATCTACTTGGGTATAGGGAAAAGTAAGGAAATTAAACATTATTTTCTTAGTCTACTTTTAAGAATCTTTTTAATGTAAGAAGGAAACTTTTTAGAAACTAAATCTTATGAGAATATTCTAGATTTTTCTTTTGATTAGAGACTAACTCTCGTGTATTTATACTTCCTTATTCTCTTTTAAATATTCTACTACATGAGAATTTATCTTAAGAATTTGTCTTTTAAAAAGCAAGAAATGATATTAGAGGAATTTATCTTAAGAATTTGTCTTTTATAAAGAAAGAAATGATATTAGAGGATTTTACCTTGTTTTTTTTTTTTAAATATTTATATAAAAATGAATATGGGAATTTCTTAATTATAATGAATATGAATTTATTTAATTATTTATTTATGTTATTACCTTGTTTGGAGGAATGATATAGTTTTATTTTGAAATAGTTGTAGCAAGAAAAGCGTTGGAAAACCTATAGCTATCATAGCCTTCAACATATGAACATCTGAAATCATGCGATATGAAATATAAGATTTATTTCCTTGAAGCATTGGATTATGGTGAATTAGGAAGTATTGATTTTATTATAGTAGGGTACCTTACTGAAATTTCTCTAATTCTCCTTGATGATAATTATATGGTCTACTTACTTGGAGTATGTATGGCATCAAGGGGTATTAAAGATAGATGATAATAATGAAGGATGGTATATTAGAAATAAATGATGGTTGGGTCTTTACTGATAGATTTACGTATTGCATGAATAGTAAAAGAAAATAATATGTTTTATCTGATTAATGCTTTAACACTTTATTGAGATGGGTAGATGAATATTATATTATGAAATTAGTTTTCTTTGACAATATTTGTGAGGATATTAATAGGACATCTAGAGCAAAATGATACGAGGTAATTAGACTTGTATGTGATGTGTGGTAGTTAGACTTATGAGGTCTTTGTGATGAGCTTTTCGGTATGGAATGAAGTTGCACATTCGAATCTTTGGAATTATAATAGGTTATCATATTATCTATTTGGCATAAATCTTCTGAATGGATGTATGTGTGGTGAATGATTTCTTTTGTGATGGCATCATGGATGAAGTATTCGATGTTTGTGTTATGCATTATCTTTGTCGATGGCATAATGGGTGACATATGTCTTGTGGCATATATAAGTGATTTCTATTTATGCATTTGTGTGATGAAAAAGGAACATGACAGGTGATTCTCTGGTCAATGTTTGTCAGTCCAATCTTGTAATAGTAATTGGTAATATTAACTTAGATTAGCATTTGCATTTGACACATGCTATAGGAATGTTAGTTAAATCATGATTGCACCAGATTCCTTCACCTAAGCCGTCTTTAGTTTGCTAGACCCCTCGTGATGGGTCGGGCCTCCTAGTAGGGAAGCACGGGGAAGCTTAATGCTTCGTGGCAGGGTGGATATCACCACGATGATGGTCTCTCTCTCTCTCTCTCTCTCTCTCTCTCTCTCTCTCTCTCTCTCTCTGTGCGAGGTTCGGTGGAACAGGTGTAGAATGACATGTACAAGTAACTAATACAATATTCTTGAAGCCTATACGGCTAATCATTGTAAAGGCTTAGTCCTATTTACTATGTTAATGATTTACTAATGTATGTAATCTTAGTTGGGAGTATGGATAAAAGTGGCTTCATGAGTTGAGTTTATATGGAAAAATATTTAGCAGTATGATTATTTCATTCTATTTACTCTTTTAGACTGTTTTTGCTTTTCTTTAGATATTTTTAGCAAGTGGTATTCATGAGCCATACATGCATTCACCATCAATGGCACCTTTGGGTGGTATTGCACACCTATAGAATGCCGTCACTCAGGGAGGTTTTCATCTCCAAGAGCCTGGTTTGGATCCTCAAACCCTCAAAACCCTAGCAGAGCTCACAAAGAGAAAATATCAAACATAGCATAATACAAATGAGCTTTGTTTTCACTTTTTATAACTCTCTCCAAGCCCAACACCCCTTTTGGAGGAAATTTCATTTGTTTTTAATATTTAATTTCATCCCCTTATGTCTCCTATGGGAGCCCAACTCCTAGGGGGTCACTTTTAAGTTGCAACTTAAATTATAAAGTGCAATATAATATTTGCTCATAAAGTCCCAATTAATAAATACATTAAACTTCGGACTTTAAAATAAATATGAAGACGGTGTCGGAATGCCACATTCTTTAGCTCGCCGGAAAGGTCTCGACAAGACGCTTCTAACCCCACTCTAAAAATCTCGAACCGACACTGAACCCGAACTTACTAAAAATAGTAACGACCAAGAGCAAACAGGGCCAACTCTGAGGGTGCCAACTAGATCCACTGACCACGAACCACAACCCCACCACCGACAAACACCTCCAAGGCCAGACTAACCACAGGTCCCTAACCAAACTGCTAGTCCACGAGAACCCAATGATGGACTAACCATGTATCAAGAAGGGGACATTATAGGCAGAGCAGAACACAGTGCTATTTAGAGCAAAACACTCAGTTGATTTGGTCCACATTCCTCCGGTGTTGCATATCTTGTTATGTGGTTTTGAGGTGTTGTAAACACTTGTATGAAGTGTCTAAATCTAGAGTTGCAGGTTCTGAGATCCACCGGGAAGATAGTTGTGAGTGTCTAAGTATCACTACTTGGTTTGGAAGAACTTGACTGTGACAAGGCATGTGTTCTTGTGGTCCGCGTTTTACCACAGAAGGATATTTTGCTTTGCGGTTCTAGAGTTATGATCTATGATGTCTAAGGAGTCTCTGATATGATTTTGAGCAAGTCTTGTGGTCCGTAGTGAAAGTTGTAGTCTAACAAATGAACTGAACCAGTGGTAGTCTATGTTGAAGGCCGACATGATAAGTTTAATTTGTATGCGGTAAGTTCTATTGTTTAGAACTTAATCCCAAGTGGTGGAATAGTTGAGGCCGACATATGTGAGTGTGATTCAAGTGTTGTTTGGGTCCGCTGTGAATTTTGGTGAATGAATTTGGCCAACAAGCTACTTAAGTTATGACTACACGCTACACCTTATTAGGCCGACCTAATATGAAGATTTTAAGTGGTGCGGATATATATGGGATCAAATTCGGTGTTTGAAAGGTGAGATGTGAATAAGAATGAATGTGTGATGTGTGAAGTACAGTGCAGGCAACAAGAGCAGAAGAAGAGAGATCTTGTTCCCATGTAAAAGCAGAACAACGAAACAGAGCAGTCAAAGATGAAGAGTTTTGAGATAGTATTTCTGAGCTTCATTGGAACTGTAACCATGCATTCTTAGATGCAATCAGAGCAGTTCTTTTTGGCAATGAGCCACCCTCTTTCCTTCTTTCTTTCTCTAGGCAGTGAGCCCTGGGTAGTGAGCCCTAGGCAGTGAGCCTTCTTGTAATTCGGTATTGTTCCTACATAATATATTGTGAGCTAACACTCACCGTGGTTTTTCCCTGTTTAAGATTTTCCACGTAAAAATCCCGGTGTTTATGTGTGATGCTTTGTGGTCGCTTCTTTTGTGTTTAATTTGTTTTGTTGTTATCAAATGTGGCAAATGGATTAGTGGTTTAATAAGTAAAAAGTTTAATAGAATACTAATTCACCCCCCCTCTCAGTATTCTAGGTGTTCAACAGACGCCATCTAATCTTTCTATGTAGTGTGGCAATCATCAATCTTCAACCCAACCTCATCCAATGGCTATTGGGCTTGGTAAAAGAAAAGTTGATCTTCTTAAGGGCCTGCCTACCTAGGAAGGAAACTTTAGCAATAAACAAGATTATCTGGAAAAAAATTGAACTATGACAAAATGTATCAAAGCTAACTTGCACCCACAGTCAATCTCAAGCTTGATCTAATGACTGTGAAGCGATGCTGAAGCAAATAAGAAAATACAAAAAGCTGATAAGTATGGACCTGTAGCTTGAGGTAAGAAAGTATAAAGTGCATCCGAAACTCTTAGTGAGTATAGTATATGTTGTCAGATAAAGGTTGTGGTAACCATTGTATATAGATCTAAGTTACCGGGCTCTTCTCAAATGCCCAACGTGCCTATATGGGTTCGGCTCGGGTACGGGTACGATTCGCCAGGGGGTTCTCTGTGGGTTCTTCCCTGGCACAGGAGAACCCAAAGAAGGGATGCCCAAAATGGTGTCAAAATGAACTTTTTTAAACATTTTTTTAACCTTTTTTTAACTTTAAAAAAATCTAAATGAGTCTATTTCACCCTAAAAGTGAAATTTATCCAAGTATGACTAAAAGTGAAATAAAGTTTTTAAATGAGCATTTTAATGCTTTGGCACTCCAAAATAATGAAAATATGATTTTTTGATAAGAAGTATGAAGTTGGAATGTAAAAGAGATCTATTTTTTTTGGATAATCTTGTTCTTATAGTTTAATAAAGCAATTGGGAGGTATAAATCCAATCTCCATAACATTTTCTAGCATCCTCAAAGCTTGTGAAAAAATGGGAGCTTTAGAATAGGGTGTGGAAATCTATCAAATCAGAATGGAAAAAGGATTTTTGTCTGACATAGTAGCTGCAAATGCCTTGGTACATATGTATGCAAGATGTGGAACAATGGAAACATACATAAGGCAAGTGAACTATTTGACAAAATAAATCAGAAGAACAATGTTTCATGGACTGCAATGCTTATAGGATATACACAAAATTGGTTTGTGCCATTAATTGCTATTAATGACTAAATTCTTTTTATCAAGTGTTTTATTGTTAGGACATATAGTTTGTATAGTGTAACATTGGTTTTTGGTTTGAATAAATTAGATATAGCTTTAATGGTTGATCATATCGTCATAGTTTTTACAATATTATATAGTCCTCGATTAGATGGACCTTTTTTTAATCAACAATACATATATTACATAATTGGAACTTGGTTTCTATTGCTTTGATGGTGCTACTTGGATTCAATTATGACTTTGAAATCACTGAATTATGAATTTCAATTCATGAGTATTTTGAATTTTCATTATTACAAGTTATGAGATATTTAACTCACACACACACACACACATATTGCCGTACCATACCCGGGCACAAAAAAAATTGTCGTATCCGCGTACCCGAACCCCATATCCATATCCGAATCCGTACCAAGATCGGTAACTTAGATATAGATCAAGCTTGATCCCATACCATCCATTTCAAAGTTGTGCTCCTGTGAAGGAAAAGTTTAAAACACTAAAGACAAAATGAATAAAGTATAGAAAGCGATAGAGTAATGGAGAACGCACAGAATCCTGAAGAAATTATAATCAGACAAAGATCTGTCAGCACCCACAATCGAACAATGGTTGCTGGTAGTGGATAAAAGAACATTGCTAAAGAAAATTGCTCATAGATGCCCTATATATCTCTTACTCAAATTTCATAATAGAAACTATTGGCTATTGGCAATCACATACAAGAATAGGACTAGCCAAACAAATAAGTAAAAGAGGGGACAACAATAAACTCTAAAAGACCTTTATGTTTGGGTTCTCTTTTATGCAAAGACTTGATTACCCAAGCTTGATTGGATTCCTAGCTACTAAAACTGGAAAAACAAGATGTAATGCAATCTTCAAACAACAATATGACAGAAGAGCCCCAGGTACTAGCTGAAAGCGAATTCTCTCTCTGCTTGGAGTGGTTACAATATTTATAAAATTATGTCTCCTTTTTCCTCTCTTTGTTGAAGTCTATGCACTTGTAACATTTTCATAAAAGACACACACATGCTACTACATGTGTATGTGTACATGAATGCTTTAAATCAAATCAAATAGCATTGCTTCATGCTACTGTATCTAAACTATCTTTAAGTGGTAACCACTCTAAACTCAAGTAATAGAGGCTTGAAGAGTGCTTGCATGCATGGATAACAAGATTTAAAGTTTTATCATTTAAACGAATTAAGGGGATATAAAAGATGAAATATGATAAATTTGATGTCTGAAACAGAGCTAAGTTTCATATACATATATGGGTTTTCCCTGTGCAGTCCAATGACTTTTTGGATGATAGTCTGTCAACAAATGTAAAGACTGAACTGCACAGAAGGTAATAACCTTCAATGTGATACAGGGCATATAGTTGTATGAACATAATGTAATATTTCTCAAGCAACATTAGTGACTGGGGAAGTAATAATTATTAACCCAATTCCTCATAATATGAATGGATATGAGCCGTTAAAGATATGGAGGAAGACTCTAAAGTGACAATTGAACATTTCCTAGAAGCTATTAATGGCAAATAAAGAAGCATAGTAAGCAACACAAACATAGTTCATAGCATCGTTGGCCCATATACCATTCCCATGGATTGATCTTAAGTATAGTTTGATTTACAATTTACTTACTAATCCTGCTGCAGTACCAGATCCCAACATGATGTCTCTTCGACTGCAATCTCTTTGTTCTGAGGATGATGCCTTAACATTTTGATGACAAGCTTGATCCTGATACTGTAACCAGTGAATTATCAATTAGGAATCGCAAATTGTTAAATCAAATCATCAAATTTAAATACTGCCAAAAATAATTTTTTAAATCAAATACAAAAAATTCTCATGAATATAGAGATAAGGTACAAAGTAGCTGAGAAGAGACAGCTAAGCACCCAAGATACTTCATATATGATATGACTGTCGTAATAGAAACCAAAAAGAACATGAAAAATCGATTTGCATACTAATCCATAGGGCATGTAAGAGAACCAATGAAGGTTCCAATTTCAAACCCTCATATTCTGAACACTGCGAGCGCTCCATAACTGAGAACTCTAGAGAATTATGTCCAACAAACAATAGCTAACAGTCCCATTGAGATTAGATCATGGGTTCTGTGAATGTGCCCATTCAATACAAAACTACCACAATCATATCAGAAAGCTTTAAAATTAGAAACAAAGTGATTATCAGTCATCTACATTAGCCAACAAGCATGTAATTAAATCTGTATCAGAAAAATTACTAGACAGCAGGCAAAAAACCCAAGACAGAAGGTCATTCCTGATAGGGCACTTCCCTGAGATTGTCTTTAGAATTGTTGACAAAGAAATTAATATTTGGTTTCTTTACCTCTGGAAAGCAGATTCTAAGGAATTGCTAGAAATCTTATTCGATTTTAATATTTTATCAGTGTTTGTATGGCTACTCTTACTTCTGAGAAGCAACTTCTGAGGAACTGCCAGAAATCTTATTTGAATTTATCAGTATTTGCATGGCAATCCTTACACTTTAAAACAGCAATTTCAGGCTGTGAACCATAATGTCTTCCTTCATACCTTTGCAAGGCCCAAGAAATAGGTTTTCAGGTCTATTCAATCTTCCCTTCATTATTTCAACTGCTGGATCTTTCCAAATGTTGCCCACAGGTCAAAAGCAGGCCTGCTACCGTGGTTCTAACTTCTTACGCCATCTCTGTTATATAGTAAATGTCAATTTTGCAGAGTTGTATGGACACGGATACAGATATGGTATCGGATACAGATACGGCTATTTTTCAAAACCCCTTATATGGATACGGCTAGATACATCATACATGCATATATATATATATAATTAGCAATAAATAATATTAAATAATTTAAATTTAATAATAATATAATTTAATATAAATAACATATATTTAACAAATATATTATATATTAATAAATTAAACTTAATAAACAATAAACTTAATTTAAAAAAATTCAATCTAATAATAAGCAATATTAAACTTAATAAAATTTTAATAAATTAAACTTAAATTAAAAATTAAATGTATTAAACTTAATAAATAAATAAAAGTTTACAATGTAAAGTAAACAAAAAAGTCAAAAATTTAAAAAAGTATCACCAATTAATAAAATTTGCCTCTTCCTCCATTGCTTGTTGACACTATATCTCTAACTTCAGAATGAATGCGATTATTTGAGTAAATACGATCACATAGAAAGACATATTTTTGATCGTGTACATACTGGTCCAGAGTAGTTCCCCGCAACAAGAAATCAGCATGCCAAGTCATGGAGCAGTTGCTTGCGGCAATTTTTAACATTCTAGGGTTCATATTTTTGGGATACGACACAAATATCATGAGAATGCCATATCTGCGTGTATCCAGTACGGGAAAAAAATAGGGTTTTTTTTGGTACGGATGGACACGGTATCCAAGACGTATATGAGCCATATCCTATGAGTATCCTTATCCGATACAACGATACGCGTACCAAGGGAGAGGGGGTGGCATATCCTGTAACTGTGAAATTTTGTCCACAACCACCTATGTATAGCATGCATTTTATTCAGCACAGTCTTACCACTACCAAACACCAAATCCTTGGTGCCAAAATGTTTCTTGTCCATGAGTGTCAAGGGATCGTTTCAAGCAATAGAATTACAAAGGTTAAAGGAAACTTCTAGACTCCCAGAGACATCTCATCATAGAAGGATTTTTTTAATTCTCTAGCCTTCAACAATCAATCTGATGAGCAACACATGATCTGGAATAGAATAAAAAGCTAATTCCGTGTCCTTAGGTACCATTTGGCTGCATGCATGTTAAACTATTTCAACTTCATGTATATTGCTACCAGATTTCTGTTTCAATTTCCATGCCAAAGGGATTTATGTCTATGATAGCCACCAAATCTACAATTGAACCACTGAAAAAGCTAAGAGTGTGTAACGTCCTGTTGGGACTTGAAAAATCAGTCCTCAAAATGCCCCATTTTGCCCCCAAGTTCCATTTGAACCCCATTTGAATCTACAGTTTATAACTGATCTTAGACATCTTTCATAGGTTTTCATGTGTTTTCCATTTGAAAATACAAGGTAGGAAACCCAAAAATTGGCTAAGTCTCAAAATTTCTAAGTATTCCCTTGTATTTTCTCCCTTTTTCGGAGGTCGGAGTTCCTCCCTTCCGTCTTCCTAATGGCAAGCGTTGCGAAGAAGGCCCCAAGGGCCGATGTCCACTCAAAGAGATGGAAAATTATTCTAAGTATGGAGAAATGATGTGGGGCTTCGGACTTCAGAGTTGTGCAGTTCCATCTTCTTCTGTGCTGCGGTGAAGGGACGGGCCCTGAAGTCTGACAGGTCTATGTGAAAGTATTCTAAGTATCAAATGTATAGCGGAGGTCGGAGTTCGGGCTTCCCCCCTTTCGCCTTCTTCTTTAGAAGACGAAAGGAGGAAAGCCCGACGGCCGACCCCCGACAGGTAAAATTTTCTAAGGCATTCCGCCATTCCGCAGAGCCTTTTGGTGGGCCCGCAAGCTAGCTTGCAAAACGGCGAAAAGAGGACACATGGCAGTTTCGGCGAATGGCGGGCCTCTTCTCTTTTCTCTTCCAAAGGGAAGGTGGTAGATGGAAAGCCCGAGGGCCGACCCCCGACATTTTCAAATTTGACCAAGTGTTTCAGAAGGGAGGAGTCGGGCCTTCAGCTCTCCCTCTTCTTCAAGCAAGCGCAAGGCGGAAGGCCCGAGGGCCAAAGTTCGCCTAAGGTTTGAAGAAATTTTCTAAGTGTTGCGGACTTCGGGGGGTCAGAGTTGTGGTGTTTTCTCTTCTTCCTTTTGGAAGGTGAAACAGTGAAGACCCGAAGGCCGAACTCCGGCAAGGCCAATATTATGCTATGTTGAAGTCATCGGAGTTGGATGTTTTCTCCTCTTTCAAGGTGCACAAAGCAAGCGAAGGGCGGAACACCGAAAGCCCGAAGTCCGACAGGGCAAAGGGAGATAAGGAAAGTGAAGAAAAGTGATAAAGGCAAGAGGGATGAAGGCCGAAAGTCCGACTTTTTGGAGGTTGGCTTCCTGGCCTTCTAGACTTCTCCAACCGCCTGGGAACATGCCAACTACTTCCGACGGCGCCATTACTGCGAAGTGGGTGGCCGAATTCAATGTTTTTAATGCAGTGGTTGGGGTGGTTGAGGATTTTGGCGCCTAGTTCATTCTCAAACCGCCCTATGAAGGCTATAAAGACAAGACTTGAACTATTTTCAAGGGTTGGTCTTTTTGGCATTTTCAGGCAGCTAAGTGCAGAGCTCTCTAGGGTATCAAAGAGCACAAAAGGTTCCAGTTCTCCAACAGATAAGACACAGGTTATGAAAGGTTTTTCATATTGATTTCAGCTATCAATGTATGAACTCCTTATGTAATCTTTCAAGGAAATCCTAAGTTTTCAGCTAGGGTTTCCTCTTGCCACACTTCATGGTATGACTGTAACCATCGATCAGATGAATAACCAGATTCTAAAACATTACATGCTATGTGATGATCTCTTCTATGGTTTTAGATGAATGATTGTATGTTGATAAAGGATTACTACGTATATTCTTCATTGATTGTTTTTTCTTGCATCTGAATATCCAGAAAGTGTGTGTTTCATTTCTCTTGTTTTCCTCCTTCTGCTGAACTGTGGACGCTACAACCCAATATATTAGGCACCAGTCTAAAGGTTTCTGTGATCACCCACACTCTTTAAAAATTAAAACAAACTTATTATGTGTGAAGCAAGTAGTTAGTTTGTATGCCTTGCAAACAAGCATACCTGCACTTTCCATTGTCAATGGGAGTGCCTTCTCATCAACTATATAGGGGTTATTAGTGACAACCAGTTGTTTTAGGTCCAGTGACAGTATTTGGGGCCTAAAAGATTAGTTGGGTTTGGTTGTCCTTTCATTTTTAGTTGTTCATCTAGTGTTGAATCTAATACTTATTCAAGTATACCCTTTGGAATATCCCTCCTAAGTCTAAGTTGAGCTCAAAGTGCAGAGGAGCCTACCCACTACTGTTAGTTGGCCAAAATCGCCCTAAACTTGTTGATCAACCTCTTCCTATCACCCAAAACGACCATCCCTGGCCTAGGTGTTTTAGGAATGTTTTAGGGTTTAGGGTTGCAGCAATTTTGGGTCCCAACAAGTCCAAACTGATTATTTTGATAACTTGACAAATTTTCAACATCAATACATGAAATCTAGCACTTTTGATCACCAAAACCACGAAATGGGTAGGGTGAGAGCATACGGTGACTAGAATTAAATCAAATATGCAAATATACTATGCTTGTTGGCGGCAGGCTGCATGGTTTACAATGCATGCAAATACAAATTCTAAATGTGAGTCTTGGTGGCTAAGCCTTCCAGACTCCGTTACAATATCAACTAGGAACAAAGGGTCAACTCTAGCAGTAATCTCCACAAAGCACCATATTAAACAATAATTTTTTTATGCTAAAAGCACACAATTTTCTGATTATATTTTCTGCAGCCCTTCAAAATATGAAACATAGATACTGCTTAATCCCCTTCAATATTTTATTCACAGAAAATCAAATGATATCTATATCAAGCAGCTGCAAATGATATTACAGAATGTGTTTGTGAACATACCCAATGGTACGGCAGCTCACATCTTGTACAACTGCTTGGAAAGAAGGTATAGCAAGTACAATATGAGCCGATACTATAGAATAAAACAAATACGGCACCTACCTTAATGTATAGTAGCTGCTAGGGAATAATAATGATAAAGTAATCACCTAGCACTTCCAAAAAGGCACAGAAAACTCAATGATTGATAATGAGATTAAGTGAATGCTACGAACTCCCATCTGGTCCCATGTATGGCAGATAAGACAAAGAATGCTGCACGAAGATGTTTTGGCGGCCTCCACACACTTTCCAAAGGCTGCTATATAAGAAAGGTATATGCTACAGTCCACAAGATGTGGTACGGCAGCCTCAACATGATATGTGCTGCGAGCCCTTAATCTGCATCAGTAGAAAATAACAATAATGTGGCAGCCTCTTTGGAATATGAACGGCCTGATAATGCAACAATATAGCCTCCTTAAATTTGTACAAATAGGCTCTTAGAGGAAACAATTAGATTTGTTGTAAACAACAATTGATATGAAATTTCATAATATCAAACTATACACCCAAAACTAGAACCCAAAACAAATCACCACAAAACTAGAAATCTCACACAACACACCAAACCAACTAAAACTGGAAATACTTTTGCAAATCTTCAGCACAACTGTGATTTCTAGATGAATTCACCATGAAGGATCAAAGAGTTTTGTCCTCAAATCCAAGTACCTAGAGGGTTTTCATCCTCAGGCAAGAAGATGAACGAACGTTCGATCTCAAAGAAATGGGGCTTTTGATTTCATAAAATGGATACTTTCTTATGTGCCTTGCCTCTTGTAATATCCCACCCTTGATAGGATAGATAATTTTCTGGATTTTGCCTGTCTGTTTTAATTTGTTTTTGGTTTTCTAATATTTTTGCAATGTTTGATACGACAATATAATGCAGAAAAATAAAAGATATTGCAATAATAATTTTCAACTCAAAACTGAACATTACATAGGGAATACACAACTGAAAATTCCAAATTTTTATATCAGCTTAGATACTTAGTATTTTCACAAAATATTGACAACCCAGTTCATAAAATATCCCCTATTATCTAAAACATCAATACCCACAAAAATAGATAGCCAAAATAGTGAAGTATCTTACATACCCACTTCGCTATTCATACAAAATGAAGGCTGATATGACAGTACAGCAAGCTGGAAATGAACATTCAATCCTCTACTTCACAGAAATGCATACAACTGATGTAGGACTGATTCTCTATCCTTTCCAAGTAATAATAAGCAAAGTAGACTACGAATCCGGAGTGTATATGAACCAAAGTAGACTACGAATCCTGGCTGAAATGGTACGGCCTGCCTAGGGCACCAAATACACATCAAAATACCATCAAAATCAATGTCATAACCTGCAATACATTCCTCGATATCTTCTGATAATTACGGTGACAAAAAACTGCAGATATTCCCTTGTGAATCCTTCTGCAACTGAACTCCAAACTTCCAAACCGAATATGTATGAAGCACAAATGCAACCACTGAGTATGGCTGGCTCAAAGCACCTTTGGATGGTATTTCACATCTGTAGAATGTTGTTACTAATGGAGGTTTTCATCTCCAAAAGCCATAGTTTCGAATTTCTCCAAAACCCTCAAACTTTGTCCAGAGCAAAAGCCAAGCAAATGAATAAACCAAGCATAACATATGAATGGCTCATTACCCCTTTTTATAAATCCATTGAGGGGGTCAATTCACTTTGGAAAGAAATATTACTTTTAATTTCACTTTTAATATTTCCCAAGGTGAGCGCTCCACAAAATGACTTAAGTGTCTTTTAAATATTTTATTTTTCATCACTTAACCATTAAAACCCAAAGTCCAATATTAAATATTAATTTAATATTAATAATTTACAGACTTTAAAACAGAGGCCCAAATGAACTCGGAATCCAGTGATCTATAGACCGTTGGAAAGGTCTTGCCAAGACGCTTCATCTCCAACATTGAAAATCCTAAAACGGACATAAACCCTAATTTGCCAAAAATAGCAAGTCTGGGCCCAAAGTCCAAAATTGCCTAGAAAGACATCACTGCAAACCATCTGATATCACCGAACTCGATGCAACATCTGAGATAGCCAACGACTGAACGCCAAGTCACCAAAATAGCATCAATCTGACACTTACTATAAATAGCAATGTTCTCCGAGGACCAAAGAGAACAAACCCAGAAAAACCCAGAAAGATTGTCGCCATGCAAGCACTTACTATAAATAGTAAGTACGGACAAGTTGTATGAAATCTCTCCGAAAAGTGTCATACAGCTCCATTGGATCACTCGAACACATTGGTGACATTAAAATACTCCTCTGATTAGGCTGTCACCAACCCAGAAAATCAGCGCCGACTGTGCTGCAAGAGAACCCGAAAATGGGGACATTACACCTCTCCTTTTATAACCCTCTTTTTAATTTTGAAATCATTTTCATATGACCTCCAATTAAGATCATTAAGGAGAGCAATTGGAATTTAGAATCATTGTCTTCTATTAGAATTGTAAATGAGGGTGATTCTTATTGCTTTTAGCAATGCTATAGGAGTTGAAATAGTAGGACAGTGAGAGTATGTTTGTATATTGATGCTACAAGAGACTTGATGGTGTTTTGAAATGCTATCATTCTGCATGTGGAGTCAACCCATGCATAGCTTTATGGCTACAAACCAATTTTGGGTGAGTTATAGGAGTTGGGATCTCATTTCAAATTGAATAATGAATAGAGGCAGTTTTCCATACACAGACAACTTGATATTGGTCTTGTGTCTCTCTTCAAATATTGGATGATGTCAATTAGGATAGAAACTATCTTATGCATTGCTAGTGAACTATCTAATTATACCTAGGCCGCAATAGCTAGGTTATTCCTCTTGGCAGTAGTTTCTCTCCTTTGACCACAATGACAAGACTATTTTGATATGATTGGTGGTTGCTTCATTTATCCACACAAACTGAGTGGGTGTTTGTTTTTAGCGAGAAAATTGTAACTAGTTATATGGACCAAGGAAGCAAAAATCGTTTCTAGAAAAAATCGGCAAATCAAAAGTATAAGATTTTTTCAAAAAATTGTGAAAAAATCGAAAAAAAACGGATCTCCAAAAAACGTAGAAAAATACAAAAAGGAGAGGACCCTGTTGTTTTTTAAATGATATAAATTTTATAATAGAATAATAAATATTATATTTTAATATTTTTAATATATATAATACATATTAATATTATTATTATAATATTAGAAAAATATAGATTAATGATATAAATATTATAATAGGATAATAAATACAAATAATATATTATATATTAATAATATTAATATTATATTAATGATATAAATATTATAATACAATAATAAGTATTATATTTTAATATTATAATATATAATTATTAATAATATAATATATAAATATAATAATATTATTATATTTTAATAAATATTAATAATATTGTTTTTTAAATGATATAAATTTTATAATAGAATAATAAATATTATATTTTAATATTTTTAATATATATAATACATATTGATATTATTATTATAATATATTAGAAAAATATAGATTAATGATATAAATATTATAATAGGATAATAAATACAAATAATATATTATATATTAATAATATTAATATTATATAATATTATATTAATGATATAAATATTATAATACAATAATAAGTATTATATTTTAATATTATAATATATAATTATTAATAATATAATATATAAATATAATAATATTTATAATATTATTATATTTTAATAAATTTTAATAATATTGTTTTTTAAATTATATAAATTTTATAATAGAATAATAAATATTATATTTTAATATTTTTAATATATATAATACATATTAATATTATTATTATAATATATTAGAAAAATATAGATTAATGATATAAATATTATAATAGGATAATAAATACAAATAATATATTATATATTAATAATATTAATATTATATTAATGATATAAATATTATAATACAATAATAAGTATTATATTTTAATATTATAATATATAATTATTAATAATATAATATATAAATATAATAATATTTATAATATTATTATATTTTAATAAATATTAATAATATATTAATGTAGAAAAATATAGATTAATGATATAAATATTATAATAGAATAATAAAAAAATATATATATTATATATTAAAATTATTAATATTGTAATATAGATCTATTCATAATATAATATAAAAATATTATAATATAATCTATAATATTATATTATATAGATTAATGACATAAATATAATAAGTAGGCGAAAAAATATTAATAGTGATTGATTAATATATACAATACAACCCATATATGAGCATTATACTGCTCCGAAAATTGTCTCATGCCCTAAAACAATTCACGCACTGCTCCGAAAATTGTCTCACGCTGTAAAAAAATTCACGCACTGCTCCAAAAATTGTCTCACACTATAAAAATATTCACGCACTGCTCCAAAAATTGTCTTACGCCGTAAAAAATTTCACGCCAGAAAATTTTCTAAACTCGGTGGTTGTTCTCACGCAGGGAAAAAATCAAGTCTCATGTCATTTAAATATAGGCTCGAAAAGCCTCGAATCATTAGCAGCGAAACCAAATGCAAAAAGATGAATAACGTGAAAGGAAATGCATGAAACCCTAGACGCTGGATTTTTGGGTAAAAATCGTGATTTTTTTAGGGTAAAAATCGCCTAACTTGGCGATTCCCGATTTTTTGGCGATTTTTGCTTCTATGATATGGACAGTCATTGCCTTTCAAGGCAACCATCCACATTCCCAAGAGAGGGTGGTTGAAAGAAGGGTTGTTGCGATTTTCCTAGATAACTGTCGATCTTCCTTGGTAAGGAAAACATAGGGGAATAAAAGAAGAGCGAACAGGGTTTCCTACAAATTACGAAGAATAGAGTTGGAGAACAAAGGTGATTGTAGGGGTAGACTATAGCCCCAATAAGATCATTAACTTGACAATCTCTTTGTACTAACCTTATCATAGTGAATAGGATGCTAATGTGCATAGATTTCATAGAAGTTTTCACCCATTCAGTTTTCTCCAAATGAAATGTGTGTCATGTTATTTTGTTCATTGCAAACCCTATCATTTTGTTTTTCATTTCTCTTACTAATTTCGCACAATTAATACTGCTGCAAGTGAATTAAATGTACTAGGGCAGGTTACTAAAAGTATTGTCAAATAGGCTAACTTTGGAGAATCCGTTGGTGATGCAACTCTAGGGTTATCGACCTAGAGGTTTATGGATCATGTAAGAACCCCTACCAATTCTGATCTGATTTTTGCCCTGCTGTTCTGAATTTTCTGATTTTGTTCTTGAATGTTTTGGTTTGTGTCTTGCATGTTTCAATGCATGGAGGGTTTTGCAATGATATAGTAATGAAAAAGTAACATAATGGCATTCAAATTACACCAAATAGATGACTTAAAATGATTGGATCAGCTAGCAAAACTATTTCAAATTAAAGATATGAAATAGGTATCTTTATTTGCAATACCCAAATGATGATGCTTGCCAATTACATTCATGAGATGGTGGCTGATTACAAACAGTCAGATCTGATTATAAAATCAGACTTATAAAAATATACACATATGATCTAATGATCCACAAATCCTTCTCAAACATGCAAAGATATCAACCTCCAATTGTAGCAGCCAATTATGACGGATTCCAATGACAAAGATAACTGAAACAAGCTGTCCAAACCCTGATTTCAGACCTGCAAAAGTCTGATTATAAATCTGATCACAAAATGAAGCAAAAAGATGCCCTAGAATGTGGCGAATGAGCCTCCAAAGGCTAGAGCTACTCCTTGGGTGAGATCGCTAGGGTTTATATGCCAAAAATATGACCAATGTAACCTTCAAAACCTCGCTTTCTTGGTCTGATATGAATTTGCAGCAGTCTGATATAAATTTCTGAGCGCAAGAAAGTGAAATCCTTCACCAAAGAAGCCACCAAATGATGATGAATCAACACCAAACCCTAGCCATGGATGTATATGATGAAAATATGCCTTATTATCCTTCAGATCTGAATTATTATGCTTTCAACCTGCAAAACAACTTCAAACCCTAGCTGAATACAAAGTCTTCTTTCAAACCCTAGTTGGTTGAAGCTCCAAATCCTCCAAAAACCTACAAATAAGCTCAATAATGGATCCTAAGTGAATCCATCTCTCAATGTGGAATGGGTTTTCATCCAAACCACCAAAATCTAAGGGTTTTCGTCCTTAGAACACGCTGAAACAAAGTTGCAGCCAAGAGAAACTCTCCAAGATGTCAAAATGCCAAATACTTCAATGATGAAAATGACCTCAAATGGCCTCCTTTTATTTTTTCCTCACTTGGGCGCCCATATCAAACATATTTTTATGATTTTTGAAGTCCACCGTCATAACAAAATATTTTTATTTTATTTTCTTTTCAATTCCACAACTTGGACGGCCTCTTTGGAGAAATATAAAAATAATAAAATAATATTATTTTATTATCTCAAGTTGGGCGGCCACTTGGAGAGATAAAATATCAATATTTTATTTTTTTCCACCTTTTTGACTTGAGCGGCCACTTGTGGGAAAATAATATAATATTTTAATTAATAAAATATTATATTTTTGCTTTTTATTTTATTTTTCATTTTTTTCATATTTTTTTCCCTTTTTTTCTAATTTTTCTTTTCTCCAATTGGGTCGCTTTTCACCTTGGCTAATTTTTAAATTAATTTTGACTTTTCCACAATTATCACAAAAATACCAAAAGTCATTTGCCAACTTTGTTTCATCAATAAAAAATAGTTGAGCCACTAAAAATCATCATTCCATTCTCCAAGCCTATAGCAACATTCTCTTTTCCAAGTCTCCATAGGACCAAGCTCAACCAAGACATTCCCTTAACACAAGAATTAGCCTACAAGAATGGTGAATAGGCTAACTCGTTCCTCGCTAGGTGATCATGCTGGAAATGGGGACATTACAGATCATAGGTCTTGGATGCATACACAATCAGAAGAGCATAGATCAAAGCCAGACTTCATCAGTTGAAGGTTGGCGACCAAGCTTCCAAGAAAATTTTCCAAGCCTTGAATGCACATAATTCAGCTCAAAAGATCAAAGCAATCACAGAAGCAAATAGACACATTTCAAAGCTTCTTGAGATTTTAAAGGCCTTTGCTTAACACTACAAAGATCTTTCAAAGCTGAAGACCCTTCACAATCTCGTGAGGAGGCTCTCAAGCAATGTTGTCCCTTATCATCTTTCTTCCACAGTGGTTTGTGACAAACTCCTTTCCTAGGAGGGCCTCCATTCAATTGTTGCTAACATGGCCAATGACAAGGCAACTCGTTGTGATGGCTTCCCTTGTGAATTATACAAAATTATCTAGGATGATGGGCTCTGATTAGCACAAGGTGTATCTTGAAGCTATTCATTAAAGATTTTTAGGGTCACTTATAAACAAAGGCAATATTAAATTTATACCTAAAGTTGGCGATCCTGAACTATTATGCGATTGGAGACTAGTCACTCTGTTGAATGTCTCCCACATGATCATTGTCAAGGCTCTTGTGCTGCATGTTTGACATCTTCTCCCATTGGTTGTCTACCGAGAGCAAAACTGGATTCATAAAGAGCAGATTTATCTTGGACAACATTTCTAGGAAGTCCAACTAACAAGCAGTCTTTATCAAAATTGATTTTGAGAAAGCCTATGGTAGAATTGAATGGCCCTTCATTCTAGCCATGCTTGATGCTCTTGGCTTTGGTCCCAACTTTCACCAATTGGTTGAGATGTTATTTGTCGATGCTTTTTCTTGATTTACTATGAATGACATCCAAGCTGAGCAATTTGGGCTCTTTAGATCTATCCATCAAGGCTGCCCTCTTTTGCCATCACTTTGTGTTGGTTGTTGAAGGCTTTGGTTATCTCATCACTAGCCATTTTGCATAGATGGGTCAAAGGAATTTCCCTCCTAGGAAACAATTCCCACCATCTTGTCAATGGCCATTTTGCTAATGACTCTTTCCTCACCCTTCTTGAGGATGAAGACAACATCAAACAAGCATTAAGTGTCTTGACACTTTTTGCATGGCTTCTGCCTCGAACATTCAATGGAATAAGATCCAGTTTTATAGGCAATCCATCACTCCTCTACTAGATTGACCATGGGGAAATCTTCAAATTTTTGGGGAATCCCTTTGCTTTTCAAGTTTGCTTGTTTATGCTTTGGCAATATGTGATTGATAGAGTTGAGAAAAATTTTGCATACTAGAATACCAAGTTGCTTTCAGTGGCAGGTAAATTTCAAATATGCTCCAAAGTTATTGTTGCCACACATGTTTATTACTCCTCTTGGGTGCCTTCTAAGGCATCGTACTACAAGCTAGAAAAGCTTTTGCATGATTTTCTATGGACCAATTCTAACTGCAACAAGGGTTTGCACAAACATGGGATTTATTTGTTTCCCCAAGGATTCTAATGGGCTAAGGCTTATTGATGTCAACAGATAGGGAATTGTGCTTTGTGCTAAGTGGATTGTGAGGGCTTGTAATAGCAATGAAGCCTAGAAAGTCCTCATATCTTAAGGAATTGCATTTATTTTGGTTCCCTTCATGGGAGAACAATGTTAGGATTAAGGTGCTATCAACCTTGTAAATCTTATGTATTTAATTACTCCTAATATTGTTTGTATATCATTCATAAGGGATGAGGGATTCACCATCAGCTATAATTATTTTTACCATCAGGGTTTTACTAGTACGGTAATTAATTTTTACTAGGGGTCAATAATTAATTAATTATTAGTATTTTAAAGTTACTATTTACCAAATAGGCATCTTGGAGGTTTTGGATGACCAACTTCCCATGAGGTTATTTGGACACTTGTAATCAATTTTGGGATGGCTATTATAAGCCCTTAACACCTTGTGAAAGAAGACGGTAACCACCTTGTTAATAAGGACAAACTAGGCGCCCATGTGTGAGAGGTTAGTAATTTGGTTGCAACCTTCATTGGGCTATGTTAAGCATGCTTGGATTTTTCCAAGGAGGGGTGTTGGGATGTGAAACCAACTTGGATGCCTCATTTAGGGGGTGAAAATGCTATATAATAGGTGCTTAGGGAGGTAGGATGAGTATGTTGTGTAAAGAGTGAAAACTCTATTTGTAGGTGCTAAACGATTGAAGACTGGAGAGGAGAAAGGAAGGATTGTATGTAATCTTTGTTTTTGAAGATAATACAGACTTGGGTCTCTCGTCTTGGTGGAGTTTTTTTTTTCCCGAAAGGGTTTCTCCACCTAAATACCGTGTTATGTATTTTGGCCTTCTATTCTATATTTTCTCATTTTTTCAGATCTAGTTTATGTTATCTCCATTTGGTTTACTATTGGTTAAATCAGTTTAACAGTTGCAATCAAATTTTTAAATATAGTGGTTTCCTTCATTTCTAACAAATAGCTCAAAACAACCTTGATTTTCATTCCCTTGTTATTTCTCCCCTTTCTATCAAGATTACATGAACTTTTGTGGGTAAAAGCATTTGAAAAGCTTGGGAAGCTATCAAACCGTGGCTTATATGGAATGGAGATGGTTTTCACAATGGCCTTTGTCATGTGCCATTCTATGTGGTGATGTGATATTTTGGTTCTTTTCAATTATGCAAATAAACTGATCTAGTTTATGCCAAATTACAAATGTCTCCAACACAAAATCTATGAACTATGAAATGCAAATCTATGACAATAGATATTGGCAGCCTTCAATTTGAATTTTCAACATTACAATGATAGCCAAGATACTCAGATCTAGCTGTTACAGTTATACTCAGAACTGATGGGTTACAATTCAGACTTCAAATAATTCAATTACCTCAACAACAAGGCTTCTATGATAGCCAAATGACATATACTGTATGCTGCTACAGAGATTTGGAAATGTTACATACCAATTAGCACTCAATACAATGTTGTTTTGTCAAGCTGATCGCACCTCCTACAGGCTGAGTACTACTCGGCTAAGGATGGTCACTGTAGCAGGGAGTCTTCAATGAACACAAGGAAGTAGCTGATCAATGGCAACCAAGACTCAATGATGTTTCCAATCGTTGATCAAAGGTGCCGCTGCCTCAACACTTGGCAGATCGCTGTATATGAATGGTGATTCGCTGCCAAAGATAGAATTTCTGCCTTTCTATGAATTCGCTGATCCTAGGATGAATTCGCTGATGTGGAAATCACCATTGAATCCAATGTAGAAATGAAGCACAACAAAGAGTAATCACTGTCAAAGAACAATACAGTCCGCCACCCTAGATCCCTCAATTTGGCGCTCAATGAAATATGAAATAATGCCTTCAACAATGCTATCAAATCTCCAATGAAATCAAATCTGAATCGAACGGTCTCCGACCAAAATCGATGATGAATCAATGAAGCTCAAACAATGAAGTGCAATTGTGAACTCCGTATGAATCCGCCTCCAAGTGTGATTGGGTTTTCGTCCAACACACAACTCCGCAAGGGTTTTCGTCCTCGGAAGATCAAACAACAAATGTCAAGTATAAGTGCGAAAGTTTGCCAAAGATTCGTGATGTCGAGTTTGAGACACCAATACTTCTTTTATACCAATTCAAATTAAAGATTTGAATTGCAAATTTCCCTCCAATGATGGTGCTTGATCCAAAGCAAGGTCCCATTTGAATTTTCATTCTCCAATCTGCAAACAAGAACCAATATTTTATTTCAAACTCCAATATAAGCAGGACCTATATTTTATCATTTCCAAGCCCACAATGAGCGCCACCTTCCAATGCAATTTATTATTGTCCTTTTACACAACTCCAATGTGGGTGCTCAAATAGGTCCAGACCTATTTTATTATTATTATTTTTTTGGCTTTCATTAAATAATATTATTTAATTCATTTTCTCCATTGGTGCTCTAATTAAATAATAATAATAAATTATTATTATTTAATTCTCTTCATTTGAATAATTAATGCAAAGTGCATTATTCATCTGCCACCTTCGCTAGAATATTCCCTTGAGTTGACGAACTAGCCTATGGGAATGAGGATAGGCTAATTCCATTCGCAGTTGGGTGATCGCTCCGGAAATGGGGACATGACAGCCTATCAATATTTAGTCTCCCACCATTCTTTTTCAAGGCAAACCATTGGCCAAAATTTCTTGGATGCATTCTCCAAAGTTCTGCAAAAGAGGCATCAGACATATCCAAGACTTGTATTCCAAGGTTGCTTTTGTGTGGCTTTTATGGCCACAAGAAAAGGCTAGATTTTAACTTGAGTAATGTGGATAAAAAGACTTCTCAAACAATAATTGAGGCAATGCCTCTTCAGCACTTGCACAAAATCTCTATGTGATCTACCAAGCCATGGTGGAAGGATTGGAAGTGGTATGCCAATACCCCTTTCCATAACTACACCCCCAACAAATGGTACAGGTGGCTTTCCCTATGTTTTCCTATGGTTCAGAAGTTGAATGCATGATGGTCTCTTTAGTACACTTTCAAAGAAACTAGAAAGTGATTGTGGAGCCTAAAATTGCTCATTTTGCTTGGTGTTTACTTTACCAATGTCTCCATATTGGTAAACAATTGACACATTTAAGTGTGTCTAATCCTAGGTGCTCACTTTGTGAGCAATTTGAAACAATCAAACATTTGTTTTGGTTCTACATTTGTGCATAGTCAACTTGGTTGTGGAGTCATGATTTTTTCAAGCCTTTTAGACTAAAGCCTTTCACTTGGCAAAATGTTCTATTGGGTGATGGGGCCAAATTTGTAACTAAATTCACAAAGCTTTGGCATGCTTTTAGAGTGGATATTATTTGTAGTATTTGGAAACATAGAAATGCTACTCTTTTTGCTCATGTTTATGTTCATTCAAATTTTGCTACTCACATGAAGTTGCTTGTGGTGTGTAATGTTCTCATGAAATTTCAAGTTTAGGCCAACAAAGTGGCCTTTGAGGTGGCACGCCATCAAACCCTTCTTGCTCATTGGGAGCATAGTTCAAAACTTGGACTCGACAAAAACTTGACAGACCCAAATTTGACTTGGATTCAGTGACTTGACAAAAACTTGGCAAAACTCAACAACTTAATAAACACTTAAATTCCTTGAAATAACATAAATTTTATGCTAAATATAGTTACAAAATGTATCAAATGAGTCTATAAAATGTTGGAGAAGTATTTTCTATTAGATTTGAGCACAAAAAGATTATAATATTATATCATCATGTGGATATAACAGCCAACCAATAACTATGAGATGTATTATGAATTTATGATGTTTGTCATTGAAAATCATCATCATACATTGCATATCCATGCAAGTTACAACAATTTATAATTTCCTCTTTCTCGTTCTAGTGAAAAATTAGGGTATAAAAGGTTGTGGCTCTACACTAGAATGAAATGGCAATGATTCCTCCTCTACCTCATGTTCAACATCACCTACAATGATGCCATCCAATACAATGTCATGTTTTTGCTACAGCTACATCCTTTGAAGCCTACCTCTCGAAATAAACAATCTTGTCTTCTGTAAATAAGAGGATGTCCTCATCTTGCATAGTCCAATCTTTATACAAATCAATTTCATCCAAATCTATAAGCTCCTAAGTAGTTGTGTCCACCTTTCTTATATGAAGACGAAGGTTGTACTGCACAAAAACTAGGTCATTGGAGCATCTTTGAGACAACTTATTGTGCTTCTTCATGCAAAAAGCCTCAAACAAACTCCAATTATGCTCACATCCAAAAGTACTACAAAGTTGAGAAGAAACATGAAGGCTAGTTTGTGAAGATTTGGAGTATTTCCACCTCAATATTCCAACCAAAAACCTACAAATAAGATATTCAAAAGTTTGTAAGTAAGCAATAATTGTAGCTTGCAAGAAATCATTATAAGATATAAGTAAAAACTACAATTTTTTGTGATCTGGTATTTGAGTAGATCTCCCTCGATTAACTAGTCCCAAGGAAAAGAGCCTCCCCTTAGCTTACTTGTAAGCCTCACATGTCATCCTCTAAATACATGTTGAGAATCCCTCCATAGCCTCTCCACTAATATCTATGAAGTCATTTGAGAAAAAAAACTTGGGTTTGAGGTAGTATCCTATTACATGAAAGGGTTGGTGGAGTTGATTGTTCAACCTCCAATCAATGATCTCCCAAATGGAATCAAAGTTGTCTCCATCTCCTCTATAATAGTTTTGGATGGCCTTTGTGGCCCTATCCATGGCCTCATAAATGTTTTCCATTGGGTTTTTCTCCCCATCCACCAAGCGCAGAACCCTTATCAAAGGCTCCAACACCTACAAATAAATTGAATTTACAATTAAAATAAATACTTCAAAAAAATGAAATTTAGAGGATTCGATTTGAAATTCAAATCGAAGTTTGAAGTTACCTTAATAGTCTTTGTAGCTCTCTTTGCAAAGATATCATCAAAAATTGTCTTTGTGGCCCTCTCTCCATCAACTTTCTTTGAATACAATGAATCTAGCCATGCTTGACTCACAAACATCTACTTCAAAGTTGTCAACAAATTACAAATGCTTTGCAATATGAGAAAGTTAATTACAAACCTTGTCACACCCACTCACATAATCTCTTTCCCCTTGGCGTGATCTCTTATCAAGCTAAGAACATAAGGATGATTATAAATGTTATTTTCGTGGCATTTCTAGCCTCTTTCATGGCTAGTCTCACCCAATTAATTTTGCTTATGTCCTTACTCCTTCAAAAAAAGGTCAAAGCAATGGATAGCACAAGGTGTCCAAAAAAGTGATGGATACCTCTCCTAAAGCAATCTCCATGCCACTACATATGCTACAACATTATGAGTTAAAATTTGCACCACTTCAATGCCTATCTCTAACACAATCTTCTGCAACATCAACTTCAAATTTTCTACATTCTTTACTTTATTAGAGGCATCTATGGACTCCAAAAACACCATCCCCCCATTCAAAGCTACTAAAAAGTTGATGGGGGTGCAGTTCCTTTCATTTGTCCACCCATCTAAAAGTATGATGCATCCAAATTCATGCCACTACTTCTTTTATTCTTTCAAATTTGATTTTGCATCTGTGACAGGATTCTAGAGTAACTACCCACTTAAGGTACATGGAGAAGGTACCTTGTACTCTTACCCACATTGAAAGGAAGGTTGTTGTAGTACTAAAGATTAGCACAAACCTTATATAGTAGGCATGAGATTTCCACAATTCATAAAGTTAATAGAGAAGTGCTTATAGATTAAAATGTGTGTATTTCTTTGCTTCAACGTTTTGGATCACACTTAGTGATCCATCATGAGGAAGAGGATAATTATGATTTGGATTGCAGACATAACCCTTAAAAAGAGGTGGAGGGGGATAGGGGTTGGGGGGAGGTGGCAAGAGGACCGCATAATGACAGCTAAGAGAAGAGGAAGAACACAAGGAAAGAAAGAAAATAGAGGTCCCAAGAGAATTAAGGCATGTAATGCCTAAACAAAAATGCAGCTAACATATAGACTATGCATAGATATAAAGCAATATAATAATGTTGTGAAATATTAAAACAAAGACTATGTATATTGATATGTACTATGAAACTATAATGATACATAATATTTGAGTAACAACAAAAAAGTATATAAATTTGAAATGTAATAAAGAAAATTATTCACAAGAAACACATATGAGCCAGTTATTATAATAATCCATACTCCAAAATATGCAAAATGAGGGAATATAAATGAAAAAGAAAAGTATACATGCATTTAGAAACCTCTTTATTACATTTCAAATTTATATAC
Source organism: Cunninghamia lanceolata (assembly GCA_027924645.1). NCBI lineage: Eukaryota > Viridiplantae > Streptophyta > Pinopsida > Cupressales > Cupressaceae > Cunninghamia > Cunninghamia lanceolata. The sequence goes on along the minus strand of BSBN01000659.1, from coordinate 3,392,389 downwards.
TTTTTTCTTATTACTCAAATATTATGTATCATTATAGTTTCATAGTACATATCAATACACAGTCTTTGTTTTAATATTTCACAACATTATTATATTGCTTTATATCTATGCATGTGTAATGTCCCCATTTCCGGCATGATCATCTAACAGGAGTTTGGGTTAGCCTATCCTCATTCCCATGGGCTAATTCATGAATTAACGGAATGAAGTGGTTGAGCTATGGAAATTTGGAAAGTTGTCTTTATGAAGCTCAACTAATTTTTATAGAAATGGCGAACTTGGGAGATGAATTAATGTATTTTTGCATTAATTATTGAAAGGTCAAAAATATTTAAATATTTTCTATGAAGGTGAGTGACCCATTTGGTGGGTTTTAGGCAGCCACAAACTGAATAAAATAATAATAATTTATTATTATGTGGTGTGCTCAAAAGGAGGAATAAAATATTATTTTAAAATCAAATATTTAATTTGATTTTTGCATCTTGAGATGGTCGGCCTAGTGGAGGAAAAAGAAGTTTAAAATTATGTTGTCGGCTCATTTGTAATAAAAAAATAATATTCTTCTTGGCCGACTTGAAGAACAGAAAATAAAGATTTAATTCAAATCTTTAATTTGAATTTGAAATTTGGGCGCCTAGTCTTGGTCGGCTGGCTTAGGAGAAAAAAGGAAATTCAAGTATAAAACAAGGTCATTGGAGCTTCATTCATCATCACAAACTTTTGGCAACTTTGGTATTTTGCATTCGCAATTTATTGCAAGTCTTTCCAAGGATGAAAACCCTTGTGGAAGAAGGTGGATTGGACGAAAACTCAATTGCATCTTGGATGTGAATTCATACGAAGTTCACAATTGTACTTCACTGGAGGATTTCAAAGGATTGGTGAGCATTCATGCCATATCTTTCATAGCAGATTTGGACGCCATTGTTGAAGATCTTTTGCATCAAGTGAAGCGCCGATTTTTTTGAGCGCCATAAGTTGAGGGATCATAGCAGATTTCATATCAGCAATTTGTTGAAGCCACAAACCCTAGCCGCCGCCCTTGTTTTGCATGATAGATCAGATTGGGATTTCAATTCATATCATTCACCACCTTGTGGGAGTGGCGATCAGCTTAGAAGACAATTTTACATCACTAGAGCAGCGCCGATTTTCTTTGTGGAGTAATTCGCCCTAGTTTGGATCAGCCTTTGATATATTTGAGTTGCATTCATCACCTTGTGAAGAGGCCGATCAGCATAGGAGACAAGTTGGAGGAGGCAAACAGCATTGAGGGTCTTTGTCATCACCAATCAGCTTTGAAGACATCCATTGTTGAGTGCAGATCTGTATTGGAGGAAGATCGCCCACATTTTGTTTGGTATTTGTTATCAAAGTGGTATGTTGAAAATTATAACTCAAATCTGATTTATAGCAGCAAAGCATTGGTTGATATTGGACCATATTTGAACCACAAACTTGATGTAATTTCCATTTTATATATTCAGTTTGGAGCAGCAGACTTGCATTCAGATTTATGTATGTTTTATTGTGTATTTGATGGTGTAATTCATGAATGATAAGACTGCAGTAGTATATCTTCATTTGCCATCATTTTCCATGTTTTAGAATATGTTCTATGCTTGGTGAAATCATTTGATAAGGTGCAGAAAATAAAATCAGAATTCAGATCTAGGGTTTGGAATGATATGTGAAACAAAAATCAGAAATCTTGGCAAAAACCCTAAGTGGGATATTTCAGCATGGTCTATATGTTAGTTGCATTTTTGTTTAGGCATTACATGCCTTAATTCTCTCGGGACATCTATTTTCTTTCTTTCCTTGTGTTGTTCCTCTTCTCTTGTCTCTCATTATGCGGTCCTCTTGTCACCTCCCCTCAACCCCTATCCCCCCTCCACCTCTTTTTAAGGGTTAAGTCTACAATCCAAATCATAATTATCCTCTTCCTCATGATGGATCACTGAGTGTGATCCAAAATGTTGAAGCAAAGAAATACACAGTTAAATCCAGAAGTACTTCTCTATTAACAAACCTTATAGGCTTCCTCATGCATCTCCTTGTTTCATGTTGTTCCTTGAAGTGAAGACTGTGCTCTAAGTGTGTTTTGAGGTACTAAAAAAGCCTATGACTAGGCTCTACTCAAGCTAAACGAGGTTAATGTGTCACAAAAGCATAAACCATGACTAGAGCCCGCAGTCTCTGTCATATCCAACTTTGTGGCTGTAATGTCCCCTTTTCGCAAAGGAAGACCTATGAGGCTATTTTTCACACTTCGGGATTTTTGTTGGGCAAATCGAGCTTGGGAAATGAATTGTCGTATTTTTCTGGTAGTTTTGATGTATTTTCTATGGGCAAATAAAATTACCCTCTTGGAGAGCAAACCATCTAGGCATGATGGAAGTGTGGAAAATTGACTTGAAGGAGGGAAAATGAATTCTAATTCAAATCTTTAATTTGAATTTGTGGGCACCAAAGATTGGTCAAGGATGGTCGGCCTCATTAAGGAGAAGATCATAATTAAAAAATAAATAAAATAACTCTTTAGGTCGGCCAAGATAGAGGCAAAAGTGAGTCGGCCAAAATGAAAGGGCAGATATTTATTTTGGAGCAGGTCAGCCCTCTAAAGGAAAAGAATAATAAATAAAAAGGTCTTTAATTTACCTAGGTCGGCCTAGGAAAGCAAATCCCTAATTTGTTTTTATTGGAGCGCCAAGTTTTCATAAAGGAGGTCGGCCCTCTTTAAAGAAAAATAACAAAATAGGGTCTTGGTCGGCTAGCATATGGAAAAAGGTGGAATTCAAGTATATATACAAGGTATTGTGAGGCATTTCAAATATCATTCAGTATTATATCTTTTGTATTTTCCTTTGTGGATCTGCAACTTGGTTTGCATTGTTTTCCAAGGACGAAAACCCTTGTGGAAATAGGTGGATTGGAGGAAAACCCAATCTTATCTTGGAGGTGGATTCATACGAATTCACAATTGTACTTCATTGTTATTCATTGGTGAAGAGAAGCAAATTTCTACATCAGATATTCAGATCAGATTTGAAGAAGGGTTTGATTGGCAAGTTTTGAAGGTATTTTGACTAGGGTTTGGCCCTAGGATTTGAGCGCCACCTTCTAGGATTGGAGCGACCTCATTTGTGAGGCGAATTGTGTTGTTATTGGCTGCTAGGATTTGGAAAGTGCAATCAGATTTGATACAGCAGCAGATCAGTCTTCCTTTGGCATTGTTCATTGGTGCTTTGATGTGATTTGGCTAGGGTTTCATCATTCCATTGGAGCACCTACATTTGGAGGATGTTTGAGGGTTTTGTTGCATCCATTTGGTATTTTTGACATCATTTTTGGAGCAGCGAACATTGCAGACCTAAGCGCTTATTTTGGATAAGCCTTTTGGTGTTTTGGAGTTGCATTACCATAGGGTTTCAAACCCTAAGTCTGAGCGCCACACTTTGGAGGTCCAAATTCATCATTTGGAGGTCAATTTTGTATGTAAATGTATGTATAACCCCTAGGTTTATAGCATTTGATAGCTGGGCATTGTTTGGCATGTTTGCCCATTGCATTTGATGTACTTGAAGACTCTATATCTCTGATTTTTATGACAGCAGACTTCAAATCTGATTTCTCAATAATTTTGCTATCATTTTGGTATTGGATCCATGTGTATTTCATTGTGTGATTCATCTAGGGTTTTGGCATATATTTTGGCATGAGAATTATGATGTATTTGACAAGTTATTGGCTGTTATAAGTATTTTATCAGGTCTGAAACTTAAATCAGAAGTTCAAAAATTTAGGGTTTTAGAGTTAAATTCAGAAAATCAGAAATCAAGTTAAAATCAGACTTCTAAAAATCAGAAAATTAGCAATTATCCTATGTGGGATATTTTAGTGGCAAGTTGGGATTAATAGTTGTTGCTATAGTTGTGTTTGCCCTCACCCTCTCTAATTTCTTCTAATCCCACAATGCAAGGGTTGCTTGCATCTCTCATTGTGCCTCATCCATGACGTTGGGACTTAGTTTAATGTTGCGACAAGGAATATGTGCAAGATGGTACTTGAGACGATTGATGCTTTTAGAAACCTTCTTCCAATAAAAGTTGCAAATAACAGTTCCGGAGTTTGGTCCTAGTGTGCCATATTTCCAAGAACATCTTATGACCTTCAACAACAAGCAACTTCCACTTCTTGATGTCGGTGCCCTTGTATGCTACCCAACATTCATATAATTAGAAAAATAATTTTTAATATAATTACAAAACGTTTAAAATTAAAAAATAACAACTTGAACCCAAAACATAAAATAAAATTAACATAAAATGCATTTCAAACATAATCGAATAGCACTAACATTAAATACTTTAAGCAAAATAGCAGTTTTTATACCCTAAACCCTAACTTTTGAAAAATCAGCATTTTCATTCATAAACAATAGCTTAAATCAGTGTTAACATTTATGAAAATTGAATTCAGTGCTTTCAAAACATGTTTAAAAACATAAATCTAATATTTTGGAAAGAAATTACATTCTAATTTCCTGCAATGCTGGGAAAAGAAAATAGAAAAAAAAAAATTGTAACCTTATAATCCTGAAATTGCACAAATATGTTCCTCAAAATTGCTCGAATTCAGTCAAACAAACTTGCAATTGTTGGGTGAGGAAATGGCATGGGCGAAGTTGCTTAAAAAGGCCTATTTTCTATTTTTTTCATTGTGTCAGATTTTTTTCTGCAGCTAACAAGTTCACCTCACAGACTCACCAAGTACTTGCAAGTACTCATGGCAAGTAGGCACCACAAACTCTCAAAAACTTGTTTGTGCTGAGTGCCTGTTCAGGTGCAAGTTACTCGATTTCTAGAAACACTTACAAGTACTTGTTGAGTCTACAAGTACTTGACAAGTTTTAAAACTATGATTGACAAGTTTTAAAACTATGATGAGGAATGCCCCTTGCACTATGGCCAGGGCTCTGCCCTCTTTGCCTCCTCATACCAGATCCCCCTACTTAGGCCAGCGGTGTGGCCACTCTGACTCTATTTGGCATCACTCATAGAGCAGAACCGCAATCTTCCTTGCCGCCAGCTAGGCTCTGCCCTCCTTGCCTCTCCGTACCAAATCCCCCTACTTAGGCCAGTGGTGTGGCCACTCTGACTCTATTTGGCATCACTCATAGAGCAGCAGAGGTGGTCTTCCTTGCCGCCAGCTAGGCAGCCTTCTAAGTTCTGGTTGATCACTGCCAAGTGGGCAACAAACAGGTCGGTCACCACCTACTCAACTGCATCAATGGGGCCCTCTTCTTGAGCTGAACAAATTCCCGCCTCTGGCTCTTGCCATTTCACTGCAAAGAGATGTTTCGCAGGATCAGCTTTGGCCTGAAATCCTGAATTTGCAACCTTATGAAGATGAAGACAATGCTCTCACTAGTCCGGAGCGTATTGATGATGGAAAAAATTTGATAGACAATGGGTGGAGTAAATCAGAAAATTGGGACCCTTCTCCTATCTCAGGCTTTATAGCACTAGCTGCTTAGTTTTGTTTATCATCTTGAATGAATGAATGAATGAATTTTAATGACGTCCGCGAGACCAAGCAGCCTTAGGGACCAAGAGCCGCAGCCCTAAGAAATCTTCAAGATCTTTTCAATGTCGTTTCTCCTACTATGAATCTTAACCAGGAAGCCGGCTGTTATGTGCAGCCTCGCTTCCTCAAAGATCTCCATAATACTGCCCACCTTCAAGTTGTTTTCATATTGATCCGAATGTCTTCATAGGCAGCACACTCAAAGATGAGGTGCCATTCAGTTTCAACCACTTTTTTGCTGCAGAAGATGCAAATCCTGTCTTCATAGGCAGCATGCTCAAAGATGAAGTGCCATTCAGTTTCAACCACTTTTTTGCTGCAGAAGATGCAAATCCTGTCTTTAACTGTTATGTGGTTTTGTAATCTTGCCAACAGTTGTTTCCTTTTTGGGACCATGGTGACTGGATATTTTCTTTGCAGAGCCATGTAATACTTTATTTACTTCCTATGATTTATATTTGGTTCTATTTCATAAAAAATTTAAAATATAATTCGAAACACAAAATAACAAACATGTAATGTTGAGTGTTCGAGTCAGAGGAACACTGCATTCTTTAAAAGACTAGAAATGGGTAATGTAGATTATGATATTACAATTTAGAAATACATCCCACCCTGTATGATTTAAAAGAAAAAACTAACAAATATGTAATGCGTATTGTTCAGAGGGAAGGAAACGCTAACATGCAGTGTGGCTTTTTCGTAGGGAAGTAAACACTGCATTCTTTTACAAAATGGAAATGCTATGTAAATGATGACAAGAAAATTCTCGAATTACTTACTTGACTGGCAATGGCATTAAGCCTTACTGGGGAATAATTGGGTAGAGTTGAAATGAATAAGAGTCTGGAGGAGGAGAACGATGAGGGCTGCACTTGCAGAGAAAGAGGAGCTCCCATTGACATTGCCATCATTCCACCTTGTGATAGCAGTCAGAGTAGGATTTGTGTAAAATGAAACCGAACGTTATCCATCCATGCCAACTAGACAGCCACCTCGACATAATATTTTCAGCCAGGGAACGCTTCTTTAACAGTATTGGAGCATATTATAACTTATTAGAATTTAGGATAATCACTTTCAAAGGAACAGTGCGCCGTTGTCATGTTCATTTTAATTTTTTAAAATAAAATCCTAGTTTAAACAAATTAAACAATAATAATTAGATAATTATTTTAGGATTAAATGTTAGTGTTAGTAATTAGTTTAAGTAAATTATTAAAATAAATGTGGGAATTAGATAAATAAAATAATGATATTTAATTATAAATTCAATGTAGATATGTTGTGACATATAGTTGTAAGTAATTCATCAAAGTGTATAAAATTGAGGAATGACAAGATGAATGCCTTGGGATCTAAAAACTCACTATCTATCATTGTAGATCACTTTCATGACTATGCAATTGATTGTGCAACTACAAGTCTAATCTTTATAAATTTTCTAATGTTTGCTCTCAATTTACCTTGATGCATGTACCTCTTTCAATGTTTGGTAGTTTACCAATGGCAAGGAATATGTCTCCCCTTCATCAAACCCCTAAGATACTGAGTCAACAACTTTTAGACATGATCAAAGATAACAAGCAAGCATGCAAAAGATGTCCTAGATGATGATGCAAACAAATATGAATTGAAAGATTTTAATAACATCCATGAGACCAGCAGTCTATAAGACCAAGAGCAACATGCAAAACAAGACCATAATGAAGGGAAGCAATGTACTCAAAAACACTTCCTACACTAAACTTTTGAGGAGAGTGTTGTGCAAATCTCAATCTTTTAACAATTATAGAAAGTCAAAACACATAAACATAAAATGAACAATATACCATAACACGAGTGTATGGGGGGAAACTTTTTCGAGAGAAAAACCCACACTTCAAAGCAACCCAATGTATTATTCAATAAGCAACATAGTTACAATACACTTGCAGAGCAAGCCTTCACAAGAGCATCAACAACCAGAAATTTGGAGGAATTCTAGCAATATAACAATACCTACAAAACTCATACTATCAACCTCCATCTCAAGCACCCAATATATATGAGGCATAATACATGAAATCATCAGATGGTGATTAGGAAACCAGAAGCTAAAACAACCCCAAAAAATGACGCCCAAATCCTTAGTTAGAAATCCAACTCAAATACCATGATAAGTCCATAGGTTGAAAATAGCATATTCCTTGCACCTGTCATAAGCTCGTCATAATCCACTCACCAACTTGGGCATTCCATTTTGACTCCATTATTGCTAGCCAAAAATGCCTTATGATATGTCATAACGCATTATAAGTTGGTCAACAAGTGCGACTCCCCCTTATAGCTCTTTTATGTGTCCTAGATGTTTTTACATTTCCAATGTGGGAGGCCCAACTTTCAAAGGCCATAATTTTTTATATAGAGGTTGATTGGCCCCCCCTCTTTTTTAAATTGAAGATCTCAAAGAGATCCAAGAGATAAACACCAAGAACCAGTGTTGAATAACCCAAAAAATATATTTTGGCCAAAAACCAACTTTGTATCTCGGAATTAAGTTTTTTAATATTATAACCTAAAAATCCCACTATTTGTAATATTAATATTAGAAGCAAGGTTGAGATATCTTTCCTAACATTCTCCCACTTGTCGAACACCTTACAAGAGCAAAGGGGAAAACCACCAACATTAAAATCTAATTTCTAAGGGCCAAAAGGCCCATAAACTCACTGCACCACCTAAACTTGTATCTGCTCATAGGCTTTGTCAATGAATCTGCAACATTTGTCAAAGTATCAACCTTCTCTAGTATCACCCTTCCATCATCTACCATATCACAAACAAAATGGTACTAGACATCAATGTACTTCATCCTCGCATAAAAAGATCATGTTCTTTGCTAGACATATGGCACTCTGACTATCACAATGAATTATAGTGGCTTCTACATCTAGCCCAACATATGAACACAATCTCGTAAGCTAGATGGCTTCCTTACAAGCATGAGTAGTTACCATGTACTTTGCTTCTATAGTGGATAAAGCGATCACAATCTATCACTTACTCATCCAACTAATTGCACCACCAAACATAGTGAAAACATATTCACTGGTGGATCTCTTGTTATCCACATCTCCAACCCAATCATAATCCACAAATCCATGAATACAAACTAAATGTCGGCCCCTTTTAGGATAACCATGATAACATAAGGAATACTTGGAAGTGCCCCGCAAATACCTAAAGACCATCTTCACTACATTTGTCATGTCCCCTTTTTCAAACATAAGCGTTTGGGAGTTTCTTAACCTATTATTTTATTTCCCATAGGCTAAAGGGTAAGGTGAGGGAAATAATTTAAAATAATAACTTAAGTTGTCCTAGTCACTTTATGTTATAATATTATTAAAAGGATGACATATATGTTATTATTAAAAGAGGGTCAATGTTATATTAAAAAATGTTGTTAGGAAAGAGGGCCTAATGGTGTTTCTAGACACTTCTAGAATAAAGCAGGAAAATGTTTATAAAATTAAAAAGAAGGTTACAAAAGGAGAGTCTAGGTATAAAAGAAAGCATCCATTTTATGAATTCAAAAACCCTTTTCTTTGAGATAAAACATTTTGTTCATTTTCTTGCCTTGGGACGAAAAACCTTTTGGTATCGAAATTTGGAGGAAGAAAACCCTCTTGGTTTTCAGATTCGATTTAAGAATGAAAGTTTCTTGTATCCATTAGAGGTGATTTTGTTGCACATATGCTACCTAAGTTTATCACTGTTGTGGTTGTCATTGATGTCAACACTCAGTTTGGGTTGTAATTGATGCTTATGTTGATGATATACTATGATGGTGTGGTGCTAACAGTGACGTTGCTGATGTTCATGATTGGATGTCATGCCTTATTTAATGCCAATTGAGTATGTGTGTTGTCAGCAAAGATGATATCATGATGATATATTAAGATGGGAATTAGAAGCATTAAGATGAGGATTAGAAGTAATGCTGATGTTGGGGAGATGATGTTGATGGTCTGTAGCATGTTGTATGCTCTCTCCTATTGTTCCGAAGGAAGTATGTGTTACTACAAGGATGCTCTGGTCTCCAGATGTTGGTGAAGGTTTCTGCTGCAGGAAGTTGCCTTGAAGACTATCTAGGAGAATGCTCCGCATTCCTCTACCTTTGAAGATATGATCATGCAGTTTAGAAGTTAAGTTTAGTAGGTTGTGAAGGTACTATATTCAAAGTTTCATACCATTTGTCTCTCCGTAGAGAAAGTTGTAAGTGACAAAGTGCAGAACTGTATTGTCCGGTGGCTGGTTTCAAGGTCTGTTGGCTTACGCCAACTTGTTGTTGTATGAAGTGGTGAATTGGCAAGTGGAGAATGACCCTGATGATCTTAGATGTTTCTTGTTCCTCCACAAGATGTTTTTTGGTTTCTCCAGAATAGGATGTGGTCCAGAATGAAGGTGTTGTTGGGTTATGCTTTTGCATGGCTGACTGAGGTATGTTGAAGGTGTGCACTACAAATTCTTTGTTGTGCAAAGTTCAAAGAATGTTTGGAGATATTGTATGGTTCATGTCGACTCATCTGTGAGAAGCGCAAGTAATGTTTAATCTTCCATGAGTACCGCCAAGTTGTAATGGCCAATATGCTACAAGCTTCATGTTTTCTTGCTTGAAGCCAACCTATTTCAAATGTGTGAAGCGTGTAGATGTTATTCTTTGAAGTATGATGTTATGAAGGGTGTTTAGGACCAGGTTAAGCATGCATTGGAATCTACAAGGTGTGTTTATCTTCATGGTGTTGCATGTAGTTCATTTTAGGGCTTGCCCTCTACATGTTTCATGTTGTTTGATCTTTGGCCAACTTGTAATTGTAATACTCTTGTTGTCTTTGGCCAACATGTAATGTAATCAATGTAATATCATGTATATATTGTAAACCTAGTTGATCTAGGTGAAGTGTGATTGCAAGTGTGAGTGAAAGGAGTAATATGTGGATGTGTAATGCATTATGATGTACAACTGCAAGAGACTGAGAAGAAATAATAGATCTTGTCCAGATTCATCTTGAACATATTTTTGAGACAGAAGGGAAGTGAAGAGTGTGCCTAATTGATTGCTAGAGGCAGTGAGCCAAAGGCAAAACTTCTTGAAGATTGAAAGCAGTGAGTCAGTAAGCTACAGAGAAGACATTTGAAGAAGTTGTAGAAGTTGTCAAAGCAGAAGTGCAATCATCAAAAGAGAAGTGAAAAAGTAGAGTTACAATCATCAAAAGGATTGAGTTTCATCGTCATATTCAGACAGTAGAAGGACTGTCATGCTGTAATCTTTTTTGAGTTTGTTCTTAGTTTAGGGAGTAGTTGCTTCCTTGGGTTGAAGCCCTAAAACAAAGTCTGCAGGGAGTTGTAGCTTCCTTGGGAGTGACCCTAAAACCTTTTTCAGGGAGTAGTAGCTTCCTTGGGTTGTATCTCTAAAACAAAGTTGTAACTGTTTCTTTTGTGAGGCTAGATTAGGATAGTAGCTCCTAGCATCTTTTCTCATCATGGTTTTTCCCCTTTGGGGTTTTCCACGTATATCTAGTGTTATGTGGTGTTGTGCATTGTGTTGATCTTTTATGTTTCTGTTAATGTTGTAAAGTTTAAGTTTCAACTTACTCCGGAGGGTTTGAGATTTGTTTGAATACTGGTTCACCCCCCTCTCAATATCAAGTGTGTTCAACAGATTCCACCCAAGGATTGGATTTGTGTGGAAAGATTAATATTTCATAAGCATTTTTGTGTTGAAGATTTCTAATTTTTTAGTTGTGTTGAAAGTTCAAATTTTGGTGTGTGAATATTCTAGTTGGATTATTGGATATTTTTATTGTGCTAAAGAAGATTTTCAGTTTGATGTTAGTGTGAAGTCTATCATTGATATACCATTATTATTATTACATTTGTTGCTAGGTAACAATAATTAATATATGCTTTGTTAAAATCCCTATAGTACCAATTATTGACCAAAAATACCAAATTGAAGATTTGGAGGTAGTTGTACCTTTTTGAAACTCAAATCACAATAGGGGATGAAGTTTGTCATACCAAATTTGTAGCTGCCATACATTTTTGAAAGTGAATCACGTAACCTTTGGTAATTGTTAAGACTACAATTTTATCTTATGATGGTCATACAAGTTATCTCAACTATTGTACGTGAGGGACTTTATTGTAGAGGTTCTTGTTAGAAATGAAGGTAAACAACTATCAATAAAAAGCTGATTACAACTGTAATATAGATATTTAACTGTCAAAACCAAAATGGAGATAGTATAAAATCAACACAAAGAAATAATGGAACAAAAGATCGAACATATAACACAATGTTTATATGGATAAACCCTTTCGACAGAAAACCCCACACAAGAAGAGATGCACCAATCTGTATTAACTTTAATAGAGTTTACAATACAACACTATCAATCTCCTCTTCAATATTCAATCCGGCAATGCCTATTTTTTCAGTCTCAACTTTCTACTCTACTCATTCATAGCTGTAATATGAGATCCTCGTAAAGGGGTTGCCTTCTAGGGAAAGACAAACCAACATAACCTCTACCGTAAGATATGTGATCATATGGTGAGACCTTTCATCCCTTATGGGTGATTTACAAACAATAGTAGGAATAATAAATTACATAAGATTTACAAGGTTGATGATACCTTAATCCTAACATTCTCCCACTTGACATCATACATTGTATATACACCCATAGAAAACATAAAGCAACTAAGTACTAGGAATAAGGCCCATGGCCTTCCTGCACCACATAAATTTTTATGTGCTCACAGGTTTAGTAAGTGAATCTGTAACATTCTCTTGAGTGTCAACCTTCTTCAGCTCAATCTAACCATTAGCAATCATTTCACAAACAAAATGGTATTGAACATCCACATGCTCAGTTTGTGCATGATACATGGGGTTCTTGGCCAAACATATTGCACTCTAGCTATCACAACCAATCTAAATAATCCTACAATCAAAACCAATTCCTATACACAATCTTCGCAACCAAACTGCCTCCTTAAAGACATGAGTAGTACCCATATATTGTGCTTCGATGGTGTATAAAGCAATGATGGGCTGCCTTTTACTTATCCAACTCACAGCTCCTCCAAACAAAGTAAATAACATATCATCCACATACAGGGCAATAATCAGAATATCATTATCGATACATCGAATGTAGACACAATGATCCTCTTCACTTCTAACAAAACCCAATTTCAAAACAAATGAATCAAACTTCTAGTACCACATTCTGGGGGATTGTTTTAAACCATAAAGAGATCTTTTTAACTTGCAATGTTCTTTCCCTTTTACCTCAAAGCCTGTAGGTTGTTGCATATAAATTTCTTCTTCTAGATCTCCTTGCAAAAACGTAGTCTTAACATCCATTTGCTCAATTTCAAAATCATAAGCCATGGCAATGGATAAAAAAAATATAATCAAAGATAATTTAGCAATAGAGAAAATTTCACTGAAATTGACTCTCTCTCTATCTGGGAGTAGCCCTTGGCTACCAGTCTAGCCTTGTAATTTTGTAATGAACCATCTACTCCAAACTTCTTTTTAAAGACCCACTTACATCCTATGGCCTTTCTTTCTTTGGGAAAACATACAAGATACTAGGTGTCACATGAGTCTAAAGTCACCATCTCCTCCTGCATGGCTAGTTGCCAAGATTCATTATCATATGCATGAATAGCTTCCCTATAGAATCTAGGTTCATCGTCGATACTCAACAAAGAAAATAACTAACGAAAATCTGGTGAGCTATACCTATCAACTAGGTTTCGTTGTCTTGTGGATCTTCTTGAGGGTGGAGTAAGAGATTCTTCCTCATGTTCTTATGTATGCTCAATTTCTTCCATAACAACATAGTCTTCCTCATTTGAACTTTCACTTGAATCTTTTTCTTCTTCTCCATCCCCTAATCCATCATTTTGTTCTTCTTGATGTGCATTTTCTTGTTGTAAATCAAAATGCACTATCCTCTTCCTTTCCTTTTCTTCTGATTGTACAAGATCAAAAATAACTCTGAGTTCCCTAAAAATCACATCTCTAGAAAATATAACTTTTCTAGTTAGAGGATCCCAAAGCTTATAACCTTTTACATTCTCACAATATCTAATGAAGATGTATTTCTATGCTTTTGGATCCAACTTAGATCACTTTTCCTTAGGCACATGAACAAAGGCCTCACAACCAAAAACCCTTAAATGTGAAACAAAAGGTTTCTTACCTGTCTACACTTCATAAGGTGTCAAATGAAGAGCCTTACAAGGAGATTTGTTTAACACATAACAAGCAATACTCACAGCTTCTGCCCAAAATCATTTATCCAACTATGCATCACTTAACATACTTCTGGCTCTTTCTATTATTGTTTGGTTCATCCTTTTTGCAACACCATTTTCTTGTGGTGTATATGGAGTTATCTTTTATCTTATGATGCTTGCATGCTTACAAAATTCATCAAATTCCTTAGAGCAATATTCCCCTCCATTGTCAGCTCTTAATATTTTTATCTTAAGTCTTGATTGGTTCTCTACTAAGACTTTAAACTCCTTAAACTTAATGAAACTTTAGATTTATGCTTCATAAAAAAAATCCATGTGAATTTGGATACATCATCAATGAAGGTAAAAGAATAATGAGATTTAAATCCAATAGAATCATTATCCACATGTCTAAACACATATGAATGAATGAGTTCTAACTTCTCTTTTTCTCTAGTGCTTCCTGAAGAAAAAGATGTTCTGTTATGTTTTCCAAACACACAATGCTCATAGAAATCAAAGTGCTCATTAGAATAGGAAAATTGTCCAACAAATTTTTGTTCATAATTGTTTTCAAAACATTTTCACTTGTGTGGCCCAATCTGTGGTGCCACAACATACATGTATTTTCAGTAGTTTCAGTTACATAAGTGGAATTACAAACCGTAGTGGTATCAAGTCTAAACATTGTTCCCATCCTTGTTCCTCTCACTACCACCAAGCTTCCTTTCGCCATTCTACAACCATGCTTATTAAATGTTGCATGCATTCCTGAATCATTCAACTTTGAAACAAAAATAAGATTTCTAGCCAATCTAGAAATATGTAAAACACTAGGGAGGGTTTCAATTCTCACAACAATACCTTTCCCCATCCAACAATCAGATATGTAGTGTATTCTCCAAGGTAGACATTACCTCCATCATATTGCTCATATTTCACATCTCGACTTTTTGGATTTCATTTATAATTTATACTATTGGATATTTTGTTGTGAATGAGTTATTATTTGATAATTACATGTGCATAAAAGTAAATTGTCATTATTTTTATAAATGCATAGATTTCAAAGTCGTTAAATGATGGATTAAATGTTTGAGTTATGTTCTCGTGCTTCGGCTATGATTTTATGGACTAGCCTATTAACCAGAATTTAAGTACGACTGAGTTCATGAACATGTCAAAAACAAGAACATGGTTGAGGTAGAAGCATCCTAGCCGCTCAGTAAGAATTGGCATGACGGAAACCCGATGCATGCACACACTCACTTAGTTTCATACCTATTGCATCATGACATACTGCATAAATGAATGTCTTCATTTAAGTTTTCATGTAACGTACTCTTGATTGAGCATTTGAAATTTGAGTTTTGGTGTGGTTGATGTCTAACAATTGGTATGAGTTCAATCTCATTTTTAAGTATGTTCTTTTAAAATGCATAAGTTTGCCATGTAATCATACTATCTTTTCAACTTTTGTTTTAATAAAACTATATAGGTTGTTATCAATAGATTTATTATTAATTATTTAAATTATATATATATATAGTCATGTAAGATACAATATTATAGATAAGATTCAAAATAAGTATTTATATTTATAGATACATATATATATAATTACAAATATATATAAAAATCTAAATATAATTATATAAACATATATCATGTAGAATAAAAATATAGTCATGCAAAATAAACTTATCTTCATGCAATATTGGGACAACAAAATAAAAGGGAGTTTAGATGAAAAACAAGTATTCAGAGGTATTGGAGAGCCCACATTCCATGGAAAACTGCAAGTTAACAGGAAATTAAGAAAAGCTGAATCTATAATAGAACAATGCCAATTTTAGAGAAGGGCCTTTTTCATTAAGAAGGGAAAACAACAAAAGAAAACATATGGAGAGAGAGAGAGAGAGAGAGAGAGAGAGAGAGAGTTCAAAGTAATACAAAGGAGAGGGCAGAAGACTAATGACGACAAAAGAAGAAGACCAACGACAACAGAAGAAGAATCATCAGCGACAGGAGAGGGGGAGCTCGAGGTTGATAGGTATGTTTCTTAAATTATAGATTACATGGGTAATGTCTGTTAAAACTTATGATTTGTAGACTGGTTTTAAATGTATTACATGTTTCCTGGGAATTTTATCGGCCTTGATTCTATTCTTCTCATTTTATTCTATGATGATTTTAGTCCCTTTAATCAACCTAGTTTTTCATGCTTGGGCTTACAAGTGTTTTATACCTGTAACAACCTTTACTTCTGGTCTAAAAATTGCTACGGCCTTAGTATTCTTTCTTGCCTACGTATTTTTCTCTATAGCCACGCATTGAGCTCTATGGCCCACGTACCTTGCTCAAGGGTCTGTGTTTAAGAGGCATGTATATTGATCCTTACCTACGTATCGTTCTATGCGACCTGTGTTATAGTCTTAAAGACTAAGTTAGGTTGTTTTGGCCTCTGGTTAACTTATTCGGCCTGCTCTATCATTGGATTGACCTATTATGTAATGTTATTAACTTGGGTTGTATGTATTTGTTGAACACATTAAAGTACTGAGAGGGGGTGAATCAATACTCATTCAAATTCTTTTCTTCCAACAATATTCAAACTAACATAAGCATTTTAAAACATGAAAAGCACAAGAGCATGGAAGCACACATCCATAACACTAGATTTATGTGGAAAACCCTAGAAGGGGAAAAACCACAGTGAGCAAGCTGCTTGGATCTACTGTCCAAATCCAGCCTCACAAATAAAACAAGATTACAATATTATTTATGGGCTACAACCCAAAGGAAGTTGCAACTCCCTAAACAGTTACACCACTTACAATCTTTACAACAAAAAAGACTTATCTGACTCAAATGTTCTTCTCACAACACTAACTGCTGATCACTTTACTCTCTGCATAACACTCTCACTTTTCCACAATTACAATATCAACCTCTGCCACAAAAAAACTTCATAAAACTCTTTTTCATCGTCACTTTGTTTGGTGTGGAGCCTGATCAGTCTCTAAGTGGGAGATTGTTGGTAGGTGGTGACTGATCATGTAAGTATTGTACACTAGTTATGTATCCTCGTCGGGGTTCGGGGCCAGGCCGAGCCTTGAGCGGGGGTTCAGGGGCGGCATCCCCTAAATTTTTTTTTCATGAGCCAACATAAAAAAACCCTATTTTTGTAACCGACATAAGGCTTGATAAAAGCGACTAAGCATTAGGGTTTTGGTTGATATTGTATTGTAGCATTTGCAATGGTATTGAGTTGCAGGGATTGCTGGTTCTAATCGGTTTGATTTACTAGATAATAATATTAGACTCTCTATTGGTGGATGTAGCCCGAGTTTGGGTGAACCAAGTTAAATCTTGTCTCTTGTTGTTATTATTTCTATGTATTTTTTTATTCCTCTATTTAATATTTATTTGCATTTAATTGATATCTTCTGTCGGCTAACCCTAACAAGTGGTATCAGAGCGGATTACATTTGATTATCATCTGCAAGAAGGTCTCACGGTTGAGTGGGAGTCTCATGGTTGAGTGGGAGCAATGGCGGACGAGGGTAAATTGAAGGTAGACAAATTCAATGGGCATAACTATTAGTTATGGAAGATGCAGATGGAGGATTATCTCTATCAGAAGGATTTATGGATGCCATTGGAAGGAGTAGCCAAGAAACTGGCAACAATGACTGATGAGGATTGGAATCTTCTTGACAGAAAGGCACTGGGAACCATTCAGTTGTGCCTAGCACCATTGGTGGCATTCAATATAATGGAAGCGAAGACAACAGATGGTTTGATGAAAGCTTTGGCTAAATTGTATGAAAAACCCTCAGCCTCAAATAAGGTGTTTCTCATGAAGCATTTGTTTAATCTAAAAATGATTGAAGGTGAATCTGTGACAGATTTTTTAAATGAATTTAATACGATTACTAGTCAACTAACTTCTGTAAATGTAAAATTTGATGAAGAAGTTAGAGCTCTCTTGATATTATGTTATTTGCTTGAAAGCTAGAATAGTTTGGTAATGGTAGTTAGTAACTTTATTTCTGGTTCAAATACCTTGAAATTTGATGATGTTGTTGGTGTTATTCTGAGTGAGGAAATTCGTAGGAAAAGCTCAGGTGGATCCACATCAGGTAGTGTTTTGAATGCAGAAAGAAGGGGTAGATCAAAGGAGAGAGGAAAAGGTTCTGGAGGTCATGGGAAGTCACGAGAAAAATCAAAGGATAAGAGATCCCAAACCAGAGGACAGAAGGATTGCTGGTACTATGGGAAACTAGGTCATCTGAAGAAAGATTGCTGGTCTCATAAAAATAAAGGAGACAAATAAGAAGGCAATAAGGAGGTAAATGTGGTAAGTAATAAATCTGAAGATGATGCTTTGATTCTTTCCCTAGATAATGTTGATGATTCATGGGTTTTAGATTCAGGGGCCTCATTTCATGCTACACCCCATAGAAGTTATTTTCTTGATTATGTCCAAGGGGATTTTAGGTTGGTTTATTTAGGAGATAACGAACCCTATCATATTGGTGGAAAGGGAAGAATCAAGATTGAGTTGCAGAATGGGAATCATTGGCTACTACAAGAGGTAAAGCATGTTCCAAGGCTCGGTAGGAATTTAATTTCAGCGAGGCAGCTAGCTGAAGAAAGTTGCATTGTTACATTTACTGATAAAAATTGGAAGGTTTCAAAAGGTGCCTTAATAGTAGCAAAAGGTGTGAAAGTAGGCACCTTATATCTTTGTACAGGTCATATTGTTCCTTCTACTTTAGCTATTGCAGAGAAAAAATAAACAGGTTCAGGAACAGTTGCTGTAGGTTCGCAGGAAGAGACTGAAACAGTTGTTGCAGGTTCTGAGACAACACTGTGGCATAACAGACTTGGGCATATGAGGGAAAAAGGTATGAAGGTACTTCATTCTAAGAAAGTTTTACCAGGTCTGAAATGAATTAATATGGATTTTTGTGAAAGTTGTGTGTATGGCAAACAAAAGAGAGTTAGTTTTCTAAAGGATGGGAAGCAAAAGAAAGATGAAAAGTTGGAGCTTGTGCATATAGATGTATGGGGACCAGCTCAGGTATCTTCTCTTGGTGGCTCTCGGTATTATGTTACATTCATAGATGATGCAACTAGGAAGGTTTGGATTTATTTCCTCGGGCAAAAATCTGATGTATTTGAAACATTTAAGAAATGGAGAAGCTTGGTTGAGAATGAGACAGGTAAAAGATTAAAATGTCTCAGATCTGATAATGGTGGTGAGTATTGCAGCAAAGAATTTGAGGATTATTGTTCCTTTAATGGAATTTGAAGGCAAAAAATGATTCTAGGGACTCCACAGGAAAATGGAGTGGTTGAACGCATGAATAGGACAATGATGGAGCGTGCAAGGACCATGAGATTGCATGTTGGGCTGCCTTTAAATATGTGGGCAGAGGTTGTCAACACCGTTGTATATTTAATTAATAGAGGTCCTTCAGTTCCTTTAGGCTGTGGTATTTCAGAGGAAGCATGGACAGGTAAGAAGGTGAGTTATTCTTTTTTCAAAACCTTCAGATGTGAAGCATTTGCACATGTAGATTCTGAAAATAGAACCAAGCTGGATGCAAAATCAAAAAAGTGTACCTTCGTTGGATATGTCATTGATAAATTTGGTTATAGGCTTTGGGATTTTGAAAATAAAAAAATTGTGAGAAACAGGGATGTTGTATTCAATGAGAAGGTGTTGTACAAAGATCAGTTGCAACAGCATGAGAAGAAAGAAAAGGATTATGTGGTGTTGGATGATACTCCAAATAGTGATGTTCTAGTGGTTCCTCATCAACAACAAGAAATACCACAAACTCTAGTGAATGTTAGACGGTCAACAAGGCTAAGTAGACCTCCTAAAAGGTTTTCTCCCTCTTTGTATTCTATTTTATTAACAAATGATGGTGAACCAAAAGGGTATGATGAAGCTATGCAGGTGGATACAAAGGTTTAGTGGGAGCTTGCAATGAAAGAAGAAATGGACTCCTTGTTGAAAAATCAAACTTGGGAATTATGTAAGTTGTCTGCAGGTAAAAAGGCTTTACCAAACAAATGGGTTTATAGGCTGAAAGAGGAAGATGGAGGTAAGAAAATATTTAAAGCCAGGTTAGTAGTAAAAGGATTTGCACAGAAAAAAGGCATTGATTTTGATGAGATTTTTTCTCCGGTTGTTAAGATGACTTATATTCGTACTGTTTTAAGTATTATGGCTGCTGAAGATTTGCATTTGGAATAACTAGATGTGAAAACTACCTTTCTCCATGGTGATTTGGAGGAGGAGATATACATGGAATAGCCCCAAGGATTTGAGGTCAAAGGTAAGGAGAAACTGGTGTACAGATTGAAGAAGAGTTTATATGGCCTGAAACAAGCACCTCGGCAATGGTATTTGAAATTTGATAGTTTTATCGCTGAGCAAGGCTACAGTCGGTGTAATTCTAACCATTGTGTTTTTTTTAAGAGGTTTGATAATGACAGCTACATTATTTTATGTTTATATGTTGATGACATGCTTGTAGCTGGGTCTAACATGGATCACATAAGAGAGTTAAAACAGTAGTTAGCACAATCATTTTCTATGAAGGATTTGGGGGCAGCAAAACAAATTCTTGGTATGAAAATTTGCATAGATAGAAAGATCAGAAAATTGACTCTATCTCAGGTTGATTATGTTGAAAAGGTGTTGCAAAGATTCCATATGGAGAATGCAAAAGTTGTTAGCACACCTTTGCCTAGTCATTTAAAATTGACTAAGGCGATGTGTCCAAAGACACAAGAGGAGGAAGAAAAAATGTCCAAGGTACCATATGCTTCAGCTGTAGGAAGTTTAATGTATGCCATGGTATGCACAAGACCAGATATTGCACATGCTGTAGGAGTCGTAAAAAGGTATATGAGTAATCCCGGATTGGAGCATTGGAATGCAGTAAAATGGATTCTCAGATATTTGAGAGGTACATCCAATAAACACTTATGTTTTGGGGGCTCTAATACTGATTTAGCAAGCTATGTAGACTCAAATTTGGCAGGGGATATTGATACCAGGCAAATTACTACAGGTTATGTCTTTACTATAGGTGGGACAGCAATGAGTTGGATCTCACGATTGCAAAAGGTGGTTGCTTTATCCACCACAGAGGCAGAGTTTGTAGCTACAACAGAGGCAAGCAAGGAGATGATATGGCTACAATCTTTCATGGAAGAATTGGGCAAACAACAGGCTAACAGTTCTTTGTATATAGATAGTCAGAGTGCCATAAATCTTGCAAAGAATTTTGCCTTGCATTCAAAGACCAAACACATACAGTTGAGGTATCACTTTATTCGGTCAGTGTTGGATGATGGACAGTTAAGGCTGGAAAAGATACATACAAATCAAAATCCAACAGATATGTTTACAAAGCCAGTGACAAGGGAGAAGCTAAGCTCCTCTTTAGCTTCGGTTGGTCTTCAAGATTGAAATAATAAAATCAGAACAACAGAGTCCAGTGTGCTTATTTCCAGTGGGCACTGCATGCTCAGTGGTGTCGTCCAGGCTCAGTCTCCAAGTGGGAGATTGTTTGGTGTAGAGCTTGATCAGTCTCCAAGTGGGAGATTGTTGGTAGGTGGTGGCTAATCATGCAAGTACTATACACTAGTTATGTATCCTCGCTGAGGTTTGGGGGCGCAGGCCCCGAATTTTTTTTTCCATGAGCTGGCATAAAAAAAACCCTATTTTTGTAACCGACATAAGGCTTGATAAAAGCGGCTAAGGGTTAGGGTTTTGGTTGATATTGTATTGTAGCATTTGCAACGGTATTGAGTTGTAGGGATTGCTGGTTGTAATCAGTTTGATTTACTGGATAATAATATTGGACTCTCTGTTGGTGGATGTAGCCCGAGTTTGGGTGAACCACGTTAAAACTTGTCTCTCGCTGTTATTATTTCTGTGTATTTTTTCATTCCTCTATTTAATCATTATTTGCATTTAATTGATATCTTCTGTCAGCTAACCCTAACACACTTCACCAACAACTACTTCCGTAATAGTGTCACATTACATAAACTGGTCCTTTCCACATTTCATCATGAAATTTGCTTCTGTAGTAAGTATATTCACATAATCTTAAATGGTTTCACACATCCCACTCTCTTCCCTCGCTTGACACATTTGATCTTTCATTTATATCCTCTGTAAGATCCAAAAACTTTCTCCTTGGTCAGCCAACATGAAACGTATAACATGGAACGTGTAGTGGCCACAACAGTCGGCTCCCAAACATATGTGATAAGTAGAAATCCAATACGATTCAAGAGAAAAACATAATCAAGTCCTATTTTACCTTAGTACACTCTTCCAAGCTGGTGCACACTCCATACACATGGAAAAATATTCATTATACACCAAGTTGGCTCTGTAGACACTTATCCTTACTTGTATTTGGCTCCAGACCCAAGGTGGTACTGGAGGAGACAAAGTTACACCATGTGGAAAACATACTAAATATTATATGATTTTCAAAACACTCTTGTACACTTCTTTTGTCATTTTAGAATATTTCATGCTGGCACAAACACTTGAACTCTGATGCCGGTGTCCTTAACAACCACTGCTTACACAGTCTTAAGATAAAGCAATGAACAACATACTTGCGGTGAACATAATCATTTGAAACTTGAATAGCACATACCAACCATCCATATGAACTTATCATTTAATCAACAAGGCCAAATGCCAACATGTGGTGAACTGTGGTGGCCTCCACTATCTCCCACTATTTATGTTAAATGGCTAAGCTCGTCTTCGCACAACAGACTTCCAAAGAACTAATCGAGGTGCATATAATCACTTGAAACTTAAGACATGCATACCTAATACTCATATCTACTTGTCCTTCAAACCACCAAGTCATATCTTCATCTATGGAGAAGTGTGGAGGATTCTCCTATCTCTTTGTGATTGCACTTACCTTGTTCCATTGTTGTCTTCACTCTTTTGACTCCAAAATGCTTTGCGGTAAACATTATGACCTCAAACTTGAAACATAAATGCTCGAGTGTAATATCTAACCAATAGTCCAAACTGTGGGCTCATACCTTCAACTATGGTAGAATGCAGTACCTTCTTTGACCTGTATCATACTTAGACACTTTCCTTCAATCTTTTTAGAACTTTCTTTATCAGGCGGCAAGTATCATGAGTTCATAACATCATCATATAGCAAGAATCCAACTCTACTCATCATAAACCTCAAACTTAAATATATTAAGGCTGTGAACTTACACATGAACATCAAAAGATATGGTATGATTGTGTATAGATGATACTGACCCATCTACTTCTCTATCTCACAACCCATCTGATCACTTATCCTACTGTCTTCACTAATCAACATGTTGTTGCAATCTCCCTTTGACATATTTGGTGATATTACTTACAATGCAATACTCCATACCACTGTTGACATCAATGACAACCCATATGCAACAATGTCCCCCTTTGTCATTGATGGAAACACTTGACCTGATATGTATATATTTCTCCCCCTTTGACATCAATGGAAAAGGGCTAGTGGTCTACCTT
This sequence comes from Cunninghamia lanceolata, assembly GCA_027924645.1. Taxonomy (NCBI): domain Eukaryota; kingdom Viridiplantae; phylum Streptophyta; class Pinopsida; order Cupressales; family Cupressaceae; genus Cunninghamia; species Cunninghamia lanceolata. The sequence continues at coordinate 3,368,892 of BSBN01000659.1, read as the reverse complement.
TGTTTTGGCAAAAACAAGTAGGCTCCTCCTATCTAAATATTTCTTATCAGTCTGCTCCACCTGAGGAGTAGCCTCTACTTCTTCAACTTTGATGTAGAAAAAATATACCTCAAAACACATAGATACCTATGTACAGAGTGCCTATATCAAAATAGCACTAATTACTCTTATCTTATTCTCTACATATCTATACAATTATCAAAACTTGTTTTACCTTTCATATGTCTTCAATTTACTTTGGAGGGTAGAACATTCTTGTAGATCACCTTCAACTGGGCAAGCATAGTATCCCAATTTTTCTTTGTAGAAGATAAGATGTGCAGTTGACTTTCAAACTGAATGTATAAATCTTTTGCTTCCTCTTGAGTGGCTGGCACTTTCACATTTTTTGCAATACTTTCAGCTTCTGTCAGGATGCTAGTCAAAACTGCTAGCCTCATACTTACTACTTCTCTCAATTGTCCAATTTCATTCTTTACCTGCTCCCTTTGATCCAAGAGCTGCTTCAACTGAGTATGGAGATTTTATATTTGGACCCTAATGGTTCTATCTTTATCTTTCAAAGGATCATATACCTTGGCCGCTTGAATTAGTTGTGACTCAATAGAGTCAGCTTGATCTTTTATGCTTTTAGTAGTTGCAGGCCAGTTCAAAACAAATTGATATAGAACTTTGGCATCCTCTATGCATTTTTGAATATTTTTCACATTTTTTTGCAAATTATTGTGTGACTTAGCACATCTAACAGAGGCATCAGCTAATCTTTTATTATTAATCTGCTTAATTATCTTCAGCTCAGCTTGCTTCTCAAGGTAAGATGAATGAGCCTTAAAAGACTCCAACATAAGCTTCATTTGTTGAGTAGGTGGCAAGGATGGATCTCTTTTTGCCTCATGCAATTCTTACTATATTATCTTGATTGCCTCTTCTAGTACTTCAACTCCTTCCACTTGTTGTAAAGTCTCTTGTCTTGCAGTGGACTGGATCATGTCTCCTAGTTGTAGCATTTGAAGGGGAGTTATTCCAGACAAGTTAACCTATCCATCTATCATAGACAACTATAAAAGTTGCGGAGTAATCACCACTTGTATTTGCATCTATTGAGCTAGGAACTCCTTAATTGAGTCAACCGAAGAAGAGGAGGAGGAAGTGTCTTATTCCTTTTTAGGGCCTTCTCCTATATCATCATTAACTTGCTCCTCATGTTGTTCAGGATTACTATGTTTCTCAGTATTCTCCGGAGGAGGGTTATCATGCACATCATTATTTCCTTCACCTTGTTCTGCCTGATTTTCATCTTGTACTGATGACTCTACTTTCTCCTCTTGAGTATCTTGTTGATGTGAGTCATGCGGAGGAGATACATGTGGCTGCTCCACATTCTCAGTAACTTTTATGCCTTCAAGTATTTGATTTATCACTTCTTCAGTTTCTTTTTGAATTTTATCTCAATCTTCTTTCTCCATTCTCATGCAATCATCTACCCTTTGCTTTGTACTCAACTCCTGAGCTTGCATCTGAGCCATTTTATCCCTTTCTTCTTGAGTCATGGAAGACCCAGCCTTATCAAGATCTTGTTGCCTCAGTTCATCATCCATTTTAACATCCTTTTCTCTCCTTTCTCTTAGAACATCAGATAAGCTTTCTGGGACTTGCTCAATAATATCATTCAAGGGGACATTAAACTTGAGCATATACATTACAATGAATTTCTCAATAGTGCTCTGGTCTTTAGGTGGCACCTCCAGATATAAGTCTATTGTATCCTTTAGGATACCATAATGCACAATAGCATTGAAATTTGCATCCAATGAAAGAGGTGCATGTTCAAGAGCTCGTGAAGGAGTTTTCTTAGACTTCTTCTCTTTCTTCTTTGGATGAGACGTGCCTTCCTTTCCTACTTCTTCTTCATCTTCACTCTCTTCTACCTCCTCAATCTTGTCCTTCTTTATTTTAGGAGGTTACTTCTTTTCACCAGCCTTCATTTGAGTCAGGATTTCAAATGCAACTCTTCTCTCAGTGGATGCAGTTTGAGTTGATCCAGAGGGTTGCAGTGCATTCATTGTAGCAGAAGTAGATCTACTAGTTCTTATTGGTCCTAGTGTAGCAAGAGGAACAATAGGAGCATGTTGTGTTTCCTCCATAGGGGCTTCAAAGGTTGATTATGATAAAATACCCCATTTCTTATGCAATTCACCTCTATTCTTTTCTAGATGCTCCACTGCACTTTTCTTGTGCATCTTGTTCATGATTTCATCATAAGTTCTGATCCTCTTAGCAGATGTATCCTTGGGTTTGCTGAGAAGAATGTCAGCATAGGCCTTAAGAACTTTAGCTAAGACCTCATATTGCAGCCTAGGAATCCAAATAGTCCTAGGTTCAACTGCTTCCATGTAAGTGAAGTCCTGATCAACTAGAAAGGTAATTTTTCCTTCATACTTTCTTACAACGCTTATTGGGATCCTATCTCTTGCTTGCATGCTAGTTTGTAGGTTTTTAAAGAAACCCCAGTATATAGTCTTATAGTGATTAGGATAACTAAAACTCTTTATATGACTTTTAATTTGTGTTACACCAGGTACATTTTATTGTCAGACCTTCCCTCTCAAATTGGGTAGCTCATTCATGAAGTAAAATGCAAGGTAGATGATCAAAGTACCATACCTAAAGTGATATCTAGTATCTTTTGTCCTCCTTAGGTTTTCCAAGAGTTGTCCTCTCATGACCTCACAGAGGTCAAAGCCTTTTCCTTTTTTAACCATCTGATAAGCAGTGTGGATTGTAGTATCAGTGGTAGAACCCTCTCTGTTTATATAGTAGACTTTATATGCTATCCCCATAGTAGCATATTGTTTAATAGTAAAAAGAGGAGAAGAAGATGGTAGATGCTTGTTTGATGATTCTAAGGGTTTATCTTGATCCTCCTTTCACCACTAAACATTCAAGGACATTCAACCGAGTAGAGAACTCTACTACAGATCTCTTGTCACTTGGAACATAGGGGAAGATTGGAATTGTGTGAATTTGTTGTTCAGTTAAGTCTAATTATGCTCAAAACCCTAATTTCATAAAATCATAAATAAACAGATAAATTATGGAAAATGATTGCACACAGAGGTATCAAATGACAACCAAATACATACTAGATTTCAAAGTTCAGTGTGCAGAAAATTTGGGGACTAATGAGCGAGCACCCTAGTCTAGTGTACCTACTTTTATCAGGATCTCTGAAGAATATCTGCAACCTATTCTCGCTATCACAAAGATTTCACCATTTTAGAATCCAGAGAACTAATGAGCGGGCGCCCAAGTCCAAGCCCTAGTTTTGTTCTCAGATCTACAATTCCAATAGACTGCACTGCTCTCCTCAGGGCTTAAATTTGATAGTTGTATAGCTATATTTAGGCATTTTTACTATAAAATACAATCAAAATTTTAAAAAGACTGTATCATATGAAGGGAGAGATTTTGGACAAACTATCAAAATTTCTATAGAATTATGCTGATATATATATGTGTGTGTGTGTGTGTGTGTGTGGTTTTTATATAATCTACTTATATTAAGGTATGTCATAGTATTTTAAAGGCAATATTGAATAGATAAATGTCATAAAAAAATTGCTTGATAGGCAAAGTCGACTGTCAAATTTAAGCCCTAGCTCTCCTGCAACTCCACTTATTTCGCTTCCGAAACCTATAACCTGCAATCACAAAAAAGTGGGTTGGGGGTTGTGGTGTTTAGAGGCTTGCCTTGGTCAAGCCCCGGAGAGACATTCAAGTCTTCCGAACACAGTTGTCATATAAAGAGTGCGTATCCCTACGGGATAGAGGCAAAAATCCAAATGATAAATGATCAAAAACATAATTGATATCACCTTGTAGTAGATCTCATGGAAGGAAGAAGCTCTTCATGCCATGAGGAGATGGATGTCAAATTTGCAATCACAAACACAATAACAACACAAAAAATTACTCTGCAACACAATGAGTGCCTTGAATCACTTCTACATAAGCTCATGAATCAAAAATTCCATCTAGTTTTTAAATGAATCACTAATCATGCTTATATATGCAACTACAAACATTCCCGCTAAGAATTTCGTAATTCAAACTTGAGATGCCAGCATAGGACCTAATAATGGTCATAAAACCGACACCCAAAAATAGGTCCTGACCTAAAATAGGGCAGGACTAGGGCGCAGACGCCTAAGTCCTCCCCCCTATTTCAGGCAACATTTATGTTAAGCACACCCCCTAGGTCCCATTTGCCATGAAACTTCAGGGTTTTCTCATCGGGAGTCACCATTAACATGCAAGATGACCTAAATGCATTCTAAAGGACTTGGGAACTAAGCCTTAAGAGGGAAAATCCCCCAAGGGGACATTTTTTGACATAACATTTAGCCCCTATTTTAATGTATGTATAAAAGCAAGGCCAATACATGCATTAAAGTATGGTCAACAAGCACAATAAACATGCCAAGCACGGAGAAGACACACCAATCACAATGAAGATAGTAACAGGCACACAAAACACAGAGAAGACAGTTACAGTCATGCAAAACACGGAGAATACAACATTGAAGACACGTAAAACACAGTGAATGCAGTGATTATTTATTTTCTTTTTCTCATATATATGAAATGCAAATTCAAGTGCAAGGAAAGTAAACACACAACCCAAAATGTAGGAGGGACTCATCACCACTAGTCTTTAGACTGCATATGGGGCAACAAACATGCAAAACAAGTCTCAGAGTGTAGGAGGGACTCATTGCCACCAGTCTTTAAGACTGCACTTGAGAACAAACACGCCATACAAATCAAGCATGCCATACAAATCCCAAAGCATAGGAGGGACTCATCGCCACCGGTCTTTAAACTATACTTGGGAACAAACACGCCATACACACACATAGAAGACACGGATAAAACATGACAGACAAGTGATGGAAGAAACCTATTGCTAGGTTCACAGCCATCTCAGGCACATTACAAGCACACAACAATGATTGGGCTTCACTACAACAATCACCAAAGACATGCTTAAGGGTTAGGATAGTCTCAGATCTGCTCCCCGCCTGCTCAGAGGACTTTTTGAAAATGACAGGATTGTGCAATCTCCTCAAGAAATACCCCATCCCTACCCCGCATGGAGGTCTTAAGATAAAAAGGATATGCACAATATCCCGCCTTCGCAGAGGGCTTAAGTGATTGCAGTAGATTTCAAGCTTTACAAACACACTTTTCTAGCATCTAAATCAGACAACTTACCTTATGTATACCCTCACCTTAAGGTGGTTGATATCATGTAACGATATCAACCACATTAAGGTAGGAAGAAAACACACAAGGGAACACGATCTCTCGCAAAGCCCATGCCCCCCAGAGGTGACATGTTCTTTACGATCACCAAATGTTCCCACAAACACACAATTTCCTGCAAGAAAAGGTGTTAGCATCCATATAATCATGATAATCAACAATGCAAGGCTAGATTCAAGATAGACAAAGTGCATGGAGCATCAGTATTGTTATGTTTGTAAGTGCGATAAGACAACATCAAGATATCACATGGAGTGACTCTACTAGCCAAGCGTCGGATAATATATAACAACCCCATCATCATGTATGGACTAGGTCCATTTTTTGATTTCTCGCTAAAGGGACACTAGGTCTGTATCAGTATAATATGTTTTTCATCATCCGCCAGCTAGATAGAACCACTAGAGGAAGGGAAACTATAAATCAAGAGAGGAGAAACAAGTGCCTTAGGGATAGTCACGTAGGAGGGTGCCCCCAAGTCACCAACCACAACGCTATGTCCATAAGACAACACACAACAATGAAAATAGAGGAGAAGCAGTATAGAAGAATGATGATACAAATAGAAGAAGGGTCACAACAGAGGTGGTCTCCCAGTATCCTTGACCTTACAAGAGTATCAAGGGCCATCCTAGGAGGCCTAAACAACAAATAACATAGCACAGGGGAAACACAACATGAGAGGGGAGGTCACATAAACGAGCCAATAATGCTACGACATAAGTGACCACCAAGGTTAGAAATACTTACCTGTTTCATCCCAATGTTAAGAACATACATATCTAGGAAGAGGCCACCCTTGAGATCAACTATAATATTTTCTACAATGAGTGTCGCTCATCGACTCAAGATATCTCGCAGGTCTTGTTGAAATTGCATTAACATTGAGTTTAGGATGACGAGAGGCTTTCTTTTCTTTAAAAGGATTATATCCAATGCTGCTTGAGTAATGTCTTGAAGCGGATTCTATAGGTACTCGAATCCCTTGTTGATTTACACCACATCCATTACCTACATAGTCACAATTGTTATAAAGGATTTTAAATCCTCGACCATAGAGGGATGTCAGTTCATTAGAAGATGGTGGAGCCTCATAGGTCTCATAATTTGTAGTATAAGTGAGAGTATTGTCTTTATTTTCTACCAATGAGACTTTAGGTTGCTTAGGTGCTTCAAAATATTGCTTAGATGAGATCGATGCAACTTTTGATGTGTCAAGGTTATTAAGTTTATATTCCCCTACACTGCAAGGATTAAAATCTAATGAACCCCAATCATCACCAAAAAGTGCATTTGATGTTCTAGAGTCTTGCACAACATTATATGTGGCAAGAGGTTTTGATGAATCAACTTGTAAGTTATTTAGACTCAAATGATTGTTAACTTGTTTTTTCTTTTCAATATGTAAACAATTATCTGGCTCAGAATCAACTTTCTAGGTGTAGAGCTTGTTTTGATAGATGAACTTAAGTGATCGATGAAGAGTAGACGGAACTGTCCCCATAGCATGAATCCACGGTCTACCTAGAATCTTATTATATGAAAGCGAACTAGGCATGACATGAAAAAGAGTATCTAATGTCACGAGTCCAACCATTACAGGTAAAGTTATCGTGGCCACAGTTTGTTTTGCAACATTATCAAAGCCATGAATGATAGTCCCATCTGGTTTAATTAAAGATGTGTTAACCTTGATTTTGTGTAGTAGGTCAATGCTACAAACATTAAGAGACAATCCATTAACAATCATAACTCATTTTATCAACTTTTTATTAATTATGACAAAGATCACGAGTGAATCATATTCATCTTTTATCAATGGTATCTCATGTGGTTGAAAGAGGATATCTATTTTTGTCACATGCATACAATCTAACAGGACTGCTACATAATTAGGCTTAACAACAGGTGGCACAATCACCTTTTGTAAAGCTTCTTGGAGCATTCCATGGTATGTAGGTGATGTTTGTATTAAATCCCACAGAGAGATCTTAGCTAGAGTAGCACAAAGCTACTTGACAAGATCATATTCTTGACCACTTTTATGAGTAAAGCGAGGTGGCAGGGGGAGCATAGGTTGAGAATATGGAAGAGAGATAGGCACATGAGGTGCTTGCTTGTTTTTCTTGTTATTATGGGTGTTGTATGTGTGAGAAATCATGGGATGTTGTGGTACATTTTGAACACCTTGATTTCTTTGAGCAACTTGCTTTGCATAGTTGTAGATGTAATCGAGGTGTCTGGATGGTTGTTGAGCACCTTGAACCGTAATCACCGGCTTTAAGAAAGTGCACTAGCTGCCCCCTGCACAATCATTTTAGGAATATTGCTACAAATTCTATTAGTGAAGATGGAATTAACATTGTTTCCCTCTTGATGATACCCAACATCTATCCCTAAAGGATTTAATGTGAGAGACCTTTTCCCGTCCACTAATGCTACATCTTGGCTAGGGAGAGCATTGGAATGAGAGGAAGGTATGATGTTGTTAGGAAGGTTAGGTGTTGTAACATTAATAGAGCTATCCATAGTCTTCTTATCTAAGGTTCTTGGACATTCGACTATAGGAGAAGTAGGATAACCTATGGAATCATCATCATTGTTGACGGAAGAAGAACTTTCACTCTCATCTTCCTCACGAGTAATCCTAGAGATGAATTAAGTTAAATCTTCTAATATCAAAGGATATGCTCCTATGAGTAATTTGAAGCTATTAAAATCATGTGTATAACAAAGTAATTTCAACTCATATGTAGAACATGTAGAAACATCAATACCACTTGCAGAAGCTATGTGCTCTAGAACATGAGGATTCTCATTAGTGAAATTAGAGAAATTTTCAAAATCTAGAATATACTCATGCAAATATTTCCATGTTAATGTCATGTATATATGTTTTTGAATCAATGTAAAATCAGATTTTAAAAGCTTTTCAAAAGTTATGCAAGAAACAAGTGAAAAACTATATGTGAAAATAACCTAAAATGCTTGATTTTTCAATTTTGTTTTCAATGCAAATAAGTGAAAGAAGAGTTGTTGTAAGGAAATTGATCAGGGGAAGAAAATAGTATGTCTAATATCAGTTCAATAAACCAACAATATCCTTCACAACACACCTTTAGTGCAAATCTATAATGATGACAAGTCAAAACCTAGTGAACATACACCTTAAATATGTAATTTTTCACCAATTTTCAATGCAAAGGCCCAATAGGAATAGCGTTGTGAGGAATTTGAGGAAGGGAAGAATATTATAACCCTGATAACAGCCAATTAGTGCAGAAAAATCCTTCACAACACACTTATGATGCAATTCTAGAGAGACGATAAGGCCAAATCTAGTGAAAATGCAAGGTTTTCAAACCCTAGACATGAAATTTTGCAAGAAAGCCACTATGATGAAACACTATAGTTAGAAATAAGTCTTAATGAGTGTTTTGAAAGGGTAGTAAAATCTAAAACAAGATTTTGACTACAAACCCTAGCTAATGCAAAACTAGGTTATATGAGAAAATGTACAATTTCAAGCAATTTCTAACAATTTAAGCATGAAAATGCAATCTAAATGAATGATGAATGAAGAATTTCTGTATTTTAAATTAGATCTGATGATAATGACAAAAATTTCTTGAAACTAAAAGCTGACTAATTCAAATTATTTGAAAATGCAAGCTAAAAATGCCAATTTATTTCAAATTTTCAATTTTTTTTATAATTTTTTCAAATGCAATAAGATGAAAAGTGAAATGAATGAATGGAATGAATGTAAATATGAAGTATATCACTCAACAAGGTGCAAAATTCAAAATAACACAGGTTCACCAAAATGTTCAATAGTAAAAAGAGGAGAAGAAGATGGTAGATGGTTGTTTGATGATTCTAAGGGTTTATCTTGATCCTCCTTTCACCACTAAACATTCAAGGACATTCAACTAAGCAGAGAACTCTACTGAAGACCTCCTATCACTTGGAACATAGGGGAAGATTGGAATTGTGTGAATTTGTTGTTCAATTAAGTCTAATTATGCTCAAAACCCTAATTTCATAAAATCATAAACAAATGGATAAATTATAGAAAATAATCGCACACAAAGATATCAAATGACAACCAAATACATACCAGATTTCAAAGTTTAGTGTGCGGAAAAGTTAGGGACTAATGAGCGGGCGCCCTAGTCTAGTGTACCTTCATTTGTTGGGATCTCTGAAGAATGTATGCAACCTGTTCCCGCTATCACAAAGATTTCACCACTTCAGAATCTAGAGGACTAATGAGCAAGCACCCAAGTCCAAGCCCTAGTTTTCTTCTCAGATCTGCAATTTTGACAGTCTGCACTGCTCTCCTGCAACTCCACTTCTTTCACTTCTGAAACCTATAACCTGCAATCACAGAAAAGTGGGTTGGGGGTTGTGGTGTTTAGAGGCTTGCCTCGGTCAAGCCTCAGAGAGTCATTCAAGTCTTCTGAACACTGTTGCTAGATAAAGAGTGTGTATCCTTGTGGGATAGAGGAAAAAATTCAAATGATAAATGATCAAAAACACAATTGATATCACCTTGTAGTGTAGATCTCACGGAAGGAAGAAGCTCTTCATGCCATGAGGAGATGGATGTCAAATTTGTAATCACAAACACAATAACAACACAAAATACTGCTCTGCAACATAATGAATGCCTTAAATCAATTCTACATAAGCTCATGAATAAAAAATACCATCTAGTTTTCAAATGAATCACTAATCATGCTTATATATGCAACTACAAACATTCCCGCTAAGAATTTTGTAATTTAAATTTGAGATGTTGGCATAGGACCTAATAACGGTCATAAAACTGACACCCAAAAATAGGTCCTGACCTAAAATAGGGCAGGACTAGGGTGCGGGCGCCCAAGTCCTCCCCTATTTTAGGTAGGATTTATGTTAAGCACAACCCCTAGGTCCCATTTATCATGAAACTTCAGGGTTTTCTCATCAGGAGTCACCATTAACATGCAAGATGACCTAAATGCATTCTAAAGGACCCGGGAGCTAAACCTTAAGAGGGAAAAGCCCCTAAGGGGACATTTTCTGACATAACACATATATAACACCTGAATCAGTTATATCATTTATTGTCAAGGTCCTTTTATCAAATTTTGCTCCTGTTAGTTCAACGACTTTCTCATTCTTGATGGATTTCATCATCGGTACAAGTTCGGTAGAGCACAACCCTGTTACTGTCCTGATTGCATCTTTTGTAATCTAGTAGGGTTTATATAGAAACATAAATTCATCATGAATTCTACTCAGAATGTATCTAACCCATTCATGCTCATCACAAAATCAAGAAAATTCTTCCAAATATCTAGACGCTTGGCCCTCACATTAGCAAATTCTAGCTTGTAATTGACATCATCATCCAAAAGTTGATCTCTAAGCTCTTCAAACTTCATATGATCAATTTCATCCAACTTAGAGTGAATATAAATTCTAACATCTTCAGTATATACCACATATGCATGATTTGAGAAAGCTCCATCCTTATCTACCTCCATCGCTTTGAACGAATACTTCTTGTATTTCGGTCTAGATTTTTTAGAGACATTAACTACTTGTGGAGTCACCATATCAAGCTTCTTTTAATTCAAAAAGATAGGGTTTTAGTAGATCTGATAAATACCTTTGTTCTACTAGGGTTCCAACTTCGAGTGCTCAGAATCTATAATTCTTCTTTAGCTCAATTCACCAAGTGATCCAAAGGTTTTCTTCTCTCCTTAGCTCTGAATGCAAAAGCTTTGTCTTCAAATGAGATTTGATCATTCAGAGGAAGCATAAGTAATTTTCAATTTTACACTAACATTCCTCATTAATGCACTTTTGTTCAGTTAGGTAAACCTACAGTCGGATTGCTCTGTGAACTCACAGAGACTCAAGAACCTTCCACAATCCTCCACATCATAATATTTTGCTCTGGCAATTTGGGGAAAAGAAATTGTTTTACCTTATCAACATCTTCACCAGCTGATTTCATTTCAATTCATCTGTATGCTTAGCTTCCGTTTGTAGAAGCCAACAAATATTCAGAGGGAAGGATAGATATACACTGGTTAGCTCCCCCTGACCCTTATGTCACATCTCAATTAATAATGAAGTCTTCTACACTAGGCAGAAGCACAAATTCTTCCTTATTCTCATTATCTTGTTATGTCTTCCTTCTCCACATCTTTGCCATTTCCTTATTTTGTTAAGTCACAAATTTTTGTCTTCTTATGTTGAGCAAATGATTTCACAAGACCACTCCTGCAAAATCTCTCTTTATGTCCAAAGTTGTTGCACTTGTAGCAAACAACATTATAATTCGAGGACATACTATTTCTCCTTACTTTAGTTCTGCATTCAATAGCCCTATGACCAAACTTATTGTATGCATAACAATAGCCATAGAAGAAGTGAGAGATCACAACATCATATTTTGTAGGCACAAATGAATTCTTCCTCATGTTATCATTTCTTCTAACATGGGTTCTGCAATCAATAGCCTTATATCCAAATTTATTGCAAGCAAAATAGTAACCATAGAAGGATTGAGAGAACGTGGGATTAGCATCTTGTCTAGGAGGAGATCTCTTGAGATCTTTCTTCTTATTGCTGACCAGTATGAAGTCATCATCATCCAACTCCTACTCCTCATCTTTAGTCTCCTCGGGGTTTTCAAAGTAGGGTACTTCTAATTTCATTTCAAACATGCCTTTAGGAATGTCTATTTTAGAACTCTGGCCTTTCTCAAATCCAATGCCACCTTTATTCTTTAGAGGTCTTTGACTTCTGATTATTTCATCAAGCATGTTAGAGCTCTTCTTTAGTTTTGGAACTTTGTCTATTTGATCCTTAGCTTTTTCCAATTCTTTCCTCAGACAGACAATTTCTTCTTCAAGTTTGGAGCATTCAACTGATTTTTCATTGAGCTTAACATTCAGACAATCTACAACATTCTTATCTTCTTCAATTTGAACTTTTAGTTTGACAATTGCCTCTTTTGATTCTTTGAGCTTAATCTTATATTCTTCATTTTCACTTCTTGCTACATTCAGATCTTCTAGAACAAAAATGAGTTCTCCTTCAAAATCAACTACACAGTCTTCAGGATTATATGTTGTCATGTCTTCATCATCTTCCAGAGGATTCTTTCCTTTAAACAATATTTCAATTCCCATATGTTCCACTCCAAGATCTACCTCAGCTACTAGGCTGGATACAAGGAACTTGGCTCTGATACCAATTGTTGAACACACAGAAGTAATGAGAGGGGGGTGAATCAGTACTCATTCAAATTCTTTTCTTCCAACAATATTCAAACTAACTTAAAACATGAAAAACACAAGAGCATGGAAGCACACATCCATAGCACCAGATTTACGTGGAAAACCCTAGAAGGGAAAAACCACGGTGAGCAAGCTGCTTGGATCTACTGTCCAAATCCAGCCTCACAAATAAAACAATATTACAATATTATTTATGGGCTACAACCCAAAGGAAGCTATAACTCCCTGAACAGTTACACCACTTACAATTTTTACAACAAAAAAATGTATCTGACTCAAATATTCTTCTCATAACACTAACTGTTGATCACTTCAGCCTCTGCACAACACTCTCACTTTTCCACAATTACAATTTCAACCTCTACCACAACAAAACAACTTTAGAAAACTCTTCTTCATCATCACTTCAACAACAACTGCTTTCACAATAGTGTCACATTACATAAATTGGTCCTTTCCACATTTCATCATGAAATATGCTTTTGTAGTAAGTATCTTTGCACAATCTTAAATGGTTTCACACACCGTACTCTCTTCCTTCACTTGACACATTTGATCTTTCATTTATATTCTCAACAAGCTCCAAAAACTTTCTCCTTGGTCAGCAAACATGAAACGTGTAGTGGCCACAACAGTCAACTCCCAAACATATGTGGTAAGTAGAAATCCAATGCGGTTCAAGAGAAAAACATAGTCAAGTCCTATTTTACCTTAACACACTCTTCTAGGCTAGCGTACACTCCATACACATGGAAAAATCTTCATTATACACCAAGTCAACTCCGTAGAAACTTATCCTTCCTTCTATTTGGCTCCAGACCCAAGGTGGTACTGGAGGAGACAAAGTTACACCATGCGAACCACATACTGAATATTATATGATTTGCAAAACACTCCTGTACACTTCTTTTGCCATTTTAGAATATTTTATGTTGGTGCAAACTCTTGAACTCTGATGTTGGTGTCCTTAACCACTACTTACACAATGTTAAGATAAAGAAATGAACAACATACTTGTAATGAACATAATCATTTGAAACTTGAAGAACATATACCAACTAGCCTTATGAACTTATTGAAGACAAGATAAACTTCAAGGGTTAAAAACACAAATGAAATGCATAAAACACACAGATTATACCTTGAAATCTTCCTTATCCTTGATAAGATGGAGAGCTTAGGACCCACAAGCTCTAGCTTTACCCATGGCCATATATTCAATGTGAAATTCTCTCTAAACTCAAATGCAAGTCACTATAGCCTAGCTAAAGATGAGGAGATGAGAGAAATTTTAGCATAATAACACTACTCAAGAATTGGATGATGAAATGGCTTATGAGAGCTTGTATTTATAGGCAAAATGGAGAGGCTTTTAATCCAATCGTGGAGAATGGTTGTTTGTAATATCCCTGATGGATATTGGCTATGATTCTGTAAATAGCTCTGATACCACTTTAATATCCCTCTGATAGGATATTTATCAAGTTTTTAGAATTTTGCAATGAAACCCTAGAACTGAGTTTAATTTCAACATGAAATATTCATTACAATAATGTCAAAACAAATCAAGCCCTGCTGATAAGAACTCAAACTACTTTACTTCTCCAATCACATCAAGTACATGAGCCAAACATGGCTATTCAACTGTCATATACTGCTGTGACAAATTTAGACATAACAACATACTTACATACCTTGCAAAGATCAGTATAACTGTTCCTCTGATCATTGACAGGTCCAAGGCAAAGATTGCTGATATGAAACACTCTATAGTAGATAGATAAAATATATTTGCAAACTATAATGATAGCACTGTGAATACTCAGACTTTGCTGTTGCAAATTTAGATTTGTTTCATATTCATATCTATCATTTCTAAGGCCTTATAACAGCTCAGAATTAAAATATGAATTCACTGCTATAATAGAGGTGAACTTTCAATGCAAACATACCAAATATGAAGACTCAGCTAACAGTGAACCAACTCTGATACGGTGATTCCTTGAAAATATAATGGCCTCTCTTTATTATAAAGGTCCTTTACTTGTTGTCATTGCCTAACTTCAGACTTGCCCCTGACTAATGATGATACCCATGCTTCTAATGAACTCCTGCCGCTAGCATGGAAACTCACGATTCCTGATAAACTTTCCTTCAACTTTAAATCAATGCCTTCAAACTCAGCGAACTCTCATCCAATGAAGTCGTGATTCCTCTATGAGCGGCGACTCTTTGAAAATAACACAGGACTCTTAAAATGGTTTGGATTCTTCTCTATTATATTCGATGATATAATTCCTGAGGCATTTGATCTCACTTTCACTGGGTCCACCATCACAACATTATATATAATTTCCAATACAGATTACAATTACTTCTAAAAACCCACGAACTTCTTATCAAACAAAATATGAGCTCACAACATTAAATCCATATGCACGGGCCCACATTCTACTATTAATTTGATGTTCCAAATACAAACATAAAGAACCCACGAATCTATTTGAAACAATATTTGAACATGAAATCGGCTGGGACAATACAAATAGTATTTCTTTTTCTGCAGACCAAACTGACATTCCGTCAGAGGTTGTCTCTTCTTATGACTAGCAAATTCATATGCTATGCTATTACAATTCTCCAGCGAATGAAACAAATACCCACTTATCTGATTGAAATCAATATTTAAATAGGAAATTTGCTGATTAAACTTATGCTGTCAGATTTTGTCTCCCAATTCTGTAGCAATTCAACTCTAATTCCCTCATACATTCGTTGATTATTGAAATTTCATGCTTTATTCATAATACCAAAAAGCTGATATATATCAGATAAAAAACTAATGATATTTGCAAATAGAATCCTCAATAAATTTGTAAGTAAAACCCACGGATGAACAATACCATCAAATCTGCATAATATATCTTCTGATTATTCAACAATAAACCCACTGAAAACCTAGAACAATACTTTGAAGCACAATGGTGAAATCTAAAGTAACTTCACCTCAATGACGGTAAGGGAGCATCACCAAACCGATTTCTGCAAAGCAAATGCAAGGGAACATCACCTTGACATGAGCTGAATACAACTTGACAAAAGTCATAAACCAAAACATAAGCATCTGAAAAAAACATTTAGACATTTAGACATGACTTCAAATGACTCTCAGGCTTGCTTTTAAAGCCATTACATTAATTAGGCCCAGCCTAATTTTATTAAATGAGAGTTTACATGTACACATCAGACCAAAGCATTTTAAATGCTTTTACATGAACTTTATTAAATGCTTGCATTTGTACTTTTTAAATGCTTGTTCACAACAACATGAACTTTATTAAATGCTTGTATTTGTACTTTTTAAATGCTTGTTTACAACACTTTTTTTAATAAAGTGTAGTACTACTAACTTAGTAACTTAAATAAAATATTAATTTTATAAAGTAAATAAAATACTTTACAAAATTAATTTATAATTAAAACAATTTTAAGTTAGTCCAAAATTGGGGACATGACAGCCCTCCCTTCCCAAAATTGCTTGTCCCCAAGCAATGGGAAGAAAAACTGAACTCAATCAATTCCTGGATCCCAAATCCAGTGAGGCTCCTCAAGCATGCTCAATTGCATCTCTTCAAGGCTGTTGATGAAGATCCTGGGACCGCTTCCACTGTCGCACAATGTAGCAAACACATCCATGCTCAACCTCCAATGACACATCCATATCATGAAGCAACTTGATACCTTGCTGAAAGAGATTGAACTATCATACTCATCCTCATATAACTCACTTGTTGAAGCTATGTTAACATCAAATCCAATCACCAAAGCATCATCACAATAATACCATATCAAAACATAGGCATACTCACTAAATCCATTATGAATAAGAAAATTCATCAACTCTGAATCAAATGATTGTGTATCATTAAGAATGTCATCTTCTTTCCTATCCATATCTTGATTCTCTATCCCATGTATCTCATGATTCATTTGCTGGAAATCATTTACCCAATAACTAAAAATCAAATCCAAATGGATACCAATGTCATCACTAATGTTCAATGGTGAGTAAACAATATCCATAGGCCATTCTCCAATGATGTAGACATAATCCAAACCTCTACAAAGCTCCCAAACAACTGCTGTCCTCCAAGTGTCATGAAGGATATCTATCTGTTCACCTGTATACTCAATGTCACTATCAAACTCCATACAAGGCTCATTTCTCATATGCCACATGTCTTGAATCCTCTTTGTCTCAATCATAACATGGTGTATCAAATCAGAAATCTTAAGCCTTGGATAATCCATATACTCATCATGTGTGATGACCAATAAAGTGCCAAAGGTAGGAAGTGTCTTCCCACTCTCATTCTTATGAACAATAACTACCACCAACTGATTTTGCAAAGGAATAGTACTGCTGCCCTTAAACAAATCAGGGATTATATCATGCCATTCAACTCCATGATCAAAATCTGCTATTTCATTAGAATGATCAGCAATGACATCATGCCACTTTTCTTCATCAAATGCTGATCCAAAGCAAGAAACTTCATATGCATCACCTAAGTCTTCTTCATGTGAATCACATTCTTTATGGTTGATCATGTTCTCTTTATCATCATGAAGTGTCATGAGTTCTTCATGTGAATCATCTTCTTCATGGATGATCTTTGTGACAAAGACTTTATCTTCTCCTTGCATGTATGATTGAACACCAATGGTATGCCCTTCATGATTGATCATGATCTCAAGTTCACTCTCAAATGTATGATTATCAACAATGTTAGTCTCTTCATCAAGAACCATACCTTTATCCAACATAGCTGATTTGTCTTTAACTACCATGTGTTTTTCTTCAATATGTGGCTGAAGTGTACTTGAATCCTCATACTCTTTAGGGCTGCATAATGATTGGTTTTTTTCCACATCACTTGTTTCTTCATGCTCTACTTCAGACTTGACTTCATGTGGCTGGAATGAAACTGTGTCAATTTTCCCTCTAAGGCTGCTAGCTGATGGCTGGGTGTCCTCATTATCTAAATCTTCATCATACCACGAACACTTGAACTTCATGTAAGCTTTGAAGCTAATTCTGTTCTGCACATACATAGGAAGAGCATCATACTTGTTTACCAAGGTTGTCAATTTTTCTTCTATAGATTTGTCAACTGTAGGTGTTCTTCTTATATTCATGGCTTCAACTCTTCTTTCAAAACAAACCCATAGGCTGGCAGGACGGAGGCTCTGACTCACAGGCTGGCAAGATCATGGCTCTGATACCACTGTAATATCCCTTATGGATATTGGCTATGATTCTGCAGATAGCTCTGATACCACTTTAATATCCCTCTGATAGGATATTTATCAAGTTTTTAGAATTTTGCAATGAAACCCTAGAACTGAGTTTAATTTCAACATGAAATGTTCATTACAATAATGTCAAAACAAATCAGGCCCTGCTGATAAGAACTCAGACTACTTTACTTCTCCAATCACATCAAGTACATGAGCCAAACATGGCTATTCAACTGTCATATACTGCTGTGACAAATTCAGACATAACAACATACTTACATACCTTGCAAAGATCAGTATAACTGTTCCTCTGATCATTGACAGGCCCAAGGCAGAGATTGCTGATATGAAACACTCTATAGTAGATAGATAAAATATATTTGCAAACTATAATGATAGCACTGTGAATACTCAGACTTTAATGTTGCAAATTCAGATTTGTTTCATATTCATATCTATCATTTCTAAGGCCTTATAATAGCTCAGAATTAAAATATGAATTCACTGCTATAATAGAGGTGAACTTTCAATGCAAACGTACCAAATATGAAGACTCAGCTAACAGTGAACCAACTCTGATATGGTGATTCCTTGAAAATATAATGGCCTCTCGTTATTATAAAGGTCCTTTACTTGCTATCATTGCCTAACTTCAGACTTGCCCCTGACTAATGATGATACCCATGCTTCTAATGAACTCCTGCCGCTAGCATGGAAACTCACAATTCCTGATAAACTTTCCTTCAACTTTAAATCAATGCCTTCAAACTCAGCGAACTCTCATCCAATGAAGTCGTGATTCCTCTATGAGCGGCGACTCTTTGAAAATAACACAGGACTCTTAAAATGGTTTGGATTCTTCTCTATTATATTCGATGATATAATTCCTGAGGCATTTGATCTCACTTTCACTGGGTCCACCATCACAACATTATATATAATTTCCAATACAGATTACAATTACTTCTAAAAACCCACGAACTTCTTATCAAACAAAATATGAGCTCACAATATTAAATCCATATGCACGGGCCCACATTCCACTATTAATTTGATGTTCCAAATACAAACATAAAGAACCCACGAATCTATTTGAAACAATATTTGAACATGAAATTGGCTGGGACAATACAAATAGTATTTCTTTTTCTGCAGACCAAACTGACATTCCGTCAGAGGTTGTCTCTTCTTATGACTATAGCAAATTCATATGCTATGCTATTACAATTCTCCAGCGAATGAAACAAATACCCACTTATCTGATTGAAATCAATATTTAAATAGGGAATTTGCTGATTAAACTTATGCCGTCAGATTTTGTCTCCCAATTTTGTAGCAGTTCAACTCTAATTCCCTCATACATTTGTTGATTATTGAAATTTCATGCTTTATTCATAATACCAAAAAGCTGATATATATCAGATAAAAAACTAATGATATTTGCAAATAGAATCCTCAATAAATTTGTAAGTAAAACCCACGGATGAACAATACCATCAAATCTGCATAATATATCTTCTGATTATTCAACAATAAACCCACTGAAAACCTAGAACAATACTTTGAAGCACAATGGTGAAATCTAAAGTAACTTCACCTCAATGACGGTAAGGGAGCATCACCAAACCGATTTCTACAAAGCAAATGCAAGGGAACATCACCTTGACATGAGCTGAATACAACTTGACAAAAGTCATAAACCAAAACATAAGCATCTGAAAAAAACATTTAGACATTTAGACATGACTTCAAATGACTCTCAGGCTTGCTTTTAAAGGCATTACATTAATTAGGCCCAGCCTAATTTTATTAAATGAGAGTTTACATGTACACATCAGACCAAAGCATTTTAAATGCTTTTACATGAACTTTATTAAATGCTTGTTTACAACACTTTTTTTAATAAAGTGTAGTACTACTAACTTAGTAACTTAAATAAAATATTAATTTTATAAAGTAAATAAAATACTTTACAAAATTAATTTATAATTAAAACAATTTTAAGTTACTCCGCCGCGGGCACCACCGCAATAGTAGGGACCTAGATAGGTACCTCCCTAGGCATCACCCTAGCAATAGGCATAGAGGGGGCAGATGCCGTTGCCATGAGCACCACCATGATAGTAGGGGCAGAGGCAGGCACCTCCATAAGCATCACCCTAGTAGCAAGCACAGAGGGGGCAGATGCCACCACCACGAGCACCACTGCGACAATAAGGGCATAGGCTACATTAGGTTGTTAGATGGTTTTGACAAGGCTACATTAGCCAGGTTAGGGAGATTGGATGTATGGACAGTTGTCGAGATGCCCATCATACAGGCACATAGGGCCATGATGATGGCCCTAGTAGAGTGATGGCGGAGAGAGACATGCTCCTTCCTCCTGCTCATAGGTTAGATCACCATCACCTTGGAGGACATGTATCAGATTCTAAGGTTGCTGATCACCGGAGCGTAGGCCACCTATGACATTGCTAGAGGACGACCAACCCTTGACAGAGCTTTTGTCCCTGGTCACCCAGTTCTGATGCAGGATCGACGACATATGAGTTACGGTCAAACTTTGGCAGTGGGAGTGGATGATTTCACATTATTTTTGTGTGCAGTGATTGGGGGTCTGGTGATGCCGGATCAACACATGCAGGGCTTCTCAGTGGGTTGGGGAGAGGAGATTGAGCAGATGGTGAGGCATGAGATGATGTATGCATGGGGACCGTGCATGTTAGGGCAGTTGTACCATGAGATACACACTGTTGTGTATCAGTTGGATTTGGCTTTGTTTGTTGGGGTGACACTTCTACATGTGTAGGCCTTGGAGCATATAGGTATTATGAGGCCACAGGGAGCTCTATTCTGGGCGTAGTTCGAGGCGTTCATCTTTTTACCCAGGGCCCCTGTTTAGTATTCTTATGTTGGGCAACTATGATATTGGAAGTGCATTTTGGATGACTTGGGTCATATTACGTGGCGCCCATATATTGGAGTGGAGACATGGCTAGATGAGCATATTCATTTGCCTTATACATTGTAGGCACGGTACCTGATGGGTCGAGGGGATCATACAATTGATATGTATCTCCCCTCTTGGGTGATGAGACAGTTCAGATTGTGCTAGGACCTGCCACAGGTGATGGTAATTTTTGCAAGGATGCCTCAAGATATCAGATGGCCACTGCACATAGCGCCCCAAGTGGCGATAGTAGATTTTGCAGGATTGTAGCCCCAGCAGTGGGATTGACGGAGCATAGTGGTGGATGTAAGGACCACCCCAGACTATCATTAGTGGTGGGCCGTGTGGAGACCGATCCGTTTGATGGATCTTGTTGTAGAGCCTAACATGATAGTAGAGGAGGGGGACGATGTGGAGGACGAGATAGTGCTAAAAGAGGTAGAGGTTGATGAGGATGATGTCATCGAGATGTTGGTTGCAGCAACAACAGAGCAGGGTTTGGTTGGGAGAGGACGAGGATGAGGACAACGGACACCTAGGTAGGCACAACAGTAGCAGCTAGCACCTGCATAGGTAGGATAGATGGCTCTGCCGCAGGCACCACCGCAGCAGTAGGGACCTAGGCAGGTACCTCCACAGGCATCACCCCAGCAACAGGCACAGAGGGGGCAGATGCTTCCGCCACGAGCACCACCATGACAGTAGGGTTAGAGGCAAGCACCTCCATAAGCATCACCCCAGTAACAGGTATTGAGGGGGCAGATGCCACAACCACGAGCACCACCGTGACAACAGGGGCAGAGGCAAGCACCTCCACAGGCACCACTACAGGCACCACCCCAGGCACTACCCCAAGTATAGCAGGGTTCACAGCCACATGCTTTGTCTCAGCAGGTGGGGACATCCGGGGTAGGGACATCAGGTGCCGAGACTTTAGGTACAGGGCCTGGCTCTCTTCCTGGTGTTCGGATTGGGCATCAACAGACTTGGGCCGACAGGGAGGAGGTAGATACATTGCGGGCCCAGGTGGCTAGCTTGGAGTATGAGGTGGTTCGACAGAGACATGAGTTGCAGCAGTTATGGGGAGTTCATGTCCTATTAGATGGAGTGAGTGACAGGGACGGGGATCTACAGATCAGCGTGCTAAAGGATTAGATAAGGAACCTATAGGGACAATTGCAAGCATAGGTGGCCACAGTTATAGTTGAGCGGGACCAGGAGAGGGTACTGCAGTAGGCCACAGAGGCTAGGGCTCAGCAGACAGAGACACATGTAGCTAGTCAACAGTCTGAGATTACACGGATGCAAGGTGTCATTGCTAGCACCAATGCATCACAGATGTGGACTGATTATACAGCAGCTCAGGATCATGTGACACAGTTATAGAGTCAGATTTCAAAGACATGGGCGAGGGCTGAATACTGTTATGGTGCATATTGTACATCAGTCCTTGAGGGCCAGCATGTGCCTAGCTATAGTCAACGGAGTGGATCTAGGGTGTCTGGATCATACAGGTCTAGGAGATTAGTGCAGTTAGTGTAGCAGCCTATTCAGTAGCCACAGGCACCTCCACAACAACCACCTTAGCAGTAGTAATAGCCACATCCCGGGTGTCCTACTGACTCTGCTAGGGGATCACCAGCCCAGGGTTGATAGTTATTTATCTGATGTATTTTGGCCCTTCTGGTGATTTTGTATCATGACATTGTATTATTTTGAGCGATGTATATTTTGGCGGAGATGTACTTTTATGATATGATGGTTTATGATATTATGGATGTTTATGGATATTTAAGATGTGATGGATATTTATGATGAGATTAATGTTATGGATATAGTTGTGATGTTATGGATTTCATAGATAGATGGAATTATGTTTTTGCAAATAGTTATGGATGTTGTTTTATTATGCATTTCTGTATGTGATGACATGAATGGGATATATGCTCAGATTAGTAAACATATGTTATGGATATGAAATGGTTATGTGTGGAAAAATGGACTATGATGTGGATTATATGCTCAAATTAATAAACATATATTATTTATGATGAAGAATGAAATGGCTATGTAATTTAATGATTTGATGGAAAATGGATTAATAATGATGATAATGTTTAGTGTATATGCAATGGTTATGGTAGAATGATGAAATGATTAATGGTAATGGATAAATGCAAATGATTAATGATATATGATTTTGCAAATGAAATGATTAATGAAATGGTAATGGATAAATGTAAATGAACCGGGCAAATGATAATTATAAGATGGGAAATGGGATGGGTTGATGTTATAGTTGGCTATCATGATACATGTGATGTTCATAAAACCCTAGGTGATGGGGTTGGGTGGTGGGGACAGGTTTAGGGATGGTTGGGATAGGTTTAGGGATACTAGGTCACTAGACGCCACGTTATTAGAGGGGTTTTGTTGGGATGGGTGGAGTATGTAGAGTGAATTGAGTGGGGTGATTGATTTGTGGGGGGGGAAGGGATATGTTAGATGGGGGGGTGTTAGAGTGAATGGGCGGGGGGTTGAATCATTTTTAAATGCTAAGTCCAGATATTGTGTTGAATGGTTGGTGATAGAAGATGGATAAGCTAGGCAACGTACTTGAATTATATTATTGAGAGCATTTATAGGTTTATTATAGAAAAATAGGATATTTTCACCAAGGTATAAAAGGACCAAGATGATGATATATATCCATCTTTGCATGGACTAGACTCACAAACAATAGGTTGACCTTATGCAGGCCCAAGGTAGTATAACCTTGCCTAGATGAGGGAAGGGGACTCATGACATAAGTTTCTTGGAGTGGTTCAGGATGGGTGTGATGATGGTGTAAGATGAGGTGTTGAGTGGGATTGTTTTTGTAATTTTGTGATTTTTTTGGAATTTTTGGATTTTGTATTATTTTTTGGATTTTTTGAATTTTATATTGTTTTTGGATTTTTTGAAGTTTCATATTGTTTTTGGATTTTTTGAAGTTTTATATTGTTTTTGGATTTTTTGAAATTTTTGAGCTGTACAGGGGAAGCATACAAGGATCCCTGTTCCAGGGATTAGCTTTGGGTGGGATAATGTAGGGTGGGTGATGGGATTTGATGTTTCAAAATTCCAAGCCATTGGATGCGTGTGATGTGGAATGTTATGATGGGTAAGAAGACTTATTAGATGGTAGAATCGACTACTACATATGGCACCTATGGTAGGTTTTCACCATGGTACCTATCTAAGGTGTCACATACCAAAGTGATTTTCACCATTGGACGACTTTATTGCACTCGGGTTTTTCTTGATTTTTTGATTTTTTTTTTTGTATTTTTTATTTAGGATACTTGATGGGCTTATGCATAGAACCTTTTTAGGTGTAGGATGTTCATAGGTTCATCTAGAGGCTGCCCCTCAGGTGTTTCCAACTGATATGATCCTGACCCATAGCTAGCTATGATGACATATGGTCCCAACCAATTAGGCTCAAACTTTCCTTAGTGCACTCTTGTAGCTTTTTCTGATTCTCCATAAGGACAAGGTCACTTATCTCAAACTTGTTCTTGATCTTCTTGTTGTAGCTCCTATGTAGGTGGTTTTGATAGGCTTGAAGGTGATTAAGAGCATCCAAGCATTTCTCATCTAGTAACTCTAGCTCATTCAGTCATGCAAGTTGGTACTCCTCCTCAGTGATTATATTTTGTAATGAAATCCTAAGTGATGGGATCTCAACCTCAATAGGCAAAATGTTTTCGAAACCAAATACTAATGAGTATGGCGTGGCTCTTGTAGCTGTACGAATGCTTGTGTGGTAGGTCCATAAGGCGGGGCTGAGTTGGAGGTGCCAGTCACGGCTGACTTCATTAACCGTCTTTTTCAGAATGTGTAAGATGGTTTTGTTAGAAGACTCAACTTGACCATTATCTTGAGGGTAATAAGGTGTGGAAAAGTAATATTGGATGTGGAATTTCAAGCACAAGGTGCAAACTTCCTAGTTTTTAAACGGTTTCCCATTATTTGTGATGATGGAATGGGGAATGCCATAAATATATTTTATGTAATGGAGAATGAATTTAGCAATTTGGATGCCTATGGTAAAAGTGAGTGGAATGGCTTCAACCCACTTAGTGAAGTACTTAGTAGTGGTGATGATGAACTTGTGGCCATTGGATGAGGGTGGGTGAATTTTACCTACGAGGTCGAGTCCCCACTATGAAAAGGGCCAAGGAGTTGTTATCGACTGTAGCTCTTGTGAAGTTGCATGGATGATATCACCGTGTTTCTAACATGGTAGACATTTATTCACAAATTGGTAAGCATCTCGTTCCATGGTTGGCCAATAGTACCCTGTCCTTAGGATTTTCTTTGCTAAGGTAGGTCCACTAGAGTGTGCCCCACAAATGCCTTTGTGTACCTCTTGTAAGGCCACTTTGGCTTCCCTAGAGTCGAGACATCATAAAAGAGTACCATCAAGACTTCTTCGATAGAGGGTGTCTCCTATGAGGGTAAAATGGGAAGCTCGACAGATGAAGCTTTTGCGTTGGGTAGATGATAGGTTTGGTGGTAGGATGTTGTCGTGAAGGTACTTGTATGTCTCTTGATACAAAGGAAATAAGGGACCAACAATGTCGCACACTAGCTCTGATTGTTGTACATTGTAAGCTGGTATTGGAAGCTCTTGGATCAGGAACTCACACTTTTTGCTGTCCTTTTTCATATCAACCAAGGATCCTATTGTAGCCATAACATTTGTTGCTTTGTTGTTTAATCTTGGAATTTGCTCAAAATGGATTTCATGGAAATAATCTTTGAAATCATTGACCATTCTTTTGTAGGGTAGCATTTTTTCATCCTTTATCTTGTACTCGTTGTTGACCTATCTAATGACTAATTGGGAGTCTCCAAAAACTGTCAGCTTCTTAATTTTCCATTGTCTTGCCATGCAAAGTCCTGTGATGAGGGTCTCATACTCTTCTAGATTATTTGTACATGGAAATGTAATTTTGTAGGATTTAGGAATAGTGTCTCCTTGAGGGGTGACAAACAAGATGCTTTCCCCTGAGCCACGATGTATGTAGGATCCATCAAAATACATTTTACATGTATATTTTGTCGGTGCTATTGTCAATATGGACTCATCTGGAAATTTTGTAAGCAGTGGTTGCTCTATCGGGATTGGTGCATCAGCCAATTGATCGGTGATCACTTGTCCTTTAATGGATTTCCTTTTTGTATATTTAATGTCAAACTCACTCAGGATCATAACCCACTTAGCCATCTGTCTTGTAAGAGTTTCTCTAGTCAATAGATATTTCAATGGATCAATCTTAGCAATGAGCTTGGTCTCATGGTTGAGCATGTAATGTCTTAACTTTTGGGAAGTCAAGACAACAACGAGACATGCTCATTCAATTGGAGTGTAGTTTAGCTCATAGATCACCAAGGTGCAGCTGATATAGTATATAGCTCTTTCCTTTCCCTGTTCATCATGATGTGCTAACAATGCCCCTATCATTGTTTTTGTTGTTGAAATATATAAAACGAGGGGTTGTCCTTGCTTTGGTGGAATAAGGATGGGTGGGTTAGCAAGATATTCCTGTAGCTATTTAAAGGTGTTCTGACACTAATTATCCCATACAAAAGCTATGTTTTTTCAGAGAAGATGCTGAAATGGCTGACACTCATCGTCAAGCTGTTCTATAAAGTGACAGATGGACTGAAGTTTCCCTTGTAAGCTCTGAAGTTGTTTGAGTGTCTTGGGTGGAGGCATCTCTACTATAGCCTTGACCTTGGTGGGATCAACTTCAATTCCTCTTCTCAAGACAATGTATCCTAGGAGCTTTCCAGAAGTGACCTCGAAGACACATTTCTTGGGATTTAACTGCACGTTGTATTGCTCTAGCATGTCAAAGATCTTAGCCAACTCATTTAAATGCTCTTCTCTAGTCTTGGACTTTCCTAGTAAATCATCAACATAATCTTCCATTATGTTGTGGAAAAGGTCATGGAAGATGATTGTCATTGCCCTCTGATAGGTAGCTCCTGCATTCTTCAACCCAAAGGGCATCACAACCCAGTAGTATGTTCCCCATGGACATATAAAGGAGGTCTTATGTTGATCTTCTTTGGTTATCCTGATTTGGTTGTACCTGGAGAATCCATCCATCAAGGATAACATCTCATGTCGTATGGTGAGATCCACGATGATGTCTATGGTAGGTAGTGGGAAATCATCCTTAGGGCAAGCTTTATTAAGATCTCTAAAATCTGTGCAGCAACGGATGCCCCCAGTGACTTTGGTTACTAGTACAATGTTGGATACCCATTCAAGATAGTCTATAGGGTGAATGAATCCCACATCTAGGAGTTTCTTGAGTTCCTCCTTGATGAGGAGTGCTACTTGGGGATTCATTTTTCTTAGCTTCTATTTTACTGGCTTCGCATCAGGATGCACTACAAGGTGATGAACAACTAGAGCAGGGTCTAACCTTGGCATGTCGACATATGTCCATGCCAAGTTACGACTCCTATGGTTGAAGAAAGCTAAGAAAGCCTCTTGTTCTTTTGTTGTGAGGACTCTACTCGGAATGTGATCTTTTGCATCTCTTCTATTCCAAGATTCATCTCGTGTGATATTGCTTCAACTAGGATTAGTGATCTCTCTTGATATAGCTCAAATACTTCGGCGAGGTCCATCCTCTCATCTCCTAGTGCCTCATGGAGGTTTTCACTAGGTGATATGTCCTTTATTTTGATTTTTTCCTCACCCGAAAGTGCCACAAAGTGGTTTTCACTAGGGGATGTTATTTTTATTTTCATATTTTTTTAACTAAGAGTTTGGGTTGTCTCCCCAAAGTATGCAGATGTTTTTAGTTCCATGATGTAGCTGGCCCTATGATCTCCAAGGGGAAAGTGATCTCTAACCCCCATCATTTTGGCTATTACTTCATCATTTTGTGCGACATCAAGGATGAGAGGTCCTTGTTAGTCCCAATCTATTAGCTGGGGTAAACAAGAGGTAGGTCATTGGATGTGGATGGCATGGTGGTTAAGCTGGTGTAGATGGTGCATATGGATGATTTGAAGAATTCAGTGAAGTCATTGAAAGAGTCTTGATGGTCTTCTTCGTCAATTTTATCTACCACGGGGAAGGCCATAGTGACCTCACTTAAGATACACTCAACATCAGTGGGGGTAGATTCTTGTTTTCCATACCCTAACTCATGGAGATGCAAGTTTCTTGTTACTTGGTTGGGCTCTACAATTCCTTGTTCATGAAGGCCTATACTGCCTTGTCCTTTGTAGCCCATATACTTGACGATTTTGAGACCTTTTCCATAGATCTCGGTTGGGAGAGTAGGAGCTTCTTGATTTTCTTCTTCTTTGTATAAATAGGAAGATATATCTTCAAGAACATATTGTTCAAGAAGGTGTTTCTTCTTGAAGGTAGGTGACGGCTTGCACTTGATGATCACCGTAGAGACTCATTCTTCCTTAGGAGCACCAAATGTCTTAGGAGATGGCAATAGTCCCACACAAAATGTGCTGTGTAGGTCATATTCACCACATCCCATGTCACTTATCTTGATCTTGACCGTGGGAGGAGGGGTTGTTTGTGATGTGGTTGCAATGTTGGAGGGATCAATGTATGAGGTGGATGATGTAGGATTGGCATGTGGGGTGGATTTTTTGGTGGCATTGTTGTAAGGGAAAAAAGTGCGGTTGTGCCCTTCCAAGAAACTACAATATTGGAAAGGACGGGGATTGGCATAGATGGTAATTTCTGTGTCGTTATGGGGGAATTTTAAGCATTGATGGAAGGTGGACAGGATGGCTTGCATGACATGAATCCATGGTCAACCAAGAAGAATATTATATGGGAGGTCAAGATCAAGTACTTGACATTTGGTTTCCAAGATCTTTTGTCCTACTTGAATAGGAAGCTTGATGGTGCCTTGAGACAATCTTTCGGTGTCGTCATAGCCTTTGATGGTTATACATTCACTAGAATCCACAACCACATCGAAGTATTCCAAATGTTTTAATAATTTTAGAGTGCAAAGATTTAGGCTGGACCCACCATATATTAAGACTCATTTAATGATATGCTTGTGGATTAGGACTTCAATGTGTAATGCTTCGTTATGAGTGGCATTGGATGCAGGTAGATCTTTTTTTGAAAATGTGAGGCGGTGGGGTGAGGCGATGTGGCCTACCATGGCTTGGAATTGGTCAACATTCAAATTGGTAGGGACTTGGGTTTCCATTAAGGCTTTGTCGAGGACTTCCTTATGGAGGGGAGATGTGCAGAGTAGTTCAAGGATGGGGATTTGTGCGGGTTTTTTTTGAGGTGATCTAAGAGGTTGTACTTGTGAGTGGATGGTGGATTGGTAGGTGTGGATGTAGAGGGTTGGTAATTGGTAGGGACTCTGCAGATGGAAACGTGACTGCAACAAGTAGTAATGACGTAATTAGGTGTCTTAGCTCTAATGGTGATGGTGTTGATGTGGTTGAAGTAATCTTCCATTCATCCCACAACAGAGTCGAAAGAAGAGGGAGGTGGTACGACATTGTATGTTTGGTTGGAAGAGGATGCTTTTCCTTTGTTATGGTCAGGAAGGGGATCCTTGTATGCTCCTAAGTTGGCATTGGGTGATTGTCTTGGGGGTTCATTGATGGTTATGTCACCCCTATCAATAAGGTCTTGTATACAATGTTTCAACCTCATGCAGTTAGATGTCTCATGCCCTTTCACATGATGGTATTCACAATAGGCATTCTCATCAAACCAAGAAGGTTTAAATTGATTTTTGTCGTAAGGTCGAATAGGGGGTAATGTGATTAAGTTCGCCTTTACAAGGTTATTCAAGACATTTTCAATGGGTTCCCCTAAAGGTGTGAACTTTCTCTTAGGGTTGTTGTTTTGTCTTGGCAATCCTTTAGGAACATTAACATTATTATTCGTGGATGTACTTGGTGGGGTGGAATTTTGTACATTTTGGACGACTTTCACATCGGTGACGTTGTCATTGAGGGTATTCTTGTTCTTACCCCAAAAGTGAGGTTTGTCGTTGGATTGTGCATTGTTGTCCATGTGAGAAGTGTTGGTGTTATTATTGTTGACTTTGTTGTTGTTGTTGTTGGTCTTGTTGTCATTGTTTTAAAGTTTTATAGAGCCTTTATTGATAAGGGCTCTTTTGATGGTTGTTCCTTTGTCTATAACCTCTTCAAAGGTTGATGCACATTGGATTTGCAAATGGAACCCCATTTCTTGGTTAAGGTTAGTCACAAACATAGTGAATAGTTGTTTTTCAGGAATGGGCCAAGGGAGTTTTCTTGCTAAGCCTCTCCATCTAAACAAAAAGACAGTGAAGGATTCCCTATTATGTTGTTTTGTGTTGCAAAGATTGATCATGGATATTTCATGCTCAAAGTTATAGGATAAATGGTTCACAAACTTCTCTGCAAGCTCATGGAATGTCTTAATACAGGGAGGAAGATGAGCAAACCATTCGATAGCCTGACCACCGAGGCTCCTAGGAAATAGTCTCATCAAATAGGTATCATCATATGAGACTTCTAAGAAAGCTATATAAAACTCCCTAAGGTGTTCCCTTGGGTCTCTGTTTCCTTTGTACTTGTCAAATTTAGGCATTTCAAAAATTTTAGGAAAGGGAGGCATGTGTAATGTTCTATCAAATGGATATGGGCAAATATCCTTGAAAGAATATTACCTTATTTTGTTTCCATGTTGTATGTTGTCAACTTTTTGGATCAATGTTTGCACAATGGTAGATAAATCTTGTGTGGGTGGTGGTTGTGGAATGTAGGTTTGTTAGTTTTGGATTAATTGTTGAAGGAAAGGTGGAATTTGGTTTTGGGGTGGATTTTGGTTTTGGGCAATTTGGTTTTGATGGGAAAGGTGTTGTTGATAGGTGAGGAGTTGTTGTAGAACATGGGGCAGAATTTGTTGGTTTTGATTGGGGTTTTGTAGTGTGGTTTGGATGGAGGATGTGATGGGTGCTTGGGAGATTGGATTTTGTATATATGTGAAATTGGATGAGGGGTTATTACATGGGTTGTTGTTAGGGATGTTGGATGTGTTGTAGGGTGGTTGTGAGAATAAGTGGGTCATAAAATCTATGGTGTTAGCATCAAGTTGAGGAGCACTTGTAGAAGTGCTTTCATGGATGGTGTTGTTGGGGATATTAAGGGTGAGTTGTGGTGTGGATGTAATGATGGTGGATGTTGACATGGTTGAGACATTTGGTGTAGTTGATGTGGTGACATTGGAAGCTTGGTATGTGTTAGGGATGGTATGGGATGTGGATGGTTGTGATGATGTGGTGACATTAGGTATGGTGGCACCATTTTGAAGGAGGAATTCAAGATACCTAATGGGATTTGATTTTAGGACTCTATCGAGTATGTCCATGGAATCGGCGTCTTGTGTGAAGTCTAGGACATCTTGATCCACTTGGTTGGTGTTGGTTGTTTGGGTCGATGGAAAAGGATTTATCATAGCATTGGCATCAAATGTTGGTAGTTGTTGGACTCACTACAACAAATCCCGTTGATTAGCTCCCTTTTTTGCTCTGTTTTTTGCTTCCACCCACTGTTTTAATGTATTTTTCTCCAATTTTTTGAAAAAGTCGGCGCTATTTATTAGGATGGCGCTATTTTTGGTATTTTTTGCTCCGATCAGAACAAGTAGGTGCTAAATTAGTGCCTAATTTAGCGCCTCATGTAGCGCCTGATTTAACGACTGATTTAGCGCCTCATTTCTAGTGCCTGATTTAGCACCTAATTTTGCACCTAATTTATGGTTACTTGGGTTTAGGAGTATTATTTAGGGTTTAGCGTTTATGGTTTTGTGGTTAGGGGTTAAGGTTTAGAGGTTTAGGGTTTAGGGTTTAGAGAGAGATAGAGGACCAATAGGGAGATATAGAGGAGACTGAGGGGAGAGATAGGGAGATAGAGAGTGAGGGACATGGCCAGAGACATAGGGAGAGAGATTGAGAGGTAGAGGGACAAAGGCAATAGGGAGAGAGGGGAGAGATAGGGAGATAGAGGTTTAGGGTTATTTGGGCTTAGGGTTTTGGGGTTTGGGGTTTTGGTTTTAGGGGTTTAGGGTTTCTCGAGTTTAGTGGTTAGGGGCATTATTTAGGGTTTAGGGTTTATTGTTTAGGGGTTAGGGGTTCAGGTTTAGAGGTTTAGGGTTTAGGGTTTATAGAGAGAGAGGAATGATAGGGAGATATAGAGGAGGCTGTGGAGAGATAAGGAGATAGAGAGAGGCACATGGCCAGGGACATAGGGAGAGAGATTGAGAGGTAGAGGGATGATATAAATAGGGAGATAGGGAGATAGAGGTTTAGAGTTGCTTGGATTTAGGGTTTAGGGGTTTGGGGTTTAGGGTTGCTCGGGTTTGGAGATAGCTAGAGAGAGAGAGAGAGGTAGAGGGACGATAGAGATAGGGAGATAGGGGTTTAGGGTTTCTTAGATTTAGGGTTTAGGGGTTAGGGGTTAAGGTTTAGGAGCTTTATTTAGGGTTTAGAGGTTTAGGGTTTAGTGTTTAGAGAGAGAGGACCAATAGGGAGATATAGAGAGTGAGGTACATGGCCAGAGACATAGGAAGAGATAGGGATATGGAGAGTGAGGGACATGGCCAGAGACATAGGGAGAGAGATTGAGAGGTAGAGGAACAATAGAGATAGGGAGATAGAGAGATAGAGGTTTAGGGTTGCTTGGTTTTAGTGTTTAGGGTTTAGGGGTTTGGGGTTTAGGATTTAGGGTTTTAGGGTTTCTCAGGTTTAGGGGTTAGGGCTCAGGGATTAGGGGCATTATTTAGGGTTTATATATGTTTTAGGGGTTAGGGTTTAGGGTTTAGGGGCATTATTTAAGGTTTAGAGGTTTAGGGTTTCTTGAGTTTAGAATTTGTATCTATCTCTCCATATCTCTTGCCTCTCTCTCCCCTATCATTCCTCTATCTCTCTATCTCCCTATCTCTCCCCTCTGTCTCCTCTATCTCTCCATATCTGTCTCCTCTCTATCTCTCTCTACCTAGCTATCTCTCCCTATCTCTTGCCTCTCTCCCCCTATCATTCATATATCTTCCTATCTCTCCTTTCTATTTCTATCGATGAAGTAAATTAACAAGATAACTAGGACTGTCTCTCTCTCTCTATCTTCCTCTTTGTCTCTATCCGTCTCCCTTATCAACAAAGCAAATGGAACAAGAAAACTAGGACATGAAAAGAGGGATGAGGATATAAATTGGCATGATGAAATGGAAACAAGATAAAACTAAAGTTCATTGGATGGGAAGAATGATGAGAGGAGAGGTGGAAAATAGTAAAATAGGGAAAAATTGGTGGGATCTAAAGGGAAATTGGAGAGAGAGAGAGAGAGAGAGGAGAGAGAGAGAGAGAGAGAGAGAGAGAGAGAGAGAGAGAGAGAGAGAGAGAGAGAGAGAGAGAGAGAGAGAGAGAGAGGAGAGAGAGAGAGAGAGAGAGAGAGAGAGAGAGAGAGAGAGAGAGAGAGGAGAGAGAGAGAGAGAGAGAGAGAGAGAGAGAGAGAGAGAGAGAGAGAGAGAGAGAGAGAGAGAGAGAGAGAGAGAGAGAGAGAGAGAGAGAGAGAGAGAGAGAGAGTAGAGAGAGAGAGAGAGAGAGAGAGAGAGAGAGAGAGAGAGAGAGAGAGAGAGAGAGAGAGAGAGAGAGTTTTTAGGGGTTAGGGTTGCTAAGTTTAGGGTTTATGGGTTAGGGGCATTATTTAGGGTTTATAGTTTTGGGGTTAGGGGTTAGGGTTTAGGGGCATTTTCAAGGATCTAGATAGTGTGGCTATACACATTGCTACACATGGAACATAACAACCCACCATGTTTTGCTTCCATACACGTGTGCCACCTAATGAAATTTGTACTGCAAAACATGATCATATATATAATTGGCACTGTATGCGTTTGACACATGGTGATGTCCACGTACGCCACATGCCACAAATGATATATTTGGCACATACAAGTTTGAGTACATTTGTTCTCATCCCATCCATATAAGAAATGCACCATACATGTTGGATACTTGTCAACATCTACATGGAGCATAACTGATGGTATTCTTGAACAAATGCATACTTTGTACATTTTGTAGAGTAAAAGAGGTATAACAAATTTTCATCTTACCTCTCTGTATATTTCCTTTGTTCATTTTGAATAGAAGTGACATATATGTTAGAACCCTTCTATTTTTGAATGTGTTTTGGTTTACATATCTATTTTCCTTTATGTATTCTATGATCTTATTACATTAATAGATAATATAGGATTGTCCCTCAGTTCACCTGGGAATTAGATTAAATAACATCTGATGTTGACTATAAATTAACAACATGGTGCGCATTTTGTCAATTTTCTTGCTTATTTTCACCCTTTGAAACTAAATTTTCCTATTGAAAATTTGAAGGATGAGATCCATATTTAAGTGCATTAGACTTAAGAAGTTTCAATTCAATGTTTCTTACATTTGTACACAAATCCATGGAAGAATAATAGTTGTTTAGTTACATTGTCTCAACTTGGATAGTAGGTAATAAGCCCTTAACAAATTTCTTTGCAAGTCATCATTAGGAATTTGATACTGTATCTTGTTGACAATTTTTGAAATCCAATAACATAATCATGATTGCACTAATTTGATCCTTGTTTACATCCTACTAAATCTAAAATTGTAACCTTTAAACCTGTTAGGACCTCCCTGAGGTTTGCTTGATCCTATTCGGTTTGATGCTCTCCTTTTCCTTCAATCTATCTTGAACCTATACTTTTGCCAAAATGCTCTAACATCCAGTCTCTGGAATATATATCATGGCCATTGTGAAACAATCTTGACTATTTTGACTATATGAGTGTTTTTGTTTATTACCGTTGTCTTGCAGGTTAATTGAATATCTTTTACAGTTATGTGGGAATAAGAGGAATGAATATGGCACATACCGCATTCCCACAGATCATAAAAGAACATGTTGCGGCTTAGCGATAAGAAGTGGTTGATATGAAGAAGCTACCTCTACCCTGTGGATGGTTCATCTCACGCTTGCAGCTTGGCAGTGTTCCTGGTCCTGCGAAGGTTTGAAAAGTAACTAGTGGCATTGCGGTAATAACATCAGGAGGTATCAACTTACTGCGTCCCCACAAGGGTTTCAACCAAGGCCCATGGTAGAGCGGCAAGAGGAGAATGTAATGGGTTTTCACCCGCCGTCCTACGACAATCATTCATAACATTTGTGGGTGGGCAATAAATAGGACATCAGGTAATAATTTCCCGCAGTCCTGCAGGGGTCAATCTAAGCATTTGCGGTCTGGCGGTAAATGATGAAATAGAAGTGTAGTGGTTGTAGACCCTGCTATCCCACAACCAGTTTGGGCGAGCCTTGCGGCGATGCGGTAAAAGAAATAAATGGCAAGCACATTCAATACGGGGTTGCAGTTATGATGCAACAACACAACATACACTCACTACAATTTTGCCATGAATCATGTGAGAGCCAAAGATTTGAAGACTGCAACATAAAAAAAACTTTTATTCATCAACTCTGCTGCTACAAATGAGAGAAAACTCTCTTATATCCAAGAAAAACAAAAAAAATCAAAAAATTACCTATTTTTGGCAGATTTTGACAATTGTGAGATTTTGCCATTTTAGGTAATTTTACAATCATATCCTGAAAATCCCTATTTTTTCTAAAAAGCTTCCTAAAACTAAGGTAGGATGAAAAGCAACTAATATTCTAAATTCGAAACATGAGTTTCGATTATTACAAAAGCAACTTTTAAAAAATCTATAAAAGTCTAGAAAAAAACACTAAATTGCTATTTTGAGGGCCAAGATGAAAGTTTCAAGCCCGAAAAAGTGCCAAAAAGGGGTCCAACCCACCAAGGTCAGTGCCAAACCACTTTCCACCTCATAACAAACACTTTCCCCTCATAACGCATCCACCCGTAAAATCTCGTAGAAAACCCACATCTGAGTCAAAAGTTATGATCTTCGAAAGTTCCTGCATCAAGTTATTGAGAATTGTATGTCTAATTTTGATATGCATACCCAGTCGTCAGATCAAATCAAATCAATGGCCACTATTTGAAAGGAATTGAATGCTAAGATTTCATGATCTCGTGGCACAAACCAGAGTAATGGTGATATGATGAACTCCTTGGCTGAATAAGATTCAAAGATTTCTTAGCATTTGCTCATTTTAGAGAATTCAGACATAACTTGGAGAAGGTGCAACTCAGCTCACTGTGTTTCCTACAAACTGCAATTGACCGAGTAAGTTCATTCCTGCACTCTCTGATTAGAAGTTGGTGTATAATTCGCTCTATTTTTTAGTTGTTGGTACAATAAGTTGAATTTTGAAAAACCCTAGCCTATTCAAGTCATTAAACATGGCACCCAGAGGTATGAGTCTGCTAGTAAAGGTAATGAGCCTGTAGTTCCCAAGAAAAGACCACTTCAACAATCTCCGCTAGAAGTATTGCCTCAGTGCATAGGCAAGGGTCCAAAGAAGATGTTCAAAGACGCAACAGAAGGGTGTCAGGATGCTACAATCCCTATCTCCAGGTGGGATTTGTTTTGGTATTTTAATGCAAAAAAGGATGGCAAGGGACCAGTGGGAAATCCATGGAAATTGGATTTGGCAAAGTTGTGGTGCCCGCTATATTTGTGGATGTGGAATTGATTAGGGCACTAGCACAATATTACCATCCTGCCATCTAAACCAGTCAGAATTGCCAAATGGATTACCATTGGTGATAGTAGACATGAATGCAATTGTTGACTGTTTTATGTTGAACCAAGCAAGCTCTCACTCAAGTGGATTTTGGAAAGAAGTGAACGAGATTACACAAGCCTAGGGAAAACAATTAGGAGAGATGAATTGCCAATATATATGAGAAGGGGGGCCAACAACAAAAAAAATGAGATTCCATCAAATGCTATTGAGCCTTTCCCTGTGGAAGAATTTGTTGTATATTTCAAGAGAAGCTATTTTGCACTGTGCCATGTCTTGGGAATTGATGCACAAGGAAGAATGCCAACTAGCTTAATGATGATGGCTATGAAAATACAACATCCAGAGGTGAATAGTGAATACGACTTTGCATCTCATATTGAGAAAAAACTGCATGAAGGATTCTTGTGTGTGAAGGAGAACAAGCAACCCTTAGATTTCAAATTCTATTCTTTATTGTGTCACTTGA
Organism: Cunninghamia lanceolata; assembly: GCA_027924645.1. NCBI lineage: Eukaryota > Viridiplantae > Streptophyta > Pinopsida > Cupressales > Cupressaceae > Cunninghamia > Cunninghamia lanceolata. Next base: position 3,331,766 of record BSBN01000659.1, on the reverse strand, counting down.
TTCTGTATCAGAACAGAGGGAGATGGTCAAGCAAAATGGATTTGAGTATGGTTGATGAGAAAGGAAAAATATTGTCGACTTAGTATTGGTGTTATAAGTGGGATTCCTATTTCTGGACTAGTGACTACATTGTATTTCATGATTTGTTTGTTGTCAAGATATTGAATTCTCTTGGTATCTGGTTTCCTAGGTTGACTAAGGAAGTCATGGTAATGCCGAGGCCGCTTGCACACAAACTAGAGTAGGGCCACAACCATAATTTTGTTGATTGATTTTTTATGTCAGATCATACTATAATTAGAGTGTATGGTTGCCCCCAGCCACCTCACATATTGCCAAAATTTGTATCAGACAAAATTGTATTCATGGAGTTTATGTGGCAAATAATGTGGATGGAAAAGGATGTAATGAAAAGACAAAAGAAAGGTACATTTCTACCTAATGCTACATTTTTTGGTGATTGGTCTATTAGCTCTGACACTCTTGAAAATTTGCAAGCCTTTTTAAAGGCGAAATATTCTTTGAAATTGGGCATCGAGAGGAATTGTGACCCTGAGGGTCATATGAATCTTGTGAGACAATCAATTCTGACTAAAATGGCCATATCCCATCAGGTCTTGTTTGATGAGGATGTGATAAGAAATTTTGTCACTTTTGATGAGGTATACAATAGGAAGAGAAAATGGGATATCTTGAAAAATATTAAAGATGAAAAGAAAAAGTAGAATCCCCTATTTCTTAGATTCTTTGTTGAAGAAAAAGACCCTCTAAAGAGAATTGATGCAATCATTGATAATTTAGAAAGTATTTATGGTAAATATGATAAGCAGCCTCCTAAGGCTACTAAACTTCCAGTGAAAAGGTTTGCAAGGATTGAGATTCATGAGTCTACTCCTAATGTTTTGTCAGTGCAAGATCCACAGATCCTAGAATCACCACCAGCAAAGAAGCAGAGGACAGAAGAGGTGGGGGATACTAATGAGGTGGCTAACATCTTGAGGCACATGGGAGATGAGAAAGAGGTTGATCAACCATTGGTTGGTCAACCCACTGATACACATAAGCCTGAGGCTAGGAAGGGTGAGCAAACCCAAGCTGAACCAGAGTTGGAGGAGGATGAAATGATTATAGCATCCATGAGGTTCATAGAAGATGACAACTTCATCAAAACTCCAGAGTTTAAGGATTTTTGGCTGAAAATGAAAATGAAAGAATATAATGAAAAAGTGGCAATAAATAAAATGCGTGCTGATGAAGCACAACATGATCAAATCATTACACAAACTTTTAAAGATTTGAAAGTAGATGAAATTGATGTGAGTCCAGATGAGGCAAGACAAATGGTCTTGAAAAGTAATATGCTCATCATCCTTGGCCTTGAATTGAAAAAGGTATTTTTGCTTGACCAAGTTAGAAGTCAGGATGATCCACAACTTTTTTAGAATTTGATTATGAAGATGGCATAAGTGGATGTGGTTTTAATCCAAAGATAGAGACCCTTGCAATCTGGACTACTCAGAAGAATACAAGAAAACCAAGATTGCTTGATATTGTTCAAGAAATGAGGGGTACAATTGTGGTAAAGACTTTTCAAGATACATCAGCAATAGAAGCAACTGTTCTCAATGTTCCTATTGCTACGTTTACTCATGCTATTGTGAAGAAGTTAGAACAAAGGCTAATAGATTATGAGAAAACTCATAAAGTAATGAATGATGAAGTAAACAAATTGTATTTTGAAAATGTGAAATTAAAGAAACAATTGCAAGCTGTGAATTCTTCTCAAGGTCAAGACATTGTACCCTATCAGCCCCTTGTACCACAAACAACCAGTGATGTCACAATGTCTACTGAAGAATTTAATGCAACAAGATTGAAATTTGAAAAGGAAATTGAAAGTTTGAATAAACAAAATGAAATGACAAAGAATGAGGCAAAGACGAAAGTTTTTGAAATTTTTGAGAAAATTTTGGAGCATAGAGTAAAATTGGTCATGGATAAGCTTGGGAGTGTGCATGATTGCTACTCTTCTTTATCTCAGGCCATTGAGCAATTGAAGATAAACTTTTCTATTTTGGATTTGTTGTATAAAAAATAGCAACCCTATCATCACACTTTGGTTATGATGTGCTTAGTAGTGCAAAGGAATCCTGATGCCCCTACAACTTTGAAGCCCACTGAGCAAATGGTCAAAATGATCATTGATGAATACCAGTATGTGAATGGGGAAAGCCAGAAGATGCAAGCAAATGTTGAATGTTTTACTACGTTCAAGCATAAATTTATTCTTTTCATACTGATAGAAGAAGAGAAAATCAAAAGTCTTAACACATGGAAGATGAAATTCAGCCAAACAGTATTCCAAGTTATGGATTTTTTGAAGAAGGATGGAGATGTCAGCATTCTTAGTTTCAACATGATATTAGACCGAGTAATTGCCTTAGATGCTGGGTATGGAAAATTTGTGATGGATGTCAGATCTTTGCTTGATAAAAGATGGAAAGATCACCAGGAGAACTTGCTTCAGATTCAGGGTTACCAATGGCCTAGTGATTTTATAATCTATAAATGGGAGGAGAAATATCTTAGAGATGAATCATCAGTAGCACAGGTTCAGGTGCAGAGGAGCAATGAGCCATATACTGGTGTTAAATAGCACCACCACATCTTGAATGCTCTCCTTTTGTCTCTTTATGTTTTCTTCATGTTTTCAAATATATTTGAAAATCTAAATTAGACTTATAAAAGGCAAATATTGTAATATCAAGGGTTAGGAATACAAAGAGCCATTTTGAATGTGAAAGGTCTGAATCTTGTTGCTTCCTTTATAAAAGGAATCCAAGACCTTATGGCTCGAGATCTATCTGGGATTTTGATTTTTTGAAAGAGACATTGCACTGCCTGTACTTTGAAGCAAATCAATATAAAAGCTGCTATTCTCTGGTGCTCAACTTTTGGTTCTCATTTGTTTGTTGAATTGGATTACTAATAATTTATCTGGTTGTCTCCAATTTACTTTTTCTTTGTTATTCAAATCAACCTATCAAGTATATTGTTGATTTGTCAGAACACATTTGATGTTTCTTGTGTGGTTTGTTTATTGGGCTCCTTCAAGAAAGGATTAAAATCCTATAGGTGAATCACAGTAACTTTGGAAAGTTAAATTGGATTGTTAAAGAAGAACTTGATAACTTACATATTTGAATGTCTATGCAAGTCATAGACCTAGAATTGCCAAGAAAATCAAGTTGTGGCTAAAAGGGAAGCACATATTCTTCTTACAGTGAAAACTCCATAACCCAAAGGTAGGCACCGGTCATTCTCTTTTGAAAATAATTCCCTTGTATATATTTTCAAAATCCAATTTTGTTTTTCTGTTTTAGGAGTAGGGTTTAAAGATTTATAGAAAACATTAATCCAATCAGATGCCAGATTGGGTTAAGTGAAGTGGATGGTTTAATTGACAAAATTAGATAAGCTCCTTAATATGTTCTGAAGTCACCGGCAAACTTGAAAGTAAATTGTCATTGGTGAAACAAGGTAACACCCACCTAGGCTTGAACAAAGCTTAAAGTGTAGAGAATTTTGATTAATCTGATCAATTCTATTAGTTGGTCAAATTCACATATAAAACCTAATCATAAGAGTTGGCATATCTTTAGGGTTTTATAATTTGCAAATTTGAGTACCAACAAAACCAATATTGAAATTAAAGTGATGTACAAAAGCATTGGCCAAATCATTGAAGGAATGAATAGAACTATGAGGAAGAGAATAAAACCATTCAATTGCATAATCCTTTTAGTTTCTAGGGAAGAGCTTTGTAAAAAGTTTATCATCATAAACATAATCAAAACAAACTCCCAATTGTGTCATAAGGTCCCCTTTACCACTATACATTACAAAACTAGGGGCTACCGAACAAACTAGAAATGGATAAGAAATAACTCAAATGAAAGCGGATTATGCTTGATTTCTCCTATGATATCCTTTGATTACTAGGGGTAATGCATCAACTTTACTTTGCATCTCATCAATTCTTTTAAGGGTGACATCTATGTTGGAAGGATGAACATTAGGAGTTATGATTAAAATGGGAGTGGAAGTGGCAACATGAGATAATACATGGAGTGTAGGTTGATTAGGGGACAAAGAATGAAGTTGGAATGATAGCACTAGAAGTGGGAACATGAGTAGTGGGTGAGAAGTAAACACAATCAGCGGATGAGTGGAAGGTACAATATGAGAAGTAGGTACAATGAGAGGATCAATGATAGGAGCTATGAAAAATTGATAAGCAATATAGAGAAGAGAAGAAATATGTGGCATGGCTAATGCAGGAGAAGATGTGGAAGGAGGCACACTAGATGAAGAGGCTTGTGAAGGAAGGGGAGGAGACACACTATTTAAGGAACTTGATGAGCTTATCCTTTGACCTATATCACTTAATACTTCCATCACATAAGGATTATCCATTAACAAGTTATGAAGAACATCAATCAAATTTGAATAATTAACATTATTGCTCAAATTTGTAAAGGTCTGATATAAGTATTTGTGTAGTAGATTCATGTCTTGCCTATCCATATGTGCAACATGTGCATCATGATGAAAAACATCTTCCCCATTAAAATATGTAGTAGTCATCAAATCCTCAATCATAACTTCCTCACAATGAATTGAGGCCATTGTAGAGTTAAGCCTAAGGTTTCTTCTTAGTGCAAAATGAGGATTAGGTTGAGACCTTGACATTCAAGCAAAATATAAAGCAATGAAAAGGAAATTGCATCCATGTAATCCTAATTTTTTGTGCCAACAATTCATACCAAAGATTGAACAATTTAAGGATATTGCAATAGGTAATTTGTATCGACACAAATAATATTACTGAAGCATTTCAAAGTTTAGGTCATAAGAATCATCCTTTTTTAAACATGGATTGCAAATAATTCTAAAAATTTAGAAGTCTTGGTCATTAACATTATTGTCTGCTACAATGTCATCTAGTGTATCATTGTCAATGTTCATATGTTCTTTCAAGCATTTGGATCATCATTTTCTATACCATCCATATTGTTGTCTTCCATAACATCACCTAACTCTTGATTGTTCTCTTCTTGTGCTTGAACATAACCATCTTCAACATCATCATGGATGTCAATTTCTTTGATGTTCTCTAATCCCTCTCTCTCATTTTGTTGGCCATCATTATTTTCCTCAGTATCGACTAATGCATCATCAAATACATGCCTTAATCTTTGATCATAATGTATGACAAATATCCATTTCGGGTCCAAAATATCTTCATAGAAAAATACCTGCACATGAATGACATACATATATTAGACGTATGGTATAACAATTTTATTGATTAATAAACACATGTATATATTCACAATAAACTATGAATTAATAGATTAATGATCACTACCGCTTCTTGTTTAAGTTAAAGAAATACCTGCTCACAATGAATTGGTAGAACATAAGGCTCCTTATCCTCTAGTAGGAAACATGAGGAATCTATAGAAAACAATCCACTATGGGTATCATGTCTTCGTGTCCTCTCAAATGCTTCATACCATCTACACTTAAAAATACAACATTTAAAAGAGTGGTAATCCAACTCAATAATTTCTTGTATTTTTCCAACATATTGTAGATTCCATTCAATTATATTCTTATCTTTTGAGCTTGATTGACTGGATTGCTTGAAGTCAACCATGATGCCACAATCGAAGGATTGTCTCTTTACATCTACACTTTCTACATGATAATGTCGACTATATGCCCACATTGCTGGATATTTCCTCACCTGTGAAAGACCATTTATTTAAGTGAAAACAAATATAATGATGAATATTAAAATAGTTAATAGTGTCAAAATTGTAAGGAAACAACATTTTGTAAAATTCCAACTGTACCTTTCTTTCACATCCTCTAGACATGTTGATTTTATCTTCTGTTATGTTTGAATCTATACCTGCATCTTCTATTTGATTTTGAATTTGTTTAGTAACCCATTCTAGTGTGCAATCTTTGCCCCATTCCCCAAGCAGATCAGTGGGAAGTGGAGTATTCCTTGAGTTCAATCTCTTAAACTATCTCCTTGCTTCTAACACTTCTCTCTTTTTATCATACAGATCAATCCATTTGTTCATAAAGTCCATGTGGTAGAGAATGAACTTGTCGAGTATAACACTTTCGTCTACACCTACTACATGTCAACATGTTTATTTCAAACTCCAAATGTCATGCTGTTAATTTGAAAAAATAAATTACAAAGTAAATTAATGATTGCAAGAAAAATAACCACACTGATCATGAATTTACTTACTAATTTCTACTTGAACACCATTAGATTGTGATTTTTCTCCATCAATAATATTTTATGCTCATTCTTCATCCTATAAGCATGGCCCATCTTCAAAATCCTTACCAAGGAATTCACACAGGAAGAAAAATGCTTCATTCAATACATACCCTTCAGCCATGCAACCCTCTAGATGTACCTTTTGTTAGACATATCTTTTTAGAGTTTTCATATACCTCTCAAAGAAAGATATCCACCTCGTTGATGTGACACCCGCCAATTCAATTTAATTGACTAGGTGTATAAGTAAATGGACTTGTAGGTCCTTGAAACTTGTAGGGAGCTCCTTCTCAAATACACATACAATTTCTGCAATTTCCTTCTTCCATTTTGGCACTTCACGTTCATGGATCTCCTTGGAGGTCACCCACCTAATATAAGAATAGTAAATTAGTATGAACCTTTAGTCAAAAATTAAAATGCAATATAATATCTCTATGTCTCTCACACATGAATATTTCATATAACCACATACATTGTAAATGTTGACAATCGACTTATGGCATTCCTTAAGTCAACTGTAAGACATGAATCCCCCTAATTGCCAATGGCATGATATGCTATCAAACACATTTATGAAAAGGTGATTAGTAATTTTTTCTCACACAACAAAATATCAAAATATATTTAGTACTTAATCAATGTTACCAGTAAATGTTAAATGATGATATATAATACCTTCATAAAATTATGAAAATCATGTGTTTTAAATCCTGTGATATGTCCATCAACTGTAAAAGCTTTAGCCAATGATGACCCATAGCCAGTAGGTGTCCTTATTGAACAAATGACATTTTTTAGTTGGTCTAGCTCTTTTTTTTAAAAAATCCATGGAGCTTCTTCATATGTTTCATTTTCCCTGTTTGGCCACAAATGTTTTCTATCAATTTTGGTACGCGAAAGAGCAATATCTCTCCTCGAAGACAAGGTGTCCTTCTCTTTGCCTAATATATGTCAAAATATAGAATCCGGGACATTTTTGAAGACATGCATATAATCTAATAGGTGAGATATTAATAGATCCTTCCAGTAAGGGAGCTCATAAAATATGGGTTTCCTTTTCATTCCTTCTGGCATATTAATTACAACTTGTTTTGGTTCTTCAATTGAATCACCCCAGTCAAAAAAATCCTCCCAAGCTTTCAATTCAACATCTTCATACTTCTTTAGCCAATCACCTGGACCCATAATCATGGGAGGGCCTATATTTTCAACTTTTCCATCAAATTGATTCTTAGGCAATTTCTAAACTTATGATCTAGTGGTAGAAAAACCCTGTTGTTTGTGTAAATAAATTTATGTAGATCTTTAGAATACCACCCTTGAAATTGTTCTGCACATCTTGGACATGCAATTATCCCCTTTGTTTGAAGCCCTAAAATTCAATAAGTAATGTTAATAATATAAAAAAAAAAGTATAAAACTAAGTATGAAAGTTGGGATGAAAATAAATTATGAGTGTAAATACGTAAATATTTTATCTTACCAGAACAAACACCAAGTCCTGGGAAATCATGAATAGTCCAACATAGCACACCATACAACATGAAGGACCTATTTGATGGGGGATGTGATATGTCATACATTCTTATGCCTTTCCATAGCAGTTGTAGCTCATCAATAAAAGGCGCAAGATAAACATCCATGTTTTTAACTTGATGTTTTCCTGGAACAATGAGAGTCAACATAAGGTGCTCCTTTCTAAGACTCATCCATGGGGGAATATTGTATACTATCAATTCAACTGGCCAAACACTATAATTTGAGCTCAGGAAAGAGAATGGGCACACTCCATCAACTCCATCAATTGCAAGACCAAACCTGATACTACGGGGTTCATCTTTGAATTTTCTTGGCCATTTTTCTTCTATGTGTTTCATTGCTTTGGAGTCGGCCATAATTCACATGAATCCATCTTTACTCTTGTTCTTTGCATGCTAGTCCATCAATTGTACAAGTGACTTGCAACGAAACATTCGTTGAAGTCTAGGTATAATTGGTATGTGACGTAAAACCTTCTTTGGAACTGTAGGACCTTGTACATCTGTACGATATCTCTTCTCTTTGCATACAGGGCATTCTACCTTTTTTTGATATTCATCTCTGTATAAAATGCAATCATTTTTACATGAATGAATTTGCTTATATTCAATCCCCAACTCAACCAACAACAGACGCGCCTCTCTGCAAGTTGATGACAACACATTCTCTTCAGGGAATATTTTAGTTTTTAGTGCTCTATAAGATTGCCAGAGATTAAATCAATTGAATGCTTGACTTATGATGAACATGTTTGATATGTCAATCTATACTAGGACTATTTATATACAATATATGGTTTTAAAATCCCCTTAGAGAAATATAAACAAAGTTGATGAATGTTTACGAATTATGTACACCAATTGACAATGTAAAGTAAGAAATAGATTTCAACTCACTTTAGTAGGGTAGTGAATCCTTTGTCTGACCAACCAAATAGTGACATGATTTCTAATAATAATAATGTGCATGCCAGTTTTGAGATTCTACTTGCACCTGATTTGAACACGGGTGTCTTCGCTGCTTGCTTGATGGAGTCTTTTAGGTTGTTATCATCAACATTACGTTGGTGGTAATTACCCATGCTATCATTGTTACTGTCAACCATATGATAATTATTGTCATCATTGTTTCCATCCCCAAAGAAATTTGTAAGAATTTCATTCAATCCTTCTTCATGCACTGCATTTTCACTATCATGATCATCATCATTAAGGCTAGGTGGCATGCCATCAGTGTATGCAGATCTCATCAACTTTTCAAATTTCTCACCTGGTAGTATTCTCTTCAATCTTGCTCTTTTCACCCTGGTATTGTTTAAAGGATGGTTTGGATCATCCCATCCAAATCTTAATAACCCAGTTGGATCTTGGGTATTACTATGTGTTTCATCAACATCTTCTACCTATCAACAAACACAAGCATTATTTAATGTTTGGCAACAATTGGATAAATCATAAATGTATCAATTTCAAAGAAATATAAACAAATATGGATTAAAAAATAAAAATATAAATTGTATGAACATATATACATCAATTGAATAATGGAACATTATTTTATAGACTACCTTTTTTATACAATAATTTAAATAAAACACAATTTTGATAACATAGTTTATAAAACATTAGTCCACACTCATTTATTATTCTTTGGTTTTCTGCCCTTAAGAACATCCTTAGGGAGACCTTGTTCTTCCCTCTTCTTTTGCATAGGAGTGAGTTTTAAGAAGGGGTAATCAATCAATAACTCATCCCCAATGGTAAGGTCCATAATAGCCTCAATCATTATCAATCTATCAACCTCTCTTTCCATATCTCCATCTTTATCATTTATAACCTCAACAAATTGACAATTCAGTCTTACAGTAGGGTCCCTTCCCTTACTACTATTTATAAATCCTGCAATATTTTTGTGTGTGTATGCACGTCCATCTATACACATAAGATGACCTCTATTAATTTCTTTTCCACTTTCCAATTGGAGACGATGTGTATACATATTCGAATTTAGACCATATGCTGTCATGCTAGACTTATATTCTGCTAGCCTTCTCCATTCACCACTGTAATATGATGGACCATAATATGTCATTAATCTCGTAGTGGTTTGTTCTGAATTGTTTCTATGTTTAGATCCCACATGTACATTTTGGACAATAAAGAGGTCTAGATTCACTCCATGAATATTGGAGGGTCGTATCATGTAGCTGTATCCCCAAAATTGAAACACGTCATACACTCTTGGTAGTTGTTGATCACTAGGCGAAGCACAATATAGTCGACGATCAAATGTCTCTTTGTAAATTGATCTCAAACTCAGGGGCAAGTCATCATCTCGATCACATTCATTCTCATAGGGTATGTAGTCCACCTTCCCCTTGTCTTTAAGCAAATTATGCATCTTTAAATCGGTTCTTGTTCTATTGCTTGTTTTCATGAATTTCTCATCTTCTGATCTGGTATATTGGCACAAATTTTTGTTAGATGTATCATCTGATAAATGATCATTGCCTTCTAGGCTAGAAGTCAGTGATCCAGGAAACTTTAAACCAAGAACTTTATCATGCAAGTATCCATTAAGAAAAAAATTAGTTATTTAAATAATATAAAACAATGTTTAAACGAAGTATACATGTTATTTATATCAAATTGGAAAATTCCTTACCACAATTCCTATTGGATTTGAATCAATTGTAGGAGGTATACTACCGACTGGAAGCTCATCATTTATGTAATGTCTTTGTACAATCACTCGTTTGAATTGTTTCTTTACATGACATAGAAAACATCCACAAACAACAATTTTCTCAAAGTATTCATCCCATGTATGTCCTGACCAACCTCTTGTTCAGTGCAATCATTTGTTGTGTCTGCAGGATCCATTGTCATATCCTCTTCCACCCACTATCCTCTACATGATTTAATAGTTTTAGGTCCACATCCACGTACATATATTTTTCTTTTTCTAGTTGAATGCTCAGGCTTTGCATTTGCTCCAATCTCCATCTAAAATAATCAACAACATGCATTAATTTATGTCAAGATTGGACAATACATTATAAATCTCAATAATACTATGAAAAAAGATGGATGTATCACAAAATGCCATCAGATCATTTTTTCCTAAGTTAAGTCAAAATTTGAGTACCTGATGTCCCGCTTCATCCGTTGTGTCCTCATTTGATATGACATGATCTGTTGCCATGGCCTCATCTTGCCCCTATAATACACAACATAGTAAATAATATTTAGTACACCAATTATATCATTTCAACGAATATGCTAACCAACACAAAACCTCACTTTAGTAATATATTTGATATATTGATATCATGTTTTGGCCATCCTAATTTTTAAACTTTTCCCTTGATCATAGAATCACATTTAATCACCATTCCTATGCATTTTTAACCAATAAGTTTGACCTCAGAGGCCTCATGGACATAAAAATGACTTTATCTCCTCTATGTTGTAGCATTTGTGAATTCATAAACACCTTCCTCCTTTGGTTAAGGTTGCTTTCTCTTCTTACCTCTATTGTATATGTAGATTCCGTTGTCATATCTATTTCCACCCACTTTCCTCTTTGCGATTTAGTAGTTCTACGCCATCCACATCCTCTCTCCACGGCCTCCTCTGGATCCTGTAATACACAACAATGACAATAGTCACATAACAACTGTGCACCAAGAGAATATTGTTGAAATTATCTTGTTAATACACTCGCTTTTCATTAAGACGCACTATGAAAAACAAAATAGGATATTGCAACATTTTGCTCTTCACAAAAAGTTTACATGTAGAATCTCGACAACTAGAGCTCAAATCTTATGATTACAAGATGACTACAAATTCACATCAAAAAGACATTTATTTCATATTTGACTCTCATTTTTCTTTTATGGGTCATTTTAAGGCTATCTATATCTCTCCAAGTGGCCATAAAACCCTCAAAACTATCATAGAACCCTCAAAACAGTCTCAAAGAGTCTTTGGCACCAAAATTTTAAATTTGGTAACAAGCCTATGATCTATGTCACAAAGGATGAAGGAGTATGCAGTCATGGTAGGAAAGTGAAATTACAATGAAATTTTGATATGATTGAGATGTAGTTGGGGTATTTAGGGATGTTGTCATCATGCCTTAAGGATTGACAAGATCTAAGGAATAACTAGATGTATAAATAGGACTATCACAGGTATGTGAGGAAGTGGAAAGTTGTCAGATAGTGAAGGAGATAGTTCATGGCCTCTTAAACCGGGCCTCAATATTATAGTGAAGTCACATAATATAAACAAAGATTGTCATGACTTAGCTAAAATGTTGTCAATCTCCTATCACATATCTTAAGGTTGTCCTTAATCCCAAATCCAACTCTAAAATGTTAGATGGAAGGTCATGGCTCCAACTAAAATAATTGGTGTCAAAATGATAAGTCAGGGGAACATCATAGTGTTGATCTACTATTCAAGTGGGATCTTGAGGATTCAAAGGTTGTCATATCATTGCTATCGTCCAAATACCACCTAATGTTGTACTAACAATGGTTTAGAATCTTTAGTAGCAAGTCAATGGACTGATATGGGAATAAAGGGCAGCCACCATATGATATAGGATTGTGACTGACAAAAATAAGCAAAGGCATTGCTAACATTATAAGTTAGGTAATCACTTATTATTAAAAAATGCTATTATAGCAACCACCTTAAATTTTGCCTTGACTATTAATAGGGGTATTAAAGATCATCTTTCAACCATTAGGATTGTTATAACTTATATAATTGTTGGTATATGGTTGATTACTATCATTATAGGGGGATGATATCAAGGACCATCATTATGCCTTGTTATAGTTGATGGACAATCGTCCTAAGTATTGTTACAACCCAAAAGGTCTATCAAAACCCCAAAGGACTATCACAAATGTTATTATGTCATCCAAACCATAGATCCAATATTCACCATCATATGAATATCATAATTAACATTGTAGAGGTTGTCATACCATGAGGCATAGGTAACAACCATAGGAGATTTAAAAGCAACACTTGCAACATTAAATTATTGTCATAGTACACCTAGGATAGCTAGGTATGCATCCATAGAGTTATTACTATAAAATTGTCTCATTAATCTTGTGACTAGGTTAAGTCACTATCATAGTAACAATTTAGTTAGTCATCAATCAACATGTTTTATTTGCACTTCAATGAGATCAGTTCTTGAAAAATGATAGTCCAGAGGTTAAAGAGACAAGTTGATACCTTACCCAAGTTGTCACGTTCTTGAAACCTTGTCACTATAAAGAGGAGATATCTAGACAATAATGTCACAAGGACATAACCAAGGCATGCACTATCATAAGCCATAGGGACAACTTACTACACCATCCAAAACTCCATTTGAACTAGATACTATCAATAATTCACATTATTGGGGACTGTCATGAAGAAAACACCATGCATAGTACTGTCATAGTCAAAGTGGAGAGGATTGTCTAGTCATTTTATGACTGTCATAATAGCTAGTGGGTTAGTTACAATGCTTTAACCTAAAATAGGTTAATGAGAACATAGAAATGAAAATCACAATACCATAAGCATTGCCATAAGCTACCAATATAGTCCCAATATCATGTCATGATAGTAAGAGAAGAGTTGTTTGGTTGTTCCAAAGCCATATCACTTACATAAGGATTGTCACCAACCATCTGTGTAAGGTTGTGAAAGAGTGAGTCATTATTGAGCTAATCATAAGAGAAGCATGAAGTCAAAATGCTATCATGGAAACAAGATATAGTTACTTATTATAAGGACAATCCAAATTTGGTGAGGTTGCTACAAGCAACCAAATTTGGCATTCCATTAGATAGTGATATCAACTTCCAATAAAAATACATCATTTTGCACTGATAGGTGCTAAATTAGGCACACTTTGCGAAGCCTTTTGTGCCCCAAAAAGATTACATTTAGGCCTAAAAGTTGACACTAAAGTCGGCGATAACTACGTTGACTATAGCGCCGACTAATGAATAAAATAAAAAATAAAAAAATTCCCGCCTGCACATACCCTAAAACAAAAAAAATACAAAACAAAACTTTATTGATTTTTGGTGTTCATTCTATGTTTGGAGATCGAGCGTTTGGTGTGCAAAGATCGAGCATTTGGGTTTTTTGTTTTCGCCCTTATTTTGGCAATGGCGAGACCTGTATTCCAACCCCAATTTTCTTTCCATTCCTAAAGCACATACTCACTTTCTTATATCTCAAAAGTCCCAGGTTCGATCCATGACAGCCTTTGCTTCCAGACATCTCAACCTTTCAATTCATGCTGCTCTTCTTCTATTTGTGACAGGTAAGGGCATCACCTCTCTTTCATCTACTCTTTTTTTCTCGTCAGATGTTGGATTCATTTGGATAAAATCTGGGTCTTGTAATATTCATAGGGCATCTGTTGAAGATAATTCTGAGCAAGGCTTTTCATAATAGACAACAAATTTCCACATTCCATAATATTATAAATGTGTGCTTCAGGATTAAACTTTGTGAATCAGATATCTCAGCCTTTGCTTAAAGGAAATTTTGTTGTCTATCTTGATATGGATGAAATCACATTTTGCCACTAGTTGATAAAATTTCTCTCTGGCTTTATTTCAATAGATGTATAAGCTTACTTTCTTGCAGCAAACTTACAGAGGAAAGTAACTTCATGATTTGTTCTACAAAGTAAAGGTCAAAAACCTTGAGGAATACAAAAAAACTAGACAAAAACTTTCATACCTGACAGTGTGTACTTCGTTTGTCTCAACAGACTGGATGAAAATAATTTACCCTAGGTCGCCTTAAAATGTCAAGCAATAGAGGGAAGAGAGAAAAGGGAGTTGACTCTAGCCACAATGAGGTAATTCATTGTCAATTTATAGATTTGTAAATGTTTCCATTGTTTCTTTGATTTTTAGTTTTTAGTTTTTTATTTCTAAATTTAAAAGAAGAAATATATATATATAGGGACATGAGACTGACAAAGATAAAGAGGCATTAGATTCCATATTGGGGGTAGAGGTAGTGAACAAATTGGATGGTGTGGACTTGACAATGCTTGCCAGATACATAGAAAAATGATCTAGTAAAGCCCCTAAAACATTGCAACCAAATCAACAGTGTCAAAGGGAATTAATTGATTCCCCAACCAGTCCTGGATCGGGCAAAAGATCCAGGAGGAAATCAATAACAATAACCTCTAAGAATGTGGAACAGGGTGCAGAGGCTTCCAATGTCCAAGCCATTCTTGGGACATAGACTTCTTCAACCACCACGCCATGTTTTGCATCTTGCATTGGTACCTACAATATCAAGATAGAATACAATGTGGTTTCAGGGGAAGTCCGAATGATAGATGCTGGAAAAATGTTTGTGAATAGGTTGAAGGAATCATGCCTTCAACGGTTCAAAGACCATCTACATTTTCCATTCTCAAAGATACCCATGCACCTGCAAAAAGCAGTTATTCATGACATGGAGACTAAATTGGGCACAGGTTGGTTTGTAAAGAAGATAAAGCTACGAATGTCATAAAACTGCAAGAGATTTCGGTGCAACCAAACAAAGAAGATAAAAAAACTCCCTCCTGAGCTAAGGCTAAAAAAAGGCCAATTGATGTAAGTGTGAAAGTATGGAAAGAGCTTGTAAAAGCATATGAGAAGTCCAATGCACGAAGGAAGTCTGGTGAGGAGAGTACGCAGGTATTTGAATTTGCTCATAAGATTATATCAAATTTATTAAACAATTTTTAAATTTTATTTGTGCATAGTTAAATTGAATTAGTATATGTTTCAGGACAAGGCCTCCAAGGCTAGGCTTGACAAACTTCGTGCCATGCATCACAGTGGCCAGAAAGGCTTACAGGCCTTGATCTATACATTTGTAAGTATATTTAATAAGTTAAATGATATATTTTTTTATTTCCTAGGAAAAAGTAAATGATTGCATATTAATTAGTTTAACCAGTCCATCTGCCATGTTTTGACAAGAGGAGAAATATGGCCAGCATCCAAGCCAATTTGAAAAGGAAATGTTACAAAGCAAAAAGTGGACCGATTTTGTAATCTGGATGGAGAACGAGGTATCAATAGTTGACTTTCAATAACTTAGTTGGATATTGTTGTGTTAATATGTCAATTTACATTTCTTGTGTTGAGTTGTTTATTGATGCGTAGGATGAGTTCTAAAGTGCATCTCTATTGGCCCTATATCCCACTCAATTGTCCCATTATTTGCAATCCTGAACATGTGCACATATCCTCCTAGTTACCTTATTGTAGTGTTGAGATTTGAACTTCAGTCACTCTCATTATGAATGCACCTTTTTACCTTTATAGAATAATCCTTGGACATTTTTCACAATAATTTTAATCCACAAAGCTCGACAACTGTAAGGGTAATCACTTATTTACAAACGTGAGTTATGTGAATAGGCCACTTAATCATCCACACATTTGTTTATATTGAATTAATGTATAGATAGCAGATCCTTTATTGAATCATTAGGTGGTGATATAACTTATAAAAATGATGAATCCCTTATCAAAGGCACATCATTGATATCTTTATCAAAGGCACATCATTGAATATATTCCAATAGTTGCAACAATGTAGGTCAATCCTCTATCTTGTGATCAACATCATAATAAGTATACATTGGAAACTTTGTGCAACTACGTGAGGTATGCCCAGGTTTTCCACACTAGTAGCAATAGATTCCTCTATTGCATACTCTACCATGGCCTCCTTGATTTCCTCCATGCTCCATATATTATGGCTCCTAATAGAACAACACCATATATTGTGGTTGTGACTGGGGTCGCGTGGTTGTGTTTAATTTTGTTTTCCTCTTGCCTTGTGGAGGACTTGTACTACTTTGTAGGTGGTAGTGTCATGGGTGGATGTGTGACAAACCTTGCACTAGTAATTGATAGGAACATCCTTTCACTTTTGTAGTAGTGGACAATTTCATGAGTCTCATGATATATGGTGCAATTAGGTATGTGTTGAGCAAGAGGGAACTATGTGGCATTAATAGCTTGAGATCCCACCACTAGATAGTTTGTAGTTGTGTGCCCCTTAGTGTGGCACTTTGTTCATCATAAACCACATTGATTAAGAGTTTCACTTGCAAGTTGTGCTATTTGCATGACCATTTTTCCATTTGTTCTTTTAGGCATGTAGTAGAATTATATGTTGGGGGCTCCCCAAATTCTTATAATCTCAACACAACTTTTAAGGAAACTTTTTAATTAGGGAGAGTGAGCTAAACTAGTTCATGTTGGATATGTGCAATTAGCCTACCAATAAATCATTCCTTCTAAATTTCAACATTTTATAGTTGGGTCAATCTTTAAAACCAATTCCTTAGAGTGTTGATCATACCTACACACAATCTCTCCTGATTGTTGCCTTATTTCCTTTAATGCCATAATATTATGATGCACCATCTTAGGGCAATTGAAATTGGAAAGGAAATCTCTTAGCAGTTTACCAAGATCATTCTTGGTGCCATTAGGATCATAATGAGTATACTAGTCTTGTGCTTGCTTACAAAAAGTGGTTGCAATTAACCTAATCTTGTGGTAATTATCCACAACATTTTGTGTGTGCCATGCTATCTCATATGCTTAAGTTTGACGGGCTAATAATGAACAACAAACCCTTGTTTGCCTGCCTCCTTATGACTGATCCCATTTTGGATTCCTTATGAAGTCAGGGTGATTTGAAGGAAGATCAAAGTTGCACTCCAAGTAGATGTGTGGATAAAGAAGGGCTTAGCAGAATATGAAAACCTTTAGATTTTGTGATTTTTGTTTTTTCCATTTCAAAACTATTTGTTTTCTTTCTTTTCTAATGAACGTTTATTTAGAAGCCCTTTCCTACACCCAAATCTTCAGTTTTAAACTCACTTGCATGGAAGATGCATTAAAGGTATCAATTATATATGTTCCATGATTTAAATCCATTATTTTATGGTTCTCAGTATGACAGAAAGAAGGATGTTGTTGCTTCTTAGACTTGTTGCACACCTTGCACTAGGTCCACAGGCTGGTCGAATGGTATTCAAGAACACAATGACTCTCATATACGATTTTTTTGCAAGGAATCAATTTAAAATGGTCTAAGGCCTAGATTTAATTCCAACCTAGGATTCTACCACAATAATGTCATATTACAGTCTTCAGATATGTGTATAGTTTACATGCATGGTAGCAACCATTTAGTAATAATTCCTCACACACCACACCGTAACTGAGATGTGTGAATGCCCTAAAATTATTCAGGTTCAGTCCAAACACTATCATAAGATCATACTTGATAAGATCACGGATACATCATAGTTTAGGTGTGGGTAGGACTTCCTTAGGGTAGGTAGGACTTCCTTTGTGTAGCCCTAACTATGCATTGTAGTAGAATTAGTATATTGACCATTCCAAGTTCGGACTAGCAGGGACAATGGAATTTCAAGACCCTTGCCAGCCAAGGGAAGGTTGATATAAGAATTTTGAGGGACCTAGGGTAGTGACAGTCATATAGGATTGGGTTTGTGTTATGTTTGGAACCCATAAAGTCTTGCGGTCTTCTTAGAGGGGTGATATGTGACTAGGGTATGAAGGCTAGGACTTTGTATGTAATCTTAAGCCCTCCTTTTGGATTTGTTGGAAGCCTTCTTCACTGATACATAAGGACTATCAAGACTCCTATGATAGTGCATAAGAGAGGCATTGAAATCACAAAGGAGATAAATGTTATTAGTCCATCACCCATTGGAGAAGTGATTGTCATAAAGAGCATGACAATGTTACCTTGTCATAGTCACAAAGGGGATAGTCTTTGTGGTGGTAAGTATAGTCACTAAGTTTACATCCACCTTCGTAGGGTCTGCAGAAATGCCTGAAGTTGAATATGCCTATTTTAAAGATCTTTCCATGAGCATTTTCCATGCTTTTACCCCCCTAATGATCTAAAGATTGAATATAAAGGTGTGGAAATTATTGACTAACCTTACTACTATCACAGTCAATTTGCTAACATGCAAGACAGTCATGAGGTTTTTCTTGTTTTATTCAAGATTTATATAATCTTCCTTATTGAAAAGATGGGGGTCTACTATTCCCAAATTGTTTATGACAAAATACCAATGGAGACCCCCCCAATCCTCATCTCAAGTTTCAAATGCATAATGAAACGATGGAGGACAATCATAATTGTCATAATAGTACATTAGCATTTTTTGTCTCAAGGTGGCCCTTGAGACTGCCAAGGGGATGGATATAGAGTTGGGATTATGGTTTTTGTTTAAAAGCCTTGTGTCATTGACCTAATATTTATTTGTGGCAAGGATCTCAATAGTCTAAAGATTACAAATTGTTGTCAAGAAGGGACTATCATAGTTAAGTGTTGTACAGTGATACAATTTCATCTTGGTTGAGTATGTTGCAAATATGTGCCTAAGTGGTGTTGTCATTGATGTCAACATATCCTTGTTTCCGTTGGTGTCAACTGTATCCTATTTTGCTGCCTGTATAGAAGACCGGATTGTTGAGGATATTGAGAAAATTAATGGAGATCAATATATGCGGACCATATGGCTATGTAGAGGTTTGTCTGAAGAAGCTCCAGTTAAGATTTGAGAGGTTCGCATTAAGATCTGAAGAAGTTATGGTCATCTGAGTAAAATTGGTTCCTGCATTATTCAGGAGAGACAGAGTGACAGGAAAGAGGTCCAAATTGCTCCAGTAGTGTAAAATGATGATCTACAGATCTAAAGGCATGTTTGGGAAGTTAGTGTGCATCATCCATTCGAGCAGTTCATGGTTTGGAGGTCCACAAGCAATCTTTCTAGTGTGATAGTTATAGCAGACAATGTTTGTAAGGTTACTAGATGAAGATGCAAGTGATTCTAGTGAGTTGGAGGAGTACGGATGTTTCTGTTGAATTCAATGTGCTTGTGGAGATCTCTAGATCGTGTAGCTGTTGTGTTGGAGGTCTGCATTGAAGTTTGAGCTCGTTATTGAAGATTTTCCTTTTCGGTGTTGATGTTCTTCCCAATCTTGGCCAACTGGATGATCCTAGCGTGTTGCGGATGATCTAAGAGCATTCTATGGAGTGTATCATGTTTATTGAGGAAGATTCAAGTCTCAGTTGTGATTGGCCGACAGTGCATTGATCCACGTCAAGTTTAGCTAACCTTGTTGTTCATTCCAAGGTTGATGAAGCATATAAATACTTGTTGAAAATTATCTTTGAGCGAAATGAATTAAATCTGAATAAAGGATCAAAAGCAGAGAAGAGAAGAAAAGGAGCGAGAGTAGTATAGAGTGAAAAGTCAGTGAAGAAGAATTTGGAGATAGAAGTAGAAGTTTTGTGAGCATTCAATGAAACTGAACCAGGCATGAAAAGATGCTAATTATCAGTTAGTTCTTTCTATGTTAAACATAAATTACTTGTAGGCAGTGAGCCTCTTTTTGAGAAGTGAGCTCTGGGCAGTGCGCCCGAAGGCATGTGCCTTCTATTTTTTTAAAGTACTTTTAACAGGGTACAAATCTTTGTGGGTTAACCCCCACCATGGTTTTCCCTTAACCGGGTTTCCACGTAAAAATCCTAGTGTTCTGTGTTCATTTGTTTCTTCTCATGTGTTGATGATTTATGCTTTAAATGTTTACATCATTAATTAGTTTTGTGTGATAAAGAAATAGTTGCAAGTGTTAAAGATTTGGGACAACTGATTCACCCCCCCTCTCAGTTGTCTGACCTAATTCCAATAGAGTATTGTATAAATCTCAAGCTATTTAGAATGCATGGGGGTATTAGGGTGTGGTATCACTATATAGGTAACCATCAAGTGATGTCTTCAACCCAATCTTGGCATATATAGTATCCAGTGTGAAGAGCAAGATAGTGTTGTCCAAGAACCTTGTTACGGTCACAAATGAGGGAAGTCTTAGCTATTGTAACCATAGTTGGAGTCCCTTGTTGTTACCATAACATATGTGACATAAAACCATGACTCTATGAGTATGAGTTGTTTGAAACTCCTCTGAGAAGATCCCACTATGGGAATGAATCATAATTCAGTGTTAAATAGGATTGTTGTCATTACAAAAAATTTAGGGCAATCATTGTATCCTCTTATTGCCATCATAGAATTAATGCAACTTTATTTTTCAATACCAAAGAGATGGAATTGATGGTAACCATAAGGTCTGTGTTGACTAGTCTCAATCATCCATCCCTTGATGGTAAAAAATAATGTCCCAAAGGAGACAGTAATGATGATATAAATGCAGACACAAAATAAGACCACTTTATATTCTTCTATTTTAGAGGATTGTCTCTACATTGCTGGTCCAGATTAAGGAAGACATGATTTAAGAGGTCATTGGATTTGATGGCTACAAGCCATTCATCAAATCCACAAAAGGTGGCATGGTCAGGTTTTTGAATGCTTAAGTCCTCCTTTGTCAGATGTTGTAGTTACAACTGCCCTGTTAGACATGTATGCAAAATGTGGAAGCATAGACAAGGCACGTGAACTGTTTGACAGAATGCCTCGAAGCAATATAGTCTCATAGACTGCAATGATTGCAAGATATGCACAAAATGGATTTGTTGAAAAGGCTTTATAAATTTTAAAGCAAATGCAATTGGCTGGTGTAAAGCCAAATTCCACAACCTTTGCCAACATCCTCCCTGCCTGTGTCAAAATGGGAGCTTTGGAATCGGGTATGGACATCCATCAATACATAAAGGATAGAGGAATTTTGTTAGATGTTGTAGTTGCAACTGCCCTTTTAGACATGTATGCAAAATGTGGAAGCATAGACAAGGCACATGGACTGTTTGAAAGAATGCCTCAAAGAAATGTGGTCTCATAGATTGCAACGATTGCAGGATATGCACAAAATATGGAATCATTGACAA
Source organism: Cunninghamia lanceolata (assembly GCA_027924645.1). Classification (NCBI taxonomy): domain Eukaryota; kingdom Viridiplantae; phylum Streptophyta; class Pinopsida; order Cupressales; family Cupressaceae; genus Cunninghamia; species Cunninghamia lanceolata. The sequence goes on along the minus strand of BSBN01000659.1, from coordinate 3,309,887 downwards.
AAAACGTGAACTATTTGACATAATTCCTCAAAGAGATGTCATCTCATGGAATGCAATGATTGCAGGATATGCACAAAATGGATTTTGCAAGGACGCTCTCAAAATCTTTGAATTAATTAAGCACTCTGGAACATATCCTAACATTGTAAGCTTTGTTTGTATTCTAGGTGCATAAAGCCATGCATGTTTAGTGGATGAGAGCTATACATATTTCAATCACATTTGTAACCCTTATTGTATTACACCTACAATTGATCATTATGTGTGCATGGTTGACCTCCTTGCCCATGCTGGCTATCTTGAAGACACCCTAAACTTTATCTTTCCTTCTAAATCCCCAAATTTGCCCTATTCCCGCTCACATTGAAGACCTGTGAGCAAGAATAGGGCTAACATTTTTTCTTTCTAAAATCGGCCGGATAACATATTGCTAACTTCACTTTTTTTTTCAAACAAAATAGACCTTTATCTTAAGGTTACTCATGAACCTTAAGATAAATAATTATTGAAAAAAAATTGTGCATTCCTTAATGACATGTAAGAGAATTTAATCAACTGCTACTTGAAAAATCTTTAATGTTTCTGTCTAATGCAGGTTACTAGATTAATAGTGAAAAAGAACATACATGGACCAAGCAATTTGTGGCACTTAATGAAAGGAAGCTAGGTGTGCGGAAAACACTTCCTACACTAATCTAATGAGGGGAGGAGAGTGCAAATTCAATTTTACTTTACAATTACAGCTATGTTAACCTACTAATAGAGATATTGCAACAAACACATAAGCAAGAAAGTAAGACAGAAGAAGAGAGACACAAGATATACGTGGGGAAAACCCTTACGGGTGAAAAACCCCACACTCCAAAACATAGCTCAAATGTATTCCGTAAACAATGAAGGTTACAATACAACACAGAGCCAATGCTCTTGCAGGAGTCTTCAACACTCATATCTGGAGATGTTTTAGTAGCATAATAGTACCTATCAAACCTGTAGTACTTCTCCTCTCCAAAGCACCTGTTTATATAACAATTACAAGGCAAGAATGGCTCCACATTGGGATGGGCGTCCAACATGGCCTCATGGCCCAAAACCCATGCCTATGGACACTTGTCCAACATTGTAGGATGCTCCTGACACTTGTCAAGTCACCCCATCCCAAAGAGGTCGCCTATTTCCAAAATGGGCTATGACAGATGCTCTTACGACTCTTACAACTATCATAGAATCTGTCATAGCTGTCATAACTTACAGCTATAAGATAATCTATCATACACAGGATATAAATAGCATATTCTCTTACAACATGTCATAGTCCACCTTGGGGCACCCAAAGATGCCTTTTTCAAATATGCTCTTCGACACATGTCTTCACCTGTCATAGAATCTCCTATTTCTGACTATTACATGTCATAACTTTGTCATAGGAATCTGTCATGACCGTTTCAGTCAATATTCCCTTACACAACATCCAAGATGCCAACACATGGCAAAATATTCCTACCACTAAGTGGGATGCCTATCTCCTCATGTGAGGACAAAATTACATGTGGTCATATGCCATATAGGATGACACATCACCGTGCCAACTCCCACAATATAACAACATAGGATTTGCATCCAATTATTACGATAGGCAATAAATAAATAAATACAATGTAAAAATACAAGGAATTACCAAGGTTGAGACACCTTAATTCCCAACATTTAAGGTTATGTAATAGAATTTACAGTTGATAGTTAAATTGTATAACAAATTTTTTTATGATCTTTACTAACGTTTATTAGAATTGTTGCATGTTTTACATCATTGGAATGACATATTAGCTGTAACTTTTTTGAAATTTTATTATGGTATGTGCACTTTGATATGATGTAATATGGTTATGGTTTCATTTCATATGTTGTAATATTAGATATATAACATAAAAATATATTATTGCATGAAATAAATAATAATTTTTCATTTTAAATGTTTTTTTTTGTAGAACACGGGTCTTCCAGAAGATCAAGATGATCCTCATGATATAGATCTAGATTATGTTGGTTCTAGTACAAATCACATGGCAGAGGATGATGATGATGCAGATACAGAAGACACTGAGGATGATGATGATGATGATGACGACGATGATGATCATGATGATGATGATCATGATGGTGATGATGATGATGAGGCAGTTGTTGGTAGTAGCCAGTGACATTCATGATCATATAGACTGCATCATGGATCATTGCTGATATATCGTTATGATGCCTCTTTTCATGGTTACTATCATATGTATCATTTTCACCGCCTGCAGTACCATATTAATGAGTTGTATCATAAATTTATGTATCATTTTGACTTATATCATTTGGACATGTATCATTTTGAGTTACATAATTTATCATTTTTACTTATATCATTTGTACATGTATCATTTTGACTTATGTCGACTATTGGACATGTATCATTTTGACATGTTATTGATCTACTGTCATATTTGACTTTCACTTGTTTTAGTTATATATGATGATCTTATCAGTATTGACTTGTCAATTTATATATATTAAAAGTGGTCGATAATTTTTGGATGGATATTTATTACTGTTGGCGTTTCAATTCGCACCTCTGGTATGCGATTTGGAAATGGACAGCTATGCACAAATAAACTGCTCTCCTATTGGAAGGGGGAGTTCCCTTTCTTGCTGATGTTCGCTGAAAAGATAACTTGAATGAAACTTCGCCTATCTTCTTTTTGATTCTCAGCTGCAGAGCACAAGGTTATAAAACTCTAAATGCTGCAGAAGAGGTTTTTCCTTTTTAATAAAACTTCTACTACAACTAGCATAGACTAATGACGCTTTCAACCTCCTGAGTAAATTCAGAGCAAAGGAAGTTGAAAGTGAATGGGGAATGATTGTTAACACAAAAACTCAAGTAGTTTTCCTCCAGATTTACACCACAAGACTAAGATTACTTTAATGATGAAAGCTGAAAATGAAAGCCACAGAAGCTACACATCTGACGACGAAAACTTGATGAATTGATATAGAATATCAGAGCAAAGTAGGAATGAGATTTCTATTCAATATCAGAAAGTTTAATACAACTCTAGGATAGCAAGACTGCAGCAAAAGGTAGGCATACAGTAAGCGATCAAACATCGGAGAACACTGAACACAAAGTGAACAAACACCTGAAATAACAATGTTTGCAGGCTAGAATAGGCACAACAAATTTGCTATCTCAAAAGTCATTCCTTACAATGAACACAGATTGAACAGACACTTGGAATAACAATGTTTGTAGGCTAGAATAGGCACAACAAATTTGCTATCACAACTACCATTACATACAATAGGCAAGGATGCCCTTATTTATACTAAAATCAAAGGAGTAGGGAACCCTAAAATCTCCTTGATTAACCTTAACTTGCCAACTCGCAAGCTTATTACTATTCTAAGACAAAGATACAATAAATAAATGCTTTAAAGCAATCTACTTTAAAGCAAAATGATTCCAACTATCACAAGGTGCTTTCTTTCTAAATATAGGATGGATGAGCTTAGGATGAAAGCACATGCTTTAAAACAAAAAGCATATGTTTTAAAGCTGCTTTTTTTTGAATGCATCCTCATCAACATTCTTGCTTTTTAGTGATGTCATCTGTTGATATTCTTTTGCTGATTTCTTCTAAAAAAAGCTAATTCTAAGCAAAAAAAGTTGGCACATAGGTTTTGTAGGCAATTCTATTTTGAAGCAACCCAGATCGTCAGATTTTGAAAAAGCAGAGATTTTCTCGAAAAAGCAGGAAAAAAGCAGTTTTCCAAAAAAAAAGCACAACTCCCAATCTTCAAGAGGATAATAATTTGGATGGACCCATCTCGACGAAAACTGAAAAAGCTCTGGTCGGATTTCTGAAAAATGATCCCCTTGAAATAAGGACCCTGAAAAAGTAAGCCTCTCTTCTTCCTCAACCCGAATCTATGAAGAACACTGAAAAAACACCTGGTTTAGGTCTTCGAATCTTCATTGAAAGAAAAATAAAATCTCTCCTCTGGATGCAACTTGCAAAAGAAAATGAAATAAAGAAGCCAAAGCTTGTCTTTCTAAATCTTTTGGTCGAAAAAGCAGCTTTACTTGTGTGAGAAGAAAACTTCATCTTCATCCTTGAAGAAAGCATCTTTTAAAGCATAAATCCAAGTGGATGTCTTCGAATAGGAAGAATCCCTATTTTGTAGGAGCCTATGACTTCATGTGCAAGATGACAAAAAATATCTTCTTTGATGATGTCATCGAATGCGCGAGTTGGAAGAAGTGTTAACAAAATTTTCTTCATTTTCGACACTTCAACACTCGTTTTGACTCAAATATGGCCTGTCTCCGACTTTGACAAGGCGGGAAAATGTCGATCATGAACTGAAAAAGCTAACTGATCCTAACATTTTGGAGATTGATCAACTGAGATTCCATCCCCTGTCTCCGTTCGACGATCTGACATCGTTTGACCAAGTTTGACCTCCCGGAAACTGCCAACGGGCGAAGATTGGTAACAAGGCATGTCGGAAAACACTGAAAACACAAAAATATTCTAACACTACTCAAGATGGGCGCCACAAGCCTCCTGGGGCGCCCAGTTTCCCAACACTTAGCCATTTTTTTAGTTTTTTCAACTTTTTCAATTTCTTGGTTTGCGTGCATGTTTCGAAGGCACAGGACCCCTGTTTGGCTGTCGATTTCTATCAACTGGGATGAAAATGAGTCTGATGATCTGGCAAATATGCAAGCTTGATGAAAACTAAGCTGATTGTACCTTTTGTTTGCCTCAAAAAATGTGCCAAACTGATCAACACTGAACCGGAGCGGGCTGACGGAAGGAGATTCATGTTTTTTGAGAAAATCATCAAAAACAAACTAACTCTGGAGAGTTTGGCACCCCAAGCCACCTGGGGCGTCTGGTTTTCCATGCCTTAGAGAAATTTTGGAATTTTTCAATTTCTGCCGCAAATCTTGAATTTCACCAAAATTCAAAGGTCCTGTTTGACGTATATTTCAAAATATATTTAAGTATATGTTTAGATATTGAATTTCCTATACTTTAAATATTTTGAAATATACTTTCAGGATGTTTGAGATAGGTCTCAGATCCATGGGATTTGACATGCAGATTCTAGATTCTTGAGGATCCACCAGATTTCAGACTTAGTCAATTTTTCAGGATTTCAAGACATCAGACTTAGCCAATTTCAGGATTCCACGGACAGGCATCAAGATGAGGGTAGATTGGATAGCCTGAGCATATCTAAGATGAATCTCTTTCTTTTATGGGCCTTTTGACTGAGTTTAACCAAGCTTGACCAACCGGGAACAAGCTGATGGAAGCATTTTCAACGTTTCTCGAAAAATGTGAAAAAAAACTAACACATGAGAGGATGGGCGCCCCAAGCCACCTGGGGTGCCTGGTTTCACTAGACTTAGTCAAATTATGATTTTCCAACATTTCATTTCACCTTGGATCCATCTTGCATCGTTTTGCGTGCATTGTCAAGTCGACGACCGTTTGTCAGTTTTGCGTTGTTGAAATAGCGTTGGAAACTCGTCGAAGAGTTCTACCAGGTGAACTTTTTTGTGTTGATGACTTTCGAGCTCATGCTTCACCTTTTGAAAAAGTAGAAATGACCCAGTAGAGAAAACTTGGTCGTTTGAAGATTCTGTCTGAACCGCGCCAATCGTGAAGGAAAATTGACCAATGAGAATCAAGCGCGACACCTGATTTGGAGATTCTATTTTTAGAAAATTTTGCCAACATCCATATCTCAAGAAACCCAGAAAACCTAACTCGACATCTATTTTTAGAAATTTCTAAAAATAGAAATTTCTATTTTTAGAAATTTTGTTTTTTTGACGAAAAATTTTCTAGACTTGTTTCAAAATGCCTTGATGAAGCAAAAAATTTGGTTGCGTACAACAATTATGTATGATGATTTTAATTTACTACTTAGGATGGATGTTGTCAAATTCAATTAAATTATAGATATTTGACTCACTTGTTTTAATTACAGATGATGATCATGTTATAATAATTATCTTGTTATTTCATCATATGAGTTAAATAATTAAATTACTTACTCTATAATCATATGAGTTATTTAAGAGGCATGATATATTTAACTAATTAAATTAAAATAAAACATATTAAATTAATAAATGTAAGCAAAACTAGAAGCAAACCAAAAGCAATCTTGGAAGTAAAACTTGGGTTCATAGGAAGCAAAACAAAAGCAATTTAGGTAGCAAACAAAGAAGTAATAATGGAAGCAATTTTAGAAGCAACAAAAGATGCAAAAATAGAAGCCATATTAGAAGCAACAAAAGACGCAAAAATGGAAGCAACAAGTGACATTATATCAGAAGCAAAATTGGAAGCAAAACCAGAAGCAAAAGTGGAAGCAAAATTGGAAGCAAAATTGGAAGCAAAACTGGAAGCAAACCTGGAAGCAAAACCTGGAAGCAAAATTGGAAGCAAAACTGGAAGTAAAAATGGAAGCAAAACTAGAAGCAAAATTGGAAACAAAACTGGAAGCAAAATTGGAAGCAAAACTGGAAGCAAACCTGGAAGCAAAATCGGAAGCAAAATTGGAAGCAAAAGTGGAAGTAAAATTGGAAGCAAAACTAGAAGTAAAACTAGAAGCAAAATTGGAAGCAAAACTAGAAGTAAAAGCAGAAGCAAAATTGGAAGCAAATCTAGAAGCAAAATTGGAAACAAAACAGGATGCAAACTTGGAAGCAAAACCGGAAGCAAACTTGGAAGCAAACCTGGAAGCAACACAAGAAGCAAAACCAGAAGCAAAATCAGAAGCCAAACTAGAAGCAACAAAATCTAGTGCTAAATCTGGCACTAAACCCAACGCTAAACCCAACGTCAACTCGGCGCTAAATCTGGCGCTAAACCCGGCGCTAAACTCGGCGCTAAACCGACACTAAATCCGGTGCCAAAGTGAAATGCAGTTTGGCGCTAAGTTTTGCACTGACAGAAGTGTCCAATTCATGAACTCAAATGCACTAAATTCTGGCGCTATTTTAGGCACTAATTGCCTCTTTTGTTGTAGTGACTATGGGAACATTGATTTGGTCGGTTTGAGGCATCCCTATGCTTGTGTTGATTCTAAAAGGTTCCATGTCCTTGTTTTTCTTAGCTTGGGACCTTGTCAAGGACATACAATGGTTTTGGGTGTGGATTCGGTTAGGTGGATGAAGGTTTAAACCTTAGAGAATGGTTTTTTTAAGTATTAGACCCACGGATAGGTGATGATGAAAATTTGGTGAAAGGGAATAAAGGTTTAGCCTTAAGAGAATAAAATCTCAAAATTCTAAACCTAGGGATAATGATATGGATATGGTAAGATATAGGTTTTTAGCTTTAGAGAATAAAATCTCAAAAGTGCAAACCTAAGGATGATTTAATGATAAAGGTATGAGGATGGATGGGAAACCTTAGAGGTTAAAACCTCCAAGATAAATGGATAAATTGGAGAAATTGATTTTCAAACATTTTGGACCAAAGAGGATAGTGGGAGTGAATGAAGCAAGATGGTTTTGAGATGTAGGTGAAGAATGATTTTTAGGATGAATTTGAAAGGGATGATGATGTGACTAAGGCAGTTTTAAGATTGTTTGGATAATAGTCAACCAAGGAGGACCTTAGATGATTTGGCTAAATGAATTTTAGATGATAATCAACTAAGGAAAACCTTAGGTGATTTGGATGATTTAAAATTTTGATGATGTTTGGAAAGGATGTTCAAATCAAAAGTGAGTTTAAATAAATCTAGATCCTTGGATTATAAAAAGGATGTCCTTCTTTACTTAAGGTAGACTTATGACCTTAGGAAAAGAGGGGATGATTATTTTGCTTGGAGGTAGACTAATGACCAACAAGCAAAATAGGATAGGATGGTAAGATCTAGATTTAATTCTTACACAAAAAATGATTTGAGGTTGGTTTTGGCTGTTGATTGATGTTTGGGTTTTTTTTAGATGATTTTTGATTTTGGATCTTGAATGATTTTGATTTAAGATTTGATGGATAGAATTGGAATAAGGTTGGGTGAGTGTTGGATTCAAAGTGAATTTTGGAATGGATGAATTAGAGGTCCAAAGGTAAAAATCAAAATGTAGTGTTAGGTTGGATTTGTGGGGATGAAAAAGATGGATTATGGTTAGGCTTGGTGTTTGATTAATGACATGAGATGAAGGGTCTAATGGTGAAAATGATTTTTCTCCAAGGTTAAAATGGAAGTATATGGATGAATTTGGACAAAATGATTATGGATGATGGTCAAGGATGAATTTGGATTTTGGAGAATTTTGACAAGGTGACCACAGATTACGACTGAGGAGGACTCAAGGATTCTGAGACAATTAACTAGACATGTGTGAGGTTTGATTTTTAGATAGCATAAATTTCTTGTGATAAGGCATCAAAACAGAGTGAAATGGTGCCAGAAATTAGGAATATGGTGTCAAAACAATGGATTATGGCGTCAAAGAAAATGGTGCCACAGAGGAATTTTTAGGCACCAAACAGAGAAGTTATGACGCTAAAGTAAGACAGTGTCTTGGATTTTATCTAGGTTTTTGGCAAATTTTGGATTTTTGGTCTCAAATTTTTGGATTTTGAAGGTCAAACGGTTGATTTTGGAAGGTTCAAATGTTTAATGGTTTAATTTTTCAGATGGTTCCAGTGGTTTCAGATAATGTCGATGAGATTTCTTGGCAAGCATGCAAACAATCCAAACAAGAGAACACAATGGCCAAATGTTTGATAGGAAGTATAAGCATTATGTGTATGTTCAATATGCCCTCAAGGCCAAATTTCCACGGGTCTAAACACAATCGAATACACTTGAAAACAAAGCTTAGTCTACCTAAGGTCAATGGTGAATGGCAACTTGTTCAACCCACACTTAGAATCTCCGTCGACTCAAATGTCATCACACCTAAAGCAGGTGTGTACATTCTTTTGTCTTTGCAAGAGAGGACAGGTAGGGGCCTCCAGGGCTAGAAGGATGACCTAATCACCCTCTCCTCGGAAAGTCACCAAGTAACTTATGCTAAGCCAAGGATTTCTGTCTCATCTCAAGGGAGCCTTATGGTGAGTAATCTTGGGGGTGTTGTACCCTTGCATTAAACAAGACACCAATAGGTCAATAGGGTGGGCTTCTAACTTAAGGTGTCTAGTGGAAATTCGGGGACTTGACGCTTATTCATGTGGCAGTGACTCACTTAAGAGACTATCCCAACCACTTACATCAATCCTTTTGCAAGGAAAGAATGGGGTTGACGTATCACATACACAAGTGTATGGATACTGGGGAACTGTTGGAATAAGAATACTTCGCCAAGAAGTTTCAGCTTTCACCTAAACCATTTATATAGCAGACCAAATTGAAAGTACCGCTTAGAGTCATCCCTTGGGGTGAGTACCTATTTTCCCACCAAGGCAGGCTCTCCTAAAAAGATAAAAGAAAATAGAACAATTTCTCTTACACCCAAGATGCTTTTAAAGGTGAGGGGAGAGGATACTTTTGTTCTATCTTTTGGGATCTACTTGACAAGGATGTGCAAATGTATCAAACACACCAATCAATTTAATTTCTTTTTAAGCACCAAACGAAATGTTCCTAGGTTTGAGCACACAAGTTCATTTTAGGTGCACCAAATCAAATGTTCCTAGGCTACCAATGCAAACACACATAGAAAGGGAAGTCCTACAAGAAAACATGTTAGTAGTTTAAATTTATGACTTTGACAAGCATTCTTTTCCCTGCAAAATGTGTTAAAAACCTGAACAAGTCCCAAGAAGCTGTTATAGAAATGGCGCCAAAACATAGATAAATGGCGTTAAAAATCAGTCAAATGGCGCTAAAATTAGGAGAAATGGCGTTAAAAATAAGCCCAATGGCGTTAAAACAGAGACAGTGCTAAATTTTCTGAACTCAGATGGCAGGTATAACAGAAGAAAAATGGTGCTAGAAATTTGAAGGATGACACTAAATCTAAAGATGATGTTACAATTTCATAAAATGGCGCCAAACTGCTTTTTTACCTATCTTACCTTATTGCTCAACCGGATAGCGTTGTTCTATGTATGGAGGGCGGCAACGACACAGTCTCTCAAATCTATCCAAAAAAAGGTTGTTAGTTCCAAATGTTAGCTCAAAAGGAGTTTAGAGAGCCTCCTATCTTATCCACAAACACCAAATATTAGATTAGATTACCAAGAACAGTTAGTGTGAGGCAAAACGAGTTAGGTTTAGACAAGAAACATATTTTAAGCATTTCTAGAGAAATTTTGGTATTATCTCCCCTTATACTTGTGTATTTCTATCGAAAACAGAGAGTAAGATGTCCTAGATTCTCTTAAAAACCTTGAAAATGTATTAAAAAATGTTTCTAAGCCTAGCAAAGTCCCAAAATGCTGTGAGATATAGCGCCAAAATAGATTAAACTGGTGCCAGAAATCAGGGAAATGGTGCCACTGCGTGACCGAATGGTGCCAAACCGAGAGCTTTTAGTGCCAAAACCTTGTAAACACATCCCTTTTCACAACTCAAGAAAAAAGTTAGTAGCTTGGGACCATGGCGGTCCCACCAAGCGTGCCAAATGAAGACAAGATAAACTTCAAGGGTTAAAAACACAAATGAAATGCATTAAACACACACATTATACCTTGAAATCTTCCTTCTCCTTGATAAGGTGGAGAGCTTAGCACCCACAAGCTCTAGCTTTACCCATGGCCATATATTCAATGTGAAATGCTCTCTAAACTCAAATGAAAGTCACTATAGCCTAGCTAAAGACGAGGAGATGAGAGAAATTTTAGCATAATAACACTACTCAAGAATTGGATGATGAAATGGCTTATGAGAGCTTGTATTTATAGGCAAAATGGAGAGGTTTTTGATCCAATGGTGGAGAATGGTTGTTGAGATCAATGGATGGGGTTGATTGCAAGATAGAGGGCTTATATTTGATCAAGAAGATTGGATGGATGAGAATAAAAGTGAATTTTTAATTCACATTGGGAGGGGGTTTGCATTAATGAAGATTTGGACAAGTTAGATGAAGGGGATAAAAAGTGAATTTTTAAAATTTTCACATGGGGAAGAGTTCCATTAATGGATACTAAGACAAGTTAGGTGTGTAAGAGCTCATTTAATGGAGCTTAGGACAAGTGAGAATAAAAAAATACCTTATGTGGGATAAAAGTTAATTTTTTATTTGTGAGGTGTGGGAATGAGTGTTAAGTGAGGTTTGACCAAGCTAATCAAGAGGATTAGCTTAATTAATATGGCTGGATAAAATTAGTAGATGGATTAATTTAGGGGTTAAAATTAGGGCAGCTAATTAAATAATAGGTATTTAATCAACTAGGCTAGGGGTAGGCTAATTAGTAGACTTGATTAATCAGATAAACATAATTTATCTAATTAATTGGGTTTAGGGAAGTGGAGCATTTAACCAAATAAATATTTGTCATATTTATTTAATAAATTGGGCTAATGTTAGTAAGTGTAACTATTGAATTAAAGAAATTAATTCAATTTTAGGGATTAGATGATGAAGAGAAAGTGAATAATTCAGGTGTTGGATGAAGTAATTAATTAAATAAAAATTTAATTAATTAATTAGATGAGAAATTAGTGATATGGGTGATGTCGAAGGATAGTTAGTCGGTTAAGACATTTTTAGGTGTCTACACTTATCATTCAATCAACAAGGCCAAATTCCAATGTGCTGTGAACTGCGGTGGCCTCCACTATCTCCCAGTGTTTACCTTAAGTAATGGCTAAGCTTGTCTTCACACAACAGACTTCCAAAGAACCAACTACGGTGCATATAATCACTTGAAACTTAAGACATGCATACCTGATACTCATATCTACTTGTCCTTCAAAACACCAAGTCATATCTTCATCTACGGAGAAGTGTGGAGCATTCTCCTATCTCTCTGTGACTATACTTACCTTGTTCCATTGTTGTCTTCACTCTTTTGACTCCAAAATACTTTGCGGTAAACATTATGACCTCAAACTTGAAACATAGATGCTTGAGTGTAATATCTAGCCAATAGTCCAAACTGTAGGCTTATACCTTCAACTGCGGCAGAATATAGTACCTTCTTGTGAGCCTATAACACCTTCTCTGACCTATATTATACTTAGACAATTTCCTTCAATATTTTTAGAACTTTCTTTATCAGGTGGCAAGTATCATGAGTTCATATCATCATCATATAGCAAGAATCCAACTCTACTCATCACAAACCTCAAACATAAATATATCAAGGCTGTGAACTTACACATGAACATCATAAGATATGGTATGATTGTGTATAGATGATATTGATCCATCTACCTCTCTATCTCACAACCCATCTGATCACTTATCCTAGTATCTTCACTAGTCACCATGTTGCTACAATCTCCCTTTGACATATCTAGTGATATTACTTACAATGTAGTACTCCATACCACTGTTGACATTAATGACAACCCATATGCAACAGTATCGTCCCTTCTAAGACTTATATTGCCTTATGTCATTTATTTCAATTTGTATTTTATTGGACTATGATAAATCTTTTACGGATTGCTTTTCTTTTATAACGACCTCCTTAATTTATTCGACTTGAGCTTTTAGCATAACCACTCTAAAGCTTTTTCAACATGTATATCGGTTTGGTATTGGCCTCTGATATTTCTTGCCAGCTTGTTTATCCCCATCGGCTTGATTGAGCGACCTATTCCACATTTATACTAGCCTCTTTACTATCTCTTGGCCTAAGTTTTCTCTTTATTGGCCTTAAAACTATTTCAATGGTCTGTATGCATATATTTACCTGTTGGCCTAATTTGTATTTTATCGGCCACCTTGTCTTTATATCACTTGTGACTAGTCTTAACAGCCAGTTTGTTGATCTTAACCACCTGATTGACCTCTTACCAATACAACTGCCTGAGTGATATTTATCTTACAACCTTTTCTTCTACTTAGCGGCCTTTATCTTATCTTGTCGTCCAGTTTCCTTTGTTCCTGTAGCAATGTTTGTTCAAACTTAGAGAATAAATTCTCCTCTAATTGATGTTTTTATATATTTTACCCCAACATACATGAATCTAATAATGATAGGAAATATGTATTCTTGTTACGATTTAATCATAATTTGGTGTTACAAATATGAGTTTTCTTATGGTATGACTCATAGGTCTAGCTTTGATTGAGATAATTTTAAATGTAATATGAGTTATGTAAATGACCAATTATATATATATGTATATATATATATATATATATATATATATATATATATATATATATATATGTATGTATGTATGTATATATATGTATGTATATATATATGTATATATATATATATACATATATATACATATATATATATGTATATATATATACATATATATATACATACATACATATATACATACATACATATATATACATACATACATACATACACATACATATATATATACATACATATATATATACATATATATATACATATGTATATGTATATATGTATATATATACATATACATATACATATACATATATATATACATATATACATATACATATATACATATATATACATACATATACATATATATATACATATGTATATGTATATATGTATACATATATACATATACATATATATATACATATATACATATACATATATACATATACATATATATATATATACATATATACATATACATATATACATATACATATATACATATACATACATATATATATATATATAATTACCCATATATACATTTATATAGACATTTATGTGTCTTTCTGTAACGATCAATACTAGCATCTTCCTTGGTTGATTTGAAATAAATAAAAATGGAAGCTTTTGTTATAAATATTTGTTAAATATATATTCGCTTAGGTTTTGCAAGAAAGTATCTAGTAGTTCTGTTATTTTTGCATATATGTGTCACCATGGGTTTTATTTTATAATAGAATTAGTCTATTTTGTTATGTGCGTTTTTGGCTCACCTTCTGGCATAGGGTGCCGAATGTGGACTAATAGAGAAGGCTGATCTTCTTTTTGGGATTTGCCAATGTGTATAAGTTCTTTGGCCAAAGCTTTGTGTTCATTGAAATAGATGAAATTTTGCCTAGTTATATTGATATGTTTCTTTGCCACATCCTGTTTGCGAGATTATGCACATTCTAGTTAGAAATGCATGTAGGCATCAAGTTACATTGGGTATTCCCTCCTTCCTATTGTTTCCAGGTTACTAGGTGCTTCGTGTAGGGTCAAGTATTCTTCGATGTAGGAAGAATTCTAAGGAAATGTAATGCTTCATGGTTGGGTGGAAAAGCGCCTGAACCATGTTCTTGTCTCTCGGCTTTGCAAATGACCATGTGGGTTAGTGGCGGTCGGTGACAATGACTTTATTCATTATTATTTCTTGTATAATTTTGATATTGTACTTTGTTATTGTACTGAGTTGATTAAGTGGCATGAGAGCCAAGGATGTATCATTGTATTGAATATTATTGTGCTAACACCTGGATTTGACACGTGTATTTGTAAGATGTAAGTTGATGTTTTACATATATGAAAGATGTATCTTATCTACCTGTAAAGGACACAAGGACGTACCATATGTTAACTAATTTTATGTTTTTTTATTTTCCAAAGAAATGAATTAATAGATATATTACAAAGTTCCTCCATATCAAATTAGTAGATGTTTTGCAATGGTCATTATATTGGTGACAACTCCTACAAATTTATTGAAGGAGAGCCCTACATAAGGTTTTTAGTCCAGTTTACATTCATTTGAATGCATTTGTTGATCAACCTTTCACTTTGGCAAAGATGCAAAGGAACATGTGAATTGTATTTCCTAGCATTTAACAAAAAGATTTTTATTATTCAGTATAAAGCATTAACAAAGTTAAAGACCAAAATGATAGAACTACTTACAAAAACATTTGTGTCAAGTTGGGAACTACAAGTAAATACAATCTGCCGAAAACATTCAATTATTTATGCTCTAGTTTTTCAAGATACTCCTTGTAGAAGATTTATAATTATTTAAAAATCCTAAAACTAAAAAGCCATCTTAAAAGAAGGCTATTTTTTTAAATATATAATTCATAATTTTGTAAGTTAATAAGTAGTATAATTTTATAAAAAGTATATTTTATCTCTATATAAATTAGGCTAAAATTTAAAATTTTACTTTACTATCCCTATTTGTGAGCGTGGCTAATTAAATATTGTTGGTAAACCTTGTGAAGGTCTTCTCCCACAATCTCCCAAAAGGATTAAGGGAAAGCCATCCAAACCATGGGACCTTGTCATTGGACATTGAAAAAATAGTCTCCCTCAAGTCAATCTCTGGTGAAAAGTTGATCACAACGAATGTGCTGGGAATTGAAAACCTGGAAAGGGATCACATTAAGGAACTGTTGTAATGTAGTCAACTAAGTGAGAGTATACTCCTAAGAAGCAAAGACTTGATTGAATAGTGTTGCACAAAATCTTGAAGAATATCAAGAAGTTTCTGCCCCTCTCTAATTTTCTTAATGGATTGAGAAGAATGATGGGCACGCAAAGCCTGAAAGAATTCTTTTGAGACCTTGTCTCCAATATTGAGCTAGTGAAGTTGATCTTTGATTTTAGATCCCTATGTTGTGTGAGCATTTGCAACCTACTTTTGGTGGAAAAGCCGAGCCACCTGAAGCTGAGTGGTGGAATCAAATGGTTGGGCTTCCAAAGCGGTGGTGGCTTGGTAGAGCTCCATGGTGGTGGCCTCATAAGAGTGATGATAGAAGTGGGCTAACTAATGCCCATAAATGTAGAGGAAGCAGGGATTACTGGTTATGACATCATTCCACCAAGCTGTCTAGTCGATCCCATGCATAGGACATGGTTCTAAATTCCAAAGACATTGAATGTGGGTTGACATGGCTTTGTGATTAACTAATGACATGTTGAGGAAAATTTGTGTCTTCATGGTCTTGGGTTTAGCAACTTGCCACTCAATATGAAACTGTATTGGAAAGTGGTCTAAAAGGATAATGTCTGACAAAGGTTCCACTAGCAAGGAGTAATAGTTAGCAAAAAAAAGATTGAGTTGACAACATGGATTGATCTAAGTGCTTGAGTACTTTGTTAGAGCCATCGCTTATATTGTTTCAAGTGTACCACATCATATGATCTTGGCAACGATCAATATTGGGATCAAGTCCCAATTTATTATGCATAAGGAACCAAGCAACTAACAACCAATCACCTTGTTGAATGCCTCCTACAAGATTATTTGCAAGGCTTTGGCTCTCAAAGTTAGACCCATGCTTCCTTAGTTGATCCATCCTAAACAGACAGGTTTATTAAATCCAGATATATTTTAGATAATATTATTGTTGTGTGGGAAGGGATGGAATGGGCTTGCCACTCCCAATAGCTTGCCATTTTCATCAATATTGATTTTACCAAGGCTTATGACCATATTGAATGGTATTTCATCCTAGCCATGCTTTACGCACTTAGATTTGTGCCTCATTCCATCTAGTCTGTGTAGATGTTATTTTTAGATGCTTCAACTTGCATTATCATTAATGGTTAGCAATCCATGCCTTTTGAGGTTCATCAGTCCATTTGTCAAGGTTGCCCTCTTGCCCCAATTCTTTATGTTCTTACTGTAGAAGAATTTGGCTATCTCCTGGCTCATGTGGTTTCCCAATCCCTTGTTAAGGGGATGCCTCTTTCCAACTCTTCCCAATAGTTGGTTAATGATCATTTTATCGACACTTCTTTTCTCACTCTCATTGAGGAAAAAATAATATTGAAAGCAGATCCTTCAATTCTTGGATATTTTTTCCAGGCTTCTAGTTCAAGCATTCAATGGTAAAAGACTCAATGTTATAGGCAATCTCTTCTTCCCAAGCTAAACTAGTTAGATAATTTTAGCTGGAAATGGATTGAGCACAAGAGGTTTTCTATTTCTTGAGCATTCCCTTTTCTTTTTAGGCATCTCCTTCCATTCTCTAGCAAGCTGTTGTTGTCAGAATTGAAAATAAGCTTAATTACTAGATTACCAAACTTTTTTATTTGGTTGGTAAGTTCCAAATTTGTTCTAAAATCTTAGCTTCCACTCATGTTTATTATTCCTCTTGCTGGGTTCCCTTAAAGGATTCCTATTTGGAAATTAAAAAATTAATCTTAGAGATTTTCTCTAGGCTTCTAGTGATGGGCACCAAGGTTTTCATCATGTTTCTTGAGAATTTTGTTTCCTTCCTGATTATGCTAGAGGTTTAGGATTACTTTCAATTTGTTGGAAAAGAATTACCTTATGTGCCAAATGGATTATCAAATCCTTAGAAGGAGATGAAGCCTCAAAAATTCTTATCAAGCATTGTATTAGCTCTGGTGTGCCTTTGGGTTGTCTAGCTTGGAAAGGTCTAGATTTTAGTACTCTCCTCACTATGAGGGAACCCATCAAGATTCAAGGCACATTTTTCATCAAGAGCATTTGGAAAGCTTGGAAAGCTATTAAGACTTGACTTTTATGGGTAGGAAATGATTTCTGTAATGGCCTTTGTATCAATCAACAATCTATCTAGTGGTCTCCTATTCTCTCTTGTCAAGATTGCCCTTTGGCTAAGGTGCCACAGACTCATGCCTTGAAATTCTTTAAAAGAGGCATTCGAGTGATATCAAATTTTATTAATAGAGCCACCAAGAATTTTCTCTCTTGGTCAGAATTTAAAATAAAATTTAATCTTGTTAACCAGGACCAAGAGACTTTCCAGATTATGATTGATGTCATTCCTCCCCAGATGATTCACAAGATTAGGGTTAGATTTTTTACACCTTGGTGGAAGGATTGGAAATGGTATCCAAATACACCATTTTAGAATTACAAGCCTTGTAAAGGCTATTTTTGGTTGTCACCTCATCTTTCTATGGTGGATCAACTGAACCATCACTAGTAGCTTTAGTCCTCTCTTGGTACATGGCATCATCAGTTCTAGTGTATCTGGTCTGCCATTCTGAAGCCTAAGTTTTCTCACTTTGCTTGGTGCATTATTTATCCAGTCCTTCCTCTTGGTTCTTGTCTAGTTTGTATGGGGATTTTTTACTCCCCATTGTACTTTTTGTGGCCAAATTGAGAGTATCAAGCATATTTTCTAGTTTTATACCAGATCATAGGAATCTTGGAATTGGATTCATAACTTCTTTTGGCCCTTTTAGCCTACTCATTTTTCTTGGCATATGGTTTTTCTTGGAGACTGGCCTTATATCTCATTCAAATATACCCATATTTGGCATTCTTTTAGGATGAAAATTTGGCATTCTTTTAGGATGAAAATTATCTTCAATATTTGGAAAGATAGAAATGCAGCTCTCTTTTTAGGATGCTTTGTTGATGTTCATTTCTCTTTTTATACTAAAGCTATGATTAGCTCTAATGTGCTTATGCAGATTCAAGTGCAAGCTTGTAAAGTTGCACTTAAGGTTTCTCATCTTCAAGAGCTTTTAGACCACTGAGGGAATGCTCTAGGTTGCGTTGTTGCTAGAGTTTTGCCTAATCTCTCTTCTCCTTCTAGAGGGCATCAGAGTGGTCATGTAGCTAATCTACTAGAAGAGATAGAGGCTCCCAATCCTGTGGCTCTCAGCCTCTAGTTCCTAAAGATAATGTATCCCACAATGGATGGACTCAGCCTTCTAGGCTATCTTTAGCCTCTTCTCATGGACATGGTGCTCCTAGATGGCCTAATTTCGACAAGTTTCCTCACCTAGACCTAGCCATTTCTCTAGTTCATGCTCAACTTCCCTTAGATGATACTCTTGAAGAGAAGGGTGCTCTCACTAGTTGAAAGCCTATTAATGATTTAATCCTTAGGGATGTTTGGAAGCCAAATGATAAAGATCTTCTCTCTTCTAGAATTTATTAGCTACTTAGTTATGTTTGGGCTTGGCCCTTTATGATTTTCATCTTTGTTTTAGACTCTACCTCATTTAGACTATGTGGGTGTGCCTCTCTACCACTCCCCCTTTTTTTTGAATATTGTACTATTTTCTTTTTAGTTTATAAAAAGTAATATAGGACTTATTCATAAAAAAAGATTGGCTGGACTTTCATTTTTTTTAAACTGTGGAAATAATAATTTTATTGTTCACATAAGTTTAAGTTTTCTTGAATATTAATATGATACATTAAAATAATTTCTAATAAAAAATTATTAGACCATATACTTGTATAACTAGTATTGTTTAAAATGTATAATTAATTATTTAAAATTAAAATGGTTTAAATTATATATTTTTAAAATTATAAATATATTTATATATCTAAATATAAAAAATTAAATGATTTAAAATATGTAATTAACTATAGAAGATTTATAATTATTCCAAAATTCTGAAATTAAAAAAGCTTGTGATAAACTATGATAGTGGGGAAGGCAAATGGTATAATAATTGCTTTATAATAAATACTTCTTAATTTTATAAGTGAACAAGTAGCATAATTTTATAAAAGTATATTTTCTTTATATAAATTAGGATAGAATTCAAAATTTTACTTATTGTGGGGATTTGTAAGCATGGCTAATTAGAGACTAGTAGTGACTTTTTTTAGATTATGAAAATTGCAAAAGTTTAAGTCTACTTGAATATTAATATAATATATTAAAATAATTTTCAATAAAAAATTATTAGACCATATACTTGTCTAACTACTACCATTTAAAATGTATAATTAATTATTTAAAATTAAAATAATTTAAATTATATATTTTTAAAATTCTAAATATATATAAATATTTAAATATAAAAAATTAAATGATTTAAAATATATATTTAACTATAGAAGATTTATAATTATTTGAAAATTCTAAAACTAAAAAGCCATTTAAAAAACAAATGGCATAATTGATTGATTTAAAATAAATACTTCCTAATTTTATAAGTCAATAAGTACTATAAATTTATAAAAGTATATTTTCTCTTTCTCATATAATTTAAAATTTAAAAATTTAAAATAATTATTATTGCAATTTGTGAACATGGTTAATTAGAGATAGATGGTGACTTTTACTATTTTAAACTATGGAAATAATAATTTTATTGTTTACAAAAATTTAAGTCTACTTATATAATTATTAAAAAATGTATAAAAATATATAGTTAATTATTTAAAATTAAAATTATATATATATATATAGAAGATTTATAATTATTTAAAAATTCTAAAACTAAAAAACTATTTAAAAAGCTTGTGACAGACTATGCTACTCATGCTAGGGGGGAGGTCACGTTATAACTGATTGTTTTAAAATAAATAGTATAATTTTATAAAAGTATATTTTCTCTCTATATATAGATTTTAGGATATAATTTAGAATTTTTCTTTACCCTTGCCATTTCTGAGCGTGGCTAATTAGAGACTGGTGGTAACCTTTAAATTTTAAAGTGTAGCAGTAATAAGTTTAGGTCTACTTGAGTAAGATTAAGAGGCAGCATCTCACAGCAATTCAAAGCTAGATTGGGTTTGTAATCAATTTTCATGGAGAAGAAGAAGAATATGAAAGGAGGAAACGTGGTAGTCAATACTTTCTCAAACCATGTAATTACTCTTCACTTCTTCTCTTTCATTACATGTCCTACTCCGTACTGTTGAAGTGGATGATGTTTAAGAACAATCATATATCAACTTTTTTTCATCCCTTTTTCTCTATACAGGTGATTTTAGACAACGGTATTGTGAAGCTGACATTATCCAAACCACATGGAGCAGTAACTGAGGTCGAGTATGGCGGTATAAACAACCTCATGGAGACTCTCAATGTAGAGTCGCACAGAGGGTACCCACACACCATTTTTTTTTTCTCACTTTCTTGGTAGTATTTTCTTGGCCAAGCTATACTAGAGTAGAATATTTTTAGGTGGGTCTATTGTTAAGAGAAGGAAAATTACAATATGATATAATAAATTCAAGAAACTATGTAAAAATGGATGAGTGCAGATACTGGGATGTCTACTGGAAGGAAGCAGGAGGTCAACTGAAACATGATTTGTGAGTGTCCCATAGAGCTATCCTCATATCAAATCCAATTAATTAAACTTAAGATTTACAAGTAGTTGAGTTTGAATGCAGGATTCAGGGAAGCCACTTCAGTGTGGTCACAGCTACAGAAGAGCAGGCCGAGGTTTCCTTCGTTCGAAGATGGAACTTTTCGTTGCAAGGGACTGCCCAAATTCCAGTGAACATAGATTTGAGGTAATTATATTACAAGGTTTATAGGCAATATTTAAAGAATTTAAAAGGTTAATAGGCAATTATCCAAGTTTTATCACTGAGTTTGTAAGGGAGAATATGAAGCTGTTGTTCCAAACAATTCGCTATTCTTAAACATTATCTATTTCAACAGTTATAGGACAATTTTGACCAATAAAAATAAGACAAATATTTACCATTTTTTATTTGGAGGAGGTGTAAATTTGTTATTGATTGCTTGACTATTAAAATAGATGATATTTAAGTAGAATGCTTGAGAACCATAGTTCTTATTGTTAAGAAAGAAGATTTGTTTGCAAGACATGAAACAGCAAAGGTTGAATTTACTGGAGTTTTAACATGTTATGGTGTTGTAACACTAAATTACTACCTTAAGTGCAGAGTATAAATAAAAATCTGTACATTTACAGGTATATCTTGCTTCGAGGGTGTTCAGGTTTCTATGCCTATGCAATCTACGACCGCCCTTCAGGATTTCCTTACTGCGAATTAGTGCAAGCTCGTATTGTGTTCAGACTGGGCAAGGACAAGTAAGTATAAGTGCAAGAATGAAGGAATATTTTTCACCTAAATTATTGGTTTTCAAGAAGCGTTTACTGAAGCATTTAGGATGCCCAGATTTGAGGACATGGTGATATCAGACCACAAACAGAGAAAGATGCCAACAGAAGATGACAGAAAGCCAGGGCGGTGCCGAACACTTGCATTCCCAGAAGCTGTGTGGCTCACCAATCCAGTAAACTCGGATCTTAAGGGCCAGGCAAGTCTCACACTTAGCTTTCTTTAATCAAAACTCGATTTATACTGATATTTCTACTTTAATCAAAGCAAACTTTAGTGTTGGTATGTCGTTGTGTTAAACTTATGGTTTTTTAAATCAATATAGGAACACTCTAAAGCATAGAAATACTGGCTGTTTTTAAACATCATCCACTTCAACAGTCAAAAATCAATTTTAGTCAATAAAAATAAGACAAATATTTAGTACTTTTCATTGTGGATGAGGTGTAAAATTGTTATTGACTGTTTGACCATTGAAGTGGATGATGTTTAAGTAGAGCCTGAAATAGCCTATATAGGATAGACATTCATTTGATATAGAAAGGGTTAAGTATAAGTGATCCAAGCTATGAACAAATTTACAATGTTTAAATCTCTTTACACATCTTAACAACTTAAACTATCATTTATAATGGATTTCTAACATTCAAAATGGTGTGTATGACATAACAAAACAATGGTGTGTATGACATAACAAAAAAAAATCTAAACACTAACAAATGCAGAAATTAAACATACAACATGCTCCAAATTTTAACCAAATCGTGTTAATCTAGAGAAAATTCATTTCAAGTCAAAAACTCTAGTTTAAATAAAAACTACTCTCCATTCCACCATGTAAAGTTGAAGTACAATGAGTTTACAAAGGCCAACTCAATCTCAATAAGCTCTTAATACCTCTCAAGAGCTTTGAACTACTCACTCGCACACTCCCTTGTTACAAATAAACTTGTGAAACTCAAATTACCACTCAACAACGGTTCTACATCTCCAAACAACAAGTTTCATAACAGCTTTCCCCAGCTTCCCCAAGATGAGAAGTTGGAAGATCAATCACCAAAACTAAAGACAAAACATTGGGCATTTTAGTTGCTAACTCACTATCCACATAGAGACACATTTACTACTTTTGACGAGTTGCCAAGGTGAATTGTGAGTTCGTTAGTGGCGAATAGTGAGTTCATCACCAATGTTATCAGTGAACTTGTCATTCTTTCCTTTTCAAGTTCTTTTTGGGTATACAACTTCAAACAAATCCGTTTCAAAAGGGTCACCTAACATACATGACTTGTACCAATCCTTTCCACATCCCTTGTAGACCGGATTGATGATAAATTTACATGTTAAGCATCTTGACTACACCCTAATTTGAGCTAGTAGTTCACCAAGACCCTATTGGTCTTACACACATAAGACCTACATTTATGGACCACACCTTCCCCTCTAAGAGGCTTTTGGTCCCCTAGATCTTGGAATTAGTGAAGAATGGTTGAGGATCCCTTCATCCCACTAAGGTACCTTCTTGCTTCGCTCCATAAGGTAGACATAACCCAATATTTAATGCCCTATTACCTCCATTTGATCTATTCCTCTTTACATCCATGGAGCTTTGTTTTAACCCCTTCAATTGATCTCTCCAACTCTAAACTCATGAATCTACCACTTGCATTAATTAACCATATCCCCTTTGAAGAACTAGCCACCACAATCTTGGGCTTACCTTTATGCTCATTCAAGAAATATTCTTTCTCCTTCAATACCAATGTGTATTGGTTCTTTTTTTACAATTATCTATAGCATCTCTCTCACACAAGTATGGACTCCCAAAGATCACACTACTAATGGCAATAACAATCACATCAAAGACAACTTCATCAACAAAGTCCAAACTAAAAAGTCCTTAAACTAAACCCAAAATAAATCTTGTATTGCTTTGTGACTTTCAACTTTACATTGTCCTTAAACCAACCCAAAAAATTAGGATGGGGATGGTCCATCACTTTCATACCTAACTCTTCCACTATTTTGTAAGAAATTGGATTCAATTGAGAGCATGAATCAAATAAAGCATCAAGATTTTTACCTTTGTAAGTGAAGCTTTATGCAAATTAAAGTGGTAACCTCCTCTTCTTCCAAATTCTTCTCACTCACTAAAATAAACTCCCTTACTTAGAATTCCACAAGAAATATGATCCTCCACATTTGAACCATATTTTATCTCCTTTCCCTTGCTTATCAAAACAATGTTTTTATCATTCCCCTTCTTCAACCAAGAGGGTGCTAATTCAAAATGCATATTCCAACATTTATCTTCTTCACGTCCATCTTTATCACAAGGAAAACAATGTAACTTGCTCTTACCCTTGCTTTTTGGCTTTATCATGGAAGTACTACTCCTCTTGCCTTTACCCTCTAGATTATTCTTTCCACTAATGTGTTCCTCATTACCATATGCAATAAAAATTAGGAAGCCACTTATGGGACATCTTGATTTTTGTCTGAAATCACATATTTTTTAGAAAAATTAATAATTTAAGCCTTGAGGGGTTCCATCTAAAGGGGTTTAGTTGAAGCGGGGTAGATCAAACCCCCTTAGAAATAACCCCCTCGTCTTAAATCAAATCCTTGATGGAGTCTTCTCTGCACCTATCAAAATGCTAACAAAAAACAAGTTTTGCTTCACCTTTTGGGGGATCAAATAAAGTCATTTAGAAATTCTATTTTGTAAGTATGTAGCCCTTAGTATAAACTTTCCAAAAAGTATGCTATTGAATATTTTTCATTTGATTATTATTTATTTATTTTCTATTTTCTAGTGAACATAAGTTCTTCACCGAACATCAAGGTCTCTATTCCACACACATGGAAAAATAAAATAATAGAGATTTTCTTAAAAAAATATATGCACACTATGTATTGATGTCCTTGTTTCAACAAAAAAGAAGAAGTTAATTTGGATACATACAAAAAAAGTTATGTTGTATGGTATAAACCTATGTTTGAATTATAATTAATCTCACTTCAAAATTTAATTAAAATAAATGCAACAAAAAATTATGAAAAAATATATGCACACTAAATATTGGTGTTACAAATCTATGTTTAAAAATTTATAATTTTGTCATTTCTATTAAAAAAGTTATGATGTATGGTATAAACGTCACATTTTAAAAATATTGTTAACTATAAAAATAAGTTATTAAAAGTTACATAAAAAAATTCACAATTTTTTTCTTTATTTTTAAAAAAAATATATTTAGAATCTACACACAAAATCTCAAAAACTACTAGTTCACATCATTGTCAAATTCTTAACAGATTGCTATAGGTGTCATAAAGTGAAAATTTGGTTAAAAAAATTGATTTCAATGTCTCACTTTGGCCAAAAAGTGGGACACAGTATTGTGGGCTGACCCCACAAATATTTAAGGAGAGATAATATAGAGAAACTTAGATCTAATGCTTTTGGAAAGGAATATAACACACATATTAACATACATAAACATGCAAATAAAATGCAACTCATAAGAAGACATAGTTGACACAGTATTTACCTTGGAAAAACCTTTCAAGAAAAAACCCAACCTTCAAATCTTGAGCCACTTGTATTTATAGAAACTATAATGGTTACAACACAATGACAGGCTAAAGCCTTTACATGAGAATAATGCATCAACCTAGTATAGATAAAATCTAACAACACAATGATACTTGTAATCACATATGATAAAACCTCCATCCTGTGCATCTAATATATAGCCAATACCAAAACCACAAACCACATGCTAAAAAATGTGGGCTAAATTAGGCATCCAAATCAAGTATAAAATCCAACACCCAAAATCATGGTGAATTAACTAAAAATTACAGAGAAACTACCTTTGCCAACTTGAGCACTCTATTTTGATCTTATCTTCCTTTTTGGAAACATGCTTATTAGAACTAAAGGTCTTCCTTGATTTTCTCCTAGTCCACACTTAACTTCCCTTTCTACACACCCCTTCCATTTCGATAACTCTTACACACCATACAAGTTGTCATAGATGCATTTAGCAACTTCTATGACAATAAGTGAGACTTGCCAAATTGCCTATTTACAAAGTATAAGTGACACATGTTGCCACTCCAAGTGGGACACCCCATATATGTAATTGCAAAATAAATAAATACAGACGAATTAATAAATGTGAATATTAGGATTACAAGGTGTGTGGAACCTATCCCAACATTCTACCAATTTTCATATACTTTAAATGAGCAAAAGAAAAATTGCAATAAAAATTGAACTATCTATTATGGGCCATGGGGCCATAGACTCAGTGCAACATTTAAACTTCTCTATGCTCACTGGTTTCATCAATGCATCCACAACATTCACCAAAGTGTCAACCTTTTCAAGTATCACCCTCCCATCCTCCACCATGTCATGAGAAAAATAATGCTAAACATCAGTGTGCTTCTTTTGTGCATGAAAAGTTAGGTTCTTTGCCAAGTAGATGGCACTTTAACAATCACAATAAACTCTAACTACCCCCTGACTCATCCCAACATCTAAATAATCTTTGAACCCATATGGCTTCCTTATAGACATGAGTAGCTACCATGTACTCTACCTCTATAGTGGATAAATCAACCATATAACCTACCACTTACTCATCTAATTCACTACACCATTTGATAGGATAAATGCATAGCCACTAGTAGATCTCTTGCTATCAACATCACTTGCCCAATTTGAATCCACATATCTCTAAATATTCACTGAGTGTTGCAGGTCCCTTGATGTATTACCTCTTTGATAACATATAAAGTACTGTGAGATACCTGAAAAATATCTAAAGATCCTCTTCACTACTACCTAGTGATCCCTAGCAAGATTAGCCATGAAACAACTCAAGATTCCCACTACTTGGGTAATGTCTGGTCTATTTTATACCATAGCATACATGAGGCTCCCAACCACACTAGCATAAGGAACCTAATATATACCCTCCATATCACTAGGTGTAGATAGACACTACTTAATTGATAACTTTGTTCCCATAGAAATAGGAACACTCATTGGTTTGCAATCCGCTATGTTGAATCTCTACACAAAGAGTCAACATACTTTCTTTGGCTTACCAAAGGTTTTTGTTAGCTCTATATTATCTAATCTTGATTTCTAAGATAAACTTAGTAACCCCCAATTCCTTCATATCAAATTATACAAAAGATAAGATTTCAAGTCCCTAATCATATCCTTACTATTACTAAAAATAACATATCATTGGCATACAAACATATAACAACAAATTGATCACCATAAATTACTTACAATAAACATAGTGATTTGATTTAGACCTTACAAACCCCAACTTCAAAACATAAGAATCAAATTTTACATAACATATTCTGGGTGATTGTTTGAGACCATAAAGAGATTTCTTAAATTTATAAACTAATGACTCCTTACCCTTTACCATGTAGTGCTTTGGTTGTGTCATTTAGATTACTTCCTCCAAGTCACCATGCAAGAAACTTGTCTTCACATCCATCTGTTCAATATCAAGGCCAAATGTTGCAACAAAAAATAATAGGAACCTCATTGGTCAACTTAGGAATTGGAGAATAAATCTCACTAGAATTAATTCCCTCAATAGGAACATCCTTTCACAATCAACCTTGCTTTGTACTTTTCAACACTACCATCTGAACTAAACATTGTCATGAAAACCCATTTGCATCTATTAGGATTTTGACCCTTAGGAAAACGAACTAGATAGTCATTCTTCTTCAATGTTGCCATCTCATCATCATGACCAATTTCCAATATTCACTATTGTTCATCTCCATTTCCTCCACAATTTTAAGGTCATCAATGTTATTACTCAAAGAAAAATTACATCTAAAATTAGGTGGGCTATACCTTTTTAGTTGCCTCCATTATCATGTGGACCTCCTTTAAAGCTAAGGTGGAGGTTGTTTCTCCTTAGAGCTCTTAGAGCTCTTAGTACTATCCTCCTCAATTAGTCCATCTTGAACCTATGTTTCAATCTTAGGTGCAACTCTATGTCTTTAGTTGTAATTACACTATAGATTTCACACCCTCATCTAGTTTCTCAACTATAGGGGAATTCTTGCTCTTCCTGAAGATCACATTCTGACTATACAATGTCTTACCATTCATAAGATCCCAAATCTTGTGTCCCTTTACATTGTTGTTGTAGCCAATGAAAATACATTTAGCATCTTTGTAATCCAACTTCTACTACTTCTCCTTGGGAACATGAACATATTCCTTGCAACTAAAAACTCAAA
Organism: Cunninghamia lanceolata; assembly: GCA_027924645.1. Lineage (NCBI taxonomy): Eukaryota > Viridiplantae > Streptophyta > Pinopsida > Cupressales > Cupressaceae > Cunninghamia > Cunninghamia lanceolata. The sequence continues at coordinate 3,281,669 of BSBN01000659.1, read as the reverse complement.
TATGTTGAAGTGGGGGATTTTTTCCCATCCAACCTCCATAGGGGTTTTATCAACAAGTGCTAATGTAGGAGATTTATTAATTAGGTAACCTACAATGTCAACTACTTTTGCAAAAAAAATTTATTCTAATCTAATCCCATTGAGTATACTCTTAGCCCTCTTCGTCAATGTCACGTTCATCCTCTCTAAAATCCAATTCTATTAAGGATGTATGGATTTGTTTTGTACCATCCAATACATTTGTCCTTCCAAAATCTATCACTTTGCTAAATAAAATTCTCCACCATTGTTTGTTCTCAACACATTATTCTTTCTTTCTGGCTAGTTCTCCATAATAGACTTAAACTCTTTGAACAAACTAAAGACCTCATGTATTTATGCTTTAGAAAACAGACCCATGTCCTCCTAGAGAAATAATCAAGAAAGACACATAATACAAGGATTTTTCTAAAGAAGGTACATCAACTATGCCAAAAACATCACTATGAAAAAGATTCAAAACATCTAAAGATTTGTAAGAACTCGAGTAAAACTAAACACAATTTTGTTTCCCATATATACAATGTTCACACTTATCAAATAAAGGTTACAAGATCAATCAACCCGTCAATTTTTATTTTATTTTTTGAGGTCCTTAGAAATTCTCACCAATGTGGACCATGTATTAGTGCCACAACATCTTCTCAATAGGTAACTTGCTCTCTATGGTAAAAGCATGATTACATACCCAAACTGCATGACCAAAATAATTGGATACAACAAATCTCTTTGCTAAAAGTTTCTATGCTAAAGGTGAAGAAGCTACAAATATCTTCATTGTAGGCATAACAAAACTATTGCACTAAATGTATATGTTGGCATCAAGGTGGAAAAGAGTTTCAACTTGAAATCCCTTTATGAGTACCATAGCCTCACAAACCATCGTATACCCTTCATTGCCAAAGGCCACGTACACTACTACATCACTCATCTTACTAATAAATAATAGGTTTTGTACTAAACCATGGATATGCACGATTCCTAAGATTTCTTTGATTCTTGCATCAAAAAATCTAATCTTGACTCTCCCATGACTAAAAATACTAAGGAAGGAGTTTTCATTGAGGTAAATAGTTAAACCACCATCATAGCTATTATAGTTGGAAAATCACTCCCAATAAGGAGTCTTATGGAAAGAGGCTCTAAAATCAATCATCTATGCATCCTCACATGCATGCATAGCCAAGGCTACAACAAATGCTTCACTAGCATCATCTTGAGAATTCTTAGAATGTGAGTCATCATCTAATTCTCCCTTGTCCTTTTCTTCCTCTTCTCCTTGTAGTCTTTTTTGATGTAGTCTGTCTTTCCATAGTTCTAGAATTTCACTTTGGACCTCCCGAAGGACTTAGATCTACCTTTAGATTTGGATTTTTGACCCTTCTTTGTGTTATTTCCCTTCTCTTTTTCTTTTGACTTTCCACAAACAACCAGTGCATCTTTGATAGCTTCATAAATATTTTGTCTTAGCTCCTCAAAACTTGAAGATCACTCACCACCTCTCTAAGTGTTAGTTTAGTGGTAGTACTATTGATGACCATAACAAGACTGTCCCAAGAATCTAGCAAAGAACATAACAAAGTAATACTTTGATCTTCATCCTTTGTAGTGACACCAATGGATCTCAACTATGCAACAATGGTGTTGAAAGAATTTAGGTGTTTAGAAATAAAGTCATCATCTGAAAGGAAGCTAGGTGTGTGGAAACTGCTTCCTACACTAATCTAATGAGGAGAGATGAGTGCAAATCCATCTTAATCTTTACAATTACAGAATGTTTAACACAACAACAAAGATATTGTAGAAATACACAACACAAGAAAGAAGATAGAAGAGAGAGAGAGACAAGATATACGTGGGGAAAACCCTTTCAGGTGAAAAACCCCACACTCCAAAACACAACTCAAATGTATTATCTAAACAATGAGGTTTACAATACAGTTACAGAGCCAATACTCTTGCAAGAGTCTCTGACACTTGTATCTGGAGACAATTTGGTAGCATAACAATACCTATCAATCACATAATACATCTCCTCTCCAAAGCACCTGTTTATATAGAAGATACAAGGCAAAAATGAGTCCATCTTGAGATGGGTGTCCAACATGGCCTCATGGCCCAAAAAACACACCTATGGACACTTGTCCAACATTGTAGGATGTTTATGACACTTATCATATCACCCCATCCCAAAGAAGTCGCCCATTCCCAAGTTGGGCAATGACAGATACTCTTACGATTGTCATAGAATCCGTCATAACTGTCATATCTTACAGCTGTAACAGAATCTATCATACACAAGCTAAAAATAGCATATTCTCTTACAACATGCCATAACCCTCCTTGGGGCACCTAAAGATGCCTTCTTCCAAGATGCCTTATGACACATGTCTTCACTTGTCATAGAATCTTCCATTTACGACTCTTACGTGTCATAGATTTGTCATAGGAATCTGTCATAACCATTTTGGTCAATATTTCCTTACACACTATCCAAGATGCTGACACATGGAAAAATATTCCTACCACTAAGTGGGACGCCTATCTCATCATGTGAGGACAAATTTACATGTTGTCACCTTCCACGCAGGATGACACATCACCGTGCCAACTCCCACAAGATGACATTAAGGATTTGCATCCTAATTACCTAATAGGCAATAAATGAATAAATACAATGAAATAATACAAGGAATTACCAAGGTTGAGACACCTTAATTCCCAACATTCTCCCACTTGTCGAACACCTTGTAAGAGCCAATGGAAATAACAAGATTTAACTGCTATAGGCCAAGATGCCCATAGACTCTGAACACCATCTGAACTTCTCTGTGCCCACTAGTTTCGTCAATGCATTTGCAACATTCTTCAAAATGTCTACCTTCTCCAAATTCACCTTCCCATCCTCTACCATGTCTTGCATGAAGTGAAACTGTACATCAATATGCTTTGTTCTGGCATGGAAAGTTGGATTCTTTGCTAGGCAAATCGCACTCTAACTGTCACAACAAATTGTAATCCATCCTGCATCAATACCAATATCTGAACACAATCTCTTAAGCTAAATAGCTTCCTTGCAAGCATGATTTGCTGCCATATTGATGCAGTGGCATCCCACAAAAGGCCTAAAATCATGCAATACAAAGCATAAACCCAGCTGGCCGATTTGATTCTCAAATTAACTAAAATTAGAAACAACAATCAATCATTTTAAAATCTTTGGGGAGATGATGGACACCGTGATATTCTTCTGGCTGCATTAGTTGTTTTATTTCTGCAAACCCCAGTCTAGAGATCGTGGTCATCATGCCTATTGTAGTGAGTAGTGGCGACTCTATTATGGGAGTGTCGGTTTCCATTTCCTGAGTCGTCCTTCTTCTTTGGCAACTATAGTTATTGTCTTCTAACATCATGGTAGATAGTCATGTTTATGGAGGCATCATTATTGGTGGTTCCATAATGTTTATGGTGCGACATTACATGAGGAGCAACTTATTTATCTCTGTGCCCTCATAGATAAAGGAGGAGGGAGTTTCACTAATGCTGAAGGATCATAGGAATGTGAAGTAGAGGGCCAATAAAGATATAAGAATGGCGAAGGATGGCTAATGAAGGCAGGAGGAGTTCAAATGGAAGAGAGTAAGAACGATTAATCAAGGTCGATGGTATTACGGAGTCCTATAGTGTTGAGTGAGAAGTTCGATGGCCGAATAGCTGGTGGAAAGTCGATCGACGGGAATAATAGAGTAGTCTTAGGAGTTTATGTATTTCTTTGTATGTGAAGGCCGATCCTAGCAGGCCGCAGTCAAATGTAATTCATGTTTTGAGAATTGAATAGAAACTCTGAGTGAAGTCATGGTTCTCATATTAGCTCTATGATTTCAATACTTCTCTGAAACTGATCATTTCACTCTTATTGTCATTATTCCTGCATATTGCTTTGATTTTATCTCCTATAAATGGGTTTTTGGGTCTAAATGTGTAATCCCCATTCTATCAAGTGGTATCAGAGCATGGTGGTTCTCAGTGCATGGGTAGAGTGCCGATAATGAGGCAACCTGTGCCAGGACCGGTGCGTATGGAAAAGTGTTAGGCGGTTGTGTCTCGAGTAAACCCTAGAAGAATTTGTTGAAGGAGAGTATATGAGAGTTGCTAATTAACATAGTAACAAAAAGGAGAAGCACCAAAAGACTGGGCAGAGAGGAAAGAGAGAAGCCCTAGGTGAGGTGCAGAGGTGTGTTTTGTGTGAACAGATCACCGAAGGAGAGGCAGTTTGCACTTGAAGATTGGTATAGTGATTGTGGAATTGCAATAGTGAGAGGATGGGCATTTGTGTGAAAAGACCCGTCACAATCCCATTTTGGGAAAGATATTGGGATAAAGTAGAAAGTGGGAAATATCGAGAGGGATTGGAAGAGATCTCGAGAAGAATGGAAATCTTGGAAAAGATTTATTTTCCTGATAAGATTGTGACTGCAGAAAGCAGACAAGAAGAGAAGAAGAAAGTTATGGTTGCGGAGGACTTGAATAAAAGTAAGAAAAAGATGAAGGAGAAGGTGTAGCAAGGAGCACCAGAAAAAGAAGAAAAGAAAGTGTCCAGGAAGGAGACATCGGAGGAGACATCTTGGTCTCTTGATTTATTTTCTAATGATTTGTTTGAAGTTGTGATACAGGTGTGAAGAAGACTAAGGACAAGCCTTTGGAGGCAAAGAAAGAAAGGGCAAGAAGAGAGCTCGTTGATGGAGCTATAGATAAGAGCAAAAGAAGCTAGATTGCAGCAATAGATAATAAAAAATAGTTTGTAGCAACAGTACTTGAAGGTGGAAAGAGGGCTGATCAAGAAAAGAAGAAAGCATGTGAAGAAAGGGAGTTGGCAAGACATGAAACCAAGAATATTTGCAAATTGGAGCAGCAGACCAATGACAAGGTAAAAGTTTGTTTTGATTGTGCAAGTGGTAATGGGAAGGTAGATGTGCAAGTCCAAAAGGAAAAGGGTGAATTAGTAGATCATGGGTATATAATCCCATCTTGGAAAAAGAAATCAATTGTTGATGTGCAACAAGGAGGAGTGGTTTGTATTAACTTTTGTGACAGAAAAATGACATCAAGGGTAGAAGAAATTGAAAAAAAGAATGCAGAGGATGTTGATGAGGACTGTGAACATTTTGGTAAGGAAGAAGATTATCAAGTGACAGAAACTAATTCTCAGAATTTAGCAAATTCATATTTTGATTGTTTTGATAATCTGGGAAAAGATGGTGCTCAGCCTGATGATGGAAAAGATTTTGTTCCTATTTCTAACGATGGCAAATATAGTGAGGATGAGGAGAAATTTGTGGTTGCAAAGGAGAATCTAGGAGTAGAAGAAATGTTCAGCTTGGAAGAGTATTTGGAGGAAGAGAGTACAGACGTAGTGAAGGTGGATGCAGTAGAGAAAGGAAATATAGAAGGTTCAATGAAAGAACCAGAGGCAGAAGATTTACTGTTACTAGATAACATTGCAGAAATGAAGATTCCAGAGGTAATCTCTTTCACACAAAGTAAGGATGAGGTTTTGTTTTCATTTAAGATGATGCCAATAGATGATTGTGATGATGAGTCAAAATGGTGGAAATTTAGATTTGATAAGGAAAATCGAAGGTGGAAGTATGCACAGAGAGCAAGAAGCCGACAAAGGTAGACAACGAAACTTTGAAGGCAACAATGCAAGTGTGGAAGTGCAGAATTAAGAAACTGGAAGATGAGGAAAAAGAAAGTAGAAATGAAGTTTACATCATAGGCCTCATGAGTAGGAGCTCATGAATTTTTCTGCCTGGGGAGTCTGATGCAGTGGCATCCCACAAAAGGCCTAAAATCGTGCAATACAAAGCATAAACCCAGTTGGCTAATTTGATTCTAAAATTGACTAAAATTAGAAACAACAATCAATCATTTTAAAATCTTTGGGAGATGATGGACATCGTGATATTTTTCTGGCTGCGTCAGTTGTTTTATTTCTGCAAACCGCAATCTGGAGATCATGGTCATCATGCCTGCTGCAGCGAGTAGTGGTGACTCTATTATGGGAGCGACGGTTTCCATTTCTTGAGTTGTCCTTCTTCTCTGGCTATGATAGTTATTGTCTTCTGACATCATGGTAGACAGTCATGTTTATGGAGGCATCATTATTGGCGGCTCCATAATGTTTATGGTGAGACGTTACATGAGGAGTGACTTATTTATCTCTGCACCCTCAATAGAGATAGAGGAGGAGGGAGTTTCACTAATGCTGAAGGATCATAGGAATGTGAAGTAGACGGCCAATAAAGATATAAGAATGGCGAAGGACAGTTGATGAAGGCAGGAGGAGTTCGAATGGAAGAGAGTAAGAATGATTAAGCAAGGTCGATGGTATTACGGAGTTCTATAGTGCTGAGTGAGAAGTTCAATGGCTGAATAGCTGGTGGAATGTCGATCGATAGGAATAATAGAGTAGTCTTAGGAGTTTATGTATTTCTTTGTATGTGAAGGCCGATCCTAGCAAGCCCCAGTCAAATGTAATTCATGTTTTGAGAATTAAATAGAAACTCTGAGTGAAGTCGTGGTTCTCATATTAGCTCTATGATTTCAATACTTCTCTGAAACTGATCATTTCATTCTTATTGTCATTATTCCTGCATATTGCTTTGATTTTATCTCCTATAAATGGGTTTTTGGGTATGAATGTGTAATCCCCGTTCTATCACATATACTCAGCTTCTGTCATGGACAAAGCAACCACAGGTTGTCACTTACTCTTCCAACTAATTGCACCACTGAACATAGTGAACACATAAGCACTGGTGGATCTCCTGATGTCAATGTCACCCGCCTAATTAGAATCCACAAATCCACGAATACAAACAGAATGCGGAGGTCTTGTAGCATTACCATGATAGCATATGGAATACTTAGAAGTACCCCTCAAATATCTGAACACTATCTTGACTGCATCCCAATGTACCTGTCCAGGATTAGCCGTAAATCAACTAAGGACTCCCACTGCGTGGGCAATGTCTGGTCTTGTGCTAACCATAACATACATCAAACTACCAACAGCACTAGCATAAGGTACTCTTCTCATGTCCTCCACCTCACTAGGAGATTTTGGACAATCATTAATAGACAACTTTGTCCCCAATGCAACAGGAACACACAATGGTCTACAAATTGCCATGCTGAACTTGTCCAACACGGTCTTCACATACTTACTCTGGCTTAACCAAAGTTTTTTGTTTGCTCTGTCTCTTTTGATTTCCATTCCCAGAATGTACTTGGTTGCCCCTAGATTTTTCATCTCAAACTGTACTGACAACTGAGACTTCAAATCAGAAATCATATTCTTACCATTCCCAATTAACAACATATCGTCAACATACAATGCAATAATGAGAATGCGATCATTGTCAAATTTATAATACACACAATGATCTGATTTTGATCTTAGAAATCCAACCGACAACACAAAGGCATCAAACTTCAAGTACCACATCCTAGGAGACTGCTTCAAACCATACAAAGACTTTTTCAACTTGCAAACCAAATTTTCTTTACCTTTCTCCATGTAATACTTTGGTTGTGACATGTAAATCTCTTCCTTCAAATCACCATGAAGGAATGTTGTCTTCACATCCATCTGCTCCACCTCTAAGTCATAAGTTGCTGCAAGAGATAATAGGAACTGAATAGATGTCAGCTTTGCAACAGGAGAGAAAATTTCACCATAATCAATTCCCTCCACTTGTGAATACCCCTTCGCAACCAGTCTGGCCTTATACTTTTCAACACTGCCATCTACACCAAATTTCTTCTTGAACACCCATTTGCATCCAACAAGTTTCCATCCTTCAGGCAAAGGCATCGAGTCCCATGTTTTATTCTTTTCCAAACAATCCATTTCATCTTCCATGGCCTCCTTCCAGGAACCTACATCTTTCATGCCCATAGCCTCTGTCATAGTTCTAGGCTCATTAGTGTTAGTAAGCAAGGCAAAAGCAAAACTAGAATCAAGCAATGAATAACCAAACCTATCAGGTTGCTTCCTTGTTCATGTAGACCTCCTCAATGGATGAGGTTGAGGTTCTACTTCTTCTTCTGAGCTTTCAGAGCTGCTAGAGCTCTCCTCATCATCAGGTCTCACAAGGTCTGTCAGTTCAGTCTTCTCAGGGGTAGAAGGAAACTGAACCACATCCTCTTTCTTTTCTATTTTTTCTGCTTGTAGAACAATGGAAGAAGGTGTTAGCTCTCTAAAGACAACACTTCTATTGTACAACACTTTTTCAACCATAGGATCCCAAAGCTTGTATCCTTTCACACCGACACCATAGCCAATGAAAATACACTTAATAGCCTTGTTCTCCAATTTAGACCATTTCTCCCTAGGCACATGTGCATATGCCTCACAACCAAAAACATGAAGATGTCTAACTAAAGGCTTCTTACCAAACCACACCTCTATAGGTGTTTTACCAACAAGAGTTGATGTAGGAGACATGTTTACCAGGTAGCAAGCAGTGGCTACAGCTTCATCCCAAAACTTTTGTTCGAGGCTTGCTCCACTAAGCATACTCCTAGCCCTCTCCATCAGTGTCATGTTCATCCTCTTTGCAACTCCATTTTGCTGCGGGGAGTATGGAGTTGTCTTATGTCTTTCAATCCTTTTCTCTTTACAGAACTTATCGAACTCTGTCGAACAAAACTCACCACCGTTATCAGTTCTCAAACACTTAATCATTTTACTAGTCTGATTCTCAACAAAAGCTTTAAACTCTTTGAACCGACTAAAGACTTCAGTCTTGCTTCTAAGAATAAATCCATGTCCTACTGTAATCATCTATAAAAGATACAAAATATATAGATTTGGAGATCAAAGGAACACTAATAGGACCAAACACACCAAAATGAATAAGATCCAATACACCAGAAATCTTGTGAGAACTAGAGTAAAATTGAACACGGTTTTGCTTTCCATATATACAATGTTCGCAAAAGTCAAACTCAAGATTACAATTATTTAACCACTCAACGAGGTTTTTATTTTTTAGGGTTCTAGGACCCTTCTCACTAATGTGGCCATATCTCATATGCCATAACATTGTCTTTTCAGTAGGAAGTTTAACTTCCAAAGCATGTGCAGTACCATCAGAAAGTGTTACAACATATTTCTTCACTGCTTGTTCAGATGGTGGGGATGAAGTGACTACAACTCTTTTCTTCAAGTCAGAAGAACTATTTCACTATGAAGTGCATGCCTCTAGCTAAAATAGAGTACCTCTTCGAGTACCCTTCACAAGCACCATAGATCCTCTAGTCATCTTGCATCCATCCTTCGAAAAGACAACCTACACACCAACATCATTAAACATACTTACAGAAAGTAGGTTCCATGCCAAGCCTGGGATGTGCATAACCCCATTGATCCCCTTCACTCATCCATCAGGGAATCGAATTGAGACTCTTCCATGACCAACAATCTTTAGATGAGAATTGTCACCCAGGTACACTCTTCCACCATCGAACTCTTCATACTTCATGAACCAACTTTGATGCGAGGTCATGTGGAATGATGCACCAGAATCAATCAACCACACATCATTAGATGCATGGGTAGCTAGGGCTGCGATGAAGGCATCACCATCATCTTGTGACTTTTCAGAATCTGAATCTGGGACATTCTTCTTCTTTTTCTTTTCCTCCTTGCATTCCTTTCAGAAATGCCTAGTTTTTCCACAGTTCCAACAAATGGACTTTCTAGGAGATTTGGATCTACCCTTCTCATCTTTCTTGTCCTTCTTTTTCCCTTTCTCCTTGGGTCTTCCACGAACTGCAAGAGCCTCTTTGGCTGCCTTAGAAGACTTTCTCTGCATCTCTTCAAATAATAGCGAAGATACCACTTCATCCATTGTGAAAGTGGATGTGGTGCTCCCAATAGCCATAACAAGATGATCCCATGAGTCTGGCAAAGAACAAAGCAAGTCATACAACAATCCTCCTCCTCTATCTTCACACCAACTGATGTCAATTGTGCAATTAACATGTTGAAGGCATTCAGGTGATCTGCAACAGATCCTCCATCCTCCATCCTCAAAGAATACAACTTCTTTCTCAGAAAAAGTTTGTTCACCAGGGATTTGGCCTGATAAACATCTCCCAACTTCTTCCAAAGATCTTTCGTGGTCTTCTCCTCATGGACATTCAACGGGATAGAATCAACTAAACTGAGTCTTATGAGACCCTTAGCCTTTTGATCTTTGAGATCCCAATCATCTTGTACCATTGTAGCTGGTTTTACACCAGATATGGTTTCCCATAAGTCACGATCAACAAGCATGTCTTCCATCTTAAGTTTCCATAACTCAAAATTAGTGCCATTGAATTTCTCCACCTCTAATCTTCCAGATGTGCCTGCCATCTCTTTTCCTGCAACAAGATTATAGAATACTCTACACAAAGCTCCCATTGAACCTAAGATTAGCTCAAAAAACCCCTACCCAACAACTAGGACCAGAGGTGATCAAACTCTGATACCAACTAAAAGGAAGCTAGGTGTGTGGAAATTGCTTCCTACACTAATCTAATGAGGAGAGATGAGTGAAAATTTGTTTTAATCTTTACAATTACAGAATGTTTAAGACAACAACAGAGATATTGCAGCAATACACAACACAAGAAAGAAGACAGAAGAGAGAGAGAGAGAGGATATACGTGGGGAAAACCCTTTCAGGTGAAAAACCCCACACTCTAAAACACAGCTCAAATGTATTATCTAAACAATGAGGTTTACAATATAGTTACAGAGCCAATGCTCTTGCAAGAGTCTTTGACACTCGTATCTGGAGACAATCTAACAGCATAACAGTACCTGTCAATCACATAATACATCTCCTCTCCAAAGCACCTATTTATATAGAATATACAAGGCAAAAATGAGTCCATCTTGAGATGGGCGTCTAACATGGCCTCATGGACCAAAACCCACACCTATGGACACTTGTCCAACACTGTAGGATGTTTATGACACTTGTCATATCACCCCATCCCAAAGAAGTCACCCATTCCCAAGTTGGGCAATGACAGATACGCTTACGACTGTCATAGAATCTGTCATAACTGTCATATCTTACAACTGTAAGAGAATCTATCATACACAGGCTAAAAATAGAATATTCTCTTACAACATGTCATAACCCTCCTTGGGGCACCCAAAGATGTCTTCTTCCAAGATGCCTTGTGAGACATGTCTTCACCTATCATAGAATCTTCCATTCACGACTCTTACGCGTCATAGATTTGTCATAGGAATCTGTCATAACCGTTTCGGTCAATATTCCCTTACACACTATCCAAGATGCAAACACATGGCAAAATATTCCTACCACTAAGTGGGATGTCTATCTTCTCATGTGAGGACAAATTTACATGTCACCTTCCACGTAGGATGACACATCACCGTGCCAACTCCCACAAGATGACATTAAGGATTTGCATCATAATTACATAATAGGTAATAAATGAATAACTCAATGAAATTATACAAGGAATTACCAAGGTTGAGACACCTTAATTCCCAACATCATCAACCATCTTATAGAGCTTCTTCCATAGAAAAAAATTGTTCACCAAGGATTTGGATAGTTTGCAACCTTCTTCCAAAGGGGTTCCACAATGGCTTCTCCTAAAATATTTAGGAGCACAAAATCCATCAAACACAATCTTATCAAGCTTCTACCTTTTCTATCCAATACTGCCCAATCATCCACTAACATAGCTGCAGGTTTGTTTTGAGAGATCATAGCCCATAGATCTTGATCTATGAGCAACTCCTCCATTTTAAGATTCCATAGCTCAAAATTAGTGTTTTGAATGTTTCCATATCCAACCATGTTGTGCTTTCCGTCTTTCCTAAAACAAAGATCTCTTTTGTTCATAACTCCCATTAAAATCAAGATTAGTTTAAGAAACTTTTATTTCCTAACACCTAGGACCAAGATTGATCAAGCTCTAATAACAAATGAAAGGAAGAAAGATAGTGGGAATGCTTCCTACACTAGTCTACACAAAGAGATAATGTAAAGATACTTCTAGATCTAGTAATTTTAGACAGGAATATAACACATGCATTAACATATATAAACATGCAAATAACATGCAACTCATAAAGATACATAGTTGAAAAATTATTTTCCCTAGGAAAACCCTTTCAAAGAAAAACTCAACCTCAAAATCCTAAACCAATTGTACTCACAACACATATAATGGTTATAATAAAATAATAGGCTCAAGCCTTCATAAGAGAACAATACATCAACCTAGTCTGGTGAAAAATCTAGTAGCATAACGATACTTACAATCACGTATGATAAAACCTCCGTCTCATGCATCTAATATATAGCCAAGACCAAAACCACAAACCACTAGTGATTTCTAAAACCATGTACTAAAAACCATGGGATAAATTGGGCATCCAAATTAAGCACAAAATCCAATGCCCAAAATGATGGTGTTTTAACTAATAGTCAAACATAAACTACCTCTATCAACTTGAGTGCTCTATTTTGATCATATCTACCTTTTGGAAGTGATGCTTATGAGAAGTAAAGGTGTTCCTTGATTTTATCCTAGCCCATACTTAACTCCCCTTTATACATGCTCTTTCCATCCTCACAACTCTTACACACCTTAGAAGTTATCATAGTTACATTTAACAACTTCCATGAAACTAAGAGAGACTTAAAAATTGCCTATTTATAAACTATAAGTGACATATAGTACCACTCCAAGTGGGATGCCCTAAATATGTGGGTGCATAATAAATAAATCTAAATTAATTAATAAATGTGAACATTAGGATTGCAAGGTGTATGACACCTATCCAAACATTCTCCTACTTATTGTATACCTTACAAGAGAAAAATGGAAACGATAACAAAATGTGAACTATATTTGTTTGTGATTGTGAGGCCCACAAACTCATTAAACCATCTGAACTTCTATGTGCTCACTAGCTTGATTAATGCATCTTTAAACTTCACCAAAGTGTCAACTCTATCACTAAGCCACTTAATATCAGACTAATATGGGTTAGGCTTCTGAATCTTCCTCTCTAGTTTTGGGAGGATTCATGCTACGAGGCCATCAACAATGCCATTGGTCACTTCTTGAAGGTAGATTCCACTACCTCATTTATGGAACACTCTATGATTGCTCGCATTTTGGTGGATATTGACATCTCCAAACCCCTTCATGGAGATGTAATTTTGATGGTAGGGGATAGGTCTTGGATGCATTAGTTAGATTATGAGGGTCTCCCCTTCAGATGTAGACATTGTTTTTCTATTAGTCACTTGGCCTTCGGTTGTCCCCACTCTGGCCGCAAGGGTGCTACAACTTGGTGGAAGAATTCCCTCATCGATCACTTGACTATCAGTGCCTCTGACTCCTCGGAGGATGGTTCCTCCTAGGAGGATGAGCCTTCTCATGATACATTACCCGTTCCCCCTGTTCTTGATGGGGTGTCAGTGGATGAGGTTGTACTAAAACCCAAGACCTCTCTCGTTTCTTTTGATCAAGTCTAGATGGCTCCTTCATCGGTTACAGTTGTGCCCTCAGTTCTTCATGCTTCTAGGCCATCTTATTTATGCAAGATCTCTACAGTCGTGATGTTAGTAGAGGACCCCTTCCTCTCACCTCACTCTAAGGATTTCGACTCAGGGTTTTCTTGGATAGTGGTTCAACGATGAAAGAAAGGACTCCCCAAATCTATAGTTGCTTTGCACCCTACAATTAAGGAATTTAGATTGGCCAATTTGAGATCTGGTGTTGTGTAGGTCCTTTTGTTTGTTCTTGTTGTTTTGCAGCTGGGTTTGTTGTGTTTGTGTTGTCATTGTGTTGTTTTTGGCCAGATTGGGCCTTCTTTGCATTTCCATGGGGGATGTTGTTGTAAAGGGATTAGGACCCTTGTTTCCTACTTAATAAAAAACAATACGCTTTAAAATGAATTCATTCACCACATTTTGATGAGATAGTTTTCATACTTGAAATTTTTCTTTTAACCATATGGTAAAAACTGTAATTGTAATTCTACTTAAAGCTTAAATGAAACTGTAGATGGTCCATTAAGGCATGGGATTATTAGGTAAAACCTGCATATTTTTTGTAGATAGAATAATGATGGAGTTTATTTGTGAATGATTTCATAGTGTCTTTACATAAAGTTTTATGTGGGTGAGTATAGGTGGATTGCAAATATCAATATTCTCTAGATAACAAGGATGGTGGAGTATATGGATGGATTGGCAGTAGTAGCAGGAGCAGGGGCAACACCAACACTAGCACCAATTCAATGGTTGGGTTTTGGGTTATTTTCCCAAATCATGAGTTTCGAAATGGAGGGCCTACCAAGCAAAACTTAACACTCCATGCTGGACCTATTTGCCTTGGTGTAAGTTTTCCCAATTTCTAATTCTTTTTCTACCAGATATAAATTGTTGCTTTAATTTAAAAACTTGTTTGTACTATAAAAAATGGAATGGCATACTGCATTGGTTGGATATGCATATTTATTGTGAATTTTATAATTTAAGATATTAATATTTATAAATAAAGATAAATATAGAAATAAATTGTATTTTATAATTAGAAAAATAAATATAAATAGTTTTAAAATAAAATAAAATAATTTGTTTATAAAATACATTATGTATTTTTTAATTTAATTTAAAGAGTTTTAAAAATGAAAAATATATCATATTTAAATATTTTTAAAAAATATTGTATAGGTATTTGATAAAATGAAAAAGAAGAAATATAAAGTGAATTTAGTAAGTTGATTTAGAATTTTATTTTTAAATTATTTTATTAAAATATTTTTTTTTAAACAAAGGGGTAAAAACTTTATTAGAAATCAGAAAAGAGCATTACAATAATAACCAAGGGACCCAGCCCCAGAAAACAAGGCGAAAACCCCACAGCATAAACAACATCAACTATCCTCATGTATCCTCCTATCCTCCTCCAAGAACCGGTCTAAATCCAGATGCAGCTCAGGGTTAACCTAATCCCATTCTTCAACTTTCCAACCACTATCATGCTTAGAGGCCCATTTGGCCAAGCAGTCGGCAGCTCGATTCCACTCCCTCGGGATGTGAACAAAGGATGCCTCCTCCAACCGAGAACTAACCTGAAGAATCCGCTGAACCACCAAAGCCAACTGCCAATTAATATCAGATATCTTTCGCTCATTCAAGAGATTAATCAAAATCTGTGAATCAGCTTCACATATAACTTTTCTCCAACCCAAAGCAAGGGCCCTCTCAATAGCATATAGAATTGCTAGGCCCTCCATGAAGTTAACAGTCTTCACCCCCTCATGTATAGAGAACAGAAAAATCACCGACCCAGCTGAGTCCCTACCAACTCCACCCATTCCAGTAGGCCCAGGATTGCCCCTAGAAGAACCATCAGTTTTGATCTTTAAAAATCCATTGGGAGGAGGTAACCACCTTCCAACCTGTTGAACCCTCTTTTTCCCATGCCTACAGTTCTTGGAATTGACAAAAGCAGAATGAATTTCTTGAAGACCCAGTCTGGCCACCAACTCATCATCACCTCTCTCCAAGGGAAAAACTAAATCACATTTAGCTGAAACTGACTCCTGCACCATTCCTAGCATACACAGCCAAACTTGTCGACCCACCAACTTCTGATCACGAAAAATTCGGCCGTTCCGCTCCAGCCAAATCTGCCAAAGCAGAAAGGTAGGACCCACGAACCAAACTTCCTGCAAAAAGGAAGCCATAGAAGGAGGTCTTCCCATACTATCCCAAAATTCAACCAAAGAGCACGCATGAATACAAGGAAGCTTCCATACCTCCCACCACCAATGCCAAAGCTGCACAACAAAGGGGCACCGGAAGAACAAATGTGAAGAATCCTCTTCAGCTCCCCCACACAAAACACAAATTGAAGGTCCTTGAAATCCCCATTTACGAATGTTATCCCAGGTCAAACACCTATTCCAAGCCAAAGTCCAAACAAAGCAATTGCATTTAGGCCACGAGAGTTTATTCCACACCCTTTTCCACCAATGAACCTCTACCCCAGTTAGCTTCTGAGCCAATAACACCTGATAACCAGAGGCAACAGAGTAAACCCCCTTAGGATTATGGGTCCAAGCAAGAATATCCTCTTCCAGAAGAGAACTACAACTCCTACTATGAAGAATCTTGTGAAGCTCAGTACTATCTTCCGCAAGTCCCAAATCTGGCCACACTGCGGGATCCTTCCAATGAGCTACCTCCAACTGACCAAAAGAAGCAACAGACTTGAAGTCACTCACCCTAGCCCAGCCAGCCTCGAGAAATCTTTGGCACAAAGGAAGAAGGTTGGGGAATTGAGAAGTAAGTGGAGGGAATCCATCCCAAGAATCTGACTAGAAGAGAGCTTCAGTTCCCCATCTACAAATCCAAAATAAACCTTCCTTGATAAGCTTTGCACCCTTCTGAAGAGTATTCCAAATCACTGAACCTTTCCCCTCAAGAGGATAACGAGGGAGATCCTACCGTGGAATCCCCAGGAAATACTTATGAGATAATATCCTGGCCCATGGCTGATCTGGTTCCACACACCATCTCCAAAAAAGTTTAGCAGCCATAGCCACTCCAGATAACGTAGACTGTCGAAGACCAAGACCACCAAATTGCTTTGGGCTGCACACAACATCCCACCTGACCAGGCTCCACTTGGAGGATGACAAGCTTCCTGCCCATAAGAACTGCCTCGCAAGAGAATCCAACTCCCTCAGAAAACCCATTGGAGCCACCTGAAGCATACATCGGTAGGTAGGAAGAGCCTGCACCACTAACTTGAGAAGCTGAACTCGCCCCGCAAAAGACAACCATCTGTGGGTCCAATGATTAACTTTTGCATGGAGCTTATCAATAATATTCTGCCAAGAACCCTTGGGAAGATGGCGAACAGAAATTGGGAAACCCAGATACGTCAAAGGGAGAACCCCTATCTGAAACCTCAAGATATTAGCAATTCTTCTCTGAATGGGGGTCGGCGTATTGAAGAAGAATATGGATGACTTCTCCTCATTAATCAATTGTCCTGAAGCAACAAGATATATGTCCAACACCTGCCTCAAGTTAGTAGCTTCCCTAACAGTAGCCATCCCCATCAAGGCAGTATCATCAACAAACTGTAAATGAGATTGCGGAGGCAAGTCTCCACCCCATCGCCAACCCTGAATGGTGCCAAGCTCCACCCTTCTTTTCAACAAACATCCAAGGCCTTCCACAAGAAGCAGAAAAAGATACGGAGAAAGAGGATCCCCTTGGCGCAAGCCCCTTGAGGCACCAAAAAGTTCAGAATGATCTCCATTTATCAAAACTGAGAAGGAAACAGACGTGACACAACTCATGACCCATTGGATCCACTCCTCACCAAAACCTAAAGAAACAAGGATCTTCTGCAAAAAAGACCATCTAACCCTGTCATAAGCCTTAGCCATATCCAGCTTAATAAACATAGCCTTCTCGTGGGAGTTGTCCATGGAGTGGATGGTCTCCGTAGCAATGACAACCCCGTCAAGAATCTGTCGACCCGCCACAAATCCACTCTGTTCCTCTGAAATCAGCACTTTAAGCCACTTCTTCAATCTCTCAGCCAATAACTTATAAATGATTTTGTAAGCCACATTGCAAAGAGAGATAGGCCGGAATTGAGATAACCTATCAGCCCCTTCACACTTGGGTATGAGAGCAAGGAAGGTGGAATTAAGAGCACGAAGCATCTGCTTATTCCTCTGGGACTCAAGGACAACCGCCAGAAGATCCAACTTTATGATATCCCAGAATTCCTGAAAAAATTCAATCAGGAAACCATCAGGACCAGGAGCTTTACCCTTCTTCATCTGAAACACAATCCCCTCCAGCTCATCAAGAGAGATATCTTTCATCAGATACTCGTTCGCCTCCCTGGAGACCAACTAAGGAATACAAGAAAGAACATGAGCTTCCTCAACAGAGCCCCCTCGAGAATCCTCCCTAAATAAAGTAGTAAAATACTGAGATGCCTCAGCAGAGATTTCCTGAAACGAGGCAAGACGTTCACCCCTGTCATTCACCAAAAAAGGAATGGAATTACCATGCCTCCTGTCCTTCACAGAATTGAAGAAGAAGGCGGTGTTTTTATCACCTTCCTGCAACCATTCAACCCGGGCCTTTTGCTTCCAATAGATTTCTTCCCGCAATTCAAATTCCTCAACCACTTTCAAAGTCTTAGCCTCCTCCCTTAGAAGATCCTCAGAGGCCCCATTCTCACAAATCAACCGCGTAATATTATTCAACTCCTCCTGGGCAGCAACCTTAGCATGAAAGATATTACCAAAACATCACTGATTCCACCTTTTAAGCTGATATTTGACAAACTGAAGAAGCTTGGAGAATGTGTACATTGCCGTACCAAAAGTTGGTCTACCAATCCGCCACCACTCAGCCACAAGTTCATGAAGAGTAGGATCCTGTAACCACATAATTTGAAACTTGAATGAGGAAGAACGAGGCCCCCGAGCAGAGATCATGCTAAGCTTAATAGGCCAATGATCAGAGCCTCTCCAATCAAGAATTTCAGATCGAGTGGACCATAAGTCTCCAACCCAATAACAGGAAACCAAGAATCGATCAAGTCTCTCAACAACACAACTCTCACCAATTCTCCTATTATTCCAAGTGAAGCGACCATTACTTGGCAGAACATCAATAAGATTTAATTCAGAAATGCTATCTCTGAATAACAGAGCAGAAGGCTCCAACCTAGGAATACCACCTCTTTTCTTAGACAACTCCACAATAGCATTAAAATCGCCAGCCATAACCCACGGATGGTAAGGAGCTAAGCTATGAACAAAACGAAGATGGGACCATAGAAGTTGTTTACCCAGAAACTCAATAGGAGCATACACATTAGAGAGGAGAATACACTCACCAGTCTCATACCAAGAGGCGACTAGGGATATAGAGGATCTAGAGGACATCCACCAGAGAGGGAAAATCTTCCGAGGGTTCCAAAAACAAGCCACCCCTCCAGAAGCACCAAGAGCCCCCATACACTGGCATTCACCATATTTCCACAACTTAGGAGCCATGGCCAACATATTATCTACAGATAATTTAGTCTCCTAAAGAAAAAGAACATCCGGAGAATGATTCCTAACCAAATCACGAACAGCTTTTTGTCGAGGGCCACTATTCAAGCCCCTTACATTCCATGAGAGAACAATCATTTCTGGGGGCATGAAAAATGTGAATCCAGAGTCTTGACTGACCCTGACTCCACCAAAGTTTCCCCAGTTAATTTAATCTTCTCCATATCCTTCTTCCTTCCCAGCTTGGAAGTCCTGTCACCAATCCCTTTCTTCAGTTCAATTTGCTGAATACCCAAAAGAGGGGAGGCCAAAGAGCTCTTCCCCACAGTCTTGCCTCCTTTCAGGGGCAATGGGGAAACACCTCCACCACTCTTCGGAGCTCCAATAGAAGATTCTTGTTCAGTCTGGACACTCAATTGTTGATCCGTATCCATCTGCCCAACCCCAATCTCTTGCACCACCTGCATGGCCTCCAATGGTGGCCCATCCTGTCCTGTACCCAAAGTTCCCTGATCCAAGTTCAGCAACCCCAGATTCACTTCCCCCTGGCTGAGATCATCCAGCACCTCAAACCTATTAAAAGTTTCATCAACCTGCCTCTCCCTCAAGGTCCGCTTCTGGCCCTGATTCCTATTGCGAGCCTTGACAGGGACATAGCCATCATCTCCATTACCATCACCTGGAATAGGCTCCTTACCATTATCAGCCCTAGGTGGATTACGAGAAGGCTGGGAAGGTTGGGGCACCACAGGCTTAGCCCTAGGGCACCTATGCTGCAAGTGACCATATTCATGACAAAGACGACACAGAAAAGGTAGGGTTTCGTAATCTAGCTGTTGCACCCAAGTATATGATCCAGCACTCACTTCAATAGAATCTGGCAGTGGCTTGCTTAAATCAATTTCTACACAGATACGAGCAAAAGTCATTACCTTTTTATACTGCGTCTGTTGTGAAGACCCAACAGGTTTACCGAGCATTGAAGCCACCAAATGTAACACGTCATCTCGCCAACACTCAATTGGAAACCACGGCAACTGAACCCAAACTGGGATCCGACTTGGTAGTGCCTCAGTCGGGTTGAAGCCAGCATGCCATGGCTTGATAAATAAACCCACCTGGTTATAAAAATAGGGGCCGCCCTCGAAGACCTTATTCTGATCCGCCATGCAGTCAAAAGAGACCATAAAAAAGTTGTTCGCAAGGAGCCTAATCTCCATCTCCCCCTCTGGCATCCAAGTCCGCTGAGCCCAGGATTCCAAAAATTGCAGCGAGACTCTCAAACCCATGAACTTGCAATAAAAAGAGTGCCTTGAATAGTATTCAATATCATCTGCAAGCATTTCCATCGGGATAGTCAACTTCGGTCGCTCTTTGCATCTTTCCAAACACCCATTAATCTTCGTTATTCGGGAACCACTAATCGATCCTAGATCATTCATCTCCATCTCTGAAGAAAACAGCGTATTATCAAAAACATTCACTCCATGCGCCGAAGGCTTCGAACCAACTGCTGATCGAAAATCCAATTTGGGGCTAGCCCCAGATGATTCCCCACCCTGCATAGCAAAAAACAAGAACCCCAGCAGGCATGCAAACCCCCATGACACATTTGCAAGAAATGGAAAAAGACAAAACCCCCAGGGGAGGAACAAAACCCTTCCACCCACAAGCCACCCAAACGGCAGCAAGAAGGCCTCCAGAAAAGAAAAAAACCCACCACCACAACCCCGAAAGCTTCAAAAACCCCCCCCACAACGTAGAAGTGAGCAACACACAGAGAACGAGCTAGGGCACGGTCGCCCTAGCTCGGCTTGCAGAGCACACGAACGCCATCAATATTACTTCTTAGTTTTCATTTTATTAAAATATTAACAAGGAAAAGTTTTGAAAATTTTTTTATCATATGATTTTTAAAATGTAAATTTTTAATGTTTTATAATTATTTGTTAAGTAAGATTTTTATAGTAAAAAAATGATAGTATTGAAGTTATAATATTATCACCCGATAATGGGTTGTCTCATCGGAAGTGTTAGATGCCATAAGAATGATTAAAGAGGTACATGCGTATTCATTATGCAATATGGTGAAGGTAGAGGTAGTTACTATTTGGTAAGTACGAAGGACTTCTCGACAATTAATTCATTGCGTTCTTCTCGAGAATTTGTGATTGATCATGGTGTCTACATCTAGTGCGAGGGGATTGAGAAGGAAGATGGTTGCTAGCTCGAAGGGGAAAGGTGTCATTGTGGAGAAAATACGCAAGAAAAAGAAGAGACGTGTTTCAGGGGAGGAGGCGTTGGCTGACTTTATGGCTATGGTGGAAAGGGATATTTCAAACCCAAGCCTTCATCTCTGGTTGGAAAGAATGTGGGTTCTTGCCAAGGACATGGACAGATCTTCGGGGGTTAGCATTCGATAGGTGATAGAGAAACTCCTACTTGACCCAGGCTACACCAAAGCATGATGGAACACTTTTGATGTGGCACATTCACTAGCATGCACATCCATGTTATCGATGATAGCTAGATCATTTTCATTACATGATGACATAGGAGATGTCATTCACCAAGCTGAGGTGCATTTCAGTTTCTTTTTGGAGCACCTACATGCCATCAAAAGGTGACAACTCTGCTTATAGCGTGCAGTTGAAGAAATAGCTTTAACTATGAAAATCACTCTCCCAGACGAAGCTATACCAGTGGAGTCTGAATGTTGTGATGAAGAAGAAGTAGGGGATGAAGAGGATATTGTGAAGGAGTCGAATCCAGTGGAAGGAGAGAAGGTTGCAAAGACTCTAGGTTCAGAAGTGTATTGTCATAAATGTATGTGTATGTCAGGGGGGCCATGAGGCTTGTGTAATTTGCCTAGGCCCCCTGTATGTTTTCCTTCCAAACTAATTATGGACTTACAGTTAGTAGTATAAGGATTTGATATATTATAGTGGTAGGTAATAGAAGTGAAACATACTCTGGTTCAATAGTTCGTTGGACCTAGTTTTGGTGGCAATGTCGTTTTGGTGGTAATGTCGCCTAGTTACATTGGTTTTTTGGTTCCTAAACTATGTAATATATATAAATAAAGTTATAATATTATAAAGTAATGCTATTTATTTAAATATAATTTATTAGTTATATGTGAATTCATT
This sequence comes from Cunninghamia lanceolata, assembly GCA_027924645.1. Lineage (NCBI taxonomy): Eukaryota > Viridiplantae > Streptophyta > Pinopsida > Cupressales > Cupressaceae > Cunninghamia > Cunninghamia lanceolata. The sequence continues at coordinate 3,259,316 of BSBN01000659.1, read as the reverse complement.
TAAATAGATAAATAATTAAAGTTATGAAAACCTATTGGATTATAAAAAATTTAAACATGATTTATAGAGACCACTTTTTAAACTTAAAGTTTAAAATATTTACACTTAGAGGCAGCCTACATCCTATAGTGACACTAGGGGGGAGAAGTATCTTTATCTAAAAACCAAAACAACATATATCTTTAAAAATGAACTAGAAAGTAAAATAAAATAACTCTAAAGTAGAATATCTATTGTAGTTTTTTTATTCACTTTATTTTATGTTTAACTTATTTTATTTACTATATATTTAAAAAAAATTGTTGTCTTTACTTTATTTTACTATAGAGTTATTTTATTTATAATATATTTAAAATTTTTGGTATCTTTACTATATACTATAGAACTTTTTTATATACACTAGATTAATCTATTTATTTTAGAGTTAGTGTTTTTATGATTATGATTATATTATACAATGTGCTAGCACCAAGTAATAAAATAAATGAGACTACAAAAAAAAAAGTACAAAATGTAAAGAGGGGTTCAAGAGTCATAATTTCACTATAAATTAAAATAATTATAAATATAAGGTATTATAAAAAGGTAAAAATAATAATATTTTATTAAAAATAATTTTAAAATTACTTTAGAATTATTTATTCAATTTAATAAATAAAATTAAGCTAAATTCAAAGATACTTTTTAAGAGAACTCTATTATTTGTATTTAATTATAACATAGTTCACTATATAAAATTTAAATTTAATTAGAAAATTTAATGAAAGTCAATATATTAACAAAATTTCTCATTTATTTAAGAAATTGAAATATTAATATATTTTAATATATTAGTTTTATTTATTTAAAAAATTATTTATAATTAGCATATTTTTTCAAAAATTAATACATTGACTTACAAAATAGACCATAAAACAGGTGCCCATTTATAATGTAAAAATTATTTTCTAATTAATTTCGTTATTTAATATTTAAAGGAAACACAAAAAATTATTAGACATTTTAATGGAACAAAAATCCCCATTAATAGGATTGTCATTTTGTTTTAGAAAAGTTACAATTTTTTTTTATTAACAAGATACCGACAAAGCACACAAGGATGTACCATATGTTTTTTTATAATGAGTAAACACTTTTGACTAAAACTATGAACATAGACGTTCTATATATTAATTAATTTTATATTTTTATATTTTCCAGAGAAATGAATTAATGGGCATAACACTAAATTCCTCCATATCAAATTGGCAGATGTTTCACAGTGGTCATTATATTGGTGACAACTCCTGCAAATTTGGTGAAGGAGAGGCCTGGCAGAAGGTTTTTGGTCCAGTTTACATTCATTTGAATTCATCTGTAGATCGACTTTCACTTTGGCAAGATGCAAAGGAACAGGTACACTGTATTTATCAGCATTTAACAAACAGATTTATATTTATTATAAAGAATTAACAAACTTAAAGACCAAAAAATAGAATTGCTTAAACAAAAACATTTGTGTTAGGTCTGTGAACTACAAGTCAATACAATCTGCTGAACAATTTCAATTATTTATGTTCTGGTCTTCACAGAAATTCCTTCAAGAACGACGTTGGCCTTTCACATTTCCCGCTTCTCCTTATTTTTTAAAGAAGGAAGAAAGGTGTTCCATCATGGGAAGATTATTGGTTAATGACAGGTATGTTTTCCTAGTACAGATCTTATAAACCGATTAAAACTGAAATGAGTATAAAAGATAAGCAGAAAGGGGGAAAATGTATCAATTAAATTCCATGGAATTATACAATAATTTTGTTTATTTATTAGAATTGCTATTTTCTTTCTCTGTCATCTCTTCCCAATTCTTATAGGAAGATCAATTAAATAATTATAAAACTTTTTCTTTTTTAGAAAATAGTTTGTTTGTGGTTTTTATTTCATTGGTGATGGCAAGCATGCAAATATGCATTGAAATCACTAAGAGTGAATTTGGAACTTGACTAAGTCATCTAACCATGGACAGTATGTATAGTATGTAGACAATAGGTTGGGATTTTTTTTTAATATGAAAATTAATCAAACAAAAAGTCATATGAATTAGTCAGATATGGTATGAATTAAACTAGTCTCGGTACAGCCTAGTTGATTTAGTTAGTGGCGAAGGTGTGGGTTTTTTATTATCAAAGTTACATGTTTAATCAAGAGGGGTAAGATTATATATTTAAACAAGTGCCACGTAGTGGCCAGTACCTGTCTTGTAGTGTTGTTATTATAGTATTTGTTTAGTTGTTTTTTTTTATTACCTATTGGTTGTATATAGTATTTGTTTAGTTGTAATTTTTTTGCTGATTAAGTATTGGTTGTATAGACAAACTGCATTCCAATAAATGAAAAAATAATTTTTGAAGAGTGTTGAAATGTCTTGAGTAAATAAAATTGAAATCTCAAAAATAATCTAATTTGGTAAAAATAAAATAAGACTAAAGTATTTCCTAACTATAAAACTAACTTTTTACAAAGTCTTTTAAATAACACAAATATTTCCTTAAAATGTAATAATACTAATACTTTTAAATAATTTAAAATGCATTAAAATATTGTAAGTTTGAAGAATAAAATAAAAAATGTAATAACATGGCGAAATATTTTTTGTGATACTGTAGATTTTTAACTTTTGACTAAATAAAATTGAAATCCTAAATTTTTAACTCTTACTAAATAAAATTGAAATCCCAAAAATAATCTAATTTCATAAAATAAAATGTGTAGAACCCTAACCCTTGGTGTGGATGGATTTGAAATGTCTGCTTCAAATATTAAAATGTAATAATATTGAATACTATTACAATTTAAAATGCATTAAAATATTGTAAGTTTGAAGAATAATTACATAATATAATAACAGTGTGGATAGATTTGAAATATTTGTCTAAGATATTAAAATGTAATAATATTGAATACTATTACAATTTAAAATGCATTAAAATATTGTAAGTTTGAAGAATAATTACATAATATAATAACAATAACATATTTATATTTACATCACTACAGTTTGAGAGAATATGATTTTAATTATTTTAATTAATCTCATATTGTGGTTTAGTAATAATTTTGGGTGCATTCATTTAATAAAAGTATGTGGTTCAACTCCATTTAATTAGACATCAATGGTTAAGATCAAATGAATAGTTAAGAAATATTTTAGTGAAATTAGGTTATTTATGTGTAGAACCCTAAAGTATAGTTATAAAACAAATTTAAACCCTAATAATTTTTTTTATAAAATAGTTGTGAAAAGAAATCAATAAATAAAAATATGCATGCTTTGTAAAAAAAATTTAGTGTTATTTTATTTTACGAAATTAGGTTATTTTTGAGATTTTAATTTTTTTTTACTCAAGAGTTAAAAATCTAGAGTGTTATGAAAAATACTTTTATTTTGGGAATTTCAATTTTATTTACTCAATAGTTAAAAATATAATGCAATAGTTATAAAATATTATTAAACATAAATAAAATAATATATTAACTACCACTCCCTTTTCATAATGCAATATTACCACCATTATTGTAATTGCGCATTAATCACCCTTATAATATAAAATTTTTCTACCAATTAGATTAAAGAAAAATAATTTTTCAATTTGTTATAATATTTGCATTGAAAAACTATTTCAGTTCTCATTGGTTAAAAAAAAATTATTAATAACTAGTTAAGAACAGTAGTTAAGAACAGGCCTGCTTATAGTTTCCTTGGCACAAGCTCATTACCTGGAATGAATTTGTTTTACGGCGTGAAATTTTTTTTAAAGCACTATAATGTTCACATACAAAGGACTATCGGAAGGATTTGTTATTTGAAGCATTAAAAAACCCTACAAGATTAAAAACAAAAACCAAGACCATCAAATATTAAAGTTTGATATTTTAAAATAAATAGCACAAAGTAACAACCCATGGATTCAAGATTTAATGATCAAGAAACTGTTGTAAATAACAACCACTACACCAACCCAAATCAATTGAAAAGCACAAGGGAATAGATAAAATCTAATTTAATATATTATGAACTGTAAAAGAGTTATAACAAAGACAAATCAATTGAAAAAAAAAGTTATAGCGAAGACAATGATACTGTTAGATAAAGGGGCTAAAAGTCCTGTGAACTAAAAAACAATTTTAAAAAAAAATCAATTTTTTCGTAAGCGGTTTGGGTAGTTGAATGGTAATAGTTAGGTGAACTCACCAGTTTTTAATATTTTCAATTTTTTATGAATAGGTTTTGATTTAAATTCTTAGGTTTGTAAATAATAAATTAAATTCGTTAATTTCAATTTAATATTTAAAATGGAAAGATTTAATTAAATACAAAAGTAACAAAATAGTCTTTAAACTATTGTCACTATTGTTTTAAAAAAAAATTATTAGGGTGTATATTTAATATAATAGGAAGTTGTTTCCTATTTATTAAATATTCAATGTTCATATTTTCACTTAAAATTTAAATATAAATTTTTAAAATTAAATATTAAATATTTAAATAATATAATAATAATTATTATAATGATTAAAGAATTAATTAATGTAATAATACTAATACTTTTATAATTTAAAATGCATTAAAATATTATAAGTTTGAAGAACAAAATAAAAAATGTAATTAAATTCATCATACTATAAATTTTAAAGTTTTTACAAAATAAAATTGAAATCCAAGATTTTTAACTTTTGAGTAAATAAATTTGAAATCCCTAAAATAATATAATTACATAAAATAAAATGTGTAACCCTAAAAACTAAATTAAAATTAAATTACTTTTAGGTAATGAAGCAAAAAATTAATCGCCATCTATTTAGGGATGACTTAACTAGTGGGAGACAAAATTTGTGTTCATAATTTGTTTATTTGCCACGTGCTCCCCTCAAACCAAAATTCTCTCCGCATTTATAGTTTTTTGTTACACTGTCCCGGCAATTGGACAATCCGCAGAGAAGAGGTCATTTTTTTCCAGCCAATGACAGTACATATAAATCATTTCTAAATAATTTTTTGTTAAAAATTTATCATGTTGACATAGGAAAAGTACAAATTTAAATCAAATTTGTCCGATAAGAAAAATAATCCTATCTTTTGATTGGTTTGCAATCAATAGATTAATAACTAGATAAGTGCGAACTCATTGCAATAGTACCAACCAAGACAGATACTAATAAATAAAATATTAATAAATAGAAAAAGTAATCCTTAATGAAAGTATTTGTATAAGGAAAGTAAGTAATCTAAAAATATATATGTAAGTAAACTTTCCATTTGTCGAACAAGTATACAAAGAATAAAGAATATATAATGGAACTTGGGTTAGTGAGGTTATATTAAAATAGCTTTTAAAAATGGTAAATTTAATAGGAAATCTTTTTGGTGATTTGCATAATGAAGCTATTGAATTAGATCCCAACAATTGCATAAAGAGAGAGATTGAGATTGTGGACCTGGATAATGAAGTCGTTGAAGACTACCTGGAATTTCTCATAGAGGAGTGGGAAGCAGTTAGTGGTTTAAAGGATTTGTTTTCTATGTAACTTGTTGCTGTTGTTCATCTATTGTTGGTCTGTTGTGTTAGTTGATGTTTTTGATTGTAGAATTCCATCTCTTGTGGAGTTTTGTTTCTTTGTGTTTTTTTAATAAGATTTGCTTGTCTCTTGTGTTAGTTGTAAAAGGGTTTGTACCCTTTCAAAAACTCACCTTTATCAATAATATCAAAAAAATATCTTTAATGACCATTAGTGAACTATAAAAAAATTGCTAATGGAATGTAATATGCCCTAATCTTATTGCATTATCTTTTATCTAAGCCCTTTATTTTCCATGAAAAATATTGTAATTTGATATGTATGTAGATGCCATCTACTGATTTGAAACGCCCTAAAAATAACACGAGAAAATTTTCTTGAACCTCCCCTATAGGTGCAAGGTGCAAGTGCTAGTATAAGAGTAACCCAAACATAACTTAGCCATATATTTATACTACGTATTTGAGAATTTCACAAACATTTTAGTTGGATGTTTAAACTAATCAAAACATAAACTAGCCATGTATTTGTACTAAGTATTTAAAGGATTTCACAAACCTTTTAGTTGGATTTTTAGTTTGTGTAATTTACTGTATAATCACAAATACATTCATGCATCATGTTTCTGTCATAAAAACAATAACACAGACAACTGGGTTTTCTAGATTTGTTTCTTCAAAAGCCTTTCTGGCTGATTCTGCATACATAGGATTAGCTGCACCGGGTGAGAATGGATCATGGCAAAAAGAAAGCAAGGTGAGTTGTTCAATGCATTACACTTAACATTTTGTTTTCAAGAAAGAAATTATGTACTTCATATCTATGGTAAGGTAATTGATATTTTTAATCTCATTACTCTGACTATTCACGAAATAATTGATCTTTATCTCATATATAGTTTTAGGAATGGTTATAACAGATCTTCTAAGAAAATCTCTCTTTCAGGGTTATCAATTTTGGACAAAGACGGATAAAGATGGCAACTTTCAAATAAATAATATCCGTCCTGACCAATATAATTTATACGGATGGGTACCAAATATAGTTGGCGATTACAAGAACGAGACAATCCTCAGGCTTTCTCCAGGTTGGCAAATTTGTTCTGTTATTTAAATATATAACTGTTTTTGTCGAGTAATTAATGCTCAATGTTTGCAATATGCTAAAAAGAAAGGTTTTTTTTTTTTAATTGTGCATCTCTTACGTACGGTTTTAAGTTAGAGATGCAGTTTTATTAGTCCAGTTTTATTCAGTTTTATTTAGTTTTTTGGTGTAGGAATTTAGGAAGGCTACTTTATAATTATTTAAGGATTTTGTAATGTAAGTGTAAGGTGCTGGTGTTTGGGCCGGTTTTGGACCTGCAACATGGTGTCAGTGGTGTCGCTAGGAAGTCTTAGTGGGATGTGATCAAGGGATTGGCTAGTTCTCCTCTTTCCTTGGTTTCAGATGGGGTTCGTGAGCCAACTGTGCCCAATATCCCTGATTATGTTGTGGAAAGATCTTCATTCAAGTAGAGAAATACCCTCATTGAAAAGTTTTCTTTGAGCTAGACCTAATACATATGTGTTCGAGAATTGGGTTCGTAGAAAATAGAGGCTTCGTGTGTAGATCGACTATGCCCAAGGGTTTTGTCATGTCCCAATATTAAGACATTATTTGTCATCATCAAATTGGACGATAATTATGTATATAATAATACTTAATAAACATATATAATATTATTAAGTAATATTATAATATATTTATTGTACTTATATATAATAAATATAAAGACAAATATAATATTATATATGATATATATATTATATAAATATAAATATGTATATTAATATTAATATAAATATAAATAAATGTTATTATAATATAATTATCATATAATATATATAAGACAAATGTCTTATAATATATAAATATAAATAAGAAATATTATTATAATCATTTATAATATAATAAATATAAATATAAATGTTAATATTATTATTATATAATAATTATAATTATCAATGTAAATATTAAATCAAATATTAATATAAAGTATGATCATTATAAATATAATATTATAAATATATATAAAATTAATATTAAGTAATATCCTTGGAATATATCAATAAAGATGGACCAAGTTTATTAAAAAACAAGTTTATTAAAACAAAGATAAATACAACAATTATGTTAAAGGAAGCAAGTTAGATTATTAGTAAATAAAAGAGGTGCATATTAATTAAAGGTTATTTTCTATAAGACACATCCCTTCATTAAAGGAGGGTATAAAGATGGGAAGAAGATAACATAAAGAGAAAAAAAAGGAAAGGAATGAGAAATATATATATCTGGAGAGGGGAAGGAAAATAGAAAAGAATACACAAGGAATATAATTCTGATTTATAAATATAACAGTAAGAAGGATATACTATAGAATTTTTGGAAATGGTAAATATATTCATGACATATTTAAATCTGCAGTATATAAGGAATAATATATTTTGAGTTGTAATATACCATTTCAGAGATACTTATGTACACTAGCAGCCTTATAAGAACATCAGATATATCTGAAATATAATATATATGGTTTGAGTTAAAGAAAAAAAATATATTAAAAGGGAATAATTCTCTTTATGAAGTGTTGCCTCTCTTGGCAATAGTTGCAGCCATACACCATTGAAGATATAAAAAGGAAGTGTGAAGTAAAAAAGATCACATAGTAATATAAATCACCAGACAACAGATTGGTCTTCCATTAAATACAAGTATTAGATCAGCACAAGGTATTATATCAACAAGCATTACTAAGAGCAATTGATCATACAAGAAGTAAAATTGTGTGTAGGATTAATAAATTTTGTTCTTCGTAAAAGGGGACATTACAAGTGGTATCAGAGCAGTGTATCCTGCCATCCTGTGAAACAATCTTATGCAAGCATACACTAAGGAAAATTTTGAATCAAAAGAAAAGACAAAGAAATATAATGAAGAAGAAAGTTTATAATTGCCTGAGTATGAGAAAACCAGGTCAAGACACGATAGGTAGGGAGAATGTCCTCCATTGTGCTCTTGTCTAATTATGTTAAGAGGATGATAGGTAGGGAGAATGTCCTCCATCATACCTCAACAAGACATGATAGGTAGGGAGAATGTCCTCCATTGTGCTCTTGTCTAATTATGTTAAGAGGATGATAGGTAAGGAGAATGTCCTCCATCATACCTCAACAAGACACGATAGGTAGGGAGAATGTCCTCCATCGTGCTCTCATCAAATTATGTTAAAGGGATGATAGGTAGGAAGAATGCCCTCCATCATCAAGACATGACAGGTAGGAAGTATGCCCTCCATCATGCTTTTGTCAAGATGTGATAGGTAGGAAGTGTGCCCTCCATCACACTCTTGATCCTTAATGTTAAAGAGATGATAGGTAGGAAGAATGCCCTCCATCATGCTCTCATCAAATTATGTTAAAGGGATGATAGGTAGGAAGAATGCCCTCCATCATCAAGACATGATAGGTAGGAAGTATGCCCTCCATCACACTCTTGATCCTTAATGTTAAAGAGATGATAGGTAGGAAGAATGCCCTCCATCATGCTCTCATCAAATTATGTTAAAGGGATGATAGGTAGGAAGAATGCCCTCCATCATCAAGACATGATAGGTAGGAAGTGTGCCCTCCATCATGTTCTTGTCAAGATGTGATAGGTAGGAGGTGTGCCCTCCATCACACTCTTGATCCGTAATGTTATAAAGGTGATAGGTAGGAAGTGTGCCCTCCATCACACTCTAAATTGCAAGTATTTCTATGGATTCTATCAAAGGATCAACTTGAGGTGAAGAAATTAGTATAACCTACAAGTGGACATTGGAGAAGTATAGAACATAAAAGTTAATTTTATCACAAAGACCCATAAACCAAATTCATCTTAGATCAATTCTTCCAACCTCCTTGAGTTCTTCTCTTGAAACCGATACTAAGTTATATTATGGGCTCATAACCCACAAATTTCCAGGATCATTTTTCATAATCATCTATAACACTTATATTTCATCAAGCACATCGCTATTTAAATAAAAGGTTACCAAATCTTCTTTGATCATAAAATTTATCTCCATGACATCATATAAGCAATTACTCCTCAAAAATACGACTCTTCTCAATTTTGAGGTCAATAACATATGATAAGTATAAGACCAAATCTCGTAATCAAAGATCAAGATGTCTTCATCATTGATTGGAATCTTGGAATCTCAATGCTCCCAAAATCTTCTTTAGCATTGAAAATATTTTCATTACCTAATGTCTTCATCTATGATACTTGCATCACTTTATTATTAAAAACATCAAACAAATGCTTACCTAAACATTTGTGTTCATTAAACATTTCAAGTATTTTTGGTCACAAATTCTCTTTCATGAATCACAATCATTTTCTCTTCACCAAAGCATGTTCATTCTAAATAAAAACTATGACTTTGTCTCAACACATCGAAAGGTAGTGCAAAGTAATGAAAGAACTCACTGTGATTGCTTGAGGACAAGCAATTTCAAGTGGGGAGGGCTGTCATGTCCCAACATTAAGACATTATTTGTCATCATCAAATTGGACGATAATTATGTATATAATAATACTTAATAAACATATATAATATTATTAAGTAATATTATAATATATTTATTGTACTTATATATAATAAATATAAAGACAATTATAATATTATATATGATATATATATTATATAAATATAAATAAATGTTATTATAATATAATTATCATATAATATATATAAGACAAATGTCTTATAATATATAAATATAAATAAGAAATATTATTATAATCATTTATAATATAATAAATATAAATATAAATGTTAATATTATTATTATATAATAATTATAATTATCAATGTAAATATTGAATCAAATATTAGTATAAAGTATGATCGTTATAAATATAATATTATAAATATATATAAAATTAATATTAAGTAATATCCTTGGAAGATATCAATAAAGATAGACCAAGTTTATTAAAAAACAAAGTTTATTAAAACAAAGATAAATACAACAATTATGTTAGAGGAAGCAAGTTAGATTATTAGTAAATAAAAGAGGTGCATATTAATTAAAGGTTATTTTCTATAAGACACATCCCTTCATTAAAGGAGGGTATAAAGATGGGAAGAAGATAACATAAAGGGAGAAAAAAAGAAAGGAATGAGAAATATATATATCTGGAGAGGGTAAGGAAAATAGAAAAGAATACACAAGGAATATAATTCTGATTTATAAATAAAACAGCAAGAAGGATATAATATAGAATTTTTGGAAATGGTAAATATATTCATGGCATATTTAAATCTGCAATATATAAGGAATAATATATTTTGAGTTGTAATATACCATTTCAGAGATACTTATGTACACTAGCAGCCTTATAAGAACATCAGATATATCTGAGATATAATATATATGGTTTGAGTTAAAGAAAAGAAATATATTAAAAGGGAATAATTCTCTTTATGAAGTGTTGCCTCTCTTGGCAATAGTTGCAGCCATACACCATTGAAGATATAAAAAGGAAGTGTGAAGTAAAAAAGATCACATAGTAATATAAATCACCAGACAATAGATTGGTCTTCCATTAAATACAAGTATTAGATCAGTACAAGGTATTATATCAACAAGCATTACTAAGAGCAATTGATCATACAAGAAGTAAAATTGTGTGTAGGATTAATAAATTTTGTTCTTCGTAAAAGGGGACATTACAGGTTTCTTTTTTATATCCTTTTTCAATCATGAAGATTGTGCTCGTGGATTGTGGTTCCTTGGCAAAGTTGGGCTGCTCCTAAAAAGTTGTATTTGAGCTTTGAAGGAGGTCTTCAAGCAGGTCTTTGTTTGGGTCAAGATTACCAGGTTACCTTTAGAATATTGGGAGGAGAAGGTGTTGGAGGGCATAGCTAACTCACTAGGGCAACTCATTGCTCTTGACTGGGTGACTAGATCAAGGCAATGTTTGTTTTTTGCCATATTTTCTGTTAATGTGGATGTTGATAAGGTGCTTATGTCTTCAATCACTTTATCTTCCAAGTTAGGGGATTGGGTACAACATATTATGAAGAATCTGTGGTGTTATGCCTCAAATGCAGCAAAGTGGGTCATGCGGTTGCGAGTTGCATGATTAATCAAATGAAGCAAAATTTATGGAGGAAAAAGGTTCAATTAGTAGCTTCTCTTCCTCAACTAGATGTTGAAATACCCGTGGCTCAGAGCAGTGAGAAGGCTTCCTTGCCTACAACTAGGGTTCTTTGAGAGGAAATCAATAACTCGCTTCTACAGCTAGGCCTCATCCTAAGGGTGGTTGTTTGGAAAAAGCTTGAAAGGAGTCGTCAGTTATGGTTGGTCTTGTCTCGAATAGGAGGTTGGGGTTAGAAGAAAGGTTCTCCTTGTCCCCCTTATTTCCTCTTGATTCAAGCCTGGCTTCAAACAATGGGAGTTCCACCTAGAAGAAAATATGTATCAACAAGTTGGTGGGTGGGGATGTGGTGAGAATCCAAAGCACCTTGAAGCACTTTAACTTCATGCTACCTTGAACTAGTCGACCCTTGGTTGAATGATTCGCTATGTGTCAATTGGTTTTGATCTACCTTGTGAGATGCTATTAATTTTTTTATTAAAGGATAAAATAGGTGTTAAAAGGACTTGAAACCTCTTAGAAATAGAAGGGCATTGGCCAAAAAAAAAAAAAGGCTAATCAACAACACAACTGTAGTAAATCTTCCAGAGCTACCATGACACCACTGAACCACCAAAACAAGGAGGCCAATGACCTACACTACACCGGACCCTAACTTGGCAATCCACACACCCTTAACCCAAGTGTGGGACTTAGAAACAGATTTAGGAAGACCTTTCTTTCTCTTTTGAACAACTGTCCAAGGCACATGATTGTCCAAATCCTCATAACAAGGTGAGGTGATGTTAGATTACAACCTTGTTGTTTGTCTCTTGTTGTCATTTGGGTTCTTCTTGGGCTTCATTGTAGTGTTCACTATGTTTCTTTGTAAAAGGGTTGGGATCCTTTCAAAAAACCCCTATTTACCCTTTCTAAAAAAAGAAAAACAATTATTAATCACTAGCATTAGAAGTACTACCAATTTAAAAACGAATAATATAACTTCGTATTGATTATTAATTTAGTGTGTGATTATGCAATGCTTAAATTTTTTAAATTAAAGATTTATGACATTTTTAATGTAGATTCAAGAATTTTAAAAAAAAATTATAAAAATTATTTCTATAAAATTTGATTAGTTTCTAATTATTTTTATTATATTTATACTTTTTTTGTTAAGTAACATTTTAATATAAATTATTAATTCCAATATTTAGTATACAAATATTTTTTGGTAATTTTATTGAATATTTTATTTATTATTTATTTTTTAATTGGTAATAACAGAAATTTCAGCCCTATATTTTACCTAACTGTTTTTCTTTAAATTATTACTATTTCATTGAAACAAATACATCCGTGCCAAGTATACTATAATTGTTTGAATTTTTTCAAACATAATTTGTTATTGAAAAAAAAAACATAATACATATATTATACTTTTGGAAAGTTAAATACTAAGATGCCTATTTGTCAACTAGACAGTAATCTGATATCTCGACTTCAACGCACCAATTTTGATTAGTTTAAATCAGTTTTAAAAGAACTTTGTAATTAAATGCCAGGACAATTTTTTAAATTGAATACAAAGCTAGGTAAAACTTCAATGCATGTTCTTACACTTATTATTCAAAGACTAAATGAGACAAGTTCTGTGTATAACTTTAATATGGCTGATAATTAACTTTCAAATAATTTTTGTGTTTGTAGGTTCATCAACTAATCTTGGTGATCTAACATACACACCACCAAGAAACGGACCAACTATATGGGAAATAGGCTTTCCTGACAGAACTGCAACAAAATTCTATGTTCCAGATCCAAAACCAATGTATGCAGACAAACTATTTTCAAACAATGAAAAGTAAGTACTTTTCAGTTTTTTATTTGACCATTCTATCTGTAGAACTTGTGACAGGCACTTATCAGTTGCAATATTTTTTAAATCTACAATAAAAAATAATCTTTAGGATTTGCAATGGCAGGTCAAGATACAAAGCATAAGGTTGATTCTTTTCTTGAATTTACAGCTGGTCATAGAAGATAAGAAGATACTGTTTTATTATTAAGTAGTCCATCATAGATCCTGCAATTATTTGCTTGCTCCCTAGAATAATAAATATTTCTATAATACTTAGCATCCCAGAGCAAAATGGAATAGAATGAAAGGGGTAACTAATGAAATGGGTAGTATTTATTAAATGAAAAAAAAATGCAATGCAATCATCACACAATTAAAGAGCTTTGCAATGAGTATTTGAGCTTTCTATCAATACTTCATTTCTATTAATTTTCTAGGCTTCTACTTTCTATATGACTGTAAATGAACCTTTAAGGAGCTAAATTGTTCTTACAGCCATTCTTCTACTTTCTCAGATGACTCTCAACCTTTTAACAGTTTTTTTTTTTTTTTTTTCTTTCATGCTTCTAATTTTATATTTGATAATGCTGATGTGTAGATATATGGTTTTCATTGAACATTTATTACACCTCCTTTGACAATTATGTTTGTTAAAAGTACCATTTAGGAAGAACTTCAACAACTAGCAAGTTTTGTTATAACTTCCAGTTAAAAAAACTGTCTATTGTAAAAGCATGTGCAGAAGCCCACATGCACCAAAGGTGGTATCAACAACTAGCAAGTTTTGTTATAACTTCCAGTTAAAAAAACTGTCTTTTGTAAAAGCATGTGCACAAGCCCACATGAACCTAAGGTGCTATAGTTGGTAAGGCTTTTGCTAGTTAAAGTTGAGGTGAATTGATCCAAAAATGATTGAATAACTATTTAGATTTGGGTGCTTGAGAGATTGATATGTTGTGAGGGATTTTTGAGGCACATTTAAATAGAAAAGAGATTGAAGAAGTGGAAGAAAATATGAAGACAATACTTTCAAGGTTATAAATAAATTTGTCTCAAAACAAGTTCATTATAATGTGAACAATATACAATTGATGGTTTTCGTTATCATCAAATTCTTCTTATATAAGACCCTTCCCACCCCCTAAAAAAATAGATTTCTCTAGGAAGGAAAAAAATATCCCAAGCAACTCTATGAAATCCTTTGTTGCAGTCTAAATTGGCCATAGAAAGTCCTATAAGAGTTTGTCAAGTTTGTAGTATGAGGCTTTGGAAGGCATCGATTAGGAAGAGTAATAAACATCCATGGTAGCTAGAACTTTAGAGCATATTTGAAATGTCAAAAGTGACAACTTTTTTTTTTCTTAAAATTAGCAAAAGTTGAACTTCAATGAGTAATTTGCCATTACTATACGTAAATTTTGATGATGTGATAAAAACAAGAATACTAGTCCTTGGAATCTAGTTTCTAAACTACTATTTTTTTAAAATGATAGAGATTAAGAGGGTCAAATTTTGAGAGCACACAAAGTGGTTCTATTTTTTACCCAAAAATATAATAGTGTCATGTGGGCTACCCCCCATTTTTTGAGTTTTGCTAATTATTTTGTAAATCCATTTGGTGGAAAGTTAGATATGATTCGTATAGGTTATGTTTTCCTATTTTTTTAATGAATATATTTTTTTTTTACTAATTTTCAAAGTGGACACATCCTAAAAAATAAAAAAGTAAGTGTGTTGCCCCCTAATTTTGAGAAAAATAATAAAAAATCATTTTTAATTCCAGTGTGTGTAGAATGAAATGTAGAATGTTAAATGTAATTTTTTTTGCAATTTGGATGAGTCAATAAAAAATTACATAGAAAAACAATACACATGTTTCTAGAAAAAAATGAAGACACTACTAAAACTAATTAGAGATCAAGACCTTAATATATTTAGATTTTAAAAATACATGGTTAGGAAGCTAATACAAAGCTTTGTGTCTTAATGGTGTTTTTTCAAAATTTTATCCTAAAATACGTGAATCTAATGGAGAGCACACTCGACATTTTTTTGTTTTTTGTAAAACACATTTTCTACACTCAAATTGAATGTCCAACCCTTAAAATTGGCAAATTCAAACTTGTTCCAAGCCTAAGGGTGACATTTGATTGGTTAAATGTGGGAGGTGTGCACATTATGATACACACACATTATGAAAATTATGTACAAGCCATAATGCATGCACATTATAACATGCACTAGTTATGTTTTCCAAAATATGAGTGCATTTTGAAGAATTATGAAAATTTGACTACTAAGAGAGAGTGCTTCTAGATTAAATTGTGTATGTTTCTGCTTCAACGTTTCGAATCATTCTCAATGATCCATCATCAGGAAGAGGAGAATGCATGATCCGAAACGTTGAAGCAAAAACATACACAATTTAATCCAGAAGCACTCTCTCTTAATTCATGGACTGTGGAAAACTCTTGCCTACTAATTTGACCACTTTTTAGCTTCCCAAATTTTTGCACTTACCCTAATCTATCACGCTAGATTTCTCTTCACTTTGTGAATGCCATGCTACCATAACATAGGTTGGAAAGCTTGTAAGACAAAGGGAATGCCAAGGAACTTGAAAATCCCCCCATGGTCAATATGCTTCCAACGAAAATAATTAAGCTAGTTTAGAGGTGATAAGAAGGATTGCCTATAGAATTATGTTTCACTCCATTAGATGCTAGAGCTAGAAGCTAAGTAGAAAGTGTTTAGGAACTTGAGAGCTTGCTTAATATTTTCCTTATCCTCAAGCAATGTGATGAAATAATCATTAGCAAAGTGACCACTAATTACTATTGATTGCTGCTAGGAAGGGAGATCCCTTTAACTATGCAATGTGAGATGGCATTAGCAAGAAGATAGCTAAATTCTTCAACAATTAGAACATAGAGAGAAGGTACAAGAGGGAAACCCTACCTAATTGATGTAAAAAAGCCAAATTATTTAGATTGGATACCATTTACTATAAGGTGAGTAGAAGTATCCAAAAAAAGCATTTGATCTGATTGAAGGAAATTGGAACCAAATCCAAGATCTTGAGACATGACTAGAATGAAAGGCCACTCAATTCAATCATTAACTTTTTCAAAGTCATTTTGGATGAAGAGCACATTCTGGTTAGATTTCTAGCCCATTCCATACCTTCCTACACAACAATACCATTATCAAGGATATATCTACTCTGAATAAAATCAATCTGCTTAGGCCAAACAACAAGTGGGAGGAGGTGTCAAATTTATAGGGAAAGAGCCTTGGCAATGATCTTGTAGGAGACATTGAACAATGTGACATGGGTGTACAATTGTAGGTTCATTTAGGATCTCTAGCTTTAGGTATGAATTTGATGTTTCCTTTGTTAATGATAGAACCTAAATAATGGGTATGAAAGGTTTCAAGATATAGACTTTATGTATATTTTGGGTCAACATCGTACCAAAGGATTTTGTAGAATTCATGGGAAGCTATCTCACAACTAGGAACTTTATCATTGGCCATGTCAAAAGCTATCACTCACAAGTCCTTTGATGAAAGGAGTTTGTCACATGCCATAAATTTATTTTTAGAAAGATGGCAAGGGACCACATCCAAAAATATCTTAAATACTTATTCCCATTCAGGAAAGGATTTTTGAGCCTTGAAGACTTTCATATAGTGTTGAATAAAAGCATTCAAAACCTTAAGAAGTTTGAAGACATATTAACCCTCCTCTTTGATGGCTTTGGTTTTTTGAGAAGTATTTCTCACTTGTAAGGCCTAAAACAATTCCTTGGAAACTCCATTACCAACCCTCAACCAATGACTAGCACTGATTTGAGCTATCTTGGTAGCATAGGAATTAACCACCTACAATTAGTGGCACAATTTATCTACCTAGACCTACAAATATTTATGGAAGGGCATTGCTTCCATCTTAGAACAACACTAACTGAACTATAAGGAGACCATATCCTAGCTAGTTGGTGGCCAAAAATCTTGAGAAAATAAGCAATGCGAGTGATGATATCATTCCATCAATAATCCACCTAGTATCACCTTTCAGACATGGCTCAAGGTCCAAACATGTCAGAGATGAGCTAATGTCGCCTTGTGGTGGCGAAGTGACATCCTAAGAAAGAATTGCATATTTTCAAATTGTAGTTTATGAAGACTCTATTCTAGTAGAAAATAGATTGGAGAGTGGTTATAAAGCACACAATTTGACAAAGGTTCATTGAGAGAATAATAACTAACAAAAGAGAAGTATGTTTGTGCTGACATCATATTGCAATCAAGAAGCTTTAGTATTCTTTTAGAACCACTATGCAAGTTGGATCATGTGTACCAAACTAAGGATACATTTTGGTGGCCAAGATTAGGATCATAAAGGCCTAATTTATTGCACATATAAAACCACATCTCCCTTTCACTAGATGTCCATGTGATAGGCAAATGACCCTGTTTAATTGACACCACCTCAACCATAATAAAGTCACCATTAAAGACCTATTTAGGCCTTAAGTTATTCATTTTCAAGCCACTTATAAAGCAAGGTCCTTTCATTTGCACCATTAGATGCATATATATTAATAATGCACCAAAGGCTTTATTGTTGATGTTGAAAAGGATCGAAAGGACCCTATTAGATGCATTGCAGTCATGTGTAACATAGTAGGAGTTCCACTTGGCATCTATAAAGTTTACCACACCTCCCTGTCCTTGCTCATGAATTCTATTATAATAGATACTACTTGGCCATATGACACAATGCATGACTAAAAGTGAGAAACAAATAATCTTGATCTCCTGAAGACAAAGAATTAATAGAGGAGTAGATCTGTGCCAAAAATATTACATAATAAACTTGTAGTTTGAGTTTGTTATAACCCTAACATTCCATGAGACATAGTTATGAAAAGTGAGGGTCTAAGTGCATATCCTTGGAGTCGAACCCTTGTAATGTAGAGAAATTGTTTTGCACATATAGATTTTGATTATGTGGAGAAAATTCTCCAAATTACATGTTTTTTTTTCAAGGACATATTCCCCCTCATCAACCTCATGAGAGGGTTGTGTGATTATCTGGTACCCTCTAGTGGAGAAGTAGTTAGAACCACTAAATTTGTAGAGGATAAAACACTCACAATGAGTGGAATTTTAGCATAGTGGGTTTTACTAATCTCTTTGATATGCTAATCAAAATGAGGGATGGTTCTAGTTGTGCTACCAATCCTATTTGGTTTTATCATTGGCATTGGGATAAAAAGGAACTATTAGAGTGAACACATTGGAAGCTGAATTCTTGTTATTTCAACATTTTTTACTAAGAGACTTTATTGACCCCATTGTGACCACCAAAAGTCTAATTTTCTATGTCAAAAAGGTTTAATTATATTCTTCAAAGTTGGTAATTTGGTGTTTCTCATTTTTACATGCATATTTTGGTTGTTGTAGACTTAAAATTATAATAGATATGTTTTTGGCATTTCAATATGATAATAATATTTTTATTTTTAGAATCATGAGACTCTTGAGGAGTTTACTAAGTGAAAGTGAAAAGCTACTTTATTTTGTATTAGTAATATCCCTTGTGTCAAAAGTCAACATAAATGTTTTTGTGAGTGGATTCTAGACTAGCATGCACTAAATTGATATATACTTTAAGTCATTCTTGTAGCTAATATAATTTAAAGACTCTAGGAATGTAGATAAATTGGCAACCCATTTATAGAAAGCTAAGCTTTAAATTTTTTTAGGGGGCTTGGTATTTTTTTTTTTTTAACTTTTGTGGAAGAAAAAGTCTTTTAATTAGTAAGGTGCAATCCAAAAAAATTAAATACTACTTATAGTTAGGGGGTTGAGAGATCAATCATGGTGTGAGGGATTATTGAGACAAACATGGATGGAATAGAGGTGGAAAAGTGGAATAAAGTTTGAAGATGACACTTTAAACCATAACTTGTCTTATAGTTTTTATAGTTGATGAATTGATTGCAACATTGTTGATAATTTTGGCCATAGTATATGAAAAAAATAGAACTAAATATTCATCTTGGGAGTTGAAGTGATTCTCCTTCTATCTCTTCACATGGAGGATTGTCCATTTCCTCTTGGTCAACTCATGTACTCATCCCTTACCAAAATATACCCATTCTAGGGTCTATCCTAGTTAATTATTTCTTCTTGTGAAGGCAAGAAAAAAATGAAGAGATAGAGTTTCAGTTCAGTTAAGAGAAATAGATTTTAGTCATGTTATTCTTGGGGTTATTCGTAATTAAATGTAGAATTACATTTCTGTGTTCTTTGAGGATTATTTTATTGTGTGAGAGAATGCTAAAACAGAGGTGAAGTATGCCCTTGATGGGAGTATGCTTGTACAAGCTGATTTTGATAGTGAATCCTTTGTTCTATTTCTTCCCACATTGGTTTTCTATAGGGTAAATCTCTCAAGATAAATTTCCTTGTGTTAGTGTTCATTTACTTATTTATGTTGTGTTTCTACAAGTTGCTAACAAATACGATACATCTAGATATCCAGATAATGTGAATATGCATAACTCTATTGATATAATCCTTCCATGTTGTTTGATTAATAAATATAAATCTAGAAAGGTACAAAATAATGAATGAAGGATTGATATTTATGATTCCTCACATCGAGTATCCATGGGATTTGAGGATCAAGATGGGCTTACACATCACATACATTTATAGTCAAACAATAATAAGATATTTTTTTTTACTCATCAAGTATAAACACACTTTTTATTACAAATATACATTGACATTTAAACGAAGTGTGCGCATTATAAAAATACCTATTGGGACCAAAACCTATACTATTAAACTGCTCACTACCTAAACTTAAAAGAAAAGAAGATGATTCACTTAGTGGTAGAGTGCCCCATTAACAAGTATGTTATAATTCAAAGTATTAATTGATCCATCCAAGATGACTTAGTATATATGTGGAAAGAAAGAGGATGACCTCCTTTTTCATTTGTCTTTGCCACCATACTTAAATGTTTCTAATTTTTGATAACATAACACAATATTATAGTCATATTATAACTTAGTGGTAAAACATGCCCTAAAAACAAATGGATTTGAATAAAAAGTTGAGATAAACTATATATATTACAATACTCAAATTTGACTTCTTGATGTATTTAAGATAAAAAAATCTCTATCTAGACCACTCAACTTCTAACTTGACTCTCCATGTTATACCAATACTTAAAGATACTTTCATAGATAGAAAGAAATAAGTTGGCCTTTTAAATATTCATATAGAGATTAATTCTTTCTTTTTCTTATTAAATCTTGTAAATTATACTATATGTGGTTTGTTTTAATAGCTATTAGTCACTCCTTAGAGTAGTCATACTTTGTATTAACTATCATATATGGGTTTGTTTGGAAAGGTTTCGCCAATATGGACTTTGGGAAAGATACGCAGATCTATATCCTAATAGAGATCTAGTATATACAGTTGGAGTGGATGACTATAGAAAGGATTGGTTTTTTGCACATGTTACAAGGTATTAAATTATTTTTATTATTTAATCATTGAATATTTAATATTGGTTTATTATTTTTATGTTTACCTTTATTGAAATTGTCTACAATTATTTATAAAGGATAATGGGACTAAAGATAAAGTCTAGTACAATAGATTAAAAAAGAATGTTTAAAATATTTTAAAACAAAATAAAAAGTATAAAAAGTTGAACCAAATTAAATATTAAAATTCAAAATCAAGTTAATTGTGAAAAAAATATAATATTAATTCTTCTTTATAATTAATTAAACTAATCACATTTTTATAATTTTATTGATCTATTAGACATCAACTATCTATATATAAATTAATTTTTTTAAATTAATTTTTCTTTTAAAAATTAACATGTGATATTTTTAGACATTTCAAAATGACCACAATAAATAATCATTATTTTTTAAAATTTAATCTTATTTACAAAATTAATAATTATAAAAAAACTATTAAAATTAAATTTGAGAGGACTAAAATTTTATTTAAATAAAATTTAAAAAATAAAAAAATAGTTATAATTTTTAATAAAAACTTTGGCTTATTTTAATTAAATACATTAAAAACTTATAATTAAGTTGATCCCATTACCATAGCTATAAGAAAAAGATAGATTTCAAAATTTAAAATTATATATATATATATATATATATATATATATATATATATATATATATATATATATATATATATATATATATATATATATAATTCTTCCATATCTCCTCTTATTTCCCTACCAAATTAGAATTCTTCCATATCTCCTCTATAAAATAAAAGATGATTTGCATTATGAGAATAACATTCCTTTGGAAAGTTGTTAAAAGTAAACAATTCATACTTCACATAATATCATCTCTATTGAAAGTCCTTAAAAGTAAATAAATCATACTTGAATCTAACCTTCAGAAACTGTAAAGTTAAACCGTTTGTAATAAATATTCCTCAAGTAAAACAATGCATTAATACCTGCAAATGATTAGAGAAGGTCAACTGCAATAAAAACAGCAAGTTATATAATCTCTCTCTAGAAGTAAAAATAAAATGGTTCTAGTGTTAGTTGAATCTATATAAGTTTGTGTAGAGAAGAAAAATGTGAGGATAATTGTAGCACATTTGTAAGTATACAGTCTATCATCTGATTCATTTGTAAGTATCCTAGTCTAGATCATATTCTTTTACATGATTGTGCTTCATGTTTTTAAAGAGAATTTGTTGATGACAGAAAGCAAGGTGATGGAACATACCAAGCAACAACATGGCAAGTCAAGTTTAATCTTGATAAAGTAATAGAAAATGGATCTTATACATTGCTCATAGCAATAGCATCCTCAACTGCATCCAGTCTTCAGGTTTTAAAAGCCCTTTTTCTTTCTCTACCATTTTGTTCATGGCTTTATGTTTGTATCTAATAGCTCTTATCTTCTTTTCATATCTTACTATTAGGTACGCTTTAATAATCAAAATTTACATCAGCCTCATTTTGAAACACACCAAATTGGTAAAGACAATTCAATAGCTCGACATGGGAGTCATGGATTTTACCAAATTTTCAGTATACAAGTAAATTATTCTTGGTTAAGTCCAGGAAGCAATACGTTATTTCTCACACAGAGAATCCATACAGGCCCATTTAATGGTATATTGTATGATTATATAAGATTAGAGCAGCCAGGAACATAAGATTTGAGACTCAGAGATTCTTTCAAACTAAATTAGAACTTCTTTTGAAAGTGAAAGAGGACGAGGTGAGAGTTTCTTCCTTATTATTGAAGATTGAACTAATAATTTATTTTGGTGTACTGGTCTGTTTAAATTTATATAAAACTCATAAATGAGATGGTTAGAAAAGATTCTTCATAAATATAAATTTAAGCATATGTAGTAGTATGTTAATATCTATTTTATTAAGATGAATTTGATTTCAATAATAGTAGTGTAAATAAAAGTGAAACAATAAAAAAATAAATAGAAAATAAAGGTAATATGTAGTATTTTTAGGAAAACAAAGATAATATAGTATTTTTATTTGAGAAAAAATTTTCCAATAAAAAATTTAGCACAGTAAAAAATTTGGCTATTGTAAAAATTCAACCATTCTCTAAATCTCTCTTATTTCACTCTTAAACTTTTCAGATATAAATAGGCACTCAACATGCAAAACATACAACACTTATCCAACAAAATTAAATTGGTAGATGTGTCATTTAAATATATGATTTAATTTTTAAAAATATGTTTATATAAAATAATAACAAAAATGTAAAATATTTAATAAATGTAAAAATATTATGTATTATTTGTAATTTAAATTTAATTTTGAATTTCAGATCAATATTTAATAAATATTATTTTAAATTTAAATTTTTGTTGTTTTGAACACAAAACAATTTAATATTTTTATTAAATTTTTAATGAATATTTATTAAAAAAAATAGGTATATTTATGAAAGTTTACAATAAAAGGTGGATGGCTGGTATGTATAATTTAAGAGCTTACAACATATAAATTAAAGTGTTATCAAGGCACAAATAACCATAATGTCATTATTCACAAGTTGTTTTATGAAAGGAAAGAGGGGTGAATCATTCCAAGGATGAGGATAAGTCCAAGGAGAAGTATAAGGTCCACAAGTCTATGTGCATTATCTTGGTATTTGGTTTTGATTTTGATATTAATACTGTATTTATCAATGAACTTATATTTTGGATGTAGATGTTGTGATTTTATATATTTGAACTCTAAGAATGTTTCAACTTCACTACATTTTTCTGGATAAATATAATGTAGGAGACGGCTTTCTTTCATTAAAATATATAGAGAAAATTACAGAGTTATTATCTAGATTAGACAAAATTTCATACTAATACATCTATAGCTTTTATAAACAAAATAACCCTTATAAGTTTTGCAAACCACAAAAATTTCATACAATCAGCCCTCGATCACAGGGTGTATATCCAAAATGCCCTAGCAATATATCAATATAGCTATAGCCTATAATTGTGAAATTACTAGTGCTCTATTCATCCTCCTCCTCATCCTCCTCCTCAGAACCGGTCGATAAGAAAAAGCTCATCCATTCTATTCTTGGTTCCTTGCTCAGGCCCACGGCCTGTCTCAAGAAATCCATGGCCTTCTTTGCCTTGCATCGCCTCCGAACTTCCATTATTGCGTTACTAGTGATAATAAATAGCTTTCCAAATTGCAATTGAGGAGCCATTAGATGAGGAAGCACTTCCATCCACAGGGAAACTAAGACAAGGAGCCATAATCAATAGAATGTTGTTTAAACCACATAATACTTGCTTTTGAATCAATGTTTTTTTCCATAGCCTAGACCATTTCTTTTCTTTACCCAAGTCCAACATTGCCACCACAAACATGGAAGAAATGTTAGTATTCACCCTTTAATGATGCTCCGTGACCAGAAACTCCTGCCCCCAACACCGATTGAATCAGATACAAGAGAAAGTTACACCGTGTTTTGAATACCTTCTTTAGCCTCAACTCTCAGATTATACCTAGGAAAGCCATCTGGAAACCCTCGCAGGTCAGCCTTACGCACGTATCTATGGTTTTAATGGTAGATGGAAGTGGAAGAATGTGTTCGAAACTATTTTATATTGAGATAAAACCTCATTCTTCATGTCTCCACATTAATGCAAGTGAGATATTATTAATCCACATCGCTAGTAGGCTCATGTCAATATCTCCTTCCATTATAATCCAAGATCCTCCTATCTCTGATATAAATTCGGCATACTCTATATCCTCATTGAGCATGTCTCATAATGAGTAGAGGCAGACTATAGTTTAGGATTTAAATACATGAGCTTAGATCATCCCATTCCTCAATGACTCAACTAACTGTATTCTCTTTAATCATCCCAAAGGTAAAGTTGGCTAGGTAATCCACAATGGAATTAGCTTCCCTATAGGTGTGTTGTATCACGAAGGAATTTAAGGAGTTGATGTATGGTCAAGTCTGCATCAAAATGTTATTGATTTTTCAGCTCTCGACATGCCTTTTATGAATCGAGTTTGCTATATTCATCGAATCCCCTTCAATATCAACTTTCCTTAGACCAAGTTGGTGGCAGGTTTGAAGGCCAAGCACAAACACTTGGGCCTTAGCCTTATTGTTTGTTCCTTCACCAATTTTCATTAATGCTGATATACCCCTAATTCTATAGTGTGTATATGGTTATGAGTATTTGTCTTGTGAATACCTTAACTCTTATTTAAGTTATATAATCATTAAAATAGTCTTATATAGATAGTTAAATATGATAGGGTCGTAATAGTCATCCAATTACCTATCATTTAATTTCATCAATCTGGGTGGTGTTTGGAGCTATCTGCAATAAGGTTTTAGGGTCTCAAGATTGTGATTCTATTTCTAAATTCCTATGATAGAACATGAATCAAACTTAAACACTATTGAAAATCATCATTCTCTACATTACTCTACTTGCAAATGTAAAGATTCACACCAGAAACAATAATCTACACTAAAGACAATGAAACACACATACAAGAATAAATACTGAATATAATTAAAGCTGGAAGTGAATGTTCAATCTACACTAAAGATGATAAAACACACATGCTGGAATAAATGCTGAACATAATTAAGACCGTAAGGAAAATGCTTAAAAGGAAACATTTTTCATTTAATTTTATGATTTTTATGATTACCTATAGGTTAAAAGAGATAATGAACACACTAAAATTATGTTGATCACATAAAAGTAAAAACATCTAATTTCTAACACACATCAAAGAAATTTAATAGAAGAAAATAGATATCACAGGATCACCTCCTTCTAATGGAGTGGGCCCAACTCCCCTTCTAGAAGGATCTCCTATGCTAGAGTAGAATCAGAAAGATTTCCTTCTTATTTTCAACACATGGGACCTCCTATGGTCCTGCTACAAAGTTTCTAAAAAGCTATCGCTTAAAGAGAATATTGGAAGAATGCCAAGAAAATGAATGTTCAAAGTTCTAAAATCTACTGGCTCCTTTTCATATAGAGCCTTATTTCCTAATTGAACTAAATCTACTTTTCTTTATTTTAGACTACCAGACTCTTTATTCCAACAAGAGTTACCCTTGACCTTTACCATAGAATGCTCTAGATTAAAGGCATGAAGGAGGGCTTGTGACCTAAAGTAAAGGAAACTAACTGAAGAAATAAGTTAGTTATTTTCATAATTTTAAATATCAAACTAGAGAGATCAGGGCATAAAAAAAGAACTGAAGTTAGCCGAGAGTCTCATGCCAACCAACTAAAGTTATTTGGGCTCATCCTACTCTCCCATGAAGCATGCACTAAAGATGATGTCATGCAAGTTGCAGTTTGTCCATTGGTCTTGAGGGTGTGAATAGCCGTGACCCTGCATGCCAATATGGAACTCTACAATCTGCTTCGAAGTTGGTTGTCCTTCTTACACGACTGGCTCTGGAGAGATTCAGAGTGTCCATTTCTTTGAACATGCAGCTGCTTTTATCATGGAAACATAGATATACATGCATAGAAATAGGGAATTCCATAAACATTCAAACATATTCAACCATAAGAAAATAAGTACCGCAACACATCATTTATCTTTCCTTAAATCAGTTATAGATACTTAGTTATATACTAAATATACCAAGTCCATAGAAAGAAAGGAAGTTTAGGAATGTTTGTATGAAAATAAAAGATAGCATAAAGTCTCATCATTTTCCCCTACTAGAATTACACCATGTCCTCATGGTATGACTTGCAATGCATCCTCATCTACCAAGTTTTTATCCTCTAAAATCTGACTGTAGTCATAATCGCCTTCTTTGTACATGAAGAAGTGCCTTCCTTTCTCTGCATACCGATCTGCCTCTAACATTTTCTGAAACCATTTCTCTATCTTTCTTTGTGGCATATGTCTTGTGGCATTCAAAAGTGGAGCTAGTGTGAGAACCAATGGGGGCCTGAATCGCATGCAAATCCACTCCTGTTGCTTCTCCTAGATATGAGTGATGAGGCTTTTGGCTTGTGTGAGACTCCATCTCAAATTGGTGGGTGAGACGGGCTCTCTTCTTTTTAGATGATGTGCCAAACCCTCTCATATGTTTATACATTTTCTAATGGCAACTGGGGGAAGATATCCTTTGTGATTCTATAGTGTTGAAATGTTGGCTTGAAGATTCCGTATATAGTGGCCCCTAACCCCTAGCTAGTACATGTGTGCCCTGAAAGTTTTTGAGAACAAGGTAGTCTTGGGGTATTCATTACGCATTAGGAGGTCGACTGCATCCTTGGTAGTACGATACTCTACCATGAAATTCTCCCATTCTATTTGATGGCAGAGTAGGGAAACAAAACCCCATAATTGGACTTCCCCCACATATAAGCTCAACATTGATGTGTGGTGATGCCCCATGAGGAACCCATTTTGGAAAAATTCACATAGCATATCTTTCTATTCTAGGGTACTTTCAAAATAGTTTTGTAGGAAGTCCCCATCACTATCAAAGTTTAATGGTAGATTATAGGCAATCATTAACAACTTCCAATGTAAAAATTGTTCTATGAGAAAGAGAGTGTACACACTAATGGTTGGTGTTGAGCAAAAAGTGCTTCCCTGGTCTCATAGGTTTGAGCCACTCGCTCCGCAGTTAATTTTTTGTCTTGTTGGAGGGTCTCTAGAGCCCTTTGGAGCTGGGCATTCTCCTCTCTAAGTTAAGTCATGGTGAGTGAGATAGGTCATGGGGGCAGTGGAAAATAAACTTGAACACTTTTATCATGCATAGCAGCAGGTTGAGATACACTACAACAGAACAGGCAATTAGCGCCTAAAATAGCGCCAGAATTTAGTGCAATTGAGCTCAGGAATTGGACACTTTTTCTGGCGCAAAACTCAGTGCAAGTTTGCATGCTTACTTTGGCGCCGGATTTAGCGCCGAAAAGCAATAGCTGGATTTGGCACCCAATTTGACACCCAATTTGGCTTCCAATTTTGCTTCCAAGTTTGCTTCTTGTTTTGCTTCCATTTTTGCTTCCAGTGTTGCTTCCAGATTTGCTTCCAATTTAGCACTGAATTTGGCACCCAATTTGGCTTCTAATTTTGCTTCTGATTTTGCTTCTTGTGTTGCTTCTAGGTTTGCTTCTAGTTTTGCTTCTGGTTTTGCTTCTGGTTTGCTTCTAGTTTTGCTTCAATTTTTGCTTCCGATTTTGCTTCTAGATTTGCTTCCAATTTAGCGCCGGATTTGGCACCCAATTTGGCTTCCAGTTTGGCTTCTGATTTTGCTTCTGGTTTTGCTTCTTGTGTTGCTTCCAAGTTTACTTCCAGTTTTGCTTCAATTTTTGCTTCTAGTTTTGTTTCTAGTTTTGCTTCCCATTTTGCTTCCAATTTTGCTTCCAGATTTGCTTCCAATTTAGTGCTGGATTTGGCTTCCAATTTTTCTTCTAGTTTGGCTTCTTGTGTTGCTTCCAGGTTTGCTTCCAATTTTTCTTCCAAGTTTGCTTCCAGTTTTGCTTCCGATTTTGCTTCTAGGTTTGCTTCAGGTTTTGCTTCCATTTTTTCTTCCAGATTTGCTTCCATTTTTGCTTTCAGGTTTGCTTCCAATTTTTATTCTAGTTTTGCTTTCAATTTAGCACCGGATTTTGCACCCAATTTAACTTCCAGTTTTGCTTCCATGTCTGCTCCCATTTTTGCTTCTAGTTTTGCTCTCAGTCGTGCTTCCTATTTTGCTTCTTGTATGGCGTGGAAAATAGCTTTTTTTTTTTGCTTCCTAATTGACGCCAAGTTTTGCTTCCAATTTAACAAGATAATTATATAAAAAAAACAAGATAATTATTATAAAATAACAAGATAATTATTATAACATGGTCATCATCTATAATTAAAACAAGTGAGTCAAATATCTATAATTTAATTGAATTTTACAACATCCATCCTGAGCAGTAAATTAAAATCATCATACGTAATAAATATCCATCCAAAAATCATCGACCACTTTCAATATATATAAATTGACAAGTCCATACTGATAAGATCATCATCATATATAACTAAAACAAGTGAAAGTCAAATATGCCAGTAGATCAATAACATGTCAAAATGATACATGTCCAATAGTCGACATAAGTCAAAATGATACATGTACAAATGATATAAGTAAAAATGATAAATTATTGAACTCAAAATGATACAAGTCAAGATGATACATGTACAAATGATATAAGTCAAATCGATACATGTGAAAATGATACAACTCAATAATATGGTATTGCAGGTTGTGAAAATGAAACATATGATAGTAACCATGAAAAGAGGCATCATAACAATATATCAGCAATGATCCATGATGCAGTCTATATGATCATGAATGTCACTGGCTACTACCAACAACTGCCTCATCATCATCATCATCACCATCATGATCATGATCATCATGATCATCATCGTCGTCATCATCATCGTCATTGGCCTCATTGTCTTCTGTATCTACATCATCATCATTCTCTGCCATGTGATCTGTACTAGAACCAATATAATCTGGATCTATATCATCAAGATCATATTCATCTTCTGGAAGACCTGTGTTCTGCAAAAAAAAAAACATTTAAAATGAAAAGTTATTATTTACTTCATGTAATAATTTATTTTTCTGTTATATATATAATATTCCAACATATGAAACGAAACCATAATTATATTACATCATATCAAAGTGCACATACCATAATAAAATTTCAAAAAAGTTACAACTAATATGTTATTCCAATGATGTAAAACATGCAACAATTCTAATAAACATTATTAAAGATCATAAAAAAATTTGTTATACAATTTAACTATCAATTGTAAATTCTATTACATAACCTTAAGTGCTACAAATTGCATGGTCAATGTATGTCTTTTTCACTATTAATCTAATAACCTGCATTAGACATAAACATTAAAGAGTTTTTAAGTAGCAGTTGATTAAATTCTCTTACATGTCATTAATGAATGCACAATTTGTTTTCAATAATTATTTATCTTAAGGTTCATGAGTAACCTTAAGATAAATTTCTAATAGTTGTTCCATGGGGCATGTTTAACAAACCAAATGCAATTTCCAACTTTTCACCATGGTGGCAGAGAAATAATTCTTTTTCCCATCCTTCCATAGCATTAAGTAAATTCTTGAATATGGAAAATACCTTGCCGCCTTAATCTTCCAAGCCAATTTCTCCAACTTTGCATAGGTCTCCTTTGTCTATGGATGTGATCTATCTCCTACACAAAAAAGCATGTACCATTTTATGTCCTTCAATCCAACTGCATCTGGGCATTTTTTTAATTCTTCTATCTTTCATCAATCTCCTTACCTCACCACACCTGCCCACTTGTGGATAGATGTTTGAGAGAAGAACATAAGTTGTGCAACATTTTTAGGATCCAAATCAAAAAGTAGTGTTGCTGTAAATAGTCCTAAGCCTATATTCATATGTGATCTACAGGCACCAAGAAAACACATGCATACAACCAGCACAGATTTAATAGGTATCTTAATGATAAAGTTTAGGGTGTCTTCAATATAGCCAGATGGGCAAGGAGGTCAATCATGCACATATACAGAGAGGCCAATGGGGTGGATGATCTCCTAGTGAATCGAGGGCTTGAGCAGGAATGGGGGAGGAATGCTTTTTCGAAGGGAAGTGTTTTGAGGATCTGAGAAAGATGCTAATCAAGGACGATGGGGATTTAGGAATTTTGTAGGTACAACTCAAGGCAGGAGATCTCAGAAGAATTGATGGCAAGCATGGCTTTCTCCAAGATAGGAAATCCTGGAGGAGATAGTAAGGACTATCCCGAGTTTGGTTCAATTAGGGAAGAGTCAATCAAGCGTTCCTTTTCCAAAAGTGAGGACGGTTCGGATAGGCAAAAAGCATCGTAAAACTTGCAACTTTTCGACAATGTGAATAAGTCATGAGGAAGGTAATCAAGAGAAACTTCCTATTTTAGGAGGATGGCTCGAAGTCTCCCATAACAATGGCGAGTAAAAAACACTTCAGAGTCTACTGCGAGTGCTTGGAGGAGTCGGTGGACCAACAAGTCCACTGCTTATTCAGTATAGAGGAGGAGGCACTACATAATACCATCAAAGAGATTGCAGGGATAAGGGGAGTGCAGGGCAGCCATATCCATGACGACGTCCTTTTAGAGCATTTCTATGTGACTGTCGTCCAAGCCACAGGGTCTCTTGCCAGGGCGTCAAGATTTATAGGTTTTCTGGTCAATGAGGGGATCAAGGATGATGTTATTATTATAGGCTAGCATACCAACCCAAATCCAAAAAAGGTTTCATCTGTGGAGTCTTCGATGCAGAGGCAATCAAGAAGAATAAAACTGAAGAAGCCCTCAAGATCTTCAGAGAGGGACTGGAAAATTGTGACATGACTACTTTTGCAAACTTTGTAAGCCTATATGGCAATCTGTTCTTAGCAAAACAGCTGGAATGAATTAACTCCCTCGTGGATGGGGTAAACTCCATCTCAGAGGCTATGTAACTTTTGATATTTTTATGTAACTTATCATCCTCATGAATGTAAACATCATCACAAATGTTGGAAACACATCCTTGGTTCAAATTGACATCTAGCTCATTAACAAAGAGATTAGAAACTTTAGGTATACCAAGAAGAAAGTCAAGATCATGTATCTCAAGTTTGACTCTTACATCCATGATTTCCTTAGCGAGACTATCCTTAAGAGTACACTTGTGGTAGTTGAAAACTCACATTTACCTGACCAACAATTAAAACAATTGTGCCTATATCATGATTAACACTAAGATCTACAAGTTTTGTCCCCATGGAGTGTACATTTGCAACACTACACAAGCACAAAAGTCTTTAATTACATCTTCAAGATGGTCATCCCAATCATCTAGTTCATCATACAAGGAAATTGGCTCAAGAGGAGGAGTTAGACAATTAACTTCTAGGAACACTAAATGGTACCCTCCTATCAGCCTCAAGGGTTCAATAAAAAACATAGTGGCCCTAGTTAGCAGGTTGTATGGGGAGAAGGATGCTTCTCATTTTCAAGAATCCTAAGTCTCATTGCTACATATGTTGCTTAAAGAATGGCCAATTTTAAACTAGGTAGTTGTTTTGTCACTCACTTTGTGCAATGAAATGACAAGAGTCAAGTCTCCTTATATCACTATAGATTTGCATATAGCAACCTCCAATACAATAACACCATACAATGCACACTTAACTTTACGGTACCTTAGCCCAGACATGATGCTACATAAATCTGAGGGTACCTCCTACTAAAGATGTCATACCATAGACTAGATACCACTTTACATTATATATCACCTCTACAATAACAATTTCCTTCCAAATGTAGGGTTACAGTCTATGATTAACATGCATAGACCTTTCTAGTGTTTACAAGATAATTCCTTAGTCAACACCATACTAGTGTCCATAAGATGTTTCCACAGTTAAAATAAGAAATTAATGCTACTTTGCAAACAATAAGCAAGCCTTCAGAGAGCTTAAAGTTTCCATTTACATCCATGCACAATAACTTAATCAACCCTTAGGATTTTATGGACAATGAAACAGAAGGTCCTATATTCCATTTATGAGTCCTCTATCCAAATGACGCAGTGATCACAAGTACATAATATCTACTATTCTGTGGGTAGTGCTCAGTCATTCAAACACAAGGAAGTCCATACTAAGATAAATTTGTTCACAAGCAGTCTCCAATTTAATAAATACTAGTTTGAAATCACATTTCTAAGTTAGTGCAAGTCATTACAATGAACTCAAAGGTCATTCTCATCAAACGAATGCCTTCACAATAGACTATTCTAGGTACAAGTACAATACAACTATTGCAATGTTACACAACTGTATGCAATTGACAAAACCCATTCTTTCCAAGAGTCAACTAGTAATCAAATACAATCATGTAGTGTTGTTTCAACATTGTATTCCATTGTGGCTTCAGTAATGCAAACCTCATAACCTTGGAGGGAGTGTTGGGGGGCAAGTTGACCCAAACCAAGGATCCAAAACCATCCCAAAACCCCACCTAGGAGTGGTATTATTAATCCCAAGAAGACCTAGCATCCACAATTGAGAGAGTGGACATTTATAGGTGAAATACCAACACCATTATGGTTTACAACCATGTCAAAAAAGATAACCATGAACCAGGCTAGGTTTCCTCAAGACTCATGGTATGTTGCAATGATAGCATTCTAGCAATTCTAACCAGGGTTTGAAACTCCACCTCAAACTGTGACCAAATTAATGTAGCTTCCTTCGTGATAGAAATCCAAAACATAATAACCAACAGTTTGCCACAGTTTGTAAGTCCCATGATCTTAAGTCTAAACTCTCACAGTTAACAATATTTTCCTCATCCAAACCTTTAGGATAGGCTTTCACAAGACCACATATAGTTACACAAGTTAAAGAAAATGTTTCACCAAAATGGTCAGTGTAATTTTACAAGAATAGATGACAAGGAGCTTTACTTCAACGAAAGGTTAACTTAGTTGAAGAAGACCAGTTGGTGATTTGATTCTTAGTCTCCAACCCAAATAGCAAGACACTCAGCCAACATGATGAGCACACCCAAAGTCTCCCTTCCTCTAAATCACTTACAGTCCAAACATCAACCTTCCTTCCTTGACCCCAAGGAAAAAAGAAGAATTCCCCCCCAAAATGGTTCCCCACTCCTTCCTTTTCTCCTTCACATACCCTAAAACCAAGCACATTAAAGACTAGTACTTCCCAAAGCTATTATGGCAGAGGAGAGTTAATGCCTACTACCAATGATGGCTCCTTCTCAACAAAAAAAAATATGCATATTAAAATTTAAATGTCGACTATTATATTTCAAAGGTTTGAAATATAACCAACAACGTAATTGTAATGCATGCCCCCCTTTAAGTCTTATAATAAAAGGTTAGGAAACAAAGACTTGAGATAAACCCTTTGGTCTGTTCACTTAGGAGACCACCTAAAAACTCAATGATAACTACATCCACATGATCAACAAGAATGACAAGCGACCTATGAATAACAATCCACTTGAGTCAAAAATACAAGAAGACCAATAGAAACCAAACACACCAAACAAAGTACAACTGTAACTGTTTGTCTCAAGTATCACTCTATAACCTCTTCAAAGATTATCGAAACTCAACACAAGAAATGCAAATTGACATATTAACACAACAATATCCAACTAAGTTATTGAAGGTCAACTATTGATTCCTTGTTCTTCATCCAGATTACAAAATCGGTCCACTTTTTGCTTTGTAACATTTTCTTTTCAAATTACGTTGGTTGCTGGCCATATTTCTCCTCCTGTCAAAACATGGCACATGGACTAGTTAAACTAATTAATATGCAATCATTTATTTTTTCCTAGGAAATAAAACAAATATCATTTAACATACTAAATATACTTACAAATGTACAGATCAAGGCCTGTAAACCTTTATGGCCACTGTGATGAGTGGCACAAAGTTTGTCAAGCCTAGCCTTAGGCCTTGTCCTAAAACATATACTAATTCAATTTAGTTATGCACAAATAAAATTTAAAAATCGTTTAATAAATTTGATAAAATCTTATGAGCAAATTCAAATACCTGCGTACTCTCCTCACCGGACTTCCTCCGTGCATTGGACTTCTCATATGCTTTTACAGGCTCTTTCCATACTTTCAGACTTACATCAATTGGCCTTTTTCTAAGCCTTAGCTCGGGAGGGATTTTTTTATCTTCTTTGTTTGGTTGCACCAAAATCTCTTGCAGTTTTGAGACATTCGTAGCTTTATTTTCTTTACAAACCAACATGTGCCAAATTCAATCTCCATGTCATGGATAACTGCTTTTTGTAGGTGCATGGGTATCTTTGAGAATGGCAAATGTAGATGGTATTTGAACTGTTGAAGGCATGATTCCTTCAACCTATTCATAAATGTTTTTCTAACATCTATCATTTGGACTTCCCTTGAAACCACATCGTATTCTATCTTGGTATCATAGCTACCAATGCAAGATGCAAAACATGGTGTGGTGGTCGAAGAAGTCTATGTCTCAGGACTGGCTGGGACATTAAAAGCCTCTACTCCCTATTCCACATTCTTAGAGGTTACTGTTATTGATTTCCTCCTAGATCTTTTGCCCAATCCATGACTGGTTGGGGAATCAATTGATTCCCCTTGACACTGTTGATTTGGTTGCAATGTTTTAGGGGCTTTATGATGCAGGAGCATCTAGTGGTGTAAAGGCAATCTTTCATCACCCCAAAAAAAGATGTGTTTCAAAATTGTTGATGTTCTTTCCATTTCTTTTCAAAATTTATGGCTCTGGTTCCATAATCACTTGAATAATGATGTAGAACTTTCAGTTTTTCCAAGCTGCTAAAAATAGCAACCTACTATTTTTAGAAAGTTCGCATTTGGGTACGGATTGAAGTGAAAATTTACAGGAAGCTTCATAACTGAAAAATAAGACCTTTGGCGAAGGAATCACGAAAAGATCATTTGCAAGATGAAAGATATTAAAGTTTTTATTTTTTGAAAAATACCTGAAAATTATTCAAACTCAGGTTTGAGGTACTAAACAGCCTCATATATGCCCAAAAATGGCCGAAACTGGCAGAGCGGATTCTTAGTACGTAGAGCACTCCACGAGATTTCTGATGCATAAAATGGTTTGTAAATCGAACACCCGGATCAAAAGTTATGGCTCCTAGAAGTTGACCTATTTTTGAAGGGAGATGCAAATTTTAAAATTAAGTTGTTGGCCACCAAAAAGGCTATTAATAACCATTTTTGGGAACATTGGGTGGTAGTAGAGTTAAGGAGGGAAGCGTAGAGTCAAGAATAGGTGGAAAAATAGAAACCCTAGCTGATTTGGGGTTACAGAAGGCAGATGATTCTAGAGTCTTGCGATAGGAAGCTGTAATGTGTTGTAGCATGTGAAGGGTTGATTCCTCTTATTGTATTTGAGCTTCTATAATGTAATAAGTTGTCCAAATCAATAAAAGAAAGTTCTATTTTCTATGTGCAATTTCTATTGTTGTGTGTTTTATCATTTCCCCCTTCATCAAGTGGTATCAAAGCAAGGGTTCTTGAGTGTGTAGACAAATCGCCGACCATGAGACAATTTGCACTAGGACCTGAGGTTGTGGGTTTTCTACAGAGATCAAGATGCCTCTATGAAGAAATCGTATTAGGAAGAATGCTTTGACGGAAGAGGGTTTTAGAGTCCTACAAATGCAAATCGATGCATTGCAAGAGGAGCTGCGAAGAGGGTTTGATCTGAGAACAAAGAAGAAAGCGAAGATGAAGTTGAAGAAGAGCTATCTGAGAAAGAACAAGAAGTTGTAGGAGATCCTGTAGAAGTTAGGTTGTTAAGGGCCATTTCTAAGATTTGAAAGAGGCCCAAGATCGAAGTTTCTACATATTCTAGATATTTGAATCTAGAACAGCTTATTGATTGGATCAATGACATGGAGGAATATTTTGAGTATGAAGATGTGGAAGACCCAAATCGGGTCAAGTTTGTAAAAACAAAATTGAAGGGGCATGCCAGTATTTGGTGGAAGGAGGTCTAGTTAGAGAGGAACAGAAGAGGAAAATGAAAGATCACCAGATGGGATCAGATGGTGGAGAAACTGAAGAAGCAATTCATTCATGTGGACTATGAGATGGAGTTATTGAAGAAGCTACAAGGATTGAAGCAAGGCAACAAGTCTGTTAAGGAGTATACATAAGAGTTTTATAAGATTACTATTAGAACTGGTCACGCAGAGGCCAATAAGGAGAAGGTAGCTCGTTACATTAATGGGTTGAGACCAAGTATTCAAGAGGAGCTGAGCCTAGTCAAAATGACCACCATAGAAGATGCATACCCGTTTTCCCTAAAGGTGGAAGAGAAGCTGAATAAAAGATTTGACAGGAAGCAAAGGGGAAGAGGTCAAGGTGGAAGAAGTGGTGGAAGACCCTATGGGGGCCAAAATGAAGATTCAAAGAAAAGTGAAGAAGCTGACACTAGTCGAAATCAGAGAGGAGAGAATACCTACCGCCCTTGTGACCATAACAATGGAGAGCAAAGAGGAAGAGGAAGAGGCTGACCTAGGCAAGGACCTAGAAGAGGAGGTTTTAGAGGAACATGTTTCCAATGTGGAGAAGAAGGGCATCGAGCTTATGAGTGTCTGCAACATCAAGGAAGGACAAATAGAAGACCTGAAGGTAATGCACGAGTTGCACATGTAGATGAAGATGCGCAGTCTAAGCATTCTGAAGATGCTGAAAGGGGAGAAACCCTAGTTGTCAGAAGAACTTTGTTGAATGAGGAGAAAGAACCCAATCAGAGCAAGAGTCTATTCCGCACAAAGTGCAAATGTGAAGGTAAGTGTTGCGATATTATTATCAACAGTGGATGCACTAACAATCTTGTTTCACAGGAGATGGTTGATAAGTTGAAGTTGACAAGAAGAAAGCATCCACATTCATGTCAGATTGCATGGTTGCAGAAGGACCATAGAACTTTGGTCAATGAGCAATGTTTAGTGAAGTTCAAGATTGGGGACTACCATGATGAGGTGTTGTGTGATATCATACCGATGGATGCATGTCATATGTTATTGGGGAGGCTGTGGTAGTATGATAGGAGTGCTATCCATGATGGTCATGCAAACACATATTCCCTAACAAAGGATGGAGTTCGTCATAAGTTGAAGCCCTTGAATGAGGTGGAAGAAAAGATATGTAGTATTGCCAGAATTTGTTTGGTAGATGGTAAGAAATTTTTGGAAGGTATGAAACATAAGCATCATTGCTTTGCATTGATTCCTAAGATCAGTCAAGAGAAATGCGAAGATGTACTAGCAGAAGTTTCAGATATGTTGGAAGAATTTTAGAACATTGTCTCTGATAATGTACCAGAAGGTTTACCACCAGTGAGGAAGATAAGTCATCAAATGGACTTGATACTAGGAGCCAGTTTGCCGAATAAGGTAGCCCACAGAATGACCCCTGTAGAGAGTGAAGAGCTAAACATACAAGTTCAAGAGCTGTTAAGGAAGGGGCTGATAAGAGAGAGCCTAAGTCCATGTGCGGTACTTGCAGTACTAGCACCGAAGAAAGATGGAGAGTGGAGAATGTGTATAGATTCTTGAGCCATCAACAAGATCATGATCAAGTACATATTTCCATTACCCAAAATGGATGACATGATGGATTGTTTGAGTGGAGCCAAGTACTTCATGAAGATTGATCTGAAGAGTGGGTATCACCAGATCCAAATCAGAGAAGGAGATGAATGGAAGATGGCCTTCAAGACAAAGGAGGGTTTGTATGAGTGGTTAGTCATGTCATTTGGGCTAACCAATGCATGAGCACATTCATGTGGCTCATGAACGAGGTACTAAAAGAATTTTTGGGAAGTTTTGTTATTGTCTATTTAGATGATATTTTGATTTTCAATAAAACTTGGGATGAGCATCTGATGCATATTAGAATAGTTTTAGAGAAGCTGAGGGAGGAGAAGTTGCTAATTAATCTAAAGAAATGTAGTTTTGCAAAGGAGTTGGTATACCTGGGATTTGTTGTCTTAGAGGAAGGTCTTAAAATGGACCCAAAAAAAGTAAGGGCTATCATTAAATGGCCTACACCTAGGAGTGCCACAGAGGTACGATCTTTTCATGGTTTGGCAAGTTTTTACAGAAAGTTTATCAGGAATTTTAGTAGCATTTGTGCACCCCTAACTGAGACAATAAGAGGGGATAGAAAAGAGTTTAAATGGACTAAAGGAGCAGACAAAAGTTTTGATACATTGAAGCAGAAAGTCATAGAGCAACCTATTTTGGCACTTCCAGATTTCAATAAGGTGTTTCAGGTAGATTGTGATGCTAGTGGTAGTGATATAGGAGCTATTTTGAGTCAAGAAGGTAAGCCCGTTGCCTATTTTAGTGAGAATATTAATGATGCCAAGAAAAAGTATTATGTTTATGATCAGGAATTTTATGCAATAGTTTAGGCTTTGAAGAAATGGAGACATTATTTGTTGCCAAAAGAGTTTGTTTTATATACTAATCATCAGGCTTTACAGTATCTTAATAGTCAAGAAAAGTTGAATCAAAGGCACTTAAAATGGGTTGAGTTTTTGCAGAGTTATACTTTTGTTTTGAAGCATAGGAGTGGGAAGTCAAACAAAGTTGCAGATGCCTTGAGTAGAAGGCAAAATCTACTGACATAAATGAAAATAGAGGTTGTTGGGTTCAATGAGCTCAAAAGTTTGTATCCTGAAGATCCAGATTTTGCAGAGGCCTGAAAAGCTTATTTGGAACCTGTTACTTTGGATAGGACAAAATGGTTGGATTTCATAATCTAAGATGGCATGTTGTTTAGAGGAAGCCAGTTGTGCATTCTAAGGAGTTCCATGAGAGAGAACCTGATTAAGGAGAAGCATAGTGGAGGATTGGCTGGACACTTTGGTCGAGATAAGACCATTGCTATTGTTGGTGAAAATTATTATTGCCCACAATTGCAGCAGGATGTGAGGCAATTTGTACAGAGTTACAGAGTGTGTTAGATGACAAAAGGAACAAGTCAGAATACAAGGCTATATCAGCCATTACCTGTACCAGAGAAACCATGGGATGATATCAGAATAGATTTTTTTCTTGGTTTACCAAGGACAGAGAGAGGACATGAGTCCATTTGTGTGGTGGTGGACAAATTCTCAAAGATGACACATTTTACTCCTTGCAAGAAGACTAATGATGTGGTTCATATTGCAGAGTTATTTTTTAGGGAGGTGGTGAGATTACACGGTCTACCAAAGAGCATAGTTTCAGATTAAGATACAAAGTTTTTTGGTTATTTCTAGAGGACATTGTGGAAGAAGTTGAAGACAAATTTGAATTTCAGTTCTACACACCATCCACAGACTAATGGATAGACCGAAGTGGTGAATAGGAGTTTGGGTAACCTGCTACGATGCTTAGGAGGAGATAAGCCCAAGGGATGGGATTTGATTTTACCACAGGCTGAATTTGCTTACAACAATTCTGTCAATAGGAGTACTGGTAAATCACCATTCCAGATTGTATATGGCAATAGCCCAAGAAATGCTTCTAAGTTAAGAAAGCTCAACAAAGGAGAAAAGACAAGTGCTAAAGTTGAAGACTTTGCAGAACATCTGAAGAATTTGCATGAAGAGGTGAGAAAGCACATTAAGGCAGATCAGAAGAGGAGATATAAGGAATTCCAGGTAGGAGATGAAGTCATGGTTCACTTGAGAAAAGAAAGGTTCCTAATTGGAACATACAATAAGTTGAAAATGAAGAAATTTGGACCATGCAAAATTTTGAAGAAATATGATTCAGAAAATACATGAGGTAGAGCTACTGAGTGGGATCAAAATTTCCCCTATTTTCAACATTATTGATTTATCAAAATATCATGAAGGTGGAATAGAGGATGGACCAATAGAAGAATAATGGAGTATTCTGGCATCTACTTCAACAGAGGAGAATGAAGAGATCTTGGATAGCCGTGTGGGAAGAAGTACTCAGAACAGGCAATATGAAGAATATCTCGTGAAATGGAAAGGAAGGCCTGTTGAAGATTCTTCTTGGTTGTCTAAGGCAGAGGTTGACAATTTGGGTTTTTCTTGCACAAACACCTGAGATGTGACAAGGTCACTTCTCAAATTACCTTGGATGTCTAATGCAGGAACATCCAGTGGTGTAAGGGCAATCTTGCATCACCCAAAAAAAAGATGTGTTGCAAAATTGTTGATGTTCTTTCCATTCTTTTCAAAATTTGTGGTTCTGGTTCCATAATCGCTTGAATAATGATGTAAAACTTTCAATTTTTCCAAACTGCTAAAAATAGCAACCTACTATTTTTAGAAAGTTTGCATTTGGGCACGGATTGAAGTGAAAATTTACAAGAAGCTTCGTAACTAAAAAATAAGACCTTTGGCGAAGAAATCATGCAAAGATCATTTGCGAGCTGAAAGATATTAAAGTTTTTGTTTCCTGAAAAATGCCTAAAAATTATTCATACTCAGGTTTGAGGCACTAAATGGCCCTATACGAGCCCGAAAATGGCTCAAATCGGCAAAGCGGGTTCTTAGCGCGTAGAACACTCTGCAAGATTTCTGATGCATAAAACAGTTTGTCAATCAAACACCTGGATCAAAAGTTATGGCTCCTGGAAGTTGACCTATTTTTGGAGGGAGATGCAAATTTTGAAATTAGGTTGTTAGCCACCAAAAAGGCTATTAATAACCATTTTTGGGAACCCTGAGTGGTAGTAGAGTTAAGGGGGGAAGCGTAGAGTCAAGAATAGGCAGGAAAACAAAAACCCTAGCTAATTTGGGGTTACAGAAGGCAGATGATTCCAGAGTCTTGCGAGAAGAAGCTGTAATGTGTTGCAGCATGTGGAGGGTTGATTCCTCTGATTGTTGAGCTTTTGTACTGTAATAAGTTGTCCAAATCAATAAAAGAAAGTTCTATTTTCTATGTGCAATTTCTGTTGTTGTGTGTTTTATGATTTCCCCCCTTTATCACTTTACTAGATCATTTTTCAATGTATCTGACAAGCATTGTCAAGTCAACACCATGCAATTTGTTCATTGCCTCTACCCCCAATATGGAAGCTAATGCCTCTTTATCTTTGTCTGTCTCATGTCCCTATATATAAAATAAATTTCTTTTAAATTTAGAAATAGAAAACTAAATACTAAAAATCAAAGAAACAATGGAAACATTTACAAATCTATAAATTGATAGTGAATTACCTGATTGTGGCCAGAGTTTGCTCCCTTCCCTCTATTGCTTGACATTTTGAGGCGACCTAGGGCAAATTATTTTCATCCAGTCTGTGGAGGCA
Source organism: Cunninghamia lanceolata (assembly GCA_027924645.1). Classification (NCBI taxonomy): domain Eukaryota; kingdom Viridiplantae; phylum Streptophyta; class Pinopsida; order Cupressales; family Cupressaceae; genus Cunninghamia; species Cunninghamia lanceolata. The sequence continues at coordinate 3,217,238 of BSBN01000659.1, read as the reverse complement.
ATCATAGCCAGGTATGAATTAACAGCGTTCTTGGCCAATCGTAGCCAAAAATAAATCCTAGCAGCTTGTATTTTGGGTATGATGTAGAAAGAGACCTTATCCGATAGGCTTTCCAAAAATGGTAAATGCAAGTTATACTACAAGGATAATTAACAACATTACTACTCAGATTTACCCTAAAGCGTGAGTACAACATCTTAGAAAAACTTTCTTTGAGTTCAAAATTATATCAAAATCGATAAAAACCTAGGTCAAGAGTAAATTGCTCAGCAGTTAGAACTTACTTGCTAAAAGGGAGATGAACAAGCTTGATTGAATGGCTGAGGTAGCTAGAAACCGCAAATTTAGCAACTAGCTAAAGCAATTTTTTATCTTCTAGATGTCTAGAACCAAAAATAAATAAAATACAAATTCATAGATCCATTGTAGAAACTTTTAAGTAACTTTTGTTTTCGACCTAATAAAGTCATCGCTTCGTAGCCTACAATTCTTAACAGGAAACCTAAAACAAAGGTAGATTACACTGTGTTGTGGGCTTAAATGTATTAACTTGAATTTGTGTTTTTTTTGTGTGGTATGTTTTAACGCAGGCGGGAATTTTAATTTTTTTTTCGATTCATTAGTCGGTGCTAAAGTTGGCATCTCTAACGTTGACTTTAACGCCAAATTTCATCCCTAAATATAATCTCTTTGGGTCACCAAAATTGGTGCGAAGTGCACCTAATTTAGCACCTAATTATGCCAAACCAAAATGTTCCTCATGCCAACATGCCAATTATACCTAGACTTCAACGAATGTTTCGTTGCAAGTCACTTGCACAATTGATGGACTGGCATGCAAAGAACAAGAGTAAAGATTCAGGAGTCAAGATCCCTAAACTCTAATCCCTCAACCCTAAACCTTAATCTGTCAACCCTAAACCCTAATCCCTTATCTCTAAACCTTAAACCCTATCCCTAAAGCTTCAACCCTCGAAACTTGAACCTTAAATCCTAAACCCTATCCCTAAACCCTCAACCCTAAACACTATGCCTTAAACCCTAATCCCTCAACTCTAAACCCTCAACCCTCAACACTATACCTTAAACCCTAATCCCTCAACCCTCAACCCTCAACCCTAATCTTAAAGCTAAACTTAAAGCTTCTAGTCATTCCACATCCCCAAGGGATCCAGAAATGCAAAATTAGATGCCTCTACTAATAAAGCCAAACATCCTAAGGGTCCTCATGCCTCAAGACATAAAATAAAAAGTCAAAGAAAAATCAATCCAAAAAGTTATCCAAGTCCATACCTCCATAATCAAAGTCCAAAACCAAAATGGTATGGCTACCTAAGTAACAAGAAATCAAGTTAAATGAGGCATCTACCTCTAAAAAATCCCAACCATCTACTCCCATCTCAAATTCCCATTCCGCTCAAAAGTGTCAAAACATTCCATCCCACAAGCAAAATAAAAGTAATAAAACGCCTAAGTCTATGTGGGTTCCTAAAGCCCTTCATCATCCATCTCCTAAGCAAACATCTCCATTGCACCCTACACCACCTCTGCATCACAAGCTTCAATGTTTATCACGATGTGTACAACCATTGGTCATGGTTCGCTTCCATTCCGCAATAAATCTACCATCATTCATCCACTATCCTACATACCATCCATATGGTCCATGCTTTGGCATAAGTCTGACATAATCCACATCATAATCCACTATTTTCTCTACATAACTTTTCTCCCCTCTAGAATCCACGTCATAATCCACTATCTACCTAATCCATTTGCCTTACATGTATCCCTTACCAACATCGATGAGGGCACTCGACATGGTCCATGCAAGGACATCATTCTCTAATGGGACTATAACCTTTCAGTGTAGCACAATGCATCCTTCAACCCTCAACCCTAAACACTATACCTTAAACCCTAATCCCTCCACCCTAAACCCTAATCCCTCAAACCTAAACTCTATCCCTAAAGCCTGAAGCCTCAACCCTTAAACCTTAAACCCTAAACCCTATCCCTAAACCCTCAACCCTGAACACTATACCTTAAACCCTAATCCGTCGACCCTAAACCCTAATCCGTTAACCCTAAACCCTAATCCCTTATCACTAAACCTTAAACCCTATCCCTAAAGCCTCAACCCTCAACACTTGAACCTTAAATCCTAAACCCTCAACCCTAAACACTATGCCTTAAACCCTAATCCCTCAACTCTCAACCCTAATCCCTAAACCCTAAACCCTTAACCCTAAACCCTAAAGCCTCAACCCTCAACACTATACCTTAAACCCTAATCCCTCAACCCTCAACCCTTAACCCTAATCTTAAAGCTAAACTTAAAGCTTCTAGTCATTCCACCATCCCCAAGGGATCTAGAAATGCAAAATTAGATGCCTCTACTAATAAAGCCAAACATCCTAAGGGTCCTCATGCCTTAGGACACAAAAGTTATCCAAACCCATACCTCCACAAGCAAAGTCTAAAACCAAAATGGTATGGGTACCTAAGCAACAAGAAATCAAGTTAAATGAGGCATCTACCTCTAAAAATCCCAACCATCTACTCCCATCTCAAATTCCCATTCCACTCAAAAGACAATCAGTGAGTCTTGGCGATCAGTTATAAACAAAGATGACACCAAATGAAGCACACAGATCAGCCTAAAACTAGGAGAGTCCTACCGATGCAATCTGACATTTCAAAATTCAAAAAATCTGTTGCATTCATTTCCAATGATGGATATTAATGGCCGCGCAAACAAACATTATATGAAAAATTTTGATTGAAAAGGGATTGAACTTGTTAGAACCATAAAATTTTTTACATCTCTCACCAACCTCTTCACACTTATCCTCTATATACCATGGAAATTGGCCACATTACAATTTTGTGATTAAAACAATTTATGAAAATTTGTGTGAGAAGATCCATATTAACTCCTATTGCTAAAACATGTGTGACAAAATCCTATCAGAACAATTACATTTATGAACAAATCCTCATAATATATTTTCCTAAGTGTATTAGTTGAGCAACACTTCATTGTTGGAACCCTATTTATAGCTCCATCAACAACCCTATGAAAAATAATTTATAGCCTTATCTGTCTAAAAATACCCTATCGGGCTAACCTTTGAAGTCCTTCCCCCGATAGACTGATATAGCCAACTATAGTGAGCTCATCGTTGCAACACATAGTCATCGGTAGGATAGATATTCATATTCCCCTGATGACCCGATATAACTGTGGGTTGTCCAAAATTAGACATAATCAGTCAAACATGCCCTCATCGTTGGAGTTCCCATCATACTCCCACTGATAGTCCTATAAACATAACTCGTAGCCATATCGGGCTAACAATATCCTATCGGCCTAACTCTTGAGAGTCCCTCACCGATAGACCAGTAAAATCAACAAAATCTAGCACATCGTTGTGACTCATAAACATCGGTAGAACAAATGTTTCTGTTCCCTCAATAACCTGATATGACCATAAGTTACCCAAAGGTGCAATATCGCCCAAGCTAAGGTACATCGGGGTAATGCTACCTGGCATCCCACCGATACATCGACACAAAGAGTTCATCGATGAAGGAAGCTAACATTGGTGAAACATAAATAATAGTCTCAATGATGCAGTGATAATAATTATTGTGACATCCCGAGGCATCATTCAGATATTCAAAACAAATGACATGAAAGAAATGAAAGGTGCATTTATGACCAGGAATAAAAGCGAGTTGCGCCACAGTTTGATCACATAGCTCCTGTAAAACTTGAACAAATTGCAAAGGGGGATGAAGGAGAAGGGGACTGAAGCTCTCACACATTAAAGAGAAGAAAAACCAGTGGTAAAGCGAAATTCAAGTAAGTACACCGATCCTAGCTGAGAAATTTTGTCTCTTAAAGGTTTGAATTCAAGCAATGGGAAATAGTAAAATAAGAAATAGAAAACTAAAAAGAGACCATTAAACCAAGACTTGATAGATCAAATAATGGGAGATAGTGCAGAAAAACCTAAAAATAAGAAACTGAAAACAAAAAAGAGACCATTAAACCAAGACTTGATAGATCAGTGTCCTAGGTCGGGACCAAGACCACAAAGAAGTGTACAGATGAACCCCTCACATGATCAATTATTAGACAATCACAAAGACTTGGGAGATGTATGGACTCCATTACGAGGGTACAAACTTTTCTTATACCACTACAGAAAATAATATAGGTTTTTACCAGTCTGTAACCCATGGAGGCTGAACCTAGGGAGAATAGTTGTGCTAGAGGTGTTTGCCAATGTGGAATTAATGAAAGCCCTTGCCAGTAAATATGATCTAAAAACAAGAACTATTCGAACACACAGTGGTGATAATTTACTGGTTATTTCAAAAGATATCATTTCCAATGTATTTCAATTAAGTGTGGTTTTGATTTACCATTCACAATTAGAGATCTATTGCTAGAGCATCATCATATGGATACTAGCTATAAAAGGTGGAAGTTGGCCTTGCATAGGCCTAAGGACGAAGAAGGACAATTAAGGAAATTCTCTAGTAATGAGAATCCTCCATTTCATGAAGATCTGTTTGAAGAGTATTTTTGATACATCTATTATGCAGCTAGTAAAGTCTTGGGAGTAGAGGTCCCACCTCTAATGTCAATTACACCAATGGTTTTAGCCGTAGATGTACAGACTAATTGGGCTAGGCCTTTTGACTATGCTAGCTTTGTGGTTAATGCCCTAAATCAAGGGTTGGAAAAAATAAAAAATAACAGTGATAGGATCAACTTCAAACACTATTCCTTATTAATGCATTTGCTTTTGTATGAGAGACATGATAGATAATTTTGGAGTAGTGAACTGAGGATAAGGGATTCTTTTGATAATGGGGATCCTAAACCTGTACAGATGTGGACTTCGTTATGGGATAGCCGATTTGGTAGATCTCACTACCTCTACTTTGAAGAGTTTTTTGTAAAACCTTTAATGGAGTTACTGGGATATCCCTGGGATTATAACCTATCCCCAAGGATGCAGAGATTTCTAAGACCTAAAGAAAATGACCCTAAAAGTAAAGTGGACCATAACTAGGGAGATTGGTATGCTTTCCATGACTACATAGTGATTAGAGTTTATGGATTTGAGGGCACCCCACATTTACTGCCACGAATAGTTCCTAATTGGATTGCCTATCTAGAGATTGTGAGGTAATTAGCAAAATCTAATGCCATACACCTTAAGAAGCATAACAAATAGTCAATCATGCCCAACACTCTATGTTTTGGAGATTTCACAGTTGTCACAAATGAAGGGTATGAAGAAATTAATACTAAATTGGCACAACACAATCTTCCTATAGGTAATGAAAGACAAAATTTTGATTCAGAGGGTTTTATTCATAAAGCAAAGATTTCACAAGGGCTATCAAGATATGAACATTTATTTTCAGAGGTAGATGTGATTAGAAACCGTGATGAGGCCTCTACTATCAACAAAATGGGTACATTCAACAAAGTGATACTTGCTGATGAATGGAAAAGAAAACATGTCCAATCTTATTCAAAAATATTTTGTGAAATACAGGATCCACTAGCAAGGATTGAACAATTGATTTCTCATGCAGATGAAATCATAAAAGATGTGCCCCCGGTTGTTTTTGATACAACTTATACAATCTATTCAGGAACACAAGCTGAAGACATAGAGCCTCTGGGCTACGAAGCCTCACAGCCTACCCCTGAAGTATGTTTTTCTGTAGATACTGACATAAGTGAAGAAGGGGAAAGTGATGAAGAAAGTGAACAAATGAAGCCAATAAATGCTCCTGAAATAGCACAATATGAGCATCCTCCTCAATTGAATGATTGAAAGTTTGAGACATCAGATGAATTATCTGATGACATTAGAATCTTGGTTGCACAGAAATTTATTTCTAATGATGATTTTATTAAAACTTCTAAATTTAAGTCATTTGTCTATGAGTACAAAGGAAAAAGGGTGAGAGAAAAAATGCAAGATGTCACTTCTAAATAAGAGGATACTACTTTGGATGAATTAAAAAGGGAAGTTGATAAAGAGATGGAGTCCATCAGTCCCGAAAGAGGAAGGGAGTTGCTTCAAGAAGCCAAAGTATTGCTCTTGTCAGGGTGGGATATGAGTTCAACAATTGTGTTTGATAGCTTCACGAAGAGAGAAGACAAAACAATGAATTTGACTGAAGAAGCCAATGATAAGATATACTCAGGATTAGGATCAGGGTATAATGCAGATGAAGCCACTCTACTTATTTGGTCACTTTACCCACAGGATAAGAGACCAGCAATTGCTAATAATTCAAATTAAATGTTCGATCATCTCTTAGTCAAAAGGGTAGGGGATACTGACCCCATGGAAACAATAGAGTTCAACATTAATGTGGCAAAGTTCAATAAGGCACAAGTTGAAAAATTGCTTAAAGAAAATGATAGACTAAAGAAGGAGCTATTATATCAAAAGGAAAGATCTTCTTCCTCTTCTATATCACAATTCTATCCTCCAGACCTTGAGAAAGATAAGAAAGTGTTGGATGCACTTATTGATGCATCTTATTGGAAAAATTGCCATTTGAAATCCCAAGGGAAATGTAAAGCGCTGGAGAAGGAAGTAAAAACTATCAAATACGATATGGCATCTGAATTAATCAGGGAAAGATTCAATAAAATGATGAGCTGTACTGATACCTATTGGAAATTGTTTAAGTTGACGCTCTCAGCAATGGCAAAAAATAAAAGATTACAAGGGAGGATGATTGAAAAGAAAGAAGACCTTTTGGGCAAAGGGATCTTGGTGGGACAAACATTACAGATATATAATGATTTGATAGAGCCACATGATGAATACCATGACAAGCTCAAAGAAGAGCTTGATTATTTTAATCTTGCTCCACCACTTCATGCTAATTCTAGGAATCTCTGAAAATGTGATGATTGGAAGGAAGAATTGGCCATGGTTCTGACTAATGCATTACAGGAGATCAACGATGAAGAGATAGTCTTAAAAAATACTCATAAGCAGTTGAAAAAAATGATGCGAATGGAGTATGATATGAAGGAAGTGATTATCAATGTGAATACCTATGCAGAACAGGACTACATCCATCATCTCTCTACAATAAATCTGTTTATCAATCAAACCATGAATGTGCCAGATACAATAGGGCAATCATCGGATGGGGGAGATCAGCTAATAATATGATGGGCATCATATCAGAAAATAGAAGCTTTGCACAGGCCTTAGATGGTCATGGGCCTCTATTCAGAGATTAATAGATCGGTGCATCCATTTAATGAAATGTTTTTCTTTTTAGTTATAATTAGTTATCAAAAGTCATGTCTTTATGTAATGGGTCTGTAGCTTATTGCCTCTCACATATAAGAGAGACCAAGACCCGAGAGAAAAAAGGAGGGTAGTAGTTCTTTCTAAAGCATTTTAGGGGACTTAGTAAGAAGATAGATTGCACCCATCCCACTCATCCACTTTCATGTTCCAAAAACTTTGCAATTAATATATATATTATGAAGCAGTATTATGAAGAAGATTGTACTTAAATGGTAACCTTTTTTCAATGTTCAATTGTTGTGTTAATTTTCATGTTTATATGTTGTTGTATTGTCTCCAAAGTGATTGAAAAAAGATACAAATGATTTGATGATGATGATGATGCTTGTAATATGGATGATGTGGATGCTTGTAATTTGCTCATACTATAATGAAAACCTTTTGCTTACAATTTTACAAATGAGAAGAAATCTATCAAATTCTGCCAATGCAAGAATAGTGAGCTTACCAGTGAAAGTGATCACCATTCTTTCACAAATTAGGTCACCTGCTTCTTCCCTTTTCAAATGTTGTTAAAGGAAGAGATGTCTTTAAACATGTCATCAGGCATTGAAAACTGATGTAGTATTTTCCTCTGTTCAGTGCATGGACTTCAAAGTCCTATGTCTAAACAGTCACCATGTATGGTGAATGGATCTTCAAATACTCATATACATTTCACTATAATAGCTAAGTGGGTATGCGAAAACCTACATCGTTTCACTATGTTTGGTAATTGAGTACTCAAAGATTCAAACCATCTCGCTGTGAATTAGAAAGTAAATTCATAATCAGTGTGGTTGTTTTTATTGCAATCATTAATTTACTCTATAATTTATTTGTCAAATTAACAGCAGGACATTTGGAGTTTGAAATAAACATGTTGACATGTAATAGGTGTAGAAGAAAGTACTATACTCGACAAGTTCATTCTGTACCACATGGACTTTATGAACAAATGGATCGATCTGTATGATAAAAAGAGAGAAGTGTTAGAAGCAAGAAGACAGTTTAAGAGATCGAACCCAAGGAATACTCCACTTCCCACTGATCTTCTTGGGGAATGGGGCAAAGATTGCACACTAGAATGGGTTACTGAACAAATTCAAAATCAAATAGAAGATACAGGTATAGAACATAACAGAAGACGAAATCAACATGTCTAGAGGATGTGAAAGAAAGATACAATTAGAATTTTACAAAATGTTGTTTCCTTATAGTTTTGACACTATTAACTATTTTAATATTTGTCATTATATTTGTTTTCACTGAAATAAATGCTCTTTCACAGGCGAGAAAATATCCAGCAATGTGGTCATATGGTCGACATTATCGTGTAGAAAGGGTAGATGTAAAGAGATGATCCTTCGATTGTGGCATCATGGTTGACTTCAAGCAATCCAGTCGATCAAGCTCAAAAGATAAGAATATAATTGAAGGGAATCTACAATATGTTGGGAAAATACAAGAAATTATTGAGTTGGATTACCGCTCTTTTAAATGTTGTGTTTTTAAGTGTAGATGGTATGAGACATTTGAGAGGACATGAAGACATGATACCCATAGTGGATTATTTTCTATAGATTCCTCATGTTTCCTACCGGAGGATAAGGAGCCTTATGTTCTACCAATTCATTGTGAGTAGATATTTCTTTAACTCAAACAAGAAGCGGTACTGATCATTAATCTATTAATTTATAGTTTATTACGAATATATACATGTGTTTATTAATCAATAAAATTGTTATACCATACGTCTAATATATGTATGCCATTCATGTCCAAGTATTTCTATGAAGATATTTTGGACCCGAAATGGATATTTGTCATACATTATGATCCAAGATTAAGGCATGTATTTGACGATGCATTAGTGGATACTGAGAAAAATAATGATGGCCAACAAAATGAGAGAGAGGGATTAGAGAACATCAATGAAATTGACATCCATGATGATGTTGAAGATGGTTATGTTCAGGCACAAGAAGATAACAATCTAGAGTTAGATGATGTTATGGAAGACAACAATATAGATGGTATAGAAAATGATGGTCCAAAACATCTGGTAACAATATAGATGGTCTACAGTCAAATTTCAATGATAATGAAGATGATGCAGGTCAAGATGAGGATGATGATAATATTAAATACTTGAAAGAACATATGAACATTGACAATGATGCACTTGATGACATTGTAGCAGACAATAATGTTAATGACCAAAACTTCTAAATTCTTAGAATTATTTGCAATCCATGTTTAAAAAAGGATGATTCTTATGGCCTAAACTTTGTAATGCTTCAGTAATATTATTTGTGTCGATACAAATTACCTGTTGCAATATCCTTAAATTGTTGAATCTTTGGTATGAATTGTTGGTAGAAAAATTAGGATTACTTGGATGCAATTTCCTTTTCATTGCTTTATATTTTTCTTTAATGTCAAGGTCTCAACCTAATCCTCATTTTGCACTAAGAAGAAACCTTAGGCTTAACTCTACAATGGCCTCGATTCATTGCGAGGAAGTTATGATTGAGGATTTGATGACTACAACATATTTTAATGGGAAATATGTTTTTCATCGTGATGCACATGTTGCACATATGGATAGGCAAGACATGAATCTTACTACACAAATACTTATATCAGACCTTTATGAATTTGAGCAATAATGTTAATTATTCAAATTTGATTGATGTATATATGTGAATGATTTGCATAAGCTTAGCTGACATTCAAGTTTCATGGGGATAAATTGGTATTTGCCTTACAATCACCACCCAAGATTTACTAAATATGAGAGATGATGGATGAAAAGTAATTTACTAAATATGCTTCTACTTCCTACTATTGCCTCTTTTCTCTATCATAAAATGACTAACTTATATAACAATATTTTGAAGAGGAACTTAATAACAACTTAACAATAATAAACAACACTTTAAGCTCTAGTTAGCCACAAATGGATCTGGAACATATGATCTAAGTAATTTTGTCTCAGGTGTGTATCAGCATACTCCACAACATTCCTTGCTGCTATCTCCATTGATATCATCTTCTCCAGATGTCGACAGGCTTCTCCTAATGCTGGATCCTTGTCTTTGGCTGCCTCCAAAGCTCCCTGTAATATCAATTGGCATTCCTTTGTCCACTCTTCTTGATTTTTCAAATCTTTCTTGTCACTAAACAATGTAGGAACAAGACTCTTATCAAAACTTTGTGGTCTTTATCATCAGAGTAACCCATGCAGTCAGAGAGACCTAGGGAGCTTGCTCTGATTATATATGTTTCCCCAACACAATTGTTAAATTGTTTTTCTCTGTCAGTGTGAGTGTGTACATCTCTCCCTGATACACATCCATCAGTATGAGGCACAAGATCAGTATAACTTGGAGATCTTGTTCTGACTATCTTGTTTTTCCCGATGAATATTCATCGGTGAAACGTTAAGTGACATCTTGCCGATCATTTATTCTTGTTGTCTATGCACCTCTTATCGCTAAGAGTTTACTTGTCTCTCCCCAACCATGGATAAAATACTTTGTATAAGATTATGACTTTAGGATCTTGAAAGATATGCCCAAGGTCTTGCCGATGAGGATGAAATTAAGGTTTTCTTGACTATGATCATGGAAATGTTTATCAAGGTCAAATTGATGGGATTTAACAAAGGTTATAATATGGATCTTGTCACACAAATTTTAGGCTAAAATAGATCTTGTCACACAAATTTTTACAATTTGTATTGATCATAAAATTACAAAGGGGCCAATTTATGTGTGGTATATATCAAGGATAAGCAGATGGGGACTAAAAAAATTGTGAGATTTTTTCAGTACTAACAGCAATATAGGCCTTTGTGAACCTAATGATAAAATGTGGCACTAAATTCAATGCTAAATTTGACTCTAAATGGCGCCTAATGTAGCACCTACTTGTTCTGATCAGCGCAAAAAATGCCAAAAATAGTGCCATCCCAATAAATAGTACCGATGTTTTCAAAAAAATGGAGAAAAATACATTAAAATAGTGGGTGGAAGCAAAAAATGAAGAAAAAAAGGGAGCTAATCACAGGGATTTGTTGTAGTTATAGTTGTTGTGAGAGAGTGGCAATGTGGGTATCCTTAGTAGTAGCACCAACTTTTTCTTGCTCAAGGGCTTACTGAAGGTTAGAGACCAATCCATTTTGTGTCTCCTTATCGTGTGCAACCTTCTACTACATGTCTTCTAATGATCTAGTCTTAGCAGTAAGAAGTTGTTGGATTTCTGTAATGTCCCTTTTTTGGCGCATAGGCTTTTGTGCACATTTTGGCTTGTTCTTAGTTCCTTAGTGGCTATCCGACATGTTTGGGAGAACTCCAATGTTCTTGGAGTGGCCACAGATCAGTTTTACAGAGCATTTGGTTATGGCTTTGAGCTCAGATCGGGTGCCCGGTTTGCTCTCCAAGATTCTTGGAGAAGCCGTCTATTTTTAGAAAATCGCTTGAAAGGCATCATTCATCTTCCCAAACATCATGGAATCTATTGGTATGTTTAATTTTACAGTTTGGTGGTGTTTGGGATTTTCCGCAAAATGGTGTTATTTAATGAGCTATTTTAATTATTATTTTCACTTAAGCTCCTAGAAGTGAAAATAATTAATAAAAATTTAAGTGTTATAACTCGTTGGAAAGAAAAAGAAAAGTTTTAAATCATGGATGCATCATTTTGGGGCCTTGCGAAGCAAATATTTCCTTTATTTTGATAAAGGTCTCTTTGGAGCTAAAAAGAGCTTTTAATTAAAAGTGGCAACTTTAAGTTGTGCACACATAATGAATTATTTTATATTGTTTGAGGAGAAATATGAAGGGATAGAGGAAATAATATTTTATTTCCCTCAAAAAGTTATAAAAAGAGGAGTTGGGCTCATTGTTTAGACATGTTTTGGTTTTGATATTGTTATTCTGCTGGAATTGAACTGAAGTGTTCTTCCATTTTCTCTTGAGGATGAAAACCCTCTTGTAGAATGCTCTTGAGGACGGAAACCCTCTTGAGGTTTGGTGTGATTTCATACAGAAGTCACCATTGTGCTGAAGAAGAGATTAGAGCAAGCTTATTTAGAGTTTGTCATTGTACATTCATGGAGTTTTTTTGTATTTGATTTGATGATGAATTTTGGATTGAGATTTTATTTTATATGATTTTTGGTGTGAGAAAATAAATGTTATTTCATGTTTTTGCTGTGTGCTGGAGTTGGCCGTACCAGGCAACCGTACATAGTGATGAATATTGTTATTTGATGTTATACTCAATTGTTGGAGCTAAAAATGGTTGTGATGTCATTGTTATATGCTGGTTTGAAGATCTGAGCAATTTAATAAAGATTTAGATCTGACTTTTTTATGCTAAACACTGCCGTACATGTCTACCAGCCGTACATGCTGATTTGGAGTGATTCTTACTAGAAATTATTGAAGATGTTTTTGGAATCAAAACTGATTGGGATGCCTTTGGATGGTTAAGTCGCTTCATTTAAGACTAATTTCATTAGTTTTGGTGCTGTTTTGAGTAAGCTGTATGGAATCCGTACCATCCTTGACAGTACGGGCCTGTAGCTGATTTTAATGAATTTCAGATGAAATCTTATTTGTAATGGTCTTCTTTAATGTTTATTGGGAATGTTGTGGTGTAACAATTGAGGATTGTAGATGAGTTGCTCAGAGATTTCTTACATTGTGCTTGTGACTCTATGATTGAGTTCCCTTGTTGCTGTACAGTTTTAGGGTATGGTTAAATTTTGGGACAGTATATTTATTGCTAGAGGCAGAGGTCATAAGGATGTTATTGTTTAGTGCTGATAGATATTTTTGATCACTTCATTTGATTTTCTGGGTAGTTCTTGGTATCATTTGTTGATCCATTGCTGCCAAGGCCATACGGACCTGTAGGTAGTAATTAATTCTGAGTATGCAGATTTCATCCTGGATCAGTCAAGTTGTATGCAGCATATATGTATGATCAGCAGTGAGGATTGGAGAAATCTGGATTGTGTATGATGGGAATATGTGTCACTAAGGGTAGAAGCATATCTTCATGACAAATCTGATTTTCTCAGTTAAACAGAGCAGTAAGCTGACATCCAAAAGATAGTATGGACTAATCTCCATATGAACATGATATGTTATGCATGGTAAAGTTCATAGTCTCTATCTCTCTAAGTGCTAAGTCAAACTCCCTCATTCTACTTCTGATTTTATAGCATTATGAGATTGGAATTCATTGTAATCACCTTGAAATACAAACATATTATAACCCTTGGATGGTTCAACCGCCAGTGAGGAGAAAGTACTTTTCCTTTTTTGCTCTCACCCACTGAACAAGTGGAGTATTCCCACTGAACAAGTGGATGGCATTGTAATCTTTCTTTGTTCTTTACCCACTTCAAGTGGTGAATTCCTACATGCTTGTGGATGCTCGCCGCAGCGGATGAATTGTACTTTCTTTATTGCATAAGTAGTACATTGTAAGCCAAAATTGCTGTATGCTCTCACCTTGCCCATCTTGGGATCTGGGTGATCAAAAAGTGTGAGGCAATTAATTGGATATGCATTGGTGCTAACTCTGTCATATCATTGTATGTCACTTTAAAAAAAAATTGGGGTAGCATCTTACAATTTCCTCAATTTGTCGTTTACATTCCTAAAGGGACTCATGCTCGATTTTTGATAGAGCGAGGGCTTGCAGTGTCTACTCTTCTTCTTCATTTGTAATTGGTTCAATCAAGGGTTGCTTTCCTTCTCTCTGGAGGACTCCAAATGGCTATTCCTTAGGTGTTGAATGAGATTAGGACATGCTTCTTAAAATCTTAGTGGCTCCTGCCTCATCTTTTTCTTCTTCATCATCCTTTTGCAAGATGAGCCTCTGGTGTAGTCTATTTGGACTTGAGGTGGAGGTAGCTATTTCATCCTCTTCAACTTCAATGATTGGTTGAACAACAAATTTATGGAGCCATCTGGAGGAGCAAGAAGTCAGTATAGTAGAAATGGAGATAGGGGTAGATATCACCTTCTTCTTCTTTATTTTTTGCAGTTCACTTTGGAGGAACTCCTCCCATTGTCTTTGGCCATCGTCCTGCTACATGAAATGGTGTTTGATGATTAAGTGGATGAGGTTGTGGTGACTAATCTTCATATTAGCCCATTTATATTTATTGATCATCACCTGTAGATAACTATAAAGAAAAATGGGTAGATTAATGAGGCACTCCATATTATTGATCCCATGTCGAAGATGATTTATCTTTGCATTCCTAGTCCCAAAGCTATACAGTATTGCTCGTCATAGGTGAAGAACTTCATTTCCCAAAGAACAATGGTTGACCAAGGATTCAAAAGGCTACTTCTGTCAATCCCTTTTGTGGCTCCTTTGTTGAGTATACACCAGGGTAGGGGCTTCAGAGTAACATGAAAATTCAATAATATCTCCTCATAAGAAACTTTAGACTATGAAATGTCTTCACCCACCTAAGAGATAACTACAAGCTGACTAATTATTACAAGACTGACTACAATTCGGACCCCTTTCACTATTGAAAATGTGAGGTGATAATTTCTTACAAATTCTTCTACCAGCTCCATTTCAAACCCCTCAAATTTGTTCAAGAATTCTAGCTAGCCGGCCCGCACAAATACCTTTGCACTTGGAGGGTCGAATACTACATTTTCGGGCTTAGCTTTTTGCTTTGTCATATGGCTGCCTTGATATTATTTAGTATTCACACAATTGGGGAATGTTATACACTAGAGAGCTTCAGAGATGGACGAGACAATGTTTTCAAACTATGAAAGTGATTTAGAAAGAAGATACATTATATGCATTGTAGTCATTTAACCAATTGTCAATTCAAAATATTATGGCATTTATGGTTTTTTCGTGGGAAGTGGAAGGAGCTGATCTGGCATCATAACGGCGGCGGATCTACATGAACTAGCACTCCAACCCAACCCATCACTAATTTGTTAGGATTCTTCATTATGCTTTTTTGTTTAGACTCGTGCAAGATATCTCTGCATACATTTGACCATTGTTTCTAAATTTGATTAGACCTTAGAAGTAATACAATGATGACAGAATCATATTACTTAAAAAATCTTAGACATCATCTCATGACACATTGCATTAAAGGTGTAATCATTACATAATAAATTTGTTGTACCCATACAAAAAATTTTGTATATGTGTCCAAACATGCCTCCCAAGCACCATGTAGCCTTGTCATTATGGCACTAACCCTGCAGGTACAAGACATATCAAAAGATGGCGATCCAAGGCTAAAATGGAGGGAGATTCTAACAAGCCAATTAGGCCTGGAGCAGTGAAAGAACATCTAAAAGAGGAGATCAAAGTGATGGATCAAAGGCCAAAATGACATAAAGGGACCAAGGGAAGCAATGCAAATACATCTGGCAAATCAAAATTCAATTTTGAAATTTTAAAAATTTTGAAATTTTGGAAAATTTTGAAAAATTTTCTAAGGCATTTTTCGAGCATTTTTGGCTAAATGTGCTCCATCTTGGAGTATAATTCATGGAGGAGAGGCTTCAATGAGAGCTTCGGATCATATGAGCCTGATTTCCAAACTTCAAGACATTTTGTCATCAGATGAAGAAGTTATGGCAAAAATAAGCTCCAGAAGTAGAGGCAAACGACAGTGATCCAAGCAGCCTCCGTCAAAATGGCCAAGGCAAAGTTCAAAGTTTTCCAAGGTCAAGAATCATAAAGAATGAGCCCTGAAATTGGCTAAGTCTGGTGTCCTGAAACTTGATGTTCTGAGATCCTAAAAACTGTCTAAGTCTGAAATCTGGTGGATCCTCAAAAATCTAGAATCTGCATGTTAAATCCCATGGTTCCGGGACCTATCTCAAACATCCTGGAAGTATATTTCAAAATATTTAAAGTATAAGAAATTCAATATCTGAGCATATACTTCCACCCAGGACACTTCAAAATCAGGCGGAAAAAGTTTAAGTCTTGAGATTTTCAAAAGGCCAAAGAACGAGAAAATGCATAAGGCAAACCATCATGCAAAAGGTGCTCATATTGAGCAAATCCCACAACTTTCTTCACCTCCCAAAAGGTGCCTTATTCAAGCCTTTCTCATGCCTTTTTGTCACCTTACAAAAGGCGCTCAAAACCAAGAAATCCCACGCCTTTTTCAAACTCCAAAATGGCACTCAATTTGCCCATAATCCATGCCTTTTTGGTCATGGCAAAAGGTGCCTAAATTGACTAAAATGCATGCCTTTTTTGGCCTAGAAAAAAGTGCCTAAAACCTCCAAATCTCATGCCTATTTTCACCTTGAAAAAGGTGCTCAAAACCTCTCAAAAGCACGCCTTTTTGGCATAGGAGAAAGGCGCTCAATTAGGCCCATTTGCACTCCATTTTTGGGCGCTCAAGATGGAAGGAGTTGGACATTCTAGAGAGAGAAGATGAGGTGTCTAGGAGAGAGAAACTTCAAGGTTATAGAGGTTGATCCCTCACTACATTATTCATTCTTCTTTGGTGCATAGAGCTAAAAATAAAATCTCTCTATTTGTGGAAAAAGCACATTGAAACCCTAGAAAGGGAAAGCAAGCTATAAAGGAGATTCTTCCTCATTGTTACTATCATTTCCAAAGTCCATTTGAGGATATTGAGGCAGCGATCAACTTGGAGGTAGCCATTGACAAAGGTTTTTGAAGCTTGTAAAGGCAAATGGAAGGATGGGAGGAGAGGCTCTTCACCTAGAAGGCCAAGATCACACATTGTAGCATTATTCAGTATCTCTTTCTCACATACCAAAGCACAACCATACATGGGAAAACCTTGTCTTCACATTGGCAGCCATTAATGAGGGTTTCAAGCTTTTCGAATGGCAGATTTGAAGCACCTCTTGGGGCAACAAAGCATCTAAAGGGCATATTGGTCACTTCAAAGCATCATTTTCTTCATTCTCCATCTCCCAGGGTTCATCTTCATGCATAGAAGGTAGCGCCCAAGTCTTGGAGGCCATTTTTGATGATTTTTCAAGATATCCCTTTGCTGTTTATGACTGTTCATGCCCAAAATCACCACCTACAGCCAAAATAAAAGTGGTTTTTGTGGCCTATATGTCCAAAATTTCTCATTTTTGTCACCTACCCACCTCAGGAAAAGGCATTTTACACCATTCTTGATTGTCTATAACTCAGATCCAGCAACTTTTTAAGGATTTAGCCTCATGTTTTCACTTTTCAAGGGCAAAATATATATTTTTTCACAAAAATAAGATTTTGGAAAGTGAAAGTAGAAACTTGATTTTCTCGAACAACGAGTGTACAAAGACCTAGTTTGATCTTTTGAAGCAGAATAGTGAAGAAGAAAGGCTTTTCTTGAAGCCTCAAAGCCACCATGCAATATTCTTCTATCACCATGGAGGCTAAATCAACACTCATTCATGAGCATCTGAAGGTCAAGGAGTATTTGGATCTCGCGAAGACGGTGGAGGATGCAAACACCATCTTGCAAACGGAGATCATGTATCCAGATCCTATCAGTATCCCAGAAGAGGCTAAGGTTGATGAATTTGAGAGAAATCTCAATTCTCATACTTAGTCATTTTTCACTATCTGCAAGAGCGATCTATTTTTGGCAGTAGGAGAGATTTCCAAAGTAGTTTCTATTTTAAGAACTAACTTTGCTTTCTAGAGTTAAATCTATTTTTGGATTTTGCTTTTGGAGATCATGCAATTTTTCTTTGAGTGGAACTCATTGTGTAATAACATGCAAGTTCAATTAACTGAATTGCATGACAAGATATTTTTATTTTTAAATTGCTAATAAGCTTGCATGCTTCCCATGCAGCATTAGATCTAGAGTGAAGAGTGTTAGTTAACTCTTCCTTTTATTTCCTTGCATCTTTGCTTTTTAGAGTATAAATAAGTGTATTCTACACACTTAAACTCTCTAATGGTAAATGCTGAGACTAATTTTTGCTCACATTTTATTGTTCAAGCAGTGTTATTTGTTTTTCTCTTATATTAATGAGAATATGCATCATGGTTTCTGAGATCTATCTTGTTATCAAAGGTTGTGAGAATTGTTCATGACTTTGTGCATGAATGATTGTTGTCATATTATCATTGTTCTTTTGTGTTGAAAATCTCCAAGTTGTTCTTTTGATTTCTTTAAGAAAAGATGATCTTGCAGCAGGAAGACCTATATTGCCTCCTCCTGCATGGAATTAAGCAAATCGGGTGTATCAAGTCTACCAAAGGTGAAACAAAAGAGGTCTTGCTAGTCCACTTCTACAAACCTTTGATACTGCAGATGTTGAAGGCTCATCTTCTACTAATCCTGAAATACTAGATCCAACAACAGAAGTCATGGGTGATAATAATGGTGGAGCAGCCAACAATGCCAACAATGGTAATAATGGTAACAACAGCAACAATGGTGATAGAAGGCATGCACCTCCTTTACCATGGGGAAATGCAATTGTTCCGGTCGCTCTTACTGGCAATCATGATCTTCCAAAGAGGTCAAGAAAGTACTTTCCATGGTTTCATGGAGATGGAAGTCAACACCTAGATGAACATATATCTATGTTCACTATAGCTTGCGATGTCTTGAGTGTAGCTCATGAAGATGTTGCAGTACGTCTCTTTGTCGATACCTTGACCGGTAATGCAACAGATTGTTTCAACCATCTAGAATCTCGTAGCATCACAAATTGGCTTACCATGAGCAAGAAATTCTTAGCCAGATTCAAGCATGCTGAAGATAGCCAGCTACAGTTTGCCCAACTATCAAATTCAAAGATGGAGTCTCAAGAGCCAATGAGAGAATTCATCACAAGATTTAATCATCTTGTCACAAGGTTGTCAATTACTTTGAATCCATCACCTGAGATCCTGCTAAGTAGTTTCATCAACACTTTACCATCTAAAATCTCTTTTCTTCTCAAATCAACTCATGAGACAAAATTGATAGAAGCACAAGAGCATGCCATAGAACTAGAGAATCATATGATCACTTCAAGTAAAATGAAGAAGGACTCCATCAGGCCTCTAATCCAAAATTTTGTAGATCCACTACTTTAAAAGGTGGTAAATGATGTCACGATCATGAAGAGGCAAATTCCACAGCAGGCACCGCCTCCGTAGCAATATCAGCCACCCCATAGAAGAAAAAATTTCCAGCCCTATAATAACAATTATAGGCCGAGGCCACCAGCACTTCCAGCAAAACTAGTAGCTGAAGCTCCACCACCAAGAGCATACTTTTGTTCTTTTCATGAAACCAACAAACATAATGGAGCTACTTGCCCTGAAAGTCAAAGAATGAATCAAATCATGGGCTTTGCTGATGCTGGCCCCTAAAGTTCAAGTGTTATTCATCCTGAGATGGATGACCTTGATGGTGACTGTGCTATGGGATACATTCAAAATAAATCCACATTCGAAGAAGAAGACCACGATAATATTTCACATTATTCTCTTGCGGTCAATGCCAAACATTACTCTATGCCAGTCTTCACTCGAGCGTAGCACCTGAAAGCTCAAAAGGAGGAAGAAGAAAAATTGAAAGCAAAAGAGAAGTCCAAATAAGTGGCTAAGTTACCTCAAGAGAATTTCAAAGTTAGCACTATAGATTCATTCATGAAAAATTTTGATATTGTTGATTCCATGATGAAGACGAAGGTCCAAATCTCTCAACTGAAATATCTCCAAGATCACCCTAATCAACTGGAAAGGATTGTCAAATTTGTAAGGAAGGAGACTCCAGTCCAGCCTACTCTTCTTGAATCTTCTGCAGCAACAGGAGAGAAGCCGAAGCCTTTCTACATATCTCTATACATTGGCAGCTTCAAGTTGAGCAATTGCATCATAGACTTCGGTGCTTCAAATAACGTCATGCCATTGCAAGTAATGAATGCACTAGGACTCTCATGCACCAAGACCTAAGGCAAGTGTTATTCACTTGAATCAAAATTAGTACCACTGGTTGGACAGTTGAAAGATGCACAGGTTACCTTAGTAGCCTGTCCAGAGAAGAGAATTATGATGACTATTCTAGTAGCAAATATTTTGGCCAGCTATGGAATGTTGCTAAGCCAAATCTTTTGCAAAGACTTAGGTGAAGAAATTCAATTGGATTGGTCCTCGACAACCATCCCCATCAAGGGTGGTAAGATAAAGTTGGAACCTGAGCTGAAGTCTTGTTTTACAGTGGTGAAGTCTCAAGACCTGAAGGCACAAATTCTATATCAAGAGATCGGTCCAGGAACCTAGATGATGATGACTGAAAATGAAGCTAAGGAAAAAGCCATTATTTGTTTAGAAGCAAATAAAGAAGATACTACTGACATATGGACCATGCAATTTGACGGCAGTTGTTCAACAGTTGGATCAAGAGTAGGGGTACTATTTATATCCCCTGAGGGTAAGCTGTACCCTTTTGCTTATCGTCTGCAGTTTGAATGTACAAACAATACTGGAGAATATGAGGCACTTTTGTTAGGTCTCAAGAATTCACGTGACATGGGAATCAAGTTGCTAAAGGTCGAAGGAGATGTTGAATTGATCAAGAAGCAGATCAAAGAACAATTCCAAGTCAAGAAAGATTGCCTCTGACATTACAGAAACTATGTCTGGGACACTATCGAATGGTTTGAAGCCTTCACCATTGAATACATACCAAGGATGGAGAACAGCAAAGTTGATGCTCTAGCAATATTCGCATCTCTCTTCATGCCAAATTCAGACTTCAGACAAAGTGCTTTCACCATCGAGTTGATCTATAGGCCTATGGTACCTGACAACTTAGAAAATTGGCAAGTCTTCAACGATGATGAGCACATCATCAACTTTCTCAAAATGGATGACTATTTCAAAGGTCTCTTCTTTGAAGGAAGTCTTTCTCCACATCGTGAAATTCTAATGGAGAAAGTTGAAAATGCCCAAGATGGAGGAAATACAAAAAATGATGTCATACAACTCAAGGGTAATCAAATTCCTAAGGGACTTGTGTCCTTAGAGAATATATTTGACAGACACGACTGATGCATTCAAGATTGAGTCAATGCACAAGAAAGAACCTCAACTGAATATCACCACGTCAACATCAACACTATGGATTAGCCCTGGCTCATCAATCTAGGCAAGTGTTGTTCACCCACTGAAAGTGAAAGATTTATCTCACTCTTCCAGTAGTATATAGATATCTTCGATTGGTCCTATAAAGATTTGAAGGTCTTCACACCTAGGGAATTGTCTCGTACAATTCCTTTGAAGACAGAAGTCAAGCCTTTTCGACAGAAACAACGTCATTATAATCCAAAAGTGCAAGACACCATATACGCAGAGATCCAAAAGATGCTCATGGCAAAGATTATTTTTCCAATTCATCATTCCACTTGGGTGTCAAATATTGTTCTAGTACGTAAGAAGAATAGAGAAATCAAGATCTGCGTAGATTTCAGAAACCTAAATCAGGCCTCTCTAAAAGACAACTATCATCTACCTATCATGGATCATACACTTCAGATAGTCACTAGCTCAGAGATGTTGTCACTCCTGGATGGATATTCAGGGTATAACTAGATTGTAGTTGCAACTAAGGATCAATATAAAACAACATTCACTACCCCTTTGGGTACCTTTGCTTATGCGCGAATGTCGTTCGGTCTCATCAACGACAGAGCTACTTTTCAAAGAGCTATGGATTTAACTTTTGGCAATCTGAAGGACAAGGATATAGTGGTATACTTGGATGATCTCACTGTCTTTTCCAAAAAGTGTGCAAAGCACTTTCAACACTTAACACATGTGTTCGAGAGGTGTAGATATCATGGCATCTCCCTGAATCCAAAGAAGTCAGTCTTCACAGTGACTGAAGGAAAGTTGTTAGGCCACATCATGTCCAAAGAAGGTACAAGGATTGACCCAAATTGGGTTGATGCTATTCACAATCTATCTTTGCCAACAAGCAAGACTGGAGTACATTCTTTCTTCAACAAAGTGAAATTTCTTTGAAGGTTCGTGCCAGATTTTTTAGAACTCACAAAGTACATCTTGGCTATGATGAAGAAAACTTTAGTTTTCAAATGGACAGAAGAAGGAAAGAAGGCCTTTATAAGAATCAAAGAAGAAATCATCCAAGCTCACATCTTAGTCTATCCTAACTTTGACAAAAGCTTCATTCTATACTGCTACACCTCAGAGCACACCATGTTTGTTATTCTCACACAGAAACTGAAAGAAGAAGCTAATTCCCCAATACCATTCATGAGAAGTAGTTTCCAAGATCATGAAATGAGATATTCATAGATAGAGAAACACGCATATGTTGTGGTTTGAGAAATCAAGAATTTTAGATTCTATATCCTAAACTCTCGCACCATAGTTTTTGTACCTGATCCAGTGGTCAAGAGTATTCTCACTCAACAAGAAATGGGCACTAAGCCAAGGAATTAGGTGGCAAAGGTTCAAGAATATGATCTAGAGATCAGGCCTACCAAATTGATACATGGCCGAGGTCTTTGCCAACTCATTGCTGAAAACAGAGACAGAGAAAGAGAAGATACTACCAATTGGATTGGCAAAGAGGAAGAGCTCCCCTTGGTACTATTCATTAACTCTGCCAACGAGTGGTACACGGATATAGTCTACTACCTGACTTATGGAGAGTGTTCTGATCATTTAGACAAGCAACAGAAGAGGACCTTGAAGTTGAGAGCACTTAAGTATGTGCTATGGAAAGATGTATTGCACAAACAAAGTCTAGATGGCACATTCCTAAGATGCGTTGACAAGAACCAACAAAGAAAGTTACTTGAAGGCTTTCATGATAAAGCCTGCGGTGGTCATTTTCATCAAGTATCACTGCATTCAAAATCCTATGAGCAAAGTACTACTGGCCTACTATGTTCGAGGATGCATATGAGTGGGTACAAAAGTGTCAAGCCTATCAACAATTTGTTGGAAAACTTAAGTTGGCAGCTCTTCCACTCAAGCCAGTAGTCATCAAAGTCCCTTTTCAGCAATGGGGATTAGATTTCATTGGGCCTCTCAATCCTAACTCCAGAAAAGGACATATTTATGTCCTCATAGCCACAGATTATTTAACAAAGTGGGTTGAGGCCATTCCAGCTAGGAGAGCTACCTTGGAGGTGGTGTGCGACTTTCTAAAGGAGAACATCTTGTCGTTCTTCGGGGTACCTCAAAAGATCGTGACTGATAATGCAACAAGTTTTTTTTTAGAACTATTAGGATTCTTCTTTGACTATGGGATCACATTGTCACTCATCAGATTATTACCCTTAGGGTAATGGCCAAGAAGAATCATCAAATAAGAATCTAGTCACAATAATACGCAAGTTGGTTGATAGCAATCAACTCACTTGGCACAAGAAGTTGTATGATGCCTTGTGGACAGACATAATCACACCTAAGAGAGCAATAGGCACATCACCATTATCTATTACGTATGGTACAGAAGTCGTCCTACCCATCACACTGGAGCTATCTACCTTACAGCTTACAGTAGCCATTAAAGATAGCCAATTCAAAGATCCCATTGAGAAATGCATCATGTACTTATCCAAACTTGAAGAAGAGAGATCCGAGGTGGTTGACAAAATCAGTTATCATCAAGAATGGGTGACGAATATCTTTGATAGAAAGGCTCGTCAACGCAACTTCGACATTGGTGATCTTGTTCTACTTTGGAACAAGAGACACAAGCCTAAAGGAATGGACGACAAATTTGACTCCTTATGGCTTGGACCTTTCAAGATTCGTGAGCTCTGCGAAGACAACACCTATTTCCTCTCACACTTGGAAGGTACGCTGTTGCCATTGCCCTTTAATGGGCAATTCCTAAAACACTTCATTCCTTAGGGTTTTAAGGGGTTTCCCCTTTTTGTATGTCGTAATGTGTTTCCCCTTTCAGTGATGTAATTGTTATGTAGTATTGTGTTTCCCTTTCACATTTTGTTTAATCATCATGTTTCATTAGGTAGACCAGAGTTCCACTCTTAGGTGATTTTAAGAAGTCCGGTCCTAGGTGATTTTAGGAAAAAAAAGTCTTGTTCTAGGTGATTAGGAAAATGTACTGACTCTATTGCCCAACTGATAAGACACTGGTCTGCACTGTAAACCCAGATATTCAGAGGTCCTCCTATGTTGCAAGTATACACCATGGTCCCCAGACAGAGCCTAATGTTGTACCCATATGAAATGTTTTGTATATTTGCCCAAACACACCTCCCAAGCACCATGTAGCCTTGTCATTACGGCGCTAACCTTGCAGGTACAAGACATCAAAAGATGGTGATCCAAGGCTCAAATGGAGGGAGATTCTGACAAGCCAATCAAGCCTAGAGTAGTGAAAGAACATCTAAAAGAGGAGGTCAAAGTGATGGATGAAAGCCCAAAATGACATAAAGGAACCAAGGGAAGTAATGCAAATACATCTGGCAAATCAAAATTTAATTTTGAAAATTTTTCTAAGGCATTTTTTGAGCATTTTTGGCTAAATGTGCTCCATCTTGGAGTATAATTCATGGAGGAGAGGCTTCAATGAGAGCTTCGGATCATATGAGCCTGATTTCCAAACTTCAAGACATTCCATCATCAGATGAAGAAGTTGCGATAAAAATAAGCTCCAGAGGTAGAGGCAAACGACAGCGATCTAGGCAGCCTCCGTCAAAATGGCCAAGGCAAAGTTCAAATTTTTCCAAGGTCAAGAATCATAAAGAATGAGCCCTAAAATTGGCTATGTCTGGTGTCCTGAAGCCTGATGTTATGAGATCCTGAAAACTGTCTAAGTTTGAAATCTGGTGGATCCTCAAAAATCTAGAATCTGCATGTTAAATCCCATGGTTTCGGGACCTATCTCAAACATCCTGGAAGTATATTTCAAAATATTTAAAGTATAGGAAATTCAATACTTCCACCCAGGACACTTCGAAATTGGGCGGAAAAAGTTTAAGTCTTGAGATTTTCAAAAGGCCAAAGAATGAGAAAATGTATAAGGCAAACCATCATGCAAAAGGCGCTCATATTGAGCAAATCCCACGCCTTTCTTCACCTCCCAAAAGGCGTCTTATTCAAACCTTTCTCATGCCTTTTTGTCACCTTGCAAAAGGCACTCAAAACCAAGAAATCCCACGTCTTTTTCAAACTCCAAAATGGCGCTCAATTTGCCCATAATCCATGCCTTTTTGGTCATGGCAAAAGGCACCTAAATTGACTAAAATGTATGCCTTTTTTGGCCTAGAAAAAAGCACCTAAAACGTCTCAAAAGCATGTCATTTTGGCATAGGAGAAAGTGCTCAATTAGGCCCATTTGCACTCCATTTTTGGGCGCTCAAGATGGAAGGAGTTGGACGTTCTAGAGAGAGAAGATGAGGCACCTAGGAGAGAGAAACTTCAAGGTTATAAATAGAGGTTGATCCCTCACTTCATTATTCATTCTTCTTTGGTGCATGGAGCTAAAAATAAAAGCTCTCTATATGTGGAAAAAGCACATTGAAACCCTAGAAAGGGAAAGCAAGCTATAAAGGAGATTCTTCCTCATTGTTACTATCATTTCCAAAGTCCATTTGAGGATATTGAGGTAGCGTTCAACTTGGAGGAAGCCATTGACGAAGGTTTTTGAAGCTTGTAAAGGAAAATAGAAGGATGGGAGAAGAGGTGCTTCACTTAGAAGGCTAAGATCACACATTGTAGCATTGTTCAGTATCTCTTTCTCACATCCCAAAGCACATCCACACATGGGAAAACCTTGTCTTCACATTGGCAGCCATTAACAAGGGTTTCAAGCTTTTCTAATGGCAGATTTGAAGCACCTCTTGGGTCAACAAAGCATCTAAAGGGCAGATTAGTCCCTTCAAAGCATCATTTTCTTCATTCTCCATCATCCCAAGGTTCATCTTAATGGATAGAAGGCAACGCCCAAGTCTTGGAGGCCATTTTTGATGATTTTTTGAGATATCCCTTTTCTGGTTATGACTATCCATGCCCAAAATCACCACCTACAACCAAAATAAAAGTGGTTTTTGTGGCCTATATGTCCAAAATTTCTCATTTTTGTCGCCTATCCACCTCGAGAAAAGGCATTTTACACCATTCTTGACTATCTATAGCTTAGATCTAGAAACATTTTGAGGATTTAGCCTCATGTTTTCACTTTCCAAGGGCAAAATATGTATTTTTTCACAAAAATCAGATTTTGGAAAGTGAAAGTAGAAACCTGATTTTCTTGAATAGTGAGCATACAGAGGCCTAGTTTGATCTTTTGAAGCAAAACAATGAAGAAGAAAGCCTTTTCTTGAAGCCTCAAAGCCACCATGCAATATTCTTCTATCACCATGGAGGCTAAATCAACACTCATTCATGAGTATCCGAAGGTCAAGGAGTATTTGGATCTCACAAAGACGGTGGAGGATGCAAACACCATCCTGCAAACGGAGATCATGCATCTAGATCCTTTCATTATCCCAGAAGAGGCTAAGGTTGATGAATTTGAGAGAAATCTCAATTCTTATACTTAGTCATTTTTTACTATCTATAGGAGTGATCTATTTTTGGCAGTAGGAGAGATTTCCAAAGCAGTTTCTATTTTAAGAACTGGCTTTGCTTTCTAGAGTTAAATCTATTTTTAGATTTTGCTTTTGGAGATCATGCAATTTTTCTTTGAGTGGAACTTATTGTGTAATAACATGCAAGTTCAGTTAATTGAATTGCATGACAAGATATTTTTATTTTTAAATTGCTAATAAGCTTGCATGCTTCCCATGCAGCATTAGATCTAGAGTGAAGAGTGTTAGTTAACTCTTCCTTTTATTTCCTTGCATCTTTGCTTTTTAGGGTATAATAAGTGTATTCTACATACTTAAACTCTCCAATGGTAAATGCTGAGACTAATTTTTGCTTGCATTTTATTGTTCAAGCAGTGTTATTTGTTTTTATCTCTTTGATTAATGAGAATATGCATCATGGTTTCTTAGATCTATCTTGTTATCAAAGGTTGTGAGAATTATTCATGACTTTTTGCATGAATGATTATTGTCAGATTATCATTATTCTTTTTTGTTGAAAATCTCCAAGTTGTTCGTTCGATTTCTTTATGTTCTAGATTTACTTAAAGGAATTGGAAGTGTATTTGATAAAAGATTAGTTAATTTCTTCTGCAATACTTTAGACAAATCTTATAGCCTTGCAGAAGAGCTTCATTGCCTTGTGCTCGTGCTCTGAGAAACCAAAAAGATAGGTTATTTTGTAAATGTCTTTTTAATTTCTTTGTTGAGGGAGCTTCCCCTCTGAATTTGAAGAACAGACCTACTATGCACGCTATTTGTTTATCTTTCTCACCGAAAGGTGCGAAATTAAATGCTAACAAAATTGCAACTGAACTTTATGTGAACCTCTCCATGATGTACTACATTTAAGGGGATGATCTATCATAATGAAGTGCAATTTGTAATATGTGTGAAACCTATCCCATGACCTGCTAGAGATTGGTATCATGAACCACTTGAGGCTGAAGAGGCATTTCATTGGAGAGTGTGGGGTATCCCATTCATTGGCACTGGTCACATTTCTTGGCATACTGTTGGATATCCTTACTCATGGTAGGCCATTAGTATCCAACTCCAAGGACCTTGTGTCTAGTACATAGTGTTGAACACACAGAAGTATTGAGAGGAGGGTGAATTAGTACACATTCAAATTTCTTTAGTAACAACAATACTCAAGCTAATATAACCAGTCAAATCATGAAAGAGACAAGAACACAAGAGCATACAACCATAACACCAGATTTACATGGAAAGCCCAAGAAGGGAAAAACCACAGTGAGCAAGCTGCTTGGATCTAATGTCCAAATCTAGCCTCACAAATAAAAACAAGATTACAATATTATTTATGGGCTACAACCCAAAGGAAGCTGCAACTCCCTGACCAAATACACATTTATACAATTTATCACAATGTTCTTCATGTAGCCCAAAATGTTGATCACTTTAGCCTTTGCACTACTATATGTCTTCCTTATAACAAGAATATTGATCTCTACAACATCAAAAACATATTCAGGAATTCTTCTTTACCATTGTAGAGCTCATCATATCTTCTACGACTATATTATATTACATGAACTGATCCTTAGCACATTTCATCATCATATCTACTTTTGTTGTAAGTATATTTGCACAATATCGATTCTACTTTTTTATTCACCACTCAACTCACTTTCAATAATTTTTATTCTTCATATATATCCTCCACAAGCTTCAAAAATCTCTCCTTGTTCGGCCAAATGAAACATGTAGCATGTAATGCATAGTGGTCATATCAATCAGCTCCCAAACATGTGTGGTAAGTAAAATTCTAATGCGGTTCAAGAATAACGCATAATCAGGTCCTATCTTGTCTTGAAACACTCTTCTAGGCTAGCACAAATCCCTCACACATACAAAAAAGTCTTTATTATACACCAAGTCAGCACCTCAACACCTAACCTTCCTTGTATTTGACTGCAAACCCAAAGCAGTACCGGAGAAGACTAAATTATATCATGTAGATCACACTATGAATATTATATGACTTGTAAAACATTTCTGAACACCTCTCCAACCAATCCATGTTGTTATAGGCTGGTGCAAACACTTGAACATTGATTGAATGATATCCTTACCATACTCTAATTGTAGTGTCTTTGCTATGTCTAGTAAACTTGGTGATATTCACACAATTTAGAGGAGAAACCTAACAGAATAGTCCACTTGAACCCTTGAAAATACCTTCATTGAATTACCGACAAGGGCTAGTAAGCTTGTGATGGAACTGGCATTGTATGTGCTTTCAAAGATCAAACTATCTAACTCGTCTAGTATAGTGTCATAAATCAAACTACTCAATGACAAAAGAAAGTAATGTTGCTACTATGGCTACAGGTACTTGCAATGTAAGATAGTAACAAATGATTGTTAAGGAAATGAACTCTAAGAATTAGCTTGGTATTGATAACTTATTATTCCCTCCAGAGTATCACAAGTCAAATGAACTAAAACAACTTAAGAATCTAATTGATCTTGCATTCATGAAATAACTGCTACAGCAATAATAACATGCAAGAAATAAAGTGAGGGACAGTTACCCTGAGTGGCCCTTGCTCAGGTGACTGCCTCACTACTTTTAACTAAAATCTAGTTCTCTAGATTGACATAATCATATTGATTCTAACTCATTCATTACACAATCTTCTCAAATCACATAAAATCTTGCTGAATTGTAATATTCATAAACTCATCATCAACATACAAATATTGTCTGCATATATCTGGAAAAAGATTCAAATAGCTATATCTGTGATAGAACAATCTACTTCAAGCTTGAAACTTAACTAGCAACTTAACTACGTTGACCACCGAGCCATACATATAGGCACGGGGGAGTTTATTGAAATAGGTCTCTTAATTGAAATCATAAACCACCACTCCATACAAACCAGAGTGTGATAAATACTAAACAACAATAACTGAAAAAACAAGGAAAGAAGAGTCCTAATAAAATTGGAACTCCTTGCTGAAACGGGGGAACGTGGATTGGTTGAATCAGTCATGTTGGTATTCTAGTTGCAACAGAATCCTTCCTCTTTCAATTATCTTTATTGATTGCCATCACGATGTGTGATTATCTCCATCAAATGTCTTCATGCCATAGTAGCTACACTTAGTTGAGTTTGGAACCTCCCCTGATCTGCTGTCTAAAAATGATGTGGCTACGGGTTGCACCTTGCAATTGTTGCGAGCTACAATCCCTCTTCTTCAGCTGCAGGAGTTAGTCCACAAAACATGTACATAATACTAACAACCATAATCAACACAAACATTCTCTACAATCTGTACATTCCCACACATAACATACAATATTCATCCTATTATAATCATATTCCCATATACTTAATAACCAGGTTCAGGTTTGCATAATGATCATAAGAGATAGCATAATATAGAAATATGTGTAAGATAATGTCAAAGAATGTCTTTTAACTTGCATAAAACCATAAGAAAATAGGCTAATAACTAGGCTCATCACTAATAACACAGTCTTGAAGTGGAACATTGAATATCATACTTGCGGTAAACAAAGATGATTGCAACTTGAACTAAGCATACCAACTTATCCAGTGTACCTATCTTTCTATTAGCAAGACCAAATATCAATGTGCGATGTATTGCAGTAACATTAACACTCTCCTATTCACATTACTTAGTACTAAGGCATGTCTTCATAGATCTGACTCTGGAGAAGCATTTGCCATACATATCATTACTTGAAACTTTAAACATACATGTTGGTTTCTCATATCTACCTATCCTCCAAGCCGCAACTTCATATCTTCAACTGCGGAGAAGTGTGGAGCATTCTCCAGTCACTCTGTGACTACACATACCTTGTTCCATTATTGTCTTTATTCTTCTATCTCCAAAACACTTTGCAGTAGACTCTGTGATCTCAAATTTGAAACATAGATCTCTGAGTGTGATATCAAGCTAATTGTTCAATCTGCATGCCCATATTTTTGGATGCGGTAGAATGCAGTACATTTATCTAGGCCTGTGACCCCTATACTGACTAGAGTTTTACTTAGGTAATTTTCCTTCAAACTTTCATAACTTCCTTTGTCCGATGGCAACCATTATGAGTTCATATCATTATCACACATCATAAATCCAACTCAACTTATTAAACACTTCAAACACAATTATTTTCACTAAGATATGAACTTACACTTGAACTTCAATAGATAAGGTATGACTATGTATAGATGATACTGATCCATCTCCTTTACTTCACAATTCTTTGATCAACATTCTATGTCTTCTCCTTTGAGTACCTCAGCATTTACACATCACTTTACTTGTCTGTCTCACAATGCTTATTCTATTGTCCTTGTTGATCATCATACTAATGCAATCTCCTTTGTCATCACCTGCAACCTTCCACACTGCAGCACTTCATACCATTGTTGACATCAATGAGAAACCTATATGCAACAAATAGAGCTAAGAAATTTCTTCCTGATGGTTCATCATGACTTGCACATATGATGTCATATACTTTAGTTTCCTATACACATCTTCACAAAACATGATCAAGGTGCCATTTAAATAATATACCATTTAACTATGTGAATCTAGAGTTGTTCTTGATTAATCATAAAATATGAGGGACACTTTGTTTTGGCCAAATCAATAAACCATGGTGACTAGATTGATATAGAAAACAAGTGTTCATCCGGAAAAGAATCGTCCACTGGTTCATTGTTCCCCTGCTTAGTCAACCTTGACAAGAAATCAACAACCACGTTGTCTTTACCTAGTTTATCAATTATAGTTATGTCAAATTCATGTAATAAAAACAACTAGCAAATGATTCTCCCCTACTATAGCTTTATTCATTAGGTACCTAATGACAAAATGATCTATGTGGACAAACACTTTGTACCCTGTGATGTAGTGGAGGAATTTGTTGATGGCATAGACTACAAAATTTAGATTCTTACTAATGTAATAAATATCATGCATACCTATGGATTGACTTGTTTGTCCTAAGAAAACACCTATTTCTTGGTTAGATGCATCTGCATGAATATGAAAAGGTTCTCCCCCTTGGTCCTATGATGACAAGTGTTGTAATCAATGATTTCTTAATTGATTCAAAAGATTGTTGACATTCACTAGTCTAGGTAAATTTAGAGTCCTTTTTCAACAAAGTAAATAGGGGATTTGATATTCTACTGAAGTTCTCGATGAATTGTCTATAATATCCAACATTCCCTAGAAAAATTATAACTTCTATTTGAGTTTGAGGTGCAGGAATCTGCATAATGATTTCAACTTTCTTAGGGTCTTGTTGTCTTATTTTGCCTTCAAGCCAAATAGCCCAAGGATCTCCAAACTTGCAGAAAATATCGCCAAAATCCTAGATGGTTTGCCTTGAGAAGATCCCCCCAAATCCTAAAATTTTCTAAGTGTTTTCACCCTTGATGGTTTACCTTTTTTGGAGCTTCAGAGTTTCAGGGTTCCTTTTCTCAACAAGCCATTCCTATCGGCTTCAAGAACTCTGCTTTGGTAACTTGTAAATTTCCCAAGTCTTCGGGCATCAGAGGTTGGGGTTGCAACCTTCCTTCTTCTTCCAAGCAGGCAACAGGCAGAAGGTTTGATGGCTGAGGTCCAACGAAGCTTCATAAATTGTCTAAGTTTTGTAGATCTTAGAGATTGGGGTGGCGGTCTTCCTTCTTCTTTTAGGCAGGCAGAAGGGTGAGGGTCCGATGGCCGAGGTCCGACAAAGCTTCAAAAATCATCTAAGTGTTTTGGGCATTGAAGGTTAGGGTTGCAATCTTTGTGTTTCCTTTTAGCAAGCGGTATGCCGAAGGCCCAATCGCCAAAGTCTGTCGAGCTCTAGAGTTCTAAGTCATTCGGATGATGGTGATTAGGGGTTTTCTCTTCATCTTTCTTATTTGAAGGCAGAAGAGAGAAGGTCCAAGGCTCGATCCTTGATCATTTCTCTAAAGTTCCAAGTGTTTGAGCAGTTTCTCTTCTTCTCTTCAAAATGAACAATGTATTGGTGAAGGCCCGATCTCTAAAGCCTAACGGTTTCCCTTTGTTCTTTTTAGACTTTGGAGATTGAGGTTTCCTTCTTCACCCTGTTAGATGCCAATTGTTTAGTGGAATCCCGACTAGTCAAGGCCCAACTATTTTGCCTTCTCTACTCTTTCCACTGTTCAGAATGAGATGGGACTGCGCAACAACCTTCTTAGCTACCATTAATGCTTCTTCAGAGCCTACTTTCTTGAGGAAATGATTTTCTCACCCCCTTATGCCTTTGTAGCTCCTTTTGCATTGAATTCTTGTACCCAGGGCATGGGCAGATGTTCATCTTCAATGGATTTCCAAGGTAGAGCCATGTGGGCATGCTCCAAGGACACAAAGATGAATTTATTACGGCATGGGTGACTGGTTTTCCTTGTTGACCACTCTTTCCCATGTCCACAGCTGCTATAGTATGATTTGAAAATCTATATATGCTTGTATTGAAGATGTATTTCTGTTGGTTGGTTCATTATTCTAGGTCATTATTCAGACAAAGAGACTAGTCTATAGGTTTAGACCTTGTGGTTCTCTCTAGAATTAGGTGGATTTGATGGACTGTTCTCTCTTCTGAGCCTCTCATGTCTCTCTATCAGTTCATCAATGAAGGAGAGTCTACCATTTTGTGTCTATTTCTTACCTATAACGAGTTTGTCTTCTCTTTGTAATGGCTATTTAGCCTCTATGATCAATATAAATTGATGTTTTACCCCTCTCATTGTTCTTACACTATATTTATTTGATATATGCAAGTTGTGTATTGTGGATAAAATGGTCCCTTTCATAGTTTTATCTTTCTACCTTAACCTCTGTTTGAACCTGCATGAGTCTGTGTGAGTCCCCTTCAGCGTTTGAGATCATTACTGTGCTATGTTAGTCCTAGACGAATACACTAAATCTTGGTGCATCCCCCCCTTTTATTTTTAGTTCCCCCTTTCCCTTGGTGACTGTTAGCATTAGATTTAGTTATTTTCTTTGGACCTTAAGTCTAGAAAGAGGAACCAGCCTTCTTTAGAGGTCTAATCTCATCTGCAAGGTCCCACACCTTGAGATCAGTCCCATTGTGTCATTGGAATACTTGAACATGCTTCAAGTAGGGTGAAATTCTAGGTGATAACAGTTTCTAGCACACCCAATGGGACCCTTTGCTTTGAGTAAGTTGAACTAAGAAGATTATGTGTTGTTCTTAGTTCATTTGTTGTTGTGAAAGCATTCAACAAGCACCTGGCGACTCTGTTGGTCTAGGATTTGAACCTGTTACATCCCTAATTTTGGATTAAGCTTAATCTTACTTTTATGTGGTAAAAAGTATAAATAATCTTAGATTAATGATTTGATGTTTGTAGAAAATATCAAGTTGAATCATTGAATTATATGGATTACGACTAATGCTTAGATTAGACATGAGATTTCATGTTGTTAAAATTATCTTATCATAATGTTTTATGTTTTAATGATGATACACTGATCATGGTTATATCATTGTGAGTGTAACCAAGAAAAGAATCTTCCTTCAAGAATGGAAGGAGAGTATCTCCTGGGAGATGGAAATAGATGTGGAAAAGTTCAGGTTGCCATCTGAGTATCAAAGTTGTTATTTTGCGAACCTATGCAAGATAGGGTGAGTATAATCCATTTTTCCTTGTTAAGTCAATTTTAATTCAAATATAGTCTTGTCGATTTATGATTTCTTGACATCGCCTACGTCGATTTATGATTTCTCGACGTCACCTACGTCGATTTGATTGAATAATGTTATTAGAACATTAATATAGTTGTTAGTAACCTTTGTTGGTGCCAAAGATTCCCTTTGTTTATTTATTTATTTATTTCTATAGTAAGTAATGTGAATATCGTTTAATGATTTTAACTATAGTCTAAGATAGTGAAGTGGGGGAGTAAGTCTCAACCCCACATTCGCATATCGATGCTATCACCCTAACGTTGGTAATGTAATTTTGGTGATAACTTAGATTATTTAAGTAATCTCATAATATCATATAGATGTATATGACATTATGTGGGATATAATCATTTATCCACTTGTAGTAGAGTTGAGCACCTGTGGATCTTAAGTTATTACATTGTTGTTTAAAGCTGAACCTACGTTCCATGAAGAGTGAGTGAGTGGGATATGTGTGTAACCATATCATGAGGATAACACCTCATGGGAAACTCTCGGTGAGGGAGTTGGTAAGTAAGTGGAACATATATTCCCACTGAGTGGTTCAGGGAAAAGAAATTGTTTTCTCCAACCTTGCTATCGTATGTGATTCTTTTGTGAAGAGATTAGGATTATTATTATTATTTTGTTTTTTTCAAGGGAGAACAAGCTGAAACAAAAGCCACTGTTAAGCATAGTATGTAGAGAAGAATCTGAAGGGAGAACAGTTGTAGTCGTTGAGGAAACTCTATAACAGTTTCAAGTTCTTGGGTAGTGCCAGTTCAACAGGCACTTCTAGTAAACTATTGTCGTATGGCGTATAGCCATAATGAAATTTTAATTAGATTCTTGATATTGAATTAAATGTATATTATGGTGTATTTGACTGTGCTATCATATATATATATATATATATATGTTAGCAAAGAGTTAATTATCAACTCTGTTGAGGCCTTTGAGGCCGAACATATGAGAACTTTGATGTAACTGTTCTTATCTTTTCCATCGAAGTTGATAAGACTGAGGGAGTTTAGATTACTGTTGTAATAGTATACTCATGAGTCTGTGGCCGTCGTATCGACTAACTTCTTACTTCTTTGTGTATAGACTGTTGAATCTTCATACTAAACATTATTGAAAGATAATTGTCATTTGTGACTATTGGGTAAGTAAAGATTTATATCATGATTAGACTTCAAGACAAGAGCCATGTATTCATAAAGAATATTGCTACAGGTCAAGATCCATGCATTCATAAAGAATACTGCTATAGGCCGAGAGACATGCATTCATAAAGAATACTGCTATAGGCCGTATACTTTTGTTTTGCCAAACATTATGGTTAGGTGGATAACACTATATGTGACCCATGAATTAATATATGTTTCAATAGGTCTATAAGCTTATGATGACAAGTCAATTGTGGTTTGAGGCACATGAAGTGGACTTGTGATAAAAAGATTTGTTTATGGAAAAATAGTCATCTTACCTTCGGGTTATTCTTTATTAAAAAATGAGCAATAAGATCCTTATTATTTATGAAAGATAAGCTAGGTTGATAATGGGTATCATTATGTTATTGCACTAAGTGTCTGTCAAGCCTTGAACATCAAGAAAGCAAAATCTTGAGTGTCTTTTATTTTTCCACGAAGGGAAATATGAGAAAAATTTTGATAACTCGAATATTTATAGACTATTATGAATAACTTACTTATTACCATGGCAATACTTTGGTAATGAATTAAAAGGAGTTAAAACCCTTTTGAATCTTTTAGACTAAGGGTCTATTTAATATTGTCAACTTATTAATACTATCGACTATAATGGTATGTGTTATAATTGATGTGAATTTGATGAAAAACCTTGGAACAAGGTAGCCATAGAGTCTTAGATTGGGAATGGTCTTAAGAACTAAACCCACGAACATTTAAACCCTTAAAAATAAAGAACGGGAATAGAGTGATGTGGAGTCACAGGTTCCCTATTGCAAAGGCAACAAGACAATTATTGGAATGCACTTCATAAATCAAAGTCAAAAGTCCAAGTTAGATGGACTAATGGTGAATTAAACCAATCTTTACCATGACCATGGTAGGTCAAAACATAAACACTGTATGATGAGATAGCTTTTAAGTCAAGTCAAGGTGTGTGAACATTCGACTACGTTCATTGTGAAATGTTTATGTATATAAATCTTTGGCCAAAGTAATGCATTTGTCTCTGCATGCATTAGTCAGTTCACTGTGCTCTAGATGGCATAACCATCCAGTAGTTTCATACAAAGTTAGAGAGGATCTATAGTTGTATGACCGTGATGAGTTATGAAGGACACAACACAACATACTCAGATGGAAAACCTATTGGTTCCTTATATCTATTCCCTTTGTGAATGGTAGGCAGACTTCCAGGAAGGAAGTTGTGTGGGGGACCTCCAATCTGTGGTTGGAGGAAAAACACTCAGGTGATGCTCTCCTTCGCAAGCAGATGACAAGCTAAGACTTATGAAGATAGATGTCAAGACTCCAAATATAGAACAATCATTTATATGACTTGATAGTCAAATTCTATGTAAACTTGTCATTATTGCCATGATCAAAATATTGTGATTGTAAAGTGAAGGAAACTCACTAGCATGTTATCTTTGAATATGTTGTGAATTTTTAGTTTTGAAATTATTCAAAAAAGATATGCTTTTTATAAAATGATTATGCAAATGATTATTGTTAAGAAAAAATATGATTATCATGATCATGATTATTTACCACTACAACAAATCACTGTGATTAGCTCCCTTTTTTGGTCTGTTTTTTGCTTCCACCCATTGTTTTAATGTATTTTTCTCCATTTTTTTTTAAAAAGTTGACGCTATTTATTGGGATGGTGTTGTTTTTGGCATTTTTTGTGCCAACCAGAACAAGTCAATGCTAAATTAGGCACAAATTAGTACCTCAATTAGTGCCTAACTTAGCACCTACTTTAGCTCCTACTGTAGCACCTAATTTAGCACCACATATAACACCTGGTTTAGCACCTATTTTAGCACCTGTTGTAGCACTCGCGTTAACGCCTTATTTAGCGCCTTATGTAGCACCTAATTTATGGTTACTTGGGTTTAGGAGTATTATTTAGGGTTTATGGTTTTGGGATCAAGGGTTAAGGTTTAGAGGTTTAGGGTTTAGGGTTTAGAGAGAGATAGAGGACCAATAGGGAGATATAGAGGAGACCGAGGGGAGAGATAGGGAGATAGAGAGTGAGGGACATGGCCAAAGACATAGGGAGATAGATTAAGAGGTAGAGGGACAAAGGCGATAGGGAGAGAGGGGAGAGATAGGGAGATATAGGTTTAGGGTTTAGGGGTTTAGGGTTTTTGATTGGGTTTAGGGGTTAGGGGTTAGGGTTTAGGGGCATTTTTTAATTAGGGTTTAGGGTTTATTGTTTAGGGGTTAGGGGTTTAGGTTTAGAGGTTTAGGGTTTAGGGTTATAGAGAGAGAGGAATGATAGGGAGATATAGAGGAGACTATGGAGAGAGATAGGGAGATAGAGAGTGAGGCACATGCACATGGCCAGGGACATAGGGAGAGAGATTGAGAGGTAGAGAGATGATAGAGATAGGGAGATAGGGGATAGATCATAGGGAGGTAGAGGTTTAGAGTTTCTTGGATTTAGGGTTTAGGGGTTTGGGGTTTAGGGATGTTGCTCAGGTCTAGAGATAGCTAGAGAGAGAGGGGGAGAGATGGGGAGATAGACTACTAGAGTGAGTGAGATATATATCCTGCAGAGAGATAGGGAGAAGGATTGAGAGCTGGTAGAGGGACAATATTAGAGATAGGGAGATATATAGGGGTTTAGGGTTTATCAGGTTTAGGGTTTAGGGGTTAACGTTTAGGAGCATTATTTAGGGATTATGGTTTAGGGTTTAGAGGTTTAGGGTTTAGTGTTTAGAGAGGGGACCAATAGCTGGGAGATATAGAGAGTGAGGTACATGGCCAGAGACATAGCCAGAAGAGATTATAGGGATATATATGGAGAGTGAGGGACATGGCCAGAGACACAGGGAGAGAGATTGAGAGGT
Source organism: Cunninghamia lanceolata (assembly GCA_027924645.1). Classification (NCBI taxonomy): domain Eukaryota; kingdom Viridiplantae; phylum Streptophyta; class Pinopsida; order Cupressales; family Cupressaceae; genus Cunninghamia; species Cunninghamia lanceolata. Next base: position 3,178,487 of record BSBN01000659.1, on the reverse strand, counting down.
AGAGGAATGATAGAGATAGAGAGATAGCTAGGGAGATAGAGGTTTAGGGTTGCTTGGGTTTAGTGTTTAGGGTTTAGGGGTTTGGAGTTTAGGATTAATTAGGGGTTTAGGGTTTCTCAGGTTTAGGGTTTATGGGTTAGGGGTTAGGGGCATTATTTAGGATTTATATATGTTTTAGGGGTTAGGGGTTAGGGTTTAGGGGCATTATTTAAGGTTTAGAGGGTTAGGGTTGCTCAGGTTTAGGGGCATTATTCAGGGTTTACAGTTGCATGTCAAAAGAAGTCTCTCTCTCTCTCTAAATCCCTCAACCCTAAATAATGCCCCTAATCCCTAACCCCTAACCCATAACCCCTAAACCCTAAACCTCTATCTCCCTATAATCTCTCCCTTATCTCCCTCTCTCTAGCTATCATCCCTCTACCTCTCAATCTCTCTCCCTATCTCTCTAGACATATCACTCACTCTCTATCTCCCTATCTCTCACTTGACTGTGATCTCCTCTATCTCTCCGAATATATCTCCTCTCTCTTGACTCTACGTACCTATCTATCTCTCCCTATCTCTTGCCTTTCTCTCTATCTCCTTATTTCTCTATACATCTTTCTAGTGATCACTCTCTATCTCCTTATCTCTCCCCTCTATCTCCTCTATCTCTCCCTATGATCTGTCTCATCTCTATCTCTCTCTACGTCCTATCTATCTCTCCCTATCTCTCTATCTCTTGCCTCTCTCAGCCCCCTATCATTTCTATATATATCATTAATGAACAAGCATGGAAAACTTATAGGACTCTCTCTCTCTTGCTTCGTCTTTGTCTCTATCTATCTCCCTTATCAACAAAGCAAATGGAAACAAGAAAATTAGGACATGAAAAGAGGGATGAGGATATAAATTGGCAGCCAGATGAAATGGAAACAAGCTGATAAAACTAAAGTTCATTGGATGGGAAGATCAAATGATGAGAGGAGAGGTGGAAAATAGTAAAATAGAGAAAAATTGGTGTAGAGATCTAAAGGGAAATTGGAAAGGAAAAGGAAAACTAGGAAAGCTAGGAAAAGGATTTAACTAGCTAGGAGCTAGTAGATAATATATAGGTCCGAGAGAGAGAGACAAAGACAGAGAGTTGCTTGGGGTTAGCGGTCAGGGTTTAGGGGCATTATTCAGTGTTTATGGTTTAGGGGCATTATTTAGTGTACTTTAGGGTTTATGGTTCAGGGGTTAAAGTTTAGAGGTTTAGGGTTTAGTGTTTAAAGAGAGAGGACCAATAGGGAGATATAGAGAGTGAGGGACATGACCAAAGACATAGGGAGAGATATTGAGAGGTAGAGGAATGATAGAGATAGGGCTAGATAGGGAGATAGGGAGATAGAGGTTTAGGGTTGCTTAGGTTTAGTACTGTTTAGGGTTTAGGGGTTTACAGTTTAGGATTTAGGGGTTTAGGGTTTATGGCAGGTCAGGACCGGGTTAGGGCTTATAAGGGGCATTATTTAGGTTTTATGGTTTAGGGGTTAGGGTTTAGGGTTATTAGGGGCATTATTTGGGGTTTATAGATCTTCAAGGATCTAGATAGTGTGGCTATACACATTGCTACACATGTTGGTGGCTAGTTAGTCACATGGAACATCAACAAACACATGTTATGCTTCCATACACGTGTGCCACCTAATGACATTTGTACTACAAAACATGATCATATAATTGGCACTGTATGCATCTGACACATGGTCATGATGTCCATGTGTTGGAATCAGAATTTTCATAAAAGTTATGAGTATTTTATTTGTGTATCCATGACTCCTGCTCTTATTTTTCCATCATAAATCATGTTATTACCATTCATAAAGTCATCTTTGCCTTTTACCGCGATACTGCTATCACAATGGCTAGCCTTCATAATACCCATATCATAACTCCTTACTGCAGAACATTCTTAAACAACCTGCGGTATGACGATAAGAAGAGTTAATACTATAAACTACGCACTATACCTCTATACCTTAGGGGGCCAAAACCTAACCTATGGTAGTGCGGCAATCAAGCAGTTGGGTTATGTAAAGCATACCAATCACATCAACATCAAAATATGAAGATTTAAGCTCAACACGAAGATTTGAATTGTGCAAATTTATGAGCTAGAAGTAAATGCGTCTTGGTCTTGAAAATACATGAAACAAATTAAGATTTCTCACTCATAGTAGCAGAAGAAAAATTACACAGGAGCTCAAAGCACGAGACTAAAGAGAATTCTTCAAGGCAATTTTTTCGAGTAAGCTCTACTCATCATTTCTTGTGAATTTCATAAAAATGGCACCTAAAAAGACTGAGGTAGGAGCTAAGAATGATGGAGCCAAAACCAGTAAGTCTTCATTGCAATCCCCTCTGCTTTCATTATTTCCTGGCTCAATTGACAAAGGTTCTAAAAAGGTTTTTAGAGACTTAGCTCAAGGCTGTAGGGACCCCTATATACCTCTGTCAGGATGGAATCTCTACTGGTACTTTTATCTAAAAAGGAATGACCATGAACTAGAATCAAACCCATGGGCCCTAGATCTGGGTAAATTAATTGTTCCTGACATTTTCATTGACATTGACATGATTAAAGCCCTTGCCCACAGTTACCATGCCCCAGCCAAAACTTTGAGGCTTCTAAATGGTGAGTTCTTAGTGTATATCAATATAGATGCCATTATCAAATGTTTCAATCTCAATAAACAAGCTATAATAGAGGTGAACTTAGTGAAAATTTAGCAAGAATATAAGAGGTTGAGGAGAACATATCGAAGTGATGAGCTCCCTTTACACATGAAGAAGGGTGATGATAACAGAAGGCTCTCTATTCTTTCTTCCAAAATGGAACCTTTCCAAGTTTCTAAATTCCAAGTTTATTTCAAGAATACCTATTATGTGTTGTGTCAAGTTTTGGGAATAGATGCAAAGGAGCAAATGCAAATAGGGTTGATGAGAATGGCTATGATAATTCAACATTCTCAGTCAAATGTAGAATTTGATTTTACATCTGTGATTAAAGAACAAATACATGAAGGTTTGCTACAAGTCAGGGAAGCCAAGGCCCCTATTACTCTCAGAAAATATTCTTTATTGTGTCACTTAATTATGTATCAGAATGAAATGAAGTGGACTACAAGGATGCAATTGTGTACACAATAAAGAGGAGTTAGACTCCCTGTGCAAAACTGGTGCTACATTTGGGATAGCAGGTGTACAAAAAGTGATTTTGTAGTGTTTCAAGATGATTTTGTTGTCAGATTGATTGCTTCTCTTGGTTACCCAACACCAAGAATGCCTAAGTCATTGATGAAGGTAATGAGGCCTGTGCAGTATGGGCCAGACCAAGGCTATACTCATAATTATGCTGATTGGTTCCTTATGCCACAACACATTATTATTAGAGTATATGGCTGCAACCAAGCACCACACATTTTACCTAAGTTTGTACCTTCAAGAGTGTGTTTCCTAGAGTTTATGTGGCAAATGCTTTGGATGGAACATGACTTGATGAGAAATCAGAGGAATGGCACATTTTTTCCTAACTTGACTATGTTTGAAGAGTTGGCCATTGGGTCATCTATGCTCGAAGAAGTACAGAGGTTTATGAGAGTCAATTACTCCCTCAAACCTGGAATAGAAAGAGTATGTGACCCAAAGGGTCACATCAATATGATCAGAAGAACCCTATTGACGAAGAAGGCTATTTCACATGAATTTGATTTTAGAGAGGATGTTATAAGAAATTTGGCGCATTTTGTTGATGTAATGTAGGCCAGAAAAAGGTGGAATGCAATGATGAGGTGGGAAAATTAGAAGAAGGAAAAAGATAGAAGCTTCAAAGGCTTTTTTGTAGATGAACCCAACCTTCTAAAATGAATGCAAATAATTTTGAGTAAATTTGATGAATTATACAAAATGGCCTAAGATGAGGGACTCATTCCATTGCCCACACCCCACCAACCACCCCATGAAACATTCACATCTCAGATATCACCCCCATCACCTACACGTCCATCCCCTCCATCTCCCACTCATGAGCCACAGGCCAAAAAATAGTAGATGGAGCCATTAGTGGAATATGATTCAAGTGATGATGAAGAACGAGAAGCAGTCTTGGCCTTGACTAAACTAAAAGAGGCAACGAAACAACAAAAAAGTCAAAAGCCTCATAATCCAAAGGTCAGGTTGTCAGAGGAGGGAACTAATGAGATTCAAGAGGATGACAGGGTAGTGGCCTCTCTGAGATTCATAGAGGATGATAATTTTATACACAACAATGAGTTCAAAGATTTCTTGATCAAAATGAAAATGAAACAATTTGATGAAAAGTTGAAGATTAATCTTATAGGAGTTGATGAGTCAAAACAGGCTAAGATCCAGGTTTAGGCATTTGCAGAATTGAATATTGATAATATTAATGTCACTCCTCAGGAGGCAAGAGAAATGGTGTTGAAAAGTGATATGTTGATTATACCAGGGATGGAGTTGTCCAAAATGTTTCTTTTAGATCAGATCAGAGCACAAGATGACCCCATGTTAGTTGCAAAATTTGATTCAGAGGAAGGTGTCTCAGGAGTAGGGTATAACCCTACTACCCAAACACTTGCCCTATGGACAAAGCAGAAGAACACAAGGAAGCCTCGGCTCCTTGATGTAGCACAAGAAATGAGGGGGTCAACACTGATTAGAACTATGAGAGACACAACTCCTACTGAAGCTACCACCATAACCATGCACTCTGCAATGTTCACCAAAGATGTGTTAGAAAACATGGAAAAGAAAATTAATGAATATGAGACAAGGTTAAATCTATCTAATGATGAGGTGAACAAATTGTTCATTAAGAATAGAAAGTTGAGACAATAGTTGCAACAAGCCACCACACTAAGGGGAGATGAATTAATTGTCTATCACGCATCAATCCATACAGAGGATCCCCAGATCCAACAAATGAAAGAGGAAATTGATAAGTGGAAAAATCATAATGAGGAAGATGTCAAAAATCACATCATAGAGATCCTGAGTAGGATATTAAAGCACAGAGTTGATATATTGAAAGACAAAATAAATGGGGTACATGAACAATTCAGCAATCTGATCAAAGCTTTGGAACAGATAAACACTAATTCTTCCATTCTTGAAAAGCTTCAAAAGAGATGGCAACCTACCTTCCACATACTGACTACTTTATGCAAAGCCACACACAGAGATCTGGATGCCCCATTAAGGCTCAAGATTACACGAGAAATGGTGAAAAGCATAATTGAGGAGTATCAGTATTTGGTAGATACAAAAAAGAAAGTGGAAGGTAAGAGGAGTACATTTGACTCCATCAAATGTCGTTTCAGCCCATCAATCATCAAAGATGATAACCAAATGAAGGGTGTAGATGAATGGAGAGAAGAGTTTGATCAGATGATTCCTAAATGTTTGGCACATGTATAGAATGATGTGGAAATTAAACTCACTGAGTTCCATACTCTGTTCAATGGAATTATCATGTTGGACAATGGATACACAAAGTTTGTGATGGACATCAAGAACCTCTTGGACAATAGATAGAAAAGCCATTTTGTAAGCATTGCAGCTGCACAAGAATTTGAGTGGCCTAGTGATATGAAAATAAGTGAATGGCAGGAAACATATTTGGATCTTGAAGAGGATTGAATGTGAAGAGGAGATACCACATCAGAAAATAGAATGCCTTGCTCAGGCCTTGGTCAGTCGTGGGTTTCTATTCGGTGAATAACGGATTGGTCTTTCTAATTAAAAATATTTTCTTAAATCTTGTTAGTTTAAAAGTGTTTTCTTAATAGTTATGAATAGTTATGTCCTTTCTATTGTAATGGGTCTGAAGCTTGTTTGCCTCTTCTATAAAAAGAGAGACCAAGACCCGATAAAAAAAGGGAGAGAGAGAGAGAGAAGAAGAAGGTAGTAGTAGTAGATAGTAGAAAAGCTCCATAATATTTACAAAACTCAAAGACCATGTTACAAGCATAATTTTGAAGAAGTTAATGGAAAATCTCTGATTCTGTGGTGCCATATTGGTATCAATTATTTGTTGAAGTTATTCAATTATTTGGTTGTCTCCATTTTAGTGCTTCCTTCTTATTAAAATTGATATATCAAGTATATACTCAATTTATCAATGCACATTTGTTGTATTTGTGTGATATGATTAATTAGTTTCCTCAAAGGAATTAAATCCTTCTAGTCAATCACAGTAATCTATGAGTATTAATTGGATTAGTAAGAAGAACCACATAATTAGGGTTGGCATTTTGTCTCCAAGTTGATATCATCTATCGTTCTTGTTTGATTTATTCAATTGGTTCCTTCAAGTAGGGATTAAAAATCCTTTTGATAAATTACAAGTAACCTGGTTGTGTCAGTTGGATTATTAAGAAGAGTCTGTCAATTATTTCCTTACACATTGATACAAGTTATTAACCAATATTAGTGTGCCAAACATTTAGAATTACTACCAAATATAAGCCACTCATCTCAAATTTTCATTTGACTCCATTTACCCAACAAGGTACTGGTCTCACTTGTTTCATTTTACTTAAAACTTTCTATCAATTAAACATAGGATTTACCTTGATATTGCTTATACAATTTATACCAAATTAGAACTATATCTTTCCATTTCCAATTTCCATTATGGATAGATTGATAGATTAGAAAACACATAGTTTAAGTCTACCTCATTTACATAGGTATACCCACCTAGGTCTAGCAGAGCCAAAAGAGAAGGGGGTCCTATCACACAAACCCTATCTTGTTGACCAAAAACATATCACTGAGTTCGATACTTTGCTCGATGGAATTATCGTGTTGGACAATGGATACACAAAGTTTGTGGTGGACATCAGGAACCTTTTGGACAATAGATGGAAAAGCCATCTTGTAAGCTTTGTAGCCACACAGGAATTTAAGTGGCCAAGTGATCTGAAAATAAATGAATGTTAGGAAACATATTTGGGTTCTGAAGAAGATTGAATGTGAAGAGGAGATACCACATCAAAAAATAGAATGCCTTGCTTAGGCCTTGATTGGTCATGGGTTTCTATTCGGTGAATAATGGATTGGTCTTTCTAATTAAAAATATTTTCTTAAAACTTGTTAGTTTAAAAGTGTTTTCTTAATAGTTATGAACAGTTATGTCTTTTCTCTTCTAACAGGTCTGAAGCTTGTTTACCTCTCCTATAAAAAGAGAGACCAAGACCCGATAAAAAGAGAGGGAGAAGGGAGTAGTGGTAGATAGTAGAAAAGTTCCATAATATTTACAAACTCAAAGACCATATTACAAGCATAATTTTGAAGAATTTAATGGAAAATCTCTGATTCTATGGCGCCATATTGGTATTAATTATTTGTTGAAGTTATTCAATTATTTGGTTGTCTTCATTTTAGTGCTTCCTTATTATTAAAATTGATATATCAAGTATATACTCAGTTTATCAATGTACATTTGTTTTATTTGTGTGATATGATTAATTGGTTTCCTCAAAGGAATTAAATCCTTCTAGTCAATCACAGTAATCTGGGAGTGTTAATTGGATCAATAAGAAGAACCACTTAATTAGGATTGGCATTCTGTCTCCAATTTGATATCATCTATTGTTCTTGTTTGATTTATTCAATTCGTTCCTTCAAGTAGGGATTAAAAATCCTTTTAATAAATTACAAGTAACCTGGTTGTGTCAGTTGGATTATTAAGAAGAGTTTGTCAATTATTTCCTTGCACGTTGATACAAGTTATTAACCAATATTAGTGTGCCAAACAGTTAGAATTACTACCAAGTATAGGCCACTCATCTCAGATTTTCATTTGACTCCATTTACCCAACAAGGCACTGGTCTCACCTGTTTCATTTTACTTAAAACTTTCTATGAATTAAACATAGGATTTACCTTGATATTGCTTATACAATTTATACCAAATTAGAACTATATCTTTCTATTTCCAATTGCCATTGTGGAAAGATTGCTAGATTAGGAAACACACCATTTAAGTCTGCCTCATTTACATAGGTATACCCACCTAGGTCTGACAAAGCCAAAAGAGAAGCAGGTCCTATCACACAAACCCTGTCTTGTTGACCAAAAACGTATCAAGAGATTGGCAACCTCTTGTGGCCTAAAGCCTGCATTTTTGAGAACCAACACCACGTACGCCACAATATGCCACAATGATCTACTAGTTGGCATGACCATACAAGTTTGAGTACATTTGTTCTCATCCCATCCATACAAGAAATGCACCATACAATATGTTGGATATTTATCAACATCTACATGTAGAATAACTGATGGTATTCTTGAACAAATGCCTACTTTATACATTTTGTAGAGTAAAAGTGAGGTATATATAACAAATTTTCATCTTACCTCTGTGTATATTTCCTTTGTTCATTTTGAATAGAAGTAACATATATGTTAGAACCCTTCTATATTTGAATGTGTTTTGGTTTACATATCTATTTTCCTTTATGTATTCTATGATCTTATTAATTACATTAATAGATAATATAGGATTGCCCCTCACTAGTTCACCTTGGGAATTAGATGAAATAACATCTGAAGTTGACTATAAATTAACAACATGGTGAGCATTTTGTTGATTTTCTTGCTTATTTTCACCCTTTTGAAAACTAAATTTTCCTATTGAAATTTTGAAGGATGAGATCGATATTTAAGTGCATTAGACTTAAGAATTTGATGGTGTATCAAAATCATCATTAGGAATTTGATAGTGTATCTTTGTTGACAAAGTTTGAAATCCAATAACATAATCATGATTGCACTCATTAATTTGATCCTTGTTTGATGCTCTCCTATTCCTAATTCAATCTATCTTAATAGTGAAGGAAAATAAATACATGGGCAACCCATAGAGAAATTTGTCATCAATTTTGCTCCTCAAAATTGTCTCATGATATGGTGAAGGAAAAAATTACCAAAGATAAATTGTGATCATTATTCATCAACCCAAAAACTAATGCACTGTTAGAAATGTAGACACCTAAATCTTACCATGGCCTAACATCACATCAGATCTATCCCACATCTCCTCTTACAATGTTAATTAAATAAATCATATTTATTTAATTAACCACTTTGATCATTCCTCCTAATATCAGTTTAATAAGTCACACTATTTAATTAATAAATCTAACTGTTCTTCTGACATTAATTAAATATTAACCCTTCCTCTGAAGTCTCATCCTTAATTAAATAAATCCACATTTATTTAATTAAATCAATCACCCCCAACATTCCCCCACAACTAAATAAATACATATATATCATGGCCATTATGAAACAATCTTGACTATTTTTTACTATATGAGTGTTTTTGTTTATTACCATTGTCCCACAGGTTAATTGATTATCTTTTGCGGTTATGCGGGAACAAGAGGAATGAAATATGGCACATACCGCATTCGCATAGAGCATAAAAGAATAGTTTGCAGCTTGGCGGTACAAAGCGGTTGATTATCTGACGCTTGCGGCTTGGCAGTGTTCATCTCACGCTTGGCGATGTTAGTCTCTTCCCGCGGTTCCACGGAGGTTTGAAAAGTAACTGGCGGCATTACGGAAATAACACTTACTACGTCCCCGCAAGGGTTTTAACCGAGGCCCACGGTAGAGTGGCAAGAGGAGAATGTAATTGGTTTTTGCCCCCACCATCTCGTGACGGTCATTCATAACATTTGTGGTTGGGCGGTAAACAGAAGGACATCTGGCTGAAAATGAAAATGAAAGAATATAATGAAAAAGTTGCAATAAATAAAATAGGTGCTGATGAAACACAACATGATCAAATCATTACACAAACTTTCAAAGAATTGAAAGTAGATGAAATTGATGTGAGTCCAGAGGAGGCAAGACAAATGGTGTTGAAAAGTAATCTAACGCTTGTGGTTTTAATCCAAAGAGAGAGACCCTTGTAATCTGGACTACTCAGAAGAATACAAGCAAACCAAGATTGCTTGATATTGTTCAAGAAATGAGGGGTACATCTGTAGTAAAGACTTTACAAGATACATCAGCAACAGAAGTAGCTGCTCTCAATGTTCATACTGCTATGTTTACTCATGATGTTGTGAAGATGTTAGAACAAAGGCTAATAGATTATGAGCAAACTCAAAAAGTAATGAATGATGAAGTAAACAAATTATATTTTGAAAATGTGAAATTAAAGAAATAATTACAAGCTGTGAATTCTTCTCAAGGTCAAGCCATTGTACCCTATCAGCCCCCTGTGCCACAAACAGCTAGTGATGTCACAATGTCTGCTGAAGAATTTAATGCAACAAGATTGAAATTTGAAAAGGAAATTGAAAGTTTGAATAAACAAAATGAAATGACAAAGAATGAGGCAAAGATGAAAGTTTTTGAAATTTTTGAGAAAATTTTGGAGCATAGAGTAAAATTGGTTGTGGATAAGCTTGGGAGTGTGCATGATTTCTACTCTTCTTTATCTCAGGTCATTGAGCAATTGAAGATAAACTTTTTTGTTTTGGATTTGTTGTTTAAAAAATGGCAACCCTATCATCACAATTTGGTTATGATGTGCTTAGTAGTGCAAAGCAATCTTGATGTCCCTACAGCTTTGAAGCCCACTGAGAAAATAGTCAAAATGATCATTGATGAATACCAGTATGTGAATGGGGAAAGCCAGAAGATGCAGGCAAAGGTTGAATCTTTTACTATGTTCAAGCATAAATTTATTCCTTTCATACTGACAAAAGAAGAGAAAATCAAAAGTCTTGACACATGGAAGATGGAATTCGGCCAAACAGTATTCCAAGTAAATTGTTCTGAAGTCACCAGCAAACTTGAAAGTAAATTGTCATTGGTGAAACAAGGTAACGCCCACTATTTAAGGAACTTGATGAGCTTATCCTTTGACCTATATCACTTAATACTTCCATCACATAAGGATTATCCATTAACAAGTTATGAAGAACATCAATCAATCCATTTAATTAACATTATTGCCAATAATTCATACCAAAGATTGAACAATTTAAGGATATTGCAATAGGTAATTTGTCAACAATTGAACAATCCATTTAATTAACATTATTGCCAACAATTTAATCATCCTTTTTTAAACATGGATTGCAAATAATTCTAAAAATTTAGAAGTCTTGATCATTAACTTTATTGTCTGCTACAATGTCATCCAGTGTATCATTGTCAATGTTCATATTCAAGTATTTAATATTATCATCATCCTCATCTTAACCTCCATCATCTTCATCATCATTGAAATCTAACTATAGACCATCTCTATTGTTACCAGATGTATTTGGATCATCATTTTGTATACCATCCATATTGTTGTTTTCCATAACATCATCCAACTCTAGATTATTGTCTTCTTGTTCTTGAACATAACCATCTTCAACATCATCATGGATGTCAATTTCTTTGATGTTCTCTAATCCCTCTCTCTCATTTTGTTGGCCATCATTGTTTTGCTCAATATCCACTAATGCATCGTCAAATACATGCCCTAATATTGGATCATAATGTATGACAAATATCTATTTCGGGTCCAAAATATCTTCACAGAAAAATACCTACACATGAACGACATACATATATTAGACGTATGGTATAACAATTTTATTGATTAATAAACACATGTATATATTCGCAATAAACTATGAATTAATAGATTAATGATCACTACCGGTTCTTGTTTGAGTTAAAGAAATACCTTCTCACAATGAATTGGTAGAACATAAGGCTCCTTATCCTCTGGTAGGAAACATGAGGAATCTATAGAAAACAATCCACTATGGGTATCATGTCTTTGTGTCCTCTCAAATGCTTCATACCATCTACACTTAAAAATACAACATTTAAAAGAGTGGTAATCCAACTCAATAATTTCTTATATTTTCCCAACATATTGTAGATTCCCTTCAATTATATTCTTATCTTTTGAGCTTGATTGACTTGATTGCTTGAAGTCAATCATGATGCCACAATCGAAGGATCGTCTATTTACATCTACACTTTCTACATGATAATGTCGACCATATGTCCACATTGCTGGATATTTCCTCGCCTATGAAAGACCATTTATTTCAGTGAAAACAAATATAATGACAAATATTAAAATAGTTAATACTACCAAAGCTGTAAGGAAACAACATTTTGTAAAATTCCAACTGTACCTTTCTTTCACATCCTCTAGACATGTTGATTTCATCTTCTGTTATGTTTGAATCTATACCTGCATCTTCTATTTGATTTTGAATTTGTTCAGTAACCCATTCTAGTGTGCAATCTTTGCCCCATTCCCCAAGCAGATTAGTGGGAAGTGGAGTATTCCTTGGGTTTGATCTCTTAAATTGTCTCCTTGCTTCTAACACTTCTCTCTTTTTATCATATAGATCAATCCATTTGTTCATAAAGTCCATGTGGTACAGAATGAACTTGTCGAGTATAGCACTTTTGTCTACACCTATTACATGTCAACATGTTTATTTCAAACTCCAAATGTCATGCTGTTAATTTGATAAATAAATTATAGAGTAAATTAATGATTGCAAGAAAAAAAACCACATTGATCATGAATTTACTTACTAATTTCTACTTGAACACCATTAGATTGTGATTTTTCTCCATCAATAATATCTGATGCTCATTCTTCATCCCATAAGCATGGCCTATCTTCAAAATCCTTACCAAAAAATTCACACAGGAAGAAAAATGCTTCATTCAATACGTACCCTTCATCCATGCAACCCTCTGGATGTGCCTTTTGTCGGATGTATCTTTTTAGAGTTTTCATATACCTCTCAAATAAAAACATCCACCTCATTGATACTGTTGGAAACAAGGTAGATAACTGAGAGGGGGGGTGAATCAGTTATCTCTATTATCTTAACTTTCTTTTATTTTTTTATAATTTGTGTAGCATCAAAACATATAAGCATATATAATCATGAGAGAAGAAATAAAATCAACACACATAACACAAGGATTTTTACGTGGAAAACCTATTAAGGGAAAAACCACAAGGTGACTAACCCAAGATTGTATTCTTTGTTAAAAGAATAAGAAGTACAAAATGGCACTTGCTAATTAGGGCTCACTGCCCGAGCACACTACTCACAAGAGGCACACTGCCTACAAGAGACTCATTGTCTACAAAACTTACAGAAGCTAACCAAGTGTTTGAACTAATGAGAGGCATCTACAAATGCTAGAGTTCAGTTTTGATTAGGCACAATATACTGATCTGATGCACTTCATTCTTCCTCTGCTCTAGTGCTGCTACTCTGTCACATACCAGACTTGTATTGCTCCTTCCTCACTTATCTCTACCTTTCTTCACACTTTATTTTATCATATCTATACACACAAACCTTCATACTAGAATCCATCTGGTATATATATCTGCACCAAGGATTTCAACAACTTTCTAGTCGGCAACCAGAATACTCAAGATATTTACAAATTATTGATCTATCAGCTAAATCCATGCTTGATTTGTGATGCGTATCAAAAACATAGGCATTGAAGTCATCAATCATGTTGGCCAACATTGTATGATCCCTCAAATAGCTTGATCAACATAAATTACTAATCTGGATTGAAGTCTGATACTCTGTCGGTCAATTCTTCCTCAGTTTGCTTTGCCTATCTGGAACCCAACACTCAGATGCTCATATCTTTTCCATGTTTTATCACCTTAGGCTCAATCTTTGGAATATAGTAGTCATGATACTCCTCTTGACTTGTCCAAGTCTACAACTTGCTCAATTACACCATCTAAGAGATCCGGACCTAATTGTCAGACCTTGTTGCATGCTCTGTTCTTGTTCACCAGACCAAAACAATCTTCAATCTAACTTTTGGTATAGGCATACTATGTGATGCAGATGTGTGGGATAGACTTTGTTTCCATTAATGACAACACTCATGAAGCCACACAGTGTCTCTTGCCAACAATCGTCCCCTTTGGCATTGATGGCAACACTTAGTGAAAAATGACTAAGTGTCGCAGCAAACTCCCCCTTGGCTAATGCTCTGTCTTATGCATTGTTTTACCAGAGCTCCCCCTTAGGTGGATTCCAACACTCAGATGCTCATATCTTTGTTTCCATTAATGACAACACTCATGAAGCCACACAGTGTCTCTTGCCAACAATCTTCCCCTTTGGCATTGATGGCAACACTTAGTGAAAAATGACTAAGTGTCGCAACAAACTCCCCCTTGGCTAATGCTCTATCTTATGCACTATCTTACCGGAGCTCCCCCTTAGGTGGATAACACATTTTTCACTACTCCTCACTCCCCCTTTGACATCAAATGCAAAGGGCAGAATCCGCACACCAAAATTTGCAAAAATTAACCTATACATGGCCGCATAAGTATTTATACATGTTATACTTACATATACTTAAGTATATCCACAAAAGTGGCCTTCAACTGTACAAACTCTATGGCCTAGCTCTGCTTCATCCTGTCCAAAATGTAGATGTGACCACTCAACAAAAATGCATATGCTTCTACCCTTCTTAGATCTACCAGATCACTGGTCTAGGCTGTGGTCTGAGCATCTGTCAAGGCCTCATGCATTGCCTCTAACTTAGGGATAATTATCCCTCTGAGTTCACTCATCCTGTTTATTATATTATTATTTTATTTGTCTAGCCTCTTTATTTCATTTATAATGACAATGGCCTGGCATTCTTGATTCATTAAGGATGTAGTGAGGGGATCAAAATTCTGAGATAAACTTGACAGTTTACCTTCTTGCTCTTTCACCTTCTTTTCAATATCCTCTGTCACTTTGGACCAAGATAGAAAAAATTTCTACATGTCCCCACCATCTTTAAGAGCATTTTCAAGGCTCTTTATCCCAATATCTAGGGTCCTCCTATCATTAGTAATGAGTTCCTGTACTTCAGTGAATCTTTTTCCCAAAAACTCCTACCGGGCCTTTTCTTCTGTTGATTTCTCTAAAGATTCAAAGTGAGTGCTAACAGAGTTTACCAGAGATTTCAAGTTACCGGATGGAGAGGCTGAAGGATCCTTTGAAAAGATGGCATGATCTTCTCCAGCATCTCGGATGGAAGCTCTAACAGCTCATAGTCTTCCATGTGAGATTTCAGAAGTTTTTCTTTTGTTTTGGCTTGAGCAAAAGATGCTATTTTCATTGTCTGAACCGGAGAGAGGGAATCAAAATTTAGTGGTCCTTGGAATAGTTCAGGTTCATCTATCCCCATCATTTATTTTCTTAAGAAGTTCTTTATTGCCTCTGCAGTGTCTCTTGCTAGTGACTAAGTCTTCTTTTCTTTTGGGATCTTAGAACTATCATCAGAGATCTTCTCTGTTTGTTCTTCTTTTCCCTTTACCTCCTCTTCTTGACTCACTTTCTCCTCTTTTCTTCCTTCTCCATCAACTCCTAAATTTGGAATGTCTGCAGTGGGATCCGGAGGAGAGATGTTAACTATTTCATGAACTTCCTCTTCTGGAACAGAGGAATCCAAGTCCTTAGACTTCTCTTCATCTATCTCTTTTGACCCTTCTACATTTTTGTCAAAAGATTCTTCATTTGATGCATTTAATCCTTCAACATCCATGGTAGAAGGTTCTTCATTTGTTTCCTCTATAATAGGAAGATTGAATCTTTTGAAGGCATTCTAGAGCATGTCTTCTATTTCTTTTGCTACTTGATTAGTTTCTCCAAGCATAAGTTTGTTCATTCTTGCTTTGCTCCGGAATTCATCCTTACAATCCTTAAAGATCATGTCCATTTGCTTTGGAGTAATAGAAGGATAGAGCTGAATTCCAATCTGTTCTTGGATCTCTAAGTCTTTTTCCTTTGCTTTCTCTTTTCTAAGTTCAAGTACCTTCTCTAGACTTTTGGGAATTAATGAAATAATTTCAATGAATGCTTTATTATAAATATTTAGGTACCTAACTATAGCTTCTTCCAAGATCCTCTTGTTAGTATCACTATATTCATCATAGAATTATGTTACTGGTTGTAGATTCCCATCCACAGTAACTGCCTTAATGATATCATCAATGGAAAGAGTGGGCTTTTCAACAAATTCTTCTATTTTTTCTTCTTTGTTTTTGCTAGCAGAGAATTCCCCAGATGTTTTCTTCTTCTTCTTCATTTTCTTAATTTCCTCATCAAACTCTATTTCTTCATCATCCTTGTGACTTGTGTAAGACCTTGTGGATTTTGTTTTCATTATATTTTCTCCCTTTCCAGATGTCTTGACTTCCGGTTTGGTGGCTCTTGAGCTCTTAGGTGCAGAGCTCTTGGAGGATCTAGTCTGGGAGGAGGCTTGTACCGGAACACTTCCTTTCTCTACTTCTTGTTTCTCTTTCTTAGCTCTTTCAACTTCTCTCTGTTTGCATCTACTGCCTCTTTTGATATGCCATATCTTTTGGCAATTTCCTCAACTTCCCTTCTAACTTTCCTTTTTATCTCCGGTTGTCTTAGCTCAACATGTATTTTTACACTTAGTTCTTGAAAGGTTCCAAACCTTTCTGCCTCAGGGTCCTTAGGCTGACTTAACAGGTGTTGAATATGCAGCTCCAAGATTTTCTCATCGACCTCATATCCCATTGGCATTATCCAAACTATTCTGGGCTCAACTGCCTCCATTAGGCATTGATCAGTATCTACCATAAAACACACTGTATCCTTATATTTCTCAACTATGGATTGAGGTATCCTCTCTCTAGCTTGCATCATGCTTTGGAAGTTCTTAAAGTAACCCCAGAGTCCTGTGCTTTGAGGTTTAGCATCACCAAGTCCATACATATAGTCTCTAATTTGTATTGCAATCAGTTTGTCATTTTGCCAAACCCAACCACTTGATCAAGGCAGCTCATTCATGTAGTAGAAGAATAGACACAGTATTAAACAACCATACTTGAAGGAGTTCTTCTTATCCTTCTTGATCTTATGTAGGTTTTCTAACAGTTGGTTTAAAAGAAGATCACATAGGTCATAATCGGTATTTTCCCTCAACATCCAATATGCTGCATATATTGCAGTCCCAGACACAGAATTCTCCCTGCTAGAATGATAGATCTTATACCCAATTATCATTGAGGCAAATTTGACATCCGGATCTGTGATGTCATCTATGGTCATTGCTCTCTTGTCAAACTTAGATCTAGCATCTTCAGTTACTGTCTGGTTCTTGATAGATTTGAGTGCAGGTAACCCACCGGATGAGTGCAGTCCAATTACTACCCTAATGGCATCTTTTGTTATCTTGAACGGCCTCATTAATCACATAAAATTATCATGCATTCTGCTGAGGACATACCGGACCCAATCATCTTCTGCAAAACAGGGAAAGTGGATGCAATGTCTAAAGTGTTTATCTTAGAGGGCCTTGTATTGAGGTTTGAGTTCAAAAATTTCATTTATTAACTGTTTATGATAGATGTCCATCAACTTAGATTCTCCAAATTCTTCAATGTTGGCATGGATGTAGATCCTAACATCTTCTACGTGTAATACCCCATGCAGAATGCTAGAAAAAGTGCCTAAAGGATCAACTTCTAGGGATTTGTAGGGGTGTTTCTTGAATTTTGGGTGCGGCCTATCAGTGATCTTAACAACCATTGGTGTAGCCATTTTGCAAAAGATGCAGAGAGAGATTTTTAGAATGGAAGTAGCTTTTTACACTTTAGGGTTTGAAATAAGAGCCAGAACAGATCACAGGTTGAATTGGATTTTGTAGTTGATCTTTGAGAGAGTTTTAGAAACTTGATGCAAAGCTCTTCTTTTCTTCTTCTCGAATGTAAATGTGTAAATGATGAGTGAAAGAAACCTTTTATTCTTGTGTAAACCCTAATTTCCTTTTGCAATAAATGCACAACTTAAGTTATCTAGTTGTCCTGTTCTAAGAGAGATCTTTTCGAATCACTGTGTTGCTCTTAGAATCATTTTAAGTGAGGATTGACAATGTATCTTCTTTTCTCCAATCATGCCATGGATCCGCAGATCAAGGTATTTCAATTTTGAATCATACTGGATTTGTCTGTGAAAATCCTGCTTTACCGGATGGTTGTCAAATTGAATCAATCTTGGATGATTAAACTCTTGCAAAACTCCATGCGGATCTTTGATATTTTTACTGAGGGTTATTTGGATATTTTTCTGAGAACCCTTTAATCTGCAACATTCTGTGTGCCAGATTTAGGCACCAATTGACTAGCTGGGGGAATTTGTTTTTCTTTGTGACTCCCCCTGAGCCAGAGCTCATTTGTTTAGTTTTCGAAAGGAATATCAGCACCAGATTCTGGTACGGATCCATCTCCAACATTTTCTATACTCTTCTTCACCCAAATCTTGCTCATCTCCCTTTGAACTTCATCCGCATTCACTTTTCCTTTTCCCTTATCTTGTTTTTGGTTATGATGCATCAGACCCCTTTTATCCTGATTTTTACTTCTACAGAATTTGGCAATATGGTCAGATCTATTGCAACTGTAACAAACAACATTTCTTTGCATATTTGATTGATATTCTCTTGATCTACATTGATTAGCCATATGTCCCATTCTATTGCATGCAAAGCATCTACCATTGAATGAATTGTTTATTTGCATATTTCTGCATTCATGAAATTTGTGACCATACCTTTTGCAGTTGAAACATTGTCCAGAGAAGGATGGATTAGACTGATTCATTCTCCTTCTGCACTGAGTTGCTTTATGACTGAAGTTGTTGCAATTGAAATAGTATCCATTGAAGGATGGATATCTTTGAGCATTTGGTTGCCTTACCAGAGGTCTTCTGGGCCTATTTCTTTGATTTCTTGATCCAAGATTCTTCTGACCGGATCCAGAGCTTTCACCTTTCTCATATCCCAAACCACACTTATCATCTACCCTCTTTTGTCTTTCAAGGACTTCAAGTTGGGCTGAGCTTATCTTGAATTTCTCTTTATATTCATTTGATGTTTGAAGATTTTGTTTAAGAGTGTCTATCTAATTCTCAAGTTGTTCTTCATTATCTCTAGCTTCTTCAAGATCAAATTCAAGATGCTTGATTATTCTGTCCATTTTGTGGCAGTCCTCTGTCTTCTCCTTGAGGGATTGTTTTAGATTATCTTCAATTTTCCTTTTCTCTTGAATTTCTTGGGTGACTCTCATAACCCCTAATTCCATCTCACGTCTTACCATAATGACCTCTTTTGATAGCTTCTCACATAGCTTGTTTTTCTCATCCAGATCTTCATTACTATCATTGGCTTCATTCTGACTTGCTAATTTTTTAAGTAGTTCCTTTCTCTTTTTCACAGAGATACTCAGTTTTTCTTTTAGCTCATTTATGAAATCATCAGCTTGTTTGAGTCTTTCTCTCAATTTATTGACTTCAGAGTGGGATTGTTCAAGATCATCTAGGACAGACTGAAGTTGTTCCTTCATACCATACATATCCATTGAGATTTCCAGATCTTCCTCAAGTTGTTAGGCTCTGTTTAGAGGAACTTAGCTCTGATACCAATTGTTGGAAACAAGGAAGATAACTGAGAGGGGGAGTGAATCAGTTATCTCTATTATCTTAACTTTCTTTTATCCTTTTATAATTTGTGTAGCATCAAAACATATAAGCATATATAATCATGAGAGAAGAAATAAAATCAACACACATAACATAAAGATTTTTACATGGATAACCCTGTTAAGGGAAAAACTATGGGGTGACTAACCCAAGATTGTATTCTCTGTTAAAAGAATAAGAAGTACAAAATGGCACTTGCCAATTAGGGCTCACTGCCCGAGCACACTACTCACAAGAGGCACACTGCCTATAAGAAACTCACTGTCTACAAAACTTACAGAAGGTAACCAGGTGTTTGAACTAATGAGAGGCATCTACAAATACTAGAGTTCAATTCTAGTTAGGCACAATATACTAATCTGATGCACTTCATTCTTCCTCTACTCTAGTGCTGTTGTTATGTCACATATCAGACTTGTATTGCTGCTTCCTCACTTATCTTTGCCTTTCTTCACACTTTATTTTATCATATCTATACACACACACCTTCATACTGGAATCCATCTGGTATATATATCTGCGCCAAGTATTTCAACAACTTTCTAGTCGGCAACCAGAATACTCAAGATATTTACAAATTACTAATCTGTCGGCTGAATTCATGCTTGATTTTTGATGCGTATCAAAAACATAGGCATTGAAGTCATCAATCATGTTGGACAACATTGTATGATCCCTCAAATAGCTTGATCAACATCAATTACTCATTCGGATTGAAGTCTGATACTCTGTCGGTTAGTTCTTCCTCAGTCTGCTCTGCCTGTCTGGAACCCAACACTTAGATGCTCATATTTTTTCCATGTTTTATCACCAGAGGCTCAATCTATGGAATATAGTAGTCATGATACTCCTCTTGACTTGTCCAAATCTGCAACTTGCTGAGTTACACCATCTGAGAGATCCGGACCTAATTGTCAGACCTTGTTGCATGCTCTGTTCTTGTTCATCGAACCAAAACAATCTTCAATCTGACTTCTAGTATAGGCATACTATGTACTGCGGATGTGTGGGATAGACTTTGTTGCCATCAATGACAACACTCATGAAGCCACACAGTGTCTCTTGCCAATAGATACGACACCCACCAATTCAATGTCATTAACTAGGTGTATAAGTAAATGGACTTGTAGGTCTATGAAACTTGTAGGGAGCTCCTTCTCAAATACACATACAATTTTTGCAATTTCCTTCTTCCATTTTGGCACTTCACATTCGTGGATCTCCTTGGAGGTCACCCACCTAATATAAGAATAGTAAATTAGTATGAACCTTTAGTCAAAAATTAAAATACAATATAATATATCTATGTCTCTCACACATTAACCACATACCTTGTAAATGCTAACAATTGACTTATGGCATTCCTTAAGTCAACTGTAAGACAGGAATCCCCCCTAATTGTCAATGGCATGATATGCTATGAAACACATTTATGAAAAGGTCATTAGTAATTTTTTCTCACACAACATAATGATATCAAAATATATTTAGTACTTAATTAATGTTACCAGTAAATGTTAAATGATGATATATAATACTTTCATAAAATTATGAAAATCATGTGTTTTAAATCCTGTGATATGTCCATCAACTGTAAAAGCTTTAGCGAATGATGACCCATAGCCAATAGGTGTCCTTATTGAACGGATGACATTTTTTAGTTGGTCTAGCTCTTTTTTTTTAAATCCATGGATCTTCGACATATGTTCCATTTTCCTTGTTTGGCCACAAATGTTTTCTATCAATTTTGGTACGCGAAAGAGCAATATCTCTCCTCGAAGACAAGGTGTCCTCTTTGCCTGATATATGTCAAAATATAGAATCTAGGACATTTTTGAAGACGTGCATAGGATCTAATAGGTGAGATATTAATAGATCCTTCTAGTAAGGGAGCTCATAAAATATGGATTTCCTTTTCATTCCTTCTAGCATATTAACTGCAACTTGTTCTGGTTCTTCAATTAAATCACCCCGATCAAAAAAATCCTCCCAACCTTTCAATTCAGCATCTTCATATTTATTAAGCCAATCACCTAGACCCATAATCATGGGAGGGCCTCTATTTTCAACTTTTCCATCAAATTGATTCCTCAGGTGATTTCTAAACTTATGATCTAGTGGTAGAAAAACCCTGTTGTTTGCGTAAATAAATTTATGTAGATCTTTAGAATACTGCCCTTGAAATTGTTCTACACATCTTGGACATGCAAATATCCCCTTTGTTTGAAGCCCTGCAATTCAATAAGTAATGTTAAGAACATCAAAAAAATAGTATAAAACTAAGTATGAAAGTTGGGATGAAAATAAATTGAGTGTAAATACGTAAATATTTTATCTTACCAGAACAAACACCAAGTCCTAGGAAATCATGAATAGTCCAACATAGCACACCGTACAACATGAAGGACCTATTTGATGGGGGATGTGATATGTCATACATTCTTATGCCTTTCCATAGCAGTTGCATCTCATCAATAAAAGGTGCAAGATAAACATCCATGTTTTTAACTTGATGTTTTCCTGGAACAATGAGAGTCAGCATAAGGTGCTTCTTTCCAACACTCATCCATGGGGGAATATTGTATATTATCAATCCGATTGGACAAACACTATAATTTGAGCTCAGGAAAGAGAATGGGCACACTCCATCAATTGCAAGACCAAACCTGATACTACAGGGTTCATCTTTGAATTTTCTTGGCCATTTTTCCTCTATATGTTTCATTGCTTTAGAGTTGGCCAGAATTTGCATGAATCCATCTTTACTCATATTCTTTGCATGCCAGTCCATCAATTATGCAAGTGAATTGCAACGAAACATTCATTGAAGTCTAGGTATAATTGGCATGTAACGTAAAACCTTCTTTGGAACTGTAGAACCTTGTACATCTATACGATATCTCTTCTCTTTGCATACAGGGCATTCTACCTTGTTTTGATATTCAGCTTTGTATAAAATGCAATCATTTTTACATGAATGAATTTGCTTATATTCAATCCCCAACTCAACCAACAATAGACATGCCTCTCTACAAGTTGATGGCAACACATTATCTTCAGGAAATATTTTAGTTTTTAGTGCCCTGTAAGATTGCCAGAGATTAAATCAATTGAATGCTTTGACTTATGATGAACATGTTGGATATGTCAATATATACTAGGACTATTTATATACAATATATGGTTTTAAAATCCCCTTAAAGAAATATAAATGAAGTTGATGAATGTTTACGAATTATGTACACCAATTGACAATTGCAAAGTAAGAAATAGATTTCAACTCACTTCAGTAGGGTAGTGAATCCTTTGTCTGACCAACCAAATAGTGACTTGATTTCTAATAATATTAATGTGCATGCCAGTTTTGAGGTTCTACTTGCACCCGGTTTGAACACGAGTGTCTCGTTGCTTGCTTGATGGAGTCTTTTAGGTTGTTATCATCAACATTACGTTGGTGGTAATTACCCCTGCTATCACCATTGTTGTCAACTATATGATCATTATTCTCATCATTGTTTTCATCCCCAAAGAAATCTGTAAGCATTTCATTCAATCCTTCTTCATACACTGCATTTTCACTATCATGATCATCATCATTAAGGCTAGGTGGCATGTCATTAGTGTATGCAGATCTCATCAGCTCTTCAAATTTCTTAGCTGATAGTATTCTCTTCAATAATGCTCTTTTCACCCTGGTATTGTTTAAAGGATGGTTTGGATCATCCCATCCAAATCTTAATAACCCAGTTGGATCTTGGGTATTAGTATGTGTTTCATCAACATCTTCTACCTATCAACAGATGCAAGCATTATTTAATGTTTGGCAACAATTGGATAAATCATAAATGTATCAATTTCAAAGAAATATAATCAAATATGGCTTAAAAAATAAAAATATTGGTTGTATGAACATATATATAGAACATCCACAAACAACAATTTTCTCAAAGTATTCATCCCATGTACTATAGTCCTGACCAACCTCTTGTTCAGTGCAATCATTTGTCGTGTCTGCAGGATCCATTGTCATATCCTCTTCCACCCACTATCGTCTATGTGATTTAACAATTTTAGGTGCACGTCCACGTACATATATTTTTCATTTTCTAGTTGAATTCTCGGGATTTACATTTGCTCCAATCTCCATCTAAAATAATCAACAACATGCATTAATTTATGTCAAGATTGGATAATACATTATAAATTACAATAATACTATGAAAAAAGATGGACATATCACAAAATGCCATCAAATCATTTTTTCCTAAGGAAATTGGATTTGAGTACTTGATTTCCCGCTTCATCCGTTGTGTCCTCATTTGATATGACACGATCTATTTCCATGGCCTTGTCTGGCCCCTATAATACACAACATAGTAAATAATGTTTAGTACACCAATTATATCATTTCAACGAATATGCTATCCAACACAAAACCTCACTTTAGTCATATATTTGACATATTGATATCATGTTTTGGCCATCCTAATTTTCAAACTTTTCCCTAGATCATAAAATCACATTTAATCACCATTCCTGTGCATTTTCAACCAATAAGTTTAACCTCAGAGGCCTTGTGGACAAAAAATGACTTTATCTCCTCTATGTTGTAGCATTTGTGAATTCATAAACACCTTCCTCCTTTGGTTAAGGTTGCTTTCTCTTCTTACCTCTATTTTATCTACAGATTCCATTGTCATATCTATTTCCACCCACTTTCCTCTCTGTGATTTAGTAGTTCTACGCAATCCACATCCTCTCTCCATGGCCTCCTTTGGATCCTGCAATACACAACAATGACAATAGTCACATAACAGCTATGCACCAAGAGAATATTCTTGAATTTATCTTGTTAATACACTCACTTTTCATTAAGATGCACTATGAAAAATAAAATAGGACATTACAATATTTTGCTCTTCAGAAAAAGTTTACATGTGGAATCTTGACAACTAGAGCTCAAATCTTATGATTACAAGATGACTACAAATTCACATCAAAAAGACATTTATTTCATATTTGACTCTTCTTTTTCTTTTATGGGTCATTTTAAGGTAATCTATATCTCTCCAAGTGGCCATAAAATGCTCAAAACTATCATAGAATCCTCAAAACAGTCTCAAAGAGTCTTTGGCACCAAAATTTTAAATTCTTGAAGGAGGGAAGGATAATTTGGATGTTAATTTTGAAATCACGTCATTAGATCTTTGTTAGGTTAATCCTAGCCATTGGATATTCTTTAATTATAGGTACATTATGTTATATTTCACCATTACCTTTCACTCCAAAATTAATGGTTTCCTTTGAAAAGAAAACCCTCCATTAGCTATCATAACCCTAAATATCTATTGAAGTAAACTTAAACATTATGTGCAATTGTCATTTCTCATATTAAGCACCTACCTCCCTTCTTAGTGGTCCCACATGTGTGATGTATGTGAATGAGTCATTTGGTACAGGCGTTACATGTTTAAAGTTTGAATTTTGCTCATATTGTTGGAAAAAGGCCCAAACAGACCTTTGATTTTTTAGTTTTATACTCTATAACATGCATCTCCTTGATCTTTTCATCTAATCTATGACATGTTGTCTTTGTATTTCAATGAGATCAATTTTTGAAAAATGACAATCCGGAGGTTAAAGAGACAAGTTGACACCTTACCTAAGTTGTCGTGTTCTTGAAACCTTATCACTATAAAGAGGAGATATCTAGAGAGTAATGTCACAAGGACATAACCAAGGCATGCACTATCATGATCCATAGGGACAACTTACTACACCATCCAAAACTCCATTTGAACTAGCTACTATCAATAATTCACATTATTGGGGACTGTCATAAAGAAAACACCATGCATAGGACTGTCATAGTCAAAGTGGACAGGATTGTCTAGTCATTGTATGACTATCATAATAGCTAGTGGGTTAGTTACCATGCTTCAACCTAAAATAGGTTAATGAGAACATAGAAATGAAAATCATAATACCATAAGCACACTCCATAAGCTTCCAATATAACTTCCCAATATCATGTCATCATGATAGTAAGAGAAGAGTTGTTTGGTTTTTCCAAAGCCATATCACTTGCATAAGGAATGTCACCAACCATCTGTGTAAGGTCGTGAAAGAGTGAGTCATTATTGAGCTAATCATAAGAGAAGCATGAAGCCAAAATGCTATCATGGAAACAAGATATAGTTACTTATTATAAGGACAATCTAAATTTGGTGAGGTTACATTTTTATCAACTTCCAAGCAAAATACATCATTTTGCACTGATTGGCGCTAAATTAGGCGCACTTTACGTTGCCTTTGGTGCCCCAAATAGATTACATTTTTGGCCTAAAAGTCGGCGCTAAAGTCATCGTTAACTGCTCCGACTATAGTGTCGACTACTGGATCAAAAAACATTTAAAAAATTCCCACCTGCACATACCCCAAAACAAAACTTTATTGATTTTTGGTGTTCATTTTTTGTTTGGAGATCAAGTGTTTGGGTTGGAGTCCTGCCTGAATTAATATATGAGAAATTTGATAATTACAGGAGAAAAACATTGTGCGAAGAGAGGAGAAAAATGTCACGCGAAGAGATGAGAAATTTGATTTAAGTTTTGACACCATAGGTAAGGTTACAATTACAATAAAAAAATTTCGTTCCCAAATATATTTTTGTTTCGATTAAATGGAGAGGATTGTGAAGAAAGGGTTGTAAATATTGTTTTGTTTACAGGCGAATTGTTCAAGTCTCATGTGGTTGCAAAGGAGGAACGTAAAATTGTAGACATTGCATTATTTCCTCTACATCTGAGAGCAATGAACGCATTTTTCAAACCCCAATGCCCAGGTTCGCTTATCATTACCATCAATACCTTTCTCTGAACACAACTTTCTTGCTTCCTTCCTAAAAAAGTAGTCGAGTGCTTTAAGACAAGTCGATTGTGAGCAAACTAAAATTAGGGCTTTTGAGATGAGGGTGAGCAAACTAAAATAGAGGTTGGTCAAGACAATATGAGGAGATAGGGCTTTTGAGATGAGGGTGAGAAAACTAAAATTAGGTTGGGAACTATAGATTCCCTCCCAAGGCACCAATTGATTCGTAGGAAAACAATTTCATGATTTGCTCTACAAAGTAAAGGTCAAAAACCTTGAGGAATACATAAAAATTGGATGAAAACTTTCATACCTGGTAGTGTGTACTTCATTTGCCTCCATAGACTGAATGAAAATAATTTTCCCTAGGTCACCTCAAAATGTCAAGTAATAGAGGGAAGAGAGTAAAGGGAGCAAACTCTGGCCACAATGAGGTAATTCATTGTCAATTTATAGATTTGTAAATGTTTCCATTATTTCTTTGATTTTTAGTTTTTAGTTTTTTATTTGTAAATTTAAAAGAAGAAATTTATTTTATAGGAACATGATACTGACAAAGATAAAGAGGCATTGGCTTCCATATTGGGGGTAGAGGCAGTGAACAAATTGGATGGTGTGGACTTGACAGTGCTTGCCAGATACATAGAAAAATGATCTGGTAAAGCCCCTAAAACATTACAATGAAATCAACAGTGTCAAAGGGAATCAATTGATTCTCCAACTAGTCATGGATCGAGCAGAAGATCTAGGAGGAAATCAATAACAATAACCTCTAAGAATGTGGAACAGGGAACAGAGGCTTCCAATGTCCCACCCACTCCTGGGACACAGACTTCTTCGACCACCACACCATGTTTTGCATCTTACATTGGTACCTACGATACCAAGATAGAATACAATGTGGTTTCAGGGGACGTCTAAATGACGGATGCTGGAAAAACATTTGTGAATAGGTTGAAGGAATCATTCCTTCAACGGTTCAAAGACCATCTACATTTGCCATTCTCAAAGATACCCATGCACATGCAAAAAGAAGTTATCCAAGACATGGAGACTGAATTTGGCATAGGTTGGTCTATAAAGAAGATAAAGCTATGAATGTCTCAAAATTGCAAGAGATTTTGGTACAACCAAACAAAGAAGATAAAAAAACTCCCTCCCAAGAAAAGGCTCAAAAAAAGGCCAATTGATGTAAGTTTGAAAGTATGGAAAGAGCTTGTAAAATCATATGAGAATTCTAATGCACAGAGGAAGTCTGGTGAGGAGACTACACAGGTATTTGAATTTTCTCATAAGATTATATCAAATTTATTAAATGATTTTTAAATTTTATTTGTGCATAGTTAAATTGAATTAGTATATGTTTCAGGACAAGGCCTCCAAGGCTAGGCTTGACAAACTTCATGCCACGCATCACAGTGGCCAGAAAGGTTTATAGGCCTTGATCTATACATTTGTAAGTATATTTAATAAGTTAAATGATTTTTTTTAATTTCCTAGGAAAAGGTAAATGATTGCATATTAATTAGTTTAACTAGTCCATGTGCCATGTTTTGATAGGAGGAGAAATATGGCTGGCATCCAAGCCAATTTGAAAAGGATATGTTACAAAACAAAAAGTGGACTGATTTTGTAATCTGGATGGAGAATGAGGTATCAATAGTTAACTTTCAGTAACTTAGTTGGTTATTGTTGTGTTAATATGTCAATTTGAATTTCTTGTGTTGAGTTGTTTATTGATGTGCATGATGAGTTCTAAAATGCTTCCCTATTGGCCATAGCACCCTTAAATGTAAGATTTCTCTTAGATGACAAATGATTACTCTTATATCTTTAAGGACCCTTCTTGATGCCATTAGGATCATAATGAGTATACTAGTCTTGTGCTTTCTTACAAAAAGTGGTCGCAATTAACCTAATCTTGTGGTCATTATTCACAACATTTTGTGTGCGACATGCTATCTCATATGCTTAAGTTTAACGGGCTAATAATGAATAGAAAACCTTTGTTTGCCTACCTCCAACTAATGGACTTGTTGGAACCTAAAATTTCCTACCATTTTTTGCAAAAATTTTAGGTTCCCATGATGAAAAATCTGACTACAGCACTAAGAAATGCACCTGTACAATATACTTCAGTTGCCTACTTTGAAGGGTTATAATTCAAAGCCTCTTCATTTTTATGTCAAACCACTTGGTAGGCATACTTATCTATCACATGTGAGTGTACATGCTTGATTTCGGCTTCCCACGATCAAATTGGACAAGGTTTTGCAGTGCCAAGTTAAAGGGTTCTAGTGGTATCTGGTGGTACCCACCTAGGGTTAGGGTTTTAAGTCAAGTCTGCATGCCTATATTTTTATTCCTTTAAACCCCTTAAGGCCTTAAGTTTTCATGTCCTTTTGCCTCTTGCACTTTATCTTTTAAAACTGCATTGACTTCCTGTATTAAAGGGCAATTGTCTTGAGGTCTTCTTAGAGGGGTGATATGTGACTAGGGTATGAAGACTAGGACTTTGTATGTAATCTTAAGCCCTCCTTTCTGATTTGTTGGAATCCTTCTTCACTAATACATAAGGACTATCAAGACTCTTATGATACTGCATTAGAGAGGCATTGAAATCACAAAGGAGATAAATGTTATTAGGCCATCACCCAATGGAGAAGGGATTGTCATAAAGAGCATGACAGTGTTACCTTGTCATAGCCACAAAGGGGATAGTCTTTGTGGTGGTAATTAAAGTCACTAAGTTTACATCCACCTTCCTAGGGTCTGTAGAAATGCCTAAAATTGAATATGCCTATTTTAAATATCTTGCCATGAGTATTTTCCATGTTTTTACAAATGGAGACCTCCCCAATCCTGATCTCAAGTTTTAAATGCACAATGAAACGATGGAGGACAATCATAACCGTCATAATAGTACATTAGCATTTTTTGTCTCAAGGTGGCCCTTGAGACTTCCAAGGGGATAAATATAGAGTTGGGATTATGGTTTTTGTTTAAAAGCCTTGTGTCATTGACCTAATATTTATTTGTGGCAAGTATCCCAATAGTCTAAAGATTACAAATTGTTGTCAAGAAAGGACTGTCATAGTTAAGTGTGGTACAGTGATACAGTTTCATCTTGGTTGAGTATTGTATAAATCTAAAGCTATTTAGAATGCATGGGGTATTAGGGTGTGGTATCACTATATAGGTAACCATCAAGTGATTTCTTCAACCCAATCTTGGCCTATATAGTACCCAGTGTGAAGAGAAAGATAGTGTTGTCCAAGAACCTTGTTACGGTCACAAATGAGGGCAGTCTTAGCTATTGTAACCATAGTTGGAATCCCTTGTTGTTACCATAACATACATGACCTAAAACCATGACTCTATGAGTATGAGTTGTTTGAAATCCAAATTCCACAACCTTTGCCACCATCCTCCCTGCCTGTGTCAAAATGGGAGTTTTGGAATAGGGTATGGACATCCATCAATACATAAAGAATAGAGGAATTTTGTCAGATGTAGTTGCAACTACCCTGTTAGACATGTATGCAAAATGTGGAAGCATTGGCAAGGCACATGAATTGTTTGACAGAATGCCTCAAAGAAATGTGGTCTCATGGACTGCAATGACTGTAGGATATGCACAAAATGGATTTATTGAAAAGGCTTTAGAAATTTTAAAGAAAATGTAATTAGCTGGTGTAAAGCCAAATTCCACAACCTTTGCCAATATCCTCCTTGCCTGTGTCAAAATGGGAGCTTTGGAATAGGGTATGGACATCCATCAATACATAAAGGATAGAGGAATTTTGTCAGATGTTGTAGTTGCAACTACCCTATTAGACATGTATACAAAATGTGGAATCATAGACAAGGCACGTGAACTATTTGACAGAATCCCTCAAAGAAATGTGGTCTCATGGACTGCAATGACTACAGGATATGCACAAAACGGATTTGTTGAAAAGGCTTCAGAAATTTTAAAGCAAATGCAATTAGTTGGTGTAAAGCCAAATTCCACAACCTTTGCCACCATCCTCCCTGCCTATGTCAAAATGGGAGCTTTGGAATAGGGTATGTACATCCATCAATACATAAAGGATAGAGGAATTTTGTCAGATGTTGTAGTTGCAACTGCCTTGTTAGACATGTATACAAAATATGGAAGCATAGACAAGGCACGTGAACTATTTGACAGAATGCCTCAAAGAAATGTGATCTCATGGAGTGCAATGACTGCAGGATATGCACAAAATGGATTTGTTGAAAAGGCTTTAGAAATTTTAAAGAAAATGCAATTGACTAGTGTAAAGCCAAATTCCATAACATTTGCCAACATCCTCCCTGCCTGTGTCAAATGGGAGCTTTGGAATAGGGTATGGACATCCATCAATACATAAAGGATAGAGGAATTTTGTCAGATGTTGTAGTGGCAACTGCCCTGTTAGACATGTATGCAAAAAGTGGAAACATAGACAAGGCACGTGAACTATTTGACAGAATGAGAAATGTGGTCTCATGGACTGTAATGACTGCAGGATACGCACAAAATGGATTTGTTGAAAAGGCTTCAAAAAATTTAAAGCAAATGCAATTAGCTGGTGGAAAGCCAAATTCCACAACCTTTTCCAGCATCCTCCATGTCTGTGTCAAAATGGGAGCTTTGGAATAGGGTATGGACATCCATCAATACATAAAGGATAGAGGAATTTTGTCAAATGTTGTAGTTGCAACTGCCTTGTTAGACATGTATGAAAAATGTGGAAGCATAGACAAGGCACGGGAACTATTTGACATAATGCCTCAAAGAAATGTGGTATCATGGACTGCAATGACTATAGGATATGCACAAAATGGATTTGTTGAAAAGGCTTCAGAAATTTTAAAGCAAATGCAATTGGTGGTGTAAAGCCAAATTCCACAACCTTTGCCACCATCCTCCCTGCCTATGTCAAAATGGGAGCTTTCGACCAAGCAATTTGTAGCACTTAAGGTTATGTAATAGAATTTACAGTTGATAGTTAAATTTATAACAATTTTTTTTATGATCTTTACTAACGTTTATTAGAATTGTTGCATATTTTACATCATTGGAATGACATATTAGCTGTAACATTTTTGAAATTTTATTATGGTATGTACACTTTGATATGATGTAATATGATTATGGTTTCATTTCATATGTTGTAATATTAGATATATAACAGAAAAATGAATTATTGCATGAAATAAATAATAACTTTTCATTTTAAATGTTTTTTTTTGTAGAACACGAGTCTTCCAGAAGATCAAGATGATCCTCATGATAGAGATCTAGATTATGTTGGTTCTGGTACAGGTCACATTGCAGAGGATGATGATGATGCGAATACAGAATACACTGAGGCTAATGACGATGATGATGACAACGATGATGGTGATGATGATGATGATCACGATGGTGATGATGATGAAGAGGCAGTTGCTCGTAATAGCCAGTGACATTCATGATCATATAGACTACATCATGGATCATTGTTGATATATCGTTATGATGCCTCTTTTCATAGTCACTAGCTATCATATGTATCATTTTCACAGCCTGCAGTGCCATATTAATGAGTTGTATCAAAAATTTATGTATCATTTTGACTTATATCATTTGGACATGTATCATCTTGACTTGTATCATTTTGAGTTCAATAATTTATCATTTTTACTTATATCATTTGTACATGTATCATTTAAATATGTTATTGATCTACTAGCATATTTGACTTTCACTTGTTTTAGTTATATATGATGATGATCTTATCTGTATTGACTTGTCAATTTATATATATTGAAAGTGGTCGATGATTTTTGGATGGATATTTATTACGTATGATGATTTTAATTTACTGCTCAGGATGGATGTTGTCAAATTTAATTAAATTATAGATATTTGACTCACTTGTTTTAATTATAGATGATGATCATGTTATAATAATTATCTTGTTATTTAATCATGAGTTAAATAATTAAATTACTTACTCTATAATCATATGAGTTATTTAAGAGGCATGATATATTTAACTAATTAAATTGAAATAAAACATACTAAATTAATAAATGTAAGCAAAACAATAAGCATTTTTAGAAGCAACAAAAGACACAAAAATGGAATCCAAATTGGAAGCAACAAGTGACATTATATCAGAAGAAAAATTGGAAGTAAAACTAGAAGCAACAGTGGAAGCAAAATTAGAAGCAAAACTAGACACAAAATTGGAAGCCAAATTGGAATTAAAACCGGAAGCAAAACCAGAAATAAAATTGGAAGCGAAACTGGAAGCAAAATTTGAAGCAAAATCGGAAGCAAAACTGGAAGCAAAACTAGAAGTAAACCTGGAAGCAAAATTGGAAGCAAAACTGGAAGCAAAACAAGAAGCAAAATTGGAAGCAAACCTGGAAGAAAAATTGGAAGCAAAACCAAAAGCAAAATCAGAAGCAAAATTGGAAGCAAAATTGAAAGCAAACCTGAAAGCAAAACTAGAAGCAAAACTGGAAGCAAAATTGGAAGCAAAACTGGAAGCAAAAGCGGAAGCCAAACCTGGAAGCAAAACTGGAAGCAACAGTGGAAGCAAAACTGGAAGTAAAATTGGAAGCAAAACTAGAAGTAAAACCGGAAGCAACACAAGAAGAAAAACCAAAAGCAAAATCAGAAGCCAAACTGGAAGCAACAAAATATGGTGCCAAATCCTGGCACTAAAATCCGGTGCTAAACCCAGTGCAATAGTGAGATGCTATTGGGCTCCAAGTTTTGCGCCAGCAGAAGTGTCCAATTCATGGACTCAAATGCACTAAATTCTGGCGCTATTTTAGGCACTAATTGCCTCTTTTGTTGTAGTGTACTTTATGGTAAATTGAGTTGTTAACTAAGGAATTATGAGATGGTGTGTTACATATGGTATCAGAGCTACCATGTTTAATACATGGACTTATGAGCTCACTGTATAAAACTTTTTCTTTGACATTAACAGTTGCTAATGTTTGGATGTTCTTATGCCAGAATGGTAAGAATAAGAACGACACTTAGGAAGAAGGTAATGGGAAATGGACATTACCTTAAGGCTTTGAGGGAGTGAGCCTCAAGAATGAAAAGCCTTGGTCAAATTGGTTGCTTGAGAGGCGCATGGTTGACTGATGATGAAACTTTTGCTGATGCTATTAAATGCATCAAGTAAGAGAAGGACAAAGCGGTTAGGGCTACTGCTCCTATCTCTAAAAATGAATCAGTGAAACCCTCTGCACCTAAGAAACCATCCTTGGAAAGTGATCTTAAAGATCCTATTGTTACTCGGGAGGTTATGGATGAGTACCTACGAGTACATCCACCTCCTACGTCTAAATCGATGAACCTCAAGGATGAGGATAGACTTGGGAAGATATCCCAATCTGAAAGTGACTTGCAGTTGCAAGATGTAAAAGAAAATTGTAACAATTGATGGATTATATGTAATCAATGGAAACTATAATGCAATTTTGAATTTTGACAAATCTTTCATTTCTTGTAAGATTGCATAAATGAGAATGGATTTACATTTATGAATGGATTCAATAGTATGAAAAACTAATTGAATGATTAATCTACAAACTTCAAGAGAAGTATATTGCAGCACGGTTCAGACATGAACCAATATGGGAGAGAGCCAGGAAGAAGGATGACTTTCAGGCCACTCTAATTCAAAACTTGACCAAATCCTCGCTATGTTCCATGAGACGAGAGCAAGAGTTGGAACTCTTGAGAAGGAGGTGAGGGGTCAGCATGGACCCAGGCATGAAACCTACCATGGGGGTGATGATTAGGAACATCATGATGTCACCACCCAAAGTGGATGTGGAGAGAATAACTCTGAAGTAAGACATGATGAGGATAAAAGAAGCCATTTGGCTCTAGAACTATCCAGAGATATGAGAAAAGTTACACCTCCCAAGTTTGATGGGACTGTAAGCAGAGATGCCATAGAGGCATGGCTTACAGAAATGGAGAAATACTTTGAAATAAGAAACTATTCTGAAATCACCAAAGCAGTATGGGGAGCATACCTATTGGCAGGCGAAGCAACCACCTGGTGGACAAACAAGAAAATGGAGTTAAAATTGAGCTCCATGAGCCTAACCTAGGAAAGGTTTGTGGAACTCGTTAGGCAAAGATGGTTGCCTTAGTTGTATTATGACCAAAAACTTATAGATTTCCAAAATTTGAGACAGGGTGATTCCACTGTGAACGAGTACTGGGAAAAGTTCACTCACCTTCTCAAATATGTTCCACAATATTAGCACAATGAAAGGTTTCGCATCTGAAAGTTCATCATGGGGTTGAATACCCATATTGAGGGTGAAGTTGATGTGCATGGTCACACTACAATGGACCATGTTTATGAGAAATCTATTAAACAGGAACAAAAATTGAAATCCATGTCTGCATACTGGAAAATGAACCACAAAAAGTATAATTGGTCCCAATCCACCCAATCATTTAAGAAAAAGGGAAAAAAGAAAGACTTTTCTAAGAAAAGTGATAAAGGGTCCGAGAACAACCAAAATGAATGCAAGGGCGAAAAGAAAGGCAATAATAACTCCAAGAAAAATGGAGATAATTCCGGGAAGCCTTATGATAGGCGAGGACCCGTGGAGGGTGTTATTCATGTGTTGGTGATCATTATGCCAACCAATGTCCTAATAAAATGTAGGGAACTTAGCCACGAGGAAATCCTTTACCCTCTCAGCAGGCATCTTTTCAACAATGCATACATGCAGCCTTGGATAATAGGCAAGCTGAATATCAAATCACTCCTATTGAAACCACAGGCATTTTATTTGGTTTTCCAATTTAAATTTTGATAGATACTGGTGCAACAAAATGTTTCATTTCTTCTAAATTCTTGAGTAAGATTTCTAGAAAAGCTAGATACATGGAAAATACTTGGTTAGTTGAATATGTAAATCAGACCAGAGCTCAAGTAGAGAAATGCTTGTTTGAGGCTAAGGTTGAACTTCTGAGTTTCTCCATTAAAGTGAACCTTTATGTAGCCCCATTAGGCTCATATGATGTCATCCTTGGGATTAATTGGTTATGGAGACATAGGGCTAAGGTGGATTATTTTTCTAAAACAATAGAGTGTCTAGATGACCTTGGGAATAAAGTCTTTCTACAAGGTAGCCCTAGAGAGGTTAAACTAAGATAAATATCTACCCTACAAATGAAATGAGCTCAGAGAAAAGGATGCCAGCTCTTTGTTGTTAAAATGGAAAAAATAAATAGTCATGAGGAAACTAATTTCCAAGATGATTTGATGTTTTATGAGTCTCAGAAACTCCAAGGAGTTAAGGAGAGGGAGTCCATGGATCGGGAGAGATTAGATATGGATAGATACCCTTTTCTTAGAGATTTTGAGGATTTATTTCTGGATGAGCTACCAAGATTACCCCCTAAAAGAGCTTTTGATTTCTCTATAGATATAATTCCAAGTTTAGAACCTATATATGATGTAGGAGCACCCAGGTGCACGAGTAATCCTACATCACACAAAAACAATTTTAGTTTTTGCCATCAATTTTATGGTCTTAGCAGTCGCATTGCATTTTGTCACCATAGATATCTTTCTTCAGTTTTGTGCCAATTTGATTACAGACGGTTTTGTTGCAGTCACAAAGACAATGAAGGCTTAGCATGTACACATTTGAAGGTGAGTCCAGTAGATTACATGTTGAAGTGGCACAACAACCATCATGCCTTCAAGTTTTCTGCTCGACATGGTCTTGAATGGTGGCAACTTGATACAACCTGGTATGTTATACAGATCTTGGAAGTTGTTGGACTAGCAAAAGATATACATCTTCCTTCTGAGCAATGCAAGGTAAGAATGTCATTGTAGCTTGGGTCATAGAGCATATCTATTCATACAAAATAGATTGTCGAGCTCCTTCATATCATTTGGAGGTCACGAATTCATGGAGGAAATTGAAATACTAAGTCGTTTACATCACCGAAACTTGGTTAAGTTGATTGTTGTTTGGTCTATGAGCTTATTCCCAATGGCAGGTGGAATCTCATCTTCATGGATCTTGTTACATGGGATCAAACCCCAAAATGTGAAAGGACTAAAAAGCATGTGATATCGCTTGTGGAGGGTACTCAAAGGGGCATCAACTAGTTTGCAAAGTGTGAACACATAGACATGACTTTTCAACTATTTGACAAAATTGTCATGGGCCACAACTAGCGAAAGTGAGAAATGTTTGATCATTTTCCAAAAGGAAATGAAACCAATAGCCCATGAATTAAAGATGGTGGTATATACAAGACACATGAGTGGTTTAACAGAGTGCTTGAGAGGTTGTGACCTATCAAAAGATAGAAGGTGAGTTGCTTGACAAAATGTTTTAGAAGAAAATATAAATAAATGTCGTGCAGTTATATACGGAGTAGAGCCACACAAAATGTGCATGATACACAAGGCATAAAGATATGGTTGCATTATCTAGTGCAAAAGAGATGAGCTAAACATGGTCTCACCCTCATGTTAATCGAATGCATATGTCATGTTCATTTGAGGCATATGAAGGACCTCATAAGGGATGTCGAGTATATTCTTGGAGTGGTGATGCCTCAATTCCATCCATCAATTTGGCATAATATTTTTTTCATTCTTGTTGGTGATGGTCATATGAAGTAGAGGTATGTCATTTTTAGGAAGTGGTTTCCCCGTTTGAATTGAAATGCAATTAAGAATTAAAGCTATTGAGTTAAGAGGAACGCTTCATATATTCCTAAGTATATCTCTACAAAGAATCGATAGAATACAAAAGGTAAAAAGAAGTCTAAAGGGCTCAATGAAGAAAGGGAAGAGTCTTCTTTTGTTGAAGCTCGTACATCTTGGCAAGGGAGAGTCACCTTATATTCCAGCCGGATGGAACACAAATTAGATAAAAGCTACTAGATGTAGCAAAGGAGGGTTGATTTGGTGTGTGGGAGCGGTTGAGAAAGGGAGAAGAACATTTGAAGAGGCATAGTGTTTGTAGAATGAACACTAGAGGGAGCGATTTTGTGAGAGAAAGATCATTGCCAGCCAAGATTTCTAAAAATCATAATGTAGGTTTTGTTTATTGTAGTGAATAAATTCAATCACATTATGGCAATCATTTATTGAGTTGAAATTTCAATTTGGGCAAATATGTGTTTGTGTATTGGATTTGTAAGAGTGTGTTTGTAGCAAAGGCAGGTTTTGTTTTACATCAATATTTAAAGCTCCATACAGAATGACTACAATTGAGTTAATGGAGCTAAAGGCTCAATTGCAGGAATTGCTTGATAAAGGATTCATAAGACCCAGTGTATCACCCTATGGAGCACCTATATTTTTTGTGAAAAAGAAAGATGGTACGTTGTGGTTATGTATAGATTACTGCATGCTAAATAAAGCAACAATAAAGAACAAGTATCCATTGCCTCGCACTGATGATCTCTTTGATCAAATGCAAAGAGTGACTGTGTTTTCTAAGATTGATCTTCGATCTGGGTACCATCAATTACGGCTAAAAGATGAATATTCACAAAACAACCTTTAGAACAAGGTATGGGCATTACAAATTCATTGTCCTACCCTTTGGATTAACAAATGCACCTGCAGCATTTATGAACTTAATGAACAGTGTGTTCAGAGACTGCTTGGACAAGTTTGTTCTTGTTTTTTCTTGACAATATCCTAATTTACTCTAAGAATGAGGAGGAACACCTCCATCATTTAAGGATTGTTCTTCAAAGGTTAAGAGAGCATA
The DNA here is from genome assembly GCA_027924645.1 of Cunninghamia lanceolata. Taxonomy (NCBI): domain Eukaryota; kingdom Viridiplantae; phylum Streptophyta; class Pinopsida; order Cupressales; family Cupressaceae; genus Cunninghamia; species Cunninghamia lanceolata. The sequence continues at coordinate 3,140,229 of BSBN01000659.1, read as the reverse complement.
AATTGTATGGAAATCTTTCTAAGTGTACTTTCTTCCAAAGGGAAGTGCAATATTTGTGTGATATAATTTCAACTAAGGGAATAGTTGTGGACCCGACCAAGATTAAAGCCATATTGGAATGGCCAACACCAAGAAATGTACATGAGGTCTGAAGTTTCATGGGCCTAGTAGGTTATTATAGAAAATTTGTAGCAAACTTTTCAAAAATTGCTTATCCTATCACTTCTTTGCAAAGAAAGGGTAAAAGATTTGATTGATCAGAAAAATGCCAAGAGGCATTTAACCAACTGAAACAAAGATTGACTATGGCACCTATCTTGAAGGTACCTGACTCGGAAGGTTATTTTGTAGTCATTACTGATGCCTCAAGGGAAGGCTTAGGTGGTGTACTTATCTAGGATGGACATGTTATTACATATGAGTCCAGGAAACTGAAAACTTATGAACAAAACTATGCCCCTCATGGTTTGGAATTGGCAGCAATAATTCATGCACTACAAATGTGGAGACACTACTTGCTTGGAAAAACCTTTTGAATTAAAAACAGACCATCAAGGACTCAGATATTTGTTCACTCAACCACACCTAAATGCTCTCTAGAGAAGGTGGTTAGAGTTAATATCAGATTATGATTTTGAGATTAAATACATTCTAGGCAAAGAAAATCGAGTGGCTGATGCCTTAAGCAGGAGAAGACATATCTCCTCAATGATCTACATACATTCTGATTTTAAGAATCAGGTATTACAAAAGTCTAAGGGAGATGAGTATTACGAGCTGGTAAAACAGGCTCTTTTGGAGAATCCCTAAGACCCAAAATATGATGGATTTTATCTTGAACTAGATGGATTATCGAGGTATAAAGGAAGGATGTATGTTCTGAACTCTGAGGATTTAAGGAATATCATGCAGAAAGAGGTACATTCTGCATCTTATTCAGGACATCCTGGAGTAACAAAGTTACTAGCTGATGTGAAGCCTTTATATTTCTGAAAGGGAATGAAGAGGGATGCTGCAAGGTTTGTAGCTGAATCTCTAGAATGCCAGAGGGTGAAGGCGGAACACCATCACCTGATAGGACTTTTATACCCTCATGAAATTTTGGAATGGAAATAGCAATTTATTAGCATGGATTTTGTGCAAGGACTTCCTATGTCAAGGAATAAGCACAATGCTATTCTGGTTGTGGTGGATAGACTCACCAAGGTGGCACATTTTATACTTGGGAATTTGATATATGGGGCACCAGTCATAGCCCACAAATTTGTGCAAGAATTTTTTAGATTGCACAGTAGTCCTAAGAAGATTATCTCAGATAGGGATGCCCATATGACATCAAGATTTTGGCAAACCTTATTCTCCTCACTTGGAACTCAGTTGAATATAAGCTCTTCTTATCATCCCGAGATGGATGGCCAAACTGAAAGGGTAAACCAAGTGTTAGAAGATCTATTGAGAATGTATTGCATGGATCAACAATACAAATGGGAGGATTATCTTCCTCTTGTGGAATTTCCATATAATAATTCCTATCATTCCACTATTAAAATGGCTCCATTTGAAGCATTATATGGAAGAAAGTTCTGAACTCCTATAAGCTGGGATAAGCTAGAAGATAGGATTAGCCTTGGTCCAGAAATGCTATCAAAAATTGAAGAGAAAGTCCATCTGATTAAGAAAAGACTAGTGGAAGTGAGTGATAGACAGAAAAGGTATACGAATGCTAAACTCATCGCAAGGCATTTCTTAGTGGGAGAAAAGGTTCTTCTAAGAGTCAAACCCCAAAAGAGCTCCATTAAGTTGGGAAAGACATACAAACTAGATCCTAAATATGTGGGTCCCTTTAAAGTTCTCAAAGAAGTCAACCTAGTTACATACAAGATTTCTCTACCGCCAGCTCTTGCCATGATGCATAATGTTTTCCATGTTTCCTATTTGAAAAAGTTTATTTTAGGAGATAATCATGTTCGTATTCTTGATTGGAATGCCATACAGGTGAAGGACCTAGGGGTGGTAGTGATCGAGCCCATCAAGGTGCTCAAAACACGTAAGCTACACTTACATAATAAAGAGATAACTCAATGCAAGGTCCTGTGGGACCAGTATGCAAAAGAGAATGCCACCTTGGAGAATTATGAGGATATTTATCAAAGACTTCCCCATCTCTTTTAAAAATTTTCATTATGATGAGTAAACACTTTTCCTTTATGCTGGTTTGATCTTTGGAGACATTAAATCGTTAGGGACAATGATTCTTATGCAGAAGATATGTTACATCCCCAATTTCTGATTAAGCTTAATCTTACTTTTATGTGGTAAAAAGGATAAATAATCTTAGATTAATGATTTGTTGTTTGTAGAAAATATCAAGTTGAATCATTAAATTATATGGATTATGACTAATGCTTAGATTAGACATGAGATTTCATGTTGTTGAGATTATCTTATCATAATGTTTTATGGTTTAATGATAATACACTGATCGTGGTTATATGGTTGTGAGTGTAACCAAGAAAAGAATCTTCCTTCAAGAATGGAAGGAGAGTATCACCTGGGAGAAAGAAATAGATGTTGTGGAAAAGGTCAGGTTGCCATCTGAGTATCAAAGTTGTTCTTTCATGAACCTATGCAAGATAAGGTGAGTATAAGTCATTTTTCCTTGTTAAGTCAATTTTAATTCAACTATAGTCATCATGTCAATTTATGATTTCTCGACATTGCCTATGTCAATTTGACTAAATAATATTCTTGAAACATTAATATAGTTATTAATAACCTTTGTTGGTGCCAAAGATTCCCTTTGTTTATTTATTTATTTCTATAGTAAGTAATGTGAATATCATTTAATTATTTTAACTATAGTCTAAGATAGAAAAGTGGGGGAGTAAGTCTCGACCCCACATTCACATATTGATGCTATCACCCTAACATTGGTAATGCAATTTTGGTGATAACTTAGATTATTTGAGTAATCTCATAATATCATATAGATGTATATGACATTATATGGGATATAATCATTTATCCACCTATAGTGGAGTCAAGCACCTTTGGATCTTAAGTTATTACGTTGTTGTTTAAAGCTGTACCCATGTTCCACGAAGAGTGGAGTGAGTGGGATATGTGTGTAACCATGTCATGAGAATAACACCTCATGGGAAACTCTTGGTGAGGGAGTTGGTAAGTGGAACATATATTCCTGCTGAGTGGTTTAGGGAAAAGAAATTATTTTCTCCAACCTTGCTATTGTATGTGATTCTTTTGTGAAGAGATTAGGATTATATTGTTTTTTGTTTTTTTCGGGGGAGAACAAGTTGAAACAAAATCCATGGTTAAGCATAGTACACAAAGAATAATCTGAAGGGAGAATAGTTTGTTAAGGAAACTCTACTCAAGTTCTTGGGTAGTGCCAATTCAACAAGTACTTCTGGTAAACTATTGTCATATGGCGTATAGCCACAATGAAAGTTTAATTAGATTCTTGATATTGAATTAAACATTTAATTAGATTCTTGATATTGAATTAAACATATATTGTGGTGTATTCGACTGTGTTATTATATATATATGTTAGCAAAGAGTTAATTATCAACTCTGTCTAGGCCTTTGAGGCCAAACATATGAGAACTTTGTTGCAATTGTTCTTATCTTTCCCATCAAAGTCGATAAGACTGAGGGAGTTTAGATTCCTATTGTAACAGTATACTAATGAGTCTATGGCCATAGTATCCGCTTGTGTATAGACCATTAAGTCTTCATACTAAACGTTATCGAAAGATGATTGTCACCTGTGACTATTGGGTAAGTAAAGATTTGTTGCAATTATGTGCCTAATCGGTGTTGTCATTGATGTCAACATATCTATGTTGCCATTGGTGTCAACTATGCTCTTACTTTGTTGAGGATATTGAGAAAATTAGCCCCTCCGGTGTTAACAATGTGTTGCAGTAGAAACAGTGCATTACAAGCAGAAGAACAGTCTAGAAGAATGCTCTGCATTTCTTGTAGAGTAAATATCTTTGCCTACAGATTGGAAGTTATTTAGAACCCTGTCTGAAGATGTGATATTCCAAGTTTGAGCCTCTGGTATGAAGAATTGAGTGAGTTATGTTCACTAGAGTGAAAATAGCTTTTTTTTTGTGTTTGGTGATGACAAGGAGAAAGTGTTTTGCTCTGCATTCCTCTGCATTGAAGTATTTTGGTCAGCGGTTCTGGAAGTCTGTGATGATGTTAAATGCCTTCAAGTGTAATGGTTCATGATTTGGTGGTTTGCAAGCTATCTTTTACTCATGACAGTGGCTGGCAGTGTTGTTCTTGTGCTTTGGTTTGAAGAATCTTGTTGATAGAGTTGTTAGAGATTATGCAGTTGTTTCTGGTGATTATAATGTGCTTGTGGATGTCTCCTAATCATGCTTCTACATTTGGATTGGTTTGCAAGGTATAATTTAGATGCATCAAGCGTGTTCTTGTGAATACTTCTGTTAACATTAGTCTTGGCCAACCTGGTTGAATTCATCTCTTGCGAAGATGCATTGAAGATTGTGATAGCATGTTGCAGCATGGAAGATCATGTTTGAGTCCCAACTAAGGCGTGGCATGATCTGCATACATTCTTACACCTTTTCCTTAGCTAAATTTGTATTAGGTCCAGACCTATTTTGTGTATGTTTGTAATGCTGACCTTGGAGATTGTTCCAACGGTTGATGATTGTAATGCTGGCCTTGATGATCATTCCAAGGTTGATGTAGTGTATAAATACTTGTAATTGAGTCGTGAAAATGTATCCAAGTGCGAAGATGCGAAGATAAAGTGAATTAAAGTAGCAGAGCAGAGCAGAGGTGTTTGCACTTCAATGGAACTAAACCTTGGCATGAAGTAGATGTTATCTCAGTTCAACCTTTTGGCAGTGAGCCTTTCTTTGCAGTGAGCAATTTGGATAGTGAGCCCTGTAGGTAGTGAGCCTTTATTTTTTGATATTGATATAACATATATATTTCTGTGGGCTAACACCCACCGTGGTTTTTCCCTTCTAGGGTTTTCCACGTAAAAATCTGGTGTCTCATGTGTTGTTTATGATTTTGTGTTGAGATTCTCATTTAATTCTTTCATAGTTATATTTGAATATAAGTAATTGATAAGTTGATGATCATATTTGGTTAAAAGTTTTAGGACAACTGATTCACCCCCCCTCTCAGTTGTCTGGTGTAGGTCAACAAGATTTATATCATGATTAGACTTCATAAAGAATACTACTACATGCTGAGAGCCATGCATTCATAAAGAATGCTGCTATAGGTCAAATAGTTTTGTTTTCCCAAACATTATGGTTAGGTGGATAACAACTATATGTGACCCATGAATTAATATGTGTTGCAACAGGTTCATAAGCTTATGATGCCAAGTCAATTGTGGTTTGAGGCACATGAAGTGGACTTGTGATAAAAAGATTTGTTTCTGGAAAAATAGTCATCTTACCTTTGGGTTATTCTTTATTTAAAAATGAGCAATAAGCTCCTTATTATTTATGAAAGATAAGCTAGGTTGATAATGGGTATCATTATGTTATTGAACTAAGTGCATGTCAAGCCTTGAACATTAGAAAAGCAAAATCTTGAGTGTCTTTTATTTTTTTAGGAAGGGAACTATGAGAACGAAATTTGATAACTCAAATATTTATAGACTATTATGAATAACTTCCTTATTACCATGGCAATACTTCAAGAATGAAGTAAAAGGAGTTAAAACCCTTTTGAATATTTTAGACTAAGGGTCTATTTAATATTGTCAACTTATTAATACTATCGACTATAATGGTATGTGTTATAATCGATGTGAATTTGATGAAAAACCTTGGAACAAGGTAACCATAGAGTCTTAGACCAGGAATGGTCTTAAGAACTGAACCCACGAACATTTAAACCCTTAAAAAGAAAGAACGAGAATAGAGTGACGTGGAGTCACAGGTTCCATGTTGCAAAGGCAACAAGACAATTATTGGAATGCACTCTAGAAATTAGAGTCAAAAGTCCAAGTTAAATGGACTGATGGTGAATTAAACCAATCTTTACCATGACCAGAGCAGGTCAAACCATAAACACTGTAGGATGAGATAGCTTCTAAGTCAAGTTGAATTGTGCGAACATTCGACTACGTTCATTGTGAAATGTTTATGTATATAAATCTTTGGCCAAAGTAATGCATCAGTCTCTACATGCATTAGTCGGTTCACTGTGCTCCAGATGGCATAACCATCCAGTAGTGTCATACATAGTTAGAGAGGATCTATAGTTGTATGACTGTGATGAGTTATGAAGGAAACAACACTAAATACTCAGATGGCAAACCTATTGGTTCCTTATATCTATTCCCTTCGTGAAGGGTAGGGCCACTTCCAGGAAGGAAGTTGTGCGGGGGACCGCGGTCTATGGTTGGAGGAAAAGCACTCAAGTGATGCTATCCTTCCCAAGTAGATGACAAGATGAGACTTATGACGATAGATGTCAAGACTCCAAATACAAAACACTCTTTTATATGACTTGATAGTCAAATTCTATGTAAACTTGTCATTATTGCCATGAGCAAAATATTGTGATTGTAAAGTGAAGGAAACTCACTAGCATGTTATCTTTGAATATGTTGTGAATTTTTAGTTTTGAAATTATTCAGAAAAGATATGCTTTTTATAAAATGATTATTGTTAAGCAAAAATATGATTATGATGATCATGATTATTTACTTATTGGTAAATTTAGTTGTTAACCAAGGAATTATGATATGGTATGTTACAAAACTAGTTCAATATTTCATGCCTAGAGTGCAAACAAGATCTTCATTGAGAGGTAATTTTCAATTTGTTGATCTACCCTTGTCTGCTTCTAGTAGAAGAAATAGATTATTTAGGTCCATGTGAGAGAGAATAGGAGTGTTGTTTCATCTACTTCAAGAGCCAAGTCCACACCCCCTACTATTCGATTCCAGTACTCAAGAAGAACCCTACATATACCCAGAATCAATTTGAATATCCATAATATGGCAAGAAACCTTCCTTTTGTCACCTTCAATGGGGGAAGCCCACTTGACCTAGCCCAGTATGATGACATCCCAACCTCATCTATGAAAGCCATTCCTTTCTTACTAGTGAAAACTCAATTACACCCATAGAACATATCTAAGATATTGCTAGTGTATGCTCAATCCATAATGTCACTAAAGATAATGTTGTGAGACTTCCAACTTCTTCCTTCAAAGGAAAAGCACTCCAATGGCATAGAGGTCTACCATCAAGTTTTATCCATGATTGGGATGAATTAGGAGCAAGACTTTGCCAACACTTTGAAGATAAAAGTGACCACATGTCTCTGATGGAACAATTAGCAACAATTAAAAGGGCTCCCCATGAATGTATGATTGATTTCAACTATAGATTTCAAAAGACTTGCGACAAGATTCCTTTGTTGGTGAAGCCCTCTCCCAATACAACATTCTTATATTATTTGAGGTCATTAATTACTGATATTGTTGTCATGGTTCAATTTATGGGAGGGATTCTATTGTCAGACGCATATGATATAGCAATAAGAGCATAAAATAGTCTAATTTAAGATGGAAAGATTGCTCCAAGACCACCAATGCCCCTACTTCCAGACGTTCCTATCATCCAGCCAAGTCTAGCTCCAATTCCTACAATGGACACCCCTACAACCTCTTTGATTACTCCCGCATGAGGTTAAGACCCTACTACAAAATTTTGGAAATGAGTTAATGGCACTGAAGAGGCAGCAAGAACAATCTAGCAGGCCATATCAGCCCTTCAATCAGGTCTAACAGCCCAACAAGCAGCCTTATCAGGGAAATGTACAAAGACATAATCAACCTAGCTATGCTAGGCCTCTAAATATCATCAATCCCAATGTTGAAAGCACATCCAAACCTCTTCTTCCTATACAGAACAATTTGGCTCAAGACAGTGATTGGTGTTATTCATGTAGTCAGCCCCACAACCAAATAGGATAGTTTAGTTAGGCTTTGATAGTGCAAAACCCATCAGTCCTTCCAGAGCAGTAGCCTAATTCTAGTCAAGAGATTGGGGGAAGATAGGAACAAATACAAAACAATTCTACCTTGGTGAATTGGCATGAGGATGACTTTTGTGGTGTTAAATCCAGGCACGAATCTAATAGCATACAACACGAGCAAAAAGAAGAGTGACTGAGGAAGTATTAGTCCCTATAGTTGGCCATGCATCTAACTCTCATGCATCCCCAATGGCTACAGATGAAGGTGCAACAACCAAGACTCCTTCAACACAAGCATATCAAGCTATTGGTAGAGTAAATCCAATTCCAAAACAACAGCCCCAAGCCAATCAACAATCAACAGTGGACATTGTTGTTACAAAGGTATCCCAAAAGGCCAGTAATAACCCTTTTAGCATAGTTGATCAAATGAAAAGGACTAACCTGAATGCCACTATGTGGGAGGCCCTATCTATTCCATCTCAAAGGGATTTACTATAGGAAGCCTTAAAAAGATTCAATCAGCCTGCCAAAGAGATAGCAAAAGAAAAAATAGTCATCCCAGTAAACCTATGCCAACCAAAAGAGGAGGCAAGTACAAGAAAAATTAGTAAGCCCCCTCCTTTCCATGTTTCCCTAATCATTGACAATAATTTGTTACATAATTGCATGATTGATTCCATGATGGGTAGTTCTGTCATGCCAAAGGAAATAGCTAACTAGTTAAGTATCAAGTATGAACCTATGAGTAAAGGGGCAATGCAACTAAATGGTATTGTTGTTAAGACAATAGGTGTTGTTAAAGATTTGAATATTACCCTACATGTGTGCCATAGTTGCTCTGTTTTACAAGACATTTCAATCATTGATCTCCCTACATACTTTGGTATATGCTTGTCTAGAGATTTTACTGCTAAAATAGGTGGATACCTATCCTCTGATTGGTCCCATATGTTGTTTAGGATGAGGTATGGCACTAAGGTGACCATTAAGGCTGAGCCTATTTCCAAATATCATATAGAGCCTTATTCCCCTACTTCTATCAACATGAACTACACAATCCATGATTTAGAGGAAGATGACAACATCATGCATGAGGTTGCCACACCTATGGAAGAAATTCTAGATATAATGCTTGATGAATGGGAAAATTGTTTTCAATTTGATACCCTAGATCATTTAGAGGAAACAAGGTTGGGTACATATTGTATCCATGATGAAGATTGTTGAACACCCAGAATACTCAGAGGGGGGTGAATCAGTATTCTCTTAAACCACTTAAGCATTTAAACATCCATTCCACATAGCATATTTAATTTGTAGTAAGAAATGAAAGCATGAAACCAACCATCAAAATACATAACACATGAACACTAGATTTTTATGTGGAAAACCCAAAAAGGGAAAAACCACGGTGAGGATTAGCTCACACACACACACACACACACACACATATATATGAATAACAACACTGAATACAAGTAGGCTCACTGCCAAAAGGACTCACTGTACAGCAAAGAAGTGCTCACTGCAAGTGACTCACTGCCAAAGGACTTGATGTCCTGAATAGAAAGACATAGAAGAAGGGGTGGCTCAGTGCCAAATATGAACTATTAATAATGCTTTTGACTTATGTTGAAGATATAGTTCCATTGAAGCTCAGAATACTGAATTAACACACTTCATCTTCACCACAATCTTATCTTATACTTCTCTGCATCAGATTTCACTCACACACACACACACTTAGTTCTTTCACATCCACACCACACTTCACACAAGAAATCAATCTTCTTATATACCTCATTCAAGCAAAACATCAACCAGGTCGGCATGATAGATGTACTATGTGACTCCTTGACCTGTCGGCCAAAAAATCAACCCTATACACTTTGTGGAGAGAACCAAAGCATGTAGCACATTCAGATAGGCTGGCATAGCTTATATTTACTCCCATGACTTTGTCCCATACATGACTTAACTCCACACAACCTAAACACCTTTAGGTCCGCTCTACTAGTGAAGTAACAATAGCATGAACTAACAATTTTCTCACAACTCAACATGTGGACTACCAAAATGGTTACCACTTGGAGGCAACACATTTATGACATATAAACTTATCCTCAAAACCGCATATAAAAATATTCATTTGAGGTGGAATGTGGAGCATTCCAATATACCACTAATACTGTCATTACAGAGTCTGATACTCTGTCAACTCTATCTTTCACTGCGGAGGGCTTAAAGACCTAGAACTTTGGATTTAGACTCCTTTAGTATGCACCAAAAATACCTTACAACCGCATAGGAAGATTCTTCATAGTGGAGCAATGCGGACTAAAATACTGTGATGTCCTAGGTTCTATACTGCAAATGCCTTAGGAAAAACTTCAACAATTTGTGTCTAAGTACGAAACACCAAAATGGAAGGATATCAATATATTCATATAGGGATTCCACAATACACTTAGATATATCATGCTTAAGTGTATTCTCCTCCACATCATACTTAGAAATTTCTTCAGACCAACACAAGACTATATCTTTATACTTTGTTGCCATCAATGACAACACTACTCACTATCATGCTCATCAGTCTCTTCATCATCATGCTTATGTTGCCAACAATCTCCCCCTTTGTCATTGATGGAAACATATGCCAAAACTTCTCCCCCTTTGTCATTAATTACAAAGGGACCACTTGTATATCTACAGATCAAAACTTCTCTGACCATCTCAAAGTTGATCTTGTTTTTTTATGTACATACTCCCCCCTTATTATTTTACTCCTATACAAAAAAAAATTCTTCTGTCTTTCTGCATATGTGCAAGAAATTAGGATATGAACCTTAATATTTGATAGGAAGAATCTCCTTGTACATATTCTTTAGATGTAACACTGTAGAATCCCAATGCTTCTTGGCAAAGTTGAGTATTTGTATCCTCCCGGTAATCTACAAAAATAATTCTTCTACTTCTTCAACTGATGAAGGTACAGTTCTCATCTGAACAACCTTATCAACTTCTTTCAACATTCCTATCAGCACTACTATATTGAAACTGACTATATCCATCAACTGACTCATCTGATCCTTAATTAATTCTCTTTGATTCTAAAGTTTCTTGATGATTACATGAGTCTTTTCAACTTCAGCCCTCAAATCTCCATTGTTATCCTTTAAAGGCTCATATGTTCTAGAGATATTAGCTATCTGCATTTCAAGGCCATCAATCTTGTCTTTTATATCTTTTATAGTTATAGGTCATGATAAGCAAAAATTGATACCTTACCTTAGCTTCACCCAGGGCATTTTGAATACTCTTTACTCTAATACCCAATAGATTGTGTGCCTTGGAACACTTTTCTGATAGATCTATTAGTCTCTTATTGCTAATTTGTTCCATACTTTCTTCTCAGCTTCCTTCTCTAAAGAAGTAGAATGATTGTTAAAGAACTCTAGTAGTTGCTTCATTTGTTGTACAGGAGTCAGACAAGCATCCCACTTGGTGTTTGGTAACACCTTTTCAAAAACCTTTATTGCTTCCTCTAGAAGCTCATTTCCTTAGATAACTATGATTGTAATATCTCTTCTTGGGTAGTAGCCTAAAAAATGGTTCCTAGTTGCAATTTCATCAGTGGAGAGATATTCAAAAAATTGATTTGTCCATCCATAAATGGCAATTGAAATAGCTGTGGGGATGCAATAAACTAAATTTGTCTTTGTTGAGCCAAGAAGTGTCTAATGGAGTCGATTGGAGAGACTCCAAAACTCTCACCCTCTGTATTTTTCTTCTCCTCTTCAAAAATAGTGACCATGTGTGAACCTGAGATCTCTGAAGGACAATTTTCTCCTTGTATCCCTTCACCTTCTTTGTTTTCAGCCTGATACCCAGAGGTTTCTGGAGGAACAGAAGCATTGTCCACAGTGCTTCCTACTTGTTCATTTTCCTTAAAAAGCATCTCACTCTGTTCTCCTTTTTCTTTATCTTTCTTTTCCTCTAGATTCTCCTTCTTTTCTTCAACACTCTCTACATTCTCCAGAGGAGGATTAACATGTTTTGTACTGATGCCTTTTTCAAGAGATGAGTTTCCAACATTCCGATCCTCTGCATTGGTTGTTTCAGTGTTTACCAAAGGAGATGACACATTTTGCCCTGTCTAAATATCTTGTTATGTACTTGTTTCTCCAGTTTTTTCATTTTTCTCAGAATTGTCTTCACCATTTTCTCTTTCCTTAGAAGAAGACAATTCTTCAATGATAGTTGTATTAATTTTCATTTCCTTAATGATATCTGTTGTTATCTTCAAGGTCTCAATTTATAGCCTCTTTACTTATCATATGCGGTAAATCCAACCATATAAAATTGTCATGGATGCGACTCAACACATACTTGACCCAAGCATCCTCATAACAGAAAATAGAAAAGTCATTCCACACATCCAGTTTCTTCTCCGTCAAAGCCCTATGTTCATGTTTCAGCTCAAAATTGTCATTGGTTAGTTCATTCACCCATACTTCTCCCAATTTTGCATGATTATATTCTTCCATCTTTGTGTGGATATAGATCCTCACATCCTCTATGTGCATTACACCATATGGAATACTTGAAAAAGCACCATCTAGATCCGTCTCCATAGATTTGAAAGTATGTCATTTAAACTTAGGGCAGGGTCAGTCCACTACCTCTACAACTTGTGGAGTAAACATCTTCAAAATACTACTGAAAAACTTAGGACAAGATGGAAATTTGTAAATACCTTTTGATCACTTTTGGTTAGGGTTTTGTGCACAAGAATTCTGATTAGCTTTTCCTTGCTCTTTCACTACTCTTCTTTCTTCAAATGTTTGATTGCAAATGATATTTTATTAAGTGAAATTGCTTATAGCCCCTTTTGGCAAAACCTAATTTGCATTCAATGCTCAGATTGATAAAGCTGTCAAAACTCTAACTGTAATACACAGTCACCCTCACTTTCCCACAAACTTCCGCAACATGACATTTTTCACCGGTGTTTTCTCCAACAAGTCAAGCATATTAACTTGTATCTCATATCCATGTGTTCAAGGCATCAACACCATATCTTTGGTAGGGGTTTAAAGATTACATGTTAAAACTCCCCCTGAGCCAAAGCTTTCTACTTAGTTTCTAAAGGAAATATCTGCACCAGAGGCTAGCATAGCCTCATCCTTCACTTCATTTTCTTCTTTCTTTTTCCAGAACTTGTTCATTTCTTTCTTTATCTCTACCAGATACACACTCTTCACTAGATCACTCTTCTTTACCAGATCAACCTTTACATTCTTACTTCTGCAAGACTTAGCAATGTGTCCTAATTTACTGCATTTGTGACATCTGACATTTTGAACAAGATTACTTCCATTCATTCTAGACCTGCATTGATTAGCCTTATGCCCAAACCCATTGCATTTATAACAGTAACCATTGAAGGATTGAAACATCATACCATTATTGTAACCATTCATTATCTAACTTCTACATTCACTAGCTCTATGACCAAATCTTTGGCATGTAAAACACTGACCAAAAAATGATTGAACATTCTAATTTATTCTGCTTCTACATTCCCTAGCCTTATGTCCAAATTTATTGCATGAGTAACAATAACCAGAGTACCTTTGTGTAGCCAGTTGTCTAATAAGTGGCCTCTTGAAACTTTTCCTTTGGTTCCGGACCTATCTGTTATTAATCTTCTTATTTCCTTTGGTTATTGTTCTTCTTTTCAACATTGTTTGGAGTCTTATTTGTCTTGGAAATTTCACCCTTTTCAAATCCTAATCCTTCCTTATCCTTAGGAGCCTTTTGATTTGCAATCATTTCATCAAGTAGGATGGAGCTCTTCTTGAATTTGTCTTCTTGATTCTTTGCTTTCTCCAACTCTTCTTTAGGACCACAATTTATTGTTAAAGCCTTGAATATTCCTCAAATTTGCCTTTTAGTTTTTCATTTCGGCATTCTTCAATCCTTTTTACTTTCTCAATTTGTACTTTTAGGCCGGTGATTGTCTCATTTGATTGATTAATCTGTTCATTTACTTCCTTGTATCTTTCCTTGAACTTCTTATTTTGCTCGCTCAACTTCTTAATGCATTCATCTGCTTCCTTAATATTTTCTTCTAGATCTCTGTTCTCACATTGAACTCTTTCTAGATCTTCAAGGGCTGATTTGAGTTCTCCATTCATGTCAACTATGCAGTCTTCTTCAGTAAATCTAATAGCAGGAATTTCTTCTGGAGGAATAGGATATCTCCTAGTCACCATGTGTTCACACTTCAAGATCTTCCTCAAGTGGTTAATCTTCTTCTAAGGAACCAAGCTCTAATACCAATTGTTGAACACCCAGAATACTAAGAGGGGGGGTGAATCAATATTCTCTAAAACCACTTAAGCATTTAAGCATTCATTCTACATAGCATATTTAATTTGCAGTAAGAAAGGAAAGCATGAAATCAACCATTAAAATACATAACACATGAACACTAGATTTTTATGTGGAAAACCCCTAAAGGGAAAAACCATGGTGAGGATTAACTCACATGTATATATGAATAACAACACCGAATACAAGTAGGCTCACTACCAAAAGGACTCTTTGTCTAGAAAAAAAGTGCTCACTGTAGGTGGCTCACTGCCAAAGGACTCACTGTCTTGAATAGAAAGACGTAGAAGAAGGGGTGGCTCACTGCCAAATATGAACTATTAGTAATGCATATGACTTATGTTGAAGATATAGTTCCACTAAAGCTCAGAATACTAAATTAACACACTTCATCTTCACCACAATCTTATCGTATCCTTCTCTACATCAGATTTCACTCACACACACTTAGTCTGTTCACATCCACACCACACTTCACACAAGAAATCAATCTTGTTTATATACCGCATTCAAGCAAAACATCAACCGGTTCGACATGATAGATGTACTGTGTGACTCCTTGACCTATCAGCCAAAAACTCAACCCTATACACTTTGCGGAGAGAACCAAAGCATGTAGCACATTCAGATAGGTTGGCATAGCCTATATTTACTCCCATGACTTTGTTCCATACATGACTTAACCCTACACAACCTAAACACCTTTAGGTCAGCTCTACTAGTGAAGTAACAATAGCATGAACTAACAGTTTGCTCACAACTCAACATGCGGACTACCAAAATGATTACCACTTGGAGACAACACATTTCAAACATCTATAAACTTATCCTCAAAACTGCATAGAAAAATATTCATCTACAGTGGAATGTGAAGCATTCCAATATACCACTAATACTCTATTAGTTCTATCTTTCACTGCGGAGGGCTTCAAGACCTAAAAATTTGGATTTAGACTCCTTTAGTATGCACCAAAAATACCTTACAACCGCATAGTAAGATTCTTCATAGTGGAGCAATACGGACTAAAATACCGTGATCATGTCTTAGGTTCTATACTACAAATGCCTTAGGAAAAACTTCGGCAATTTGTGTCTGAGTGTGGAACACCAAAATGGAAGGCTATCAATATAGTCATACAGGGATTCTACAATGCACTTAGATATATCATGCTTAGGTGTATTCTCCTCCACATCATACTTAGCAACTTCTCCAGACCAAAATAGTCAAGTATCTTTATACTTTGTTGCCATCAATGACAATGCTACTCACTGTCATGCTCATCAGTCTCTTCATCATCATGCTTATGTTGCCAACAAAGATGCCATCATCCCTAACCTTGTGAAGTCAAAAGAAGATTCAAGTGGGGTATGGAAGATGTATTTTGATGGCTCCAAGAGAAATAATGAAGCAGATGCTAGTGTAGTGCTGGTTTCACCCCAAAAAGAGAGTTATTTCTCTGCTTTCAGGTTTCAGTTCAGTTGCACCAACATTGTAGTTGAGTATGAGGCCTTACTTCAAGGCATGCAGCTAGCACATAAAAGAGGAATAAAAGTTATGCAAGTGTTTTGTTATAGTGAACTGGTTGTCAACCAAGTCAGATCACAAAGTGATTCAAAAATGACTTGTTAAAGTCATATAAACATAGAGTCCAGGATTTGATCAAAAACTTAGATTCCTTTAATATCCATGTAGTGCCTAGGGAAAGAAATAGAGATGTTGATGAGCTAGCTACAGTTGGTGCTCAATTTGACATTCTCAAGAATGTCAAACAAAATCTAGAACAATATGTGAAAATTTTAGTAAGGCCATTTGTCCAAAATAATGTCACAAGCTGGTAGGTATTTGAAAATGACTAGCAAATTGTCAATTTCTTGCAAGAGGAGACAAAGATTGCTACTAATAATCAGCCAAAATTGCAAGAGTGGTACGGTGATCAAGTGATGGATAGCTAAAGACAAACAAGTTGTCCAAGGGATTGATCACCTTAGAAAACATATTTGATGTTGATGATCAACCCAAAAGAGAGAAAATGAACATGATGGTCAAAAAAGAAGACTATGAAGAGGTGGAGATTGCAAAGAGTAGAATTCTAAGGCATGGTAAGGTATGTGATAAAGCTGAAAGACAAGGTTTTGTTGAGCTTTGTAATGAGTTTGATGACTTAATTGCTTGGAATTATAGGGATCCAAAAAAATTTGATCTTGGTTTAATTCAACATACTATTGATTTAGATCCCAATACAAAAATTGTCTGCCAAAAGCAAAGGCCAGTCAACCCCAAAATTGAGCTATTGATGAGGAAAGAGTTGTCCAAGCTCATAAAGGCCAAAATTATTTATCCAATCAAACACTCCTTTTGGGTGGCTAACCTAGTTCCAGTTAGGAAAAAGAATGGGTAAATCAGACTCTGCGTAGACTTTAGAGACCTTAAACAAGTCCTCCCTTAAAGACCACTATCTGCTTCCTTTAATGGAACAAATCTTACAGACAGTGGTAGGAGTTGAAAGGTTTTCACTCCTAGATGGATACTTAGGGTATAACCAGATTCTTGTAAAATAATCAGATCAGTACAAAACAACCTTTACCACCAAATGGGGTACCTTGGCTTACCAAAATATGCCTTTTGGATTGGCCAATGTCAGGGCAACCTTCCAAAGAGCAATGGATTTGGCCTTCAAAGGCCTACTCAATGATATTATTTTAGTTGTATATTCTAAGAAAGCAACTGATCATTTAGGTCATTTAAGAAAAGTCTTTGAAAGATGTAGAGAATATGATATATCATGGAATCCAAAGAAGTGTGTATTTGTTGTCCTAGAAGGTAAATTGTTGGGACATGCAGTTTCAAAAGGACTTGCCATTGACCTAGAAAGAACAAGTGAAATTATGTCCCTTCCCCTTCCCAGTCACAAGAAAGGCCTGCAAAGCTTCCTGGGCAAGATCAATTTTGTGAGGAGATTCATACCTAATTTTTCTTCAATAGCAAAACCTCTCACCTCCATGCTAAAGAAAAATGTTGCTTTCAGTTGGTCAAAAGAAGGCAGGGATAGTTTTGGAGTTGTCAAATAGGCCATTACACAAGCTCCTACGTTGGTGAACCCTAATTATGAGAAGGATTTTATCCTTTATGCTTTTGGAGGCAAGGAGGGTATATCAGCAGTCCTGACACATCAGAATGAGGAAAATTTGGAGCAGCCAATTGATTTCTTCAACCATCCCCTCAAAGAATATGAGCTTAGGTACAATTTCATTAAGAAACAAGTATTTGTTGTGGTGAAAGCACTCAAAAAGCTCAGGCACATGCTTTCAAATAGCAAGATACAATTAATGGTGAATCATCCTGATGTGAAAGAGTTTATTTTGATGAGAGATGTCAATGAGAAGAGAGTTGGGTGGATCACAAAAGTCATGGAATATGACGTTGAAATCAACATTACAAAGTTGGTAAGAGGTAAAGGACTATTTGAGTAGATGGTAGCAGATATTGGAGCTGAAAATGACATAGTGTATGCCCTTGAACAAGTCCAGCCAACTAAATTTCACACTTCAACTGACTGGTATCATGACATGGTTGCCTTTCTACAATCAGGTAGATGCCAAAATGGCATGGATCGAGAAAAAAAGAGGTATTTTAGATTTTAATCCATCCCATATGTTCTTGTTGATGGTGCCTTATTTCTGAAAGACATCAATGGAGTTCTTTTAATATGCATAGATTAGAATCAAACCAGCAGGGTGTTAGAAGAATTCTACAACGGTCTTGCATGTGGCCATTTTTCACCAAGGAAAACTACTATAAAAATCATGCAAGCCAGTTATTACTGGCACAACTTGTTTAGAGATACCCATAGATGGGTAAGGAGCTGCGAGGAATGTGCCTTATTTGCAGGAAAATAGAGGTTGGCAGCTTTTCCTCTCCATCCCATCCAGACTGATCAACCATTTGCTCAATGGGGTTTAGACTTCATTGGAATGATTAATCCACCATCCTCTACTAGCCACAAGTGGATTTTAATAGCCACTGATTATTTCACAAGGTGGACATAGGTTGTTTCTTTAAAGGATGCCACAAAGGCTTCCATTCTAGATTTCCTTGAAGGTATAGTTACAAGATTTGATGTCCCATTCACTATCATTTCTGATAATGTTAAGGCCTTTGTAGGCATAAAAAAATAGTGAATGGACAGTTAAATAAGGAATTTACTTGAAGACATCTTCCAACTACTACCCTCAAGGGAATGGCTTAGCTAAATCTACAAACAAAAACCTGATAAGAATCATTAAGAGAACAATTGAAGATAACCAAAGGACTTGGCATTCCAAGTTGAAAGTAGCTCTTTAGGCTGATAGAATCACTCCCAAGAGGGCCATTAGCAATTCACCCTTCATGCTTCTTTAAGGAAGGGAAGCAAAACTTCCATTATCACTAGAGTTGCCTTCCCTTGAGCTTGCACAATAGTTGGAACTACTAGAAAATGATGCCATGATAGTGAGATTTGTTGAACTGATGGAGCTAGAGGAGAAGAGGGATGCTACCATGAAGACTCTTGAGGCTCACCAAGATCAGGTCAAGAGAATGTTTGACAGAAAATCAACTGACAAAACATTCAATGAGGTAGATTTGGTGTTAAAGTGGGATGAAGATAGAGCTAAAGCTAGGAGACATTCAAAGTTTGATGCCATATGGAGTGGTCCCTACATTATTACCAGCTGCAAATAGGCCAATGCATTTCAACTCTCCAAGCTAACTAGTGTATCACTCCCAATTCCAGTTAATGGGATTCATCTCAAACCTTACTTCTGAGTCTAGTTTTGGGACCCTTGTAAATAAGTAGAATAGGCCTTGTTTCTATTTTAGCTTTCCTTCAATAAGTGCTTTTGCACATGTTGCATCCTCATCAGGAGCTTTTTTGCCTTGTTTGTTTTATATTATTTTGTTTTTTGGAGGCATGTTCAGTTGTGTTGGTCTGGCCCACCTTAGCTTCAGTTGTTGTTGCACCCCTTTGACTCTGTGCCCAGTGGATTGTAAGGCCATTGGTTCTCCTTGTGTTTAGTAGGTAAACACCCCTGCAAAGTTGCCAAAATGTTGTCCTATTTTGTCTTCAAGCCAAATAGCCCAAGGATCTCCAAACTTTCAGAAAATATCGCCAAAATCCTAGATGTTTTGGCTTGAGAAGATCCCCCCAAATCCTAAAATTTTCTAAGTGTTTTTTCCCTTGATGGTTTACCTTTTTTAGAGCTTCAGAGTTTTAGGATTCTCTCTCCCGTCATGCCATTCCTATCAGCTTCGAGAACTCTACTTTGGTAACTTGTAAATTGCCCAAGTCTTTGGGTGTTGGAGGTTAGGGTTGCGACCTTCCTTCTTCTTCCAAGAAGGTACTAGGTAGAATGTCTGATGACCGAGGTCCGATGAAGCTTCATAAATCATCTAAGTGTTGCATATCTTAGAGGTCGGGGTGGCAGTCTTCCTTCTTCCGGGCAAGCAGAAGGGTGAGGGTCCAATCGCCAAGGTCCGACAAAGCTTCATAAGTCATCTAAGTGTTTCGAGTGTCAGAGGTTAGGGTTGTGGTCTTCTTCTTTCCTTTTATTAAGTGGTAGGCAAAAGGCTTGAATGTTGAAGTCTACCAAGCTCCAGAGTTCTAAGTCATTTAAACGACGGTGATTGGGGGTTTTCTCTTCCTCTTTCTTGTTTGAAGGTGGAAGGGAGAAGGTTTGAGGCTTGATCCCTGATCATTTCTCTAAAGTGCCAAGTGTTCAGGCAGTTTCTTTTCTTCACTTCAAAATGAATGATGTAGTGGTGAAGGCCTGATCTTCGAAGCCTGACGGTTTCCCTTTGTTCTTTTCAAACTTTGGAGATTGAGGTTTCCTTCCTCACCCTTTCAGATACCGATTGCTCAGTGGCAGCGCGATTGGTTAGGACCTGATTATTTTGCCTTCTCTGCTCTTTCCACTGTTCAAAATGCAATGGGACTACTCAATGACCTTCCTAGCCACCATTAATGTTTCTTCAAAGCCCAATTGCTTGTGGAAATGGATTTCTCACCCCCTATGCCATTGTAGTTCCTTTTGAATTGAATTCTTGTACCTAGGGCATGGGTGGATGTTCTTCTTCAACAGATTTCTAGGGCAGA
This sequence comes from Cunninghamia lanceolata, assembly GCA_027924645.1. Taxonomy (NCBI): domain Eukaryota; kingdom Viridiplantae; phylum Streptophyta; class Pinopsida; order Cupressales; family Cupressaceae; genus Cunninghamia; species Cunninghamia lanceolata. The sequence continues at coordinate 3,119,680 of BSBN01000659.1, read as the reverse complement.
GCCATGTGGGTGCACTCTAAGGACACAGAGATGAATTTATTGTAGCATGGGTGATTGATTTTCCTTGTTGACCACTCTTTCCCATGTCCATCGTTGCTATAGTATGATTTGAAAATCTATATATGCTTGTATTGAAGATGTATTTATGTTGGTTGGTTAGTTGTTCTGGGTCATTATTTAGACAAAGAGACTAGTCTATAGGTTCAAACCTTGTGGTTCTCTCCAGAACTAGGCAGATTTGATGGATTGTGCTCTCTTCTGAGCCTCTCATGTCTTTGTATCAGTTTATCAATGAAGGAGAGTCTACCATTTTGTGTCTATTTCTGACCTGTAACGAGTTTGTCTTCTCTTTGTAATGGCTTTTTAGCCTCTATGATCAATATAAACTAATGTTTTACCCCTCTCATTGTTCTTACACTGTGTTTATTTGATAGATGCAAGCTGTGTTGTGGATAAAATGAACCCTTTCATAGTTTTATCTTTCTGCCTTAACCTCTATTTGAACTTCCATGAGTTTGTGTGAGTCCCCTTCAGCATTTAAGATCATTACTGTGCTATGTCAATCCTAGTCGAACACCCTAAATCTTGGTACATCACCCCCTTTTATTTTTAGTTTTCCTTCTCCCTTTCCCTTGGTGATTGTTATCATTACATTTAGTTATTTTCTCTGGACCTTAAGTCTAAAAAGAGGAACTGACCTTCTCTGGAGGTCTGATTTCATCTGCAAGGTCCCACACCTTGATATCAATCCCATTGTGTCATTGGAATACTTGAATAGGCTTCAAGCAAGGTGCAATTCCAAGTGATAACAGGTCCACCTTAATGCCCTCTTGAGAAACATGGTGTCCTAAAGCTATCCATTCATCCATCATAAGGAGACACTTATCATGGTTTAAGAATAATTGTTGCTCTTCACACCACTCAAGCAGTCTATTGAGGCTTCCAAGGATTCTTTGAATATTTTCCATGAACCATGAAATCATCCATATATACTTCAACACAAGTATTGGTCAGATCAACAAAGATTGCAAGGACAACTCATTGGAAATTTGTTGGGGTATTACATAAGCTAAAGGGTGAGACTCTATAGGCAAATGTTCCCCATTGGAAAATGAATGTAGTTTTATCTTGATCCTCTGGAGCTCCTTGGATTTGGTTGTAGCCACTAAAATCATCTAAGAAATAGAAATAATGGCTGCCAGCTAGATTATCCAACACCTGGTCAATAAAGCAAAGAGGAAAATAATCATTTTTGGTTGCTTTGTTCAATTCCCTATAATCAATGCAAGCATGCCATTTCCCATTTTTATTAGGTACAATCACTAATGGTGAGACCCATTGGCTGTCAGAAATAGGATAAATCAATCTGACTTGTAATAGTTTCTCAATTTCTTCTTTCACTATTTCTCTCAGAGTAGGGTTAATTCTTCTTTGTGGCTACCTCACAGGTCACACATCTTCAATGTATATATGTTGAGTACATATGCTTAGATGAATTACTTTCATATCCTTGTATTCCCAAGCGAAGGCTTGTGTGTAACTTTGTAATAGTTTTGTTACTTGTGTCTCCTCTTCATCTGTTAGCTAGCTATTAATAGACAACTATTTGTTTGTTTGGACAGTAACTTAGTTTATGCCTAAGTGGGTAGACTGAACTTCTTGACAAGGATTGGTTAGTGTATCCAAAGGGCAAAGGTGTGGAAGAACTTGATGTAGCATGGTTGCATGTTGGTAGTTTATTTTGGGTGAAATTACCTCTGCAAAAGGATAACTGAATTCCCTAAGTGACACTCTCAGACATCTCTAGAGCCATCCAGAGATGCCTTTTTGTACGTCATTTAGAAGAGGTAGCTCATCTTCACTTTCATGCACATTATATTCTTCCAAGTGCTCTACTGTTGTGACCATGGCCAAGGTGGATGAGTCTTCTTCATCTAAGTTTGTAAGGTCATCTATCCATAGTTTGTTCTCATGTTGAATGGAAGGTTTGGTAGGTGGGTAGATAGAGATTTATTTCAATTTAGAACCATTAAAGATAGTCATGTTTCCTGATCGACAGTCAATGAGAGCCATTGTTGTGGCTAGCCAAGGTCAACCTAATATAATTAGGTATCCATATTTTTTTCTTTTTGGCTTGAAGGATAAAGAAGTCTACAAGGTATTCCCAAGTATCTACTGTGACAATAATATCCTCCAATACGCCTTTAGGCCTAGTGATGGATTGGTCATCCAGTTGCAAAACTATGGATGTAGGTTGCATTCCAGTCATAGATAATGTGTTTGTAGTATCTATGGTCATCACATTGATGGAAGACCTAGGTCAATTTATACATTTAAAATTAGCATTCTTTTATCACCACCAAAATGACAAGACTATTTGGGTCTCTGTTGCTATCTCAGGTCTCGGGACTATGGGTATTTGCACTTAGGGAGGGGGACAGGTGAACAGAGAGGGGGAAGAAGTTGTCTTTGTATTGGATAAGAGGGGCCCAACTTTAGGCTCTTCTTCTTGTAATGATAGCTCAAGAAATACTGGCATGAGATTCCTAGGAGGTAGCTTCTCGGCATCTATTAAGTTGTTTTTAGCTCTTACTGCTAGGTCATACATGTCTGAAAGAGTTTGTCCTCCCAAGGACTGAATCATTATAGCTATGTCTGAATTAAAATCTTTGAGGCAAAATATAATATCCATACCATGAGGTGGTTGTGTTATCGTTGGGATCCTTTTCCAGGTCTTGTGGAACTGGGTGTTGAAGTTAATGATTTCCTCCTATAATGCTCGCTTGATGGTTATTAGTTGCTGCAGCAATGAAGATTTGTCTCCCTTCTCGCTAAATCTCTCGAAGAATAGATCTCCCAGTTGATCCCATGATCCTATTAAGTTCGAGGGAAAAGACCTATACCATTCAAGTGTCTTTCCTTTGAATGATGCTACAAGTAGTCTCAAGGTGACATTTTTTCTATGTCACATAGTGAACCATACAAATATTTGCTAAATCTTGAAGATGTTATGCGGGAGTCCTTGAGTCTTCCCCTATGTATTCAAGTAGTGCCTTGAGGGCATTAGCTAAGATTGGGTCCCATATTACTGGTAGGACTAGTGGTATTAGTGGGTTGTCACTATTCCAATTTACAAAGTTCCTAGGAATCCCTCGTAGAGCCATTTGGATAGGTGGTGGATTTGGATGCACTATTGTTCTTCTAGGAACTATCACAAGTGGAGGAACTAAAAGACCTGGATGAGATGCTGCAAATGATCTTGTTACGGGCCTTTTACTCATACACTCTAACTTCTAATCAGGTGATTGTGGCTTTAAGTCCCACCGGGTGTGCCAAAAAAATTGTTCATGGCTTTTTATGTTGAGTGCATAGGATTTATTTTAGATACTAACAAGACACCAACGTTATGGGAAATCCTATGACTATGGAAATCTTTTGTGAATCACAAGATTACCTTTGAGATTTTAGAAGCCTTCTTAAGATTCTCATTAATTCCTATGAAAAGTGTGGGGGGAAAGACAAGGGAGAAACCTAAAACAAGGAAAATAATCTAAAGCAATGCACCAAAAGATAGGACTCCATTTGATGCAAGAATGACACAGTGATTTCCTGTTTAACTCATAACATTAACTCATGGTTGCTAAGAGCACAAAGGCATGATTTCAAACCACTTACTAACATTATTCGTTGAAACTAAAAATAGAGGCACGTCAACATATGGAACTCAAAAGAAAACTCAATAGACACAAAATAAGCATAGGGTGTTACTCTTCTTCATTAGTTGACTAAGAACATATCACAAGAGGCACAAAGGCACAATTACAAAGTATTCGATTAGCTCTGAAAAGCATCCACAAAGGCTTGAAAGCTTATCAATTCTCCTTTCAAAGTCCTAGAATTGGCTCAATGAATAAACATTGCCCTGTAAGAGTTGGCTAGATAGGAGCCACCCAAGATCTAGGACTTCATGAAAGCACAAGAGAGACAATATGAGAGAATAATAATTCTATTCTATCAATGAATGTAAAATTGTATATGTTGTTATATTACAAGAGAGCCTTACTTATAAAGGCAAGGATGAGAGCTAAGATGTTGTAGTCATGTGACAAGTGTCTTAATCCTATGACATGTGATTGTTGATAACTGAGAGGGGGGGTGAATCAGTTATCTTGATTATTTTAACTTTATGTTCTTCTTTAACAACTAGTGCAGTATCAAATTAAATAAGCATGCATAACCATGAAAGCAAAAATAAACTCAGTACACATAACACAATGATTTTGACGTGGAAAACTTTGTTAAGGGAAAAACCACGGGGTGATTAACCCAAGATTGTATTCCCTATTAAAAGAATAAGGTAGTTAAAATGGCACTTGCCAATTAGGGCTCACTGCCTAAGCACATTGCTCACAAGAGGCTTACTGCCTATAAGAGACTCACTGTCTACAAGTTATAAAGAGAATAACAAGATACTTGAACGGATTAGAAGCATCCACATACGCTGAGGTTCAGTTCTGATTAGGCTCAGTTCACTGATCTACTGCACTTCATTCTTCTTCTCCTTTAGTGCTGCTATCTTGTCACATACCAGACCTGTGTTACTTCTTCCACTCTGCTCTCTACTTTTCTTCACACTTCACAATACACCACACTCACCTTCATACCAAAATTAATCTAGTATATATATCCGCACCAAGGATTTCATCAACTTTCTAGTCGGCATCCAGAATACTCAATATTTTTTCAAACTCTGGTCTGTCGGCTGAATCCTTGCTTACCAAATGATGCGTATCAAAGAGATGCTTATAGAAGTCATCAATCATGTTGGTCAATCATGAATGATACCTAAAGAAACTTTATTACCATCAATATCTCATCTGGATTAAGGTCTGAAGCTTTGTCGGTCAGTTCTTCCCCAGTCTACTCTGCCAAACAGGAACCCAACACTTAGGTGTTCATATCTTTTCACTCTTACATCACCGGAGGCTCAATCTCTAGAATATATTAGTCATGGTACTTCTCTTGACTTCCCCAAGTTCATACTTTACTGAGATACTTCCTCTGAGAGATCCAGACCTAACTGTCGAACCTTGCTACATGCTCTGTTCTTGCTTACCGGACCAAGATACACTTCAGTTTGTCTTCCGGTATGGTCATACCATGTCCTACGGATGTGTGGGATGGACTTTGTTGCCATCAATGACAACACTCATGAAGCCACATGTCTCTTGCTAATAGTGACAACTATAGCACATGTGTAGGATAAGACAACTAGCAAAAACTAGACACAACTAGAAACATCTAGAAGACTCAGTAAGTCAACTTAACCTGTGAATTATGTGTGAGAATATTATTTAACTAATAAATAGTTAAATAATATGAATTATCCTCACACAAGGGAAACTAGATAGAAAATATCTCTATTCACACTAGCATGCCCAACCCCTATTACATTGGATCATGGCACTATATATAGCAATTTGACCGCCTCAAAATGCCACATCAGGTAGGAAATATCTACCACAAATACTTTTGGCATCATGGACTCCAATTTCCCTGACTCTACCACTTATTTGTACCTTGCCATCAATATATTGTCTAGGACATAGTCCTGAACATTGAAAACTCACCAAAAATTATGTAGGAGGCCCAACCACTTCATTGACGAATCGCTAGAAAATAGTCATTCATCATGGCTAGGAGATTCTTCTATGTCCTTATCATAAGTATTGGGGATTGCTGACTCACTTTCATATGTTGCCAGTGTATCAGCTTCTTTCCCTATCTTGAAAAGTCCTTCATAATCTCCTGACCGTTGGATCCCATGTGCTCATGATCGATGACTCCGCAAGGCTCCTCTTTCTTGAACAATCTAGCATGTCCCATTTCTAGATGGTAGCATGACACTTCTTCTTTATGGTGTTAGGTCTAAAACCTTGAAATTATGTGCGGGCACACCAAGTGTCTCGCCTCTGCATGGTTCTTTCTCTTGAATACGTTGGGCTCGCCTTTGGGTCATAACATGACACTTGGTGTCTTGACACTTTGTCTTGAGTGTGTTATCTTGGGCACTTCCCAAGAGTGTGAGATAGTGCCAAGTGGTAGTGTCGAAAACCTTCCCTTAAGTGTGTCTTGTTGAAAATATTGAGCCCGCCACATTCTGACCCAGTGACACTTGGCGAATTAGAGTTTCTTAAAAGGGCATCAGACTTGCTAAGGTCTCGAGCTTGCGCCATGATTCCAAGTGGAAACGTCTACTACTTCCTTAACTTTAACTATATCCTTTTAGACCTGGGCCCGCCTTTGGTGAGTCAAGACACTTGGTGTCTCAATGCAAGATGAAGATTTTGTTAGGTCCACTTTCCTTTTGACTTGTGCCAAGGCGACACTTGGCAACGTTCGTGTCCTCTTCCCCTTCAATGCACCTATTTGTTGGCAAGAGACACTATATGGATTCATGAATGTTGTCATTGATGGCAACAAAGGTTATCCCACACATCCGCAAGACATGATGAGTCTCTACCGGAAGTCAGATTGAAGAAGTGTTATGATCCGGTAAGCAAGAATAGAGCAGTCAACAAGGTCTGACAATCAGGTCTGGATCTCTCAGAGGAAGTATTTCAGTAAAGTACAGATTTGGTGAAGTCAAGAGGAGTACCTTGACTAATAGATTCCAAGGATTTAGCCTCCAGTGATGAAAGGGTGAAGAGATATGAGCACTTGAGTGTTGGGTTCCTGTTTAACAGAGTGGACAGAGGAAGAACTATACCGGCAGAGTGTCAGACCCAAATCTGGAAGAGATGTTGCTAATGACTAAGTTTCTTGAGGTATCATTCATGATTGGCCAACATGATTGAAGACTTCTACAAACATATTCTTGATCCACATTACTTGGTATGCAAGGATTCAGCCGACAGACCAGAGTTTGAGATAATATTGACTATTCCGGATGCCGACTAGAAAAGTGTTGAAATCACTTGTGCGGATATATATACAAGATGGATTTAGATGTGAAAGTGTGTGTTGTACATTTTTGGAAGTGCGAATAAAAGCAGAAGAATAGGATAAAAGGCAGAAAATAGATTCAGAATGTAAGAGGACAGCAACACTTAAGGAGAGTAAGAATGAAGTGCAACAGATCAGTCTATTGAGCTTAACCAGAACTGAACTTCAGCATGTGTGGATGCCTCTCATCAGTTCAAGTTTTCTTCTTGTAGACAGTAAGTCTTTTGTAGGCAAGGAGCCTCATGTGAGCAGTGTGCTCGGGCAGTGAGCCTTAATTGGCAAGTGCCATTTTGTTCTATCTATTCTTCTAACAAAGAATAATATCTTGGGTTAATCACCCCGTGGTTTTTTCCCTTAACAGGGTTTCCACATCAAAATCATTGTGTCATGTGTATTGGTGTTATTTCCATTTCATGATTATGCTTGCTTATTTAATTTGATGTTGCATTAACTGTTAAGAAAGCACAGAAAGTTGAATTATTAGGATAACTGATTCACACCCCCCCTCTCAGTTATCAACACTATTAAGACTCGGGCCCACCAAAATCCACCTAGGACACTTGGCAGACTGGTGCTTCTTCTTTATGTGTTAGAAGTAGCAACTTCTTGAGGCTGTGAAAAGCCTCCATGTAGCAAGCAATTGCTCCAATTTGACGGGCTGTCATAGCCTGATCTAAACTCGGTAAAGGATCAAAATGACATTGTTTGACTGTGATTCAAAATGAGTCCATGGATGCATCCAATGCCGATGTTGAGGTGCCTCTGAATCAAACAAAATATAGAGCCAAAATTACTTTACAAAAGGTTCTCCAAGTTTATAAGATGCAGAAAAAATTCCATGTCAAAGTTATTTTATATTTTTGAAAATAACTTAAGTGATAAAAGTTGTTATTTTCTAGAGGGAAGAGATATGAGCCTATTGTTAGGTTTTTATTTTACTTATTTGTTTTATAATTAGTTTGATTTAAGAGAGTTTTATTTCCTCTTTTTTTGTAGATAGGGATAGGGCTACTTTAATGTGGTACTTTTTAGGATTATTTTATTATTATTTTTATTTTAAAGTCACCTCTTGAGAGCTTATAAATAAATTCTTTGAACATAATTTTTGATGAGATTTGATCTTGATCCTATGCTATAGAAATTATCAGTGAAATTATATTTTTGTGAAAGTTAATGAATGTTAGTTGAAGTCAGACTTATACTACAAACACTATCGTTTAGTAAAATTTATTTTTTTCTCATATTTTATAATTTCATAAAATAAATTGAATTGAGCAACTTTGCCAAGCTTTGTAGTGATGCTCGTTATTCATTAAGTAATAATTTTACGTATCACTTAGCAATTTATTTACTATCCATTTAACCATTTGATGCAAGAGCATCCAGAGGTGTAAGAGCAATCTTGCATCACCCTAAATTTTTTATTTTTGGTTTTTACAAGTACTCGTTAACTTGAAGAATGGTTTAGAACATTCAAAGGTTCCAAAAAAAGCTAAAAATGGCAAGGCTTTCTATTTTTAGTAAGTTTGCATTTGAGCACATATGGCTTGAAATTTCCCCAAAGCTATGAAATGGACAAATCAATATTATGGGTGAGTTTCAATCCAAGTTCATGTCTAGATGTCAAGATATTAAAGTTTTCTTTTTTGAAACTCCTTGAAAAGTTTTAAAGTCAATTTTGAGGCACTTAGAGGCCTCGTTTGGCCCCGAAAGGTGTCATAATTGATGAAGTAGGTTATATATTTATATATCTCTTCACGATATTTCCAATGCATCAAACGGTTCATCAATCAACCTCCTGGATCAAAAGTTATGGCCTCTAGAAGTTAGGCTTCCCGTTTTGGAAAATGTGAAAACGTGTTGGACACTTAACAGAGCTATAAAGGGGGAAGTTACACGTGTTGGTGTGTGATTTGACAAATCCTAAGGCATATTTGATTGGAGATGATTTGGGTGCCACTTTTGGGTGGTTTTAGCTCATGGTTTTGTAATTACCATTTGACAGTTTCTTGTATTGTATCTCCTATATATCAGGTGCTTTAGATAGAGGTGGGGAGAGTATTATAGAAGTGGAGTTGATTTCAGATTTCTGGTTGGTGCTAATCTTGTGGAAGCTTGCTCTCTAAGCATGTTGTATTCTGTTGAGATTTCTAAATAATATATTGAGCTACTTTTTTAGGTGGGATTTTTTCTCCCGAAAGGGTTTTCCCCATTAAATCATTGTTGTTCTCATTAGTTTAAATTTGTTGTTGTGAGTGTGTTGGGTGGAGTATACCCTCATCACCATTTTCTATTAATACTAATTTATTATTCTTTGATTTAGCTAGCAGTCATCATTTTTTTTGTGTTTTTCCTTTAAATCTTTCTTTATAGACAAATAGTGGTCTCTGCTTTAACCAGTAGGAAGTTGAGTTGTTTGTTTATACTTGATAGTTTACCCTCCCTTAAATCTAAAAATCTTGCAACTCACTGCAAGTCTTGACTATTGATAGTTTGGTGCTTGCATCTAAGGCAAAAACATAGTCAATTAGATATTTACATTTAAGGAAAAACTCCATTAAAATCATGTATAGTGTGTGTATTTATAAATTTTGTTTATAGTTTTAGGTTTTAGGTCTAGCTAGATCTCAAAGAGCTTCTACTATACATATTGTTCCAGTTTGAGTTGTCTCAAAACAAACAAATTAAAATGCTAACATGGTGGAAAAGTGCTCTCATGACGCTCTCCCTCCTCCCTCTCCCTCTTCTTCTCCCCCCTCTTCCATTTTAGTTTTTTGTTTCATGTATGAGGTAAAATTCAAGTTTAGGTTACATAGATGGAGAAACACTTATCCTTTTATTTTGTAATTCAAAATTCTAATATTTGATATTTTGTTATGGGACTAACATAATTACTTCTTGTAGAAGCCAAAGCCCTATTGTTTCACTTATCATTTATTACACATGCTAATATTATTTTAGATTTGTAGACTTATGTTGATGGAAAATTATGAGTTTTCATATTATAATCTTACAAAGGTGGAAATGGTTCAAATTATCGACTTTTATGAGCCTACTACTATTTTTCATTTGTTTTGGATCTAATATTACCTAATATGTTTCTTTTGTTAACTTGGCCACTAATGGAATGAATGATCTTATAGGCATTCTTTTAAATATGTTTACTCATCTTTTAGAAGGGCATAATTTTATAATTATATGAGCAACTAAATGTATTGGTATGGATTTGCTTATTCTTAAGAACTTGTGTGAGGTATGGGCTATGAAAGATATTTATGTGGATTTATGAGTGGTTAACATGTTATTTTAGGAGGGTGGTAATTAGTTAGAACTAATCTTTAGCATGTCGTAGACATTTTTTTAACTTATCTTGTTTAAGAAATTATTTTAGGGGATTCACTTAATAAACCAATGACATAGCACGTGCATTTGTAGAGTACTAATAAACACCCCCAATTTCATTTCTATCTCTCAAATTTATGTTTTTGATATCCCCTTTGCATACATATTATAATTAAGATACCTCCCTATTCTCACCAAATATCCTATGTACTTATTTTTTGGTTACATTTTTATATCTATTTATTACTTTTACCCTATCAACCAAGGGCACTACCCACACCTACATCTAACTCAAAGTCATTTTTAATTGTCATCCCATACATTAAATCCTCAACACGAAAAACTAGATGAGCTATGGTAAATATCCCATCCTATAAAAAGCTTTGATTTAAAAGCACTTATAGATCTCAATCCCTAGATCCTTGCCATACCAACTCTAATAGAGAATCCTCATAATAGTAGATGTCTCAATTATAGTACACATATTAATCTAAATTATAATGGAAGAGTTTTATAAATTACCAAAAAGGTGTCCAATAATTGGTTTTAGGAAACTTGGGTAGGATTGTAATGAACCCACATGACCTTGGTGTGACCATTGTTTCCTTTATTATCTAAAATAGAGTTGGGAATAATCATATGCCCTCATGATTATGAGACTCTGACACAATACAAGACTATGTGGTGGAGAAAAAAGACAACTTCATAATCCTAGCAAGACCAACATAGTGAATGACATTTCTTCTAATTGACCTATGCAAAGTGATGTATAGGGGATTTGGAATGCCACTTATAAACACTCCAGCGCCTTTTTTGTATGCTTCTAAACCCTTAATACTTAACTATATCATATTAATTAAATTATCCGCTTTCCCCCTAATACTAAAGTGATATATTAGGTCATGTTTTGGTTATTTTAGAAACTTCAATATACATATACATGATAAAGTATTGCTATAGAGAATCTTGAGGAGAAATCATAAATTTTACAAGTAAACTAAATCATAGAAATATTAAACTAGATAATTTACACAAAACTCTAATAAAACCCTTTTGGCACACTTACTAAATAATAGTAAATTAATATTTTAAAATAAAAAATTTAAACAAATTTAATTAAATATAATATTAAAACACTAAATTAAATGCTTTAACATTATAATAACGTTTTGATTAAAGTAAAATAATAACAACACTCAACGTTATATATAGCCTATTACGAATTGCTTTAGAAGATAGGAAGCATTTTTTTATACGAAATGGCTTTATGTATTTTATATTTTTCAATATAAAATTTTACATCTTGTCATCCTTATTGACAATCTAATTTTGACTGTTCAGTGGAGATTCTTTTTTGGTTTGAACAAAGCAAATATACAAAGAATTAGGCAGTTCATTAGGCAGTTCTCAAGAAAGAGACTGCACAGGAAAAATACAAAGAGTCCAAACAAACACCAAGCTGGACAAACAGGACTGATACAAACAGCCAGGCAATCAAGCAGCAGGTCAAAGGAACAAAACTCTCATTTCCCAACCCAGTCTAGGACTAGTTGGAAGTAATTTCATTTTCATGCTAATATATTTTAACCATCAGTACAATTTTTTTCCCCAAAAATGGGCCCTTATCAGTCCTTGCTTTGGATTACACCAAGCCCACATAAACAACTTTCTTCTATGCTAAAAATCAAAAGAATTGCTTTTTCTTGTACCATTAGAATATGCCAAACGTTATCCATGGAAAAAGCCACCCCCCAAACCATGAAAATCATAATATTCAAAGAAACTTTAACTTTCTCTTTAGAATACAAGGTGTGGTCATAATTCACACCTCAGATTGTAGGTTACAATGCATGAATAACAGAATATTCGTTGCTTATTGCTCATGCAATGGTCTCAGTAAGGGAATAATTTTTAGTTGCTAGGTAGATTGTCATTCACTTCTTCCCCATGCACTCATTTCACTCAATCTATTTTATTAACACAAACATTTGCCTACAATTATTAATACATTATTTGGCATGCGTTTTTAGTGTGTTTAATTTAGGCAAACCAAATTAGTTATGTCCCTTGTTATATTATACGGTGTGCAGTGATTACTAGCTGGTTTCATTGTGGTGGGGACATTGATATTGACAGGCTGTAATAATGAATGCAGGAAGAGGAAAAATGATGAGGTGTATACTCGCTGCAGCTGCAGCAGCATTGATATCTCTTCAGAGCTGCTGCTTTAATCATGTCTTTGTCTTGGCTGATTTTGATTACAAAGATGCACTGCAGAAGTCTATTCTGTTTCTTGAAGCTCAACGCTCTGGAAAACTTCCCAGTAGTAGTAGGGTCAGTTGGAGAGGAGATTCTGGTCTCACTGATGGACAGATGCAAAATGTAAAATGCTTTTCCTCCTTCTACTTGGAGCCTAAATTGCAACTCTTTTCTGTGAAGCGTAGTCACTAGGAAACTCAAGTCACTTATGTACCCCTAACCCAAATCTTCTGGTAACTGTATCTCTATAGATATAGCCTTACTCTTATTCATTTACTCATGCACCCTGCTTCCCCAGTTCCTCAATTTGAAGTTATGGGTGTTAAATTATATGATTGTAGGTTCATTGTTTTACCACTCCAAATACTACAGCTACTAGAATTGGGCCTTTCAATCCATGCCAACCAAGCTCTCAACCAATATACAAAATTGGGATTCCTCTAAGAGCATTACCTCATGTTCTCCCCTAGTAATTTGAATGAAAATGGATAGATTGTTCATACACTGTAAAAAGAACTATTGTGTTGTGATCATAGTTTCCTTTCTGCAATAACCATTGTTCTCTAAATTCTGTATAGGAAAGATTCCAAGCTCAATGCAGGTCATGATTTTACAGCATTAGTTAAATTTTGGTCTTAGAACTCAATCTGAAGACTAGCATTTCAGTCGTAGGCTTGCACACCCTCATTAGATCGTATGATGTAAGTCACGCACGGGAGTTTGGATCTGAAGTAGATGTATTCCAAGGCGTGATGACAAAGTGTCATGACACAAATTTTTATGAAGCTTTCCCACTTTCAATGTGCAGGTGGACTTAGTGGGCGGTTACTATGATGCTGGTGATAATGTGAAGTATGGGCTGCCAATGGCATTTACTGTGACCATGCTGGCATGGGGAGCCCTTCATTATGAGAATGAACTTTCAACAGCTGGAGAGTTGGACAATGTGAGGGATGCAATCCGTTGGGGTACTGATTATTTTCTCAAAGCAAGTGTCTCGCCCAACCAGCTCTGGGTTCAGGTATTTATTCACACCAATTTTGCTTAGATCAGTTGAAAGAATGATGATATATTATAATAAGATAGACCACATAAAAGAAATGGGGCAGCTCAATCAAAAACTATTTTCTGTTAGTCAGTAGTTATGTTTTGGACAATTTTGATGGAGAGAAAAACGACGTAGTGCATTGTTCACCATTTTGGGGAAACAACTCTTAATATTTTTTTTCCATTACCTTGTCATCAGTTTGTGTGGCACAAGGGTGTGATATGTTAGTAGGGAACTTGGGAAGTAGCAGCTGCAAAAAGAAATTGCACTTCTGCAGTGGACTGAACCTGCCCATTTAGTGTAGAATTTCTATTCTAGGATATTCTTCTAGATAAGTTTGCTAGCTGTTAGGTTGTTAGGATAATGTTGTTTAGTTCTGTAATCTTGCACAAAGCTGTTGTTCAGTTGTGCAATCTTGCATGGAGCTGCATGCCTGTTTTCTAGTTGGCAGTTACCATTCTAGATGGCTCATCTTCTGTTATATATATGTTATATATATTGTACTAATTTCTAAACTATTAATCTATACAATCAATGTAATTATTCACAGTTTATTCTTCATTCTAATTTGTGCAAGTGTAATTTGCAGCTAGACTGATTCACAAATTTTACAGTCCAATCTACCCGTTCGACTGCAAACATATGCACCCCCCAAAATTACATTAAATAGATGGAATTGTAATGCTGCAGATTAACTGCTTTCAACTAAAGAGTTATCTGATATCATATTCTCAAATTGTATGGCGTTATTAATGTAATTTAACCATTTGAATAGGATAGCTATACACTCCCTGTTTGGCTCATTTCACCTGATAATTGACTGCCTGAATCTTACATGCTCCTTTCTAGGACCAAAAAACAATACTTGTTTTTCGTCCTCTGTTTCTCCTTGATTGAGTAATCATAGCATGCGAGACTCGGACAGTTTCCAGTTTTTTCTTTTCAATTTGATTATGCCCAAAAACGTAGTCATGAAAAGGAAGCTAATGAGAACTTTATAAACTTGATTATGCCCAAAAGCAATTGTAGGGCAGTTATGAAAGGGAATTAAATAGAATTTTATAAACTTGAATGTGCCGAAAAAATATTGCAGGGTAGTAATGAAAAGGAAACCCAGAATTTTATGACTTGATTATACCCCAAAACAATTTCAGGGTAATTATGAAAGGGAACTTTAACAAGAAGTTATATCACTACTATCTCTAAAGTCTAAACTTAAACATTACTTTTGATTTTAGGTGGGAGATCCATCTGCAGATCATCATTGTTGGGAAAATCCAGAAACAATGGACACTCCAAGGACTGTCTACAAAGTTGATCAATCCAATCCAGGATCAGAAATAGCAGCAGAAACTGCTGCAGCATTGGCTGCTTCTTCCATTGTTTTCAGATACATTGACCTACCTTATTCCCTTAACCTCCTCAACAGATCCACGTCGGTATAATCTTATGTTCCTTTTAATATCCAAATCATTATACATGTGCAAACTTCTTAAACTAATTGAGATCTCTCAAAGATAATGATTAAATTCTGATTATCACTGCAGCTCTTTGATTTTGCTGATCAGTACCGGGGAACGTACTACGGAGAATGCCCTTTCTATTGTTCTTACTCAGGCTATCAAGTATACATATATCTTCATGTTGTTACACACAAAGCTATGGTATAATTCCGTGTTGAAGTAGAGTAAGGTTAATTCTAGCATCTTATCGCTATCCTTGTAGGATGAGCTTGTATGGGCAGCATCATGGCTATACAAAGCTACCGGGGAAGAATATTACTCTCAATACATACTCCAGAATTCATTTTATTACCCTGTATCTGAATTCAGCTGGGATCTCAAAGATGCAGGAATTCAAATTCTTCTGTCCAACGTAAGTTGAATTCATACACACTGACCTTTGTGACAGTATATTCATCTTCAATTCAGCTAACAACGGTAAAATAATTGCAGCTATATTTCTCTGGAGAATCCATCTTTGAGGGGTACAAAAATCTTGCAGAAAGTTTTCTATGTTCAGTTATTCCAGAGAGTCCCACATTCAATCTTTTTATGTCTCCAGGTTAATACCACTTTTCTTACCTATGGGCTGATTTCCAAAATTACAGAAATGAGTAATTCTCATTGGTACTTTGCTATTGTTCTTGCAGGAGGATTGCTCTATGTTAGAGATGGTGCAAACACCCAATATGTAACGAGTGCAGCATTCCTGGCATTAGTTTACAGTGATTTATTGTTTGCCCAAAATCAATCCCTTCAATGTGGATACCTAAACATCCAACCCAGCAATCTCGTTGCATTTGCCAAACAACAAGTAATACATATTAAATATATGTTTGTATTATAATTTTTTCTTATCTGTATATAGCTTAGGTTGGTCTGATTTTGAAGACATATGACTCTGTAACGGAAGTCAAGCACGTTGTAATATGTAGGGGTATAAGGGTTGTACATGTCAAAATAATATGAAGCAAATGAGAAAACAAAAACAAAAGAATCTATGTGTAAAATTCCAATTAAGGGGGATCTCATACATCATATTGCTGTCTCTCTTGGAGTAGAAAACCACAGTTATCTTTGATTGGCTTCTTTCTGAGACATAGGTACTTATCACTGATTTTATTCTTGTAGGTTGATTATATACTAGGAAGAAATCCTTTGGGCATGTCCTTAATGGTGGGATTTGGTAGCAGATATCCAGAACAAGCTCATCACAGAGGATCATCCATAGTTTCAGTACATGTGGATTCAATGGGAGTATCATGTACAGAAGGATTTACGGTTTGGTTCAGCAGACAAGCACCAAACCCAAATCTATTGAGTGGTGCCGTAGTTGGAGGACCAGATCAATATGATAACTTTGAGGATTTCAGGCATGATTCAAGCAAACTTGAGCCTACAACATATATCAATGCTCCTCTTGTGGGTGTCCTTGCTAAACTCGACGCTATAAACTATTCACCCTATTAACATTAACCCCAATGCCATCGTCATATTGTAAAGTGAAAATTCACTAGATTTATATGAACAATCTATAGAAGTTATCGAGGCTTAGAAGATTGACCTTGAATTTAGTAGTCCTTATTTTCGTAAGAACTAAATTTTTGAGGTTCTACAAAGGATGGCCGGAGGTTCTCCATTTATAGCAGATGAAAGCTATCTTCGATGCATTGTCTTCTATTATTTGTGGGGGCCTATAAAGTGGAAGTTTTATATTATTCTCCTATAAAATTGTAATCAGAGCAGCGTATGTTTTATTTGCATGAGATTGCTTTTGTTTTATTTGCAAGGGATTGCTTTTATTGGAGTTTTAGAATCGCCCAATTTTGCTCCTAATCGGTATAAAATTATTGCAATGTTATGGATTAATCGCGCAGTTTTCTCTCTACTAGATTCAGTAAGGAAGGAATCAATGTCAATGCTTTTGCGCAGTTTGCTCTCTCTACTAGATTCATTAAGAAAGGAATCAATGTCAATGCTTCACTTGCAACTTTATTTCCTTACATAATAAAAAAAATTGTATCCCTTACCTCTCCCAGTTCAATGTTAATTCGGAGGACACTAAGATTATGTTAAAAATTGATAAAATGTTGTGAAGGAAAACAAACTTTTCCAAAGTTTAATGGAAGATAATTTAACAATATGTATACAATTCAGCACAAATCAATCTAGATTAATATTACTTGCGGGAGTGATTAATTCAGAATTGAATGTTTAAAGTTGGGTAAAGTTGGGAAATTAAATGTGAGAGACGGGTGTACTTAACTCTAGGATTAATGATGCTGAATAAATATGTTGATGCACTGAAATTGATGCACTGAAATCTATCTATTTCGGGACTAGAAATGATGGATCTCTATCTGTAATTTGCCTTGGGATCATAATAGCCAGCCACCTCCATGAAGGATCAAATCTGCAGGTCAAGGTCATTGCCATGGTCGTAGATAGGATCTCTACCTACAAAATGATCTAGTATAGTGTGCACGCCTAATTCCTGATTTGTCACTATCTACTATGCTCTCATGACTAGCAATATTTAAGAATGTCTTCAAAGGGTTGCCAAATTGCTAGGGGATAAGTCAACCTTTACGGTTGTGGTAATGATCAAAGGAAACAAACAACCATGCAAATGGCCTAAAATGATATGATGCAAAACTAGATTCCTTTTCGGTGCTCCAAATCAAAATATTCTTCTAGATGATTCATGAATGCAAATGATTATTCAATGAATGCTTGATGTGAGAGGATGACAAAATGAGTGCAATTGGAAGAAATTAAATACAAGGAGATAACAATAAATTGTGTAGACATGTGTTTAGTCAGTTGACTCATAACAACTAATGAAATAAGCAAGAGTTGGCCAAATTTGGATTTGGATTTTAGAAATCGAAGGGTCAAATCCACAGATGCGGGGTTGATCCTACACCTATAGGAATGACCTAGGATAATAGAACAATGAATTTTATGTAGGGAATAACTACTTGGATATAATAGGTGTTTTTAATATGAGGTGTAGGAAAGTGTGTAGATATGGATGGGATAAAGTAAAATGCATGAGAATGTGTGTAAATGGGGATAGGAGAGTGATAGGGAAATAAGCCTAACTTCATGCAAGAGTGCACCATTTGTTGATATGTAATTACATTAAGGCATTCTCTCAAAATGGGCACAAAACTAAATGGGAATTGGCATGGGTATACAAATTTCACCATTACATTTTGCCCACTTTGAGGTGCATGTGAATCCTAGGATGATTATGTATCTTAAATTATGTAACACTCACAAATATGCATTTAAAGTAAGTGTTCAATCATACAAGGATATTTGAGCCTATGTAAATTAATGGACCTCATTGAATGTCATCATGTGTGTTCATCCTTTGGTATGTGCACTCTATGAAAATTTGTAAAACTAAGGAAAATATGTAATGAGTAGCTTCCATCTCACAAGTGAAAACTAGGCACAAAATACAAGCTTGCTTAACTATCCAAGAAATTGAAAGTCATGGAAATGAAAAGGGATAGGAAATTTTGTCTGTATGAAAATCAATTCAACATGCAATCATGTGGCATATCGAACAATGCCACTCTATGGTAAAGCTTCATCTAGACATAGTGATGAGTCTTTGAATAAACACTTGTAACTATCTGCAATCTCAACATAAGAATGCTAGAAAGGGAAAAACAATACATGAAATGTAAATGTAATCTAAAGGTAAGCATGTAAGCATATGAATCATTTAAAGCAAATGTAATATCATGGAGTAAGCATGTAAAACATCTAAAATGATAAAGGATAGCCACAATATGGTTTGGAGATGAATCTCAAGGTAGAAAATACCCCTAACATGGGAAAATGAAAATGATGTTGTGGCCTTCACTGGCCAAAAAATACATGTATATGTACATAAGCCACTAGGATGGGCATATGCCCCCAATGTGGTATTCAAGAGCATGAGCACACAATTTTTGAGGTAAGGCAAAAGGTCCCTAGAGGTTGCATGGGACTAGGATTATAATATCAAGGTTGTGGTGGGGGAAGCCATGATGCCTCTAATGAAAAAGGATAAGCAATGATAGCATAGGAAAGAGGGGGAATAGCAAGTTGTCCTCACTCATAAGAGGTTATCTCTAGAAATTTAATGAAGCAATATAGGCACAAATGAGATGGGGAAGGAAAGATGTAGCAATGAAAGCACAATGTGGAAAAGGGAACGTGTGATGCCCCCAACATAAAGGTATGCCAATGAGAGTTCAAATTCTATGCAGAAGACACGATGCCCCTAATGTAAATAATATGGCAATAAAAGATCAAATGTCATGGAAAAACCATGATGCTCCCAATGTAAAGGATATGGTGACAAAAGCTCAAATGTCATGGGAAAACATGACTCCCCCAATAAAAAAAGGATATGGAAATAAAAACTTAAATGTTATGGGGAAAACATGATGCCCCCAATGAAAAAGGATATGGAAATAAAAGCTCAAATGTTATGGCAATATAGGATCAAAGATGAATCATAGGCATGTGGTCTAGGTATGATAGATGCCATAAGCATAGGCATGGTAATATATGAGGATCATAAGCAAAGCATCATAATAAGCATAGAAATGTATAACAATTATATAATTAGAGGTAACAAGGCAACTTGAAAAACCAAAGTGGTAATGTTTGGAACACAAAATCATGAGTGAATAAACTCAAAAGACAAAAAAAAAAAAGTATAAGGAAGCACAAGGTAAAACAGTATGTGAATGAGCAACTAAAGTGAACGACAAGGGGCAAAAGAAAAACATTAGAATTAAGGTGGTGCAAAGTAGGTGCAAATTTGTCAAAAAGGGAAAAATATTTAATGCCTCCAAGTGGGGGAGGATAAGCATGAAACCAAATATAGACTTGGTGAAATGAGCATGTGAAGCATAACAAACAAGGTATAATAAAAAAGAGAGTAAGGTGTAAGAAGCAAAGCAAGAAAAAAGAAATTTAAGCTATAGTTATATATATTGTGGTGATGCTCATGTATCATTTAACAAACTTGGGAGGATTATCCTCATCCAAAAGGTCATCATCATCCCAAGAAAAGTCATCATATCTATCTTCATTGGTGTTTTCTTCTTGTTCTTCTTTACTTGCCTTCTCTATTAGTATTACATGTGTTTCGTCTTTGTAATCCTTTGTGCTTGGCAAAAGCACATGATCCACTAGTTTGGCATTAAGTACTTCCTTTCTCACCCAAATTTCTTGTTTCTTTACTTATGGTTGTGGAGGAATAATAAGAATTTGATGCACCACAACTTCTTGCTTTGGTTCCAAGTATTTTTGGCACATGCTTCTCAACTTGAGCCTCTTCTTTTTTGGAGGATAAGCTTATTGTTTCAACCATTTTTAAATTCTTTCCAACTCATTAAGTTATCTTGTATAAATTGAGTATAATATCCTTCCTCTTATAAGGTACATCATTTGATATCTTCATAATTGTGTTCAAATTAAAGTGGCTAATATCCAATATTAGATTATTATGATCCGTTTCAATCTTTACCACTTTTCCTTCATGTACAAATTTAACACATTGATGCAGGATCAAAGGTACATTTTTACATTTTTTATCCATGGTCTCCCAATTAAAAACTAAAAATATTAGATGATTGTACAACATGACATAAAATAGGTAGTTATTTGGGTCCAACTCTCAACTGTAAAATGATGCATACTAATGTATTGATCAACATTCCATTACTAATCTTCAATAAAATCCTAGGATGTTCATACTTTTGGTGGTTAATATGGCAACTAAATAACAGCTCTTCAATGTAAATACTATACTAACATGGTAGGTCAACAAGAAATTTAGTATATGATACATATCTCAAAGTACTTGGTATGTATAATGTTTAGACCATAATAATTGTTTTGTGGGGTCTCCTCATCAAAAATGTAATCAATGGAGAAGTATGAAGAGACGAAGATGTAGCAAATTAATAGTTTTAATATGTCCCACAAAATCATGTTCACATGATATATCCTCGTTTTCAACATCATCCCCTGTGTATCATCATGTACCTCAACATTATTTGAGTGATGTAGAAAAGGATTTGTGTAAATTTCCAATCAACTCTATTTGCATGTGCCACCAAAGAATTTTTGTTATCATTGATACCTTAAACTTTGATCATGTTGTTATCAAATATGGTATTGTGCATTATTTTTAATGCCCATACATGACTGAGTATAATGACCCTTAACTCTGTGGAAGTTGCAATCTTTTTGCTCATTATATGTCCTAGGAAGTGGTTTGTTGGGATCCAGGGGATGAAATGGAGGAAGTGTAATCAAGTTAGCACTCAACAAGATATTAACAACATCAACCATGGATTCTTGAAGTTTAATGAACTTGCTAGGACCATTTAGTCCAAATGTAGGATTTAAGATATAAGTAGCACTAACTTGGTGAACATTTTCCTTCATGTCATTACCTTTTGAAAGTTGTTTGACTTTCAATACTTTGAGGGGTATGATGATTTATTTTGATGTGATGACCCATCCTTAAAAAAATCTTGCTAACAATTTGGACTCAATGTTTTTTACATGTGCACACAAATCCATGAAAGACGTAAAGTTGTGTAGATACACATTGTCCTAAATTGGTTTAAGTAATCCCTTAATAAAGATGTTTTGCAATTCAAAATCATGTGAGGGAGTAATCCTCTTAGAATATAAGAATTTAAATATCATAACATAGCTAGTAATGTATTTTTATGTTCATTGCCCAATACACTCATATAGATCATGTTGCAAGTATGAGGATAACCAGTGTTGTCATTGATGTCAACATACTCATATTGCATTGATGAGAAGGATTGGATGAGCTGTGTGTTGAGGATATTGAGAAAATTAGTCTCAATCAGGAATAGTGAAGAACAGTGATGTCATTAAGGTAAAAGGCCAAGATAAGATGAATATCAGAGGATGCGGATTAAAGGGTTTGTAAATATGAGTCTTGAGATGATCCAGTTAAGATTTCAAAGGTCCGCATGAAGAAATGAAGAAGTTGTGATCAATCAAGTAGAACCGGTTCCGGGAGATGCTCGGGAGTGACAGAGTGTTACAAAAAGGTCCGATGAGATCCAAAAGTGCATTTTCCTATTCTGTGGATTGGAAGGAGTGTTTGGGATGTCCTTGTGATGTGTCATCTCTATTTGTTCATGGTTTGGAGGTCCGGAAGCACCTTTGTGATTGTGACAGTGGCGACAGTCTGTGTTCTTGAAGTTCCAGATGAAGAAGAGAAGAGATTCTAGTAAGTAGAGGAAGTGCGGATGTACCTGGTCATTCAGGCAAGCTTGTGAAGGTTCTTGGATCATGTTGAGGTTGTGTTGTTGGTCCGCATTAGTGTTAGAGCCTGGAATTGGAGATATTCTTCCAGATGGAGGTGTTCTTGCTGGCCGACCGGATGAGTTATTCATCTTGCGAATGTTCTTGTGGTTGATTGCCAACTTAGAGGATTGTTCCTAAGTCGATGCCTTGTATAAATAAAGGTTTGTGAGTTCATTTCGAAGTGTGTCGTGGAGCGAATGAGTGTGGCATAGCGAAAGAGCGAAAGGCAGAGCAGAAGTGTTTCGGGCTTAAATGGAACTAATCCAGACATGGTAAAGATGTCATTCTCTAGTTCAAGTTTGTGATACTTATGATCTTGTAGACAGTGTGTCTCTTGTAGGCAGTGTGCCTCCTTGTGAGCAGTGTGCTCGGACAGTGAGCCCTAATTGGCATGTGCCATTCATTTTTCTTATTCTTCTAATAGAGAATAATCCTTGGGTTAATCACCCCGTAGTTTTTCCCTTAACCAGGTTTTCCACGTCAAAAATCTTGGTGTCTAATGTGTTGATGTTTATCTGCTCCGGTGTTTATTGTTTATGCTTTCATGAATGGTTAATTGATATGTTGTTAACTAACAAAGAAGAATCAAGTGTTTGAAGTAGAAGCAAGTTTTTGTACAACTGATTCACCCCCCCTCTCAGTTGTATGCCCTAGATCTAACAATTGGTATCAGAGCTAAGTTCCTCTAAAAGGAGCTTAACCACTTGAGGAGATCCAGGATGTCGTCATACAAGAAGGATAGTCCAAAGTTCAATGGAACCAACTTCTCTCTCTAGAAAGGTCGCATGAAATGTCACTTGGAGTGTATGGGAAAAGCATACTTGACCATGGTCTCAAAAGCATATGTACCTCCACAGGGTGGTCCGACAACTCTGAATGAAATCACAGATGCTGAAAACAATCTGCGAACAAAAGAAGCTCTTCTAAGTGCATTGACTGACTCAGAGCTCTCAAATGTTATTGACCTACCCACTGCCTATGAGATCTGGACTAAACTGGAACTTCTGCATGAAGGAGATGAGTTTGTTAAGAGTGCAAAGTTGCAAAGTCTCAAAGGGAAATTTGAAAGATTGAAGATGAGAGATGATGAAAATATCACTACCTTTATGCCAAGGGTAAATAAGCTGGTGTGTGGAATTAGGAATGTTGGTGGAGTTCTGGATGAGAATGAGATTGTTTACAAAATTCTCAGATCACTTCCTGCTGCCTACAAAATCAAGGTTGCTGCCATTGATGAATTCAGAGCCCATACAACTGTCACAAGAGAGCAATTGGCTAGCAAACTGGCTGCATTTGAAATGATTGAGTTTGGAGATGATCCCCCCAAGACTGAATCTGCATTCAAAGCCAGTGCCTATGTGAAAGGCAAACAAAAATTTGATCCAGGAGAAAACTCTTCAAGGAAACTGTCATGGTATGATCAAGCAAGAAGAGACATGGAAGAGGAAGAAGCAGAAACAGCTCAACTTGAAGCCTTCATTGCAAAGAGACTGCCAAGAGGATCCGATAAGTATGAAAGAAAATTACCCTTTAAGTGCTTCAACTACAATAAGATTGGTCATTTTGCTTCAAGATGTCCGAAAAGATCTACAAGGTCAAATTCTAACAGACAAAGGTTCCAAAAGAACTGTTGTTATGTTCATGAAGAAGATGATAATGAAGGAGTAACAGATGATGAATCAGAAATAGGAAACAAATCCAGAAATGAATGGGTGTTTATTGCCATCAAGGAAGAAGATCCTTTGTCCTCTGAATCTGTCAATCATAAGGTTGTAGAAAGAGCTTTGGCTACCCAAGTTGAAGAAAAGGATGATTGGGTTATTGACAGTGGATGCTCTCACCATATGACAAGTGACAAGAATAAGTTCTTAGATTTGGAAAGGTATGAAGGAGGAATGGTAAAGTTTGGTGATAATTCTGCTGGTAGAATCAGAGGTAGGGGAACTATTTCTTTTGATGGAAAGAGCAAAACTAGTAATGTACTGTATGTGGACGGATTGAAGCACAATCTTCTCAGTGTTGGACAGTTGGTAGACAAAGGTTATGATCTCCGGTTCAAAAATGGAAGATGCAGAATCTTTGAAAGCTCCGGAACTGAGATTGCATCTGGTACTCAAACAAAAGGTAATATCTTTCATCTAGTGTGTTCTGATAAAAGTTGTTTGTTTGTTCAAGTTGATCAGAGTTGGTTATGGCATAGAAGGATGTGTCATGTGAATTTTGACAACATCATCAAGATAAGCAATACTCAAGCTATAAGAGATCTTCCAAAATTGGTGAAACCTACAAATAGTTTGTGCAAAGAATGTTAACTAGGTAAATAGAGAAGAGTCTCTTTCAAAAGCAAGGATCAGTCCTCTACCTGTTTATTGGAATTAGTTCATACTGATTTCTGTGGTCCGACAAGAATCAAGAGTATGCAAGGTGATAGATATTTTATGTTACTGATTGATGACCATTCCCAGATGATGTGGGTTACCTTTCTAAAAGAGAAATCAGAAGCCTTTGAAAAGTTCAAAATCTTCAAAGCTATGGTAGAGAATCAAACCAGATTGAAATTGAAATGTCTAAGGTCTGATAGAGGTGGTGAATTCACATCCGGTGAGTTCATAAACTTTTGTGAGAAGCATGGTATAAAGAGACAGTTGTCTACTCCTAGGACTCCATAGCAAAATGGAGTAGTTGAGAGAAAGAACCAGACCATCCAGGAAGCATCCAGGACAATGATGATGGAAGCAAATGTTCCCCAGATGTTTTGGAGAGAAGTTGTCAGCACTGCAGTCTATACTCTCAGTCGAGTTCAAATCAGAAGCAATACCGGTAAGACTCCTTATGAACTTTGGTTTGGTTTAACTCCCACTGTGAGATATTTCAGAGTATTTGGTACCAAGTGTTACATCAAAAGAGATGAAGATCTAGGAAAGTTTGATGCTAGAAGTGATGAAGGAATTTTCTTGGGTTACTCCACTCAAAGCAAAGCATACCGGTGTTACAATAAAAGATTGAGAAAGATGATAGAAAGTACAAATGTGAAGGTTGGTGAAGGAATTGAGAAGCCCTCAAGGTTTTATGAATATGATGAAGATGATCAGAATGATTCTCTAGTGCAAGAAGCTCAATCCTCCTCTAAAATTCAGATTCAGACTAATCCGGTAAATCAGGAAGAAGAGGTGTGTCTAAATGAGCCTGATCAAGAAATAATAGTGCAAGAAAC
This sequence comes from Cunninghamia lanceolata, assembly GCA_027924645.1. Taxonomy (NCBI): domain Eukaryota; kingdom Viridiplantae; phylum Streptophyta; class Pinopsida; order Cupressales; family Cupressaceae; genus Cunninghamia; species Cunninghamia lanceolata. The sequence goes on along the minus strand of BSBN01000659.1, from coordinate 3,093,939 downwards.
TCCCAAAGTTCCAAGGTATGTAACTCTAAACCATTCTGAAGATCAAATCATAGGTGACAAAAGCAAAGGGGTACAAACAAGGAGGAGAATTGCTCAAGATTCAAAAGACTATTGTCTGATTTCAAAGATTGAACCTAAGACAATTAATGAAGCTTGCAATGATGAAAATTGGACCAAAGCAATGGAGGAAGAGTTGATGCAAATTGAGAAAAATCATACTTGGGATCTTGTTCCCAGACCTAAAAATAAGAATGTGATTGGAACCAAATGGGTCTTCCGGAACAAACTAAATGAAGTTTGTGAAGTAATCAGAAACAAAGCCAGATTGGTCTGCAAAGGCTACTCTCAAATAGAAGGAATTGATTTTGAAGAAACCTTTGCTCCGGTGGCAAGAATTGAAGCAGTCAGACTATTTCTTACATTTGCTGCCTTCAAAGATTTCAAAGTGTATCAAATGGATGTCAAATCTGCCTTCCTGAATGGTGACTTAGAAGAAGTGTACATTGAACAACCGGATGAATTTTAGTTATCTGAGCATGGTGATATAGTCTACAAATTAAAGAAGGCACTGTATGGTCTAAAGCAAGCCCCAAGAGCATGGTATGAGAGGCTGGACAAACATCTTTTAAAGATTGGTTTCAACAAAGATACTGCTGATAGTCATCTATATTTCCAAATAGATAATGAAAACATTTTGATTGTTGAAGTGTTTGTGGATGATATCATTTTCGGAGGAAGAGATAGTATGTGTAAAACTTTTGCAAATCAGATGAAAAGTGAGTTTGAGATGTCTATGCTTGGTGAAATGAATTTCTTCTTGGGTCTGCAAATTACTCAAACAAAGAAAGGGATCTTCATTTCTCAGACCAAATATGTGAAAGAATTGTTGAAAAAATTTGGAATGGAAGATTCAAAGCCTATGAACACTCCCATGGCTACCGGATGCAAGTTGAACAAAGATGATGACTCTCCTAAGGCAAACCAGACAAAGTTCAGATCAATGATTGGTGGACTGTTGTATCTCACTCAAACTCGACCAGATATTATGCAAGTTGTTGGTCTTGTTGCTAGATTCTAGGCTGATCCCAGAGAATCTCATGTCATGGCAATCAAGAGAATTTTTAGATATCTAAAAGGGATAGTGGAGTATGGTTTGTGGTATCCTAAAGATCATGATTTCTCTCTTCATGCATACACAGATGCAGATTGGGCAGGAGATGTGGATGACCAGAAGAGTACCAGTGGAGGAGCATTCTTTTTGGGAAAGAGATTGGTTTCCTGGCTAAGCAAGAAACAAGATGCAATATCTCTGTCTACAACTAAAGCAGAATACATTGCAGCAGCAGGTAGTTGCACTCAAATCTTATGGATGAAGCAGATGCTAAGAGACATTAAAATAGAATATGAGGAGCCTATCACAATTTTATGTGATAATTCAAGTGCAATAAATATCTCTAAGAATCTGGTGCTGCATTCTAAGACCAAGCACATATCTATCAAGTTTCACTTTCTGAGAGAGCAAGTGAACAAGGATGAAGTCAGATTGGAGTATGTACCCTCCAAGGATCAGATTGCAGATATTTTTACTAAACCTCTTCCCAAGGACTCTTTTGAGTATCTCAGGGAGAAGTTAGGGGTCATGGCCCCTCTGGTGATGAACTAGGATGCACTGATGTGCATCAGTCTGGTGGATATCACAGTCATATCTTGTGATCTAGATTGATGATAGGGAGTTGCTACTAAGGGGGAGCAGCTGGTATGATTCTGATGTGTTAGAATTGCAAGTATGAGCCCTTTGCCATTGATGTCAAAGGGGGAGAGAAGACGTGAAAAACAAGTGGTTGATGATCAAAGGGGGAGTAGTAAAGGAAGAGAAGACATGTGAAGAGTTGTTGCTGATAGGGGGGCTGTGACAGAAAGGAAAAGTTCTTGTCTTGATGGTTTTTCACATCATATGTTGCCATCAATGACAAAGGGGGAGATTATTGGAAGTATGAGGATAACCAGTGTTGTCATTGATGTCGACATACTCATAATGCATTGATGAGAAGGATTGGATGAGCTGTGTGCTGAGGATATTGAGAAAATTAGTCTCAATCAGGAACAGTGAAGAACAGTGATGTCATTAAGGTAAAAGGCCAAGATAAGATGAATTTCAGAGGATGCGGATTAAAGGGTTTGTAAATATGAGTCTTGAGATGATCTAGTTAAGATTTTAGAGGTCCGCATGAAGAAATGAAGAAGTTGTGATCAATCAAGTAGAACCAATTCTGAGAGATGCTCCGGAGTGATAGAGTGTTACAAAAAGGTCCGGTGAGATCTGGAAGTGCATTTTCCTATTCTGCGGATTGGAAGGAGTGTTTGGGATGTCCTTGTGATGTGTCATCTCTATTTGTTCATGGTTTGGAGGTCCGGAAGCACCTTTGTGATTGTGACAGTGGTGACAGTCTGTGTTCTTGAAGTTCCAGATGAAGAAGAGAAGAGATTCTAGTAAGTAGAGGAAGTGCGGATGTAACTGGTCATTCAGGCAAGCTTGTGAAGGTTCTTGGATCATGTTGAGGTTGTGTTGTTGGTCCGCATTAGTGTTAGAGCCTAGAATTGGAGATATTCTTCCGGATGGAGGTGTTCTTGCTGGCCGACCGGATGAGTTCTTCCGGATGAAGTTGTTCTTGTTCAGACTGGCCGATCGGATGAGTTATTCATCTTGCGAATGTTCTTGTGGTTTATTGCCAACTTAAAGGATTGTTCCTAAGTCGATGCCTTGTATAAATAAAGGTTTGTGAGTTCATTTCGAAGTGTGTTGTGGAGCGGATGAGTGTGGCATAGCGAAAGAGCAAAAGGCAGAGCAGAAGTGTTTTGGGCTTAAATGGAACTGATCCAGACATGGTAAAGATGTCATTCTCCAGTTCAAGTTTGTGATACTTATGATCTTGTAGACAGTGTGTCTCTTGTAGGCAGTGTGCTTCCTTGTGAGCAGTGTGCTCGGGTAATGAGCCTTAATTGGCATGTGCCATTCATTTTTCTTATTCTTCTAACAGAGAATAATCCTTGGGTTAATCACCCCGTGGTTTTTCCCTTAACCAAGTTTTCCACGTCAAAAATCTTGGTGTCTAATGTGTTGATGTTTATCTGCTCCGGTGTTTATGCTTTATGCTTTCATGAATGGTTAATTGATATGTTGTTAACTAACAAAGAAGAATCAAGTGTTTGAAGTAGAAGTAAGTTTTTGTACAACTGATTCACCCCCCCCTCTCAGTTGTATGCCCTAGATCTAACAAATCAAAATTTATAACTCTAAGGCCCATAATAAATTTGAATTACTTTAGGAACAACTTTGTTGAATCATCAAGCATGTGAATAAACCCTTGAGTAAGTATAAAGGAGTGTCAAATTATCACAACATGGTTTGTGAACCCAAGAAAGGTCATCAAATTCATTTAAATTAAAAGTAATAATACTTGGCATTCTACATCTCTAAATGAAGAAGATTGAAAGAGACTCTTCTAGCACTTAGTTGTTGGGTAGAAGATTCCTTAGTGTGAGTCTTCCAACATTGCATTGTTGGGTAGAAGATTCGCTAGTGAATTGTGAGCTAACTTTGTGAAAAGACCAATAAATGTGAGGCAATTTGCACCAAATAATTTTGAGATTAGATCTTGAAAAATCCTTGTAGAAGGATGGATAGAGCTCAAGGTGTACTCCATTACACTAATAGAATTAAGGAATGGTTCATGGAAATTTTGAAATATCTAAAGAAAGATAAAGTTTGTTTCAATATTCTTCCTAAGTGTATCAAGTAGTAAGCCCCACAAAGGTAGATGAAACATTACATCCAAATATTTCTAAGTTGTGGGCAGCATACAGTGATATTTCTAATAATTTACCTAAAGGATTACCATCAGTTAGAAGCATAAGTCATCATGTGGATTTGAATCATAGAGAAAGTTTACCTAATAAGGTACAATTTCCTAATAGAATGAGATAAATCAAACTACACCAGTGAAGAGTACATAGAAAATTATGCACTTTAAAAAAATGCACCCAAAAATGTTATTATATGAGCATGAATAAAGCCCCAAAAGTTTTGAAAATGAGAATTGCTCAACATCACCTATGAGGATATATAATTTTTGAAAAATGTAAACACCAAAATCAAAAATTATCTACACCACTATGAAGCTCTCAAAAAATTAGCGTAGTTTTAAAAAATTGCTTGAAAAAGGAGCCAATATGAGCACAAATAAGGCCACTAAAGTTTAGATATCACTTTCAAACTGCCAACGAAGAGAGGCAAGTTTAGGGTTGAAGAGATGATGACATCAACTAATGGAGGATGATGTCAGTAAATAGAATATTGTATAAATGATGGAATATTCATTGATTCCATAAAATATTCTAATGTGGTTGTCAATTCTACAAAATTTATTGACTGTATTATCAAACTACTATTCTAAAGAATGAAACTATCTTGTGGGGGGTGAGAAATCGCTCACTAGGAAAATGGTGGTTTGACCATGGAAAGGAGTGGTTTTGTCCATGGGGATAGAATAGGGGTGGTGCTACCTTGCACAGTGATAGAGATTAATGGCCATGGGGCCTAGCGACCTATGGAGATCCATTGTTGCTATGCCTTATTTATTGGGCTTGAGCCTTATGACTAATAAATAATTCAACCCTATAGAGTGAACTATGGGAGGAAATGTCTATGAACTATGTAGCACCATGTACCCTACCACCAATAAAATCTACCAAAAAAACTTTAAACACAATGAAGCTTCCTCCATGGTACACCCTTGCACCAATAAGATTCTAACTATGCAGTGCTAACACCTACAACATATTTTCCTATGTAGGCAGGTTCATGTTTCCTTTTTATGTCATTGCAATGTATAATATCAAGTGGAAGAATGTTAGGATAGTTTGATATTAAATTGCTATCCTAATGTGTAATGCTACTTTTTCTCCATAGTTATTGAACTACTTGCAATAGATTTATTATAGTTCATATTTAGAATTAAGATAATTCAGAATATGCAATGATATTAAAATAGATATAAATAGCAAATGTAAATTACAATATGTGATAATTTACTAAGAACTCTAAAGAAAACAATTAACAAAGCAAGTTGAATAACATGATCCCATAATCAAATTAACATCAAAACCCATATATATAATAATTCCTATATCTTTTATTAACAATAAGTTTAGTACTTATCTAAATCACTAGGCACTTGGATCGGCCACTCTCACCCTAGGATGCTTTTAGTGGTCTTGACCCTCATAGCTATGGAACACTCCAAGAGGAATAGTTCTTGTTCAAAACACAATGTATCATGCTCAACACAAGTGCTCCAAAGCCATGCTCAACAAAGAAAATTCTCAACACAAATGCTCTAGATCCATGTTCAATAGAACAATTGCTCAACACAAGTGCACACAAGCCTTGGCCAAGATAATCCCGAGTGTATACTATACCCCGAGTTGGACACACTATGTGTGCCCCTTCTCCAATGACCATAGCCCACCAAAACCACCTTCCTCTTCCTTGAATGATCTCCATACTCATCTCAAGTCTCAAATAAATGCTTTATATACACTTTTAAGGGGCGGTTTGCAAACCATCACACCCTTTCACAAAGGTTGCATTTTAATAATTATTTAAATAAATACATTTATTCCTCCCCTTTTTAAGAGTTTATATAAATAATCTTTATTAATGCCTTTTTTTTTTGTGCTTGGTAAACTTTTTCATGTGACCGGTGGTGCTAGCACGACACGCTCTCCGGTACCACGAGGACGGGGAGGAGACTGGACCTCGTGACCATCTTTACCGCAACAAAATTACTTAGCCAATCGAGCCAGGGCCCCCGCCCCTATTAATGCCCATTTTAACCAAAGGAGCATAATATTATTTTATTTGCTATCTCACTTTTAATTCTAAAGGGTTATTTCATAGAAAAATAACATTATTTTTACTTTGGGGAAAAAGTCCCATAACATAATGTATAATGTCAAGTCTCCAACTTTCTTGGAATGGAAAACCTGGATGCCCACAAGGAGTTCAGGGATAATATTTTATTATTATTCTCCAAATTATGTGAGATATTGTTGTAATGGAATTAAATAAGGGAGGTTACAAAGAAGTCAAAGATAGGGAATTATGGAGCATCTTTCTCAAGATATGCAATGACAAACATTTAGTGCACTCATAGAGCACCTAGGAAAGAGAAAGCGGTCTTAAGGTAATGTTCTCTTCAGCAATGTTATGCATCGTGCATTGCTTCACCATATCATCGAGATGTTCTATTGGATTTGTAAAGATTTCAATAGTAAATTATCGTAGTGAACTAAGGTTGGATCTAGAATAGCACCCCAGACATTAGGTGGGATCAAAGGTCCTCTAGTATTCCTTGTTGAGAAGATTCTAGGTGGTGGGGGAGGAGTAGCCATGTAAGGACTTACCTTGGGAATTTTGAGGCACCAGTTGTGGTCTCCTTCTTGGAACAAAAGTAAGGGGTTGCAATAAGATGTGTGGATTGGCTTTGGCTACAATCCTAGTGGAGGTTCTAGGGGACATGTGCTTCTAAGTAAATTGGACAGATAGAGTTGCCATGTGGTTATAAAGTTTTATTAGCCAAAAGACCACCAAATTGGCCGACAACAAGATGAATCTTTTTGACTTCTAATTAGGCAATTGTGGGTTCAAGTCCCACCAGGTATGCCAAAATTATTGGCATCTCTTTTGTGTTTAGTTGGTTTGAATGAGTAGATGCACCATTTAGGACCATCAGCAATGGAAAGAGGAGTTAGTGTGGGATGTGACCAAAAAATCAATCTCTAGGTTAAGGGTTAACTCCCTATCTATTTAGCTTACAACTAATTTATACAAAAAAGGGAGAAGTCCATCAATTAAATTATAGAAGTAAAAAGGTTGTAAGTTGAAAGAGATTTCTTCGCATGTTCAAGCAAAGATTTATGAATCATGATAAAATAAACGATAGTGATAAAATGGGAGCAACCGCAGTAATGGCAATGCTTCATGCACATAAACAATGAGTCAAATTTTCTAGAATAACAGTTTCATAAATTAATGTTGGTGATATCGTATTAAGATTACATATGTTGCAACATATCTTATCATTAGAAACAAATATAGAGGTCTTCTTGTACTGAACATGAGAAAATGAGGAAAAGCTAATACATTAGGCTCAAAAGCACAACTATTTGAATAAATCCTCTCCAAAAAAGGGGTCATCAATCATTATATATAGAAGGATAGTTATGAATCATCATATTATCTTCTAGAATTTTCCCCTTGAGAACATGTAGGTCAATGGGAAGATGCATATAATCTCTAGATGATGATTGTTCCCTCTTTAGTTCCTTTATTTGAAATGATTTATGGGAAGATCAAGATGTCCTTTAGTAATGACTCGCATCACCCATGAGTCATTTATGTTGTCATTGAGTAGGTGAGATGTTTAATCCTTGGTAGTCTGAGAACTAATTAGTGATGATTTTTCAACAAATCAGCGATATCAACCCTTTTGTTGTAGTTGGGGGCTAAAGATTGTGTTAACTAGACCCATTGATATTTGGAATTTGTTGAAGGGGCACCATAGCCTTAAAGCTAAGTTGTAGATGTTCATCATGGCTAAGGAGAGGTAAAGACAATAATTGGTCCTCACAAGCCCTTAGATAAGATTTTTATTTAGTAGATCAAACAGCTTGTGCTGCAATCCAAAGCCAATACCTTTAATTAACTCAAGAAAACTCTCATGGTGATGTCTTGTGGTTCAAAATACTATTATATGTTGTGCTAAAGACTTTGTGGGGCCTAGCACAAAGTTAGTACTACCTTTATAACTTACAATTACTTGGTGGCCAATGAGTTGGACCAATGGCAAGGGCCTGATATATTGTCTCACCTTGTGTTGAAAGCACATGAACTATTAGATGAGATTTTGATCTAGAAGATTAAATGGCTCATGTTGTAGACAACTCTTTAGCTAATCCACAATAGCACCACTTCCACATCAAAGATTAGACATTCTACTAAAAGGAAAGAAGTGAAAATAGAAAACATGCAACAATATAAAATATAAGGTTGCATAGAATATTTGCCAACTGTAGTGGAAAATTCACTACACATAGGTGACTCCCAAAGATTAATATGGACATATTACAAAATAATTGGGCCTAAAAATAATTTATTTAGGGCTCAAAATCAACAAGTGTTGGCCTACAGGGTGACCTTGACCTCCTAGGGTAGTCTTAACCTTGTCAAAATATCACCTACAACTTTTAGGAGAGGCTCTTCATCACTTTTGATGGGTACTTTACTTCTATCACCTATTCTAAAAACCTTCAAAAAAATTGTAACTGACCTGTAAGTTGACTTTGTGAGTGGAATCCTTGTAAAAACAAGTGGTTAAGGGGGGATCTACCTCAATTAGTCCCCTTGTGGGATTCCAAGCTTAATCCACCTCAAAATACTAATAATTAATAGCCTAGTAAAGTAATCTATGCCATGAAGTCATTCCTAATCAAAGCATAAACATGTAAAACCTTTATGATAATGTCAATGGATAATGGAAACACAAAAACCAAGTGGGGTGGGAGAAAGGTTTTGGAAAAAACATGATTACTCAAGAAAAATGACTTTTGGGGATTCAAAATAGACTAATATGGCAAGGATAAACCCAAGTCCAAAGCACTATGGTGAGGGTTTGATATGGAAGTGGTTAACAACTCTCGAAAGTTGTAAACAATGAGGTGAATACACACAAGCAAGGCAATGGGTGATGGCAAACATAATAAAATGGAAAAAATAACATAATTGAGGATTATTATAAATTCAAGGGGATTGTATAAGTTTTGAAAACCAAAAAAATATAGGTAGTTTGATGGAAGTTTTGATGAAAATAAAGAACAAATGGAGAGACACAAAGACTATGGCTTCAACAATGGAGATGGAGAGCATGGGAAATGGAAAAATAGATTCAAATGGTAAGGGAAGTGGATGAGGATGGATTATATGGAAGTGGGGAGAGGTATTAATGGGATCCTATAGAAATATTAGAAAGGAAAAAAAATTCTAAACAAAAACCATAAAAGGAATTGGGTCACCTAATGAAAACCCTTTGAAATCAGCCACCTATCGATGAAGATCTTCTTGCAACATTGTCCAATGGCCAAATAAAAATTATTTGAGAGGTTGGGTATGAATATATCTCACTCATAAAAAGTTTTAAGCTCTATTGAGGTGTCATCTTTATGCAAAGATAGCCAAAATTAAATGAACAACTCATAATTTGACTTTTCCTATATAAAAATGAGACAAACAAGGCTTGATTTAAAGAACTTGCTAAGAGAACTCAAGGATGTAAACTTAGTAGTGGGAAGCCCTAGAAATTAATGATCTTTCATTCCAGATTGGTGTTGGGAGGGTGAAAAGTAAAGGCTACCCTAGTATATGTAAAACTATGGGCATTGTCTACGAATGAGAACCAGGCCCAATTTTTTAAGAAGACACTAAGCTCAAAGGGACCCATCTTTTGGTGGGTGGTCACATTAATTTTTAGCTCAAAAAAGTAGGTTTTGAGAAGGATAAGTTGGGATTTAAACATAGGATGGATCTAGGAACAAAATTTAATGGTTTAACAAGGGGGTAATGGGGGATAAATTAAAGGAAATTTAAAGATGGGGTAAGTGTTAGATCTAGGGCACACAACTGAGAGGGGGGGTGAATCAGTTGTATAAAAACTTTGCTTCTACTTCAAACATTTGATTCTTCTTGTTTAGTTAACAGCATATCAATTAATCATTCATAAAAGCACAAGCATAAACACCGGAGCAGATAAACATCAACACATTTGACACCAAGATTTTTGACGTGGAAAACCCAGTTAAGGGAAAAACCACAGGGTGATTAACCCAAGGATTATTCTCTGTTAGAAGAATAAGAAAAATGAATGGCACATGCCAATTAGGGCTCACTGCCCGAGCACACTGCTCACAAGGAGGCACACTACCTACAAAGAGACACACTGTCTACAAGATCATAAGGATCACAACCTTGAACTGGAGAATGACATCTTTACCATGTCTAGATCAGTTTCATTTAAGCCTCAGTCACACTTGCTCTGTCTTTCACTCTTTCGCTATACCACACTCATCCGCTGCACACCACACACTTTGAAATGAACTCACAAACCTTTATTTATACAAGACATCGACTTAGGAACAATCATCTAAGTCGGCAATCAACCATAAGAACATTCGCAAGATGAATAACACATCCGATCGGCCACCACAAGAACATTCGCAAGATGCACAACTCATCCGGTCAGCTAGTCTGAACAAGAACTTCATCCGGAAGAATATCTTCAATTCCGGGCTCTACCACCAATGCGGACCAACAACATAACCTCAACATGATCCAAGAACCTTCACAAGCTTGCCTGAATGACCAGGTATATCCACACTTCCTCTACTCACTGGAATCTCTTCTCTTTCTCATCCAGAACTTCAAGAACACTATCTGTCGCCACTGTCATACTGCAAGAGGTGCTTCCGGACCTCCAAACCATGAACAAATCGAGATGACACATCACACGGACATCCCCAACACTCTGTCCAATCCGCAGAGTAGGACAAAGCACTTCCGGATCTCACCGGACCTTTTTGTAACAATCTGTCACTCCAGAGCATCTCCCTGAACCAGTTCTACTTGATCAATCACAAATTCTTCACATCTTCATGCGGACCTCTGAAATCTTAACTGGATAATCTCAAGACTCATATCTACAAACCCTTTAATCCGCATCCTCTGAATCTCAACCTATTGAGTACTTTTGCCTTCTTCTCATCACTGTTCTTCACTATTCCTGATTGAGACAAATTTTCTCAATATCCTCAGCACACAGCTCATCCAATCCTTCTTACCAATGCAATATGAGTATGTTGACATCAATGACAACACTGGCTCACCTCATACTTGCAACAGTAAGGACATGGAAAAGGGATAAAAATTAAATGAAGTGATCACATAGGAACTCTAAACACAACCATGGGGATGACATAGGAAAGGGGAAATGGATGACTAGGGATGACTTAGGCCAAGGATAAGTGGTCAAAACTTAATATGGACACAACAACATAATAATGAAGTTGTAGGGTATAAAAATTTTGTTATTACACATGTGAACAACTACTCATGAACTATGGATCAATGAGTTTGACTCAAAAACTACATAATTGAATCCTAATGAAAACATCATAATTTGACATACTGCAAAAAGATATCTCCTACTTGTGAATGGATGAGCTAAAGGGGCTCTATGATGAATGGTTCATGAGGCATAACACTTGCTAAAGGTTTTTCAAATGGGCTAGTAAGATCTAGGGGGAAACTCCATAGTTAAGCATTATTGAGTCAATGTATTGCTAGGATAGGTGACCTCCCAAGAAGTCCTAATGCTTCAACCCTATTGACAACAAATTTCCATTTGCAGCAGTCTTTCTTGACTAACTACAGTAATGCCCATTGGGATCATTAACTATTATGGTTGCATATCTTGACTTTGTTGTTTGCATTTACCTTTTTAGCTAAGTTATTGGTGAATATGGTTGTGTGCCATAATTCACTTGTATTTCTGAAACTCTATATATCGATGTCCTGCCTCTTCTTCTACTAAGGCAATTTGGGGCTTTTGTATGTTGGCTTGTTTTGTGATAAGCAAATCACCATTATTTGTCTATTTGCCTTCATCTGGGATCAGAGCCAGTTGTCTAAATGAGAAATATTGAGTTTCTTTAATTGTTGTTAGAAGCCATGTGTTGGGTTGTGTAGAAGTTATGTTCTTGCCATAATAGAGATATCTCAGAAGATTGGTTTTTTACATTTTAAATATTCAGAAAAGCGTTACAAATTAGAGTGGCCAAAGAAATAGAGAGGCGTTCAAGAGAAGTGCAAAAGTAGATATTATAATTTGCAATCTTCCACAGCAACAGAAGTGTGACGAAGATGCAATCATCTTGGCCCGCGAGTAGAGAGGTGTTGACTTCTGTTCAAAGAGGCAGTGTTTCAATTTTTTTTGAAAAAAAAAAAGACTTATTGTGTGTAGGTTGTGGATCAAGGAGGCGTTCAAGGAGATTGGCATAGCATGAAAGCAGTTGTTTGAAAGTAAAAAAAATGGAGATTGGCATATGAAAGCATTGTTTAAGAGTTTATTTTTTTATTTTAGAACTTTATGTTTTAAGAGATTGAGTCTTTCACTCCATTTAAAAACAAAAAAAAGGAACCCGTGAGTCATCTTTCACTCCATGTTTTAAGAGGCTAAAAGTATTTTTTAACCTACGTGAAAGTCTTTTTTAGTCAAAACCTTTTATTAATGAACTTTTTGAAGTTTAGAAAAGGTTTTTAAATATTTATGTTGCCTTTTTAATAAAGAAAGAGGTGCTTAGAAAATTTGGTTGGTAATGACATATTTAGGCATTGGAACTAAAGAGGTTATAAGTTCAAGCCTTTTAAAGTGTAGCTCTTTTGTAAGGAGATAAATTAATCCTTTGTAATTAAGTGCATTATCAGTTGAAGCTGACACTTATTCACCAAGATAAATAATATAAAGATTGTTTTGTGTGTGGGTCCTATTTGAAGGGACAAGGGGAGTATCTATTTGTAGAGATCTCTCTGAGATTTTTGTGTTGAGCCTTTGAGATATTGTGCACATTTCTCTTATGGCAAATATGGCAAGAAATGTTATGTTTAACATGGTAATTCATGTGTTTGAAGGGGACAGCTTTACATATTGGTGTATTAGGATGCAAACTCTACTCAAATTCAAGGATTTGTGGGAAGTTGTACAAGTAGGGTATGTAGAACTAGATACAATTGCATTTAATGTATTAAATGCTCAACAAAAAAGAGAATACAAAGCAAATGTAAATAAGGATAATGAAGTCTTATTTTTTATTCAAGGAGCAATTAATCAGGCAATTTTTCCTAGGATAAGTGGTTCTAGTAATTCTAAGAAAACATGTCAAATACTTAATAATGCCTATCAAGGTGCACAAACTACAAAATTGCAAACAATGAAGAAAAAAATTGAAAATGTAAAAATGGTCAAATAGTGAAAGTGTGAATGATTTTCTAACAAAGGTAGAAGGCCTAGTTAGTCAGATGAAAGTTCTAGGAGAAGTTGTGGATGACAAGCATGTCATTGAGAAAATTTTAAGGAGTTTAATTCTTAAATTTGATGGTGTGGTTTCTACAATTGAGATTTCCAAAGATCTCACAACTATGCAAATAGATGAACTAAGTGGAATATTGTTAACTATTAAAGAAAGGATGAAAAGTAATGAAGAAGGTCTAGAACAAGCATTTTTCTCTAAAACAAGCATAAGAGGAAAAAGAAACACATTTTTTAGGAATCAAAATAAAAAAAAATACAAAGGTGAATCTAGCAATTCTAGAGGAAGAGGTAAAAGTTTTAGAGGAAGAAGTAGCAACTTTAGAGGAACATGAAGAGGAAGAGGTAGAAATAATGGGGGAGATAATAAAAATGTCCAATGCTTTCATTGCAACAAGTTTGGACATGCATCAGAATGTTGGAGTAAACAAGGTGAAACAGAAAAGAGAAATGCTCACAATATTGTTGAAGATAAACAAAATTTGTTTATTTCTTGTTTTAATACAAATGTCAGTGAGAATAATGTTTGGTACATTGATTCTGGATGTTCATCACATATGACATCTAACAAAAATTAGTTTATTAATTTGGATGAAAAGCATCATAGTACAGTGGTATTAGGAGATAATCAATCTCATGGAACCAAAGGCAAGGGTACTATTGCAGTTGCAACAAAATATGATGAGGTAAAACATATCAATGAAACATTATTGGTTCCAACACTCAAAAAGAATTTGTTGTCCATTGGACAAATGTTAGAGAAAAATTATCAAGTGACTTTTGATGAAAAAGAGTGCATAATAAGAGACAAGCTAAATAGAAATGTAGTTGATGCAAGAGCAAAAATGACAGGTGATCGGATGTTTCCTCTCCATTTCACCCATGGAAACTAAGCATTAAGGTCTAATGAAATGAATGAAAGTAGAATTTAGCATCAAAGATATGGTCAGTTAAGATTTATTGGGTTAATTTTACTCTTGATTAAAAATGGTTAAGGGTCTACCTTTCATTGAAAATACAAAAGTAGTTTGAAGAATGTGTTGTTGGAAAATAACACCGAGTTAGCTTTCCAATTGGTAAATCCAGTACAGCTAAGCATCATCTTAAGATAATCCATACGGATTTGTGTGGTTCTATGGAAACACATTCTTTAAATAAATCAAAGTATTTTTTAACTTTCATTAATGATTACTCAAGAAAAACTTGGGTATATTGTTTGGTTGCAAAATTAGAAGTGTTTGACAAATTTGTAGAATTTGAAAGTTGGTTGAAAAACAAAGTGATAAGTACATCAAAGTGATAAGGTCAGATAATGGAGGTGAGTACAAATCAAATTAATTTTTAGATTTCTGTAAAAATCATGGAATCAAGAGAGAGTTCACTACTTCCTACACTTCACAACAAAATGGAGTTGCTGAAATAAATAATAGAACCATTGTTGAAATGGCAAGGAGTATGATGAAAGAGAAGAATTTAGATAAGATTTTTTGGGCAGAAGCAGTATGCACAACAACATATCTTCTCAATAGGAGTCCTACAAAAGCAGTTAAGGGAATGACTCTTGAACAAGCATGGCCTGGGATAAAGCCAAGTGTTGATCATTTGAGAGTATTTAGGTGTGTTGCTTATGCACATGTAATAAAGGAAAAAAGGTCTAAACTAGATGATAAAGGCCTAAAATGTATTTTTATTGGGTATGAATCAGAAAATAAAGCATATAGGTTGTATGACCCAATAGGAAAGAAGCTTGTTATAAGTAGAGATGTGGTATTCAATAAAACAACAGAATATACCAAGAAAAATAAAACAAAGGGAAAAGAGATAATGATTGATGAAGTTGGAGAAGAAGAAGAAGAAAAAGAAGAAAATGAACCTGAGTCTTCTAGCATAGGAACAAGAAAGTATCAAAAATATCAAAGGAGGACAAAAAATAATCATCCAGCAACTCTTATGTTGGATTCAAATTTTGAGAAAATGACAACAAGATCTCAAGCAAAAGTGAATTATGCTTTGATGACTCAAATCATGGAAAGTAATGAGCCACAAACATTTGAACAAGCTCAAGAAAAAGAAGAGTGGGTTGAAGCAATGAATAGTGAGATAGAAACAATTGAAAGGAATGACACATGGGATTTGGTTTAGCTACCTCCTGATAAGGAAATTGTTGGTACAAGGTGGGTGTATAAACTAAGTATAAATCTGGTGGAAGCATTGATAAGCATAAGGCTAGATTGGTAGCCAAAGGATACACTCAATAAGAAGGTATTGATTACACTAAAACATTTGCATCTATAGCACGAATGGATACTATCAGATTGGTTTTGGTTTTGGCTTTGGTAGCTTAGCAAAGTTGGATAGTTTATTAAATGGATGTAAAGAGTTTTTTTTACTAGATATATTGATGAGGAAGTGTATGTTTCTCAACCTAGAGGTTTTGAAATACCTTCTAAAGAATATTATGTTTACAGATTAAAGAAGGCCTTGTATGGTCTTAAGCAGGCACCAAGAGCATGGTAATCAAGGAGAGACTCACACCTAAAACAGAAAGGTTTCTTAAGAAGTTGATCAGATCCAAATCTTTATATTAGGATCTCAACTAAGGATATTTTTTTCTTGGTTCTCTGTTGATCTTATCTACACTGGGAACAATTCAACTTTATTTGTAGAGTTTAGAGCAACTATGGTTGCTAAATTTGAGATGACATATTTGGGACAGATGCACTATTTTCTTGGTATAGAAGTATGGAAAAATAAAGATGGAATATTCATGTCTCAGGAAAAATATGCTTCAGACATCCTACAGAAATTTCAGATGAAGAGTTGCAAACCAGTTGTAACACCCATTGAAGTTGGACTTAAGTTGTCTAACTTGGATGTGTCAGATACAGTGGACCCCACTATATACAGATAGTTGATTGGTAGTTTGATCTACTTAACTACTACTCGACCAGATATCACATATGTAGTGAGCTTGGTATCTAGGTTCATGTCAGAACCTAAGCAAACACATTGGAGTGCAGCTAAGAGGATTCTTAGATATATCAGAGGGACATTGAGTTATGGTTAGATTTCAGCATTCAAAAGATAGTAAGTTGATTGGCTATACAGATTCAGATTGGGCAGATTCCATAGATGATTGAAAGTCTACTTCTGGTTATACTTTTAGTCTTGGTTCTGCAGTATTCTCTTGGAAGTCCAAGAAATAGTCGACTGTATCACTTTCTACAACAAAGGCAAAGTATAAATCTACAACATTTCCAGCATGCCAAACAGTGTGGTTGAGACGAATATTGGAGGATTTGCACTAGATACAGAATGGACCTATTTTGTTGTATTGTGACAACAAGAGTGCTATACAAATGACTAAAAATCTAGTATTTCATAGCAGGATCAAACATATTGAGATTCAATATCACTTCATCAGAGAGTTGGTTCAACAGGGATTGATCGAGATTGTGTACTGCAGTACAGAGGATTAGATAGTAGATATCTTCACGAAGCCTCTAGCTTGTGAAAGGTTCGAGACACTTAGAGATCTACTTCAAGTTCTTCTCAATGGTCATTATGGGGGAGAATGACAACAAATTTTTATGTGCAACAATCTTTCTTGAGTAACTACAATAATGCCTATTGGGCTCATTAACTATTATGGTTGTATATCTTAACTTTGTTGTTTGCATTTACCTTTCTAGCTAGGTTATTGGTGAATATGGTTGTGTGCCATAATTCGCTTGTATTTGTGAAACTCTATATATAGATGCCATGCCTCTTCTTCTACTAAAGCAAATTGGGGCTTTTGTATGTTGGCTTGTTTTGTGATCAATACATCACCATTATTTGTCTATTTGTGTGAGACCTAGCTAGTATTATTCTAGATATTTTGACTTGACTTTAGATTATAGTGTGTGTGTGTGTGTGTGTGTGTGTGTTGGACATAGTTGATGTTGAGATTATGGAATATGGATATTATTATTTTGATTATGGAAATAAATGCTTTATTCATGTTTAGATATTTGTTTGTTTGTTTTAAATGAAATAATATGTTCATTTAATAAAATAATTAATTATGGAATATTAATGATTATATGTTTAATTTCCGTAAAATAAATATAATTATTTTGATATTTTAGATTTTGTAATTAATTGATGTTAGGAATGATAAAGTTAAATGTTTAATTACTTCGGCTATAAGTTTCAAAATGTATTGATGTTTCAATGAGATTTTGCAAGTAGAGTGGCCCATGTTCCTTAAGAAATGGAGACAAAATCCATATGCTCAAATGTTGTTTATTATTTATTTATTTCTTATAACTTTGTTAAGAGGGGATTTATGTCGAAAAGTATGTGATCTTTTATTATGCTTATTTGAATTTAAAAGAAGTTTTTGCTTTGGAATTGTTGTTTTAGTTTAGTTTAATAGAGGGGAAATTTGAAGAGTTGGGAAAAAAAAGGAAATTTATTTTAAAAGAGGAAATGGTGAAACATTTCCTCATTCTTGGAAAAGAAGAGTGTTGTAGCTTTTCTTGTGGTAAGTGATCCTTCTGGGTTTTCATCTTTTGATGGGCTTTTGAATGGGAAAAAGAGGAGGATGGTTGGAAATGAAGGGGGAAGAGTGTTGTAGCTTTTCTTGTGGTAAGTGACCCTTCTGGGTTTTCATCTTTTGATGGGCTTTTGAATGTGAAAAAGAGGAGGATGGTTGGAAATGAAGGGGTGATCAAATAATGTTGGTTGAAAACAAGTTTTTTTTCTTCTAATTAGAGTGATTGATAAGGCTGATCCCAACTTGGACAGCCAAGGTATGATTGATTTCTTATGGTATTTATGTGTTTTGTTAGATTTTGAGAATTTTGAGTCAAGGGAATGTGAAAATTGTTGTCAAAATCTCTATTGTGTGATGTTTTGCTTGAATTTTAGTAGGGGTTTGGGTGTGCAAAGGGAACTACCCTCCGAGTCAAATGAGAGCTTCCCTCATGTGGGATTAAGGAGGGTGTGGAGCCTCTCTTAGGGTTTTGTGATGTATGTAAATAAGTTTGGGTTTGATTTGTGTTGGGAGAAGTGGAGAATGGGAGAATGTGTTGATGGGAGATTGTGGAGGGAGAATAATTATTGGAAGGATTTTTGGTTGATTGGTGATGAAGGGAGGTGATTAGGTGTGAAAGTGTGAAATTGTTTGAAGAAAGGGAGTTAATTGTGCCCCAAGAGGGAAGGGAATCCCCCTTCTTCCCCTTTGCAAGAATTTTGTGTGTAGATTCTTTGTGAGTGAGTTCATTGTCACAAGTTTTATGTTTTCTTTTCTTTATTTGTATAGAGCTTTGCGTTTTGTTTCCCACTCGGAGGTGGACTCGATTTCATCGGTCCTATGGCTGGGAGGAGAGCAAAACTGGGCTGCTCTATTTCGGTGATGCAGTTCTTACAGATTGTTCTGAATAATGCACTCTGTTATTGGAAAGAATTAGTCATATAAGGATTTTCTTTTATATGATTGTATTAATTCCTTATTATGTTGATCCTTTATGGTCACTACTTAGAATTGTAGATTTGACAGACTTTCTGGTTGACAAAGAAGGATTTCCCGTGAATCAAGTTCATCTCAAGTAATTTCTTGTCTATTTTGTTTTATGTGAATGAATATTTGTATGTGGACAAATCACTTTGTAGAATGTGTTTTAAATTACAAACGCAGAAAGATAAAACAAGATCTTATGTCCATGGAGACGATCTTATTAATTACATGTTTGGTTATAGAATTCTCAGAAGTATTTATGGCAATTCCTATTTATCAACAAAATCGTTGAGTTGTCTTTTATTATTATCATTATTCAAACTGCAGGTTTTGTTTTCTGTTATGACAAATAAAATTCACTGTGTAATATAATCATTTTAATCGTATCAAGGTTTGTTAATATTAAGAGTTTATTGTTCTTGAGCAGTGTGGCCCACAGCAACGTTGTGGGTGCCGTGGGAGCCACCACTCCCACGAGCTAGGTATTGGTCGGTTGTGGCCGACTCTTGGCCGCCGCAATCTGTCCCTCGTTACGTTTATCACTGCTCTTTAAATTGTCTTTAATTCATGCGATTCCTAATCTAGTAATCATTACAAGAATTGTGTGAGAATTGATTACGATTGAATGTTTATTACGCCGATAAGGCGTCTTACAGTGGCAGGCGGGGGGTGAGAGCCCGTAAACAAAAATAGTGTAAATTAAATTCGAAAATTTTATTTAAAAAACAACAAAATTGTTGCGCGCCAGAAAAGTTTTCGCGTTGCCATTCTTCTTCACCGTTTTTCCCTTCATTTACCGTTTCATCTTGCTTCATCGCTTAACAAGCTCAGACGTGGTGTGACAGAGTATTCACGACTTTTGGATTCTGTTGCAAACATTTAGAAATTTAAATCTGCAGACATCCATTATGAGGCCATCATGCACATCAAAAATGGTATCAATGGCAACATATGAATTCTGAGAATGGAAAAGAAAATCCTATTAAAAATAAGCAAATTTCTGAAATCTTTCCTGCGTCTCCCATTCCTGCTCTTAACTTGATTTGGAATGAATTATGATTGGAAGTTATGTAAGGCAGGACTACCATTAAAATTTAGCAGTTTGTCAGCTTTAGACCGAAGGAGGAAGGAAGGATATGCGTTATATATAAAAACAAATTGGGTGTAGCTGCATTTTCAAGGATTGTAATGATGAGTGTAATAAAAAAAATTTATAAAAAAGGCAACTTAAAATCAAAGGGTTAGACCCATAAAACAGACTGGCATTACGAAGCCTGGGTATTAAAAGTGAAATGAAATCCCTTTAATTGAAGATTTCAAATCCGTTTCTGCGTCTCGGGAAAGCTTCAACTTCTGCTGCATTAGCTGTAATCTTCATGAAAATTTGAGCAGTTTTAGCTTTATTTTGAAGCTAGATTTGGAAGGTCTTGCTCGTATTTGTCTATAAATTGAAGATGCTTTTTCCCCTTATCATTCGTATTGGATCGCTCAGCAGTAGGAGTTGTCTGTAGTGATGGGGTTGTGGCAGGCTTTTCTTAACTGGCTTAGAAGGTATGCATATCTATAATTCAATTTTGGTCTCTTTTAGCGAGTACCCATTAGCTTGAATTGTTGAATCGAGTATACACCGGTGGAGAAGGAATCAGGGTGCAATTCAATACAATATTAGGACTAGCTTCTTAAAAAAAACTTTTTGTTGGCAATTTTTGTAGGTGCTTATTTATTTAACTTAGTTTCTATCATTTATACGAATACCCATTTGCCTAAATTGTTGAATAGAGTACACATGAGTAGAGAATTTATCGTGATTGTAATTCACCGAGATTTTAGGGTTATACAGTATTTTGCTTTATATCAATAGTTAGTATATGCTTCATGTCATATCAATGTCAATCACCTTTTATTGAATACCTTTTTTTTTCATTGGCTTAATCGAGAATCGCCGAGTAGAACATGAATTTGAGCTTATAATTCACTGCGAGTTTAGGACCAGCTAATTCTCTGGGCATTTGCAAAACTCAATTTTAGACCTTTTTATTGGATGCATTTTCAAGGATTGTAATGATGACTGATTTTTGAAAAAAAAAAAAAATTATTTACACTGTTTGCACATAGTTAATAATTAAATTTAACAAATATAAACATTTCAAAAAATATAAAATAAAATTTGATATTTTTAATTTATGATTGATTTCTAAATAATCATTACGTTTTAAAAGTTTAACTCTATTTATAATTGAAAACTTTATAGA
Organism: Cunninghamia lanceolata; assembly: GCA_027924645.1. Classification (NCBI taxonomy): domain Eukaryota; kingdom Viridiplantae; phylum Streptophyta; class Pinopsida; order Cupressales; family Cupressaceae; genus Cunninghamia; species Cunninghamia lanceolata. Next base: position 3,072,988 of record BSBN01000659.1, on the reverse strand, counting down.
ACACTTAATAATTGTGCCAATTGAAAATATATACATCAAATTAAATATTGTCTAAGTATATATTTATATAAAATAAAAAATTAAGGACACTTATTTATTATAAATGATAAATTTCTCATTGAAAGTTTAATCCATTATTTATTATAAAATATATTTCTGATTGTAAGTTTTATCTAATTCTTATGAATTGTGTTAATTAAAATTAGTTATTGTTTTTTAGGGTGGATATTACTAAAAAAAATCACTTAAAAAATTTATATAAATTATATTATTATGCTTTATAGGTTTAAATGTTATTATTTTATCAATTATGTTATATTGTTATTATGTTTCATAGGTTATTTTATATTAATTATTATAAATAAGTCTCAAAACAGTTCTATATAACCTATATAGCATTCCCTCAAATAATCAAATATTATTAATTCTTTATGAGAAATACATATTATCTCTAAGTAGATAGACATAATTATAAATTTACTTAATATAATAAATATATAATTTTTTATTTATTATGCTCGCATATCTTGGCACGCTGCTCTCAACCTTCTAATTTTAATTTATTTTTTTCCACAAAATTAAATTGTTAAATTAATAAACTTTGATATAAGTTTTCATAATAAATTCAATAAATTTACTCACAGGAAGCGCTGAAAGATTCCCATAAACAATTAAGATTCAAATTCTCAAGTAAACAAAATTCATAAAATGTGTAAATAAATTCGTAAAAGCCAAATAGATAGAAAATTTTAAAAACTCGAGTAGAATAAATAAATTCGTGGAAGCCAAATAAATAGAAAATTAGAAAAACTTGGGCAGTAATGTGTACTACTCATGAAATATGGATCAATGAGTTTGACTTTAAAAATACACAATTGAATCTTGACAAACATCTTGAGTCAAAAATGCAATTGTGTATATCCGTCTATTATTCCCTACAATTGTACTATTTTGCAACAATTCCCTCCAAAAAACTCTAAGATTATGCTTCCCAAGAAAAATTAATTCTTTTCTCCTTGTTTACACGTACTCCCTTTTTAGATCTCAATAGATTTTCATAAACTTTTTTATTTTCCTTTTTCTTTTCCAAAATTTTCAACTTCCTCTTTGTTGCCTTGCAATCTTCATCATACCACAGGTTTGCCAGAAAACTACTTTTATTGCCTTAGGTCTAGATCTTTTGCATGGATCGAGTGCCTTGTGAATTATTGCTATCAAATTATTGTTGCCTATTGTTCCTCTATTTACGTAAGACATGCCAATATATTTTGTTTGTACAGTTGCTTTTCAAATGTAAAACCATCTTATCAACCAACTACTTAAGCCAGGGCTTAAATTTGACAGTTGTATAGCTGTATTTAGGCATTTTTGCTGCAAAATACAATCAAAATTTTAAAAAGAGAGATTTTGGACAAACTGTCAAAATTTATATAGTATTATGCTGATATATATATTTGGTTTTTATATAATCAACTTATACTAAAGTATGTCATAATATTTTAAAGGCAACATTGAATAGATAACTGTCATAAAAAAATTGTTGACAGGCAAGGTCGACTGTCAAATTTAAGCCCTGATTTAAGCACTCTTACCACATGGTACAATGCTTGCTGCTTAATATTTGGAGAAACAAGTGGGCCCATGAGAAGAAAACAAAATTAAGCATAATTTATAATATAGAAACATCTCTTAAAATAGTGGAGCAACTATGCTTTATGAATTAAAATATTAGTTGTAGATGAAAAGAGAGGGTTAGAATTATGCACCAATGCTTGACTAAAACATTAGTTGCTACTTATCTTTGGAGAAACAAGTGGTCTTATGGAAAAATAATAATAAGTATAATGTATAATATAGAATCAAACAAGGAAAAATATAAGGGAGGGGGTTAGAATTAGGCATTGACCAAAATATTAGTTGTTGCTTAGTATTTGGAGAAACAAGTGGGTTTGTGGAGTTGTTGCTTAGTATTTGGAGAAACAAGGGGGTTTGTGGAAAAACTGTTTGTGGCTACTTAGCCGAAAGTTTCTGGTTTAGATGTATGCTTACTCATCATGTTGTATTCCACTTGTTTGTAAAAGAACGGAGATGCCAATATCTATGTAATCCAATTGTTTCTATAAAAAAAAGCATAAACCACTACTTGACTGAAAAATCTGCCACATGTCTGTACCTTTTTCTTTCCCTTATTTTTTTAAATTTCCTTTCAAATTTTACCTCGAAAAATGTGACATATAACTGCACATTTAAATGAAAACCAAAAAAAAAATACCACATTTACATTCAAACTCATTTACAATTAAGGAGAAAAGTATAAAATCATGGACCCCTAATCTGAGAAAAAAACTCTTCAAAAAAGCAGCGGCAAGGGGGCCTCTGTCACAATGCAAGATTTGACATTTATATAAGTAAACCAATTATTAGCGAGCAGAACGTCTTATGATCAAGCATTCCCTAAAATTGTTTTTGTTTCCTTGATAAGGTGTGTCCTGCTTGCCACCATTGACCGCTTGTGACCAGGTAATTGTCATGGTATTATTTTCACCATAATTTATCTTCGATGAAAATGGTAATTGACACCACCTCTACTGTGCGTGAAGTTCATTTTCACTTCCTTCTTCTGGTATGGGGTACAATGTCTTGTCATTGAAGTCCTGCAACCCATGGCGCTGAAATAATCTTTCCACTTATCAGTGGAAAAGCCAGCCAATAACAAATGTAACTTTTCAATCCTGGCTAAGAAAATAATGCTCTTGAATTATGAATGGTTATAAATTTTGATGACATGATATGAAGTCATCAAAAATAACCTCTTGCGAGAAAATTTAATAAAGATTTCACAGGGTGAAAAGTTCATCAATTGATTCTGGTGGACAGACCTCTTGTGGCGGTGAACTACATTTAGTATTTACATCTTCTTTTTTTTTTTTAAATTATTCTTTAACTTTTACAGTACGGAATGCCCATTGGATATAAAATATACAAGGGACATTTTAATATAGTTTTGCAACTATTTAAAGAATACAGTATAAACTATTTACAATACATCATCATATAATACAGTTTTGGCGTTGAAACCAGCTTAAGAATATATTTCTACAGAATCCACGAGCTTTCTGGAAGAATTAGATTAAAAATTATTCTGATTTATCCTCAATCTCCTTAAGAGTATCAGCTTCTCCCGTCAAGACTTTCGCATAAGCTAGTTGTGTAAAAAGGAGAGACATGATGACCCCATATGAAATGAGTTTTGGAGCACGCATGTATGATCCTGACAAAAGAGCTACAGGGGAAAAAATGACAGTTAGTCTTGCCACTTACTAACTGGAATAATCCAGAATCATATTTCCAAAGAATTTAACAAATTCTGGAAAAGTTTGTTTTGGGCTTTTACCTGAACCTGAACTCCACATAAAAGAAAGAAATACCAAAGAAATTCCCCCGTACAATATCTGCTTGTAACTTCTAGTGAAGTCTTTTGGGGTGATTGAGGATGGCATTGATGCACCCTGCATACATAGAAACTAATTTAGAACGCTTGATATAGTTTCCAGTCAAAATCAGTAAAAACGACTGATAGCATTACCAAAAAAGTGTCCTAAATATCCACAATTCCACTTCGGATATAATCCACATCTTTCCCAAATACTGCATAATCTGTACCAATGTCTGTGTACCATAATAAAAACCGATAATACTATTTTTAACAGACCATAATAAAGTACCATGTCTTTTAGGAATATATACGTTTAAGCACTTTGAGATACATGCTACTGTTGAAAAAAGATAGGTCTAGAGTTATATTGATTTGCTGTCCAAAGAGTACAAACCTAGAAGCTACATATATAAAAGAGAGGACTGTGAAAAAATAGGATATATAAATCTGAAACAGTATATGTGTTCAACAAACTGGCAAACTTAGACCGTATTTCCAAGTACTGCAAACATCTCATTCTTCCACCTTACCAATATTTCTCGAGTGCCTCATTGGGCATGAACATTCCTTTTAAGGATTTTATTTTCTCTCGGACCTTACCAATATATTTCCACAAGGTTGAAATCACTCTGGCAGCAAACAGAATGTTATTTTGAAATACAATGGTGAAACACATGGCATTTATTCTAGTTTAGCAATGACTGCTAGCAGTTATAAATTGTTTCTCAACTCTCCTATCAGATGGTCTAATTTTATCCAGCAAATATTCTGGCATGCAGATGGTAGCAAATAATCTAGTTTGTGCTGGAGTTAATTGCAGGTTTTTCACATTGAATTCGTGTGAGTGGTTGAAATTTAGAGATTCAAAACTTGTCGAGTACTTGCAAGTCAAAACTCCAAGTAAGAAACTCGGCAACGCATTCACAGATATTTTTGGCCAGCCTGCCATGCAGACTCACCAAACACACCTGCAACACATCCACAGCAGAAACACGCTTAAAACATGGAAAAGAACATGGTTTTTTGGTCTTTAAAACGTAATCTAACCTTCCACCATTCCTTACTCCATTTTCAACATTGTTTGGTCAACTTTGAGCAATCAAACTTGAGTCAAGTTCTATTCACCTTTTTTTCTGGAGGGTAGGAGTCAAACAACATAGGTTTTGCTACCCAATAGGTAGCATGAGTCTATGCTGATAACTCTTTGGCTGAGAGCCAAGGACTGGGGGGTATCCACTCCACCAAAGTTGCCAAGGCCACGATCTTGGTCTCATCCCTTATATATCATACCTCTGGAGGATTTCGAACCTTGGTGGATAGCGTAATCAAAGAACATACCATCATCCTCACCAATTGTGCTCAACCAATGGAACTACAACCCTTTGGTTCCATTCACTTTTTGAGTCCCAGATCAGTTTTTTTTTTTCTCCATGCATTTCTAGAATGTTATTTCATTCCTAAATGTTACATTATGTATTTAAGCATGTTTACAAACCATTTAATTCAGTTTTCTTATCATTTAATGCTAATTTTGTTTTATTTTTAAAAACAAATGTTGTTGTTTTTACTAGGATTTATCAATTTATAGTATGAAAAAATGTTGTTCTGCTACAATTTGTAACACTATTCATTTAATGTTCAAAATGCAAACAATTCAATTCAATTTTCATGACATTTAAAGCTGATTTTATTTTTTATTTTATATGAATATTTTGTGTTTTTACTAATATAGGGTTTATGCATTTATGGTATGAAAAAACGTTGTTTTGTTTCAATTGCATTTGAATTAATGTAATGTCTACGTTTTGAGCTTGGCTTGGAAAAGAGAATATTGCTATACTCTTGGAATTTGGATAGTTGGTTTTCTAGTGGCTCAACTATTTTTTATTGATGAACCAAAGTTGACAAATGACTTTTGGTATTTTTGTGATAATTATAGAAAAGTCAAAAATATTTAAATAATTAGCCAAGAAGTGCAGCGACCCAATTGGAAAATTGGAAAATTGGAAAAAAGGTGGAAAATGGGAAAATAAAGAAAAAGGCAAATATATAATATTTTATTATTTAAAATATTATATTTAATCCCATAAATCAATGCCTAAGAGGAAAAAGTGAAAAGATAAAATAATAATATTTTATTATTATTTTCTCTTTTTGTTTGGCCGCCCAAAATTATGGAAAATAAAAATAAAATAAAATAAAATCACTTTATTATGGCGGTGGACTCCAAAGGGCATAAAATTATATTTTATTTGGGCGCCCAAGTGTGGGAAAATATAAGGAGGTGAATTGAGGTCATTTTCATCAATTGTGAATTTGTCATTTGATACTTGGAGATTTTCTCTTTGGCTATAACTTTGTTTCAGCAGGCTTCTAAAGACGAAAACCCTTAGAATTTGGTGGTTTGGATGAAAACCCACTCCACTTTGTGAGGTGGATCCATCCAAGGTTCATCATTGGATTTAATTGCAGGTTTTTGGTGTGGATTGAAGCTAGGGTTTGAAGGGAAATTGATCATATCAGCTAGGGCTTCATATTGGCATTGGGGTTTTGAAGTTTTATATAGATTTGAAGGACTTTCTATGACATATTTGCAGGTTACAGCTGCTAGGGCTTGTGTAGGAAAGCAAGAATGGTATGGCTAGCTTGAGGAAGGTTTTGGCATTAAAACATCAAAACACCTAGCAAAACATCAAAAACTCAATCAGAAAATTCAGGACAGCAAACTAAAAATTCAGATCAGAACTACTAAGGGTTCTTACAATTAACACTGTTGTTTAGGGTTTAAACTGCTCCTTTTTAACTTCAAACACTATATTTTTGCACTAAAAACATTGGATTAAAATGTCTTTTTCTGATTTTATGAATGTTGGGTTTGCACTTGGCACACAATGGCACCAAGAAGTAGAAACCAACCTACTAGAGGAAAAGATGCTGCTTAAAAGCATGGCGTACTAGGACCGTTCATGGAGACAGTATTTGCAACTACTATAGGTTGAAGATGAGTGGAGGCATCAATCGCCTCAAGTACCACCTCGCATGTATTATCGCTTGCAATGTCAAACTATGTCCCAATGTCAAGGAGATAGAACAAGAGATGAAACCAGCCCTTGAATTGAAAGCCAAAAGCAATTGGAGAGGATGAGAACAAACATAATCATAATAGCAGCCATGAATCCCAAGATGGAATAAGAAACAAAGGTTGATATGACAGAGATTGTGGGTTCCACTCATGGTCCATGGATTTGCAGCACATCCACTTCATCTAGCTTGAGCAAAGTCCAGTCATAGGGATTTTTTGTTCCCTGAGACACCCCTGGATCACAATCTTTGCTTGAAGGTACATCATGGAACAAGAACAAGCACAAGAAAGTAGACAGGGCTTGTGCTAATTTTTGGTTTTACAACCTTCCTTTCAACATGGTGAAAAGCTTATATTGGGAGAATTTGTTACAGCATTGGTAGTTGCAAGGAAAGGATACAAGGTGCGCACTCCATATAACATAAGTGTATTGTTGCTCCAAAAAGTAGTCACAAATGCAAAAACAATTTTGGAAGACCAGATGGAAGGAACCATGCCCTCATCAACTTTCTAGTAGCTTCAAATGGAGAGATGGTTTTTTTGAGGTCCATTAATGCTTCAAATAAGATAAAGAATGTGGAGAATTTGAGTATAATGTTGGAGGAGATTGAGTTAGAGGTGGACATTGAAAATGTGGTGCAAGTTGTAACCAATAATGCAGCAAACATATGTAGTTGTAGACAAACTGCTTCAACAGAGGCACCAAACACTTTTTTCAACCCTTGCATTGCTCATTGCCTTGACTTTTGCTTGGAAGATAGACAAAATTGATTGGGCGATACTACTAGTACAAGAGACTAAGAACACCAAATACATCTATAATCACCCTTGGGTTCTCAGCTTGATGGGAGATCACACCAAAGGGAAAAAGTCTATGCGAGCGGGTGTGACAGTTTGCAACTAGCTTCCTCGCCTTGCAAAGCATTTGTACTTAGCTAACATCTTTGAAGTAGATGTTTTGAGCCAAGCATGGTTGGACTTGTCTTTTTAAAGAAGATTGATGGAGAGGGTAGCAAAGATTTTTTTTATGATGTCTTTATGAAAGTAGCTACAAAGATTATCAAGGTAACTTCAAACTTCAAATTAAATTACATCATTTAATTTCCTTTTTTAAATTGTATCATTTAATTTTACTTTTTTAAAGTATTTATTATAAATGTAGCTTTAATTTGTTTGTAGGTGTTTGAGCCTTCAATGAAGGTTTTGTGCTTGGTGGATGGGGAGCAAAACTCAATGGGTTACATTTATGAGGCCATGGACAAGGCCAAGGAAGTCATTCAAAACTACTACAGAAGAAATAGAGTCAAATTTGAACCCATTTGAAAGATCATTGATCAGAGGTGGAACAATCAACTCCACCAACCCATTTGTGCAGCAAGGTACTACCTCAACCCCAAATTATTTTTCTTCTCAAAGGACTTCATGGATATTAATGGAGGGTAATGGAAGGCCTCTTAACATGCATTGAGAGGATGATGCTAGAAGTTTGTTACAAGAGCCCTAACTATTGGGGGGTTGCAAATTACAAGCAGATTAAGGGTAGGCTCTTTTCTTTGCCATTGGCTATCCAAGGGATAACCACCCAAACACTAGGTAACAATTATTGCTACTTACAAACTTCTGAATATCTTCTTTGCAACTTCTTTGTAATGTACCAAACTAATTTTTTTTGTATTTTGAAAATGCTTAACAAAATGCTAATGTAATGACAATGCATGAAATCTAAATAAACTTTGTATTTCCTTCCTATGATAAAGAAATGGGACATCAATAAACAGGAACGTCCAAATACTAATGAGAAAATAAAAAAGTATGTAAGAGAAAAATCTAGGAACGTCATGTAGACAAAACAAATGGGACAAAAAAAAACTTACTATATCAAAGAATTTAACTTAACCCCACATGGGATCATGAAAAAAAAGCCTACATAGGAGCGGATATTAAAGCAAATATGTCGATAGCCCAATTAAGGACTAGCTCTTTTCATCTTAGATGTGAAACGGGCAGATGGTTGATACCTAAAGAAGAGTGGGAAAAGAGAATATGCCTATTTTGCAACAAGGGAGTGGTCGAGACAGAATGGCACGTCGTCATGGAATGCTCAACATATAGCGACATCCTTACTAGTTATGAAGACACCTTGAAAATTGACAATTTAAGTACCTTGTTTGAGGAAGCAAGGCTGGGCAAAACTGCAAATTTTTTGATCAAAATTCACTACAGAAGATCTGATCTCAAGAAGAGATTACAGACTTTATAGGGCTCTAGGAGGAACCATGTGTTGCTCTTGGTCCCATAGGCTGCTTTGGCCTCGTGGACGTTATTAAAATCTTTCATTTCATTTTATTTCCAAACAGATGTAATCAGTCATATAATCCTGAAAGTATGCATGCAATAGATATAGAACAGAACTGTAATCAATTTGAATATATGACCTCTTAATTGGCTGAGCTGAAATACAATCAATTTGCTGATAATATTGAATGTTGAAATATAGAATGTATACATTAAATCTGAACATTCAGAGCTCAAACATAGCTGGGTAATCACTGAATGAACAGCTGTGAGTTATCTATTGATTATGGGACTACTAACATAGGCCGAAAATGCAGGGCAATTCTGGACACTCCTTTGACAGCTAGGACTGATATTTGTAAATCTGAAAATCATTCAAATCTGCACTTTCTACACAGTAAGCTCCTGCTACAGAAGCACGTCCCCCTTATTCCTCCTCATAATGCCATGGACCACTCCGAAAACAAAGAAACTTGTATCTATATGCAGTGGCTGGGAAGTTAGGGTCTTAAACCCTTCCTTAAATGCATCGACTCCCTCAAACTCCCTTCCTACAGCCTCATGTCCGTGTCTCTCCCTATACAGCCTGCAAGACCAACCAAAATAAAATATAAACTGCCTTCAACCTTAAATAAACTCTACACACCTTGGATGGCAATATGTACGGCCAGATTATGTCTTCCTTGGTACGGCCTGCTTGCAGGATTAACAATATAACTCCAAAATGGGCAGCTGGAATAATATGAGCTTGAAATGGGGCGGCCAGCTGAATACTAACTTATTCCTCCACCAAAAGTATTCGATGGATTTCTCACGCCTTGACACAATCTTGGAATGAAATCTTCAAGAATCCTTCACAAATCTCCGAACATTCAACACATCTGTGAATCCTAGATAAATCCACTCACAAATTGGCTACGAGGGTTTTTGTCCTCGAAACCAATCTTTGCCATAGGGTTTTCATCCTAGGGCAAAAAGATGAACAATTGCTCATCTCCAAGTTGGCGTTTGAAAATAAAAATGCCAAGAATGAATTTATCTTTGCAAACTCTCCTTTTTATACCTTTTTGAATTAAATGAAATATTATATTTCATGTTCCCCCTCAAATTGACTTTTGAAATTTCTTTTTAACTTTACTTTTGGGCCCCGAAATAAGTCACTTTTTTTTAAAGAAACTGTCCAACTTTAATAAAATAATTAATTAAATATAAGTTACCTGTAAAATGAAAAAATTTAGACAATTTAATTAATTAATTATTTCCTTTCCACATCCCAATTAGCCTACGGGAATTAAAATAGGCTAAGAGTCTCCGCCAATTGCTCATGCCTACAAAGGGGACATTACAGTCCTCCCTCCCCCCAAAATTGCTTGTCCTCAAGCAATTGCAGATTTGGATGCATGCTAGAGTACGGGTTCTCCTTCCCAAGTAGCATCTTCTGGAGACAAATTTTTCCAACGAACCAAATACCCTTTGATGCTTCTACTTGTCAACCTTCTCTCCCATACATCCAGAATAGCCTCAAGTACCAAAATCAATTTACCTTCCTCATCCAACGGTGGAAGCTCAGGAGAAGGTGAAAAATGCTGCCCAAGTGCCTTTTTGAGGCACGAAACATGAAATACATTGTGGATCTTGCTGTGCTCTGGCAGTTCTAATTCATAAGCAACCTCTCCTATCCTCCTCACAACCTTGTATGGCCCATAACACTGTGGCTTCGGCTTCTCTACTCCACTCTCCTTCAAGGAGGATTGCATGTAAAGCTGCAACCGCAAGAAAACCAAGTCACCAACCTCAAAAGATCTCTCCAATCTATTCTATCTACATAGATCTTCTGTTGATTTTGAGCCTGCTAGAGATTTTCTTTAAGTGACTTCGGAATATCTCGACTCTCCTAGACCCAATCCTTGGCCTTCGAAACCCTGCTATCAACAATTACTAAATCCCCAAAAGATGTAACATCATACCCATACAAAGCTCTAAAAGGAGTCATGCCAATAAACATGTGTGATATATTCCAAAAAATACAAAAATATTGTGTTGTTTCAGCATTCTGTGTTGTGTGATTTTTCATAGTTTTGATGAAGTTCCAAATTTACTGTGAAGTGGTTATTGATTATTGTGAGATTCAAATTACCAAATATTATTTATATCAATTTGCTTGCAAATCTTTATCTTACCTTTTTATAAGTTGTAGCTCCCACAGAGACTTGCCGCTCAAATCTTTATGTAGGCCATACCATATTATTGGTTGCTCTTAATATTTTATGAGTTGTACCACTACCTATGAACTAGCCGCCCAAACTTTGCTGACCATACAAGGATTAAAGTTGGTGTGTAAGTTTGAAGAAGGGATTTGTAGCTATTTTGAAGACTTTGGACTGCCATACAAATTTTGGGAAGTGTCGTACCATTATAAAGAGGCAGATTAGAGTGCTTCAACAATGTTTAAGAATTGGGACTTTATCTAGAGTTCATACAGCAGCAAAGAGGTAGCTTCATATCTACAAGATATTATTTATCATTTCAGCTGATAAGACTCATATAAATCTGTTGTTAAGATTTATTTCATAATTTCTGTATGTGCTGATTACTTGGATAAAAGTTGAGTTTTGGTGCTGGTATTAATATTTTCATAAGTTGATGCTATTAGTGAAAGTTCAACATTTGTAATCAATTCTAACAATCTGGAAGGTTTACCACCAGATTTAATTAATTTCTTGCTCTGCATTGTAAAAAGCGATTGGATGGCATAGTTGGCAAGTGTTTGCATTCAATATCCGTCAATTTGGCATTGATCCAGATCAGCTTGTAGTCAGCCATTTTAGCTTTGACCCAATCTCTAATTATAATCAGCCAATTTGGCTTGAACACCTTAATCATGTCCGCCTATTTGGGCGTTGATTGTAAACTGGTCATTACTACTAGTAAGCTGCATCATTTAATTTCCAGTCCACATCCTAGTTTCCATATGCTCTCACCTTGCCCACATCGGAATCTTGGTGATCAGAGAGGACTTGGGTTTGTGTTGATTGCAAAGATATGGAATTTTTGGCTAACAATTCGGTTAGGGACATTACAGCTAAGCCATTGAGAGAATGTGCCTAGAGGAAATTTAATGTGGCTGAGACAACCTAGAAGTGTGCCTAACTAACAACCTTTCAACTTGGGCAGAAATCACTAACCAATTTGCCAATTTTCCAACATCTAGGAAAAGATAAGTGATGACACTACCAACTAAAATATGTCCCAACCTTTCTTCTTCAAAAGTGCACAATTCTTAGCAGCAACAATCGTCCACTCAAACCCTCCTTTCCACATGCAATGCATCAAGAGTGCACAAATGCCACTAAAGTTCCTGATGAACTTCCAATAGAAGCTCACCAACCCATGGACTTCTAGCCTCCATCATGCTTCTTGCTTCCAGCCACTAAACAACCCATTAAGGACTTGTTGATCATAGGTTCCATATGGTTATGTATGTTAATGACTTGTTGATCACAGGGAGTTCTTCATCTGCCATTGGGGTAGTCAGAACTGCCCTTCATGACAAGTTTTTGATGACTGACTTGGGCTTGTTGCATTATTTTCTCGGGATTGAGATCTACCAATCTACTTTCGAGATCACCATCACACAATCCAAGTATGCTCTAGATTTGCTCTCACGGTTTCATATGGCTGACTATAAGCCTGCTCCGACTCCCTTTCTTTCTGAAGTCAAACTTGAGGCTCAATGTTCTTCACCATTTGTTGATGGCACTTTGTACCGACAGCTTGTTGGGAGTCTCATTTCTCTGACTCATACGAGACCCGACATTTCATATGTTATAGGCATGGTTTCTCGATTCATGCAAGAGCCCCATGAGCTGCACTAGAAAGCAGCCAAGCAGACACTTCACTTCATTCAAGGTACTCACAGTTTTTGGATTCACTACCCAACGGGCATTGATCTTGACTTGGTGGGCTACACAGATTCAGATTGGGCAAGCGATTCTCAGGATCACAAGTCTACTTTAGGTTACAGCTTCTCACTTGGTTCAGGTCTTGTTTGTTGGTCGAGCAAGAAGCAGTCTACTATTGCTCTATCTTCTGCTGAGGCCGACTATCGGGGGGCTGTGAATGCCGCCACTGACGCCATCCGGCTTCAGAATCTTCTCACTAAGTTTGGGATCCAGATCAGACGACCATCAGTCATATTTTGTGACAACCAGAGTGCCATTCAGATCTCACGGAATTCGGTCCATCATCAGCAGACCAAACACATTGAGATCCACATGCACTACATCCGGGAGCTCATTCATAGCCACGTCATCGACCTTCGCTACTGTCTGACTTCCGAAGAGGTTGCCGATATCTTCACCAAACCCTTCACAGAAAGCATCTTCATCCACGAGCTTTGTTGGGGATGCGGGAGGCTTCATCTTCTGGGGGGCTTTTGATGCAGGAGCATCACCTGAATGTTGTTCTTGAAGGTCCAAGAGACTTAGTTGATGTTTTAAGGACTATTTTGTTCTGTGAGTCCTAGTTGTATGTCAAGAAAAGATCAAAAAATGGTCTTAGAAAACCATATATATAATCTTTTGTAATGTTTTCTAGCCTAGTTGTGGTATAGGGTTAAAAGTTGCACTGAAGTAGCATAATTGTCAAATTTCACGACATAATCTTTAGGTTTTGTATGGAAAAAGGTCATATGCTCATGGATAATTGTTTTTTGTAGGTCTTTGATGCAAAATCAATCCAAGAATACGCTCCAAGAAGTATTGGGAGCTGGAAATCAGAAAATACCTTGTTATTTTGCACTTTTGTGACAGTTTTTACTGTGAAACTGCAAGAAATTTGCTTGGTACGGATTTGTACGCCCTGTTACATGGTCTGAAGGTGGATGGAAGTGTAAAGCTCTGTGTCAGGATTCCAATGCAAGTGATTTGGTTAAATTTCATGTTCTATTAAGCAAGATATGGTTAAATTACTACTAACAGCTTTGACAGGTTTTAAGCAATTACAGTCTAAAATTCTGTGTACGGCCCTGTATGGTCAAGTCTCAGTCTGTGTTTGCATGGGATGATAATGGCATGTCTTAAGGTTCAATTGCAATTTGTTTGAGGTGATTTCATTGAGTTTTGCTCAAGTTATGATCAAAATAGTGCTCGTTGCTCTGTTCTGAAACTAGGGTTTCCAGCGATAGAAAAAAGTCTATAACTTTAGTTTGTACAAGTGAAAAATCACAAAAATGGGTGAGAATATTCATGTCATTTCTCAAGAGTCCTCCAAAGGAAAAATCCAGATTCATTCATATGCATGAGATATTCAAGTTTGTGTGTGCTGCTTGTAATAACCTGCACCTGTTGTTCTTTAATTTATTTTTATTTAATGTTATATTTAACTTTTTCTGTGATCTTTTAGAATTAGATAAAAGACGCAGAAGGGGGTTTTCGTTTTCTTTGAGATGTGTATGCCAGAATACAAAGAAATATAACATGCAACTGAAACCCAAAAAATCTATGATAGATATGAACTAAATAATCAAGACCCAGTTCATAGAATGGCATAAAATGAATTATCATCACATACCCATTTCAAAATAAGCATCTTCGAATTTCTATTGTTGACGGACCAACAACATGAACATGGAGTTTTGCATTAAATTCATCAGCAATGTGAGGTAACTCATCTACAAACAATACAATAGCCTCATAGGCCAAATCGACACCAATACCAGAAGAAAACTGCAAAGCAAACCACAAACCAAGCCTCCAAGGAAGAACGGCTAAGTCTGAAATGTACGGCCAACATAAGGGAATGTACGGTCAGCATGAAGAAGAGGAATAACAGTCCAAAACCTCCTCAAATCTGCAGATAAAATCAGTCCATTCTTTGTTCTCTCAGCTACACCAAAAACTATGAAGATGCAACACAAATCCCCTCCGAAACTCCGTCAAAGTGTAGCAAACTAAAGCACAATTACAGCCACTATGTATGGCTACCCAAAAATCCCCTTGGGTGATCTTTCACACCTGTGGAAGATTGATACCAATGGTGGTTTCCGTCACCAAAAGCCCTGGCTGGAAAAAATCCCCCAAACCCTCATTTGCAGAGCAAAGTTTCATAAAATGTAATATCAAGAATGAATATTGTTTTTCACTTTTTTGCCTTCATAATCCTACCTTGAGGGTCGACCCTTTTTGAGAGGGAAATAACTTTGTAATTTTTATTTTATTTTTCCCCTCATGAGGCGTCCAAGTCCATGGGTGACTTATTTTTGTCTTTTTAATAATTTCCACTAAGTCACCACTTTAATATAAAGTCCAAGCAATTAAATATAAATATTAATTTACGGACTTTAAATTGGAAGGGCAAACGGACTCAGAATCTGACGAGCAATAGACTGTTGGAAAGGTCTCATCAAAACGCTCCACCTTCAATAATGAATTTCCCAAAATAGCCAACTTCCCGACTTACTTAAAATAGTAAGTCCCAGCCAGAATGTCAGAAACCGACCAAACGAACTCCCAGAGTTCCCTAATCACATTGGTTAGTCTATGGGAACCAAGTATAGACTAACCCTCTAGGAAAGGGGACATTACACTACTGTCCAGAAAAGACCTTGAGGGTTTAGTGAAAAGTGCTCTTGTTGAGTTTGTGTAATGTTAGGGTTTGGTAAAACCCTATAGATTATATAGAGGGTATTAGAAGCCTAAGAAGGCATAAGATAGAGTGTTGGTACGATAAGTACCCAATTAGGCCTTTTCTTGAGGGTTTAGACCTAGTAAGCAAACTAGTAAAGAAAAATTGCAGGTACAGTTGGAGTGCAGGTACAGTTGGAGCCTAGGAAGGGTTTGTAGAATCAAAAAGAACATTGAATTTGCTATTGTTTGTCACTCTGCATCATTTTTGGTATCAGAACCCTAAAAGATCTTGTAGTGAAAGTTGTCCAAGTTAACAAGATTTTGTATGAGGTTGTGTGTGAAGGTATTGGGGTACCAAAAGACTAGGCCAGAGGAAAAAAAAGAAGCCTAAGGTGAGGTATCACGAAGACAAGAAGATGCAGTGGCAAGATAAGAAAGAAAGTCTCAAAAGGAAGGACAAGATGAAAGACAATGGGATAAGCCAAGTTGCAGAGTTTGATAGAGAAATGGCAGAGTGTCAACATGTTAGACTTGAGATGTATCTTATTGTGACCTCTTGGAGCAGGTACCTCTTGATGTGTTGTCTCTCTGACAGTGATTACTTCCCATCCTAACTCTCTTGCATGAATAAATGTGAAAGGCTCCTTTGAAGCAGCTACATGATGACTCTTCCTTGAAGGTGACTCCTTACTCCTCGCTTGAAGATGATTCTATGTGCTTCATCGCTTTGTTGATGTTCCTGCAAGACAAGAGAAACAATATATCAATCACTTCATAACACAAAGAAATAACTTTAAACCTCACTTCAATCTAGGCGCACATATAGGTAAAAAGAAGAGCAAAGGGCGCCTAACACAAGTTAGTTCGCATTTGACATTTTAAATGATTTCAAACAATTGTAATAGCTTAAAGAGGTCAATCTCCCTTAAGAGATTCATTCAAAAGGTGTCTTTCAATGCAACTTCTCCCTTAGGCACCAAAATGAGATGATTTTGATGAAAAGTGCGCCTAACTTCATGACTTGATTCAACATGTCTGATCATTGGATTACTTCCCTTAAGGCTTGCCCTATGCCTTGTCCTTCAAATTGATTAATGTATACCTCTGTGATCCTAGATGCCAAAACTCTCTTAAGCAATCAAATTTCCTCAATGAGTTTTCCAACACAAAGGGTGCCCTACTTGATGATACTCAATTTGGCATGATAGATTGACCCTTGGCATTCAAATGAGTTCAATGACTTACCTTGCCTTTGCAATAAATGATCTTTCAATTAAGAACTAGATCCTAGGTCTTACCACCTTCAACCTCCAAGGCGCCAAAATTGATAATTTTGAAGGCAAAGGGCGCCTTGACTTGAAGATGACAATTAAGCTCAATTTAAAGATTTCAATGCAACACAAAGGTATCTAGAGGATTCTCCACCTTAAACAACATCAAATTTCATATTCTTATGCCTCCTTTTGGCTTAGGCGCAATATGTCATAGGTTAAATCATCCTTCCCATGCTAAGGGGCCAAAATGGGATGATTTTGATAGAAAGTGCGCCTTACTTGCTTCATTTTCATGCCTTCAATCATTAGAAGATGACTTAAAGTGACCTCTCCTATCTAGGAACTTAGACTGATTTCTTCAATCAACCTCACTCTTAGGCGCTAAAAATGTGACTAGAACAATAAGAAATGGCGCCTAAGCTCTAAGAGATGTTTACTTGAACCTTCAAACATTCTCAATCACCTTCCAAAAGTTCTAGGAAACTCCTCCACTATCCACGAGCTAAATTTCAATGTTTCTTGCCTCTTTATACTCAAGGCGCTGGAATTGGGTAGGAAAGACAAGGAAAGGCGCCTAGATCTTCTTGAAGGATATTTACTTCATACTCGTGTTCAAATACTTGCTAAGATTCAAGCTTACTCCCAATTGCTTGATAGAAGGTCTCCTTGATGTTAGGCGCTCATCTAGTGTTGTAGAAGTGCAAAAGTTCCTAGGCGCTCAAAATGACCAAAACAACATGAATTTGCGCCTAACTTATTGGCTTGTTCTTAGTCCTTAGGATGATCTCAAATCTCCCTACTAAAGCATTGTTATTTTGAAAAACTCTTACTCAAAGGGACATTGCAAATCAAGAGTCTTGGCCTCCTTCCTTTTAGGCGCATCTTGATGAACATTTGAGTGTGAATTGGCGCCTAACTCATAATGTGTCTTTTGTGGACTTAGATCAATCCTAGGGTCTGAAGGAGGGAGCTATCTCTTTAGGCGCCATCTATAATTGATTTGGATCTCATCTCTCATCAAGGCGCCCAAAATGGTGGCTACAAATGCAAAATGCGACTAACACAAGACAAAAATTTTATGAACTTCAATTACTCACAAGGACTTCAAAGAAAGTCATCCTCCCTTAGGCGCAACTTATCACTAACTAAAACACTCCTTTCATGTTTAGGCGCAATTTGAGGCTTGAAGCTTGGGTGCACATTTGAGTTATTAATGAGTAGACTGGCGCCTAAACTTGTTGGAGTCATTTCTTGCATATTTTCAAAGTTAAAGCTTTCCAATAGCAATTTCATTCAAGGCGTCTTTGTCTTAACTTTTCCTTGCTCAAGGCGCAATTTTTAGGTTGCTTAGATGATGAAAGGCGCCCGGAGTTCTAGGCGGAGTTTTGAGGTTGTACAAGTAGAGAAATGCGCCTAAGATCCTAGAGCAAATTCGCGCCTAGAAGTGTAAGTCCCAGAGCGTAAGGTACTTATACTTTAAATATTTTTCAATATACCTTTCAGGATGTTTGAGATAGGTCTCAGATCCACCGGATTTAACATGCAGATTATAGAATTTGGAGGATCCACCAGATTTCAGACTTAGCCAATTTTTAAGGATTTCAGGATTTCAGGCTACCAGACTTAGTCATTTTCAGGATCTCAAACATACATCAAGATTGATCTCAGAAGGAAAGCAAGTGATTCTTGAATAGAAACTATACTGAGAATTCAGACAAACCACTGACTTCATCATGCAATAAGCCTAAAGACATCATCCAAACTTCATGCAAAGCATCAGAGCTCAAAAAAAAGGGGGTCCCCATTTGCAATGGGGCGATGTGTGATTAGGTCACAACACCACCTAAGCTGTGTTTAAAGGGGGGTGTTGGTGTAGGTTTTTATTTTCCTACTTGGGTTATTTATTTTCCTATGTTCCTAGGTTTTTCCTACACGTGTTATTAAGCTTGCTTAGGGTTAATTAAGTGAGTATTAGAGTGAGTGGGTGCAAGGTATCGGCATCTTCCATGGGAGTTGCACTTGCCTATTTTAGGCTATTGTGGTGGACTCTTCCTATTGATTGTATTTGCCACCTCTCCCCTCTCTTCTAGTCTATTTATACTCACGTCCTAGCTTGTATTTTGCATCTTTTGCTTTAGCATCCTCTTAATGCTATTTTGCTTCTAGAGCATTTGCATTACTCTTGTGGAGACTAACTATATGCTGCTATTTTGATTTCGTATCATTTGCATTCATAGTTTAATATCTATTCATTTGCACTAGTTTTCTAGGTTAATCATCTTTTCAAATTCTAACATGTGGCATGGTATGTGCCTTAATACAACTCAAAGGGAATGTCTCCTAGACATGTCCATTCTTCATCCATTGCTTCCTCGGATGTTGTGACACTTCTACCACTAAGGCACAGGTCTCTACAGAGCGTATTCTATTTTAGTTGTTGCAGAAGATATTTGTTGTTGCAGTATTGTTCAAGCCTCTACGGTATAATATGACACTAGCAACATGATGACAGACCTTGCCAATACTATCCATAGACTTAAAATCTTATCTCATCCTTGAGACAACCCGATGAAGAACCCTACACCCTCCACAAGATATATGTTGGCAATCAACTCAAAAAGAATTTACAACTTCAACAAAATTTGAAAATTGTCGTGGCGACATTGCATATATCTCACATGTCTAAGAAAGAATCTTCTTGTACTTTTCAATTAGCATCTTAAGAAAATAAACCCAATTTTATAGCAAGGTATCTAACTATTGAAGTTGAATCATAGATTCAATGGCTTCCAAAGCAACTTCTACCAATGACGTGGGCAACCATTTTGTTTCCAAGCCCTACAAATATGTCTGATATAATTTAAAGGCATTCTCAAGTTTTTCCAGTACGTTCCCATACTCATCCATCTCATCAATGGTGGTGGCCCTTGCTACTTGTTTCATCCTATATTGATCTCCTAGGGCGACTAATATTTTCCTCTTTGTGCTAGTAGGATCCATCTTTATATCATAATGTATTGATGCTACATTTAGCTGTTGCTTTATGTCATGTCCCCATTTCCGGAGTGACTTCATATGGAGTAGTGATTAGCCTATTATCCATTCCCGTAGGCTAATGTGTTGGTAAGGGAATGATTTATATTGAGCTAAATGGAAAATGCAATATTGAAATTGTATTTTCATTCCATTTGATGAATTCTAGAAAATTAAATCTTTAATTTGATTTTCTCTAATCGAGTGCTATTGAGATGTGCATTTGAATAAGGGTATTCGCCCAAGTCAAAAATAGGTCCAAGCCAAATTCCAACGGTCATCATAAGGATCAATTGGTATGAAATTCAAGGCATCCAAATTCCATTGTTCAAAGAGCCAACGGCTAGATAAGGAAATCGATTTGCATTGGTGATGTTGAAGATCATTTAATAAAATCATTTATGCATTGCTCAAGGAACCAACGGCTAGGTGCTAGTCAATTTCTATTGTGGAGAGCGAATTATCATTGGATCATGTGCAAGAAAGGATCGACGCTTTGTGTGGAGCCAAAGGTATTCAAAATATTTGAAAATGATATTGAATGTAATTGGCCAAGTAGAGGTTCGGCAGTTATGGTAAAGGAGCCTATTTTAAATGCCCAACGGCATCCTTGTATGCATTCGCCTAGAGTGTTATGGGCGAAGAGTTTAGAGAAAAGCATTTTTAAATGCAAGGGTGCTATATTTAAGATTGCATGCTAACGCCACCATTGAGTGGTATCAATCGGCCTAATTGAGGATCGGCAATCAAGGAGAAGAATTTCGAATGCCAATGTCATCATGGTTGTATTCGCCTATGCCACTGATTTGGGATTTCAAAGATGAAATTAAATAATTGCCTCAATGCAACTGCCACCTAGCAAGGAGATAGAGGATCGATCCATATGGAGATGATATCATTCATTTAAAATAATTAAAGATTGTTTTAAATGAGTGAGTTTAGATTGCAATTCATTTACAAAGGTTCAAGTCAAGCTAATTTCATTGGTGGATTCCAAATTCCAATCCAAAACACCATAGAAGAGGACGTCCATGCTTGAGGAGCTTAAATAGTGGACTTGATCTTCAATTCAGCACTTTTGGATGTATTGGTATGTTTTCTATCTTTCATTTTAAGCTGATAATTCCGATTTTCAATTTATTTAGCAAGGTGATAACCCCTTGTTCATGTATGGAGATGACCCCATACAATATGTGAGGTGATATTGTTCTAATATCTACCATTGAGCTTAATATTGCAGGTTTAGACAAGTATTGGGAGCTATTTGATTGATATATTGAAGCCCTTGATCTATTAGTGTCACTATCAAGGTAGCAATTGGGCTTATTGCATCATTGGAGTAAGTTTTCTATATGTTGCAGAGACTGAAATTTCATAACAGCGAGGTATTGATATTGTTTCAGGGCCTCTTGGACATTCTACAAAGATTCCAAAGGCTGGAAATTGCATAGGAACGTCATCATTTGGCTTAGGAGTGAAATTTTGAGGGTTTGGAAGCATAATTGCATTGGCTGGGCAAAAAGTACACTTTCCGCAGTTGCATCAACAAACTGTCATTTTATATCAGTCAATTATATCTTCATTTCCAAGGCTCTTTTGTTCAATCTTTGACTTGGAATCAACTGCCAAGTATTTGTATATGATCCTATATGAATGAACAAACATTTGGATGTCATTTTGATGTGGAAAACTTGATGTATAATAGACTGATCAGAATTTCTGAGTGACTGATTTTTGTGACAGCAGTGAATAAATAAAGTTATTTGAAGCTCTTTTCATCATTTATCTATTGGTTGATCATTATTCCATGTCTATTTGATTGTATGTTGAATTGGGATTTCATTGTTGCAAGAAATCTTATCTAAATTTGGTTATATTTACAATTTTTCAAAATAAGGTCTTTTACACTTTAAGGTGTCCAGTTCCTTCTTAACCTCTGTCATTCTCAATGCACAACTTAATGAATAAGCGAAGCAGGTCACGGCGACATCCTTAGTTGTTTGGAAGCAGCCTATATCTTCCTACATCTTTATTTTGTGTGTTGATATGGGAGAGAAGGGATGTCGGCTACTCTCAATGGCTTCTTCCTTAAGCTTCTACCTTTGTTCTTCCGAAGGTGTCAAATGTGTGAGCAGATTGTCGATGGTGGCCTACAATTGCTTTCTATGCCAAGGTTAGGATTTGGATCATATTGAGCTCAAGCTTGCCCAATGGATCTGATCACTTCCCCCATTGCTTCTTCAAACTCAACACACCTCTTCCTCAATTAGTTCTAACACTACAGTGTAGGACATCCCCCAAGGTTTATTTCTAGATTAAAGTTTAACTTTTTCAAGTCAATAGCCTACCCTATTGTTGTGGATTGAATCATTTCTGGGGTGATGTCAACCAAGGAGACATCTTGGCAGTGCTTGGTTAGAAGGGCCTTAATCCTATCCAAAGTGTCTCACAATGTGTCTAATGTTGTTTTAGTCGATACTATGCTTGATTTAGCCACCTACAGTTCATCACTAGTTTCCTCCTAGCACTTCTACTGCTTTTCCTTCTCCTCGTCTTCCTCCTTCCTCAGCCTTCTTTCTTTTCTCCTCTTCTTCCTTCTTCCTTTTTTCTTCTTCCTCCTTTTCCTTTTCCCTTTCTCTCCATCCTCTTTGCCTCCCTTCTTGCAGCTTCTTTCCTTGCTATCTAAAATTTTCTTTTGTGCAGCTTCTTTGGCTAATTGTTCCTTTTTCTAGCATCTTTTTATGTGGTTTCCTTTTGTAATGTTTGTTGGCTAAAGACGGTTACCTCTTCCATCTCTTTTTTCGAAATTTCTTTTTGCTCCTACAATTTATTTTCTAATGCTATTGCTTCTTTTAATTGGCCTCCTCTTCTTGTTTCATTCTTGCCAAAAGCTTTTCTTGGCCTATAACCTATATGAGAACCTTAGTCTTTTGATTCGTCTAATTTTTTTCTTATGTTGTTGCCGCAAGGCTTTATTTTCTTCTTTAGACAACTTTTTCTCTCCAACCATCTTATAGATCGCTTCCTCCTTGATTGCAGCAATGCCTTCTTGTGCTTTCTCCTTTCTTCATACTCCCTTATAAAATGACCCTAGAGGGGTTGGGATAGGGCCTCCAAAATGTCTGTTTAGGATACTCCACTAGTAGCATTAAATTGGAGTACCACTTCTACAACCTTTGTTTTGCTTCCCTATTAGTTGTATTATATTTCTTTGCTCTTTTCTTAACCTCTTTGCACCTTTTCATCTCTTGAATTAGTATCTCAATAGGTTCATTCTCCACCCATGTGTCCTCTGATGATGATTCTCTCATTTCTCTCCCCAATTCTTATGCAACACCTTCAGATTCTGACTCTAAATATCCCACTAGTGCCTCCATGACTTCTATTGAAATGTGTAAGCAAATGAATAACCTAGAACAAGTGCAACGAATAGAATTGTAAAATTGTAAATGGAAATGATATTGAAATCAAACTACCAAAATAGAACTAGTCTCCAACAAGAGAAATGCAAATGCTCAAAAAGTATAATAGCATTAGGAGAACATAAAAGCATGAAGCTACAAGATGCAAATACAAGCTAGGAGAATGAGTATTTATAGACTATGTGAGAGTGATGATGTGGCAAATACGACCAATAAGGAGTGAACACCCAAAGTACCCAAAATAGGAAAGTCTATATCCTATGGAAGATGCCGACAACTTACTTCCACTCACTAATACTCACTTTATTAATCCTAAGCAAGCTTAACTAAAGTGTAGGAAAAACCTAGCTAATAAGAAAATAAAATCCTACACTAACACCCCCCCTTAGCATAAGCTTAGATGGGTGAAAATATGGGTCCCAGCAAATGAAGCCTGATGAGGTATCCAAGTACATAAAAATCCCCCCCAAAGAGAAGAAGCCCACCCCAAGAAAAGAGAGAATAGCACCATCTAAGATCAGTATTAGAGCACCTATGCGGTGTACACAAAAAAATACACACTCTGAAAAAAACAAAACCCAAAAAGAAGTCCATCCGCACAAGTTACGGCCCTCGGAAGATCCCAAAATGGAAACTACGCAGCAAATTCTAGAAGAATTTTCAATTTCTAGAAAATTGGAATGTTAAATCAAAAAACTAACTCCACCATTGCCAAAAGCACAAAATTTTATCCCAAATCAAAAAAATTGCGCCAAAAAAGGCCTCTACATGGTTAAGAACAGGCCTTTCAAAGTTGGCCTACCAAAATCAAAACTGCATTGGAGAGGGGGCAGCAAAATGGGAAGAAAATGCAGACATCAACATGACATCACCAGCTGAGAAAACCAAGATTCCCTAGAAGATCTTAGATTCCACCCTGATCTCAAAACCGCTCTTGATTTCCCAAAAATTGCCATCATACGGCCAAATCCGCTAATTTCAAAAGCAAAACCATTGTTTTCTAGGACAAACTTGCCTTTCTAGCAAAACCTCTATTTTCTAAGGGAATATTCACCAAATATTTTCATCAGCGAAGGAGAGGTAGCGGGTGGCAATTTTTGTCGTCAGAGGCAGTGGTGGAGTTGTAACCTACGAACCTGGTGGCGTGGTGCAATGGAGGCACCTGTGTAGATGCAACGCCGCTGAAATAGTGCCCTATGCACATGGCAGAAAGTTTTTTTTTAATTTTTAAACTACAACCATATTGTATGGCCTACGCAGGGTCGTACGACTTTGCCAAGTAAAAAATTTGCCTCGAAAACACCTACACCAAAATTGATAAATTTTATATGGAAATAGGAAGTTTGGGGCCTCTTGTATGCAATGGTAGGGTTTGTTTGGCCTCAAAATGCCCCAAAAATAAGCAACATGATTGATGCACGATTCAAACCCCCATTTGCAAACTGGCTTGCTGATCCTCAATTTTGACAAAACAAAAGCCAATTTTAATTTTTTCGAGCCTTCTAACACTATGGAATAGCTGAAAATGCTATCAGGATTACCAAAAAGTTGTAATCACTTAGATTTCAAAAAATACAAGTGCAAAAACCTCATAGGTTAAAAAAATTCCATCAAATTTTTCAATTCTCCTAATTGATTAGCCCCCTTGAATCTCTCAAATACGGAAACTAAAGATGTAATGTCCCTTACAGGAACTATACTAATTTTACCCAATAAATTCAAATACCACAAGTTAGGGTTAGGGTTTCAAAATTACCATTTAGATTATTTTCAAACTGTATAATTCTTGTGCTCTAATCTTGTAATCATGACATAGGGAAACACATTTACAAAATATAGATATACAAATATACCTCTTAAAATATTAGTGTTAGATAAGATTTTTCTTGCATTCAAATTCATAAACAATATCCATATAGAAAGATCATCTATTTATCAATATGCAGTTAACTTAATTTATTCATAACACATTCAGTATTGACTATGTTCAAGTCTTAATCCTTACTTCCTTTCTAATCCTCAACCTTGGATGGGGATTTACTTGTCTAGGGCGCGATGACACCACCTCCATAGATGGATTTACTCCGCCTCTCCCTAACAACACCTTGTCTCTCCTAAGGTTGGAGGCAACAGAAATAACTAAGTATTAACTTGAACATACTTCGATATACTTCAACGTACTTCTTGAACCAAATGATCATATTTATTCATAGCACATTCTGTATTGGCTATGTTCAAGTCTCAATCCTTATTTCTCTTCTAATCCTCAACCTTGGATAGGGATTTACTTGTCTAGGGCGTGATGATACCACCTCCATGGATGGATTTACTCCGCCTCTCCCTAACAACACCTCGCCTCTCCTAAGGTTGGAGGCAATAGAAATAAATAGGCATTGAATTTGAACATACCACTACTTCAATGTGTTGTGAATACAATCTATTGATGTTTTACCTTATATATTTCATAGCAAATTTCACAATGCTTATATATGCATGTGTAATGATACTAATGATAATCTTTCAATTATATACATTTGTCATTATTTACCACATGGCATTCATCATAATAAACATAGGGTTAGATACATCATACCAAGAGGATAATTCTTGCCTTTGTATCCTTTAGAACTCTTAAGGATTTTATTCCTTCCTTCTATGCTATCTGCAGCCGAATATATTTCAGATCTGCTTCCAAGTATAATTTCAAACTCAGAAATATTTTTCTTAATCTGTATATAAATCATATGATTCTTATTTTGTATCGATGCTTTATTCCCCACACTTCTTTGTCCTCTTATACCTCTCCAAGTAAGGCAATCCACTAGGAGATACACCTCTTCACAATGAACAAATACCTCTCTTGCTATCGCACCTCTTCAGTTCTTAACAACTTTTGTCTTATGCAAAAATCGCATCTCTTAAGGAAATCATTGCTCTTAATAAAATCGTGTCACAAGATAGATGAAATCGCACCTTGTTGTATGTCTCTTGATTTGCACTAGCTGTAGCATTTGGAGTTTGGCGTCAAGATCTCATCATTAAACTAGCGTGGCAATCTGGAGAATTCCGAGTCACCCGATTATTTCAACTATCATGAAGAGGTGGTCACTCACGAACTCAAAGAAACACTAAGCATTCTATATTGTTGAGCCTATGTTGGAGTTTCATGAGGATCATTATATATCGTGTACATAATCACTGCCTTCCACAATTATTGATCGGTGTCTTCTAAAATATAATTCTTTCTCCTTATAAACAGATTGCTTATTTGTAATCGTTGCACAATTAATAAATCACTGCTGTCATATAATGAATTGCACCTCTATAACCAATCACACCACACATAATATGAGATTGAATGGAGCGCTTTATCAATAGGGTCGGCTCATACGAACAGGTTTATATTTTAGTTTAAACTTCAAATCTTGGCGTCATAATGAAAGTCGGCTTGTGTGAATAAACTAGTTTAAATCTTTAATTTAAACTATAATTTGATTACCTATACTCCTTTGAATGAGGTTCGAATCTTCTCCAATTGGCCAATGGATCAGAACATTACAAAAGATCTACCCTACACCAAAAGCTCTGATACCATGTTAGAATCTGTAAACAAATGAATAAACCAAAACAGGTGCAATGAATAGAATTATAAAACTATAAATAGAAATGATATTGAAATCAAACTACCAAAACAAAATTAGTCTCCAACAAGAGAAATGCAAATGCTCAAAAAAGCAAAATAGCATTAGGAGAGCATGAAAGCATGAAGCTACAAGATGCAAATACAAGCTAGGAGAGTTAGTATTTATAGACTGTGAGAGGGATGAAGTGGCAAATATGACCAATAAAGAGTAAACACCCAAACTATCCAAAATAGAAAAGTGTATCTCCTATGGAAGATGTCAACAACTTACTTCCACTCACACTGATATTCACTTTATTAATCCTAACCAAGCTTAACTAAAGTGTAGGAAAGCCTAGATAATAGGAAAATAAAAATCCACTAGGAAAATAAAAACCTATACTAACAACTTCCTCCTTCTGCACCTTAGTTTTCTCTCTCTTTTACATTGTGGGTGGAGGGGATCTCTTCTTTTTGCTGCCACTCACTTGGAACAATATATCCCCAACTATCTCCATGGATGAGGTAGTTAATTTATCTAGCAATAAGAAATGAGTCTTGCAGGCCTACTTATATAAACACTAATAGAAAGCAAATGAAAAAATGGTGTCATAAGTAATATATATTTCCAATGATTCCTCGGTTTAGTAGACCCTAACTAAATAGCCATTTTCCTAGCACTTTTGTAAATACATTGAAAGATTCTTAAAAAACTTAGATGTGCAATAGCATTCAACCAAAATATGAAAGATTCATTGGAATGTTTTTAGACTCTTAATTAAGGTACAAGGTTGTACAGATGCAACAGAGTAAACAAATCAAGCATAATCTAGAAATGAGACATCTTTGTATACTCCAATAACTGAAGAATCTCAAAGCTCGAGAAACTCAAGCACTAACTAGCAATAAACAATTGTGTAGATAAACAATTGTGTAGATTAGCGATGAACAATTGTGTAGCGAATGCTAATTTTTAAATTATAAGAGAACAGTAACCTAGAACCCAAAATCAACTACTTGTGGAGCGGAATCCTTAACCAAAACCCCAAACTGGGAGGAATGGCAAGGAACCCCATTTTTGAATCCTTAAAGACCCCATTCAAGGAGCAATTTTAAGACACGTATAGGGTAGGCACCCCACTTGCAACAAAAGAACCTAGAATCAACTACTCGTAGAGCAAAGTCCTTAACCAAAACTCCAGAGTCCAAACCAAGGGCTTGGCAAGGAACCCCACTTTTGAAAAATTGAAGACCCCATTCAAAGAGCAAGTTTAAGACATATCAGCATGAATAGAAACCAGAATCAACTACTTGCAGAAGTAAAGCTAAAATACTGGGTACTTTTAGGTTAGCGGATATTAAGTGCTCTAATGGGAAAAAGAATCCAATTGTTAATATATGTCTACATATGTAAAGACTTTTGAGTAATTAAACATCTTGCCTCTTTTGCCAAGGTTGGCATATTTGATCGATATGCAAGTACTCGTGGTGCTTTATAGAGATTTTTGAAGAATAAACCATCATTTCTTGAATATGAAGCAAGAATCTGAAACTCCTCAAAATTACGAGATTGTGCCTGAAAAACATTAGAAGGACGTGACAAAAATTTGATGAGAATGCAAGTCCAGAAAAAAATACCATACACAACATACTTGAGTTAAAAGACCTACAACTACTAATAACTTCATACCATATATAAGTATCAGCCATAGCATTGTCTTCCAGACATTGAATTTAAGTGCAAACGAATTGTATTGCATATATTAAACAGGAATGATCCACTCAAGAAAAAGGAAAAGAAATAAAGCATAAAAGCATGAAGTCAGTAATGTTTTAAAGTTTATCTAAAATTTGACTAAGGTTTGGAAGAAAAATTTCCTACTGCATGAATTCTTTGAATTTATCCTAGCCAAACACAAACAAGAATTCAAACCTTGTGATTTGCATGCCTTGGCATTGTGTCTTTATCGATTCTAAGTATATCCTTTCTTAATAAAGGAAATTCAATAGCTTGATTCAAAAAAACTATTATGTTATATCTTTTTGGGTGACTTGTTTTTCAAATTTTATCCCAGCCAAACACAAACAAGAACTCAAACCTTGTAAGTTACATGTGTATACATTGAGTGTTTATTGATTCGAATTATATGCTCTCTAAAACTGAAATTCAGTAGCTGATAAAACAATGTTTAATTCCATTTGCATAGAAATGTCTTACCATTCATTCTATCTTTTTGAGTTCCAATTTGACTAGTTTCATGCATAACATTTGTGACTTCACGAAAACTCCTATACAGAAATCTATGCTTTCAAGGACATTATTTTGAACTCAAAACTAAACATGCCCTCACAAAAAATAAATTCAATGCTTCAATTTATCTATTGAGAAAAACTAGAAAGCAATAAAGAGTTAAAACAAACAATCAAAATAATACAAATGTGCTATACATATACAAAAATGTGGTTGTAACTTATGGTGAAAGGATCAAACCTCAATATTTGCGTTTGTGATATTTAGTTCCTGCCGGAATGCATTAGCATTCGCATCCAATTGATTGAGCACCTATCCAGTAGAACACAAATGTGATGTTACTTGCCATAGACCTAACAACACAATTTAAAAGATATACAGTAATGAAATTCTAACTTCATGACACCAATGAAGATATTTGTTAACAAGTGAAATAGTCAACTAAAAGTGCAATTGTGGGGCGTAACTATAGTTAAACGTTTCATGTAATATAAAAAAATAAAAAATGTAATTGGTAGTCCACCATTATTTAAGGTAAAGATAAAGATAGTTTTTTAGGTCACCACCAAATGAGACAACAATTTTGGTATTTGAGATGCCCCTTATGCTATATGACACCAACGAAGAGATTTGTTAACAAATGCAATAGTTAACTAAAAATATAGTTGTGGGGAATAACTATGGTTAAAAAAATTTATGTAATATAAAAAATAAAAAATGTAATTGGTAGTCACCCATATTTCTACCCTTCCTATAGTGGGGGAGTGCATAGGGGTGCATGAATGACCTCTCCTAGTAATCTAGCTGCAGTAAAACCCCCTTTCTATAGTAGCAGGAGGGAGGAAGAGGCGCACTCCTATCCATAGTAGGCCAAATGAACCCCATATTCACCCCTGCTTTCTATAGTAGGGACGTGTCATCCAGTTGTTTGTAAAGATAAAGATAGTCTTTTAGATCACTGCCAAGGGAGACAACAGTTTTGGTATTTAAGATGCCCCTTATGCAAGCATTCAACAAGGGGATTGTTGATTCCCATTTACCTTATATTGTTTTTGAGGCGTACAACCTTACTCCCCTTTAGATTTGACCATGTGACCTCCATTGCCTTCACCATCAAGCCAACTCAGGTGAGTCCAACAAATGTACACAGTATAATGTCCACTCAAGGGAGTGGGAAGAGTCTATTAGAATTAAAAAATAGACAGTAATAAATGTCGAATATGCATTCATTAGTTAATCATTAGTTAATCATTTATAATCCGCTGCAATGCAATTGGAAAATTAGTTAATCATTTATACAGTAACAGAAGGCATGGACATGCTACTTAATCGCCTTCCCCAACTCCTTGTCATGCATTATATTATACTACAAGACCTTTGTGTTGAACGTGACCACGAAGCACATCGACAATAAAATAAGTTGGCTACACAAGTTCTAACAAAATATAACAAATTCTAATTGTGCTACTGCTAACTTCACCTGTCACTACAACTTAAATCAATATAGTTGGCAATTGCTCTCAAATGTGTAAATATTGTTCTTAACCCTATAACAAGATAGTGTTAGCTTCTTATGAGCTTAGCTATCATGAAGAATAATTGCTAATGTCCTACCATCTCGATTCTCTACTACTAGCAATAACTGGACAATACCTTTGGTAGATTGATTACTGCATTCATCAACACAGCAGGATATTCTATTATAAACTGTTTATTGAAAGCTCAAATCCCCAACAAAAATCATGATAGAGTCGTGAATGGTATAAGACAAGCAAAGGATTTCAAGTTTACCTGTTCTTCTATCAGGGAAATGCAAGCCACAGTTTGAAAACATGGCTGTAGCTAAGTTGATTCACTATATAATGCTTTTCAGGTTCATTCTATGGCATGGTTTGAATGAAACAGGAAAACGTCTAGGTATCATTTCATTGGACTTCAATAGGAATTGATTCAATCAAGGTTTAGAATTAACCAAGGCTCATAATGTGATCTTAAATCACAAGTCATGAATTTGTTTGAGGTGACCAGCGCTTACGAAAATGGCTTTCTGTAATCCATATGAAAGATATCCTTTCATATAGAGATGACCAATGATGAGCTGTTCAAGCTTCCCCAGTCGAGGTTCACCTAAATCTAATCTTAATGAAGAGGTTCAATAAAGTGTCAGTCAGTCAACAAGTCTGTTATAGACATGAAAATTTCTATCTATTTCAGTAGTATTGTAAATATATTAAGCATTTACTTTACCAATTATTTTATAGTAAATAAATAGGATTCTATTCATAACTATTACTGTATAATAGCCATACAGTATACACAACTCTTGTCTACCAATTCCTTACCTGGCTTCCAGATGCATCCAACCTTTTTACTGTAAGATCAGCAAGTTGAGCATAATCCAGCTGGGTCTGTAGCCCAATATTTCTTATTTTTTTGGAGCTTTCATCCAGTAACTCTGACATCCGTACTTTGGACACCTCTAGTTTAACTATCTCAACAAGAATGTCCTGAGTCTTAGGATCTCCTCCAGTCCCATTATCATCTGAAGACCTTACCCCACTACAAATAACATTCCATCCATCTTTTCCATGTTTGGCCATGCTAACCTTCTTAGAAGAGTTTCCGAAGTTTGGAACACAACACCACAGGTCAGAGCCCAAAAAATTTGTCAAAGGCTGCAGTGCACCATGTGATACCCTGAGGCATGTAACACTGCATTTTAAATTGTGTTTTCTGGCCACAGAACTTCTGTTGAATTTGCATGAGCATACAAGGGTCTCTGCATATGAAAATATTCGTACTTGAGAAGCAGGTTTTACACCCAGGTGCCCACCATAAGTCAGAGCTCCATTGTTTCTGGCCACATCCATTGATGACCAAGCCTGAAAAGTACTTGCCATTTATATACACCTCTGGAAAAGATATCTGCATAACAACAATGTACCATCACACATCATATGGACTTAAAGATACACACTTGTGAGTAGAAACAAAAACATAGACATAAAACATCATAGTTGTACAATCTAGTTATACATTTCCTTAGTTTTGCATTACTCCCAATAGAAAGTGAGAGAAGCCTTACCCCTCATTACATTAAGCTCAACTCAACAGAAGCACTTCCTTTTTTTCACTAGCTTCTACTTCCACAGAACTGCTTACAAGCAGTAAATTAAGTTTTCAATACAAACTGAAGGAAAACTTGGTCGGCCTAACTCAAAAACACTACCAAAAGAGGAGAAATAAATTTTCCAGGTTTGAAAAAAATAAGGTAAATAAAAAGCTGGGGTTTGTTCGCACTCTAACCTTAAAATCCTTCAAAATAATCTGAAGGAGTTGAATTTGGCATTTGGATCTCATAAGAAAATATAAGCATGTCTAAACATTTCAACCAGACTGAAGAGATCTAAAAGCAAGAGCCTGATATTTTTCAGGCTAAGATGAATGTGCCATTTTGTTTGTCCAATGGTACTAGAAAAATGGAATGGTAAAATATAGCAATGCACCATAGAAAGAACCCAAGAGAAGGCTCATTTGACATTTTGCTTGTTCCAAGTTAAATATGAAAATTTGAATTTATCTGCAAGAATTTGCGCCTCTCCATCAGGGTCAGATTCATATCACACAAACAATCTCTCCAAATCTGTTATTTTCAAGTTGTAGTGATAATCCACTGAGCTGACTCGGAATATGATAGAGCGGATTATCCCTACAAATTTGTAGGCATTGACTTCTTCAACATGTGCTACCATTAAAAGCTAAAGTATCGTGATCAACATCATCCCTTGTTATCATAAGAGATGGTGCATAGAAAGGATTGAGCCATGCAATAAAAGTTGAACAGCTATAAACTAAACCTGGTTCAGCCTAGTTATAGCAAATAACATTATAAAATTGCTGTACTTTGGAACCCCAATGTTAATTGATTTCATTTCCATTCTAATTATCAGCATTAGAAATCTCATTCAATGAGTAAAATTAATTATGATATATTCTGCTCGTACATGCATATCAATCCTCTGCATTTAAAACAGATATATGAACATTTTCCCTTAGCTTCTAAGGCACAAAATAAATCATAAAAAATTTGCAGGTAGCCAGAGTGTCTGAAGCTATGAAAGTTTCCTTTCATTTGGACTTGCTCTCTGTGAATAGACGTTGCCAGAAAATAAAAAGAGAAAAAAGAATGAAAAGGTGCTCTTGTTCACAATATTTTATTGTTAAACTGCCCACGCTGATGCATAGAAAGGATTGAGCCATGCAATAAAAGTTGAACAGCTATAAACTAAACCTGGTTCAGCATAGTTATAGGCTATAGCAAATAACATTATAAAATTGCTGTACTTTGGAACCCCAATGTTAATTGATTTCATTTCCATTCTAGCTATCAGCATTAGAAATCTCATTCAATGAGTAATATTAATTATGATATGTTCTGCTCATACATGCATATCAATCCTCTGCATTTAAAACAGATCTATGAACATTTTCCCTTAGCTTCTAAGGCACAAAATAAATCATAAAAAATTTGCAGGTAGCCACAGTGTCTGAAGCTGTGATTGTATTCCTTTCATTTGGACTTGCTCTCTGTGAATAGACATTGCTAGAAAATAAAAGAGAAAAAAGAATGAAAAGATGCTCTTGTTCACAATATTTTATTGTTAAACTGCCCACGCTGATGCATAGAAAGGATTGAGCCATGCAATAAAAGTTGAACAGCTATAAACTAAACCTGGTTCAGCATAGTTATAGCAAATAACATTATAAAATTGCTGTACTTTGGAACCCCAATGTTAATTGATTTCATTTCCATTCTAGCTATCAGCATTAGAAATCTCATTCAATGAGTAATATTAATTATGATATATTCTGCCCATACATGCATATCAATCCTCTGCATTTAAAACAGATCTATGAACATTTTCCCTTAGCTTCTAAGGCACAAAATAAATCATAAAAAATTTGCAGGTAGCCAGAGTGTCTGAAGCTATGATTGTATTCCTTTTATTTAGACTTGCTCTCTGTGAATAGACATTGCCAGACAATAAAAAGAGAAAAAAGAATGAAAAGGTGCTCTTGTTCACAATCTTGTATTGTTAAACTGCCCACGCTAAATTACCGCAAATCTAACTGCTCTAAATATTTGATCCATTGAACCTCTACACTACTTGGAAGATCCCTATACAGTCTCACTCACTACCAAGTGCATCCTAGTTAGTCCAAATAAAATTGCAAAATGAACTAGCAAGACAACTACATAAAACATGGGGCATTTCACAAAACAAAAAACACACCTCAGACACTCCATTTGGCATAATGTCTAAAATCCCAAATCCAAATGAATGCTGAGACAAGAATGTTTGCTAGTGTATAGCAGAGATCACATTTTATTTGGTATGAGCCAAGTAAAACGTAATGTCCCCTTTTAATTAATATAATAATATTTAATAAAGCATGTGTGGGGCCCAATCCTTATTTTCCCCATAAGGATAGAAAAATAATTTTAATAAAGGGGTCATGTGTTGGGAAAATAGGAGAGCAATAAAAGAATAAAATAATATTTAATTTCAGCATATGGAGGTGTGGGTTTCCATAAATAAAATGACATTGTAACTGCCAAGACACTTGGCTTATGACAAATTCTAGGACAATTTATTATGGAGGAGTTATAGGTTGGCATTCATGACCAAGTGAGGCTATTTTGAGAGAGGAATCTTGTCTAATTTAATAATTGCTATTTTTGGGGGATATGGGGCACTGGGATTTTGTCATGTCCCTATATTAGTAATTTATAATTGAATCCATTATGTATTATTCATTCAAATTAAATATATGAATAATATTATAAATGAAATCTATTTAATATATTTAAATAATATTTATTTAAAACAATTAACAAAATATATTATTATTATATTTATAAATAACACATATAAATAATATAATATAAATCATATATCATTTATTATAATGATATAATATAAATACAAATAATATAAATAAATAATATATTATAAATATATCTAATAATATAAATACAAATATTATTATTATTATCTTATATTGTAATATAAATATAAATAATATAATATAAATCATATATCATTATTATAATATAAATGATATAATATAAATAATATATCATTTATTACAATGATATAATATAAATAAACATCTTTTAAGCTATCCTCTTATGATAAGGGAGTTACGTATGGTTAGAACTAGTTTTACCACAAAAGGGAATTAACATATAGTAATAAAAATTATAAGAGGGTAAGTATGTCTTTTACCACCAAGCATAATAAGAGACGTGCCTCTTCGAACATATCCCTTGAAAGGGAAATAAATAAAGATTGTGAGATAGAAGGAAAACAACATCGGAAGAAAATATAAAAAGAGTATCGGATAAATATATATATTTAGATCTGTACATCAGCAGTGAAAGGGGTGTGAAAATATATATTATAAAATATATAAACGGCAACAGCAATACAATAAAAATTATATTAGGGCAGCATAGGTAAGGAATCCCAAGTAAAGCTACAGCAGGTAAGTAAGTATTTATATTTACTTATTCAATTTATGATTTGTAAGAATTTATATTTACTTGTTCAATTTGTAACTTGTAAGATATAAATGATAAGGTTATTAAGTAGGAACTGATATATGTGTTTATGTATGAAATTTATATTTTAAATATGTATCTTGTATGATTTGAATTCATAAGTGATTTATTAACACATATGTGGGAAAGAGTAGAAAGTGCCAAGAGGCCATTCATGTATGAAATTTATATTTTAAATATGTATCTTGTATGATTTGAATTCATAAGTGATTTATTAACACATATGTGGGAAAGAGTAGAAAGTGCCAAGAGGCCATTCATGGATATTTATCACATAGAGGCCTTGTCACATGAGGTATGAAGTACCCATGGTGCAAGGATTGTGAATTAATGGCCTTGGCTACCTAGAGTACCAAGGAGTCTCACAGAGGCCTTAGCTCCAAGAGTACAAAGGTACTTCTTGAGTAAGGATGGGAGACATTAGAGCCCTATGATGGATAATGGCAACTCTCATCTCATCTCACATAAGTTGTTAATAAATGACATATGAGAGATAGCAAGTGTGTAATATGTATAGATAAAGATCATAATAGATCATGTGAAATATTATGATACAGATTATGCAAGGCATATGAATAGTGATCATAAGAATAGCATGTGAAATATGAAAGATAGATAAGGGCAATAATGTTAATCCACTCACCACTATGAGGAGTAAGGAAGATTAGGGGCGGGCAATCAACCAAGGATAGGTACGGATTCATTGGTCTAGAGAACCCCTTCGAGCCCTTGTCTCAAGATGGTACCTCAGGAGGCAAGAGGTAGTCTTTTGACTTGAGTGGTCTAGAGAGCCCCGAGTCAAAGGAAGGTCCTAGAGTGGCCTAGGTCTAGAGTATCCCTCGAAGGAAGAATGACCTATACCATTGGCATTGCACCCTAACGGATTCACTCTCATAAGATGGAGGATTTGATTAACAAAGCCCCAAGTATATCTCTTCTAGGGAATCATGAAATGAATACAATCAATCTATGATAACAAATGGCTTATGTTTATAAATGATGACATGTGATCTTGAAGGAAGATTTGAATACTAATGTTCTCTTTGTAAGTTGAAATTGTGCAAGGTTAAGGAAAAATTTTGGCTTGCTAGAAGGGGACATTACAGATTTGCGTGCCCAAGTTGCCCTTCTAGTGCTATAAATTGAGGTGCTTGGATGCCTTTTGAATCTATTGTTGTTTTCATATATTTTTCTATCATAGCTCGAGCCTTGTGTTCAACTATCAATTCGAGGATAAAAACCCTTGGATTTGTAGATCGGAAGACAAAACCATTTGGTTTCTTGTGGGAAATCTCATTCAAAAATTACATTTGTGTTGAAAGCATTTTTGTTTATTTGTCAGCAAATGTTTTGTAGAGTGGAGCAACAACATATTGTGGTAACAAGTTTGATTCATCTTTATCAACTATTTGTATGTTGTCTATTTTCAATTGAAATATTTTGGTATATTTGAATAATAATAGTCAGCACCTACATATTTGTGAAGATTTCTATTGTTTATGAAATCTATTGCTATATCTTTTGGGCATTGTTATTTGAATAAAATAAAATGTATAAAAGTTATTATTCATCCATAGTATGCTCTCGCCTCACCCTCATGGGATCTTGGTGATCCAAGAGTGGTGAATAATCATATCTACTCACCATATGCTCTCACCTTGCCCTCACAAGGTCTTAGTTATCAAAAAGTGATAAATATTTAATATAAAAAATTGTTGACATCATCACAGTGGTATCAAAACTAAATTCCTATCAGCCTGTGAATCATGGGGATAATGAAAGACCTCTAACAAATGAGGAATTAGTGGATCTATTTCAAGATACCATGATAGGGATTCAGATGGTGCAAGAAAGAATGACAAAGTTGCTAACAACGAGGCAAGAAAGAATGATCAAGTTATTGACACGGCTACTACAAATCTAGAATAACATGTCCACCGCTATGTCTTTGCAAAAAATCCAAATCCATTTCAACGAGGGGGAAGCTCAACTTCTCATAAACCGACTAGAGGTTAGTTCCATTCCAAAACCCACTAGCCCATATTTTTCAAAAGGGTGAAAAATCAAAACCTAAGGCAACTTCTGCAAAGGAATTAAACTTTTTGAGGAACACCAAGAAAATTTTGAAGAATCCAAAGCCACCTTGTCTATTGTCAACTTGTCAACTACTTGGAGATACTCGAGAAGAGTTTTTAGCACAGAAGAAACCCAAGGAGGCAATCAAAATGACAACGGAAGAGAGTTGATCAGTAGGTGAACAAATTAAATGCCCCTACCTTTGATGGCAACAACAAAATATATGCTTGGGCATGGTTGCAAAAGTTGCAGACCTACTTTACACTTAGCCCTATGATGGAAGAAGATGCCATCCAGTTTGCCACATTACATTTGGAAGGTTGCCTATGATTGGTTGCACCATGGTTTGATCACACAAGGGCATAGCCTTGTGCATACTTTTTACGACTTCAGCTAGAGAATCTTGGACTGATTTGAGCAAAAGGATGGGCAAGAGTACTTTGGAGAGCTTGCTAGAATCAAACAACAAACCTCAATAGATGCATATGTAGCAAAATTTCAGCAAGTTGCAATTATGGTACCTGATATATCAAAAATGAGAATCACTTTTCTCTTTATCGAGGGTCTATATGAGCCCCTCAAAGGTCTAGTTAAGGCCTTTGCACCCTCATCACTTCAAGAAGCCATTAGGAGGGCTTTGACACTTGAGCCTTCTATATTAAGAAGGCAAATTTTCATCTCAACCTAGACCACTCACAACTAGACCGCAAAAAGGAAATTTTTAGAAAGGAGGATTCAATGCACCCTCAAAAAGCTACACCTCAACCCTTTGTAGCAAAGAAGTTTAATGAGCAAACCAGAAATGAACTTAGAAGGAGAAAGTTGTCCCATGAGGAAGGGACTAATTCTGAAGAACTAGAACAACAAGCAACAAAAGAGTAGATCATTGAGCCTAAAACCTGAGCAATTGATGGAAGAAAATGTAAGCACTAGCAAAGGTATGCTTGCAGCTCTTTCAAGAGCACCACAATACCACCCATTCAGGGTTCGTGGATAATTGGTTGGACAATGTATCATAGTGCTTACTGATAGTGGACGTACACACAATTTTATTGATCAAGTTGTTGCAAAGACGATTACTGTTGCACCAAAAGATCGATCTATTAATGCCCGATACAACCACCAAAGTTAATGAATCCACGGGAAGCGGTTAAGCCTTGTCACGAACCCAAGCGTTGCACTGCGCTGCACAGCACAAGGAGACCAAAGGCGCATCAGCCCTATGACCCAGGTCTGATACCAATTGTTGCAAAGACGGTTGCCGTTGCACCAAAAGATCGACCTATTAATGCCCGATACAACTGCCAGAGTTAATGAATCCACAAGAGGCGGTTAAGCCTTGTCACGAACCCAAGCGTTGCGCTGCACAACACAAGGAGACCAAGGGCGCACACCTTGCAACACAAGTCCTAACGAAGAGAAGATTGAAGGTGGAGAACTTCTCAAGGTTTAGTGTCATTGTTGCTAGTGGTTTCTCTATCCCATGCACCAAGGTAATATGACAACTCAAGATATCTTTTGGCGATTATAATGTATCTAATGATTTCTATGTTGTGGGGCTAGGGGAAGCTCACATGGTTCTTGGTATATAGTGTTGGATTCTTTTGGGGAATTTTCCCAAAATTATCAATCCATGGAGCTGAAGTTCAAATCTCGATGAAAGGACATGGTTCTTAGGGGCATCCCTGATGGGTCACCCCGGGTAGTCACAACCATAGAAGCAGAAAACTTTTTTAAAACGCGATTTTTAATAAAAATCGGAAATTGGCGGATTTGCCGATTTTAACCCCGGTTTAAATCGCAGGCAAAAAATCGCGTTTCCCGCAGTCAACGATTTTATCAGCGATAAAAACGCGATTAGAACGCGATAAAAACGGAAATAAAGCTGAAAAAATCGCGAGTAAACGCGCGATTTGATATTTGCTCGATCTCTGAGCTTTTTGGCGCCCGAAATTTGCCCGCGCGTTTTCTCCCTCCGTTATGTATTGATTTTTAATCTACAAAAGGGGCTTCCGTCTGCAATGCAATCCGACTGCAATCCGAATCCGACTGTGGGTGCTTTCTTACCAGGGTGAAGTCATTGGCGTCGTCAGCTGCCAGATATCAAAGAGAGCTGCTCATCGTTGGCATCGTCGGCATTTATCGTCCAGGACCCAGGTATTCCACTACATCGTCATATGATATAGATTTAAATTTTATTATACAGAAATAATATATTCATTATATCTATTATATATCTGCTTTATTATATGATATTTTAATAATATCTATTATCTGTATCTATATCTGTATCTATTATCTATATCTGCTAAAGTAATATTATTTGTATCTGCATGCATTCACGGTGGGGCTTAACTGGAGAAAATGTCTTTTGTCTTCGAAATATAATTTGTGCATTTTCTTTCTGTGGGTACAAAATATAGAGAAAGGTCTATCCCCACTGGACAATGATCTTTCTTCAATTACAGACTTCTTAAATCTACCTATCCCAGACTTCTTAAATCTACCTGTCCCTGTTTTCATTTCAAATTATAAGAATACATAATTAAAGCTTACTCATGCTCCAAAATGCTTTCTGAAGTTTTCTTTGCCAAAACCTTCTCCATTTTTGGAAACTGCGTTTTCTTTAAAATCTTCATAACATCATAGTTCCTGCGTAGCATATCACCTCCCTTCTCTCCTGAGGCCAAATGACTGCAAACAAAGCAG
The DNA here is from genome assembly GCA_027924645.1 of Cunninghamia lanceolata. NCBI lineage: Eukaryota > Viridiplantae > Streptophyta > Pinopsida > Cupressales > Cupressaceae > Cunninghamia > Cunninghamia lanceolata. Next base: position 3,032,537 of record BSBN01000659.1, on the reverse strand, counting down.
AAGCTTGTCTGGTGGAATAACATACTGATGGAAATGGAGCCCTGTAACCATGTCTAATACTTGTTAAAGAAATAATTATCAGTTTTTTTAAGTTACAGCAAAACCTGAATGATTTTTCTGTTATTACATAATGGCTTGGCTTAAATATTATGCACTTTTGTAGTCAATTACTAATAATGTATTGCATTGTTGCTCATTAAATATAAACCTGTATTTTTTTTAAATATATTAAAAGTATACAATTTGTAGATAATTTATTTTTAAAAATCATCCAGTTCAATAGTCAAAGGTTAATCTTGGCCAATAAAAATAAGGTAAATATTTACCATATTTTATATAATTGCTATGGACTATTTGACTATCGAAACAGATGATGTTTAAGAAAAAAGATAAATAATTAGATATATTATTACCTTTTTAGACTGGTCTACAATCAACACACTTTTTTTTTACTGCAAAGGTGCATAACATTAAAAAAATTAGTAGTCCAAAAAAAATGTCTTCTTCAATGTAGCTTTTGCAAACGTAAGAAACTTGTTAGATTTTCAAGTGTGTTGCTTGGCTGCTCTTCTCCTACAGCCAGGTGCAAGAAATCCATTCTTATTTTTAGCATTTTTGTCCTCCAGCTGGGTGCTGAAAGCAGCTTTAACTTTTTAAGTTTTGTTTTTTTTGTATTTTTTTTCTCTCTACGTTTAGCTAAGCACTAGACTCTTCTAGCTTTTCCAGCTTTTTGTATATTTAGAGGGATTCTAAATTCATGAACATAAACTGTTTTTGTTACTAGAATAAAGCGCTTGTCTTCTGTTTATTTTAGCTTTTTGCTTTAGTTTTTTTGTAAAAGCCTATTCTACTAAATTTGGCACTCCAACTGAGTTGGATGTGTGTAGGGCTCAGAAGATTCTCTTAGTCTATAAAGACATCTTGGGTACATAACTTAGCAGCAGAAAAAATATAGAATACAAAAGAACAACATTTTAGTGTAATTCAGTTTCAATTTAATGAACAGCTTTTTTAAGCGTTTGTTGGTCATATTTTCAGCAGTGTGTGTTTGAAGGTTAAGGTACGCAGGTCTATTGTTTTGAATCAAGTTTCAGTTTGCAGTTAGGAATTATTTTTCTAAGTGCAAAATCTGCTTGCCATTGTTTTGAAAGTTTTTCTGTTTCCTGTCAGTTATTCTTTCTATTTTTTCTGTTGGAGAACTTTTTCAGTTCACCAATTGTCTTTTCCCAAATGATATAAGAAGATACCATATTGCACGTTTTAGTGACCTCTGCTTTTTGCACTTTTAGCTCTACTTTTTAGTGACCTCTGCTTTTTGCAAATATGGTATCATGAAAGACTGAATTCAAATGCTTTTACAGCTTTGATCATAATGCCACGTCCAAGAGACTTTGCGTGGACTCATTGCACATCAGTCTCGGGTACAAGCAAGGTCAAATGCAATTGGTGTCAAGCTGAAGTAAATGGTGGCATTTATCGCTTCAAATGGCATTTGGCAAAGGAGGTAGGACATGAGACCATTATTTGCAAAGGTTGCCCTGCAGATGTCACATATCAGGCAAAACTAGCTCTTGGGGCAATTTCTGATAATAAGGCAAAAAGGGCAAGAACTGGGACAGAAATGACATTAAATTCTACATATGCTAAGAGCAATCCTTCAAATGAGGCAAGCAGTGAACAAATGTCTTTCAAGGAGTCTGTGTCAACGCCTTCTTCTACAACACATGGCCCAAACACAGGTGGAGGAAACATTAATTCTTTCTTTGCACCTCGTACTACACCAGGATCACAGACCACTTTGGAGAGTACAAGATGGAGAAAGAACGTCCATGCACATGCAAAGAAGGCAATTGCAAATTTCTGGTACTACTCTAGCTTGTCGTTCCATGTTGCCAGATCTCCATATTGGCAAGGTATGGTGGATGCGATTGCAGGTGCAGGTCCTGGGTTCAAAGCCCCATCTTATGAGACATTGAGAGTTGGTATGCTCAATGATGCAGTAGAGGATGTTAATGATGTTTCTGAACATCGACTAGTGTGGACAAAGACTGGTTGCACCATAATGTCAGATGGATAGACAGATAGAAGGAACCGAACCCTCATCAACTTCCTTGTCTCTTGTGATATTGGCACCATTTTTTTGAAATCTGTGGATGCATCAGATAGGATCAAATCTGCAGCTGAAATGTTTGAGTTGTTTGATGATGTGGTCAAGGATGTAGGACCAGAATATGTGGTACAATTTATTACAGACAATGCTGCTGCTTGTGTCGCTGCTGGGAAACTCCTGACAAACAAGTATCCCTCTATGTTTTTTACTCCGTGCGCGGCACACTGCCTTGATCTAACCCTAGAGGATTTTGGAAAACTTGAATGGGTGATGGAGGTATTGCAACAGGCTCGCACAGTTACCAAGTTCATCTACAATCACACGAGGCTGTTGTGTATAATGCGCTCCTTCACAGAGGGCAAGGAGCTAATTCGGCCAGGGGTGACACGATTTGCTACGCACTTCCTTGCATTGCAGACTCTTTGGCAACAACAATTAAATTTGAAGCGAATGTCCCTTTCTCCTGAGTGGATAGAGTCTGGCTTCACAAGGCTAGCAGATGGCAAAAAGGTGGTACAGTACATTTATTCTGCAAGTTTTTGGGATGCAATTGAACAAGTTGTACAATTTTCTGAGCCTCTAGTCAAAGTTTTGAGGCTAGTGGATGGGGATAAATCCCCCATGGGCTATTTGTATGAGGCCATGGATAGGGCTAAGGAGGTGATGAGGGGTAGGATGGAAAATGACAGGGACAGGTACATGCCATTATGGGACATAATTGATAGGAGATGGGATGAACAGATGCACTCCCCTCTCCATGCTGCTGGGCATTATCTCAATCCATCCTTGTTCTATAGCTCCTCATTCAAAGATGATGATTCTGAAGTCACACGTGGCCTATTCATATGCATGGAGAAAATGTTCCCTACCCCAAAAAAGTTGCATGCAGTAATGGCAGAGTTGCCAATGTACAAGCAGGCGAGGGGTGTTTTCTCAAGTATGGCTGCGGTGCAAGGCAGGAAGACCTACCAACCAGGTACACTCTATTAGCTTTGGACAATTTCTCTTTATTGTGGACATGTAGATTAAAGATGTTAAGATTTTAATATATCTTACATGAAATCATCATGGTAATAATTTATGTTTTTCAGCACAATGGTGGGATTTTTTTGGTCAAGATACCAAAAATCTTAGATGGATGGCAAGGCGCATATTGAGCCAACCATGTAGTTCATCCACTTGTGAGCGTACTTGGAGTGTTTTTGAACACATACACTCCAAGAAACGCAACCGTCTAACACAAGAACGGATGAATAATTTGGTGTTCGTTCACCACAACCTCCGCTTGAAGCTAAAGAAAGCTCAAGGTTAGACTTCTAATATACTTGCAATCATAGTTATAATTGTATTCATTATGTTTTTCACTTTCTATTGCCACAACTAATTTATATATATGGACAAAATCAGGTACTGCTGAGGATGATGCGCCAATTGACATTGATGAAATTGATCCAGAGTCTGAGTGGATTGCAGCTGATGATGATGATGATGATTTTCTTGACCCTGACGATCTTGATATCCTAATGGAGAGCAACATGAGTAGTGAATTGCTTGAACGAGTTAGGACAGGCTCTGACCCAGGAGCTTCATCATCAAGACCTACAACTCTCTAGTGTAGCTCTCTTTGTAGTAGAAAGACTCATTGGCTACGTCTAGTTTTTTGGAATTTTGTACTCAGTTTCTATATTGACATTGTATAAACTGGATTGTAATTGAAATTTTGTCAACTTTCAACATCTAGTTATTAGTTATGCACTATGAAGTATGCTTTGTGCAATGCAATGTAATCAGTGATTCAACGATATGAATATAAACAACTACAATCTATATTTTACAAGTCATGGGCAAAACTCTCGATTTTATTTGCTCTCTATATCTATATGTTATGGAAATGCCTTTAAATTTAAAATACAAGGAGTTTTTGTCCCTTCTTCTACATTTTTAATAGTTTTTTTTAAATCCGATTTTTTTCCGATTTATTCCCGTTTAAATCACGATTTTTTGAAAAAATCTTATACTTTTGGTTTGCCGATTTTTACCCCTGCGATTTTTTCCCGATTTTTTCCCGATTTTTTCAAAAAGTTTTATACTTTTGGTTTGCCGATTTTTTCCCTAAACGATTTTTGCTTCCTTGGTCACAACCAAGAGCATGAAAGGACATTCCATAAGGGACGAGTCTCATGGGCAGCCAATTGTTTTGTGATTAAAGGCATGCCTACTACTTCATCTTCAAGTAAGCACCGCTCTTATCATGCTAATATTCAAACTATCTTGGATAAGCATAGTATTGTGTTCAACAATATGCCTCCAAGTCTGCCATTGAATAAGGGATTACAGCACATCAAGTTGGAGCAAGGCTCCAAGCCTATCGTGATCATTCCCTATTGCCATCCACGGATATACAAAGAAGAAATAGAGAAGGCCATAAGGGAGCTTGTAAAGAAAGATGGTACAATGCATATGAGCATAGATTACAAGGCCTTGAACAAGAAGCCAATCAAGAATAGATATCCCATTCCCAAGATCGATAAATTGCATGGAGCTATCTACTTCTTGAAAATTAACTTGAGGTCAAGCTACCATTAGATCCCTGTGCATGATGAGGATGTGCACAAGACAGCTTTCAAAGTATAGACACTATGAGTTCCTAGTTATGCCATTTGGGCTAACAAATGCTCCAATTACTTTCCAATCAACTATTAACTAGGTATTCAATGCCCAATTGCAAAAAATTGTTTTAGACTTTTAGTATTCTTTAATGATATGTTGATCTATCATAACACTTGGGAAGATCGATACAATCCTTGGGATATTGCAACAATAGGTCCTCTTTGCAAAAGAATCCAAGTATGAGTTTTAAGGCAAAGAGTCTATACTTGGGTCAAGTTATTTCTGCTCAAGCAAAAGATTCAAGCCATTCTAGATTGGCCACCCCTACTACATTGACTCAATTGAGAGGTTTCTTTGGCCTATATAATTATTATTGAAGATCTGTTAAGCGTTTCTCACAACTGGCAACACCTTTGATTGACATGACTAAGAAGGGAGCCTTCTTATGGAGTGACACAACTCAAGAAGCTTTTGAGAAGTGTAAGAATGTGATAAGCTCGTGCCTAGTACTTGCTATTCCCAATTTCTCAGAACCATTTGTGGTCGACTGTGATGCTTCAAGTAAAGTGATTGGAGTTGTGCTAATGCAAAAGAGTCATCATATAGCATTTGAGAGCAGAAAATTGAAGGCTTCAAAAAGAGCATATTTAATTTATGATAAGGAAAATGCTAGATATTATGCATGCTTTGGCCAAGTTCAAGCAATAATTAGTCTATGGCAGATTTGTGGTAAGAACAAACCATAAGTCTGAAATTCTTCCTTAGCCAACATGATTTGAACGATCGGCAACAAAAATGGGTGAGTAAGCTTCAAGATTATGATTTTAACATAGAATATGTGACAGGTAAAAAGGATGTAAGTGTTGATGCTCTTTCCCATATGCCTACTTTCTACTATTGTTGCTGATTGGAAGGCCTTTATCATGGTACAATATGCTAAGAACACTTTTGATACTAATATTCTAAATGGAAGTTTGAAGGATGACAGGTACATAGTAGCAAACGGTCTTATCCTGTTGATAACTGAGAGGGGGGGGGGGGGGTGAATCAGTTATCTTAATTCTTCTAGGTCTCTGATCTTCCTTTACAGTTAATGCAGTATTAAATCAAATGAGCAAACATAATTATGAAATGGAAAGAACACCAATACACATGACACAATATTTTTGACGTGGAAAACCCGGTTAAGGGAAAAACCACGAGGTGATTAACCCAAGATATTATTCTCTGTTAGAAGAATAGAAGTAACAATATGGCACTTGCCAATTAGGGCTCACTGCGCGAGCACACTACTCACAAGAGGCTCACTGCCTACAAAAGACACACTGTCTACAAGAAAGGAAGATAACACAATGTTTGAACTGATGAGAAGCATCCACACATGCTGAGGTTCAGTTCCAGTTAAGCTTAATAAACTGATCTGCTGCACTTCATTCTTATTCTCTCTTGATACAGCTGTACTGTCACATTCCGGACCTCTTCTACTATCTTTACTCTGCTCTTCTGCTTTTCTTCACACCACTCAACACACCACACACACCTTCACATCTAAATCAATCATGTATATATATCCGCACAAGTGATTTCATCACCTTTCTAGTCAGCATCCAAAATAATCAATATTTTCCTCAAACTCTGATCTGTCGGCTGAATCCTTGCATACCAAGTAATGCGGATCAAGGATATACTTGTAGAAGTCATCAATCATGTCGGCCAATCATAACTTACGCCTTAAGAACCTTTACCATCATCAGTAACACATCCGGAATAATGTCTGATTGTCTACCAGACAGTTCTTCCTCTGTTCACACTGTCAATCAGGAACCCGACACTCAAGTATTCATATCTCCTCATCCTTTCACCGGAGGCTGAATCCTTGGATTCTATTTGTCAAGGTACTCCTCTTGACTTCCCCAAATCCGCACGTTACGGAGATACGTCTTCTGAGAGATCCGGACCTGTCTGTCGAACCTTACTGAGTGCTCTACTCTTGCTTACCGGACCTCAATACTTCTTCAATCTGACTTCCGGTAAAGACTCGTCATGTCCTGCGGATGTGTGGGATAACCTTTGTTGCCATCAATGACAACATTTATGAGTCCATATAGTGTCTCTTGCCAACAATCTCCCCCTTTGGCATTGATGGCAACACTTAGTGAAAAATGACTAAGTGTCACACTATACTCCCCTTTGGCTGATGCTCTGTCTCTATGTACATTTTCGAAGCTTCCCCTTAGTTGGATTCCTCATTTTTCACTATTCCTCACTCCCCCTTTGACATCAATGGCAAAGGGTAGGGTCCGCACACCAAAATTTTCAAAATTTCAACTATACTTAGCCGCATAAGTATATACATATAGCATACTTACATATACTGAAGTATGTCTACAAAAGTTGTCTTCAATTGGATGAATTCTGTAGCCCAATTTTGCCTCATTCTGTCCAAAATTGATATATGACCGCTCAACAAAAATGCAAATGCATCTGCCCTTTTTAGATCTGTCAGATCACTGGTCCGGGCTGTGGTCTGAGCTTCTTTTATGGTTTCATGCATGGCCTCTAACTTGGGGATAATTATCCCTCTAAGTTCACCCAACCTACTTATTCTATTTTTCTTTTCCTTCTCCAGCTTCTTGATTTCATTCAAGACTGCACTAGTCTAACATTCTTGATTTATTATGGAAGATGAGAGAGGATCAAAATTCTTTGATAGATTTGTCAGTTTGTCCTCCTGTTCTTTTACTTTCTTCTCAATGTCCAATGTTACTTTGGACCATGATAAACAAAATTTGTACATTTCTCCAACATCTTTAAGAGCATTTTCTAAGCTCTTTATCCCTATACTCATATTCCTCCTATCATTAGTTATTAACCCTTGTACCTCTGATAATCTTTTTGTCAAAAATTCCTTCCGGACCTTATCTTCTGCTGACTTCTCTAGGGAATCAAAATGTGTGCTAACACTATTTACTAGAGTTTTAAGATTACCGGATAAGGAGGCTGAGGGATCTTTCTGAAAAGATGGCATAATCTTTTCTAACACTCCGGATGCAGCTGCTATAAGCTCACAGTCTTCCATGTGAGACTTCAGGGGTTTTTCTTTGGCCTTTGCATTAGCAAACGAAGCTATCTTCATTGTTTGTACTGGAGATAGAGAGTCAAAATCAAATGGCCCTTTTAGTAGTTCCGGTTCATCACTCTCCATAGTTTATTTTGTCAAAAAGTCCTTGACCGATTCTGCAGTGTCTCTTGCCGGAGACAGATTCTGCTTTTCTTCTGCAGTCACAGAACTGTCTCTTGAAGCTTTCTCTCCTTCCACAACCTTTGTACTGTTATCTTCTTTTTCCTTCACCTCTGCTTCTTTCTCCTCTATTCTTTCTTCTCCTTTGGATCCGGAGTCAGCAGGGGAAACCGGAGGAGTGATGTTTGTCTGTTCATGCACTTCCTTTTCCGAAATAGAGGATTCCAAGTCCTTATCGTTTTTTGTGCCGGTGTCCATGATTTGCTTAGTGGATTCTTTTTCAACACCTGTGGTTGAAGGATCAACACCCAAGTCCTCTATAATAGGAAGATTGAATCTTTTGAAGGCATTCCGGAGGATCTCTTCTGTTTCCTTGGCTACCTTGTCAGTCTCACCAAGCATGAGCTGATTCATTCTAGCTTTGCTCCTGAACTCATCCTTGCAATCTTTGAAGATCATATTCATTTGCTTTGAATCGATTGAAGGATATAGATGAATAGCTATCTGTTCCCGGATTTCTAGATCTTTGGCTTGGGCATTGTTCTTCCTTATTTCAAGTTCCTTCTCCAAGCTTTTGGGGATCAGAGATATAATTTCAATGAATGCTTTGTTGTAGACATTTAGATACCTGACTGTGGCATCTTGTAATATCTTCTGATTAGCTTCACCATAATCATCATAGAATTCAACCATTGGCTGAAGATTTCCGTTCACAGTGACTGATTTTATTATGTCATCAATGTGAAGAGTGGGTTTTTCAACATATTCCTCTGCCTTTTCTTCTTCACCTTGACCGGTAGAGGGTTCATCGGATGTTTTCTTCTTTTTCTTCATTTTACTGACTTCTTCATCAGATTCAGTCTTCTCTTCATCCCTTTGACTCGCATAAGCTCTTGTGGCTTTTGTCTTTGTTCTTTTCTCTCCTTTTCCAGATGATTTTGCTTCCGGTTTTGTTGTCCTTGAGCTTTTAGCAGTGGTAGGTGTAGATCTCTTTGATGATCTGGTCCGGGTGGGAGATTTTACCGGAACACTTTCCTCACTTTTCTTTTCTGCCTTCTTCTCTTCCTCAGCGCTTTCCATCTTTTCCCTGCTGGCATCAAGTGCCTCTTTTGAGATACCAAAGCCTTTGGCAACTTCTTCAACTTCTTTTCTCACCTTCCTCTTGATCTTTGGCTGCCTTAACTCTATATGAATTTTCACACTTAGTTCTTCAAAGGTTCCAAATCTTTCTGCCTTTGGATCCTTTGGCAGACTGAGCATGTGTTGAACATGCAGCTCCACAATTTGTTCATCAACTTCATACCCCATCGGCATGATCCATACTATTCTTGGTTCCACTGCCTCCATAAGGCACTGATCAGTTTCTACCATAAAGCATATTGTATCTTTATATTTTTCAACTAAAGATTTGGGGATTCTCTCTCTTGCTTGCATCATGCTCTGAAAATTCTTGAAATAGCCCCAGAGAGCTGTATTCTGTGCCTTGGCATTGCCAAGCCCATGTATATAATCTCTGATTTGAATAGCTACTGGTCTATCATTCTGCCATACCAAGCCACTGGATCCGGGAAGCTCATTCATGTAATAAAAGAATAGGCAGAGTATCAAGCCACCATACTTGAAGGAGTTCTTCTTGTCCTTTATCTTTTGCAGATTTTCCAAAAGTTGGGTTAGAAGAAGTTCACACAGATCATAGTCAGCATTTTCTTTTAGCATCTGATAGGCTGTATAAACTGCAGTTCCCAGTACTGAGTTTTCCCTACTGGAGTGTTAAATCTTGTAACCAATTATCATGGATGCAAATTTGACATCCAGATCAGTGATATCTTCAATTGTCATAACTCTCTTGTCAAATTTTGATCCGGTTGCATCACTTACTGTCTGATACTTGACAGATTTGAGAACAAGTATCCCACCGGATGAGTGCAGACCGGTTACTGCCCTAATTGCATCTTTGGTGATTTTAAATGGTCTATTCAACCATAAGACATTGTCATGTACTCTGCTTAACACATACCGGACCCATTCATCTTCTTCAAAACAGGGGAAATGAATGCACTGAGCAAAATGCTTCTCCCGGATGGCTTTATACTGAGGTTTGATCTCAAAAGAATCATCTATTAACTGCTTGTGATAGATATCCATTAACTTTGATTCGCCAAATTCTTCAATGCTTGCACGAATGTAAACCCTAACATCTTCTACATGCAGAACCCCATGCGGAATGCTTGAAAAGGCGCATAGGGGATCAACTTCTAGAGATTTATGTGGATGCTTCTTAAATTTAGGACAAGGTCTATCAGAGATCTTCATAATATTCGAAGTATCCATTTCCAAAAGGATTTTACAGAGAGATATTCAGCAATGAAAAATACCTTTTTCGTTTCAAGTGTTCGCTGAAAGAGCCGGATTTGATTAGCTGGATGAAACGATTTCAATGGCTGATCTTTGAGAGTTGAGACAGTTTGACGCAGAGCTCCTTTTTCTCTTCTTCTTGAAGTGAGCAAATGACGAACGAATGAACTCTTTTATTTCTGAAAAGCCCTAATTTTCAACTTGCAATAAATGCGCAACCTAATTCATTCCGGTTTTCCTTGTTTATCTTATTCGGAGACATAACCTTTCCGGATCACTAAGACAAACTTTAAAGTTATTCTTGGAGAGTAGTGATAATCTATCTTCCTTTCACTAATCATTTGATCTATCCGCAAATCAAGATTCCATAGTTTGAATCATGTCGGGTTTAACTGTGAGAAACCTACTTCTCACCGGATGACTGAGGAATCGGATTAGTCCTCTACCTGTTTAAGACTTCTTGCGGATCTTTCACATCTTAATCACAATTTACTTGGATGTTTCTCTGAGAGCCCTTTAATTCGCAATTTTCCTTGTGCCAATTCCGGCACCAATTGACTGGCTGGGGGATAATGTTTTTCCTTGAGACTCCCCCTGAGCCAGAGCTCACTTTTTAGTTTCCAGAAAGAATATCAGCACCAGAGTCTGGTGCGGATCCATCCCCTATATTCTCTGTACTTTTCTTCACCCAAATCTTGTTCATTTCACTTTGAACTTCATCCACATTCACTTTTTGTTTTCCCTTGTCTTGATTCTGATTATGATGTGCTGGACCTCTTTTGTCCTGATTCTTGCTTCTACAGAATTTGGCAGTATGACCGGATCTATTGCAAATTTGGCAAACAACGTTTCTTTGCATGTTTGATTGATATCCTCTTGATCTGCATTGATTAGCCATGTGACCCATTCTATTGCATGCAAAGCATCTACCGTTGAATGAATTGTTCATTTGCATATTTCTGCATTCATGAGATTTGTGGCCATACCTTTTACAGTTGAAACACTGTCCAGAGAAGGATGTATTAGTCTAATTCATTCTCTTTCTGCACTGATTAGCTCTATGACCAAAGTTATTGCAGTTGTGGCAGTATCCATTGAAGGATGGATATCTTTGAGCATTAGGCTGCCTTACCGGAGGTCTTCTAGGCCTGTTCCTTGGATTTTCTGATCCAAAAATCTTCTGACCGGATCCGGAGCTTTCTCCTTTCTCATATCCCAAACCATACTTGTCATCTACCCTCTTTTGACTTTCAAGAAGAACTTCAAGTTGAGCAGAACTTATCTTGAATTTCTCTTTATATTCATTTGCTGTTTGAAGATCCCTTTTAAGAGAGACAATTTGATCCTCAAGTTTTTCTTCATTATATTTAGCATCTTCAAGATTAGATTCAAGATGTCTGATAATTCTATCCATCTTGTGGCAATCTTCTGATTTTTCCTTGAGAGATTGTCTTAGATCATCTTCAGTTTTTCTTTTCTCTTCAATCTTTTGGGTAAACTTTATAACTCCTGATTCCATTTCATGTCTTACCATAATGATTTCTTTTGATAACTTTTCACATAACTTGGTTTTATCCTTCAGATCTCTATTTGTTTCATTGGCTTCACCTTGTCTTGCCAGTTGCTGAAGTAGCTCCTTTCTCTTTTTCATAGAGAGACTCAGTTTCTCTTTTAATTCATTTATGAAATCATCAGCGTGTTTGAGTCTTTCCTTCAATTCATTGATTTCAGAATTTGACTACTCAAGATCATCTAAGGCAGACTTAAGTTGCTCTTTCATACCATATGCATCCATTTGAATTCCCAGGTCTTCCTCAAGCTATTAGGCTCTATTGAGAGGAACTTGGCTCTGATACCAATTGTTGATAACTGAGAGGAGGGGGGGCGGGGGGGGGGTTGAATCAGTTATCTTAATTCTTCTAGGTCTCTGATCTTCCTTTACAGTTAATGCAGTATTAAATCAAATGAGCAAACATAATTATGAAATGGAAAGAACACCAATACACATGACACAATATTTTTGACGTGGAAAACCCGGTTAAGGGAAAAACCACGGGGTGATCAACCCAAGATATTATTCTCTGTTAGAAGAATAGAAGTAACAATATGGCACTTGCCAATTAGGGCTCACTGCCCGAGCACACTACTCACAAGAGGCTCACTGCCTACAAGAGACACACTGTCTACAAGAAAGGAAGATAACACAATGTTTGAACTGATGAGAAGCATCCACACATGCTGAGGTTCAGTTCCAGTTAAGCTTAATAAACTGATCTGCTGCACTTCATTCTTATTCTCTCTTGATACAGCTGTACTGTCACATTCCGGACCTCTTCTACTATCTTTACTCTGCTCTTCTGCTTTTCTTCGCACCACTCAACACACCACACACACCTTCACATCTAAATCAATCATGTATATATATCCGCACAAGTGATTTCATCACCTTTCTAGTCGGCATCCAAAATAGTCAATATTTTCCTCAAACTCTGATCCGTCGGCTGAATCCTTGCATACCAAGTAATGCGGAACAAGGATATACTTGTAGAAGTCATCAATCATGTCGGCCAATCATAACTTACGCCTTAGGAACCTTTACCATCATCAGTAACACATCCGGAATAATGTCTGATGTTCTGCCAGACAGTTCTTCCTCTGTTCACACTGTCAATCAGGAATCTGACACTGAAGTATTCATATCTCCTCATCCTTTCAACACCGGAGGCTGAATCCTTGGATTCTATTTGTCAAGGTACTCCTCTTGACTTCCCCAAATCCGCACGTTACGGAGATACGTCTTCTGAGAGATCCGGACCTATCTGTCGAACCTTACTGAGTGCTCTGCTCTTGCTTACCGGACCTCAATACTTCTTCAATCTGACTTCCGGTAAAGACTCATGTCCTGCGGATGTGTGGGATAACCTTTGTTGCCATCAATGACAACATTTATGAGTCCATATAGTGTCTCTTGCCAAAAATGGGTGAGTAAGCTTCAAGATTATGATTTTAACATAGAATATGTGAGGTAAAAAGGATGTAAGTGTTGATGCTCTTTCCCATATGCCTACTTTCTACTATTGTTGCTGATTGGAAGGCCTTTATCATGGTACAATATGCTAAGAACACTTTTGATACTAATATTCTAGATGGAAGTTTGAAGGATGACAAGTACATAGTAGCAAACGGTCTTATCCCATATAAGGATTGAATTTTCCTTGTGCCCAAGTCCAAGATGAAGAGAAAATTATAAGGACTTTGCATGATGCACCTATGGCTAGTCACTCGAGCTTGTCCAAAACCTATTGGCAGTTGAGAGAGAGATTCTCCTAGAAGGGCCTCAAGGAATATGTTCTCAAGCATATCACAGAATGCATGACTTGCCAACAGAATAAAGTAGAGCATGTTTTTCCAACAAGCTTGCTACAACCTTTGCCTATTTCCAACTAGAGATGGGAAAGTATATCCATGGATTTCATCGTAGGCCTTCCTAAGGTAAATGGCAAGGGCTACATTTTTTGTTGTAGTGGATTGGTTAACCAAATATGCACACTTCTTTTCTATCCCTATAGAATTTAGAGTACATCACATAACTAACTTATATTTCAAAGAGGTATTTAAGTTGCATGGCTTGCCTAAGACCATTGTCGACAACATAGCAGATTCACGGCTCCTTTTGGCAAGAATTATTTCGTTCGACTAGAACCAAGCTGACTCCCAATACCATCTATCACCCCCAAACAAATGGACAAATAGAGAGTCAATAAGTGTGTCAAAGGGTACTTGAGGAACTATGTCACAAATCAAGAAACAACATGGGTCAAGTGGGTTGCACCTTGGAGAGTATTGCTACAATACCACCTATCACGTGTCCATTGGCACAACTCCAATTATGACACTATATGAATATGATGCACTAACCTTCACTAATTTGGTGTTCACTGACAGCAAGGTACCAACAACTAGTGACTTGGTGGAGCATAGCCGAGACATTTTGAGGTCACTCAAAGATCATTTATAGCGGGCCCAAAATCAACAAAAGTTTTATACAAATCAATACCGCATCGAGAGATCATTCAAGGTTGGAGATATGGTCTTTCTACGCCTACAGCCTTATAAGTAAACTTCCATTAAGTGAAGTGTGGCTGAAAAGCTAAAACCTCACTTCTATGGACCATACAAAGTTTTGATAAAGGTTGGCAAAGTGGCTTATGAGTTGGAGTTTATAATATCCCCAAAGGAATATTATGTGATATTTACTCCAAAATTAAATTTGTTTCAATAATTTTCTAAATTGGAAGAACTAATTAAACTGATTATTTGTCAAATATATCACTGAAACTCACATGCAACAATTATGGACAATAAATCATTTATAAACGAAAAATTTGATTCACAAATATCAACTATATTTTTATTCCATAAGATAGCAATTGATAAGATAGAAATGATTCAATAATTTACTTACCCAATACACCAACTGTTGTATAAAAAATCACAGACCTTAGTACAACTGAAAGGAGACAGCTCTGATACAACTGCTAAAACTGACATGCAATCACAGAACACTAACATGCAATGGCTGAAACTAACATGCAATCACTAAATATTGACATGCAACCATTAAAACTTACATGCAACACTAAACGCTAACATGCAAGTGTAGATCACTAACATACAACTTCTGGAACTAACATGCAAACATTAGACATTGACATGCAAGTTATGATCACTAACATACAAGTTATGATCACTAACATGCAACTTCTAGAACTGACATTCAAACATTGGATACTGACATGCAAGTGTTGATCACTAACATGCAACTTCTAAATTGAACTATGAAGCTCTGTGTAATTCTTGGGTGGAATCACCAATTGAAACCCTGAGAGTTTTTATTCCCGAATCCCAAAGACCTCAAGGGTTTTCATCCTTCGATCCTCTCGAAACCACGAGGGTTTTCGTCCTTTGGTAAAAGATAAACATAAATGTCCAAGCTTTGCAAAAAGGGGGTTTTGATAAAATAAAATAGCATATCATTATGAAGAATTTTCCTTCCTTTATAGAACTTTTTCCTACTTTTCCTTTTCCCGTCAAAGTTTCCCCTTTCATCATCTTTAATATCTTATCAAATATCTTTTAATATCTCATTAATAAGAACTTTTAATTATTTTAATAATAATACTTGTCTTTTTTTGATAAACTTAAAACATTATTATTAAAATTATTTTTATAAAGTAATATTTAGTTGTCACTTTTTAATAAAATAAAAAATAAATCATTAGACAACTTAAAAATAAACTTTATTATTTCTTTAACTTGAATTGAAAAAGGGGACATGACAACCTGCCCTTCCCAAAGATTGCTTGTCCGCAAGCAATGTTGGTACACACATACTCCTTCAGCTCGAACCTTCTCGAAAATACTAGGATCCTATATCAATCTAAAAATTTTGCAACTCCATATCCTCGATCCCTCCGGTGATGAAGTCAATTTCTGTTGTGCCACTAATATTATCACAAACTATAGAACTTGAACTAGAAGATATCTCTGCATGCATCACAAAAACTGGGTTATCTAAAAAGGATTGAAAATTATTCCCGTTTTCCTATTTAACCCAACCTTCATACTAACCCAGTTCTGTGCAATTGTCTTCAAAAGCCATCATTTCTGATTCCCAACTACTTGTGTCATTTGTATCTGAAGCTCTTCCTACAAACTTGTTTTCATTAAAAACTCTAACTGTATTAAGAGCTAACGCTTTTGAAACCTTAACAGAGTCAATCTCCCTTTTAAGCCTTTCAACTTCTTCAATTGAATGCTTTTCTTTACTAGCCCATGCTTTAGTCTATTGTTCTCCAAAAATCGTTGCAGCAACTAGTTGATCTTCAACCTCTTCAACCTTCTGTAATGCAATACCGGACATTTCTAAGGAGTCCTTAGTTGAACTAAGCTCCAAAGTGAGTTCATCAACCTTTTCTTCATCCCTTCAAATGCAGTTAAGGCCTCATCTACAAATTTTATGGCTACATCTCTATCTTTAATCATATGCAGATATGTTGATTTCATTTTTTCGTTGCACTCTTAACTGTTTGTAAATCTGCAATAGTGACAATTTGCTCAAGTTGTTCTCTCTTCAAATTTTGCATTAATCCTTCAATGAGCCTTTTCACACTATCCAATTCTATTAAGACTTGCCTTCATTCTTTTTTTGTTACCAGCAATCGTTCCTTCCAATCACCCTCATGAAATCCAGAGTCATGCAATGATATTAGACTTCTGCTAGAATCAATGCAAAAATTAGCATTCTCTTCTAAGAGATACCTTTTAATAGAGTCTTTTTGAAAGTCACTCTGATAGGTTTCTTGCAGCTCTCACTCATTTTTTGAATTTGCTTCACAGTATTGATCTAAGTACTTATCATTAGTTGTTGATCTAGAATTTTTAGCATACTTAATCTCATCATTAGTAACTACTAAGTCATTTTGGAGTGCCACCACATATGCTTATTGAATCAAGATATTTTCTTCTTCACAGGAATGTCCTAAGTATTCTTCCTTCTCAAATTTAGGTTCTTTAACAACTTCAAAAAAATTTGATGCTAGCTTCTCTTCTTCCTCATGCTCCACTGTCAAATAGGGTCTCAATTTTTCTTCAAATTGATTTACAACTTTAATAGCTAGAGCATGCGCAACTGGTGAAATTTTCTGCTCATCCTTTCTCACATTAGCCAATAAAACTGATAAGAGTGGATGGGACATATCATCATTCTCATTGAAAATCAAAGACATAATTGTCTACATAGAAGTTACAACATTTTCTACATGAAACTTTCTGACAATAGCAAAGAAATATTGAAAAAATTTAAGAATAAGTTCATCACAATCAAAATCTACTAGCATCACAACACATGATCTGATTTTTGCAACAGTCTCTAAAATTGTCACCCTCTTAGCAAAAGGTCTTTTTGTAATATGCACCCTTGTTCTGCCTTGGTTTTTTTTTGTTTGTTTGATGTGTTTAATAGAAGTAGATGGAAATGCAGAAGGTGTTTCTTTTGTTTGCAAGAGATATCAGAAATAAAGTAACTTGTAACATTAAATAATTCAAAAATATGGCAATATTCAGAAATACATGTAGCTGAAAATACCAGATTTAATTTCTGATCTGAAAATACATTTTTTCTCAAATATAAAGGCAACCCAGTTCATCAAATAACATTACATATCTAAATCAAACATACCCAAAAAATTTAATGGACTTCCATAAATTTTTGTACTCTCCTAGATATGAACGTCACACCTCCAAAATTGAGTAAAAATGATCACAAAAGATTGAAGACTATTCTCCAACCCTAGGCGTCCTCAAACACAACAAAAACTGCCCCAAACCTAGGCGTCCAACCTTCCAAAACCCCATGCCCTTGTCAATATGGTACAACCAGCATAAGGAGAGGTACGGCCAACATTTGGAGTCAAAAACCCCAGCATATTTCTGCCATTTCTCCTTCAATTTGTCACAACAAAATCAGATATGCAATCCTCCTCCAAACTGTCTTCACAAATAAGCCCAATTGTGATCTCCATAGTGAAACCACCAAGAAATCCTCCAGATTGTGTCTTTCAACAACGTAGAGAATGTTGCCTGTAAGGGTTTTCGTCCTCACAACCTTGAGATGAACCAAGATCGATCTCCAAAACCACAAGGGTTTCAATCAGAGAAATAAAATAAACTGCATAATTCAAATGAGCTCTCACAACCTCCTTTTATATTTTCTGTCAAACTCTCCAGAAGCTTATATTTTAAAATTCACTTTTTAATTTAAACTCCCTTTTAGCTCTAAAAAAGACCTTTTTATTAAAATAATGATAATTTGACACGCAAGGTCCCTATTTTATGCATGCATGATTTAAAACATTTCATCTCGGTTCCGACGAGCTATAACATTAAGGTGATTTTTAAATATTTTAAATAATATTTGGCGACCTTAGTAAAATAATTAAAATAAAACCATTAATGCACCCATTTTGTGGAAACTACTGAAATGCATTGGAATCGAAAACTGACTGCAATGCAATGATCCCGATGAAAAATAATGATAATGGAACCAACAGAGCGACTTACTATAAATAGACGCCCTCTCCAAGATTCTTGGAGAGCACACCAGAAGCTGAAAATCACCCCGAAAAGTGGCATGAGTCCTCCAGACCACCTGAGCTCATTGGAATCATCAAAAAACTCTTCTAATAACGTTGACACACATCCACAAGGTTAGTGCCAACTGCACTGGAAGGGAACCCAAAAATGGGGACATTACAGTTCGCCCTTCCCAAAGACTGCTTGTCCTCAAGCAATGCTTGCAAACACCAGAAACACCAGACTGAACCAAACTACAACCACATGTGATCCCAAGGTCCCACGTCAACCTTGGAGATCTATAGTACCATCTACTGAAGACACTGTCCTGCAACGTACCAATACGAGAGACCTCCTGAAAACCTTATGTAAGAAGAGCAATCAGATACTGCAACTCAATCAACTCCTCAAGGAATTGCTCTTTGGAAAAACCCAACTGTAACACCATAAGAATACGCTCAAGAGAGTCAGCATCAACTCTCATTCCCAACAGCTGCTGGACTGCAAACCCAAGTGATCCCTGGGTTCCAAGTTAATCTCAGAAAAAAAACCACCACACTATCACTACACCATTCTGATATAAACTGTAAACCTGGTGTGCCACAACAACACTCTCCTCTCTTGGAACTCCCAGAAGTAATCATCTCCAAACCCCAAACTGAAACACCGGTAAGGGCTAAAACCCGTACCATGAGACATCTCTTGCTGACGCATCCTAGTAAAGTCCATGACTGCCATCCCTGTATCAAACATGATCCTACACAACAGGAAAAATAGTCTGCTCAACCCAAAAACCAAACTCTCCCAAAAAAGAAGTGGACAAATCACTGTCACAATTCTGAAATCTGCCAACCAGGTAATGCCTCTACTATCATCAGTTGTACTCATATCGTCGACACGTAATCTCCAAGTGTCGAAAGAAAAGTTTCAAACACACCAACACACCCAAACCACTACAATCAATAAGGCATCATTTGACGATATGCAAACCATCCTCAAAGTATCTGCAGTGCCTGTCACTCACCAGGGTGGAAGCAATAAATAGAGGAATTGTGTCCGGAAAAACTCCCATAACTATCTACCCTAAAGCATGCCAAAGCTCGAAATCAATCTTCTCACAAAAGAATATCACCATAACCAATGTGGAAATGTACGGACAGCGGTAATCATTCTGAAATCCTACTGAAAACATAGGAGTGATGAGTATAGAGGTAGTTATAGAGTCATCTCCTATGATCAAACCATTTCTATCAACCAACTCCAACCACCAGATACTCCACTGCTGATTTGAAAAGACAAACCAACACAGCTATGGGTAAAGAGCTAAAGTCATGTGTAGGCTGATCAGAAAGTGGACAGCGGTGCTAACACTCACTGTTACAACTCCAAGAGCCTCTGAAAGATGAATCATAGTATGCGAAAACTCACTATCTTAAACCCACACTAAGAGTAAACTATCAAAGTTTACATCACAAACCTTCATAAGATGAACTTTCTGAATTGGTAAGGTTCGAAGTAAAAAATAATGACTGCTGTCCAAAACCGAAATCAGTGAGGTACTATCTGATTTTAGTGCTCTACACCAAGGACAATAGCAGCACCAACGAATTTCCCAAGTATGAGCATGCATGAAAAGCATTGTGTTGTGCCAAAACAACTCAGAACTACTTAGAAAACGCCTCCAAGCAATCACCAACCTCACTACCTCGACAAAGAATAGTGTGCCAACTCCCCTAAATGAGAGCAAACCATGATATAAAGTGGCTGACCTGCAACCAATTAGCAATCTCCAAACTGAAATTCTGATTCATTCTTTGTCAAGTGACATCCCCAAGAGTGATCATTCGTTCAATGCTCCAATCCTCACTTAAAATTTTTCTCCAATCTACCTATAGATGAAGCAATGGAATCACATAGTGGCTAGGAAGAAAAAGAACAGCACCTTTAAGTGTGAAATTTTGATCCTTATCACTCCAAAGGTCACTCTTATGACTCCCGATAATCTCTGTCAATTCTTGTTGAGAATCCCAAGAATGGATACCCAACCAAGAATAATCTCCAAGGATCAATACATCCCATGAAAGGGATGCATCTCCAACTACATATGGAAAACATGCAACACTACTCATCAACTCAGTTAAGATATGAAATGTCACACTTGTTGGCCAACTCCAAAACTCAAGACCAAACCTCGTGCAAGAATGAAGCAACTCATAACGAATACCAACAAGGAAATGGTCCTCAACTGAAATCATTAATTTGCATACCCAAGTTACCTTCCAATTCCTCATGTAGCAAGGAATGATGATGCCTCTCAGTGTCATCTCATTCTAAACGCAATCTTCATCTGTCTCCTCCTTTGCACATTTCATATCCAGTGGTCTCCGAGGAGGGTAACCATACTCATAAAGTGAACCTGAATCAATGTAATGTCCCCATTTCTGGCTTGATCATCAAGTGAAGAATCGATTAGCCTATTCCTCATTCCCGGAGGCTAATTCTAAAAAATGAGGGAATGAAGTGGTTTTTGACTAACTCAGTTTTATTGTTTTGTAGGATCCAATTCAGAAACCCAAAAAATTGGCTAAGTCTAGATCAGGGCGCACTTTCTCTCTCTTCCAGCCTCAAATTGTGCCTAGAAGAGAAGCATCATGATATGAAGCACATCAATCATTTCAAACAGGGCGCCTTGATAGGGAAGGTTGATTGGACTCCAAGATGTCAAAGAAATGGTTAAAGAGTATAGGCACTACTTCATGTTCCTCCGGACTCAAATGTGCGCCTTGATGAGGAGATGTTAATGTCAAGGTTCAGTTGTCACTTGGGAGTACAAGTTGGTCTAAGGAATGTTAGGCGCTAACCCTGGAGCAAACAACATTCAAAATGCGCCTTGAAACTTGAGGCGCCCAATCACATCTTCACCACCTAGAAATGGTGCCTTAAGATAGATTGAAGATTAAAGAGGTATTTGCATCATCAATGAGGTTGAGGTTTGTTAAATAGATTATACCTTCACTAGAAGTCATCATTTCCATCTGGAGAAGTCTTAAATCAAACTAGGCGCAATTTACCCTCTCTATCACCTCACAGATGCGCCTACTCCATGAAGCTTGATTTGCGCCTTGGATGGAAGTTTACTCAAGTGGCGCCTAGATCACTCAAGACACTCAAAGGGATCTATCAATGACCTAAGTCTTCAAGATTATAAGTCAAGATGATGAAGGTGCACTTCTTGGTCTTCATCACCTCAAAAGTGCACCTAAGCATGAATGCGCCTCACGGTCAAAACAGACTTCAATCCCTCCAAATCCTCAAGGCGCTAGCATGGATTGATGTTCCAAACTTACTCCAAGGTCTCCAAAGGTGAGCGCTTGCAAGGAGATAAGCAATTTAAGATAAGGTGCCAATTCATCCTTCCACAGGCACCATGTTGCGCCTAAGAATCTTGTCCAAAAGTGCACCTAAGAAGGAAAAGAACTTTCAATGCCATCAAGATGGAAGGCGCTTGATAGAAGAAGATGCATTTGACTCACACATGACTTGAGTTAGAAATTTTGGCAAGGAAAGACCTCATTTTTCCCAAGGCGCCAATCTAGGCCTTTTTTACCTCTAAGTGCGCCTAGGTGAAGTTGAAGGTCAGACAAGATGCTGACACTCTGGATAAGGGCGCTAGGATAAAGGGCCACCAAAAGGTATGATTACAAGTATAGAACATCCTCAACAAGGTACTAGGCGCAAGTTCATGTCTCTAGAGCACCAAAGATGCGCCTCAAGAAGATTGACTTAGCAACATGAGGATTTTCTTAATTGGAGTTAGTAGACAACAGAAGGGATCAATCTGTAATGTGCCGTACCTGTTTGTATATTTTTAAAGATCTTTTATGTGTGATTTTTATTAATTTTTTGTGTTCTTTCAGATAGACAAAAGATGCAAAAGGGGGTTTACAGTTTTCCTGCAGATGTAGTGTCGGAGCACACAATATTTTGCATATAACAGAAACCCACAAAATATACAATGAATCTGAAGAAACTATTGACAACCCAGATAACAGAAAGGCCAATAAACAATTATCAAAACATACCCATTTGCAGATTTGAGATTTCAATTTTTGTCTATTGCCGGACCAGCAATGGATATGGCTGAAAACCACTATGAACTCCAAATATTTTGATATACTCTAATATGTGAATGTTTATAATGAGCAAAGGGCCTTAAATGCCACAAATAATAAGTATCCAAACTACCCACAACAAGAAGATGAGTCCTCGACCCTCCAGGTGAGGTTGTATGGCCCAGCCAACCATGAACAGCAGAAATCAGTCACCTCACAATCCTACACACCATCCACTGTTGCTGCACCAATCAAATATGCCCTCACGCCAAGTATAGAGCAGAAAGAGTGAAGTGTAGCTGATGAAAACACCTACCAATGAGGTACGGCCTACCTGGAATGGTATGGCCAGCAAGGGAAAAGTATACAGCAACAAGAATACCACCTCAAACACTCTGAAAACTGCCTACACCGTCCTCTCTTATCAGTAAATAACAATAATATAAAATGATATCACATTCAGCTCAAGCAACTCTTCGAATGTCTCCATTTCAGCACATTTGTGAATGCCAAATACATCCACCGTCAAAGGCACCGTTGGGTGATCTTTCACACCTGTGGGATACCGTCACTAATGGAGGTTCTCGTCTTCAATAGCCTGATACAACATCTCAAACTCCAGAAACCCTAGCAGAGCTCTCACAAGCAAAATATCCAACATAGCATAAAAGAAAATGAGCTCCAAATACACCTTATATTCCCCCTCCAAGATGGCGTTGGAATTCAAGAGGGAGTTTTATCATTTAAAAACACTTTTTACTTGCCTAGGGATGGGCACCCAAGGTCACAACTTGCAAAAAGACTTTATTTCCCATTAATTCACTTTTCCCACAAAATATAATAAAATCCAAATTAATATCAATTAATAAATCTTCGGACTTTAAAATAAGTGTGAAGACGGTGTCGGAATCCACTGATCTTTAGCTCGACGGAAAGGTCTCGACAAAATGCATCTGATCCAACTCTGAAATTCACGAACCGACATAGTACCCGAACTTACTAAAAATAGTAACGACCAAAAGCCCATTGAGCCAACCACGAGGGTGCCAACTGGATCCACTGACTGCAAACCATAACTCCCTCACTGACAAGGACCTCCAGAGCCAACTAATCCACAGTTCCCTAACCAAACTGCTAGCCCACGGGAACTCCATGATGGACTAACCATGTGTCTAGAAGGGGACATTACAGTCCGCCCTCCCTAAGATTGCTTGCCTCAAGCAATCTCAGCTCAGGATGCTCTAGTATCCGCTCGTTCTCCCACGTAGCATCCTCAACCGGCAGATTTTTCCATTTGACTAGGTACTCTCTAATAATCCTCCTCAAATTGCGATCCCTGGTGTCAATGATTGCCTCGGGTACCAATATCAACTTCCCCTCTTCATCGAGAGGAGGCAACTCCACTGAAGGTGTCACATTGTGCCCTAGTGCCTTCTTGAGGCGGGAAACATGGAACACATTATGTACCCTACTCCCTGCTGGTAATTCCAACTCATAAGCCACCTCACCAATCCTCCTGGAGACCCTAAAAGGTCCGTAATACCGTGGCTTCAACTTCTCCGCTCCACTCTTCTTAAGAGTAGATTGCCTATAAGGCTGCAACATGAGGTAAACCATGTCACCAACCTCAAATGACCGCTCAGTTCTCTGCCGATCTGCATACTGCTTCTGCTAATTCTGAGCCTTCTGTATGTTTTCCTTCAATGCCCTCATGATATCCTGACTCCCCTGAAGGAAGTCTTTGGCCTTCGGCACCCTGTTGTCACCAAACAGTAAATCAACAAAGCAAGGTGCCACAACCATATAATGCCATGAAGGGTGACATCTGAATGGACATGTGGTAAGTGGAATTGTAGCAATACTCTCCCATGTGAAGCCACTTAACCCATGCCTTTTGCTGCCCTGAAACATAGTTTCGGAGGTATCCTTCCACCCACTTATTCACTATCTCCGTCTGACCATCAGTCTGGGGGTGATAGCTTGTACTAGGTGTGAGTTCTATCCCTAACAACCTGAAGAGCTCCTACCAAAAATTACTGAGGAACCTGCTGTCCCTGTCGCTGACAATACTCCTAGGCAACCCATGAAGTCGAAATACCTCACGAAAGAACAACTCTACAACCTGAGCTACAATGTAAGTGGTAGGAATAGCAAAGAAGTGTGCATACTTTGTCAATCTATCCACCACCACATAAATGCAATCCCTGCCTTGGACTCTTGGTAACCCTATGATAAAGTCCATAGAAATGCTGTCCCACTTCCTGTCAGGAATGGGTAGGGGCTGCAATAAACCTCTGGGAAGTGAGTGCTCTTGCTTGTTCTACTGACATATTGGGCACTCTCTCACATACTGCATCACCTCAGTCTTGAGGCCCTTCCAGGTGAACCTCTCTGACCTGTCTGTAAGTTTTGAAGTATCCTGGATGCCCTACCATAGGCAAGTCATGAAATGCCCTCAAAACGTTTTGCTTCATCTGTGAACCCGACACCAAGAAGATCCTATCCTTGTAAATGATCAAGTCATTTACTACTGTGTACCTGTCATCTTTGATGGTGCCATCAATCACTCCAGTAGCCCACTCATCCTTGGCATATTCTGCTGAGATCAACTCTCTCCAATCATCAGCTATAGCACCTAGTGCACACAGATGAGGTCTCCTGGATAACGCGTCGGCAACAACAATCTTTCCCTTGACATAAACAATGTCAAAGTCGTAGGCCTGTAACTTGCTGACCCACTTCTGTTGCCTCTCATTCAAATCCTTCTGCCCAAGGAAATGCTTCAGACTGTTGTGATCTGTCTTAACCACAAATTTGCTGCCCACCAGATACTGTCTGAACTTAGCCAATGCATGCATGATGGCTAACATCTTATCATATATGCTGTAACTCCTCTCCACACCCCTCAACTTCCTACTCTCAAATGCAATGGGGTGCTTATCCTGCATGATTACCGCACCAATGCCTACACCCGAGGCATCACACTATAGCTCGAAGGACTTGCTGAAATCCGGGATGGCTAACACAAGGCAAGTACTCATGATCTGTTTGAACCTGTCAAAGCACTCCTATGCCTTATCCGACCAACTGAAAGCATCCTTACAAGTCAAATCAGTAAGGGGAGCCATTGATTGAGAGAACCCCTTCACAAATCGGCGGTAATATCCACAGAGGCCAAGAAATCCCTTAAGATATGAGAGATTTTTCAGCGGTGGCCAGTCCACAATTGCCCGAATCTTTTCTGGGTCTACCTTCACACTACCAGCACTGATGATATGACCCAAGTATAGCAACTCGGTCATCCCAAACTCACACTTTGACATTTTGGCATACAGCAACTCACTCTCCAAGATACTCAGAACAATGTCAATGTGTTTCAGATGCTCTTCCCATGTCCTGCTGTAAATCAATATATCATCAAAGAAAATCAGCACAAATCTCCTCAACTGCTCTCTGAATACCCTGTTCATACAAGACTGGAAGGTAGCTGGTGCATTGGTCAAACCGAATGGCATGACCAGGAACTCAAAGTGCCCATAATGACACCTGAATGCTGTCTTATCCACATCCTCATCTCTGACCCGTATCTGATGGTAACCGGATCTCAAATCAATCTTGGAGAAGTAACAAGCCTCGTGCAACTCGTTAATGAACTCATCGATTCTGGGAATCGGGTACCTATTCTTGATTGTTTTCTTATTGAGTTCCCTGTAATCAATAAACATTCTAAGAGTCCCATCCTTCTTTACCAATACCACGGATGATGCAAACGGACTCTTACTAGGCCTGATGTGACCCATCTCGAGAAGCTCTTTGATAGCCTTCTCGATCTCATCCTTATACCTCTTTGGGTGCCTGTAAGGTGTCGTGATTACTGGCTTAGCACCCTCCTCCAACTCGATCACATGCTCAAAACCTCTATCAGGAGGTTTACCTGGTGGAATATCACTAAACACTTTGGTGTGTTTAGTAAGTATAGACTATATGTCAGGAGGATACGCATGCTTCTGCTAATCTACTATTGGCATCACCATAACCTCAGCTGCCCACTCCACCTGATCATGTCGAATCAATCGCTCCATCCGCTTGAGAGAAACCACTCTCAACCCGCCATCTAAAATGCCTCTGAGCACATGTCTAACTCCGTTCACCTCAAACTTCATTTCCATCATCCGCAAGTTGAGAGTGAACTCCTCAATATCATTCAACCACTTCATACCCAACACAACATCCATCTCAACCATGCCGACAACATAAAACTTCGATTGGCACGTGTACCTGTTCAGTTGGATTGATAGATTGGGTATCCTCCTAGTGCAAGTGAGTACAAAACCATCTGCAACCTTCACCTTAAAGCCCTCAAATTCCTCGATTTTCAGCCCTCTCTTGGCGACCAAGCACTCGTCTATGAAGTTATGAGTGGCACCTGTGTCAAGTAAGGCAATACATCGCTGCCCGCTCAGTACTCCTCGTATTCTGAATGACCCTTCCTTTTGGATACTCGTGATACGTGCTGTAGGTAGTGCTAGATCATCCTCTCTATCTGATGCTTCCCCTGAGCCCTCAGATTCTGCACCCTCAGCCTCTGAATTGTAATCCGTATGGGGCTCCCCATCAACAGACTCGTCGGCTGAAAAGTACTCTAACTGTTGGCCTTTCCTTGGGTAGCACACTTGTGCTTAGGATCCCAAGGCTCCCGACACTAGAAACAGAGCTTCTTCCTCCTCGAGTCATTCAGCTGATCGCTGTCCAATCTAGAAGAACTCTTATGCTGCTGTCCTGCATCTCTCTTAAATGGTCTTCTATCCCTCTCCTTATCTTTCCTTGGCGGAAATCCTTTGGATTGAAAATTATTCCTCCAAACTGATGACTCCATGTCCCGGGCCTTCTTCATGGCCTCTTGGAGTGTAGTAGGGTCAAAACCCTTCACCCAACCGTGAAGTTGATCTAACAATCCGTCAATGAAAAGAACCAATCTACGCTCAATAATATCCGGAACCATAACGGATATATCCTGGAAATCAGCAATGTAGGAGTCTACTGATCCACTCTGTCTCAACTGAGTCAACTCCTTGAATTGTAACTCTGGGTCCTTCTTATCAAACCTGTCGATCAGTCTAGTTGCAAACTCCACATACGAAGTGACCTGATCGTGACCCAGTGTGACCTTTCTGTTACTCCACCATTTGTGAGCAGTCCCCTCCAAGTGTAAAGCTACATAAGTAATAGCGTCCTCCTCTGGCATGGGACTAATCTGCAAGTAGCTGTCGAATTTCTGGACCCAAGCTCTCGCGGTGGTCTTACCCGATCCGTCAATGTAAGGAAGTGTCATCTTGCTTACTTTCCTCTGCAGTTCTTGGTTCTGCGATCTACCTCCCCTCCGAGGTCTGCACCTAGTCCTCATTTCAGAATATTCAGCAAATGTCATCTCATTTCTGAAACCCTCACTGGATGCTCTCCAGTCCCTCAAAATCTCCTCCTAAAACTCTGCTTGAGTAGGATTCTGTTCAGGAACTTGATTCCTGGGAGCAAATATCGGAATACTAGGTCTATCTCCCGCAGTGAGTTGCGAAGCCCTATAGTGGTTAACTGAGGCCTCATCATCATCATCTCTATCCCTGTGTCTATCCTCATGATTCCTATCCCCATTATTCCGTTCTTCCTGATTCCTGTCACCGTTATGCCTATCATTCCCATCATTCCTGTTCCTTTCTCCTCCATCATGTCTGTTTCTATCACCGTCTTGGTGCCTATTCCAGTCACCTCCGTTGTATCTATTCCTGTCACCTCCATGGTACCTGTTCCTGTCACCTCCATTGTACCTATTCCTGTCACGATGATTGTCCAAGTCATTACCCATCCGTTCGATGGCATGTGTCAACTCGGCATGTGCCTCTACCATCTCTTGACGAGACTCCCTCATCTCTTGAGTGAGTGCGATCAAAATATCACGAGCACTAAGCTCCAGTTCCTCCCTATCATCCATCTCTCCTGTAGGACCTATAACTGGTGGAAGCTCTCCAGAAAATGGGTCCGTTCGTGATCCCTGAGAATTGTCCTCAGTAGCTGCTACCACTATTTCTGGTTCTGGCTCAAAAGGATCTATTATAGGTACTGGATTCTCTGGAATAACCGACTGCGGAACCTGTGTTACTTGCCTTGCCCTTGTACTTCTAAAAGGATATCTATCTGTAGGTCGCATGTCTCATTTTTACTTCTACATGTCAATACTGAACTCACAGGATGGCAAGATCTTTAGCTCTGATACCACTGTAATATGCCGTACCTGTTTGTATATTTTTAAAGATCTTTTATGTGTGATTTTTATTAATTTTTTGTGTTCTTTCAAATAGACAGAAGATGCAAAAGGGGGTTTACAGTTTTCCTGCACATGTAGTGCCGGAGCACACAATATTTTGCATATAACAAAAACCCAGAAAATATACAATGAATCTGAAGAAACTATTAACAACCCAGATAACAGAAAGGCCAATAAACAATTATCAAAACATACCCATTTGCAGATTTGAGACTTCAATTTTCGTCGATTGCCGGACCAGCAATGGATATGGCTGAAAACCACTATGAACTCCAAATATTTTGATATACTCTAATATGCGAATGTTTATCATGAGCAAAGGGCCTTAAATGCCACAAATAATAAGTATCCAAACTACCCACAAGAAGAAGATGAGTCCTCAAGGAGACCCATGACCCTCCAGGTGAGGTTGTACAGCCCAGCCAAGCATGAACAGCAGAAATCAGTCACCACACAATCCTACACACCATCCACCGTTGCTGCACCAATCAGATATGCCCTCACGCCAAGTATAGAGCAGAAAGAGTGAAGTGTAGCTGATGAAAACACCTCCCAATGAGGTACGGCCTAGTTGGAATGGTACGGCCAGCAAGGGAAAAGTATACAGCAGCAAGAATACCACTCAAACACTTTGAAAACTGCCTACACCGTCCTCTCTTATCAGTAAATAACAATAATATAAAATCATCACATTCAGCTCAAGCAACTCTTCGAATGTCTCCATTTCAGCACATTTGTGAATGCCAAATACATCCACCATCAAAGGCGCCGTTGGGTGATCTTTCACACCTGTGGGATACCGTCACTAATGGAGGTTCTGGTCTCCAATAACCTGATACAACATCTCAAACTCCAGAAACCCTAGCAAAGCTTTCACAAGCAAAATATCCAACATAGCATAAAAGAAAATGAGCTCCAAATACACCTTATATTCCCCCTCCAAGATGGCGTTGGAATTCAAGAGGGAGTTTTATCATTTAAAAACACTTTTTACTTGCCTAGGGATGGGTGCCCAAGGTCACAACTTGCAAAAAGACTTCATTTCCCATTAATTCACTTTTCCCACAAAATATAATAAAGTCCAAATTAATATCAATTAATAAATCTTCGGACTTTAAAATAAGTGTGAAGACGATGTCGCAATCCACTGATCTTTAGCTCGCCGGAAAGGTCTCAACGAAACACATCTAATCCAACTCTGAAATTCATGAACTGACACAGTACCCGAACTTACTAAAAATAGTAACGACCAAAAGCCCACTGAGCCAACCACGAGAGTGCCAACTGGATCCACTAATTGCGAACCATAACTCCCTCACTGACAAGGACCTCCAGAGCCAACTAATCCACAGTTCCCTAACCAAACTGCTAGCCCACGAGAACTCCATGATGGACTAACCATGTGTCTAGAAGGGGACATTATACAATCACTCAACTAGGCTTATTCCCTTGTCACATTTCTCTCAGTGGGCGCCTAGTTCTACATTGGGCGCTATTTCATGATCAAACTACTTTAATTCGGCGCCTAGAGTTAACAGAATGTCATTTCAAGAACTCAATGCTCTCATTGGTTGACAAGAAGACATTGGGATCCGTACCGGTTCAATGGGTAAGGTTGCCACCTCAGACTGAGTTGTTAGATGGAATATTCCCCATGGATATGCTTCTTGGAAAACGTGCCTTGGTTCCTCTTATGCACTGGGAAACATGCCTTCATTGCCTTGAGGAGCACTATAAAAGGAGGAGAGGCTCTCTCATTTGAACATCTTATCTTTTGGCGAAATTTCTCTCTGCAAAGCTTTATGCTTGTGATCTTGAGGCCTGCGAGTTTCAAGTGTTGGGGTGATGCTCCCTCAACTGACAAGGTGATGCTCCCTTGTTGCTTTGTGAGGTGTTGACATCTAGTTGACATCATTAAGCTCAATTGAAGTGATCTACATCAACTAGTGAGATAGAGCTACTTGTGAAGAAGTTGAAAGCCTAGGCTTCAAGGCCTTTTCTTGTAATCATTTGAATAAGATTGTATATTCATGCCATTGTGGGCAATCATCATTGTAATAAGACATTTGCAATGAGTTAAATCAAGTAATAATACAAGTGCCCAACTTCAAGTTGATTCATGCAAGTTGCCTTTGTTATCTTTTCATATGTGATGTTAAGTAGACTAAGTAGTTGGAGAGTTAAGTGCAAGTAAATTTGTCTAAGTAAGAAAAAATTTTAGTTAGTACTAGTTGGGTATCTTACAATCAAAACCAAGCTGATTACCACACTCCAACTCAAGTTCTGAATCTTCTCCTGGATCCCATACCTTGTTATTTTTACCAATTGCAATACTACAATTAAGAACAGCTCCATCATCCAACTCAAAGAGTGGATTGTCATAATTCATATCACCACCAATCTCCATTAATGGGTTATCAGTAATCACCTAAAATTTATTCTTGTAATCATATCCATGCAAAGGAAGTGAACTGCTGCTATGATGAATACCCAAATCAGAATTCTCATACCTGTCATCAGAATCTCCAAGGCTGTCCAAAATCACCTGTGCCTCTACCTTATCATCCTCAACAGAGAGTGGTGGATCCAAATTAACAAGGTCACTAGGACTTTGCTCAAGGTCAGCTACAAGCAATGTGAAATCAGATTTGCTTTCAAGATCAAAAACAACACTATCAATGCCATGCTTTGTGCATAACTATGGAGATGAAGTTAGAACAACACTACAGTCCAAGGAGAATTCATCCCAAACAGGATTCTTGTCATACATAGGTGTCAACACACTCGGATCCCAAGTGCTAAAAGGTCGATTACTCTGTTCAGACAGAATGTGCTCACTGTGCTCCTCATGAGTGGTTGCCTCTGTGAATAAGTCATTCTCAAACTCAATAGTACTGAAATCATCATAAGCAACTCCCTCCATTGGTTTGGTTTGAAAATCAAACCAACAACCACCTATGTCATCAACACTAGAATAAGATAAGAAATCATCATCTCTAGCTGGCAAAAAGATGTCACATCTCCTCTCAATATGCCCATCATCTGAAGGTGTGTCAATGATCTCAACTATCCCAACATTTGTAACTGCATGTACTTCAATAAGGTCATTCTGGTACTTTGTCATGCATGTCTCATGAAGTAAGTCATCTTCTCCTTCGTAAGAGAGTTCTTCAGCTCTTCTATCAAATCTGTCAATTAACCTCTCTACAAACCCAGCATAAGAATCAATCTGGTCATGGCCCAAAGTAACAACCCATGGTAGCACCATTTGTGTGCACTACCCTCCAAATGTAAAATTGCATATTCAATTGCTTCATCTTCAACCATAGGATTAAGTTGAAAATAAGTGTCAAGTTTTTGCACCCAAGCTCTTGCAGTAGTTTTTCCAGAACCATCAAAATAAGAAATGGACAACTTACCCACCTTCCTCTGCAAATCATTGTTTTGTGGCCTTCCACCTCCACCTTTATGGGTTCTATGCCTCAACCTGAGATCCAAATAATCACGGAATGATATTTCAACCTGGAAATCAACCCCTGAAGCTCTCCAATCTATTATTATTTGGTTTAGCAATTCTTGCTTTGTTGGTTCATTTTCAATTAGAGGATTATTCCTTGGGGTAAAGTTAGGCATAAGAGGCCTGGGGTTGGCTGCTCCAGCAACAGTATGTTGATGAGCAACCCTATTGTTGACTGGGTAATCCCCATTTGCACCATTATTTCCATTATTTTTTCCATGTGCATTGTTTCCACCATTATTAGTATTGTTACCATTATTGTTTTGCTTCATCTGTGCAATCAGTTGGGCCATATGTTGTCTCATTTGTTGCTAACTATTAACAAGATCACTGTGGATCTTTTCCAAATCAGACATCTCAGACTTTTTTCCTCTAGCTACCATGACTTCAAAAAACAGACATGCAACTGTTGAAACTAATCATGCAACTGATTAACTGTAACCATGTTAAACTCCAACAGGCTAGCACGAAAACTAGCTCCAATACCACTGTAATATGCACCCTTGTTCTGCCTTAGTTTTTTTTTTTGTTTGTTTGATGTGTTTAATAGAAGTAGACGGAAATGCAGAAGGTGTTTCTTTTGTTTGCAATAGATATCAGAAATAAAGTAACTTGCAACATTAAATAATTCAAAAATATGGCAATATTCAGAAATACATGTAGCTGAAAATTCCAAATTTAATTTTTGATCTGAAAAAACATTTTTTCTTAAATATAAAAGCAACCCAATTCATCAAATAACATTACATATCTAAATCAAACATACCCAGAAAATTTAATGGACTTTGATAAAATTATGTACTTGCGACCAATGTTTGCAAGCTCCTAGATATGAACGTCACACCTCCAAAACTGAGTAAAAAAGCTCACAAAAGATTGAAGACTGTTCTCCAACCCTAGGCGCCCTCAAACACAGCAAAAACTACCCCAAAACCTAGGCGTCCAACCTTCCAAAACCCCACGCCCTTGTCAATATGGTACGACCATCATAAGGAGAGGTACAGCCAGCATTTGGAGTCAAAACCCCCAGCATATTTCTGCCATTTTTCCTTCAATTTGTCACAACAAAATCAGATATGCAATCCTCCTCCAAACTAAAATAAATCTTCACAAATAAGCCCAGTTGTGATCTTTGTAGTGAAACCACCAAGAAATCCTCCAAATAGCGTCTTTCAACAACGTAAAGAATGTTGCCGTAAGGGTTTTCGTCCTCACAAACCTGAGATGAACCAAGTTCGATCTCCAGAATCACAAGGGTTTCAATCAGAGAAATAGAATAAACTGCATAATCCAAATGAGCTCTCACAACCTTTTTTTATACTTTTCTGCCAAACTCCCCAGAAGCTTATATTTTAAAATTCACTTTTTATTTTAAACTCCCTTTTAGCCCTGAAAAAGACCTTTTTATTAAAATAATGATAATTTGACATGTAAGGTCCCTATTTTATGCATCCATGATTTAAAACATTTCATCCTGGATCCAACGAGCTATAACATTAAGGTGCTTTTTAAATATTTTAAATAATATTTGGCGACCTTAATAAAATAATTAAAATAAAGCCATTAATACACCCATTTTGCGGAAACTGCCGAAATGCATTGGAATCGAAAACTGACTGCACTGGAGTGATCCCGATGAAGAATAATGATAAACGAAGCCAACAGGGCGACTTACTATAAATAGTAAATCCTCTCCAAGATTCTTGGAGAGCACACCAGAAGCCAAAAATCACCTCAGAAAGTGGCATATGAGTCCTCCAAACCACCTAAGCTCATTGGAATCATCAAAAAACTCCTCTGATAACGTTGACAGACATCCACAAGGTTAGTGCCAACTGCACTGCAAGGGAACTCGAAAATGAGGACATTACACTTTTAATATCATCCAAACCTTGAAAACTTTCCACAATCAGTTGAAATATCTCCCTCATAGTGTCATCACTGTACGAAACTTCAAGAGCTGTTATTCTTGTAATTTCACTAATGCAAGTGATTACTACAAGCCTCATATCATTGTCGCAGTGTCTCAAAAGCTCTGGCTTAACCAAAGAAGTCCCCAAAGGAGTTATAGCAAGTTGCATTGTCTTAGAAAGTGACCAATCAACCATATATAAACAATTTTCTACTTCCTCCAAAATGTTGAGTAATTCATCATTTGACTAAGGTAGATGTTCAACTTTCTTGCCTGCTCTGTAAAGCTTCTTTCCCAAATCTTCTTCACTTATAATCACCATGATTCACAGGCTAGTAGAATCGTGGCTCTAATAGTCCTCTGAAATACAAATCACAATTTAAACTCAAAATGTACTACTGTTAAAACTGACATGCAACAGAAGATCTGCAACAAGGAGTTAACTTTCCAACAGGTTAGCAAGACCACCAGCTCTAACACCACTATAATTTTCGTTTCAATAATTTTTTAAATTGCTCAAGAACTGATTAAAATGATTATTTTTCAAATGTATCACTAAAACTCACATGCAGCAATTATGGATAATAAATCATTTGTAAACTAAAAATTGATTCACAAATATCAACTATATTTTTATTCCATAAGATAGCAATTGATAAGATAGAAATGATTCAATAATTTACTAACCCAATACACCAACTGCTACATAAAAAATCACAGAATACCACTAATTTTTGTTTCAATAATTTTTTAAATTGCTCAAGAACTGATTAAAATGATTATTTTTCAAATGTATCACTAAAACTCACATGCAGCAATTATGGATAATAAATCATTTGTAAACTAAAAATTTGATTCACAAATATCAACTATATTTTTATTTCATAAAATAGCAATTGAGAAGATAGAAATGATTCAATAATTTACTAACCCAATACACCAACTGCTGCATAAAAAATCACAGACCTTAGTGCAACTGTACAGAGACAACTCTAATACCACTGCTAAAACTGACATGCAATCACAGAACACTAACATGCAATGGCTGAAACTAACATGCAATCACTGAATACTGACATGCAACCATTAAAACTGGCATGCAAAACTTAACACTGACATGCAAATGCTGATCATTAATATACAACTTCTAGAACTGACATGCAAATGCTGATCACTAATATACAACTTCTAGAACTGACATGCAAACACTGAATACTGACATGCAAGTTCTAATCACTAACATACAACTGACATGCAAACACTAGAGAATGACATGCAAGTATTGATCACTAACATGCAATTTCTGAAACTTAAGTATGAAGCTATGTGGGTTGAATCACCAACTAGAATCCTGAGAATTTTCGTTCCCAAATCCCAAAGACCTCAAGAGTTTTCTTCTTTCAATCGTCTAGAAACCATGAGGGTTTTTGTCTGCTACTAAAAGATGAACATAAATGTCCAAGCTCTACAAAAAGGGGTTTTCGATAATAAAATAGCATATATCATTATGAGGAATTTTCCTTCCTTTATAGGGCTTCTTTTCCTACTTTTCCTTTTCCCTTCAAATTTTCCCCTTTCATCATCTTTAATATCTTACAAATATCTTTTAATATCTCACTAATAAGATATTTTAGTTATGTTAATAAAATAATATTAAATTGTCACTTTTTAATAAAATAAAAAGTAAATCATTAAACAACTTTAAAATGTTAACTTGATTATTTCTTTAACTTAAATTAAACAGGGAGACATGACAAAGTTTCCAATAAGCAGCTAGATTCACAATGTTTTCCATGTGTCTTGCCTCAAGAGGGCACTTGTTCAACATATTGCACTGTCAACTAATCTGCCACCTCTGGATGACATGGGAAGCTTATATTGGTTCCAAACGCCATTATTGATACACAGGTAAAGAAACTGAGGAACAAAACTATCACATAGTACCTAATTCATTGGAGGAACCTACCTACAAAAGATGCCACTTGGGGGGACCCAAAGATACTTCAACACCCAGCTCGACATTGCTTGTGGGCAATCAATTTTGGGAAGGGCAAACTTCTAATGTCCCCTTCTAATTAATTCAACATGTGTGGACCCAATCCTTATTTTCCCCATAAGGATAGAAAAATAATTTTAATAAAGAGGCCATACATTGGGAAAATAGGAGCAATAATCAATAAAATCTATGTTACTAGGTTCTTCCATATGCTTGCCGTGCTTGTATGGGTTCGGTTCGGGTTCTAGTACGGGGAGGAGACGTCAGGGGGTTCGCCTAGGGTTCTACCCAGGTGCCCCGAGTTTGAAGAACCCACAGGGAACCCAAGGCACCCAGGCAAAACCCTGGGCGAACTTGACCTATAAATTCAATCAACAATGTAATTTTATGTCTATAAGTTGCACCAAACATAGGTACAAAAATATATGAAGATTAAAAGGACTCAAGATCATGCAAAAACTCATATGTTTAATAATTTAAGGATATTGAATACTAGAAAGTGAAAAATCACTTTAAATTGTCTGAGCCTTGAGAAATCTATAGCTTCTTGACTCTTTTTGACATGCAGTTGCCTATGCACAATCCAACTTGATCTATAAACTGGGAGGATATTCCTCACACAAGTTCACCAAGAACAGATCCAACTAATGTCAATCTCTCAAACTCCTATAACTCGCACTCAATCTAATTAACACTGGATAAACTACAACTTTAACTTGTACAAATTACTTGAACAAAGATATAAAACATCATCAATGCAGAAAATATGTAAACAAACACACAAAAATTTGGCAACTCACATGTTCACCTGGAGAAAACCCACTTTGGGTCAAAATCTAGGAAGCAATTACTTGTTGTTCCATTATGCAAACGAGAAGTGCAGAGATTACAATGACCAATCAATTCTTGAACAAGCTCCAACAATGCATAAAAGTGCTCTGAACTACCTCCCAAGCACTCCCCTACTTCCACAAACTTGCATACCAAACTATGTTTTACCAAAAAAAAATGGCTCTAACAATGCTCAACAAAGAGTCTAACCATCTTCTAGGAATCTAGAAGGTTCATCACAACTCCTTGATTCTCAACCTCAAACGACAGAAGGCCAAATGCCAAAAAGGATGTTAAAAATGCCTGGCATTCCATTTTCTAGCTCTCTGTTCGCTCAGAATGCATTCACCCCTTTGCCAATAAATTGTTCCCCCCCTAAATGAGTCATTCGCAATTACTGGCAATTATGAGTATTATGTTTTAACTTTCAGTCTTTTTAGAGTTTTAAAGTTTTTAAATTATATGTGTGTGTGTGTTGTCGTACTCGTACCCGGGCAAAAAAAATTGTTGGATCCTCGTAACGGATCCTCGAACCCATACCCGATCCCGTACCAAGATTGACAACTTAGCTAGGAAGCAATTACTTTCCATTCCATTATGCAAATGAGAAGTTCAAAGATTACAATGACCAATCAATTCTTGAACAAGCTCCAACAATGCATAAAAGAGCTCTGAACTACCTCTCAAGAACTCCCTTGCTCCCACAAACTTGCATACCAAACTATGTTTTACCCAAAAAAAAATGGCTCTAACAATGCTCAACAAAGAACCTAACCATCTTCCAGGTATCTAGAAGGTTCATCACAACTCCCTGATTCCCAACCTCAAATGACAAAAGGACAAATGCCAAAAAGGGCATTAAAAATCCCTGGCATTCCATTTTCTAGCTCTCTGTCCGCTCAAAATGCATTCACCCCTTTGCCAATAAATTGTTCCCCCCTAAATGAGTCATTCGCAATTATTGGCAATTATGAGTATTATTGTTTTAACTTTTAGTCTGTTTTAATTATAATTTCATAACTTTAAAACTCTAAAAAGACTAAAAGTTAAAACAGTAATACTCATAATTGCCAATAATTGCGAAGATATATATATATATATATGTTTCCATACCCATACCCAGGCAAAAAAAAATTGTTGTATCCGCATACCCGATCCTTGAACCCATACCAAGATCGGCAACTTAGAATAAAATAATAAAATAATATTTCATTTCAGCATATCAGGCGTGGGTTTCCATAAAGGAGAGATTGTAACTATTAGGACACTTAGCATTTTAATCATGAGAGAATCTATGACAGATCTTATGACAAATCCTATTACAGGTCATTATGGAAGAGTTAGAGGTTGGCATTCAGGACCAGGTGAGGCAATTTCAAAGAGGAACCTTGTCTAATTTATTAATTGTTATTTTGTGGGGATATAGAGTGTTGAGATTTGTATGCCCAAGTTGCCCTTTTGGTGCTATAAATTGAGGTGCATGGATGCCCTTGGAATGTATTGTTGTTTTCATATATTTTTCTATCATAGCTTGAACCTTGTGTTCAACCATCAATTAAAAGACAAAAAATCTTGTACTTGGAGATCAGGGAACAAAACCCCTTTGATTTCCGATGGGCAGCCTCATTCAGAGGTTGCATCTGTGTTAGAAGCATTTTTGTTTATTTGTCAGCAAGTGTTTTGTAGAGTGGAGCATCAACTTACTGTGGTAATAGATTTGATTCATTTTTATCAGCATATTTGTATCTTGTCTATTTTCAATTGAAGTATTCTGGCATATTTGAATAATAATATTCAGCTTCAGCATATTTGTGAGGATTTCTATGTTTATGCAATCTATTGCTATATTTTTCAAGGATTGTTATTTAAATAAAATAAGATATATAAAAGTTATTATTCATCCACCCTATGCTCTCACCTCACCCTCACAGGATCTTGGTGATCAGAAACTAGTAAATATTTTATATAAAAAATTTGTTGAGGTCATTATATACAATAATAAAACATATCAAAATGATTGTCAATGGGAAAAGCCTGAAAAAGTGGGGACTTTATGAAAATAAACTTCAATTTACACTAAATAAATCATAGACCCACATTGAAGAAATGTAACAGTTAAATATAGTGCCATGTAGCAGGAGGTCACTTGAAGAGTTTATAAAGATATTCACAATATACGACACTGTCATACATGGATGTTTCAGAACAGTCACAGCACCACTGCAATCCACATGCTTGCTGTCTGTCTTTAGTGTGCCTTATGGCCTTTGTCTAGGTATGTTGTAATCTCATTGCCCTCACTTTGTTTTTAAATTTGCCTATACTTAAATTAAATATAGTGACATTGTCATGTCCCCATTTTCGGAGTGATCACCCAGCTGAGAATGGAGTTAGCCTATTCTCATTCCTGTAGGCTAGTTCGTCAACTCAAGGGAATTTCTGGTGAAGGTGACAGATGAAATTAATGCACTTGCATTAATTATTCAAATGAAGACAATTAAATAATAATAATTTATTATTATTTAATTAGAGCGACAATGGAGAAAATAAATTAAATAATATTATTTAATGTGAGCGGGAAAAAAATAATAATAATAATAAAGTAGGTCTTGACCTATTTGGGCGCCCACATTGGAGTTTGGACCAAACAATAAAATAAATTGCATTGAAAGGTGGCGCTCATCTTGGAGTTCGAAATTAATAAAATATTGGTTCTTGCTTGCACATTGGAGAATGAGATTCAAAATAGAACCTCGCATTGGATCAAGTGCCGCCATTGGAGGGAAATTTGCAATTCAAATCTTTAATTTGAATTGGGTATAAAAGAAGCACTGGTGTCTCAAATTGGACATCACCACTATCACGGATACTTGCATATTTGCTTGGCAATTGTTATTGTTAATCTTCCAAGGAGGAAAACCCTTGTGAAAGCTCGTGTGTTGGACGAAAACCCAATCGCACGCGGAGGCAGATTCACCCAGAGTTTGCAATTGCACTTCATCGAAGATATTGTTGGTGTTCATAGCTTCATCTCGGCATTTGGTCGGAGACCATTGGTTTGGTGATTTCATTGAGTTCGATTTGCTACATTTCCTATCACAGATCTGAACTGAGCCTTGACTACTATTTGTTAAAGATCTGATCTGAATACGAATCCATTGGAGGTTTGACTGCATTGTTGAAACCAGCACTCATACCCCTTAGAGCATCGTATTGGCAGGGTGGCGAACTGAGTGTTGGAGAATTCATTGAGTGCATACTTCATTGTTGAGAAGCGCCAATCTGTATATCGCTGGAGTTGTCTTCATTGAAGACCACGATCACTAAGGTGGTGAAAGTCAGCAAGGTGATGGCGGACGATCACTAAGGAACAGCGATTGCATTGATTTGAAGACATCAACTAGCAGCCGATTGTGAAGAAGACAACCTACAGTCTGAGCGCCGACTTCATAATACTTACCATTATTGCATGATCGCTGAATGCAAGAAGTTTATAGAAGATCATTGTTGAAGGCACGAGATCATCTCCCAGGTGCCGAGCTGCGTTATTTCCTAGCATTGACTCCAGCATTGATTTCAAGGAACACATATATATCTTGAGCGTCGACTCACGTGGCTGGAATATCACAATTCCTCAGTACTGAAGACTCCTCACTTTCATAGAAGCTGCGATAGCGATAGCTGAGTTTGAAAACAGAGATCTCCATCAACACTGAGGTCAGCGTACATTATCCACTTCGGCATCTTACTTCTCCACAAGATCTACATAATAACAAGACTGTTACATTGCATTGGTATGTTCATTATCTCTGACTTTGTATACAGCAGTTCTGCTTGTTGTATTGGCTATCATAGAGCCACATGATTGATGTAATTGGAGGTCTGTGAGAACTGATATGTAACAGCAAGTTCTGAGTAATTTCTTTGCCATCATTGTAACCTTTGCAAACCCATGTTATAGCTCATATTGAAGGCTGCCAGTGTTTATCTAGTCTATTGTAGATTTGCATTGTAAATTCATAGATTTTGTCTCGGAGACAATTTTTTTTAGTTGCAGAGGTGTATCAAAGTTATTGTGTAATTGGGAAATTCAAAATATTGCACATACACCGAGAACGGCACATTACAGACATGTAGCAGGAGGTCACTTGAGGAGTTTATGAAGATATCTGCAATATAAAGAACTGACAGTGGATGTTTCGGAACAGTCACAGTGCCACTACAATTCACATCCTTCCTGTCTGTCTTGAGGGTTCATTAATGGATTTCTCCACACTTTTTCAGATCTTTGGCCTTTGTCTGAGTAGGTTGTGACCTGTTACTCTCCCACTTTGTTTTTTAATTTGCCTATGTATACCTCACAACCTTAACTTATGCTGATCTGATGATTATCACACTGTATTGCTTTTCAGTGTTTTCACAAAACCATCTTGCTCATAACCACCTACAGTCAACATTACAGTCATTCATTACACACAACACCAGCTGGGACATTGTTAAGATATACACTGTCGTTCTCCTCCTCCAACACTTGGCTTCAGGCATTTAGATGTTATGATTCTACTACCAAAAGAGATTAGGGAAGCCTACAGGTCAGCTGTCAATTTGAGTCAGGAATACCTTGCCAGCCTTGTGTCTTCCTCATTTCTCTAGGACTATCTCATTGGCTACATTGGTTAAAGTTTGGTCAAGAAGATGCTAGACAATCAACACATGAATTGTCGGCAACTTCCTACCTTTATCCATCTCACAGCCATTGGAATCCATGATTCAGTTTAGTGGTCTGATACCTCTTGGAACTTTTGAGGACTCTTTATAGTAGAATGATTCTTGGTAAGAGATATCCTCCATGAGTTTTAGCATATCTCCTTTGTTTCAACTTTTTATTATCGGAGTTTGACAGTTGATTATCTATTTCGGAATTGCATCTAGAGTTCCTTTGAATTTTGAAAACATCTGCATTCAGATTTGGGAAATTGGGAGTTGCATCCTCTAACCCTAGTTATTTTTATTATCTACAAAAGAAAAAGAAAAGAAGTAGATCATCTAGGTTAGAA
Source organism: Cunninghamia lanceolata (assembly GCA_027924645.1). Taxonomy (NCBI): domain Eukaryota; kingdom Viridiplantae; phylum Streptophyta; class Pinopsida; order Cupressales; family Cupressaceae; genus Cunninghamia; species Cunninghamia lanceolata. The sequence continues at coordinate 2,990,344 of BSBN01000659.1, read as the reverse complement.
TATTGATCAGATCAGGGTTTTGTTTAAGTTGATTTTATTTTGCATTATTTCATTTATTGAAAAGCGAATTCAGTATAACATCCTTCTTTAGTTTAGACCCTACATCTACCACAACACCAGAAACCCTATCTGTTATTTTCCACTTACTGATTTGAAAACCATTGGGATCATGTCTTCCTAGCTCATTGGAATGTAGCCAAACCCATAAGTGTGAATTTGTCATCAACCCAGTATCATGGGAATGTGGAAAGGATTGGTGCAGGTCAGGGATGTAGTGGTACATCTTTGGAATACATCTATTAAAAGTTGCAGACCTGAAAACTACCTAGAAAAGCATGAATGACAAGTTCACCAGCTACACAGGGCAAACTCAGCGTTCTTCCAAAAGCGGTGAACTATTTACTAGTAAAGCAGCAAACGCATTTCTGTGTGGGCATTGAGTTAGTAATTGGAACGCCAAACGTTTCTTCTTCAGTTTTGGTGGTTGATCTTCCAACTTCTCATCTTGGGGAAGTTGAGGGAAGGTGTTATGACCTTCCTCTATGCCTAGATGATGAGTAGACAATTTTGGTGGATGGTTTGTAGAGCCATTGTTAGAGTGTGTAAGTGAGTATCATAAGTCTGTGTAATAGAGGATAGCATTGTCAAAGTATGCAGAGATTGAAAGTTGGTGTGAGAGCTTGTTGAGGCTGCATTAGCTTCTGTAATCAATTGTACTTCTTTACATAGCAGGATGGGGGGAGTAGTTGCTCCTTAGACTAGAGTTTTTCATCCGAAGTGGATTTTCTCCAGATTATATTGGGTTGTTTCAGATTTGAACATGTTTGTTATGTTTATTTCCGCATTTGTTGGATGTTTAGATCTCTGTTATGCTATGATGCACATGCCCTTAGTATGTTGAAATCTATTGTATATGGTAATGTGAGTTGTTAAGGTGCATTAAGAGGTCTTAGCATTGTAAGCCATTCATTGCTGACTGTGTGTGGAAAACTCGCCTCAGTTTACATATCACTTAAGGTTAATTTAGTTTGTCTTAAGTCCCATCCTTCACATGTTCACTTCACCATGTCAACGAAGGTATCATGTCTAGTCCCATCCTTCACATGTTCGCTTCACCATGTCAACAAAGGTATCATGTCTGGTCCCATCCTTGAGTTTTCTAAGGGCAAAACATGTTGCTCGTACTTATCATGTGAGTTGTGCAGGTACCCATGTATTTCAAAGGCCTTACTAAGAATTTGTTATAAACGTTGTCTTGGGTATGCTTGTTTTCTCAATCCTAACTTGATGGTAACCACTGATAAGGTTTATTTTGAAAATCCTTTGGCTCTATAAGTTTAGTTTTTCTATTCAAAGTAAAAGGTGCTTTGTCTATTATAGCCACTCTATTTAAAGACCTATAGTATACACATTCTCATTAGATTGTACTTTTAAAGACCAATATTCTAAAAGGGGGTTTGGATGGTTAATGTATCTTTTTCAAATAAGTTGTAATGTCCCCATTTTCGGGTTCTCTTGCAGCACAATCGGAGATGACTTTCTGGGTTGGTGACAGCTTGATCAGAAGAGTATTTCGATGTCACCAATGTGTTCAAGTGATCCAGTGGAGCTGTATGACACTTTCTGGAGAGATTTCGGACTTTTGGGCCATTCTTACTATTTTTTGCAAATTAGGGTTTTTGTCCGTTTCGGGATTTTCAGTGTTAGAGATGAAGCATCTCGGCGAGACCTTTCCAATAGTCTATAGTTCACTGGATTCCGAGATCATTTCGGCCTCCATTTTAAAGTCCGTAAATTATTAATGTTTATTTAATATTGGACTTTGGGTTATAATGGTTAAGTGTCAAAAATGAAATATTAACAAGTCACTATAACCTTTATGTTGAGCGCTCATCTTGAGATTATAAAAAGTGACTTTAACTAAATATTGCCTCCAAAAAGGTGAATCGACCCCCCTTAGAGAAATTATAAAAAGGGGAAAAAGCAATTCATTTGGTATGTTGGATTATTTTTCATTTGCTTTGGCTTTGGCTCTGCAAAGAGTTTGAGGATTTTGGAGAAATTTGAAACCATGGCTTTTGGAGACGAAAACCTCCATTAGTAACAGCATTCCGCAGGTGTGAAAGATCATCCCCAGGTGCTCGAAGAGGCAAATACACTCAGTGTTTGCATTTGTGCTTCAATGGTTGAATGCAGGTATTGTCACGGAGGTGATTTCAAAGAGATATCATCAATTTATTGCCACTATAATTGTTGAGGGTTATTGAAGATCATATCCCAAGTTTTAGATTGCATTTTTTGAGGAATTATTTGGTACTTTGGACTCCATTACCAGCTGGACGTACATCCCTAGAGGCCGTACCAGTTGCTGGGGCTGTTTTAGTTGTTTTGTTTGCCTCATACTACCTCTTTGTGGTCGTTTTGAGCACGGGATTGCATATTTTAGGTGCAGATTCGAATTCTTCAACAGAACTGAGTGATTTTAGCAGATTTCCACTGTTGTAGCAGCCCTTTCCTTGGCCGTACAGCAACAAAAAGGCCGTGGGGGTTCCTGTAGCTGAAACTCCTTCCATTTGTGCTTTCAATCTCCTTCATGTGGGATGCCTAGGGTCTCCAATATCTTTGCAGCTGTTGTATATCGGAGATCTTTCAATGGTAGATGTTTTACAAGTGATTTCTTAAAGAATGTATCGCTGGTTCATGTACAGCAGTCATATGAAGTTGAAGAAATGCAAATGGGTACGCGTCTATAATTCATTTTACATGATTCTATGAACTGGGTCTTTGTTATTTTGCTCATATCTACTTTAGTTTTTCTGGGTTATCATTGCATTCCTTATATTTCATTGTTATCTGGCAAAACAATCGCATGCAAAACAAAAACCCCTTCTGCAACTTCTATCTAGTTCTGAAATACCACAATAATAAAAAAACATAACATAGTACTTTTAAACTAAAAAGAACAAACAGGGGCAGCACATTACATAAGCCTTCCACTTGATTCTCTACCTCATGTCTTCAAGCGTAACTTAATCTATATAGACAACTGTATAAATCGAGCAGATATGTGATCAAGTTCAATTTGATAATCAACATCTTATTCAAGGGGTATCCCAGGTTGTAGGTTCTTTGGAAAATACATTACTTTACCTATTGAATGATGATTTGAATTTGATTTTTCTTACAAACTTTCCTCAAAGTCCATGTTTTATAATCAATCTTTCAAATTGAATGAGAGAAGCTATGTGTAAGTCATGCTTGTCTCCATAGAGTTTTTTTGTTCATCATTATACCGTGTTATAGAAGCTTTTGTATATTTAAATATCAAACTTTATTATTTATCATCGTATGACGTCACAATTTTATTTTTTTAATAAAAATAAGTGATTTATTGAAAATAAAATACCAAAACTACAAATGAGGCTACCACATAGATTCCAGGTAGTAGAAAAAAGATGGGACTACAAAAGATAGAGAACCAAAGTAGCAAGAATATTTGCCCACTAATAAAGCCTCTAAAATACAAACATCACTATTGATTAGATTTTCTTTTAGCTTGAAATGTTGAATCCAAGGTGGATTGCTTGCTAGCAACAATGCTCTCGGAAGTCTCTTTAGATATGATTTCAAAAGTATTTTTCCTTCCTTTAGATCTAATGACAGAAGAAGCAATGACCTCATCTTCTTCCACCTCTTTACCATCGTCAAGGGTTGGTGGTAAACATTCTTCTTCAGCTACATCTTTAGCAAGTAATGTCGTCTCTTCAGGAATTGTCATTGCCTTGTCTGCAAAAGCACCTAAATTTTCCATAGGAACCACATATGAGGACAAGACAGAGAAGGGATTAGAGGAAGAGCAGCCTTTAACAAAAGCATCCAAATTTTTTTTGTGCCTATTACTTTTCATGCTAGATTTTTGAAAGTCTTCATTTTGGCCCTCTTTTCATTTAGGCTTTTCAGGGCAGTTTCTTTGGAAATGTCCATGCTCATGAAAAGAAATTGCATTTGAGGTATATGCTCATAGTCAATCCTCTTGAGTGTAGACCATCTCTTTCAATTTCTGATTAATGGTCTAAGGAAATCTATTAAGAAGATCAGCTTCCACTCAAATGCATGCAACTGAGTAATTCTTTTCTTTGGGCTGAGACCACGTCTTATGTGTCCCAATAGCATTTCCTATTGCCTTTAATGCTTCCTCATTCCATAAATATAGAGGAAGGAAGGGGAGTCTTACCCAAACCGACACCCTAGAGGGTCCTCCTTATATTAGATCAAAATAAAGTGTGCAATGATTCAGGTACAAGCCGTGAGTACCCGTAAACCAAGGACCATTGCAAAATATCACATCTTTCTTCTCTTTGATAGAAAAGGAAACAATGAAGAAATGATGCCCACACTTGAAATATCAATATCACCTTGAATCTTTGGTCTCCGTTCCTGTTTACCCCAGTTTTTCAATTATTTGCAAGAGGGCCAGACGGCAAACCCTGCTCAAAATGTCTTATAATCATATTAGTTGACTCCCCAAGGGGAATATCTACATAAGGAGCTTCTTCCCAGCATTTAACCATCTGAAGATTTTTGTTGCCAAGCCCTAGATTGTGGATAACAGCATCTATAGAGGCGTTCAAGTTCAATAAGGGTTTCAACCCTGCACCCATCCTAGTAGCAACATCTCTGTTGGAGAGGGGAGCCATAAGAGCGACAAAATAATCCAAAGAACAGACTTAGCAAAATCAGACCAGATCCTTCACGCAATATGTTGTGCCAAATCAAAAAAAATTGCTTCATTAAGGCATTTCGTGGAAGTCAAGAAAATTTTTCATCAAAAAGTCAAAATTTCTAAAAATAGAAATTTCTATTTTTAGAAAGTTTATAAAAATAGACGTCAAATTAGGTTTTCTAGGTTTCTTGAGATATGGATGCTGGCAAAATTTTCTAAAAATCGAAAGTTTCTAAAAATAGAATCTCTGATTCAGGTGTCATGCCTGATTCTCATTGTCTGATTTCACTTCACGATCAAGGTGGCGCAGACAGAATCTACAAAAGGTCGTGTTTTCTCTACTGGGTCAATTCTGCTTTTTGATTTTTCAGATGGCAAAGCACGAGCTCCAAAGCCATCAATGGATTTTTTTCATCTGCCAGAGATCAGTTTCAAGTTTTCTGGGTTGTTCAAACAACACAGAACTGTCAAGCAGTCGTCGACGGACGAAGAACGGAAAACGAAGCATGGTGAATCCGGAAAGTATAGAAAAGTTAAAAACCTTCAAAAAATGGTTAAGTCTGGATTTTCCAAGCACCCCTTGCGGCTAGGGGCGCCCAACCCTCTCAGACTTAGAATATTTTTTGTGTTTTCCAAAAAATGTCAAAAATACCTCTGTCGGTCAGTTTCAGGGTGCAGAAAAGCAGTCATTTTGGTCAACAAGTCCTGAAAAGCTGGAATCCACGTCAGATATACCTAAGCTATCCAATCCATCCTTCATCCAATGGCAGTTGTCTAACGAATCGTCGAAATCAGTGACAGAAAGCAGTTGTCGGCACAAGAAACGAGGCAAACTGCAGACAAAAGTCAAAAATCATGAAATTGACTAAGGCAAAGTTTTCTAGGCACCCTGCAGGCTAGGAGCGCTCATCATTTCCAGTGTTAGATTATTTTTCACATTTTTCGAGAAACATCAAAAAGTCTTTGTTAGCCCGCTTCTAGGTGGTCAAAATTAGTCAAAACTCAATCGAAATGCCGATAAAGACTGGAAATTCATCTCAGATATGTTCAGGCTACTCAGATCACCTCCCATTCCTGCTTCAGCAGTCAGCTAAACGACCGGAAATGAAGATCAAACAAGACTCCGGGCACGAAAAACGGAGAAAAGTTAGAAAAGTTAAAAAAATCCAAAAATTTTCCAAGGCACAAAATCCCTAGACTCACCAGACTTAGAATATTTTTGTGTTTTTTTGAAGAATGTGCAAATCCTCCTCCATCAGCCCAGTCAGATTCGCAGGAAATCAGTTTGGCTCAGTTTTCGAGGCAGGCACAAGGTACAATCAATTCAGTTTTCATCAGGGTTGCCTACCTGCCTGATCATCAGTCTCAGTTTTGCTCCGACAAGCGAGATTTGACATTCGAACCGAGTCCAATGGTCACCGGAACGCACGCAAAGAACAAAAATTTGAAAAAATTAAAATATCACAAAAAATGGCTAAGGCATTGAAACCCAGGGGCCCCTAGAGGCTGGGGGTGCCCAAGATCACCAGAGTTAGAAATTTTCATGCTCTACTCATGACATCCATCAATTATTTCCCAAACTTCGTCTGTCGACAGTTTCCATAAGTCAGATTTGCAGTCAGACATTGTCAGATCGTCAGTTCGAGGCTGGGGATGAAATCAAAATTGATAAATCTTCAAGGTGCCATGATCAGTCAACTTTTTCAATCAAATGGTGACAGTTTGTTGTCTTGTTGAAGTCAAAAACAGGTCATGCTGGAGTCAGAACGAGTGCAAAAGTTTCAAAACGAAGTAAAAATTGGCTAACACTTTTGCAACCTTGCGTGTTTGATGACATCATCAAAGAAGATATTTTTAATCATCTCACACATGAAGCCATAGGCAGCTATAAAATAGGGATTCTTCCTATTCAAGTATATCTACTTGGATTTGTGCTTTAAAAGATGCTTTCTTCATGGATAAGATTCAAACTTTATTCTTTCACAAAGAAAGCTGCTTTTTTGCCCTAAAGTTCTATAAAAACAAGTTTTTGGCCTCTTTTATTCATTACTTTTGGAGGTTGCATCCAGAAGAGGAAGATTTTTATTTTCTTTCCACGAAGATTCAAAGACCCAAACGGAATGTTTTTTTAGCGTTCTTCATAGTTTCGGGATGAGGAAGCACGGAGGCATGCTTTTCGAGGTCCATCTTTCTAGGGGATCATTTTTCAAAAACAAGGCCGAAGTTTTTTTAATTTTCATCGAGATGGGTCCATCCAGAATTTCATCCTCTTGAAGATTGAGAAATTTTATTTTTCCGGGAATCTTTTTTTTTGCTGTTTTTTCAGGGAATCCTCAACTTTTTCAAAATTCGATGATCTGGGTTACTTCAAAATGGGATTGCCTACAAAACCCATGTGCCAGCTTTTTCGCTCACATTCTGCTTTTTAGAAGAAATCAACAAGTAATTTTCAGCCTTTGGTCCAAGATTTTTCCGACATAGGCATGTTCACAGTCATTCTTCAAGTCTTATAGTATTCAGTACTCTCCAACAGAGATCAAACCTAAAATGGCGTTAGTTCACGATTACCTGAGAACTTTCGAAACCGATTTGCATAAGGTGCTTCCAGTGTTCAATTTGCATCCTTTGGAAGATGCAGGTAACAGTGCTATCAGGAATTTGAATCACTCCGAGTTGCTTGCAGCAGCTTCGTTCCCCATCACTATGCAAAGTATCGAATTTGTAATTGCTTGTATGAAGCATTACAATTCAATCACAAGAGAAATCTAATCAACAGATGGACGAGTGCTCTGCAGCCTCAGGCCAAATGATATTGAGAAGTGTTTGTCAATACCAATATGGAAGGAAAACTTAGTCATTGCAATTGAAGAATGCAAGAGGGTGTGGCATAATGATAAAGAAAAGTATCGAAAAAAGATTGCTCAAAAGTGGTTGAAAAAAAAGCATAATGTTTTGCCAAAGAATGTTGGACGTGGAGAATTCAAGGAAGAGCATGCAATAATGATTACTCTGCTAAGCCGAATCACAGGTCAAGCAAATGCTAACAAATTTCAACCTTGGATGTTTTATATCATGTCCCAGATTGTTGATGGAACTGAATACTATGATTGGGCAGCACTAATCAGTGATAGTCTCCACCAACAGATAATTGATTTTCAAAGGGCCCATGAATTCCACATGATGTCATATCTCGTATATCTACTGACTTTTCAAGGTCAATTTAGAGGTTTGAATATTGTCGAAACTATGGGCATTCAACATGTATATCACCATTTCCTGCAGTTAGAGTTTTCTCAGGCTGAGCGACATTATAGGCGGGTAAATGATGCATTCCTTATGTATACGGTGCGAGATCTAGATAATGAGTTGCATGTACGATTTTCAGCTAACACCAAATTGGCAATGGCGAAATGGGCTGATTGGTTTATCCAGTTTCCCACTTTCTCCTACATCAGAGTATATGGCTTCTCAAGAGAGCCAGCCATGCTACCGAGATATCCTACATATGAGGTAGCGTTCATGGAATTTATGAGGCAAGTCTATGAAGTTCATACACTTCTGCGTAGCAGGTGCAAGGCGGCTTTCAGTTTTTCGATTGGGATGGGTATTTACAGATGCATATCTGGAGCAGATGCCAAAGTAATTGGTAGTGAATCGTCCAAGTATGGTCTTATGTTTTTTGACAGTAGGACTTCATATGATCCTTGTGGTGTTTTTGCATCACCTTGGTCAAAATTGTGTACATGCACCTACAGTTGAAGATTTCTGGGCTAATTATGCAGATGAGTTTGAAGTGCGGAAACATAGTTATAACAGGTTTACCCTTCGACAGTTAGTTGATATCCTATTAGAAGATGTAGAGGGTTTGTCAAATGATGGTGAAGTTTTACTTCCCACATATTTCAGAGATCAGGTCGAGCAACAACCATTGCCACCAGTCAATTGGTTAGCCAAAGAAAACACCTCGATCAAGGAAAGAATGAGCCGGATTATCAAAAACAGTATGATATTCTTGAAAAATAAGCAATAAGAAGCCATTCCGATTGCAGAGCTGCCAATAGTTCAACCATCAATACCTTCCACTTCCAAACCAAAACCAAGAGTTAAAGCTATGAGTGTTCTTCCAGAAGGAACAAAGATGGCAAAGTTGAAGAGGAAAAAGGTTGAGTCTCCAGTTCATATTCAGTAGGAACAACCAGCAGTTGCATCAGAAGTTCCCGTTGAACCAGCACCGCATGTTGAAACATTGCCTTCAGTTCATGTTTCTCCACCTTCATCACCGAGCTCTTCTCCCATTCATATAGATTTAGAGCCAAATTCGCCGGTTTATAACGCTGAGACACATATTGGTTCGTCAGGAGTTGATGAAGTTAGAACCGAGTTTCCAAGAGAGGATGGCTCATCTTGGCTTGAGAACATTTTGGGTAGGAAGAGGAGAAAGCCTTCATATCAGTTGAACTTGACAGAGCTTAATAGCGTCTACCAAGACACACCAGACAGGGAACTTAAGAAGTAAGTTCACTTTGAAAAGAATGCTGATGGAGAAATTGTCTTTGAAACTACAACACCGCCAGAGGATAAGAATGTTAATGAGATCGAGGTTGATGACTTCAAGGTTGTCAAAGCTAATCTTTGTAGGAGTACCTGGCATACAGATGTAAATCTCTTTGAGGTTGCAGCAGATAATCTGAAAGAGAGAGTGTTGAAAGACGAAGAAGATAAAGCAGCCCTCAAGGCTGAAATTAGGCAGCTACGGCAATCTATTTCCAATCTTTTTCATGGCACATCACAGGCCGACTTACTGCTTCCTCAAATTTTGGAATTACCAGCCGATCAGCAGCAACTAAGTCAGTTAGTCATTTACAGGAGGCACATGAAGGATTGGGTGGAAGAATTTGTGACTAAAGGTAGAGTTGTACTTTCACAATTCTATCAATTAAAGTACAACGCTCATGATCTGCGTCAAGGCATTCAGGGGTTACAATAGACTTTGGCTGAAAATAGACCGGTATTTGAGATCATTATCTCCGACTTGAAGATAGCATATAATTTTGTTGATTCAGCTGAAGATAAAAAGATGGTTTCTACTTGGAAAGCACAATATCTTTTCACAGTAAAAACCTATGACAGTATAATCTCAGAGTTAGCGGAATGGAAAAAAAAAGGGGTAAATGTTCTCAAGTTCATCAGATCTTTTGTTTCTCAGATCCCGTGTTCATATGAGAAAGAAGATGGTACCCTGTATGATCTCAGGGAAGTACAGGCAGAATTCCAGACTCTCATCCGTAGCAATTTTAATGGTGATCTCAGTGCCGGCAAGATGGATCGTCTTGCTGCCATGACAATAAAGTTTGATAAAGCTATGAGCGAAGTTCCTGAATTCCTTCAGATGGTTGCAAACGGTGAAGAAATGTTGAAAAATCAAAATATCATCTTAAAGAGTATTAGTGTTCCTGGCAAAGATGCGGTCACTATCTTTTTAGAAGATATTATTTCCCAAAATATCAATGGATGACATCACCAATAAAGCAAGAATGAAGATGTGGATGTGACTCAAAAAAAAGCAGCTTTAACTCAAATGCTTTTTGTTTTAAAGCATTTGCTTTCATCCAAAGCTTATCCATCCTTAAAATAGAAAAAGTCACTTTGTAATAGTTGGAACTTTCTTTGCTTTAAAGCAAATTGTTTTAAAGTGTTTGTTAGTTGTAATCTTTGTCCTGGAATAGAGATAAAGCTTGCGAGTTGGCAAGTTAGTTAGATAAAATCAAGGAGATTTTAGGGTTCCCTACTCCTTTGATTTAGTATAAATAAGGGCAGCCTTGCCCATTTGTGAGGGAGCTATGTTTGTGATAGCAAGATTTGTTGTGCCTATTCTAGCCTACAAAAATTGTTATTTCAAGTGTTTGTTCACTCTGTTATATCTGTTTTCCAGTGTTTGATCGCTTATTGTATGCCTACCTTTTGCTACAATATTCTTGTCTTGGAGTTGTATCAACTTTATGATATTGGGAATAGAAGTCTCATGCCTGCCATTTGCTTTGATTTTCTATCTCCAATCATCTAGTTTTGTCGTCAGATGTGTTGCTTGCGTAATCTTATTTCAGTTTTCATCTTAAAGTACAATGAGTCTTCTGATGTGAATCTGGAAGAAGTTTATTAAAAGTTTTTATGTTAAAAACAAATCATTCCTTGTCAACTTTTGATTCCTATGCTCTGTGTTTACTTAGGCAATCAAAATCGTCATTTAGTTTAGGCCTAGTTGTAGTTAGAAGTTTTAAAAAAGGAAAAACCTCTGCTGCAACGAATACAATTTTATAACCTTGTGCTCGCAACTGAGAAACAAAAAAGATAGGCGAATTTAATTTATTTATCTTTTTAGCAAACATTAACAAAAAGGGAACTTCCCCTTATAATAGAAGAGCGGTTTAACTGTGCATAGCTGTCTGTTTCCAACTCGCATTCCAGAGGTGCGAATTGAAATGCCAACACAATACTTAAAGATACAGTTGACAAATGACAAAGGCGGCACATTCAAGGGCATAACAGTAATAAGCAAGGTCATGTGAAGCCGCAGGTGAACCAGGCAGCCACCTGGCTACAACGGAAGCCCTAAAAACTTTGCTTCAGAATTGTTCATTCTTTTTCTTGTTGGAACAATACATCATGGCATCTCAATTTTAATATACCCCATTGTTGACTAATTCTTCTAAACTTGGGATCAAGGGAATTGAAGTAGTGTATGCATGTTAAATCATACTGTTATTCATGCTTTTGCAGTTTGTAACATTTTATCTTACTCCCAGAAAAGAAGAAATTGGCTGATTGAAATTTCTCGAAGGTTTACATTGTGACTTGCTGTGTTCAAGACCTTTTGTTTTCTTATCTTTATCTCCTATGCTGTGTTTTTGGAATCTTCAAATCTTTGTCGTGGGGATGGTCATTCTCATTATAGAAAACAAGATAGACGCTTTCATGCCACAGTGAGTTCTCTTTCCAAACCAACTATGACATTAATTATATGGTTGCAGCTATAACATTGCTCAACAACCTGCTATCCATCCAGCATTCAGGAACACACTCCCTCACAATGTTTTGAAAGAACCATTGTTACAGATACTGCTATTATAGACTAGCTGGGGGGCAAATACCCACCCCCTGCTTCTGTCTGAAGTCTGGACTGGCCATTTATTTCAGAACTTTGAGTCATGCATGCACACATATGCATAAAGATACATGTCTCTCTGGAGCGTTTACCAGATTTTTCGTATGTGTTTTGAGACTATACTATAACAAGTGTAGACAAAGCCTTAGGCCTGATTCCTCTATGTGCCAAACCAAGCAAAAATGAATTCTTTTTGCACATGGGATCTCCATAATTGTATTAAGTGGGATATGAATGGAAGTTACAACCAGATATGCCAAAAAAATTAACATACAAGAAGTATGGAACAAGAACGAAAAGGAAAACGATGCAGTACAAAAAGGGGCAACCTATCAAAATAGTAAAACAAATAATATCTAATAAGACAAATAGAATGGTACTCAAAAGTCAAAAGCAAAAAGAATTGCTGTTGATCAGTAGGCAAGTTGGTCACAGGGATTGCTCTTTCAAACAAGATCTCTGGTTCAAGAAAGTGCGATCCCCATGACACGAAAATTCGGGGGACCCACTAGTGTCTATTAAATGAAAAATCACAAAAAGTTACTCCTTATTAGCTAAAGGAGGAGTACCATGGAGAGGGCAACTGCTCAAAGTGGTCCCACAGGGCTGGCTAACTTAAAGTTGCCACCAAAAAAATATTTTCCTAAAATTGTGGTGCAACAGCTGCTTAAAAAGGTGAATTCCAGAGGAGCCTAGTTGCAGCACCTGCTACAGAAATTTTAGTATCTTTTGGCCAACTAGAAGACTGCAGCACCCGCTATAGAAATTTAAAAATCTTTGTCCAAATCTAAGCATCTTATATTTTAAACTTTTATGGTATCATATTTCTTTAAGGAATATTTAGTTGCAGTTATTGGTGCATATTCCGGAAAAAATATAGTAGAGCAGATTTTTAATTTTTTTCTTTCACGTGAAACCCTCCCAAATTCTCTAACAAATACCTGCAAATAAAATTGCAGTAGCTCCACTCCATAGGAACACTAGGTAAGAGCTAAAAAGAAGTCCACGCACCATCCAAAAATAGAGTATTTAAAATTTAAATGAGCAAAAAAACGTCAAGTTGTCATTAGTTAAATTACTTTCTCACAAAAAGCCGATCAGGGATGAATTTTTGTCTAATCGTAATGCAAAGGACTGACACCCAATTTCTGGGCAAATTTTACAGAATGGAATGCAAAATGTCAAAATAAATCAGTTGTTTGTGCACTTGATATCCATCAGGAAAACAAATGTAAATACTAAATTTGTATCTAGCCTAGTGGTCCCATGCAGCTGCATCACTGGAGTTTTCCAGTGCGTGTTACTGAGATGATTCTGGACCAGATCTGTAGTGAAATGATCCCATAGATTTTGAAATTTGGTAGAATGTGATAAAATTTTTCAGCGGATTCTACGGATAAAATTTTGGACCAGATCTGCAGTGAAATAATCCTGTAGATTTTAAAATCTGATAGAATTATAATTGCCAAGAAAATTTAGGTAATTCTGTATTAGTCTATTGATTAAGATGATTGACCAATAAAGAGCCCACTAGGGAATAATTCTTGCTGAATGCAAGCACCCAAAACCTATTAGGGATAAGACCAAATTTCAGATTGAATTTTGCAGATGGAATACACTTAGTCAAAGCAAATCGATTATTTTTGCATCAGATACCAATTAGGAAAACAAATTTAAATATGGGATTGATTAAGTAGTCTCATGAAGCTGCATCACTAAAATTATTGGACAGGTGCCACTTAGATAACTTTGGATCAGATCTGCAATGAAATGGTCCCGTGGATTTTAAAATATGGAGAATCATAACAGAAGAAAAGATAGGTGTTGTAGATCATGAAAGAAAATTAAAATATAATTTTAGAATATTTTTTATTGGCACTAAATTGATATTTTAGAGGCGAAATACTCTCTAGAATTGTTGCAAAGCCCTATACCGCATTCTCTACCAATCTGAAATCCCTGATACGACCAGGATGTTTTATTATGAAATCAGAAAATAAGAAAAAACAAAAATTTGAAAAAGGACAAAAGGTAAATCTAAGAAAATTTAGAAAAACAAATTTGAAAAAGGAAAAAAGGTAAATCTAAAATAATTTAAAATTTAGGAAAGTCGGGATAATGCATGGATCACAACGGGAGGGCCAGACGGCGGAAAAGAGCATGTAAGGTACAGTAGACATAAACAAGAAATAACTCATCAAGTAAGAGATCTACAGGTACATCCATCTATAAAGAATCTAGAACAAAAATATAATTCGAGATAAAAAAATGTATGCGAACAAGGACAGTCTAAATAAAAAACGAAAAAAATAAATGGCACCCTATACCAAAAATGAATAGATGAATTTCACTGGGAAGAGCAAGATAATAGTCAGAGAGAGAGAGAGATACAGAAAACAAATCCCACCTGTACAGCATAATATAAGCTATACAATTTAAAGGGACAACAAAGTTATTTACGAGAATTATAAACATGATTAATGGAATAGATGCCCTCAGTTCCCTAGCCATAAGCCCAATAAGATCCATTATGGTGCGCCAATACAAACAGTATTTTACAATTTTCGATCAAAAAATTACAATTAATATATGTACACAGCATAATATAAGGTAGACAATTATAAGCCGAAAAAAAGTTACTTAAAAAATTATATAGTATAATATACGCATAAACATACATGCATATACACATAAAAAACATGTTCACATAGATTTTCTAACTTCCCGCAATTTCTGTCTGACTACTGGCAGCTAAAAAATGCAACAAAACATACATTGAAATGCAAAATCAAACAAAGTTTCTTATGCATGTATAACCCTAACTGTAATCTGCAATTACGTGAATTTTAGAACACCAGCTGAAAATAGGCCACTTCATCATCAATAATGTAACCAATTCGTAGGTCATACCTTGTACAGAGGATTCGATTCTGAATCCTGCGGATAGCTCTTTATCCTCCGAAATTCGAGGAGGGATTGAAATATAAAATTGGTGGAAGCCTGAGCAAAGCTTAAATAAGTAAATTAAAAAATTGGTTGATCGTTGAGGCAAGGACAAGAACCCTAAAAGTGCAAGAAAAGTATCTAAGTGGCAGGTAGGAAAGTCTTTTACGTGTACAGTTGTTCATGTCTGTACGTGTGTGAACAGAATCGAGCAAATATACCACGCCATGTGATTTGTTTTTAGTGGGGTTCACTGAATCTACCTATTCAAATTGGTATTTGTCCCGGCAGATATTTTGCCGTAACTTGCGTAATTTTATTTTTAAGTTAATTAGTCCCCGCCATGCCAGGGAATCTATCGTAATGGATGTAAATAAGAATGTATGTCAACATGTCAATGAGTAAAAGAAGTAAGTTCTGTTTTGTTCTTGTTATTTATAAATTTTGGTAGACCAAGTAGGGGCAAGGGCCCTCTCCTACTATATTAAAATTTTGAAATACTAAAATAGTATTAAAAATTCCTACTTGTTTGGAATGTAAAGATGACACATTGTAAAATGACATTGTGAAAATGTTTGATGGATGCGATTCTAGATTTCAATAGTATAAAGTGCTACCCTTCCTATTAACTTGATATGTGTATGGACATATAGACAAAATTATGACAGACTAGAGAGACACAAATATGTAACCTTCACTATTGTAACACATTTGAGACATACATTAACTTAGATCATACTGCTAAAGTCGGGACCATAGGAGCCGTCTTTTTCTTTGCCAAAGTCGCACACATCACAAGGAATTTGATTGCCTTCTCTACTTTCACCACATCGAAGTGTTTTTGGAAGGGGGAAGACTTTTTTAGTATGCATAGCTCAATGACATCTAGTGTCGCCTGGTATGAGGTGATGTCACCGCCATCAAAAAGAAAGCGTTGAATACCACTTCTTTGGTTAATGCCTATAATCTTTTCTCTATTCCTCTGACAATGTTCACTGAAACCAATCCCCTAAATTCATAACTTGTGATCGGAAGAGATGAAAGCTTCTCCAAAGTGGCATTGTTTATGGCTTCAATAATCCCCAATCTAAATTTCTCCCAGACATAATATTTCCTAAGGGCTTTCGTGATTTCCTTCTGACTAGTGATGAGGAGGATGTTACCTATGAACATGGAAGAGATTTCTAAATTTACCCTATGTCTTGTGGCGCCTTCAAGGAAATCACGGCCCAACGCTTCTTATATTGCCTCCAATACTTCATCTTCCTAGAAGAAGAATACCTTTCTCAATCTTGCCATTGAGATTTACTTATGAATGTCATTTGCCGGATGGTTGAGCCCAACTATAACAAAGGCTCCATATTAGCTACAGATGATAGAGATGAAGTTAATGAAAAATTCCTCGAATGAGCGATAACAAAGACTTAAACAGGTACTGTCCACAATGGGAAATGATTTCATCATCTATGTCATTGTCATGTCCCATATCAAGACATTGTTAAACTAAAGATTTAGCCATAGTCCATTAATAAATATTAATAATTTAATCATTTATTATAATAATATAAATATAAATATTACTAGCAATTGGACCCATAGGTTCAATGGACACGCCGATAGTTTTTTTATTATATTGAAATATAGTTAGATTTAGAATTTCTTATAGCATTAATATGATTTATTTGTTTTAATCTGTATAATCAATAATTTAATATACATTATATTATTAATATATAATGAATAATATTATTTCATTAATATTTAAAATATCAATTTTATTAAGTATTTTAAATGTAAATTTTTAATTTTTAAGTACAACATATATAATAGTTTTATTAGATGTACTATGAATTTATTCTAAACATATGTCTCACAGAATATGTATGCATGTGTAATAAACATAAACTCTATAAACTCTCAATTTTTAGAAGCATCTTCAAAATTATAAGTGAGAATAATAATAAACATGTGTTGAAAGACTCTGTACATCAATGCAAGAACATGTGGCTTTAAAAATTTGTACACCAATAATTATCTTATTATTACCCTAAAATTTAACAATAATATATAAACACTACTAAAACTTCAAAAAATATTTTTGATTAATCTAAATAATTTATGATAATTTAAAATTGAAGGGAAAAAGACTTACAAGATATTTAACAAGGCTTTACCTAAGTCCTCCCAAATTTTCTTATGCAAATAAATAAATAGTTAGAATCGAGGACCGGATTTGATGGGAGTCACGGAATAGAAAAATAAAATAAAAATTTAACAATTTATCAATTGTCAAAGTGATAAAGATAAAGGTAACTTTTTTGTTTTTTATTATTTATGACATTTTGAAAAATATCAATGGACAAGATTGATTTCGTAGTAGTCATTTTAATCCAAGAGTTTTTACCGACACCTGTCAAAAGTTGCTCTAAAAATCACACAAGTTGTAGATGTTATGCTAAGTTGTCAAGATCAATAGGGGAGAGGGGCCAGTAGTCGCCCACCCTAACTTCGCGCATGTCAAGATAATAGCTAGACATATCGGATTTTGATGATTTGTTTTGGGTTTCTCCGTATGCGACCGAAGAGCTTAACGCTATTCTTTCAACTTCTAGGCACTTATACATTTCACTGTATGATGCACTATGTGCACATGGGTCAAAAAAGTGTCATTTCAACATGTCGCCCCATACATACGCAACGATGTGCCAGTAACTACTCGCCATCACATTTGTGCACTTGTTTCAATTTCATTGGTTAATTTATTGGAGTTGTGAACATGTATTGGTGCATTTGTGAATATTTACAAATGTTGTGAACATGTATTGGTGCATTTGTGTTAATTTATTAGGTTGGTATTTTACATGTATTGGTTCTTTTTAAAATTTTAATTGAGGGGTCAAGTGATTAAAAATATAGTGGTTATTAGGGCGTGGGCGGAAACTGGCCCCTCTCCCCTAGATGTCATTTCTCTTTTGCTTCCTTATGCCTAACTCTCAATTTTGTAAATAATGAAAATGAGCCTTCTATCAGCAAATATCTTTTAGCATAGGGTGAAATCATAGGTGGAGAACATATGCAAAGCTAGAGGGAATAATGAAAACTACATTTTTACCCTTCTTCATTATTGCAATCCCCAAATACCATGCTCTTATCAATCTACCATAACCAAGCTCGAATTAAATGGTGTCTCTCGGTCCAGATTGGAAATCCAAGAGAGTCCCAATGTAATCAACAATTTAAATCCTCCAATCTTCTCAACCTGCAAGATGATGTTTAACATTAGCCGTGATCTACAAGCACTACAAAGGCAACATGCAAATTTATGGTACACACTCACTATACCAACTAATCCCCTCCTTGTTGTTTATTGTTTTGACATCGTCTCAGCACAGCGAATATCTTAAGACAAGAATGTCATTTATAACTGGCAATTTCTCTGTAAAGTCAGCAATACGGCCTTTGCTATCAATTTTCATTAGCCCAAACATTGTTGCCCATTTCTCTCTACAAATACAAAAGCACCATCAAAGGAAAGATAATTCTTTCCTCGGCATAAATTCTCTTAGAGATGAAACTTCTTCATTTTGTTTGTCACTTTTTATTTCTCCATGTATGCTGATGAGACCACTCTCTAATCATCTCAAAATTTCTAAGTGTGGCACTGGATGACATTTATCTGTATTTACTGTTATGCTTTTGAACATTTTCAAAAATTCAAATCCTATGTTTGGTAGTTATAATCGATGTTTTATCCACAATGGAGGAGATGATACATACACATGTGAATAATAGTTGCAAAAGCCCACTAGAATCGTTACACCAACACAAGATCAAACATTCACAGGAGTATAAACATGCCAACTCATTTCTTAGTAAGAATATGGATTCTTAACCAAAAGACGTTGTAGAAATTATAGCTATAGAAATTATAATCTAACAAAAACACACATCCTTCAGCTATCGGTGAGACCATATACCATCGGTCAACCCAAATATCTTTCTGTCGACGCACCGACCATGGCAATAACACCTTCGAACTCAACCGTCGGTGTGACTTGAGTCGTCGGTGAGCACTTTGTTTATCCTCCCGATATACCGATACAAATTAACTTTAGTGTGACTTCACCCGATTACTCCCGATACTTCGGCAAGACTCCAGACATCAACGAAGCCTTGAGAACATAGGCCGATATGTCGATACGTTATATAGCCTTCGGCAAGACTTCCTTTATCGACGGGATCTTGTGCTTGCCCCCCGATATTACCACTCACGGAGGTATCCGACGAAGGTTACCTCAAGACCTACAATTATTCTGGCCACGGTGAGGATAGAAGACCAACTTTGGAGAAGCTTGAAGCTTATAATTGGGAAGAGAATGAGCATAAATTGAATACAGTCCTTGATGCCCATCAAAGAATTTCTTCCCAAAAGGGGAGAATTGAATGGGGCCCTTGCTAAGGATGATGAAAGCAATCTTGGGCATACGCTTGAAAGGGTACTCCTTCCTGATCAGGGGTTTCCTTCCATTCGATCTGTGTATTAGCTACACCTGTTGCATTCCTTGCAAGATCTGTTGACTGGCATGCTCTGTTCCTGAAAAAACACCAGCTCTCTCTCATTTATAGAATTTGATCACAATCCAATTTCATAGACAATATGATTTGATTTCAAACTGCCAAAATTATTTGAGACATGGATATGATAGTTGTAATTAATATCACAAGGAGCAAATACTTAGCATGTCATTGTTCAAGTCATGGATCGGTTAACATGTGGTGACTCTAAAAAATGATAATATGTTATTGAATAATCGATGTTTGGTATATAATTATTGTAGCTTGCTCATCATTTTATCTTGCTCCTAAATCCATTCTCATTTTTCTTCAGAGGTTATATTTTAGTTTGCACTTCAATAGGTAGTTTTATTTGGAGAACGATGATAGCTATGGTGAAAAATATTAAACATATTTGTGCAATCTTGCTTTGGCATGGCCTTGTTCTCCGGGGCAGGATAATAGGTTTCTTTGTACTCACAGGATCTATTGTCTATATTGCTCCAAGTTTTTTTTTGAGTTTTCTTTGTATTGGCATTATCATTTACTTTAATACCTTGTTAAGAATTTCATGAATATAACTGATTGTAGAGTATGGATTGGGCGGGATTGCTTCTATAAAGGGAGATGTTTATAGCTATGGAATTTTGATATTAGAGATGGTTATAAGGAAGAGGCCAAGTGACGACATGTTAGTGGGAAACATGAATTTGCAACAATGGGTGAGGTCAGCTTTTCCAAACAGACTGGCAGATATTGTTGATAGTGGACTATTGAGAGAAGAAACTTATTTTCTCACAAATATCTAGGATATGCTTCTCTGTTTCCTTGGTTTGTACTAGATATTGAATTGCACATGATTCTTGAGGGCAAGTCTACCTCTTCAATTCCCACTTTTTTATTTAATTCATCCCTCATGTAACACTTCTCTTCAGCTGCAAATAATCCTTGGTAGGCTAAGCCGGAATTAGAAATTATGTGTTTAGATTTTCTCTTTGAGGTATGTTGTTCCGTATAGGTGAAGAACAACTTCAATTGATAGAAACTCGTGTTCTCCATAACCTTTTGAAGAAGAAGCTTAACTGCCTACTATGGTAGCCTGCTCGTGTAAGGCTTATTTTGATTAAATAAGTCACACATTGCAATGATACTTCTCCTTCTAACAGTAAGATGCCTAGATTTGATATGTATAACAGTGTGTATGGATTTATCGAGGTAATGTATTCATGTTTGTTATTGCAAATAATATTTTGTTAAATGGGGACTTTGAACAAGGACCATTCTTCTACCCCAAATCAACTAGGGGAATTTGCTGCATCCAGTAGATGATAGAGATGGAGAAGCATCTTCTCTTCCAGGATGGAAAATAAAGGATACAATGAAATATATAGATTTTGATAAGGGAAACAAGGGCATTGAAATAGTTTCAGGTCCCATAGGGGAGATTGAACAAAGTGTATTGCTGGCAATTAGAGTCAAATATGTTATGAAATTTCAAGTTGGAGATGCAATACAACTTGTGCTATGGTGGATTGGCAGTTGGGGTGACGGGTGGATCAAGTGCCCACAACTTCAGCTACATGTCATATGGCAGGGGTGACTTAATGGATTTCTCAGTGGAATTTACTACATTTGCGCAAGTTACAAATTTATCTTTTGTTAGCCTTTACAGAGCCGAGACCAAGGACCTTACGTTTTGTTGACCTGTCATGATAAAATTCTTTGGTCGATAGTAAAAAATAATGGAGGCCTATTTGAAATTATAAAGACCAAAAACACAATGTATTAATCTGCAACATTTTCCAGCAGTCACTTATCAAAGTGGTATTCCATCGAACTTTGAGGTTTCATTACATGGTAAAACTAAGCCTCCAACATTTCCTAACAAAAGGAACTTTCCCCATCTGCAAACAGTGGATATCTGTTGACGAGGAGGAACTATCATCAGAATATTCTCGTGGTGCTGAAACATACCCATGACAATCACTAGACTTCCTTCCTTGATGTACCTGAAGTGAAGTGTAAAGAATCAAATTTTATGACAGTATTCAGCTCACTCGAACTGATCCAGAATAGGGGATCAATTTTTTTATATTATTCTCTAATATAAAATAAAAAGAAAAATATTACTCCATAAACTTGCCTCCTATAATCACATAGATTAAATAATGAAAGAATCAAGAAATTCAACTTGAAATTGAATATAATATGGTCACAAAATATTCTTACCCCTCCTTCAGCTGCATTTCATGATCATCACTTTGAAAGATTTCTTTCACCCAGCCAATGGACAAAATCAATGGGTAGATCTTTATTCCTTGGACCAATATCAACAATTGAGCTTTCTTCAACACAGGGAGTGACCTGTTCTGCTACATGCCTCTGAGGAAGAAATATTACCATTAAGGATTATAGTGACACAAAAGAATAAAATAATCAAGCTACCCTCAGCACATGCAAGTTCCAACAGAACACCATAAATCCTGTCACAAGAGAATGTTGCAAGATTGCAAAGCTAAGGATGCAGCATAACAAAACCACAAACTCAGTGGAAAGTTTGATTTAAGTTAGAACCCCTGTAATCAAGATAGATGCAAGCGACAACCTTCATTTTTAGTTACAATAATCAACAAACTTGGACCTTCACATACTTGATACCATACATTTAAGCTTAACCAGGCAAATGAACTTCCATATATAGTTAAATGGTAAGTGCTTGCTAGGATGTGTTTTTATCTCTAACTGCAAAAAAAAAAAAAAAACATTTTACCGGTTTAGAGCAAATAATCTAGATTGGTAATTTGTTTGTCACCACCTCTTGTGGACATTGAGCCCTGCTCGAGAAACCCAAATCCTGAAAGCCCTAATTTTGGAAAATTGCATACTGGAAACGGAGAACAAAGATGAGAGCAAAGCCGAGACATTAAGGAAACTTTTGTGCCTCCGTCCATGCCGCCGCCTGTGAAGATCAACACACCACGTCCTATGAGAGATGCAAATGCCACCAGAGTTGGTTCTAGTCTATAACTTGATGGAGAACACAAAACTGACATTTTTTAGCTCCACCTGACCCTGTAATTTATATGATGTGATCACAATCTAATTCACTAAAGATATTTATCGATGGCGCTAGATCTTTTGCAATATTACACAATCTAATTTAATTGTCTTTCAAATTGCAAGGTGTGAATCTGATTCACTAAAGATATTTATTGATGGCACTAGATCTTTTGCAATATTACACAATCTAATTTAATTATCTTTCAAATTTCCAGACGTGTATTCCATGTAATGCAGGGAGATGTGTAAGGTGCAAATTCATTAAATGGAGTTTAGAGGGCATGACAGAGATCGCGTAAAATAATTCTTACATTGTTGCAAAAATAATGGGAATACAAATATCAATCAAGATAACTACCACTTGCAGTGCGAAAAAATTAAAAAAAAGTGAGTACGCGTAACAGAAGATAGACTTTTTAGCTACCGAAGTTATAGATTGTCATTGTATGTCAACTTTTGTTTTGCTGTTGGTATACAATAATAAAAATAATAAATAGTAAAAGACAAAACAAATAATAAATAATAAAAAAATTTAAAAAATTGATGGTCCAGATTTATTTTATGGTAGCTCTTGAGGTAGTGCTGCTCACTAAGGAAACATCCTATCAGCATAAAAATAGCATATTATTATTATATAATAACAATATATGATAATAAATATAAATAGTAATATTAATTATTATTATGATTATAAATTCAATATTATAAGTTAATTATTATAAATATTATAAAGTCTATCATGTCCCGATATTAATTGTTTAAATTAAAAATTTAAACAATATGATAAAAGTCGGTGAAATTGCTTTGGTAAAATATATGGTATTTAGTCAATTTAAATGATAGAGATAATTACCTAAATATATATTATTATTAATACTTATTATCTAATAAATAATATTACTATATGAATATTCTTTCTATAATTAAAATATAATATATCTATTTTAGTTGACAAGAGTCATAAATGACAATGATAAATATAAATATTAATAATTTATATATTATTAAATTATATATATAATATATATATTAATAACATATAATATTATTATATTATATATGGGAATAAATATAAATATCAATATTGTTAATATAAATATAAATAATATTATTATTATCCTATACGATAATTATATAAACTAATACAAAGTGAGAGAAGTAGTTCCCATAAGATAAAGTCAGAGATCGACAATCAAATATAAATAAAATATGTATGTGGCGATTATAATTACAACCATTATAAGATGAGTTTATTAATATGCAGCAAAATCACTAAAAGCCACGATCTTTGGTAAAAAAACCCTTGGAAATATATAAAAGGGCATAAGGTGTATGATGGGAAAAAGGGTGTGTGAAAGTATATATTATATAATATATAAACAGCAGCAGCAATACAATAAAAATTATATTAGGCGTTCCATTAATCAAGGAAAACATTGGAAAATATAAAGAAGAAGGCATCAATTGGTAAGAAATCTGAGGTAAAGCTACAACAGTAAGTAAGTATTTATATTTAATTTGTTCAATCTATAATTGGTAAAAATGGTAAGATTATTATATATAAAAGAATAAATATATATGTATGTGATCCCTATATCAAAATAGAACAATTAAATTGTAAGCATTGCATATAGAACTTAACTTAAGGGATCTTGTTAATATTAAATGATGATAATGGAATATGAGCATGTGGGTATATGATTGGCCAATTATGGTATAAGGCCAAGATGTCCTAATTATAATGCATCATGTGCAAAATGTTAATAAGGACTTAGAAATCATAGGATTGTGCCATATTCGAAAGGAAGATTAGCCTCATCATTAATCATCTCGTTATCCTAGGTGTATGGGTAAGTTAGGAGATTGTATGTTGGACCTAGGTAACCCTCAAGTGGATGAAGAACACTGTGTGGGTGTGAAGTCCCTTGAGCCAAGAGACGAAGAACACTGTGTGGGTATGAAGTCCTTAGGCCTATGGTAATGATGAGCTCATCAATGTTAAGTGTACCCAATGTGAGGTGACTCTTGGTGGGATGAAGAATGTTGTGTGGACATGAAGTTCCATCAAGCCAAATGGTGAAGAACTCTGTGTGGGAGTGAAGCCTTTGGGCCTGCGTATGGGATGGTCAGCGTCTCCTTAATGAACCATGCCTATGGAGTTAGAGATGGATTAATGATAGGGCGACACATGATCCTCTCAAGGATAGAGCATAAGGCCTTTGATCATGAATATGAATATGAATATGAATTATGTGATTATGGAATTATAATTTTTAGGATAAATGTGGAAATAATATGGATCTATATTAATTATGATATGAAAAGAGAAAAATTTGGAGTACTAATGTTTCCTTTTTGTAAGTTGAAATTGTGTAAGGTTGTGAACAGTTTGAGCTTACTAGAAGGGGACATTACAGTTGCCGCCCTATTGAGAACACTCAAAATTATTTAGTGTGAAGCTAGGGTCACTTCACAATCATTTCTACATAGTCTTTGAAGATCTGGCCACCTTTCTATGCTATCATCAGTGATCATTTCCTCCAATTGGTAAATATCGTGATTGGAGAGATAATCGACAATCTTGTTGTCTTCCTTGTAGCAGTGATTTATAGAAAATGATGAAAGATTCTCTAATATAGTCCAAGCTTCACTTAATGTATTATTGATCCTCCAATTCGATGAGTGACTATTTCTTATGCATTGTGTGATAACCATTGAATGACCCTCATTAATGATATTATCGAGTCTACAAGTCTTTACCAACTGTAATCCAAGGAGCAAAGCTTTTGGTTCTACTTCATTATTTGTCCCTGGTTTGAGTTTCTTGGAGGCAACTTTGATCAAGTTGCTAGAAGAATCATAGATGACACATCCTGCGCCAGAGGGACCTAGACTACCACAAGAAGCTCCATCAAATTTTTGTTTCCATGAGCAATTCGAAGGAGGGTTCCATTTGATTTTTGAGTGGTCAACTGAAGGAGGAGGATTAAAGGCCCCATGAATGGGATTAATAATAATATTTTGAATAATAGTAATAATAGTTATTTTTCTCATATCTTATTGGCCTATATTCAATGAAGTGACAATTTTTATTCTTCTCTTGAACCTACTTTTTATTTAAAAAAAATACAAAGACAACTAAAATTCTATTTGTACTAAAGTTTAAATCTTTGCATTAAATTTCGTGTGCTAAAATTTCAACTTTATTAATAGTGGTTGTTTGCTTGAGATTTCATTAGTATTGCAAGGCAAGGTTGTTGAGCAAACATGTAAGATGCAAATTTATTGGGAGGTAAATATACAATGTAGGTCATATAAGCTAGCTTGTCCTCCATAGCGTTGTTGCATCCTAACAACCTTTTCAATACATGGTTGCATGTTGAAAATTACACGCCTCTATCTTTTCAATGGTGAATTTAATTATTTTGTCATTCACTATTAAGGCATTTTTCAAATACTCTAGTTCTATGTAATCAAAACATCGTCATCTTTGTATTCAACACAACAATTTCTATACAAATGTAATTAAGATTGTTGTTCATTGCAACAATTTCTACACACATTTAATAAAAATATAGATTTGTATATGCTACTAGTACTCATAATTAATACATTTCATTTCAATCTTTGTAATGTGTCTATGGTGTAAGGAGCAACAAGTTCTTGTACTTTCGTGGTCTCACTTTTGCATTTGGTAGTATCTTCAGTGCCTTAGGCTTGTCCCACACAAATTCGTCTAATCTCTATAGAAGAGGAAACCTTAACGATAGATATCGTTTCTATTCCAATGCTATTAGTGTCGATCTTCATGCTCAATAGGATCATTTTTTGAAGTGGCAATAATAAGCTTTGTTGTCATATTTGTAAGTTGTCAAGGCAAATAGTTTTGTATTAAACTTGCATGCCAAAATAAAATTATCCTTATTGTTATGATTAGAATAACCAATATTGTATTTAGCAAAAACTATATTTTAATTAACATAAATTGTTTTGGGCTAGCATAAGTTACTATTATAAGATTTATGTTCAACTTGGATGGCAAATTGCAAGTACATGACATGTGAAGTACACAATTTTTTTGGTAACTAACTATTTTTATTTTAGTAAAAGCAATGATCCATTTTTGGTTCGTGTACATCCCATAATGCTTGGAACAAAACCTAATGAGTAAAGCTATATGCAATAAAATTTTAAAAAGTACAGTTAGAACAAGCATTAACTGGATGCTAGGTTGTGAGAAACACTTTGTTGGTAAAATGTCAAGATTTGAACCTATTACACCTAAAAAATAATCAAATTATTTTGAAGTTAAATAAATTTAACTTTGCCCATTGAACTACTTGTTCATTAAGAAAATTGATTGTTGTGGGCCAATGAATGCACTTATTTGAATCCCTCAATTGTTTTTCTACTTCTAAAAGGATTTGCCTAAGTTTTGTGTCCTACTTTATGATGGGACGCCCAGGTTTTAGGTTGTATGCATTAGAGTGCTAAAATAAAAATAAGTATCAATGGTTCATATCGTAGTTGTATTAGATGATGTTCCTAGATTGCTTAAATCTAAAATGCATATTGTTCCATCTAACTATAAATTATTTACTGACTTTAGTCTTGAGGCAATTGTAAAGTAGGAAAAAGAATGTTTTGTTGGTTTTTCTAGTTTAATTACATGAACTTTAAAACTTCTCCCACATTACTCTAGATATGATTGCATTTAACATGTTTTAGCTCTATTGTTGTAACAAAAGGCTAAATGAAACCTCGTCTACATGAATTCCCTTTACTACTTAAGCTAAGTGAAAGAGATTGAAAAGAAATTAATTATAGATTTGTAGATTTCAGAAACTGTATCCATTTAAACATAAAAATAGAATGCAAAACTAGAAAATATAGAGGATGAGGAACATAGTGTTAGAAGATGGAATCCTCTGTCCAAGACACTAGTGCCATGCAATACCATATGTAGAACATGACATAGTCCAAAAATGTTGCAAAACTTAGTTTTCCATGCAGATTCTTAGATTTTTTGCACATAGGAGATAATAGGACACAACAAGAGTATTCCAGAATATACCAAGTCAAATAAAAGTATTGAAATAGAGCTTCATTCATAAAGAAATGAAATGACAAGGGAAAAAGAAAAGAAACAACAAAACCTTCGTGTGGTTGTAGTCTTCCAAATACATGTAGCTAAGGACAAGAAAAAGGGTTGTGACTACTTGGGAGCTCTCCATGAATGATCAAGTCCCAACTTTAGTCTTTCAACCTCCATAGGTAGTCAAATATAAAAGAGAGAGAGATTTGTGCATGTTCTTAGCCTACGTGCATCTAGGAACTAAGAACAGTGACAAAAATGCTATGAATATTACCCCTAGGTTTACAAGGAGAAATAGACTAGTGTGTGTATAAGATTGAATAAAAGGAAATGAAAACCCAACTTGTGCCAAATAACAATAATGGATTTTATAAATGATGAGGTAAAAATAAAATAGAAAGCTGGAACACTATCAACTCACACCATGTATATAGATGAAAATCTAGAAAAACCACAAGCAAAATGTCCTCGAGAGTGCAAGAATGCCAAGGAAATCCAAGATATAATGTAGAGTGCTCAAAAGCCTTTGAAGATGCTAATCAAATTCACGTCTTGTTCTTGAGCTTCAGAGACACAACATTGACAAATAGATTGATCTTCAAAGCAAGAGAGTGCAAGAGATTGATAGATCCTTTCAAAAATAGAATAGGAGGGAAAATAAAGAGGTCCAAGGTTTGACTCAACCATTGGGATTCAACTTGGGTCAATTAAAAAAAGTTGGGTGCTTAGAAAAGTTGGCAAAAATGCTCAACAATAGTTGATGTATGAAAATATGTCAAAGGACACTAGCACATTGCGTGGACGTTCACCCATCTTGTTGGCATCTAGGCAAAATGGGCTTCTAGAAGTTTTCAATGCCAACAAAACATGAGACAGATGCGGGAAAAACATAGGTTTACATAAAATAACTAGGGAAAAGTGAAAACATAAGCATAACTTTGGCACCAAGATTAGGAGAAGGATAAGGCAAGGGCCAAATAAGCCTAAAAACATGCTAATGGTTACAAACACTAAAGTGAGTCCAAAACATAGTGTAAAAATTGCAAGGATATGTAATTTCTAACATTACAACAATAGGGCAATCCTTTAGTTTAATTATAGATGTCTAGAGCCAATAGAGAAATTGCTCAAATAGTTGAAGTCTTGAGAATCTAGGAAAACTAATGGAGTAAATGAATACCTAAGCCTTTGTCCTGATAAGTTTAAAAATTCTATAGAGAGAAGGAGATAAAGAGGTGTTAGGAGATGTTGATGGGGTCATTATGTTGTAGAATAAGGGACCCCAAGTCCAAGCAACATTGACGGATTGGAACCTTTGATCCAGTAGAAGAGACTACTTATGCTTATGATATGGCTACCAAATCCATGAGAGGCATCAAGGCAATGACAAATTTCCTCAATCACACCAAAAAAACAATCAAATTATTTTGAAGTTAAACAAATTTAACTTTAGCCATTGAACTAGTTGTTCATTGAGAAAATTGAGTGTTGTGAACCAATAAATGCACTTATTTGAAA
The DNA here is from genome assembly GCA_027924645.1 of Cunninghamia lanceolata. NCBI lineage: Eukaryota > Viridiplantae > Streptophyta > Pinopsida > Cupressales > Cupressaceae > Cunninghamia > Cunninghamia lanceolata. The sequence goes on along the minus strand of BSBN01000659.1, from coordinate 2,961,289 downwards.
TGCTCGGTTGCTTTTCTATTTCTAAAAGGATTTGCCTAAGTTTTGTGTCCTACTTTATGATGGGAAGCCTAGGTTTTAGGTTGTATGCATTAGAGTGCTAAAATAAAAATAAGTATCAATGGGTCATATGGTAGTTGTATTAGATGATGTTCCTAAATTGCTTAAATCTAAAATGCATATTGTTCCATCTAACTATAAATTACTTATTGTCCTTAGTCTTGAGGCAATTGTCAAGTAGGAAAAGGAGTGTTTTGTTGGTTTTTCTAGTTTAGTTGCATGAACTTTAAAACTTCTTCCACATTACTCTAGATATGATTGTATTTAACATGTTTTAACTCTACTGCTATAACATTAGGCTAAATGAAACCTTATCTAGATAAATTTCCCTTTACTACTTAAGCTAAGTGAAAGAGAACGAAAGGAAATTGATTATATATTTGTAGATTTCAGAAATTGTATATATTTAAACACAAAATAGAATGTAGAACTGGAAACTATAGAGGATGAGGAACCTAGTGCCAGAAGATGGAGTCCTCTATCCGAGACACTAGCACGATGTTCAAATGTCCATGCAATGCGATGTCATATGAACAACATGATTTAGTCTAGAAATGTTTTAAAACTTAGTTTTCCATGCAAATTTCTAGATTTTCTGCACACAAGAGATAAAAGGACACAACAAGAGTGTTACATAATATACCCTAGGTCAAATAAAAAGTATTGAGATAGAGCTTTAATGATAAAGAAATGAAATGACAAGGGAAAATGAAAAAAAATAAATAAATAAACCTCTATGCAATTGTAGTCTTCCAAATAACTATATCTAAGGACAAGAAAAAGTGTTGTGACTACTTGGGAGCTTGCCACAAATGGTCAAACCCCTACTTTGGTCTTTCGACCTCCACAGGTAGACAAATATAAAAGAGAGAGATTTATGCGTGCTCTCAGCGTACGTGCATCTAGGAACTAAGAATAACAATAAAAATGCTATGAATATTACCCCTAGGTTTACAGGGAGATATATACTAGTATGTGTATAAGATTAGATAAAAGGAAATGAAAACCCAACATGTGCCAAATAATAACAGTGGATTTTATAAGTGATGAAATAGAAATAAAATAGAAAGTTGGAACACTCTCACCTCACACCAAGCAATGTATTTTACAAATGATGAAATAGAAATAAAATAGAAAGTTAGAACACTATCACCTCACACCAAGTAGAGAGATTAAAATCTATAAAAACCACAAGCAGGATGTCCCCAAGAGTGTAAAAATGCCAAGGAAACCCAAGCTAGAATGTACAGTGCTCAAAATCCTTTGAAGATGCTAATCACATTCACATGAGAGCTTCAAAACATAGAGAGCCAAGAGATTGATAAATAGATTAATCTTCAAAGAAAGAGAGTGCAAGAGATTGGTAGATCCATTCAAAAATGGAATAGAAGGGAAAATAAAGAGGTCCAGGGTTTAACCCAGCCATTGGGATTTGACTTAGGTTAGTTATAAAAATTGGGCACTCAAAAAAGTTGGCAAAAACACTCAAAAATGGTTGATGTGCGAAAAAATGTCAAAGGACGCTAGTACATCATGTGGACATCCATGTGTTGCATTGGCATCCATGTAAAATGGGCTTCTAAAAGTTTAGGATGCTAGGGAAACACGAGATAAATGCAAGAAAAACATAAGTTTACATAAAACACTAGGGAAAGGTGAAAACATAAGCATAACTTTGGCACCAAGAGTAGGAGAAGGCTAAGGCAAGGGCTATGTAAGATTTCTACCCAAGAATGCAAGTGATTGAGAGAAAGCAAAATAGAAATCAGATATGAGCCAAATAAACTGTATTCAACTCAAGAGAATGCAAAGCAATACAATAGAATGAGATGCTCATATGAGAGAAAGAGGTGGGTATATATAGGATATTCCACCCAAGAGACTAAAAACACAACCAATGTGGGATAAAGTGAAAAAGTCCCTAAGTTAACTTAACCTAGTGTGAATTATGTGAGGGAATATTATTTAACTAATAAATAGTTAAATAATATGAATTATCCTCACACAAGGGAAACTAGATAGGAAATATCCCTACTCACACTAACACCCCCCCTTAAGTGCAACTTAGGAGAGAAGATTATTATGCAAAGATGTAAAAAGATGCAAAGATGGGTCCCGGCTACTAGGCCATATTAGGAACCCATGTACAAATTCAAATGAAATCTCTCACAAATGGAGAAAAGGAGAAGACCCAGTGGAACAAAAGTCCTCCCCAAAAGAGAGATGAAATACAACAATGATATCCATCACAAATCTAATCAATCTCTATCCACATAAAGGATGATAAGAGAGATCATACAACCCCCCATAATGAGATAACCTGCTGCAACAAAAAGCACTGGAAGCACACTTGTGGAGTAACATTGGAATCCTCAATCTGGAAAGCAAGGAAAGATACTTCTGTTTGTTAGAAACCACATTACAGTCACTCAAGGACTCAAGTCAGAATCATGAAAAAGCAACAGCAGACCCGATGCCAAGGAACATTGGAAAACTCGCAACTGGCACAACTCTGGAATCTAACATGGCATCAAAGTGGTTGTGAGTTGTGGGTTAGCATTTTTTTAGAAATATGAGAGTGTAGGATTGTTTTGGGGGTTCATATTTTGACTTGCCAGTTGCAGGTTTTTTGGGAGCTTCATGGAGACTCTCTAGCTCAAATCTAACAATCATCTTGCATTTTATATATTCTGATCAACCTTGAAGGTTGCACCATGCCTTTTCTTATCTTAAGTAGCTAATTCAGTCTTTGCATGTCATTTTTTGGTTGTTGGGGCCATTTTTTGGTGCTAAAAGCATTTTTTTTACATTATTTGGCTCATATATGATTTTTGTTTGGTCATCTCAACTTTCTCATTCTATTGTATTGCTTTGCATTCTCTTGAGTTGAATACAGTTTATTTGGCTCATATCTAATTTCTGTTTGGCCATCTCAACTTCTGCTATCTCCAGCAGCTCAGCAAGAAGGATATGGTCATAGGTCTTCCTAAGATTAGTTTCTCATATGGAGTTTGTTTCGATTGTGCCTTAGGAAAACATCCTAAGGACAACTTTGACAAAGGGAAGGCTTGGAGGGCTTCATAAGTCCTCGAGCTAGTTCATAGTGATGTGGCAGGTTCATTTCCATCCTTTTCTTTCAGCAAGGCTCGCTACTTACTCATATTCATTGACGACTATTCCAATTACACCTGGGTCTACTTTCTTCGTCTAAAGGGAGAAGCCCTTGATAGATTTCAGGAGTTCAAGGCTCGCGCCGAAAAATAGTCTGGGAAGGTTGTCAAGATTCTCCGCATTGACAATGGCAGAGAATATGTGAACCATCGCTTTGAAAAATTTTGCACTCTTGAAGGGATAGATCTTTAGCATACTGTCAACTATACACCTCAGTAGAATGGTGTGGCCGAGAGGAAAAATAGGTCCCTAAAAGAGATGGCTAGTTGCATGATCCACGCACGCTCCCTTGCACCTGAATATTGGGCAAAAGCTATCAACTATGTTGCTCACACCCAGAATAGAGTTCTGCATAAGGCATTGAAGGGAATGACTCCTTTTGAAGCCCGATGTGGCAGGAAACCTGTTATGTGACACTTCAGAGTTTTTGGCTCTTCCGCATGGGCTTACATTCCTTCGGAGAAGCGTAAGGCCTTGGAACCTCAGAGTCGGCCTTGTATCTTTGTTGGTTATCCTAATGGTGTCAAAGGATATCGTCTCTTGGATCCTAAGACACATGAACTCTTCATTGATCGAAGTGTGCAATTTGAGGAAATCTCTCCTAGCTCATCCTCTCTTCTTTCTTCCTCCACTACGGATTCAGATAGTGACTCAGATGATTTTCCTTTAGCTGCCTCTACTCGCAGAGTTGATCACAAGGTTTCCTCCTCTTCATAGAGTTCTAATTCTAAGGATGGTGATTCTCCTCCTCCATCTCCTCACATGCCTCGCTGGGCTCATCAGACACTTGAGTCAGCAGGTACTCTTAGTGGGGATCCTTCAGACGCTCGGAGGACTCGGTCACAACATCTGGACATTGTGCATTCCTACATTGCCACAACTTCAGATCCACAATCATTTCATGAAGCATCAGGTATTGCTAAGTGGGATTTAGCAATGGAGGAAGAGTACAACTCTTTAATTCGGAACAAAACTTGGGATCTTGTTCCACTTCCTAAGGGAAGAAAAATGGTTCAGTACAAGTGGATCTACAGGACCAAATTTGTAGCGAATGGATCAGTTGACAAGTTCAAAGCACGGCTTGTGGCTAAAGGTTTCTCTCAGGTTCCTGGCATTGACTATACTGAGACCTTTACCCCCATCACCAAGATGAACTCCATTCACTTGATACTTGCTCTTGTTGCAGCTCACGGTTGAGCTGTACATCAGATGGATGTGAATAGTGTATTTCATCACGGGGATCTTCATGAGGAGATTTACATGGAGCAGCCACAGGGGTTCGTTCAAGATTTTTCACTGGTTTGCAAACTGAGGAAGTCTCTCTATGACCTCAAACAAGCCCCACGAGCTTGGTATGCCAAGATGGACTCATTTCTTCTCTCAGTTGGGTTCTCTCGATGCCACTAAGATCCAAATGTCTACATCTTGAGATAGGAGGATACTCTTCTTTTTTTGGCTCTCTATGTTGATGACCTGATTGTCACTGGGAGCACTTCATCCATCATTGCGAGTGTCAAGACTTCTCTGCATGACAGGTTTGCCATGACTGACTTGGGTCTATTGCACTATTTTCTTAGGATTGAGATCACTTAGACCTCTTCTAGGATCTCTCTTGCGTAGCCCAAGTATGTTCTTGGTCTTTTGACTCATTTTCACATGGTATCAGAGTGCAGGTCACCGGTTTGAGTCCCTCAAGCCCTTGACCCTTCATCTGTGTAAGCTTGGCTTATTGATGTGGTATGTAGTGGGTACGAATCCCACATGGTACATGGTTGTATCTAACTCTATTGTGTGGGGGGGTTGGCGTAGCAACTATATCGACGATAAGATCCCTCTCCACCACTAATACGTGCTTTTGGTGTGACGACAAAATTTACAGGCTAAATGAGCCTAAAAATATGCTAAGGGTTATAGACACTAAAGCAAGTCCAAAACACAGTGTTATAATTGCAAGGTTATGCAATTTCCAACATTACAACAATAGGGCAACCCTTTAGTTCAATTATAGTTGTCTAGAGCCAATAGAGAAATTGCTCAAATAATTAAAATCTTAAGAATCTAAGTAAAAGAATAGAGGAAATCAAAACCTAAGTGGTGCAGGGGCACCCCTTCATCAAGTTAATCAGAAGCCTAAAGTCTTAATAGGTTGTTACGCATTTACTATGTAATAAGGTCTGGTTGACCAACGCATTATTTTTGGGTTGTTTCTGTCTTTTGGACACTTGTCAATCTATAAATGACAAGGTTGTTAGTCTGTTAGTTAGTTCTGTCACCCAGCCGCCTGGAATTGTCTCCCAGCCACTAGGAATCTAGTCAGTACTACTCTCTATGAGTTGTTAAATAGTCTAGTTCTGATTGATCAGAGGGATATAGAGAGAGATCAGAAAGGAGAAGTTAGATAAAGCAGTGATTGTAAATTTGAGTTGTACTGTGAAACATACATTTGTATTCATCCTCAGAATAATAAAGAAGATCCTATTTTGCATTCGAATTGCATCTGAGTAGTCAATTTATGTTTTACAATCGATATGGGGTTTTTCCATTCCACTGTCTGATTACTCTGTAATCAGTGGAATGGCTGTACATATTAGATTATATTTTGTTTTTGCATTTTCTGTTTGTGTGAGTTTTGCAGTTACAGGATCAATCGACAGCATGCTGGAATAAACCCTAGCATCCGCATGTGCTAGGCTAATGAAGTGTAAAAGGTTGTTTGTTTGTGGGAGAAGTAGTTCTGCGAAATCGCAAGGGTTTCAACAGACTCCACCGGTGAAATTCAAAGTGTTAAGTTTCTGTGTTTAAACCATTTTTAATGGTTCAATGGTTCGTTAATTTAGCAGAAACAGTGTGTAGTGTCAGTGAGAAGTTCACCATCGGGCGAAGAGTATCAGCTCTGCCGATGACTTAAATCAGGCCGAAGTCTTTTGTTTGAACTGATTTCGAAAGCTTGAGAGTTCACTACTTCAACGGCATCTGAAGCTAAGTGATCGGCATGATAAATTTGGTGGAGAAAACCTTTTGGTTAAATCTTTGAACCAGTTCAACGGTTCAACCGTGTATTGGTTCAGAGGCCCAGGGGAATGACGAAGGTGGTAAAGATTAATAACAATCATTGAACCACCCATTGAACCGGTTCAATGGTTCAATGAGTCCGGTGGGTTCAACGACGGGCGCTGGTTCAACGGTTCGACGGCTCGCCAAGGCTCGAAGGTTCAGCGAGCTGATAGTTCAGCAGTTTAGCAGATCAGGATTCAGGGGTTCAATAGAGGTTGCAGGTTCAATAGCCTGTAATGCGTGTCAACAGCATTTGACACAATAAAATATTAAAGTAGAGATACAGTGAATCAACCACAGTCCCAGCCGCATTTTAGACTAGCTCCACCAATTCGGCCGCGCGCTCTGCGTCATAGTGGTATCAGAGCCAAGGAGTATCTTCTGGGAAGATAAGAAGACAGAATGTCAGACGGAGAGGGATCATCAAAGCTCCCAGCAAGGATGACCAACACTGAGTTGGCTGTCTTGGGAAAGAAGCAGATTGCAAAGAGCAAAGTAGTGAAAGCTTAGAATCAGGGTTTGAAAGATGAGTTGGAGAAATTGAGGGACAGAGTAAGTTCTGGTAAAGAAGATGATAGCGATGAAGAGGAAATCCCTAGGCGGGAAGAGATAGAGGTTCCTACAGACCAGAGAACCTTATTGAATGCCCTCAAATCCATGGAGAGGAGAACCATGGATGTGAAACTGGATTTACTAGTGTTTACAAGAAAGATGGATCCTGATTCGGTGATGGAGTGGATAGACTCCTCGAACAATTTCTTCGAAACAAAAGAAATACCAGAGCATCAAAAGGTAAAGATGGCACAGTCCAAAATAAAAGAGGCTGCATTAACTTGGTGGAATTTCATCCAAGATGACAGAGTGAAGGAAGGAAAGAACAAAGTTGCTACTTGGAAGAAAATGGTGGCTTTAGTGAAGGAAGCCTATGTTCCATTGGATTACAACATCCAATTGCATAAGAGGAGGCAAAGCTTGAAGCAGAAAGAGTTAGATGTCAGCTCATATACTGAAGAATTCATGAAACTCTATGTCAAGACAAAGGTGAAAGAGAGTGAGGAAGAAAGGGTAGCAAGATATCTCAATGGGTTGAGACTTGCCATCCAAGAAGATTCAAATGTGCATAGTCCAGATACAATTCAGAAGTGTTATCAATTGGCAATCAAGGTGGAAGAGAAGTTAAAGAGAAGACAAGAGCAGAACAGTAGAGGAAGAGGAAAACAACAAAGGGGTGGAAGAAGTCCTTTCAAAGGCAGAGGACATGGATTTCGATATCAAGGTGAATCCAATTAGGAAAATAGCAAAGGAGACAACAGTCAAACTCAAAAAGGAAATTACAATCAGCAAGGAAACTTTAGACGCAGAAGACCACCATTCAAAGGAAGATCTCAGGGTAGAGGATCTGTTAGATGTTACAATTGTAATCAGGAAGGTCATATAGCTAGCAGATGTCCAGAGAAAGCATCAAGTTCAATGGGAGAAAGAAGAACAAATTTGATACAAGAATCTGACTGTCAAAGTGTGACAAGCTCAAACACTGGTCAAAGTGTAAGAGCTCCTGATAGTTATGGATATCTTGAGACGGGAGAATCTTTGATGATTAGAAGAGCAATGACCACCATGAAGGTACCTGACAGAGAACCCCCACAAAGAAAATCTCTTTTCAAGACTACTTGCAAGGCCAAAGGAAAGGTATGTAAAGTTTTGATTGACTCTGGATCTACTAAAAATTTTGTGTCTGTTGAAATGGTAGAAAAGCTAAAACTCAGGAGATTTCCACATCCTTACCCATATAAGATTTCATGGCTCACTCAAGGCCAACAAACAGTTGTAGAAGAGCAGGCTTCGGTAGAGTTTCAAATTGGAACATATAAGGACAGATTATTGTTTGACATAGCTCAGATGGATGCTTGTCATCTCCTATTTGGAAGACCATGGAAATATGACTTAGGAGCACAACATGATGGAGTTAGAAATACATACTCAATCACCAAGGATGGTAAGGTGATAGAGTTACTACCATTGATGGAGAAGGAGGTAGAGTCCAAGGGGAAAGAAGCCAAGGTAATGCTGGTAGAAGGTAAACAGTTCGTGAAAGAAATAGTAGAAGAGGGTACAGTTGCATATGCCCTAATTCCATGCCTGAAAGTAAATAAAGAACAGCAGCAAGAAATCAAGGGAGAGAAGCGACAGAGGTTCATAGATCTTGATGTCCAAGAGTTGTTGGATAAATACAAAGGCATCATCTCTGATGGAATGTCAAGATCCCACCACCTGTAAGGGATATCAGTCATTGCATAGATCTGATCCTAGGATCTACACTTCCAAACAAGGCAGCATACAAGCTTACTCCAGAACAAAATGCAGAAGTTGCAAGATAGATTGAAGAATTGTTGGACACAGGCCTAATTGGCAAGAGTTTAAGTCCATGTGTAGTACCAGCTGTACTAGCACCAAAGAAGGAAGGCACTTGGAGGCTTTGTACTGATTCCAGGGCTATTAATAAGATCACAATCAGGTATAGATTTCCAATACCTAGGATAGAAGATTCACTTGATTGTTTGGGAGGTGCTAAGTATTTCACACAAATAGATTTGAAGAGTGGTTATCATTAGATCAGGATTAGGCCAGGAGATGAGTGGGAAACAACATTTAAAACAAATGAGGGATTGTATGAGTGGAAGGTCATGCCTTTTGGATTGTCCAATGCTCCTAGTACTTTTATGAGACTGATGAATGAGGTCTTGAGAGAATTTATAGGCAAATTTGTCATAGTATATCTAGATGACATTCTGATTTTCAGTAATACAAAGGAAGAGCATCTCAGACATATAGACTTGGTCCTCAAAAGGTTACATGAAGAGCAGCTAATGATCAACTTGGAAAAGTGTTTGTTTATGCAGGAAGAGATCACCTATTTGGGTTTTGTCATTTCACAGGGTAAACTGAAAATGGATAAGGAGAAGGTAAGTGCCATATTGTCTTGGCCAACTCCTAGAAACACAAATGATGTCAGAAGTTTCCATGGGTTAGCAACCTTCTATAGGAAGTTTATAAGAGGGTTTAGTCATGTCTGTGCACCCATGCTTGACACCATAAAAGGGGGACAGAAGTGCAGATTCACTTGGACCAAAGAAGCAGATGATTCATTTGAAACACTGAAGAAGAAGGTGGCACAACAGCCAGTCCTTACACTTCCTAATTTCAGCAAAAAAATTTAGGTAGAATGTGATGCAAGTCACATGGCAATTGGCGTAGTACTCAATCAAGAAGGTAGGCCTATTGCATTTTTCAGTGAGAAGCTCAATGATGCAAAGAAGAGGTAGTCATCATATGATTTGGAGATGTATGCTCTAGTCCAGTCACTCAAGAAGTGGAGGCACTACTTGATGCCAAAGGAATTCATAGTATTCACAGATAATCAGGCTCTTAGTTTCATTAACAGTCAAGAGAAGCTGAATCACAGGCATATGAAGTAGGTGGAGACTTTACAAGCTTTCACCTTCACACTCAAGCACAAGAAAGGAGTCAAGAATAAGGTAGCAGATGCTTTGAGCAGGAGAGCTCTAACCATAAATCAGATTCAACTGGAAAGTGTTGGTATTGATTCCTTGAAGACTATGCATGATGCTGATGAAGACTTTGGAGAGATATATCAAGTATGTATTTCTTTTGGAGACAAATATCATACTGAATTTTCTAAATTTCTGATCCAGGATGGATTGTTGTTCAAGGTGTACAATTGTGTATTCCAAGGTGTTCTATGAGGCTGAACATCATTAGGGAAAAGCATTGCGGAGCTATGGCAGGACATTTTGGCTTAGACAAGACTCTGGAACTAGTAAAGAGACATTACTATTGGCCTAAATTGCAATCAGATGTAAGAAAATTTGTGGAGACATGTACGATATGTCAGAAAGCAAAAGGAAGATCAACTAATGCAGGTTTATATCAGCCACTGCCCATTCCTTCTAGGTCATGGGAAGGCATAAGTATGGATTTTGTGTTGGGTTTACCCATAACAAGGAAGGGTTATGACAGTGTCTTTGTTGTAGTAGACAGATTCAGTAAAATGGCACATTTCTTGCCATGCAAAACTACTTGTGATGCTTCATATGTTGCCGATTTGTTTTTCAAGGAAATAGTGCGGATACATGGATTGCCATTGAGTATAGTGTCAGATAGAGATGTGAAATTCATTGGTCATTTTTGGAGGACTCTCTGGAAGAAGCTTGGCACAAATTTGTCTTTCTCATCAGCATATCATCCTCAGACAGATGGACAAACTGAAGTGGTTAACCATTCATTAGGAAATCTACTCAGATGTTTGACAACACAACATGGAGAGAAGTGGGATAGCATCCTACCACAGGCAAAATTTTCTTATAATGATACCATCAATAGGAGTACAGGGAAATCACCTTTTCAAGTGGTGTATGGTATGCATCCTAGAGGTATTTTGGAATTGAGAGATCTACCTACAGGAGACTCAATTAGTGCAGATGGAGAAGCTTTTGTAGCAGTAATTAAAGAGGTGCATGATCAAGTCAAAACTCAGCTCTAGTAATCTACTTTGAAATATAAAACCTGTGCTGATAAGAAAAAGAGAGATGTACAATTTGATGTTGGAGATTTGGTATGGGTTTATCTAAAAAAAGAAAGACTTCCAAAGGAAAACATACTAAGCTAATGCAGAGGAAGATTGGACCATGTCAGATTTTGAAGAAATGTGGACAGAATGCTTATGAGAGCCAACTTCCTCCTGATCATGGATTATCACCCATATTTAATGTATGTGATTTAAATCCATACAAACATAATGCAGATATGGAACCGAAAACATTACAGGATACAGCAGATGATGAAATTCCTAAACATGATCCACCAAACTTGCAGAAGATTTTAGATTCCAGAATGGTAAAGAAGACCAGGAATAAAGAATATATAGAATATTTGGTAGCTTGGCAGGGGCAACCTGATTCAGAAGCGGTTTGGATGACTGAAGAACAGATCAAGAAACATGGCGCAGACTTACACACTCTGATCTCAAGTGGGCTTGAGATCTCTTCTCTCGGGGAGTATGGTGCAGGGGCACCCCTTCATTAAGTTAATTAGAAGCCTAAAGTCTTAATAGGTTGTTATGCATTTACTATGTAATAAGGTCTGGTTGACCAACGCATGTTATTTTTGGGTTGTTTCTATCTTTTGGACACTTGTCAATCTGTAAATGACAAGGTTGTTAGGCTGTTAGTTAGTTATGTCGCCTAGCCACCTGGAATTGTCTCCCAACTATTGGGAATCTAGTCAGTACTACTCTCTATGAGTTGTTAAATAGTCTAGTTCTGATCGATTAGAGGGATATAGAGAGAGATCAGAAAGGAGAAGTTAGACAGAGCAGTGATTATGAAATTGAGTTGTACTATGAAACAGACATTTGTATTCATCCTCAGAACAATAAAGAAGATCCTATTTTACATTTGAATTGCATCTGAGTAGTCAATTTATGTTTTACAATCGATATGGGGTTTTTCCATTCCACCAGTTGATTACTTTGTAATCGGTGGAATGGCTGTACATATTAGATTAGATTTTGTTTTTGCATTTTTTGTTTGTGTGAGTTTTGCAGTTACAGGATTGATCGACAGCATGCTGGAATAAACCCTAGCATCAGCACGTGCTAGGCTGACGAAGTGTAAAAGTTTGTTTGTTTGTGGGAGAAGTAGTTTTGCGAAATTGTGAGGGTTTCAGTAGACTCCACCGGTGAAATTCAAAGTGTTAAGTTTTTGTGTTTAAACCATTTTAATGGTTCAACGGTTCACTAATTTAGCAGAAGTAGTGTGTAGCGTCGGTGAGAAGTTCACCATTGGGCGAAGAGTATCAGCTCCACTGATGGTTTAAATCAGGCTAAAGTCTTTTGTTTGAACTGATTTCGAAAGCTTGAGAGTTCACTACTTCAGCGATGTCTGAAGCTAAGTGATCGGCATGATAAATTTAGCGGAGAAAACCTTTTGGTTGAACATTTGAACCAGTTCAATGGTTCAACCATGTATTCTTTCGGAGGCCCAGTGGAACGACGAAGGTGGTAAAGATTAATAACAATCATTGAACCACCCATTGAACTGGTTCAATGGTTCAACGAGTTCGGCGGGTTCAATGACGAGCACTAGTTCAATGGTTTGACGGCTCACCAAGGCTCGAAGGTTCAGCGAGCTGATAGTTGAGCGGTTCAGCAGATTAGGATTTAGGGGTTCAATGGAGGTTGCGGGTTCAATAGCCTGCAATGCGTGTCGACAGCATTTGACACAATAAAATATTAAAGTAGAGATACAGTGACTCAACCACAGTCCTAGCCACATTTTACACTGGTTCCACCAATTCGGCCGCGTGCTCTGCGTCACTGAGCCTTGGTCCTAATAAGTTTAAACATTCTATAGAGACAAGGGGATAAAGAAGTGTTAGGAGATGTTGATTGGGTCATTGTGTTGTAGAATCATATGCCCCAAGTCCAAGAAACATTGATGGCTTGGAACCTTTGATCCAATAGAAGACACTACTTATGCTTGTGATATGGCTACCAAATCTAGGAGAGGCATCAAGGTAATGATAGATTTTCTCTACATCAATTCAAAGCCATGTAACTTCTTCTTCAAGCAACATGTTGTTTCCTTGTTCACTTTAGGGTCTACCTCCAAATTAGATGCAGTTTTGGCTCAACCAACCAAGACATTACAACATGTTTGGTCTGATTATAATGGAAGCATTCAAGCATAAAACATTTTGGATCATATGTTGGAAGTTACAATAAATTTGGTGGCATGGTTGTGAGCAATTACATGCAATTTTCAACAAATACAATAGAGAAGAAACATCACTTGCTTAGAGGTGGTTCCAGTAATTTGTAGGTCCTCATCTCTCTTCATGTAGATCTTAGCAACAACAAAAACATTATCATTACAAGGCCTTAGCAGAACTATGGCTTGGTTAGTCTTAGTCCTAATCCTAATATCTCCTTCATCTGTACCTTAATTGCCCAATCATGCAATACGTTATCAAAATGCCACTAACAAGGACTTCATGATTCTAGGCTAATTTCTATCATGACAACCCTCCTTAAGCGTTATCGATCAACATTATTTTGCCACCACCGCCATCACCAACCCTACAACACCCACTTTTCCAAACCAAGTTGAAAACCATAGTCTTCTAACATTCTTGGAAGAGCTTGTTTATGCACCCTCATCAAAAATTTATAGTCTATCAAGTCATCAAACCCATTGAGGTTCAACATTGAAAATGTTATTATAGAGAGTTCCTATGTATATTCGAGTTTGTTAGATCAAATAATCAACAAGTTCCTTCCACCATCCAACCCCAACAATAACAACAACAAAAGCAATGGCAACAACGTCAACTATGATATTGGCTTTCCATACATAACCACTATCCTTACTCCTACATGCAGTACTAACATTGTTACATCTAATTTGCCCATTACTAATGTATAAAAGTTGATAGATACAAATTATCAGTGATTGTACTTGAATGAGCAACAACAAGTGCATTTAAAGAAATATGGCATGAACAACAAGCTCATCACCAACGAGTTTCCAATTGACTATCAATGGTCTAGTTTTTTTGTCAACAACCCACACACTCTTCTGCGAGAGATTTTGTAGCAAACTACATTAGAGATAGTTCATATGGCCAACTAAAGAGCCTCAGTTTCTCTAAACAATATTGCCTCTTTCATTTACAAAGCAAGGCAAATAAGAACTTAAAAAGCAACCATAACTCTACAGACGTGTCTTTATTTATTTTAATTGTCTCTCAATACTCATACCTTGGAAGAATCTTTAATATTATAATATCCTTTATCGATACAGATTGAAGTGGCCATGACACAATCACGTTTATAAATAATAGAACAAATGTCAGTGCACTGTGACTCAAAATAGATACAAATATCTTGAAAATGTCACTTTAATTTTTCTATATCGTTTTCTACATTACTACCTAATTGCACTCTATTTTAGCAAAAGTAGTGATCCATTTTTTGTTTGCATCCATCTTGTGATGCTTCAAACAAAATCTAATGGGTAAAGGTGTTTGAAATATAATTCAATAGTATGATTAGTAATATAACATGCAAATTTTCCAAGTAAAAATGAACCATAGAAACACAATGTGGTAATTTTAAGGTATTTGATTTATTTTTAAAAACAATATTTAATTAAGCGCATTATTAAAAATCTAAAACATGAAATTCAAAATTAAAATAGTGGAAGTCTATATTTATTATTAAAAATTCTCAAATATTATATTTTAGATCAAATATCAAGTAATACTTATCACAATTCAATTGTCAAAATGACCACTCTCACCTTAGGAAGATATCAATGGTTAAGGCCTTCTTAGCTATGGCCCACTCTAGGAGGAACCTATATAGTCAAACACAACATGTGTCCATGCACCACATTGATGTTCATGCATCATAGCCCTGGCTAGGTCAATCCTGAGTGTATACTATACCCCAAGTTGGATGCACACAAAACATCCCTTCTCCTATATCCATAGCCCACCAAACCACCTTCTTCATTGAGTGATCTCCATGTCATTTCTAGGTCTCCATAAATTATTTATATATTATTTTAAGGGATAGTTTCCAAATCATCACAACCCTTCATACAAGATTTTATTTTTTTCTTTTATGTGGTTTTTCTTCAAGTATTCACTCTTTATTTTTCTCCTGATAATCATTTACTTTCCAAACCTTTTCTAAAGGTTATTAAACATTTTCCTTTTACCCCTCTTTTAACTTAAGTGTAATTGCATGTCGCTTTTATTTATCTTGCTTTTAACCTATCCCCCTTTTAACCAAAGGGACAAATAATTTATTTTAATATCTCTTTTTTAGAAAAGGGTCATAATATTTTCACTCAAGGAAAAAGTCACATAACAAGTACAAGCATTAACTAGATGTTAGGTTGCAAGAAACACTCCATTGGTAGAATGTCAATATCCAAACTCGTGGCCAATTGGTTTCAAACATTTAAATCTAGCATTGCATCAATTACTTCAATCGTGTGTAAAAATAATCAAATTATTTTAAAGTCGCAAAAGTTTAAATTTGATTGTTGAACTAGTTATTTGTTATGAAAAGTTGGTTGATATGCACCAAGGAATGCACTTGTTCAAACCCTTGGTTGCCTTTTTTCCTCTAAAAGGACTTGCCTAACTTCTCTCTTCTATTGGTACAATTTGCAATGAATCCTAGCAAATTCATTTATAAAAAGTCCATATCTATCTTATTTCCCGGGTGAAGTGTCATTATTTAACTATTCACTTAATTTTGAAATCTTAAGTGTTTATAGTCACAATTTAATAGTAAGAGTAGGCTACTGATGCAAAGTAAGCACTAAACAATCAAATTTTGTGCAAGATTACTCTATGATTATACAAAAGGACTTACACAATTTAAATGCCAGTTGTTCTACTTCATAATGGAAAACCTAGGTTTTAAGTACCATACGTTAGAGCACTAAAATAAGATAGGCATCAATGGGTCATATGGCAGTTGTCGTAGACAAGGTTCTTGAAATACGTATAAGGTGAAATGCATATTATTCCTTGTAACTATAAATTATTTACTGTTTCAATGGACCATGGCAGATTTAATTACTAAAAGTCCATATCTATCATTTTTCCCCATTAAAGTGCTATTATTTAACTCTTCATTTAAGTTTGAGATCTTAAGTGGTTATAGTCATAGTTTAATAGTAAGAGTAGGTTGTTCATGCAAAGTAAACATTGAACAATCAATTGTGCAAGCTTACTTTGTGCTTATACAAAAGAACTTACACAATTTAAATGCTATTTGTTCTAGTTCGTCATGAGAAGCCTAGGTTTTAGGTTCAAGCATTAGAGCACTAAAATAAAACAAGAATCAATAGGTCATATGGAAGTTGTCTGAGATTAGGTTCCTAAATTGCTTACAAGATAAAATATAAACCATCTCTTCTAACTATAAATTATTTACTATCTTTAGTCTTGAGGAAATAGGAAAACTCTTTAGTTCAATTATAGTTGTCCAGAGCTATGTACTACATTTAAACTACTTTCAAGAAATAATTTCATTAAGTTGAGCATGCAATGAAGTTACAAAACACAATAGGAAATTGATTTAGTTTTCAAGAAATAAAATTGTCAAGATGTTATTCATAATAAAGTCTTCCAAATAATTGTTGTAATGTGCACAAATGACCAAAATAGAATTGAAAACATACAACCAATAGACATATCAGTGAGATAACAAAGCATTTACAAAAAAATAACCTCTAATATGGTTGAAGTTCCCCTCCTACTAGTATTTTGTTTGAACATGCAAGAAAGACCTAACCCAAATTTCTCGAAGGATGACAAAACCCTAAAATATGACACCTATATCAATTAATGCATATCTCTCTTTTTGTCAATCAAATACAATTTTAGGAGTCTTAGATCAATGGAAAAATATCCATGAAATCAACATTCAATGTAATATATAGATAACATGAAGATCAATTTCTTCATTCTTTTTGTTTTTGTCTCTCTTCTTATATATGATACCTTGTTCAAAATTAAGGATGTCAACAACAAAAAATTGTATTTATTTGCTTCTAAAAATTTTCACATGAAACTTGGACCTCTATATGTTGTAATTCATTATCAAGAATCATCGATTTCTAGTATAATTTTTTATAAGTTGTAGAGGCCTTAGCTTATCTTAGATGCATATGTCCCAAATTGTTGTAGTGTTTAACGATGACTCTTTTATGGTTACAAGCTAATTATTTTGAGCTCAGGTGCTTCAATGATTCATTTGCTACAACATATCTTTTAGAGGAGATCAAAACAACAATTAGGTAAATTATGCAAGAGTAATTAGATGGAATGGTTAGGACTTACAATTACAAAGAGATGCAACTAATTATTTCACATCAACTGAATATTATTGAAATGATAATTGAGCACAAAATTTATTCTTTGTACTTGCCTAAAACTTAAATCAATGGTAATGACTCATGATCACATTCATTGTAATTTCTATAATCATTAGTCTTATCACTATCTTGTTTCTCTTCTTTCTCTTGCACATATTCATCTTATTTTCAAACTTTAAATATAAAACTTGGTACAAGTCAGGTATCCTAAGATAGAAGCTTTTGGCATACTTGTGTTATGTTGCTATTCTAGGCCTAAGGTATGCATCACTCTTTTTGTAGCTTCCAATGCATAGTGTGATGGGTGACCATGCTTAGGTCGATGTCATGCTATTGGGGTTTGTCATTCTAATAGGTAAAATGTTGTTACTTTTTTTGTATTGGTCAATAATACTTCCCATTTTTCATAATGTCCATGTGCACCCTATTAGTCTTGTTTTATTAGTTTACTATTCATTGACTCCTTCCCAATCTAAGAGTAATTTAGTTATAGAATAACTAATAAGAATGATGGTGACAAGTTGTCATTGATGTCAAAAGGTTGTTCAGTTGATGATGTAAAGTTGCCATAGTTGTTGCAGGATCAGGAGGAGCAGGAGTTCACATCATCCTGTGTAGAGTTTACATCATCTTGTGTGTCCTTTCTGTTATCATATGGTATGGTTGTGTGTTTATCTTGTTATCATGTTGCAGCCTGGTCAGTGTGAATGCTTGATCATCAAGGTTGGAACAAGGATGTGTTGATTACAAAATATCAAGATAGAGCAATGAAATGATCTTTACAGATGCAGATATAGATTACAAAACTCAAGTTGATATAGATGACATGATATACAATAGTAGAGACAATATAGTGTTTATAATGCTAACTTGTTAGTGTTGGAGACAGTTGTTCTTGTTTGGCATATTGGTCTTTTCAAGATGTGCTCATCTCATGACATTTGTTGCAATAAAGTTGTTAGCATTGCTTTGATCTTATCTGATATCATAGTCTTCAGTTGTGAGTTGATCTTCATACAGACAAATGTAGTAGCATGGATGGTTTCATATCAGTAATCAGATGGTTGATGTTCATAGTTTGTTTCATGTTGGGTCTCAGATACTTCAGGTTGATATGTTGCTTTATGGCTAAGTCGGGAAGTGGATCAGTGCTAAGTTGAGTTGAGGATCTATGTTGAGTGGTGTTGATTTGTTCCTCCTTCATATTTCTTGTAGTCATTATGTCATCATGCTCCTTGTTCATATAAGTGGTATGTCACCTTAATGTTATTGGACATAAGTGTGTTAGGGTTCTGCAATCTCTATGATATTAATATAAAAATCCTAGTCTAAACTCTAAAATTCTATGCCTTGTAGTAACACTTAACTAAGTCATTATTATCTATATTAGCCCGTCATAAGAAAAAGATCTTTTTGTTATAATCCACAAGTGACTTGTTTTGACAGGTTAACTTCACTTATGTTAACCTGTTGAAGGGGTGTTAGGTCGTTGAGGTTACCGGCCTTTTACTTTCTATTACCATTGTCACCGGTCATCATTTTATATGTGGAGTGCCAAAAGGAGAGTTTAAATTTTAAAAGGGGCATCGAATATGCATAGTGGGAGCCCGATGTATTTTGAATAGAGAGTTTAAAAAGTATCAAATGGTTTAAAATCAAAAGTATCAAATATCTTTTAAGGGAAAGCATGCTTTATGGTATACATCGAATGGGGAGAAAAAAGACATCAGTTTTTTATGGGAAAGAAAAGCATCGAATTTGCTTTTGGGATTTTTGATTAAGTTTTTTTAAAATTAGAAATTCCCTATTTTATTGCCTCCCTAAATGAGGTCAAGCTTGGAGTTTCTTTTTAACAATATTTTTTTCTAATTTTAAATCTTCTCTTCACATTTAGAAGATTTATGATGGATTTTTTTTGAAGAATTTTTATGAAGAGATTATTTTGTAGTGTGAAGATTATACTTTTTAGATCATGTTAATTGCAGACAAATTTGTGAAAAGTTATTTTTGCAGAGATGTGTTTTGAAAAGAAAATGAAGGAGTTGAAGGAAGAAGTTGAAGAAATTTTTTATGCAGAAGATGAATAGATTGAAGTTTATTAATGAAGTATTTTGAAGATTTTTTTTGGATAGAGAGAATTTTTTTTTGCATGATATGAAGAGTTATTTTGCAGGTTTTAAGGGAGAAGGAATTTCAATGATCTTGCCAATCATGTTACAGAAAATATATATATGATTTTATTTTTTGCAAAGATTGAAGGGTTTTGTACAAAGAGGATAATGAAAATTTGGTTGAAGAAATTTGCAGATTGAAGGGTTTTGTGAATTAGAAGAATGTGAAAGGGCAGTTGTATTTTATTTGACAGAAATGGATCATACAGAAGATGAAAGGACAAAATGATCTTCAGTGAGAGCAAATGACTATGTAGAATGTGAAAGGTGAAAAGACATCCAATTTGCATATAATAGTTTTTCAGGTGCATTGATTGTGTGACTTGGACGACAGAGATGAAATATACAGAGAAGTGTTGTTGAGCATATCTGGATGAAAGATTGATTTTGAATAGAATGGCCATTTGACAGACACATGAGAGAGAATAAATGTTCTGTATTGAAACAGAGAAACCCTCTGAATTTGTGTTTTTAGTTTGTTCTGTAATAGGGGTTGGTACTCCTTGAAGCTGGTGCTTCTAAATAGTATGCCAGTGAGGCTTGTAGGTCAGTGAGAGCTCAATAGTCAGTGAGACATAATATTCAGCCAGTGAGGCTTTGTAAGATGTTTTCAAAGTTAAGCTAGTGAGACACTTCATGAGTGGTTTTTCTACCCAGAGAGGGTTTTCCACTCCAGTAATTCTTGTGTTAATGATATGCTTCTATGTGTGTTTTTGCTTCTATGTTAAGATTTATCTCTATGTGGTCCTGCTCATAATTTTCACTATCAAACTTCTACATATATGTGTAATAGTTTATTGATGACTTTCTCTTTCTGAGTCTTGTAAATCAAAAGTTATAATAAGTTGCAAAAATCTACACAACACTGATTCACCCCCCCTCTCAGTGTTGTCCAAACTCCTACAATAAGTTTCCACATTGAGGCAAACATAAATATCAAAGAGATTCTATGTGATTGCATAGTACAACGGGGTCATTTGTTTTGAACACTAAAATACTTGGTAGCTAAAGTAAAAAGCATGTGCTTCAAAAGTATTTGATGGGGGTGAAGCACATAATGTCTCATATGTGTGTTCATAGTGTTGATGACCAACACGTACATGTGGATGATCAATATGGGTATTCCTACATTGTAGGTGAATCAAGAAGAGGAGTTGTAATTATTATTATATTTCTTCTATTTTAAAAAAGAAAACTAGGCATGTTTGATTTTTTGAAACTACCCACCTTTGATGAATTCATCTCCCAAGAAAACTATATCTCAACATGACTTTTATAATGATAACCACCAAATTGTTGTTCATGGAACCATTGCACATTGTAAGCAATCTAATGGAATGACTTCGAAGCTAATTTGTCATTGTACATTTAAATTTATAGAAGTTGAGTGTAACCATGCTATCAAATATTACACTGTGTCAATTAATCTCTAAGTTTAATTAATATCAACATGCAAAATTATTCTACCAATAGTTGTTCTTGTAGATATCAACATCTCCAAGCATTCTAAATCTCCATCAAAATGTTTTACATCCAACCCTGTCAATTATACACCTACAATCAAAGTTGATTATGATTCTAATTTTCCATTTGTGAAACAACCGTAAGAGTATCCTTGTAATATGTAATTTTCACTACATATTGCCTACATCTCACACAATTTGCTTTGCTATCTGCTTGAAGTCCAAGGGAACAAAGCACATCTAGCTTGATAAATTTGCTATGGATATTCAACCTCCCAACCTACTTTAATCACATTATAAAAAGCACATGTTTGTTATTGATCTCTATCGGCGTTTCAATTCACACCTCTGGAATGTGAGTTGGAAACGGATAGCTATGCACAGATAAACTACTCTCTTATTATGAGGGGGAGTTCTCCTTTTTGCTGATGTTCACTTGACAGATAAATAAAACAAATTTGTCTATCTTCTTTTTGATTCTCAATTGCGAGCACAAGGTTATAGAACTCTATTTCGCCACATAAGAGGTTTTTTTCCTTTTTTTTGAACTTCTAACTATAGCTAGGCCTAAACTAAATGATGCTTTTAATCTCCTAAGTAAATTCAAAGCAAAGGGATTAAAAGTGTACAAGGAATGAATTGTTGTAACACAAAAACTTAAATAAATTTCTCCCAGCTTCACATCACAAGACCCATTGTACTTTAATGATGAAAACTGAAATAAAATTTACACAAGCCACACATCTGATGACAAAACTAGATGATCTAAGATAGAAACTCAGAGCAAAAGGCAAGCATGAGACTTCAATTCCAATATCATAAAGTTGATCCAACTCCAGGATAGTAATATTGTAGCAAAAGGCAAGCATACAATATGCGATCAAACACTGGAAATAGATTACACATAATGAATGAGCACTTGGAATAATAAGTTCTACAAGCTAGAATTGGAACAGCAAATTTGTTGTCACAATTACCATTACTTACAATGGGCAAGGCTGCCCTTATTTATACTAAATCAAAGGGGTAGGGAACCCTAAAGTCTCCTTGATTTAACCTAACTAACTTGCCAACTCACAAGCTTTATTTCTATTCTAAGACAAAGATTACAACTAACAAATGCTTTAAAGCAAAGAAAACTCCAACAAATACAAAATGATTTCTTTCTAAAAAAAGAATGGATGATCTTTGTAAGAAAACAAATGCTTTTAAAACAAAAAGAATTTGAGTTAAAGTTGCTTTCTTTTGAATCACATCCTCATCAACATTCTTGCTTTATTGGTGATGTCATCCATTGATATTTTGGGAAATAATATCTTCTAAAAAGTGAGTGACCGCATCTTTGCCAGGGACACCGATACTCTCTAGAATGATATTCTAATTCTCTAACATTTCTTCACCACTTGCAACCATCCGAAGGAATTCATGAACTTCACCCACAGCCTTGTCAAATTTCACTGTCATTGCGGTAAAACGATCCATCTTGCCGGCACTTATATCACCATTAAAATTGTTGCGGATGAGAGTCTAGAACTCTGCTTGCACTTCCTTGAGATCATACAGGGTACCATCTTTTTTTTCATATGAACACGGGATCTGAGAGACAAAAGATCTGACGAACTTGAGAACATTCACCACCTTTTCTTTCCATTCTGCTAACTCTGAGATTACACCGTCATAAGTTTTCACTGTGAAAAGATATTGTGCTTTCCAAGTAGAAACAATCTTCTTATCTTTAGCTGAATCAATAGAATTATGTGCTATCTTCAAGACAGAGATAATGATCTCAAACCCCAGTTTATTTTCAACCATAGTCTGCTATAACCCCTGGATGCCCTGGCACAGATCATGAGTGTTATACTTTAATTGATAAAACTATGAAAGTACAACTCTCCCTTTAGTCACAAATTCTTCCACCCATTCCTTCATGTGCCTTCCATAGATGACCAACTAACTGAACTGTTGTTGATTGGCCGGTGATCCCAGATTCGGAGGAAGCATTAAATTAGCCTATCATGTGCCATGAAAAAGGTTGGAAATGTACTGCCTCAACTGCCTAACTTCGGCCTTGAGGGATGCTTTCTTCTCCATCTTTCAACACTCTCTCCTTCAGATTATATGTTGCAACCTCGAAGAGATTTACATTTGTATGTCAGGTACTCCTACGAAGATTAGCTTTGACAACATTGAAGTCATCAACCTCAATATCATCAACATCTTTATCTTCTGAAGGTGTTGTAGTTTCTAGGATCATTTCTCCATCAACATTCTTCTCAATGTGAACTTGCTTCTTCATTTTCCTATCTGATGTGTCTTGGTAGACGCTATTAAGCTCTGTCAAGTTCAAATGATATGAATGTTTTTTCCTCTTCCTTCCTATAATGTTTTCAAGTCAGGATGAGCCATCCTCTCTTTGAATCCTGGTTCTAACTTCATTAACTCCTGATGAACCAATATGTGTCTCAGAGTTATGAATAGGCGAATCTAGCTCTAAATCAATGTGAATGGGAGAAGAACTAGGTGAAGAAGGTGGGGAAACATGAACAAAAGGCAATGTTTCTACATGCGGTGTTGGTTCAGTGGGAACTTCTGTTACAACTGATGGTTGTTCCTATTGAATATGAATTGGAGACTCAACCTTTTTCCTCTTCAACTTGGCCGTCTTTGTTCCTTCTGGAAGGACGCTCATAGCTTTAACCCTTTGTTTTGGTTTGGAAGTGGAAGGTTCTGATGGTTGAACAACTGGTGGCTCTGCAACCGGAATGGGTTCTTTCTGCTTACTTTTCAAGAATATCATACTGTTCTTGATAACTCAGCTCGTTGTTTCCTCGATCGAGGTGCTCTCTTTAGTTGACCAATTAATTAGTGGCAATGGTTGTTTCTCAACCTGATCTCTGAAATATGTGGGAAGTGAAACTCCACCATCATTTGACAAGCCCTCTACATCTTCTGACAAAATATCATCCAACTACCAAAGAGTAAACCTGTTGTAACTGTGTTCTCGCACTTCAAACTCATTTGCACAATTAGTCCAAAAATCTTCAACTGCATGCGTATGCGCACAATCTTGACCAAGGTGTGAGGTAAAAACACCATGAGGATTGTATGAAGACCTCTTGTCGAAAAACTTAAGACCATACTTGGACATTTCACTACCAATCACTTTGGCATATGCTCCAGATCTACATCTGTAAATTCCCATCCCAATTAGAAAATTGAAAGCCGACTTGCATTTGCTACGCAGAAATGTATGAACTTCATAGACCTGCCTTAGAAATTCCATGAATGCTACCTCATCTGTCGGATATCTTGGCAACATGGTTGGCACTCCCCAGAAGCCATATGCTCTTATGTAGGAAAAAGTGGGAAACTGGATAAACCAATCAGCCCATTCTGCCATTGCCATTCTGGCATCCACTAAAAATCATATATGTAACTGATTATCCAGATCTCGCACTACATGCATCATTTACCTGCCTATAATGTCACTCAGCCTAAGAAAATTCTAACTGCGGGAAATGGTGATAAACATGCTGAATGTCCATAGTTCCAACAATATTCAAACCTCTAAATTGACCCTAAAAGGCCATCAGATATACAAGGTATGACACCATGTGAAAATCATGAGCCCTTTGAAAATCAATTATTTGTTGGTGGAGACTATCACTGATGAGTGTCGACCAATCATAGAATTTTTTTCCGTCAACAATCTGGGACATGATGTAAAACATCCAAGGCTAAAATTTGTGAGCATCTGCTTGACCCATGATCCAGCTTAGCAAAGTAATCATTATTACATGTTCCTCCTTGAACTCTCCACATCCAACATTCTTTGGCACGACATTCTGCTTTCCCTTCAACCACCTCTGAGCAATCTTTTTCCAGTACTTTTCTTTATCATTGTGCCATGCCCTTTTGCATTCCTCAATCGAAACAACTAAGTTTTCCCTCCAGATTGGTATTGAAAGACACTTCTTAATGTCATTCACCTTCAAGCTACAGAGTACATGTCCATCTCTTGATTGGATTTCTCTTGTGACTTAATTGTAATGTGTCATATAAGCAATTACAAATTTGATACTTTACACTGTGATGGGGAAGGATGCTGCTGCAAGCAATCTGGAGTAATTCAAATTCATGATAGTGTTGTTCCTTGCATCTTCTAAAGGATGTAAATTGAACACTGGAAGTACTTTATGCAAGTTTGTCTTGAAAGTTCTGAGGTAATCATGAACCAACGCCATTTTAGGCTTTATCTCAACTCAAGTGTACTGCATAGTGAAAGATTTGAAAAATGACTGTGAACATGCCTATGTTGGAAAAATCTTAGAGAAAAGGCTGAAAATTACTTGCTGATTTCTTTTAAAAAGTAGAATGTGAGAGAAAAAGCTAGCACATGGGTTTTGTAGACAATTCTGTTTCGAATCAACCCAGATTGTTGGATTTTGAAAAAATAGAGGATTTCTTGAAAAAGCAGCAAAAAAATAGATTCTCAGAAAAAATAAAATTTCCCAATCATCAAGAGGATGGACTCAATGAAAGTTGAAAAAGTTTTGGTCCTAGTTCTGAAAAATGATCCCCTAGAAAAAAGGACCTTGAAAAAGCATGCCTCCCTGCTTCCTCATCCCAAAACTATGAAGAACGCTGAAAAAACACTTTGTTTGATTCTTTGAATCTTCATGGAAAGAAAATAAAGATCTTCCTTCTAGATGCAACCTACAAAAGATAATGAAATAAAAGAGGCCACAAGCTTGTCTTTATAGAACTTCAGGGCATAAAAGCAACTTTCTTTGTGAAAGAATAAAGATTCAATCTTATCCATGAAGAAAGCATCTTTTAAAGCACAAATCCAAGTGGATGTCTTTGAATAGGAAGAATCCTTATTTTATAGTTGCCTATGGCTTCATGTGTGAGATGACGAAAAATATCTTCTTTGATGATGTCATAAAACACGCGAGGTTGCCAAAGTGTTAGCCAAATTTTCATTCTTTTCGACACTTTCGCACTCGTTTTGACTCCAGTATAGCCTGTCCCTGACTTCAACAATATGGAAAATTGTCACTATTGACTAAAAAAGATGACTGATCATGGCATCTTGAAGATTTATCAACTATGATTCCATCCCCAGCCACAAACTGACAATCTGACGACATCTGACTGCGAATCTGACCTCTAAAACCTATCGCCAGACAAAGATCGAAAAACAGCTACGAGAAAACACTATCAAACATGAAAATTTTCTAAGGCATGAAAACTTGGGCGCCCCCAGCCTCCAGGGGCGCCTGGTTTTTTGTGCCTTAGCCAATTTTTGGAAAATTTCAACTTTTTCAAATTTTTGATTTACGTGCGCATTCCGATGACTGTAGACCCTTGTTTGGCTATTGATTTCCACCTGCCAGAGTAAAACTGAGTCTGATGATCTCACAAATAGGCAACCCTGATGAAAATTGAGCTGATTGTACCCTCTATCTACCTTGGAAAATGTGCCAAATTAATTTCCTATGAATCTGACTGGGCTAACGGAGGAGTTTTTGTCGTTTTCTATGAAAACATGGAAAAATGACTAAGGCATGAAAAGATGGGCGCCCCTGGCCTCCAGGGGTGCTTGGTTTTTTGTGCCTTAGAGTTTTTTTGATAATTTTAATTTTTTATTCCATTCCTCGATTTCCATGCCAACAGGTCTTGTTTGATCATCGTTTTCTATCATCTGGATGACTGTAGAAGCAGGACGGGAGGTGAACTGAGCTATCTCAACATACCTGAGATGAGATCCCAACTTTTGACTGAGTTTGACCACCCAGAAACGGGCTGACAAAGGTTTTTTGATGTTTCTTGAAAAATACGTAAAACATTCTAAGGCATGAAAAGTTGGGCTCCCATAGCCTCCAGAGGCGCCTAGAAATTAATGCCTTAGCCAAATTTAGGATTTCCAACCTCTGTTTGCAATTTGCTCCATTTTACGTGCCGAAAACTGTTCCTGTCACTGATTTCAAGGTTTTACCAGTCAACTGCCACTGGATGAGGGATGGACTGGATAGCCTGGGTACATTTGACATGGATTCCAGATTTTTAGGGCATGTTGACCAAAATGACTACTTTTGTCCTACCCGGAACTAATTAACAGAGGCATTTCTAGCATTTTCTTGAGAAATGCAAAAAAATCTAAGGCATAAAAAGTTGGGCGCCCCTAGGCTCCAAGGGTGCCTGGTTTTTGTGCCTTAGTCAAATTTTAGGATTTTAACTTTTCTTCCTCATTCTGGATCCATCTTGCTCATTTCCCGTGCTTTGTCAAATCGATGACTGCTCGTCATTTCTGCGTTCGCTGAATAGCTTGGAAGACTTGAAACTAATCTCTGGCAGATGAACTTCCTCAATTGATGGCTCCGGGGCTTGTGCTTCACCTTCTGAAAAAGCATAATTGACCCAGTAGAGAAAATTTGATCTTTTACATATTTGGTCTGGGTTGCCTTGATCGTGAAGCGAAATTGACCAATCAGAATCAAGCATGACACCTAAATCAGATATTCTTTTTTTAGAAAATTTTGCCAGCATCCGTATCTCAAGAAACCCAGAAAACCTAAATTGACGTCTATTTTTAAAATTTTTGACCTTTTGACTTTTTTTACGAAAATTTTTCTAGACTTTCTCAAAATGCCTCAATGAAGCAAATTTTTTGATTGGGTACAACAATTGGCTCTGTGTGGGTACCATGTCAGATGCTTACGGCATAGGAGAATTAAGAATCTTTCTAGCTTGGACCAGTGCCTTGTCAGTTGGGCAATAGAGTTAGGTTACTTTCCTAATCACCTAGAACAAGACTTTTCCCTACATCACCTAAGAACCGGACTTCCTAAAATCACCTAAGAGTTGGAACTTCCCAGAACACAAAGAACACAACTGTCACATTACAAAAAGGGGAAAAACATTACGACATAATGATTACATCACAAAAAGGGGAAACACATTACGAGAACAAAAAGGAGATGAAATTACTCCATCCCCGAAGGGATGAAGTGTTTCAAGTATAATCCACTGTAAGGCAGCAGAAGGAGCCTTCCATCCATGTGCGAGAGAATGTAAGTATTCTCCCCTGCGAACTCATGGATCTTGTATGGCCCCAACCACAAGGAATCAAAGGTTCTGTGCATTCCCTTGGGCTCGTGTCTTTTGTCCCAGAGTAGGACTTGATCTCCAATCTCGAAGTCTCATTGGCGAGCCTTCTTATCAAATATTTTCTTCACTCGTTCTTGATGCTGAGTGATTCTGTCTACGACCTCCACCCTTTCTTCTTCTAGTTTCATCAAATACAAGATGTGTTTTTCAATAGGATCTTTTAACTAATCATCCTCAATTGCAGCCACCAGCTTCAAAGTAGACAACTCCAATGTGATAGGTAGCATTGCCTCTGTACCATACAAAATGATGAAAGGTGAAGTACCAATGGCTCTCTTGGGAGTAATTCTATCAGCCCAGAGAGCATCATAAAGCTTCTTATGCCAAGCCTTTTGATTAGAATCAACTATCTTG
The DNA here is from genome assembly GCA_027924645.1 of Cunninghamia lanceolata. Lineage (NCBI taxonomy): Eukaryota > Viridiplantae > Streptophyta > Pinopsida > Cupressales > Cupressaceae > Cunninghamia > Cunninghamia lanceolata. The sequence continues at coordinate 2,932,870 of BSBN01000659.1, read as the reverse complement.
CGTATGATAGTGACTATATTTTTGTTTGATGATTTGACCTGTCCATTACCTTGAGGGTAATAATCTGATGAGTGTGATAACATGATGTCGTGATCATAACAAAAGTCCAGTACCTTCTCAGATGAGAAACATGTTGCATTATCAATCACTGTCTTGCATGGTACCCCGAATCTTGAAATAATGTTCTCTTTCAAAAAGTCACAAACAACTTCTAAGGTAGCCCTCTTGGTTGGAATAGCTTCAACCCACTTTGTGAAATAATCTATACCTATGAGGACATAAATATGCCCTTTACTGGAACATGGGTTGATGGGGCCAACAAAATCTAATCCCCATTACTGGAATGGACCATCAATAATTACTGGCTTGAGGGGAATGGATGCTCGCTTGAGTTTGCCAACAAACTGTTGATAGATCCATTTTTGACACCCATTCATATGCGTCGCAAAACATAGTTGGCCAATAAAACTGTGCTTGCAGGATCTTAAATGCAGTAACCCTTGATGAGAAGTGGCCTCTGCACACTTGACTATGAAATCCATCCAACAGATGTCGTTGTTGATGTTTGTTGACACATAACAAAAGGGTTCCATCAAGCCCTTGCTTGTATAGAACATCATTCCAAAGCACAAAATTTTGCGCTTTCAACTTTAATGATCTCTTCTGTTGTTTGTCCATGTGATTTGGACATTCTCCGTAAGTTAAATAGTATACAATTTTCACATACCATTCATCTGCGGAATCAACAAATAGGACCATAGGAAGATCCTCTTCAGTTTCAATTTTAGGCTCACCATCAGCCTGGTGCTTTAGATCACCGTCTTTCGCCATTAATTGACAAAGACCTCTCCCGCGAACAAGTTTTGTTGGCTTGATCTCCAAGTTGTATTCTTGAACCCTTGCAACCCAATTACCTCTCCTGGTGCCCATCTCCTGCTGAGTTAGCACGGTCTTAACTATTGGATCAGTAACATATAGTGTTGTGTGTGCCATCAAGATATAGAATATAAAATTCTTTATTGCTCTCACTACTGCATACGTGTTTATCTCTATTTGGGAATACCGCATTTCACTATCATTAAAGCTGCTACTCATGAAAGTAATTGGAGACTCGGTATCTTCATTCAACTTTTGTGTTAATATGGTAGACATGGTATGTTCTGACACATAAGAGTAAAGGATGAAGTCCTTATTGAAATTAGGACAGACTAACACTGGTGTTTGGCTGATAGCTTCCTTAATTGTGACGAACGCCTTCTTGCCTTCGTCTGTCCACTTGAAAGCAGACGTTTTCTTCATCATAGCTGATATATCTTTTGTAAGCTCTGAGAAGTCTGGTATAAACCTTCGAATGAAATTTATTTTACCAAAGAAGGAATGCACCGCAGTTTTGCTTGTTGGTAGAGACAGATTCCTGATAGAATCAACCCGACTAGGATCAATCCGTGTTCCCTCCTTGGAGACTATGTGACCAAGCAATTTTCCTTTTGTCACCGCAAAGATTGACTTCTTAGGATTCAAAGAAATCTTGTGGTATCTACATCTTTTGAATACTTTCACTAAATGTGTAAAATGGTCTCCCTGCGTTTTTGACAAAACGGTGAGGTCGTCAAGGTAGACGGCGATCAATTTGTTCTTCAAGTCTCCAAATGCCAAATCCATAGCTCTCTGAAATGTAGCATTGACATTTATGAGGCCGAAAGGCATTCTTTCATAAGCAAACGTACCCCATGGAGTAGTGAAAGTTGTCTTGAACTGATCTTCCTAAGCCACTGCGATTTGATTATATCTAGAAAAACCATCAAGTAATGATAGTATCACTGAACCAGTGACTATCTGCAATGTGTGTTCCATGATTGGCAGAGGATAATTATCCTTGAGAGAGGACTGATTCAAGTTCCTAAAATCTACACAAATTCTGATTTCACCATTTTTCTTACGTACAGGAACTATGTTTGACACCCATGTCGAATGTTGAATTGGAAATATGATCTTTGCATCCACCATTTTTTGAATCTCCACATAACTTATGTCTTGAATTCGCAGACTGTAATATCTTTGTTTCTGTTTGAAGGGCTTTGCATCAGGTTTCAATGGAATTGTTTGAGACAATTCAATGGGGTGAAGACTTTCAAGTCTTTGTATGACTAGGCAAAAACATCTCGATATTATCTAAAGAGAGAGATAAACCTCTTGCTTTCTTCTTGTTGGCATTTTAATTTGCACCTTTGGTATGCGATTTGGAAACAGATAGCTATGCACAAATAAACCACTCTCCTATTGGAAGGGGGAGTTCCCTTTCTTGCTGATGTTCGCTGAAAAGATAACTTGAATGAAACTTCGCCTATCTTCTTTTTGATTCTCAGCTGCGAGCACAAGGTTATAAAACTCTAAACGCTGCAGAAGAGGTTTTTTCCTTTTTTATAAAACTTCTACTACAACTAGCATAGACTAACAACGCTTTCAATCTCCTGAGTAAATTCAGAGCAAAGGAATTTGAAAGTGAACAAGGAATGATTGTTAACACAAAAACTCAAGTAGTTTTCCTCTAGATTTACACCACAAGACTAAAAGTACTTTAATGATGAAAGATGAAAATGAAAGCTACAGAAGCTACACATCTGACGACGATAACTTGATGAATCGATATAGAATACCAGAGCAAAGTAGGCATGAGACTTCTATTCAATATCACAAAGTTTAATACAACTCCAGGACAACAATACTGTAGCAAAAGGTAGGCATACAGTAAGCGATCAAAAATCGGAGAACAATGAACACAAAGTGAACAGACACTTGGAATATCAAGATTTGCAGGCTAGAATAGGCACGGCAATTTTGCTATCACAACTACTATTCCCTTACAATGAACACAAATTGAACAAACACTTGGAATAACAATGTTTGCAGGCTAGAATAGGCACAGCCAAATAAGTTATTACCAAAGTCCCCCAAACAATGGCCAAGGATGCCCTTATTTATACTAAAATCAAAGGAGTGGGGAACCCTAAAATCTCCTTGATTAATCCTAACTTGCCAACTCGCAAGCTTTATTACTATTCTAAGACAAAGATACAATAAATAAATGCTTTAAAGCAATCTGCTTAAAGCAAAGAAGATTCCAACTATCACAAAGTGATTTCTTTCTAAATATATGATGGATGAGCTTAGGATGAAAGCACATGCTTTAAAACAAAAAGCATATGTTTTAAAGCTGCTTTCTTTTGAAATGCATCCTCATCAACATTCTTGCTTTTTGGTGATGTCATCCGTTGATATTCTTTTGTTGATTTCTTCTAAAAAAGTTGATTCTGAGTGAAAAAAGTTAGCACATGGGTTTTGTAGGCAATTCTGTTTTGAAGCAAGCCACATCGTCGGATTTTGCAAATGAGGAGATTTTCTCAAAAAAGCAGGAAAAAGCAGTTTCCCAAAAAAAAACACAACTCCCAATCTTCAAGAGGATAATAATTTGGATGGACCCATCTCGATGAAAACTAAAAAAGCTTTGGTTGGATTTCTGAAAAATGATTCCCTTGAAACAAGGACCCTGAAAAAGCAAGCCTCTCTTCTTCCTCAACCTGAATCTATGAAGAACACTGAAAAAACACCTGGTTTGAGTCTTCAAATCTTCGTTGAAAGAAAAATAAAATCTTTCCTCTTGATGCAACCTGCAAAAGATAATGAAATAAAGAAGCCCAAAGCTTGTCTTTATAAATCTTTTGGTCGAAAAAGTAGTTTTATTTGTGTGAGAAGAAAACTTCACCCTCATCCATGAATAAAGCATCTTTTAAAGCATAAATCCAAGTGGATGTCTTGGAATAGGAAGAATCCCTATTTTGTAGGAGCCTATGGCTTCATGTGCAAGATGACAATAAATATCTTCTTTGATGATGTCGTCGAACACGCGAGTTGAAAGAAGTGCTAACAAATTTTTCTTTATTTTTGACACTTCAACACTCGTTTTGACTAAAATATGGCTTGTCTCCGACTTCAACAAGGCGGAAAAATGTCACCATGAACTAAAAAAGCTGACTAATCCTGACATTTTGGAGATTGATCAACTGAGATTCCATCCCCTGCCTCCGTTCGACGATCTGACATCGTTTGACCAAGTTTGACCTCCTAGAAACTGCCAACGGGCGAAGATTGGTAACAAAGCATGTCGGAAAACACTGTAAACATGAAAATATTCTAACACTGCTCAAGTTGGGCGCCCCAAGCCACCTGGGGCGCCTGGTTTTCCAACACTTAGCCATTTTTTCAATTTTTTCAACTTCTTCAATTTCTTAGTTTGCGTGTGCGTTTCAGAGGCACAGGACCCCTGTTTGGCTGTCAATTTCTATCAGATGGGATGAAACTGAGTCTGATGATTTGGCAAATATGCAGGCCTGATGAAAAATGAGCTGAGTGTACCTTCTGTTCGCCTCAAAAAATGTGTCAAACTGATCAACACTGAACCGGTTCCGTTTTTCAAGAAAAACATCAAAAATAATCTAACTTTGGAGAGTTTGGGCGCCCCAAGCCTCCTGGGGCACCTGGTTTGTCAACACTTAGAAAAATTTTCAAAATTTTTCAATTTTGTACCTTTTCTTAATTTTCGTGCCCACGGCTCCCGTTTGATCTTTGATTTCGGTCGTTTTGACGACTGTTGAGGCGGGACAGAGGGTGATCTGAGTAGTCTGAACATATCTGTGATGAAATCCTAGCTTTGACTGACTTTTGACCAAGTTTGACCAACCGGAAAAGAGCTGACGAAAGCATTTTTTACGTTTCTCGAAAAACATGAAAAAAAAACTAACATAGGAGAAGATGGGCGCCCCAAGCCTCCAGGGGCGCCCAGTTTCACCAGACTTAGCCAAATTATGATTTTCCAACTTTTTAATTCACCTTGGATCCATCTTGCATCATTTTGCGTGCATCATCGAGTCGACGACCGTTTGTCAGTTTTGCGTCATTGAAACGGCGTTGGAAACTCATCGAAGAGTTCTGGCAGGCGAACTTTTTTGTGTTGATGACTTTCAAGCTCATGCGTCACCTTCTAAAAACATAGAAATGACCCAGTAGAGAAAACTTAGTCATTTGAAGATTCCATTTGAATCGCGCCGATCGTGAAGCAAAATCGACCAATGAGAATTGAGCCCGACACGTAATTTGGAGATTCTATTTTTAGAAAGTTTTGCCAACATCCATATCTCAAGAAACCCAGAAAACCTAACTTGACGTCTATTTTTAGAAATTTTGCTTTTTTGACTTTTTGACGAAAAAAAATTTCTAGACTTGTTTCAAAATGCCTTAATGAAGCAAAAATTTTGGTTGGGTACAACACTTCTTCTGTACAACATTTGCCTATAGTAACAAGCCTAGGCTTGTCTTCGAAACCAATGTTCACTTGATAATGCTCAGCAGAGGTCTTATCATCCAATCTCCTCTAATTTTGAATGTATCTATCATGCCTGTCAAAATATATCCTCCAAGGATACGAGACCTTTGGGAATTTTGTTACCTTTCAACTGGATAATACTTGAATCTGCCTCTTCCATGGTTTTTGTATCCCTTGAAGCTTCCATCAAAGATTCTTCAAACCAACCTTCAAAAGATGAGAGGAATGAATCAGGTTCATCATTGTTCTCTTCAGTATTTTTGATCTTTGTCGTTGATTCTTTGAAAGGAGCCAAACTCCCCTCAAAGAAAAGCCCCTTGAAATTATCTTCCATGATGAGAAAGTCTTTGATGTGGTCATGATGATCGAAGATTTACCAGTTGTCATAATTGTTGAGGACGGCTAGCCTGTATATTAGCTCAAGAGCAAATGCATTCTGACAGAAATTAGAATGAGGCATGAAAAGGGAAGCAGATACTGCAAGGGCATCTACTTTGCTATTATCCGAGCGTGGAATGTATTGGATGTCAAATGCTTCAAACTACTCCATTGCATTCCACACCATGTATCTGTAATGTCGAAGGCGATCTTTTTTTACTTGAAATTGTCCCCTGATCTGTTTCACGATCAGCTCTACATCTTCTTCAACTCTTAGTAATTTCATACCCATATCTTTTGCACTTTTGAGACCTAACAAAAGTGCCTCGTATTCTGCTATATTATTTGTACATTCAAACTACAAGCGGTATGCAAATGGATACAAACGACCATCAGGAGAAATTATCATGACACCTGCTCCTGATTCGGTAGTCGAACAAATTCTATCAAATTGTAAAGTCCATATCTTTGGCTCTTCTTTTGATTCGTCAACCACACAGACAACTTCCTAATTTTCTTCAGTTATTTCTAACAGCATAACATATGTACCAGGGCCCATTTCTTGATATTGCACTTGTGCTTGAGGATCCTAAGATTTTGCCACCATGAATCGTGACTTAGTTTCTGGTTCTAATTTGAAACTGCCCTTCTTTAATGGAATGGTTGCAGATGACCAATCCAACTATATTTCCCCTCCAAGATATTTGTAGAAGCTTCTACTTAGCAACATCCCATAACTGGCTAGAATGTCAGCTACCAAGATAGTCATCATTATTTTCTTCTCGGGACAATCCGCCAACTGTACTTGAGCATCCTTCAATTGTCCAACCAATGGCACTGACTTAGACTCAAGAGAATAACATTTGTCATGCATCTTGGTGCACAAGAGTCCTAATGCATTCATTACCTGCAAAGGCATGACGTTGTCCGAGGTTCTTGAATCAATGATACAATTACTCAATTTCGAGCCTCCTATATACAGAGAGATATATAAAGGTTTGGGCTTCTCTTCTACTGGAACAAAAGATTCAAGCAATGTAGGTTGCACGACAGTCTCCTTCTTGACATACTTAACAATTCTATCCAGCTGATCTAGATGGTTTTGAAGATATTTTAACTGAGAAATCTGTACTTTTGTCTTCATCATGGAATCCACTATATCAAAATTCACCGAAGACGAATCTTGAGCAACCTTGACATTGTCATGTGGTGGCTTAACATTGGAAGTGGAAGCCACTTCCTTCCCCTTTTCTTTTGATCTCAGTTTATCCTCTTCTTCTTTTTGTGCCTTAAAATGTTGACCATGGGTAAACACAGGTGTAGAAAGATTTTCATGATTAACCACAAGAGAATATTGAAGAAGATCCTCTTGTTCTTCTTTTATTAAAACGGGTTCATTCTAGAAGTATCCCGTAGTAGAGTCGCCATCGAAGTTGTCCATCTATGGTAAGACAACATTCGCACTTGGGGAAGGGACAATGTTTGAAATGGGTGCAGCATCAACATATCCCATAATCTAATTCATTCTTTGATTTTTAGGACATGCTTCTCCGGTATGTGCATCGATTTCTTGAAAGGAACAAAACACTGCATTTTGAGCAGCATCAACTGCTTGTCTTGGTGGAGGTGCTGGAAACTTGGGCATGTAGATATTAAAAGGCTAAAAATTGTTCCTCTTAGGCTAATATGGTTGTTGTGGTTGGTATTGTTGCTGCGGTTGGTATTGTTGTTGTGGTGACTGATATGGCTATTGTGCAAGTTGCCCCTGAGTAGGCAATTGTCTCTTCATAATACTCACTTCATTTGCTACCTTTTGTAGCAGTGGATCCATAAAACTGTGAATGAGAGGCCTAATTGAATCCGTCTTTGTCTTGCCAGAGGTAATCATGTTATCCTCCAACTTGATGGCATTTTCTTGTGCACTGGATAATTCTGTCTCATCAGCTGGTCTCAAAAAGAAGGTTATCTTTGAAGGAAGAGTGTTAACGAATCTGCTCAACAGAATTTGCAGAGATGGATTAATAGTATGAGAAAGGCGTGTAACTAGGCGATTAAACCTTGCTACGAACTCCCTCATTGGTTCATTGTTTTCCATCTTTGAATTTAAGAGTTAGGCAAACAATCAGTGACCATCTTCGGAAAGCTTGAATCTTGCCAAGAATTTCTCGCTCATAGTTGCCCAATTTGTAATGATGCTTGGTTCCAGATGATTGAACCAATCGGTACCATTTCCCACTAGAGTCTCAATGAAGAGACACACAGCAACATCTTCATGTGATACATGGACAACAAAGCAAGTTGTTGTGACTGCAGAGATGTGTTCTTCAAGATGTTGAGTTCCATTGCCGTAGAACCAGGGAAAGTGCTTCCTTGACCCTGTTGGTAATCACTTATGTTTTGGGTTTTAAGCTTGGGTGTTGGCAAGTTTTCTCATTCGAACCCTCAATTTTATGAATCATGGGATCTTGCATTGTTTTGTCTATTCAGGTTTTGGCCTTGTGTGGTGGGTTTCTAGTTGTTAGGTCTCATCCTCATGTTTAGGTTTTCATAGGTTGACTTACGCCCACGCAGTGTTTCATGGTTTGTTCCTGTCGCCTTTAGAAAATGCTAAGTTTGTATGTGCAATTGATCAAATCTGTTGACAAGCTTGTGAAATCCCAATCGGCTTCCAGAAATGGTGAAAATTTTGAGTGATATGCATTTCTCAATGTATATAGAGTTTGCATATACAAGGAGGAACCTTTCACAGATTCCCGAGAATATTCTGCAGTTGTATGCATTCCCAAATGCATATCGGACTCAAATGGAGAATATACAAAGGTGGAATATTCCTTAAGGATTCCTTGCTTGTATATAAGGGGTTTGTATGTTTGCATTTGTATATTTGACATACAAAGGAAATGTACATTGAAGAATATACAAGAGGGCGCACATACATGTGCTGCAGTGCAATCAATAGGTGATCTTTTATGTTCGCGAAACATACAAGGAAAAGATATGCATATGGCAGGGCCCGGGGATATACAAGTGAGAATGTATGTGCGAATATACATTCAAGCATATGAAGGTGGTCGCAGGGTCGAATGTATTTTGAGTTTGTATATCCAACTATACAATGAAAAGGTACAAGAGAAAATGTACATTCAACAATATACAATGGGAAAGTGCAAATGGTCTTGTATGATTTGGCAAATATACAAAGCAGCAGGAGATGCATTTGGTGGGCTCCGCCTCACATATAAAGGGCTTTGTATCTCATATACAAAGGGGAATGTATATGTGATATACATTCAAATATATGTAAGGGAAAAGGATGCAAGGCGGACCCAATGGTGCTTTCATTTTGTTCTATAGGTTCTTGGCATCCGCAACTTGCATGTATGTGTGAGTTGTATATCGCGGATATATAAAGATGAAAAAATGTACATTTCGGACCCGATAGAAATTTCAGGTTGCTTCATAAACATTTTGGGGTCCGTGGCGTGCATGTATATAGAATTTGTACATGCCGATATCCAAAAGGTGAGATACAAGCCTGATTTCAAGGTGAATGTAATGTGTTTCATAAATTTTGAGATCCGCCTTGTATGCATGCCACACTTGTATGTGCAATGTGATAATCATAAGAAGGAGATACAAGGCCCGGATTTGAAAGTATTTCAAATCCGGTGGATAAATGGCTGGGGTCCGCCTTGTATATTAAGTTGTTGTATGTATATGCATTTTGCATATACAAAGGATTTTGAAAGATGAACAGTGACGATTGTATATGAATTCATTTTTGCATATACAAAAGCGATAAAGGCGAAATGAAAGGAGAAGAGGTCAGCGATAGAAGGTCAAGGTGCCTACGTGGCACGATATTATTGGTTGGCGGCTCTTCATGCATGTTTTGGGACCGTTGATTTTGACGATGGATTTTTGATCAACGGCCAAGTTTTGAACCTTCAGCGATGGTTTTTTCCTTGTGTCTGCAGTTGTTTTTTGAGCGGGAAATTTCCATGGGTGCGCTGCGACGATTCCCAAGAGAAGCTACGGGTGGTTGAGCCATTAATGGTAGGATTGTAGATAGGCGTGGGCCGATAGTTGAACGGCCAAGTACCTATTTTATGACGGAGGGTCTTCCAGCGGCGGCACAGAGCTCAACTACTCCTCGCCCTTCTCTTGATTCTTCCCATTTTGTCCTCTACCGCATTTATGATTTTGAGCGCCATTCAGATCATGCATTGTATCTGGTAAGTTTTTTATTTGCCTTGTAATTAATTTTGCTGAGTACACAGTCTTGGTATAAAAAGCCAAACTGTGTTACTCAGTGTGGTTGTTGAAAACTAGACAAATTTTTGGTGCTATAAGGAGATACGACTTCATTGGTGGCTCTGTCTTTGCTATCTTGTGAGTTTATGAGTCTCATGTTGTATGTTTAATGCATAAATTCACTGGTTTCATGCTATTTTATATGAGAAATGCTCTGTGCATGTGCTTAATCATTTGTCTCTAAGCTGTGGGCATATTGTTTCTCTTGAATCAGGATAACTGAGGGTTGTTAAGATTCAGGAATATAGCTTTTCTATATTGAATGTTTAATCTCCTACTTTTGTTCAAGGAGCAAATTAAATGTTTCAGTTAATCATTGAGAAAGTGTGTTGCAGTAGGGATACCATTAAGTATGAATGACTAAGCACCTAGTTTTTGGGAAGTATCTGTAAGGTAGGTGCTAAACAATCCCCTTGAAACTCAGCCATCACTATAGGTTTATGTGTATATGTGCATGTGTATGTCCATTGACTCCGAGCCCTGGATAGGCACCGATCCAGTCTTGTATTGAGGTTACAACCAAGGTCCTAGTTTTGCATCCAAATACAAATCAAACTCAAACTTCACATACAAACCTTTAGGATATTAGAAGTAGTTTTAGGACCCAAAATCCTCTGTCTACAACTGAATATAGGCCCAAAGCTAGCCCCTTTGCACTTATCTCACAGTTTTGGTCTACATAAGAGAGGATTTATCTGCTTTGTGTCAACATCCCAGCAAATACATAGATGCATTTCATAGATGTTGAGTAGGGAATACCCACCTTGGTTCTGCAGAGCCTAAAGAAGAAGAGGAGATATTTATAGAGTCTATCTCCTATACTGTTGGCCCCTGGCCCTAGAATCCTATTGATCAATGATGGCTACCTTGTAGGGATGACTGGGAACAAGCATCCAGTCTAGGAAAATAACCAACAGACCCCTTTGGTAACTCATGATGTGCTTGTAGGGCCAAAGGTCCAATGTTATCACCCCAAGGCAATAGGGGTGGTCGCCTCTAATTATGATCATTGTGATTGTTATTATTTGCATCACCCATTACTCTAGGTTGGATTATTGGTTCCTCTTGAGGTTCTTCCTGCTTGAATTCATGAATTAACTGGACTTCATGAACTATGTTGGACACCTCTCCAACTTCTGTAGGAACAAGATCTTGGAAGAAAGGATCCATAGCACCGCCTTTTCCCCTTCTTGAATAAACCCTGTGAGCCAGGATTATCTATTGCCACACGGGAGATGGTAATACAGGTCTTCCAGCCATAAGATCTGTTATGTGTTCTTCTTTGTCAAGAATAGTAGCCGCATTTCTCCACTGATCAGGACTTTCCTTTTGTGCAAATATGAAACTCCTCAGGCTACTAATGATGTCCATTTGCTCTCCTTCCACTCGTACAAGATTTGGTTGAATAGCAAGTGGTGTAGGATTTGTTTGTTGAACTAGAGCAGTAGGACGCCAGAGAGTCATTCCCGTGTCATAAGCCTAAGCTTGCTTGAGGTTTTATGCCTCGTGCCCCACGGTGGGTGCCAGAAAATTATTGGCATTTCAACTTAGACCTATGGAATGCGAGTTGGAAACAAATAGCTATGCACAGATGAACTTCTCTCCTATTATGAGGGAGAGTTCCCTTTTTGCTGATGTTCGCTTGAAAGATAAATAAAACAAATTTGCCTATCTTCTTTTTGATTCTCAGTTGTGAGCACAAGGTTATAAACTCTATTTCGCTATAGAAGAGGTTTTTTCTTTTTAAAAAATAAACTTCTAACTACAGGTAGGCCTAAACTAAATGACGCTTTTAATCTCCCAAGTAAATTCAGAGCAAAGAGATTGAAAGTGGACAAGGAATGAATTATTGTAACACAAAAACTTAAATAAATTTCTCCCAGATTCACATCACAAGACCCATTGTATTTTAATGATGAAAATTGAAATAAAATTTACACAAGCCACACATCCGACAACAAAACTAGATGATCTGAGATAGAAAATCAGAGCAAAAGGCAGGCATGAGACTTCTATTCCAATATCATAAAGTTGATACAACTCCAGGACAACAATATTGTAGCAAAAGGCATGCATACAATATGCGATCAAACACTAGAAACAGATTACACAGAATGAACGAGCACTTGGAATAACAAGTTGTAAAGGCTAGAATAGGCACAACAAATTTCCTATCACAATTACCATTACTTACAATGGGCAAGGATGCCCTTATTTATACTAAATCAAAGGAGTAGGAAACCCTAAAATCTCCTTGATTTAACCTAACTAACTTGCCAACTCGCAAGCTTTATTTCTATTCTAGGATAAAGATTACAACTAACAAATGCTTTAAAGCAATTTGCTTTAAAGCAAAGAAAACTCCAACTACAAAATGATTTCTTTTTAAAAAAAGAATGGATGATCTTTGGATGAAAGCAAATGCTTTTAAAACAAAAAGCATTTGAGTTAAAGTTATTTTCTTCTGAATCACATCCTCATCAACATTCTTTCTTTATTGGTGATGTCATCCATTGATATTCTGGGAAATAATATCTTCTTAAAAGTGAGTGACCACATCTTTGCCAGGAACACTGATACTCTCTAGAATGATATTCTGATTCTCTAACATTTCTTCATCACATGTAACTATTCGAAGGAATTCATGAACTTTGCCCACAACCTTGTCAAACTTCACTGTCATTGTGGCAAAATGATCCATCTTGCTAGCACTGATATCACCATAAAAATTGTTGCAGATGAGAGTCTGGAACTCTGCTTGCACTTCCCTGAGATCATAAGGGGTACCATCTTCTTTTTCATATGAACACGGGATCTGAGAGACAAAAGATCTGACGAACTTGAGAACATTCACCACCTTTTCTTTTCATTCTACTAACTTTGAGATTACACTATCATAAGTTTTCACTGTGAAAAGATATTGCGCTTTCCAAGTAGAAACAATCTTCTTATCTTTAGCTAAATCAAAAGAATTATGTGCTATCTTCAAGACACAGATAATGATCTCAAACACCAGTCTATTTTTAGCCATAGTCTGTTGTAACCCGTGGATGCCCTGGCATAGATCATGAGCATTATACTTTAATTGATAAAACTATGAAAGTACAACTCTCCCTTTAGTCACAAATTCTTCCACCCGGTCCTTCATGTGCCTCCAATAGATGACCAACTGACTAAACTGCTGCTGATCGACTGATGATCCCAGATTCAAAGGAAGCATTAAATTAGCCTGTGATGTGCCATGAAAAAAGTTGGAAATGTACTGCCGCAACTACCTAACTTCAACCTCAAGGGCTGCTTTATCTTCTCCATCTTTCAACACCCTCTCCTTTAGATTCTCCATTGTAACCTCGAAGAGATTTACATTTGTATGCCGGGTACTCCTACCAAGATTAGCCTTGACAACCTTGAAGTCATCAACCTCAATATCATCAACATCTTTATCTTTTGGAGGTGTTGCAATTTCTAGGATCATTTCTTCATCAACATTCTTCTTAATGTGAACTTGCCTCTTCATTTTCCTATCTGATGTATCTTGGTAGACGCTATTAAGCTCTGTCAAGTTCAACTGATATGAAGGCTTTTTCCTCTTCCTTCCCAGAATGTTTTCAAGTCAGGATGAGTCATCCTCTCTTGGAATCTCGGTTCTAACTTCATCAACTCCTGATGAACCAATATGTGTCTCATAGTTATGAATCAGTGAATCTGGCTCTAAATCAATGTGAATGGGAGAAGAACTACGTGAAGAAGGTGGGGAAACATGAACATAAGGCAATGTTTCTACATGCGGTATTGGTTCAGTGGGAACTTCTAATACAACTGTTGGTTGTTCCTGTTGAATATTAATTGGAGACTCAACCTTTTTCCTCTTCAACTTGGCCATCTTTGTTCCTTCTGGAAGGATGCTCAAAGCTTTAACCCTTTATTTTGGTTTGGAAGTGGAAGGTTCTGATTGTTGAACAACTGGCAGCTCTGCAACCAAAATGGGTTCTTTCCACTTACTTTTCAAGAATATCATATTGTTTTTGATAACTTGGCTCGTTCTTTCCTCAATCAAGGTGCTCTCTTTAGTTGACCAATTAACTGGTGGCAATGGTTGTTGCTCAACCTAATCTCTGAAATATGTGGGAAGTAAAAGTCCACCATCATCTGACAAGCCCTCTACATCTTTTGACAAAATATCATCCAACTGCTGAAGAGTAACCCTATTGTAACTACGTTCTCGCACTTCAAACTCATTGACACAATTAGTCCAGAAATCTTCAACTGCATGCGTATGTGTACAATTTTGACCAAGGTGTGATGTAAAAACATCACGAGGATCGTATGAAGACCTCCTGTCGAAAAACTTAAGACCATACTTGGACATTTCACTACCAATCACTTTGGTATCTGCTCCAGATCTACATCTGTAAATTCCCATCCCAATTGGAAAATTGAAAGTCGACTTGCGTCTGCTACGCAGAAATGTATGAACTTCATAGACCTGCCTCAGAAATTCCATGAATGTTACCTCATCCGTCGGATATCTTGGCAACATGGCTGGCTCTCCTTAGAAGCCATATACTCTGATGTAGGAAAAAGTGGGAAACTAGATAAACCAATTAGCCCATTCTAGCATCCACTAAAAAATTGTATATGCAACTCACTATCCAGATCTCACATTGCATGCATCAGGAATCCATCATTTACCTGCCTATAATGTCGCTCAGCATAAGAAAATTCTAACTGCGGGATATGGTGATAAACATGCTAAATTTCTAGAGTTCCAACAATATTCAAACCTCTAAATTGACCCTAAAAGGCCATCAGATATACAAGGTATGACATCATGTGAAAATTATGAGCCCTTTGAAAATCAATTATTTGTTGGTGGAGACTATCACTGATGAGTACCGACCAATCATAGAATTTTGTTCCGTCAACAATCTGGGACATGATGTAAAACATCCAAGGCTGGAATTTGTTAGCATCTGCTTGACTCGTGATCCGCCTTAGTAGAGTAATCATTATTGAATGTTGCACCTTGAACTCTTCTCATCCAACGTTCTTTGGCATGACATTCTACTTTTCCTTCAACCACCTCTGAGCAATCTTTTTCTGGTACTTTTCTTTATTATTGTGTAACACCCTTTTGCATTCCTTAAGCGAAACAACTAAGTTTTCCCTCTAGATTAGTATTGAAAAACACTTCTCAATGTCATTCGGCCTTAGGCTGCAGAGCACACGTCCATCTCTTGATTGGATTTCTCTTGTGACTGAATTGTAATGCGTCATATAAGCAATTACGAATTTAATACTTTGCACTGTGATGGGGAAGGATGCTGCTATAAGTAATCTGAAGTGATTCAGACCCCTGATAGTGTTGTTCCCTACATCTTCCAAAGGATGTAAATTGAACACTAGAAGTACTTTATGCAAGTCTGTCTCAAAAGTTCTGAGGTAATCATGAACCATTGTCGTTTAAGGCTTGATCTCAACTGGAGTGTACTGCATACTGAAAGATTTGAAAAATGACTGTGAACATGCCTATGTTGGAAAAATCTTAGACAAAAGGCTAAAAATTACTTGCTAATTTCTTCAAAAAAGTAGAAAGTGAGCGAAAAATCTGGCACATGGGTTTTGTAGACAATTCCATTTCAAAGCAACCCAGATTGTTGGATTTTAAAAAAGCGGAGGATTTCCCAAAAAGAAGCAAAAAAGTAGATTCTCAGAAAAATAAAATTTCCCAATATTCAAGAGGATGAAATTCTGGATGGACCCATCTCGATGAAAAATTGAAAAAGTTTCGGTCTTGTTTCTAAAAAAAATCCCCTAGAAAAAAGGACCCTAAAAAAGCGTGCCTCCCTACTTCCTCATCCTGAAACTATGAAGAACGCTGAAAAAACACTTAATTTGAGCCTTCGAATCTTCGTGGAAAGAAAATAAAAATCTTCCTTCTGGATGCAACCTACAAAAGATAATGAAATAAAAGAGGCCACAAGCTTTCTTTATAGAACTTTAGGTCATAAAAGCAACTTTCTTTGTGAAAGAATAAAGATTCAATCTTATCCATGAAGAAAACATCTTTTAAAGCACAAATCCAAGTGGATGTCTTCGAATAGGAAGAATCCCTATTTTATTGTTGTCTATGGCTTCATGTGTGAGATGATGAGAAATATTTTCTTTGATGATGTCATCAAACACGTGAGGTTGCCAAAGTTTTAGCCAAATTTTCATTTTTTTCTACACTTTTAAACTTGTTTTGACTCCAGTATAGCCTATCCTTGACTTCAACAATATGGCAAACTGTCACTGTTGATTAAAAAAGTTGACTGATCATGGCATCTTGAAGATTTATCAACCGTGATTCCATCCCCGACCACAAACTGACAATCTGACAACATCTGATTGCGAATCTGACCTCTGAAACCTATCGCCAGACAAAGATTGTAAAACGGCTGCAAGAAAACACTGTCAAACATGAAAATTTTCTAAGGCATGAAAACTTGGGCGCCCCCAGCCTCCAGGGGCGCCTGGTTTTTTGTGCCTTAGCCAATTTTTGAAAAAATTCAACTTTTTCAAATTTTTGATTTGCGTGTACGTTCCGATGACTGCAGGCCCCTTTTTGGCTGTCAATTTCCGCTTGCTGGAGTAAAACTGAGTCTTATGGTCTAGAAAACATGCAAGCTTGATGAAAACTAAGCTGATTGTACCCTTTGTTTGCCTCAGAAAACACACCAAACTGATTTCCTATGAATCTGTCCAGGCTGATGGAGGAGTTTTTGTTGTTTTTCATGAAAACATGGAAAAATAACTAAGGCATGAAAAGATGGGCTCCCCTGACCTCCAGGGGCACCTGGTTTTTTGTGCCTTATTTTTTGATATTTTCAATTTTTTATTCCATTCCTCGATTTTTGTGCCAACAGGTCCTTCTTAATCATCATTTTCTGTCATCCAGATGACTGCAGAAGCAGGACAAGAGGTGAACTGAGCTGTCTGAACATACCTGAGATGAGATCCCAGCTTTTTGCAGCTTTTGACTAAGTTTGACCACCCAGAAATGGGCTAATGGAGGGTTTTTGACGTTTCTCAAAAAATGTGTAAAAGATTCTAAGGCATGAAAAGTTGGGTGCCCCTAGCCTCCAGGGGCGCTTGGAAATTAATGCCTTAGCCAAATTTAAGATTTCCAATCTCTGTTTGCAATTTGCTCTGTTTTGTGTGCCAGTATCTACTTCGTGTCACTGATTTTGAGGTTTTACCAATCAAGTGCCACTGGATGAGGGATGGACTGGATAGCCTAGGTACATCTGACGTGTATTCCAGCTTTTTAGGGCTTGTTGACAAAAATGACTACTTTTGTCCTCCCCAAAACTGACCGACAAAGACATTTCTAGCATTTTCTTGAAATACATGAAAAAAAAATCTAAGGCATGAAACGTTGGGTGGCCCTAGCCTCCAGGGGTGCCTGGTTTTTTGTGCCTTAGTCAAATTTTAGGATTTTTAACTTTTATTCGTCATTCTGGATCCAACCTGCTCTGTTTCCCGTGCTTCGTCAAATCGACAACTACTCGTCATTTCTGCATTGGCTGAACAGTCTAGAAGACTTGAAACTAATCTCTAGCAGATGAACTTCCTTAATTGATGGCTCTGAGGCTCGTGCTTCACCTTCTAAAAAAGTAGAATTGACCTAGTAGAGAAAATTTGATCTTTTGCAGATTCTGTCTAGACCGCCTTGATTGTGAAGCAAAATCAACCAATCAGAATTAGGCACGACACCTGAATCAAAGATTCTATTTATTGAAACTTTCTATTTTTAGAGAATTTTGCCAGCATCCGTATCTCAAGGAACCCAAAAAATCTAAATTGACGTCTATTTTAGAAACTTTCTAAAAATAGAAATTTATATTTTTAGAAATTTTGACCTTTTGACTTTTTTGACGAAAATTTTTTTGGACTTTAAAAATTTGATTAGGTACAACAATCTTGACAATGAGATCTTTTATTAATGAGTTGGTTTTGCTTAAAACATACTAATTATCTAAAACCATATGTAATTTCATTGTACAGTAAAGTTTGATTTTGTGTTGACATGTAATATTTTGTTCTAGTATCCTATAGGTGTTAGATTTGGCTATGGAAATAGCCACCCAAAATCAAGAGGGCTAAAATCAAGTACAGAGAAGATCGAAATGAAAGAATAATAATATTCTATTCAAGGATGCAATATGCCAAAGAGATCAACTAATTGGTTCATTCCATGATAGGATGCATACAATATATAGCCTCATAGTTTCCAAATCTTACGAGGATGAGGAAAAGGCAAAAACCAAAAACCAAGGATTGCCATCTAGGTTTCTAAATCTAAGATGATAAGGAAAAGTTAGAATCCCTGAAAGAAATAAATGACTCGTATACATTTATCCTATCCCACTCGAGTAATAAAAATAAATCACCCAAGAAAACTTAATAAGGTGCAATTAAATAACTACACCAATAGTAGGTACTTCCAAGTACCTAAAACTACTGGTCTACAAATTTTCCTTTTAGCGTACATTAATTTAACAGTCACTAATATATTAGTAACTTATATAATAGGATAGTTTGTGAAATTGAGTTTTGCATCTTATACTCATTTGAACCCAATTTAGGCTAACATCTTTTCGACAAAAAATATTCTCATCAATTTACCTTAACTATCAACTTAGCCTCATGGTTAAACATCTCTAGTGGATGAAAAACTCAATGCCATATGCAATCCTTCATGTGCTACTATAGCTTTAATTTTTTATTGGAGATAAATTGCTTGAGTCTTTTAAACAAGGTATTGGGACCATTGTTGATCACTCTTCCAAAGCCACATGCTCTTGGCTCTTGTGGATAAGGCTAAGTATAAGTATAATTTGACCAATCAAGATTGGATATGCTCTTAAGAAATATTACAAGTAAGCCTTTATCACACACAACACAAATTTTCCATTCAATCCACTGAACCATGGTGGAAAGATTAGAAGTGGCACAATTCACTTTTTTTTCACAATTACACTTCTTGTAATAGTGATGCTTGACTTTCTTTGCGTTTGCCTATGTGATCTGAATTTTAATGGAGAATTCAGATAACAATACCTAGTGCTGAGCCTGTGGTATTGTGAAAATAGACAAATTACTCAATGTGCAGAACTTGTAAAAAGTTGCAGGCAACCAAAGAGGATTTCTTATTGCATCAAAAGTTGACTCTATACAATGAGAAAGATCTCCTGAAGAGCTAGATTGAGTTGCATCGAGCACTGCCTGTGACTACTGCTCCAAGCAACCGATGAAAGTTTTGACCCCAAATTCCACTCCGAAGGGCTCCAAAAATGCCAATTACTAGGATGTAGACAAAAGTGGAAAAAAATACTGAAAAACTAGAATATAGTTGCCTTAACAAATGCCACCCTAATGCTTTTGAATCTCTATGGGATCATTGCTTCCCTCTTGAGAGGCAATGGGCCCCATTGCACCTGTGTATTGCAACAAATGAGGAAATTTCTTCTTAATCTAGTCCTTAGTGAACCATTTTCCTCGATGTGGAAGTTGTCCTGCCTGTACCACCTAATAAAGAGGAATATGTTGTTTCTTCAATGTTTTCACCGCAACATCAGTAACCTGATCACATGTGAGAGGGGCAGTAATGTTTGGATTTAACTCTGAGCAACTTATATGTTCTGCAACATCTGAAGTGTCCAACAATGGTGGAAAATATGGATGCAATAATTCAACATTGAAAACAAGATGTAGTATAAGAAAAGATGGCAAATTGAGTTCAAAAGCATTTTCACCATCTTGTTTGATGATGGTATATGGACCATATCAAATAGGACAGAGTTTCTTATGAGGCCCTTAAAGTCTTTCTTTTTGAATATGAAGCCAAACCTTGTTCCCAACCTTAAACTGATGAGGTGTACGATGTTGATCATGTCTGTCCTTGTATTTATGATTACTATATTGTAGTATCTCATGGACTTGTTGCTGAATATGGCGTATCTTTTCCACAAACTTAGTTGGCATGTCTGCCTCTTTTTCTAAATGTGTTGATAGGTCATTCAACATAGTTGGCAATGCTACATCAATTGGAGCCAATGGTTGGTAGCCAAGACATACCTCAAATAGACTGTGCCCTGTGGAACCATGTAGTGCTTGATTGTAACTATGCTATACATATGGATGGCTTTCATCCCAAGTCCGAGGATGTTTGGAATGGTACATCCGCAAAATGTGAATGATCATCCCATTCACCACCTTAGTTTGCCCATCTGTTTGGGGATGGAAGGCAGTGGATTTTATCAACTTTGTGTCCATCAAGGCCCAAAGTGCTGACCAAAAATTGTTGAGAAATCTACTATCCCTGTCAGATATGATGGTCTGTGGCAATCCAAAGTGTACCCAAACATTCTCAAAGAAAAGCTTTGCAGTTTCTTCCGTAGAGACTCCTTTCTTTCAAGCCACTATGACAACCATTTTTGAAAACCTATCTACCACCACATATACACAATCATCCCCACGTCTGGTAGAAGGTAGTTCGGACATGAAATCCATTGAAGCTTAATGCCAAGGTTGGTCATGGACTGGAAGAGGTGTATACAATCCTTGTTTATGATTGGCAGGATTTGCAATGGCACAAGTAGTACAAGCTCATATGTATAAAATGACATCATGTCTCAATTTGGGCCAATAAAAATACCTCTTAAGTATAGCAATAGTCTTCTCCACCCCGAAGTGTTCTGCAACACGGCTGTAGTGTGCCTCCCATATCATCTTTTGCCACTTCTTGGTTGGAACACATATGTGTCCCATGTGACAAAGAATCCCATTCTTCAAGTAGATATCAGTGGCTTGTTTTCCATCTGCTAGATTGTTATAGATCTCAACAAAATCAGGATATGTGCCATACAATTGGGGCCAATCTATTGTGTGGTGGCCACAAGAATCTAATACTGTTGTTAGGGCTGTGATCGGAGGTCTACTCAAACAATCTACAACTTTGTTAGTAGCTCCCTTCTTGTGGCAGATATTGAGATGAAATTGTTGCAAATAGGCAGACCATCTTTGATGCCTATCATTTTGTAGCTTTCCTTGTGTTTGTAGAAATTGCAAGGGTTTATGATATGTGTGAATGATAGTCTCCTTCCCTAGAATGTAGTGTTTGCATTGTTTGCAAGCCTGCACAATAGCATACAACTCCTTGTCATAGGTGGGGAACTTATGCACTATGTCAGAGAAAGTCTCACTGTGGTAGGCAACTGGGTGCCAGTGCTGCATGAGAATTGCCTCTAGTGCATAGTCTGAAGCATATGTTTCAATTTGAAAAGATTGTTGTAGATCTGGAAGTGCTGGTATTGGTGCAAAACATAGCCTCCTCTTCAACTCTGTGAATGCTTTCTGTTGTACCTTTGTCTAGCAAAATTTTTCCCTTAGTCCTCCCCTCAGTGCCTGATTCATAGGCCATGCCAAATGTGAAAAACCAAGTACAAATCTCTGATAGAAATTGGCTAGACCCAAGAAGCTAAGAAGTTCTGTGAGACTTTTGGGAGATGACCAATCCTTGAGAACCTGTATCTTTTCAGGGTCCACACGAACACCTGTTCTATCCACAACGTATCCCAAATACTGAATACTCTCCATACCGAAAGAACACTTATCTCTGTTAGCATATAGCTTGTGTTGTTGCAAGGTTGAAAGCACTTGTTGAACATGCTACAGATGGTCGCCCCATGTTTTACTAAAGATGAGTATGTCATCTAAATAGACCACAATGAAAGAACCAATGAATGGTCTGAGGACATCATCCATCAATCTCATGAATGTGGCAGGGGCAATGGTCAAGCCAAAAGGCATGACTAGCCACTCAAACAACCCTTCCTTGGATTTGAAAGCAGTCTTCCACACATCTGATGGCTCAACTAGGACTTGGTGATATCCAAATTTCAAGTCAATTTTGGTGAAAAGTTTTGCCCCCTTGAGTTGGTCCAACAAATCATCAATGCGAGGGAGTGGATATGGGTTCTTCACAGTGATCTTGTTGAGAACCCGATAATCAATACAAAGTCTCCACGTTCCATCCTTCTTTTTGGCCAAAATAATTGGACTCCCTCATGGTGAAGCACTTGCGCAAATGTGTCCTTTCTTGATCAACTCTTGAATCTGCCACTTGATTTCTTCATTCTCCAAAACTGATCTTCTGTATAGTGGCCCATTTGGTAATGGTGTTCCTGAAATTAGATCAATCAGATGCTTGACTTGGCAGTGCAGTGGTACCCTTGTTGGTGAATTGAATACATCATGATATGTTGACAATATCTTCTCCATTTGTTTTTGTTCAGTTGTGGTAGTGGACACTTTGGTATGACTGTTGGCCACAACGGACCTCGCCTCCTCAGGTCGAACCATTAGTAGGAAAAATTTTCCAGTGTGAGCAATCAAACGCTTACATTGTTTTGCAGTAATCAAAGATACTGGTTTTGCAGGACTTACCTCAGGTATTCAATACCTCTTTTCTCCCAACTTGATGGTAATGTTGCATGGCCTTGACTCATAGACTCTGTGGCGCTTGTACATGTATGGGTGCCCCAACAATACATCGCATAGATACAAAGGTGCCACATCACATATCACTTCATCTTTGAATGGCTTGATAGAATAAGGTAAGTGGCACTATTTATTCACCAGAATGTCTTGTCCTTGACTTACCCATCCCATATGATATGGTTGTGGATGTCATGTTTTCTACAAATTCAATCTTTTCACAGTTTCAACAGAAATCAAATTCTTTTGGCTTCCACTATCAAGAATGAAATGAAGAGCCTTTCTGTTTACCCACATCTATGAATGGAACAAGCATTCATCATCTTCACGGGGCATGACTTTGGCAGTGGCAACTATGGCATGTGGTTCTGCCTCAATGATTTGTTCACACGGATTTGTAGGCAACGACTCCTATTCTGTCTCTCCTTGACAGATTTCTGCCAACAAAGTGTTCATGGCACGACAGTCTTTAGTGTTATGACCAGGGCTCTAATGGAATTCACATCACATATTTTGCTTATCCTTATGTGAGGAGAAGTCCTTGGTTTTTTGTTTCCCACCAAATTTGTTACCACCGTCACCCTTGAATTTGTTGTTTGAGGAATAATCCTTCTTCCCCTTTTGTTTGAATTACTCCTCTATCTTTACTGCATATTTGAAGGCGGTACTCAAGGTCTCAATATGTAAGAAATCCATTTATGTCTGAATATATCAATGAAGCCCACTGCGATACTTCAATACTTGATGCTTTTTTGTGTCACGGATTCCCAATTTTGCAGAAAGTGCATGAAATGTATTTGTATAATCTTGAACAGATTGGTCCTTCTTTTGTCGAAGTAATTGCCACTGTATGTACTTCTCCTCATATGACTTTTTAGGGTAGTATTCCTCCTTAATGTATTCCACAAATTCTCCCCATGTGGGATTGTCATCCTCCAATGTTTCAAATCCTTGGCTATCAAGGCCATCATCCCTGGCTAGTAGTCTATTCTCCCAATATTATTTCACATGTTCCTTAGCTTTGAGGAGTGCAAAGGTTATTTTCTCAACATCTGTGAAGTGGTTTACATAAAAATATTTCTCTAGTTTTGATATCCAATCATCAACAGCATCTGCATTAATTTCTCTTTCAAAATTTGGAATGCCAAAATTTACTTATACCTTGAATGGGGTGTGACCATGAAATGGTGCTCCAGCTGCATCTTCTGGTTGATGATTTCGTTGGATAATTTGAAATAATTTAGTCATCATATCCTCACGTTGCTTGGCCAAAGCTTCTTGTACCAGCTCCTTGAAAGGGTTGGATCCATCTCCTTGTTCTCCCATCTTCGGTCATGTGCGTCTCAAGGGTAGGTAATCTGATGGGTCTCTTATCTGCAATCCCAACCTTGCATAACTAGACCATGTACGATGTGACATATAGGAACGAACCACTCTGATACCACTAATCTAAATTTTAATAGAGAATTCAGATAATAATACCTAGCGTTGAGCTTGTGGTATTGTGAAAATAGACAAATTGCTCAATGTGCATAACTTGTAAAAAGTTGCAAGCAACCAAAGAGGATTTCTTATTGCATCAAAAGTTGATTATATACAATGAGCAAAAATGTGAAAGGTCACCTTATCCATAGAATTTGAAATGGATAGTTGGAAGGTGACAAAACTACTAAAATTCAAAATTTCAAAAAAACTACTAAATACGGGACCCCACTAGGCAGGGTCATAACTTCTAGCCAGCTAGTCGAAATCTAGACATTTTTGGACTCGTTGGAAAGATCACCTGAAGAACTAGATTGAGTTGCGTCGAGCCTTTCTTGCGGCTACTGCTTCAAGAAACTGATCAAAGTCTTGACCCCAAATTCTACTTCGAAGGCCTCCGAAAATGCCAATTACTAGGATGTAGACAAAGCTGGAAAAAATTACTGAAAAACTAGAATATAGTTTCCTTAACAAATGCCACCCTAATGCTTCTGAATCTCCACAGGATCACTATGGCATAGAATTTAATTAAGATATTCTCTTTGTTCCACTTTGCAAACATGGAGTGATAAGTTTCAAACTATTTGGAAATCAATTCTAGTACCCAAGCTTTCTCAAATTCCTTGATGTATGCTTTGCCAAGGCTTATTGTTGGGGACTCATTTGGTTAATCATGGGGTGTCAAATCTCAAGTACTCATTTTTAATTTTATAATGGATTTCATCCAAAGAAATTGCATTTTTTAGCTTCGTGGTCGTCTAGATTCTATGGTGTTATATTAGTGTAGTGGAAATTTCCCCGTACAAGCATCAAATTTGATACAATTGTAATGATACGATCAAAATTTCAATGTTTCTTGGCTTTTTAGCTTCTAAAATATGGATGTCAATGCAATTTTAGAACAACATTGAGTGGTTAGATTAGAATGGTTATTTGGTAGAGGTGTTGTGGAGAATAGGAGAAGTGGTGCAAAAGAAACATGTACATTTTTTACTAGTTTGTTCTTGAATCAACATTGCCACTCTTTGAATCAAGTAATATATATCTTCTTTTTTAGTGCAACTGTTGTTTTATTACACATGGTATCTTGTTTCCTACATAGCTATTGTAGTTGTGCTATGTAAACCAAGAAATTATACGTTTCAACACTTTTAAATTTTCTAATCATTTATATATACTCAACAAAAATTGGTAAACAACAATAATTATACTTGTAACTATATGTTTTCTTTGTTGTTAGACATTGAATGACCCAAAACATGAATTTGAAACCTAGAATTGTAATCCTATGTATCAAATTTTTAAGGTACAATTGAGATGAGTAATTCACAACAATGTTTAGGTCATTCGAATGCATAGAATAAGTCCAAAATCTATCCACCCCCCAAAAAAATCTGGTAATGATTGAAGAATTTTTTGAACAAAAGAGGGTTCATTGTAGGAAGTTTGCAAAGTTAAGAATACAAAAAAATAAGACTATTGAGGCCCCAACTAGCATGTCATCTAATAAGCAGAAGGATAAGTTAGTGGAAACTACTATTACCTTATTGAATAACTAAGAAAATGAAAAAACATGTGAATGCCCCACTTATCATCTCCCAATGAAGGAAGATGAAGGAAAAATATTTGAAGGAAATGATTGTATTGATCAACCATTGATTGAGTATGACTGTCCTTTATGGTGGGATGAGAATAACAGTAATGGCACTAGTCGAGGCAATTAGCTAGGTCTAGCTACTTATGAAACAAGTTATGACACATCTAGACAAACATCCACTGATTAATAGTGGCCTTCTTAGTGTAGTCTATTAAAACATAATCCTTTTGTTAATAAATAATATATTACTCTATTTCTTATGATATAGACATTGCTAGATACATCAACACTTTTAAATACAATTGAAATTTGAAAGTAGGAATAGAATTATTGATTTTTATGTTTAGTGCCTGATTGTATTATAAAACATGTCAATTTCAATGTGCCTATTTTGATGTCTCCATTGTCCTGACTATTATACTATTACCAATATCAAGCTTGCATCATCCATTCATATACTGACATGACCCCATCAAGTACATGGTCAACATTTCTAATATCAGTTTTGCATGTGAAATCGTAACAATGATTTGATTCTATACATGATATTGGATTGGAAATGGACTAGATCCTATGGTTTATATTCTATTTTTAATGTTTTCCTAAAGTTTATACTTGAATTTTATATCATGATTTAAATTTTATATTGTCAAAGCATTTAATATACTTAGAGATTTTATCTCATTCATGAAGCTTGTTCAAATAAGTGAATCATGTGCAAATGCTTAAACAAGGTTACTTAAGTTGCATTGGACACATGCATTTTTTGTGTTCTTAAACTTTATCTAGACAATCATGGTACCACTTGAACATTCAAATTTTGTTTATGTGGCACACATCTAGAAATTGACAAGTCCTCTTCATGTACTCTAAATTAGCAG
This sequence comes from Cunninghamia lanceolata, assembly GCA_027924645.1. Lineage (NCBI taxonomy): Eukaryota > Viridiplantae > Streptophyta > Pinopsida > Cupressales > Cupressaceae > Cunninghamia > Cunninghamia lanceolata. The sequence continues at coordinate 2,906,295 of BSBN01000659.1, read as the reverse complement.
GAATTTAGGTAAATCATGAAACTCATAGACAAAGAGAAAAACTTCACAATATTTTTGTTGGATAGTCCATACATCACATTTACCATATGTTCCGTGTCTAAATCTCAAATTTGCATCTGGATCCTAATAATTGTTTTTTCTAATTGAATTGGCTACTTTATGCATAATATGTTGAAGTTGTGAAACCAACCTCACAGGACCCAGTGAACACCTACAAAACCTAAGAAACCTTCCACAAGAGAAAAAAACAAAGAGAGCAATTTGCACAAAAAGGATGCAATTAATGAAATGGATTAAAGAATTACATGAGAGAACTTGCTTTTGTATTAGCAAGTTATAAAACCCTAAAAGGTGATTCCTAAGTTTAGCTTAATTGAAATAAAGTAAAGGTGACTTAATTAATTAATCAATATGATTAAATTAATTAAGTAAAGAACCTATTACTCTAACACCCCCCTTAAGATGAACTTAGGGAGAAGCTAAAAAACTAAGGACAAATGCATTGAAAGCAAAGATGGGTCCCAGCAACTAGGCCTAATGAGGTACCCATGTACAAAAGAGTCTCTCACAAAATAGAGAAAAAGAGAAAACCACATGGGAAAAACTCCTCTCCAAAAGAGAGAACAAACCTCCCTACGAGAGAGAGAGAGAGAGAGTCCCAAAAGAATAGGAACACGAAGAACTCCACTAAAGCATGAAAAAGTTGCAAACACTGTCGAAGAATCACTGCTATAGTGTTGAAAGAAGAACATCCTCTAAAACAAGATGAAGATCATAATCAAGAAGACAAGAATCTGCATGAGTGCCCCCAACGACACTACTCGAATCAGATGGCAAACAAAGGCAAAACATCTTGAACTCAAAGATACAAATGGCACAGGTACTAAAAGTCTGAAGAATTGATCAATTGAAGATAGAAGGTCATCTTCACAAAAGGAATGCAAGAGTGTCCATATGGTAAATGCTCCATCTCACCGAAATGCATGGGTAACTAGCTGTTGCATCCACCTAGTACATAGGAACAAATACTAGATACATAACTCACTCCAACATGAAACCAAGGAAGCATTAGCACCAATAGTAGAACCCCCCCCCCCAATGTGAACAAGGGAGAGCCATGACAAGTACACTGAAATTGTGTGAATCCAAGAAGTGCATGTAGAAGAAACAAGAACATCTGAACGTGCAAACATGAAAGTACCAGCAAATAAAAGGGCGTGCAAACCAAGGCACACATGCATGAGGCAAGAATCAATTGGATTCACTGCTATTGTGGAAGGGATACTCACTTGACAAAGGTGTGATGGCAAAACAAAAGGCAAACATCAACCCCCCCATGGCACTTTATATCATAGTGCGAGTACAATAAGGCACAAAAATGATGTCCAAGATCTCAAGAATACATGTACAATGTTGATGTCACTTTATTTCAGTGCGTTTACATAAGATAAGTGCGTACAATGGAAGCTCACAATGTCCAAAAAAAAGACCACATGATAAAAATACAATTTTCTAACAAAAATAGAGGAAACTAATAGCACCATGATGAAGTACACATAAAAACATGCACTTTCAAAAAAATGAGACCCAAAAAAGAGTCCAGATGCAGAAGATATGGGTCGTCAAAGTCTCCAAAACAAGAATTGCACAACAACAACACTGAGAAAGCTGATTTCTAGAAACAACCCAGAAGTCAAAACAAAAAACCACCTAAACCACTGCGAAGAGCACGAAATTCTACCCTGTTTCAAAAAAAATTGCACTGAAAAATATGATCGTATGGCTAAGATATCGCCATTTGAAAATCAGGTGTAAAAGTGAAACCGCCAATGGTGAAGGGTAGAGTTGGCAAAAAGTCCACCTCCGCCATATTTGGAGGTCCGCCAACTATAGAAGTCTACTAAACAAAATTAGCCCTCTACCAAACTAGATGAACCTCCAGATAAAATAGAGTGAATGCTAACTGTGGAGAACCGCCAAATATAGAGACATGGCTAAAAAATCACCAAAAGCCGAGCATGAATATCAATGCCTGCAAGAATTTGCATGTGTTTTTTATTAATAAAAAAACACAAAAAATATGCATGCAAAAAAAATAATGATTTAAAAAAAATTAAATATATAAATATATATATATATATATATATGGGGGGAGGGGTTAAACCCCCACCCCCATGTAGCCCTCTTAAAGAGGTGTAAAAAATTAAAAAAATAAATAAAGAGGCTGAGGGGTCAAAGCCCCCCCTCACGTAGCAATTAAGGGACTGCAACCCCAAGCTGTGTGCGATACCCAAAAAAAACTTTTGCGCAATGCATGTAAAGGGGCTTGCGCAGCAGGTACCCTGTACCCTGCAAATAATTTTTTTTTTTTTAATATTTTTTTGAAAACAAAAAAAACTTGCTTGCCCTATATATATATTTCACTATAGTTTAAAAAAAACTTTTACATGCAAGAAAAATATTTTTTTTACAGTCACCTCGATTTGCGTGTTGGAAGGCCATACGACTTCTTTGGCAAAAAAATTGCCTTAGATGAGCCCGAAGTTGATTTCGATGATTTGACAGTTGATCTTAAGGTTTTTGGGCCTTCTAAGCGTGATGGTGAGGTCCGTTTGGGCCCAAAATGCTCCGAAAAAATAGCTTTCCTTCAGATCTTAAAAAAAGTACCCGTTGAAACCCTTGCAAATCTGGCCTATGAAACTCAAATCAAGCCAAATAAAAGGCTAATATGACTATTTATATTGCTTTGAATCCAATGGAATACTCCGTTTTACATAAAATACACCAAGAAAAAAAACTCTTGCTCAAAATTTTCTCCAAATCTGAGAAGGGGCTTGCAGATTTGGAGCTTTGATACCATGTTGAAGTTGTGAAACCAACCTCATAGGACCCAGTGAACACTTGCAAAACCTAATAAACCTTCCACAAGAGAAAAAAATAAAGAGAGCAATTTGCACAAAAAAGATGCAATTAATGGAAAGGATTAAAGAATTACATGAGAACTTGCTTTTATATTAGCAAGTTATAAAACCCTAAAAGAGGATTCCTAAGTTTAGCTTAAGTGAAATAAATTAAAGGTGACTTAATTAATTAATGAATATGATTAAATTAATTAAGTAAAGAACTTATTACTCTAACATAATAATCATGATGTTGGACCACAAAGTATGATCCAAAACATTAATGCAAAAAGCATAAATAGTTTAATACAAAAGTATTTGAATCTACTTTACACATTCTATACTACTACATCACACAAGCCTCGAGGACAACATGTTGAGACTATTATGAATCCCATTTTATTAATGTCTAGATTAATAAGCACAAACTTCATTATTCTGAGTTTTGTATGACTCATAATACAATACACAAGCTTATTTTGAAATGTATTGTGATGACATTAACTAACTATTAACAAGATTAGATGATTTAAAGCACCCCTATTTCATAATCATAATAATTTTATCTATATATTAAATTTGATTTCTTTCTTCTAATTTTAAATAAATTTTTTAACATTAGCTAAACTAAAAAAAATACACAAACTTGTATGCCTATTCAATCTAGTAATTTGTCAAACTTTTATTCCTGTGAAACACACCATGGTTAGTAACTTGCATTGTGGCTCTTTTCTCTACTAGATGATTTATGTTCAACACAAACTAAATCAAAAGTGCACCTCATAACTAATATTCCACGTATTATATGAGAATAATACCTAAATCCTTTGCTTCTTTGTATGGAAAAACTATTTCATACTAGCTACTTTTTTTGCTTCCCTTGTTTTGGTAGATACTTTCCCACATTGGTAAACAAACAACACATAAGTCTATATTCCAATGTAACTTGCTAAATTGTTCAACTTTAATCATTATGAAACAATGTAAAACTACTTTGACTATTCTTTTTTGATCTTATTGCAACTCAAACAACTATTTTCTCCAATAATGTATGGTTACCCTATTATTGGAAAATCTAAAGGCATTTACTAGTTCTATGTAATCGTGTAAAACTATATTCATACGCATCCAACAATTATTGTACATATACTTGTATGTTACACGTGTATTATACTATTCTAAATTACAAAATCATTTCAACGAATGCTTTGCATCTAACAATGACACAAGTTGTAGATGTAGAAACCTATCATTAACCAACAATGGTTTGACCAGGCTAGAATCTTTTTACTTTAGCTTAGGAGGTTGTTTGCTTGACACATTTCAAGTGTTATTACACTTTTTATATACATCTATTGAACTACAAAATAAAAGAAAACCTTTTCTCAAGGCTAACTTCAAAACAAGCCATGTAGATGCATTATAATCATATAGATGGAATCTACACCGAAATCTTCTCTACAAAATGCATGGAATTCAAGATGTAAATACATACCTTCAGAAAACACATTATTCAACTAGATTAGATTTGCATATTGTAGAGAGAGGATTGTGAGGTGATGTATTTTGCTTACAATGGTTGTTCAAGTGGCTTGACATAGAAGCAATATAATCAACATTAAAAAAACTAATAATGTTATTGCAAAGGAAACCTTCAAAAGCATGAAACAATAGTTTTTCTATAAAAACACCAAAAGTGTGGAATGCAAATACAAATACACAATTCATTCTCGATGTATATGCAACATTTTCTTATTGTACGTCCTACATGTCAAAAGTAGACAAGTCAATAACAAATTGTAAGGCCTAATCTTTTCTAACAGTTTCTTTTATGTTTAATAGACATGCTTCGGATATTGTTACTTATGAGATTGTGGCTAGTGCATTTAGATGATGAATATTTACCATTTTAATGGGGAATATTGTTGTAGCTTTAAGGAAGATCATTGCTACGTCTAGTGACATTTTGACCAAGTTCTTTGTGTCGTTAAGGTCTTGGGGTTATTGTTATGGAGTAATAATTGTCCACATGTCTCTTTTTACCTCCTTGTTTAGCTCCTAGGTCCCTTTATTGCATTATATCATCAAAATGTTTCTCCCGATGTAAAATTGCCCGACACCAAGCTTGAATTGGAATATGGGCCCCTTATTTTAACTTACCCCTGACCTAAATGAAGCTAAAGGACCTGTTGGTACCACCCATGTCCCTCGCTTTAGGTTGGGTCTAATTTAATTACATGTTGGCTTAACACCTTTCTAGAGGTTTCTCCTTATTGGCTCTTTTGGTTTGAATTTATGATTATGAGCGGGAAAGCATATATAATTGTGTTTTTGAATTCATTTGTAACTAGGTTGGAAAAAGCATAACTTGAGATCTTGGAGTGAAGCAAGCAAGAGCATTCATTGTGATTCTAGGGCAGATTTGTGTTTTGTTATTGTGTGTTGTTGCGGATATGGAGCTATCATCTATTCTTCCTTCGGAGTTAAAGGATCTTCATTATTCTAAGGGTTCATCACATAGGTGATATCATTGTTTGTTTAACATCATTTGAATCATCATATTATCATTTTTTTCAGCCTCTGCCCCCACGAGGGCACACACTCTTTACTAATCAACGTTGTTGGGAAGCTTGAATGATATCCCAAGATTTGACTGAGACAAGTCCCTAAACACCATAACCCCCAAACCCCTTTCTTATATTCTTGTGTGCAGGTTACAGGAGTGAGATCTGGAAAATACAAAGCTACAGAAAGACTGGGTACAATTCAGGATTTCAAGATTTGGAGATAGTTTTGGAGTATTATCTCACCAAGGTCTTGGGTGGTACCACCCATGTCCCTCTGCCTTTTCTGAGTTTAGATCTGACATCAAGACATCATTCAGAGCATCTTTCCAATTTGTACCTCTAGCAAATTCTTCCAGTTAGGACCTGGGCGGTCCCACCAAGGTCCTCTGACACCTCTGCTTTCTGGAGACAAATTTTATCATCTCCCTAAATATGCCTGTGCAATTAGTTTATGGGTTTCTATTGTACTTTCTTCGTTATAAGCAGATCATTGTAGAACTAGGGTTTCATGCATTGTTAGCCTATGGTTTGAGCAAAAGACTAAATGATATCTAATCCATCTATAGAATACATGAGCATAATGTCAATAGCCCATTCCACCTTCATTTGGTAGTGATTTGGATTGACATTGTCCTTGAATGTTACATGGAAAAAGGGTTTGATCTAGTTTGTATTATAGTTGTTATCATTCTCCTTTTTCATACTAAACATTTTGGTGAACCCGTAGCTTTGAGCATTTACAACTTGTTGATTGTTTAAATCAGATCTTGCATTGATTTATTGCATATTTATCAATATACATTTGAAAATCTTTCTTAATTTTAGAAAAAGTGGATATTCAAGCCTTCAGAAAGCCTGCATTTTGGTAAAATTTTGCACAAGGTTTTTAAAAACTTCTCTTGCATGATCATATTGGTGGTACTTGATAAATGAATAGTTCTAATTGTACATTGTTGTTCCAAGACATTTCATTATGGCATCTTCATGTCATTTCTCTTTAGTATGTTTGCATGCATATATCAAAGATCTTGAATATTTTTACAAATTCATCAATATGCATCCTTATGTTTTAGATATTGATATCTTTAAAGGCTCTTTAGACGATATCTTTGGTTACATATCTTATTTTGATAGCTTCATAACCCTCATGGGTATGTATCCTTCAATATTAGAAGATCTAACTAATTTCATCTCCATTAATTGTCTTGAGAAAGATGATGGTGATAGTTGTTCTTCTACTTATACCATGATTTATGATAATGCTATGGATCTAGTCTCTAGTACATGTGATGGTGACCTAGATTTGTCTTTTTCACCCTATGATTTGGATCCCTCTCCCAAAGGTGTTCCCACTTATGGGGACACTTTGGTGCAAGAGGATGAAATCATTGATACATTCCTTAACATCACCCTACCCTCTCTTCACTCCAATGCTCTCCCTTTCAAAGATGAAGCATTAGTGGATGAAGAACCTCTTCTCAAAAAAGACCTTCCATGAGTAGATAATGGGCATTCATCTAATAATTTTAAATCTTCTATACCACATGAGGCTTCTATGGTTCATCCTATGGACCTCCCACCTTTAATTGAATGTTCATGCACATTGGATATCACTAAGAATGTGAATACCATGGATAGTTCTCCTTTGGTTGCATGTTCAAACCCCTTGAACATCACTAAAGATATGATCATCAACAATTCTCTTAACAACACTTTACCTTACCTTCGTTCCAATGCTCTCCCTTCAAAAGACGAAGCATTGGTGGATGAAGAAAGGTCTCTCACATTAAATCCTTTGGGGATGGATGTTGAGCTTAATCAAAGTAAAAACAATATTAATTCAATCATAATTAATAGACTTATTCAACCCACTAAGCGGATAGTGGATAAGTGTACTAATGTTCCTAAAATCATTGTGCATCCTCGCTTCAAACCAGTGATTACGGTTCAAGGTATGAATTACTCAAGGAAATCAAGGTGTTTAATATGTGTCGAAGTATCACACGATTGCTCACACATATAACACTTGTAACAACAAGCAAAGTAAGCAAGCACCGCATGTGCCTGTTCCTCTTCCATCTTCTCAACCTATCCTACCTCAAGCACCTCATATTACTCATAATATTTATTGAGATTGTGATCTTGTTGAGAAACTTCGTGCTAATCCCGCTAAGATATCTCTCTAGGAACTCATGCAAACATTGCCTACATACCATGTAATGCTCCAAGAAGCTTTACATAAGGTGATTATATCGCCCACTTTACACAATCCAAATGATGTAGCAACTCTATTAGATTGTATGCACGCAAAAAAAATGGATATTCTATTTTGACAACATGAATTACCGTCAATTGAAGTTCAAAACCAATATGATCCTCTTGTAATCTTTGTCATAATAAATAAAAAGTTGATAATGCAAATTATGATTTACAATGTATCGACTCTTAATGTTTGTAGCATTGATGTGCTACACAAAATCAAGGTTGACACATCTTTAATCAAACCAGATAAACTTAACATTTGTAACTTCGATAATGTTGGTAGATAATCCCTGTGTACCATAACTTTACCTGTAAAGGGGGGACTTGTGACATTATCTACCCTTATCCATGTCATGCCTGATCTGCTTTCATATAACATCATTCTTGGTAGACTGTGGATTCATGCCATGGGGGCAGTTCTGTCTACCCTTCATCGATCAATAAAGTTTATTTATGCAAATAAACTTCAAACCATTGAAGCTGACCCAGATCCAAAAAGTTTTTTACAAGTTTATACACAAAAACAAGTTGTCAATCACAACCTTCTCAATAACTTAAAAGTTGATTCATCAATACTTCTTGTCATAGATAATGTTGTGCAAGATTCCAAATCACCATCGAATGCACTTCTTGGTGACAATTAGGGTTCATTAGATTTTACTCCTTCCTCTATGGGGGAATATAAACTTACTAACCCTAATCCTGAAACATCAAAAGTTGCCTCAATCTTATCCAAGCAATCTTTGAAAATACTTAAGGAAGCTAAAGTTTCTTTAGTAGCAAACAAAGACAATACACTTACTTACACTGCAGAATATGATACTTATGAGGCCTCGCCTTCTTCTAAAGAGATGAAGTCTCTCTATGGTCCTGGATTTCAAATCCTTTACAATGATTGTAACTATGTAGGTAATGCTCATGGCATAAAACAACAAGGAATCAAAGTACCCTTAGAAGTTGTTACACATGGGTCTTCGGCTGGTATTGGATACCATCCTTTGAAGCCCACCAAAGCTTACCATTGTCCTACTCTTAATATTAACACAATATCAATAAGTCCAACACTCAATTTGATATATTATGAGATGATAGACATAGATTATCTGCTAGGAAATATCCCATTTGAATCAGGTACATATTTCCTCCTCATTGAGACACACTTGATGTAGCACCCCTTCCAGTTGCTCTCAAGGGTGGCCTGCTTTCAGGTATATATTTTGTTGTGTGGTGTTAAATATTTGTTTAGGTCCCCTTGGATGATCCTTGATACTCTTGTAAGGTCAAGGATACAAGGAGACTGCCTCCATTGTGACATTCCTTCTATTTGTTTCACTATTCTTCTACACTTCTCTTGTTGCAATTATTGTGTGCAATGCCTTGGGGGCATAATGTGGTGAAGGGTGTCTTGGGGGCATCTTGGTGCAGTCACGGTAGGAGGGTTCACAGAATGAACTGTCTAGACTGTGCAGCAAGAGTAAACACAACGAAAACAACTCAAGAGATGAAGCAAATGCAGATTTAGTCATTCAGTATATCATAGAATTCAAATACAATCTGGCCAACAACATGTAGGCTTACAATTAGGGCTCAAAGGCCTGATTACATACATGTGCAAGATACAACTTTGAAGCTCCTTCACACAATATCCAAACTATCAATTATCACTATGTTCACTACTACTTTCCTAAGGATCTATTACATCAATATATATCATCTCCGGACCAATAGATTCCTCTGTGTCAACCAAGGAAAGTCACAAACTCCAATGAAGAGTTGTAACGTGTACACAGATAGGTCAGACCTAAATGCATAAAACACTTCCTCGAATGAATGGAATAACATGTGGATCCTCAGGGAAGGTCGACTACGAACCAAAGATCTTTGAATGATGTGTCATTGAGATTTGTAAGTTAAGGAATGATCCGCAAGCCTTCTCTTTTAGCTGATTATCTGACAGTATTGTCAGGATGCTCTGCTCTGAGAAAATAGTCAATCTTCTGATAGCGATATCTTTCCGGTAATTGATCCAAATTCTTTGAATTCTTGATATGATGTAGATGAACGAGTCTAGATGCTAAGTCCAAATCCGTAAGATGTGAAATGAAACTACGGTAGAATACCAAACCAAAGAGTAGAAACTGCTTCTGATGGAACTGCCTAAACTGAACTGGAAAATGAAAAGAAACAAATTAAAAAGCAAATGTTTTTGGTTGATGCAAGATTGCTCTTGAACCAGGGATGCTCCTGCATGAGGCATACGGGGTTATTGAAAAAGTGAGCCCCTCACTTTGGTGGGGCTAGGGGAGAACCACGACAGTCCACCTTATCCTGAGAAATCATTGATGAATCTTCTTCTGATCTACCTTTCCACTTCACAAGATATTCTTTGTATTGTCTTCCTCGAGTGTTGCACCCAATTCTATTGTCCAAAATGTCTTATATCTGCTCTAGTGCTTGTTGTGGTAATTACTTCTTCAGGTCTTCTTCCATGCTGTCATTGAACTCTGCTTCATGATACTGATATAGGTCTGCAATATTGAAAACAGGTGATACACCCAATGTCTTTGGTAATTCGACTTCATATGCATTTCCTGAGTATCTGACAAGGTCCAAACTTCTTCATCTTCAACTTGTTATATGTTTCAACTAGAAACCTTTATTTTCTCAAGTACACCATCACTTCATCTCCAACTTCAAATTCCTTATGTCTTCTCTTCTCATTTGCCTTCTCTTTGTACTTACTGTTCATGTTCTCCAAGTGCTTCTTCACCTAATTATGCACTGTCTTCATATGATCTGCAAATTCTTCTACTTCTGCACTTCTCTTTTCCTTTGAACTGATGTCTTTCAATTCTACAACTCCTTTAGGATTCACTCTGGTCACAATCTCAAAAGGTGTTCTTCTGGTACTCATGTTTATTAAATTATTGTATGCAAACTCTGCTTGTGAAAGAATCAAATCCCAACTTCCAGCTTTGTCTCCAACCAAACATCTTAACAAGTTTCCCAAACTCCTATTCACAACTTCTGTCTGTCCATTGGTCTGTGGATGAAAAGTTGAACTGAACTTCAAATCTGTCTTCATCTTCTTCCAAAGTGTCTTCCAAAAGTATCCAACAAACTTTGTATCTCTGTCTAAAACTATACTCTTAGGCAATCCATGCAATCTCACAATCTCCTTGCAAGGTATGAAATGAGCCATCTTTGAAAATCTGTCAACCACTACAAATATTAAATCATGTCCTCTCTGTGTCTTCAATAATCCCAGTCCAAAATCCATGCTTATGTCTTCACAAGGTCTCTCTGATACTGTCAAAGGTTTATACAATCTAGTATTCTGACTAATCCCTTTTGCAACTTGACAAACTCTACAACTCTGCACAAATCTCCAAACATCCTTATGTATCTGAGGCCAAAAATAGTTTTCACTTACCAAAGCCACTGTCTTATCAATGCCAAAATGTCCTGCCAATCCACCACTATGTTTCTTCTTGATCAAATTATCTCTCATTGAACTTCTAGGTATGCACAATTGACTTCCTTTGAACAACATATCCTCTTGAATGAAATAGTCCAACCACTTACTCCTATCTATCACAATAGGTTCCTTACGTGCTTTCCAAGGTTCTGCAAAATTAGTGTCTCCCTCATACATGTTCTTCAATTCATCAAAACCCAACACTACAATTCTCATTTTTGTCAACAAGTTTCTTCTCCTACTCAATGCATCAACAACTTTATTTGATTTACCACTCCTATGTTTCAACATGAAAGTATAACTCTGCATGAACTCTACCCATCTCATATGTCTCTGATTCAACTTACCTTGACTATTCAAATACTGCAAAGCTTGATGATCTGTATACAATACAAACTCCTTAGGCAACAAATAATGTCTCCACTTCTTTGAGGCTTAAATTATGGCATAGAACTCTTGATCATAAACTGAATATCTTCTCCTTGCATCATTCAACTTCTCACCGAAATATGCTACTAGTCTACCTTCTTGACTTAATACTGCTCCAATTGCATTTCCACTAACATCACAATCAACTTGAAATACCTTATTGAAATCCAGTAATGCCAAAACATGTTGTTCTGTCACTTTTTGCTTCAACAACTCAAAAATTTTATCTTCTCCAGATGTCCACTTGAAATCTTTTATGTCGCCTCTCATTGTCTCTGTCATAGGTTTACAAACTGAACTAAAATTTTTAATGAACTTCCGGTGCAATCCATGAAATAATCTAACCTCTCAAATGCTCTCCGGTATAGGTCATTCAACAATTGCTCTTCCTTTCTGAGGGTCCATCTTCAATCCTTCCGCAGAAATCACAAATCCCAGGTACACTAGTTCTTCCTTCATGAAACTACACTTCTTGATGTTTATTAGCAATTTCTCTTCTTTCAGTCTCTGCAAAACTTATCTAATATGCCACAAATGTTTCTCTTTTATCTTACTAAAAATCAAAATATCATCCAAGTACACAATAACAAACTTACCCAAGAATTTCTTCTGAACTTCATTCATCAATCTCGTGAAAGTACTCGGTGTATTTGTCAATCCAAAAAGCATCACCAACCACTCATAAAATCCTTCATTTGTCTTAAAAGTAGTCTTCCATTCATCTCCTTCTCTTATTCTGATATGATGGTATCCACTCTTCAAATCTATATTTGTGAAATATCTTCCTCTACTCAAACAATCCATAATATCATCCATCCTAGGTAAAGGAAATCTATACTTAATTGTGATTTTGTTTATTGCTCTAGAGTCAGTACACATTCTCCATTCTCCATCTTTCTTAGGTGCCAATACTACAGGTACTGCACAAGGACTCAAGCTTTCTCTGATCAAACCTTTCCTCAACAACTCTTGTATTTGTTTATTCAATTCTTCATTCTTTGTTGGTGTCATTCTATGTGCTGCTTTGTTAGGCAAACTCACTCCCAGTATAAGATCCATGTGATGACTGATACTCCTTATAGGTGGCAATCCTTCTAGTACATTATCTGATATGATGTCTTCATATTTTGTTAGCAACTCTCTTATCTCCTCCAATTGTGATTCTTTAGTCTCCTTCTTCAATGCTTCAAGCTTATTAGGAATCAAGGCATAACACATATTCTCATGTCTCAAACCATTCATAAATTTTCTTCCATCTACCAAATAGATTCTAGCATTCCCACACACTTCACTCTTAGGATCATCCTCCAAAGGAATCAAAGTAATTCTCTTTCCATTTGTTGTTATAATATATGTATTCTTTCTCCCATCATGAATAGTTTTTCTATCATAATGCCAAGGTCTACCCAACAAGATATGACAAACATCCATAGGCATAATATCACACAAGACTTCATCATGATAAGATCCACTATGAAATTTCACCAAACATTGTTCACTCACCAGCACCTTATGATCATCCTGAATCCACGCTATCTGATAGGGCTTAGGGTGTTTCAATCTTTCCAACTTCAGCTTAGTCACCATCTCCTCTGAAACTATATTATCATAACTACCACTATCAATCACAAATTTGCAACACTTACCTCCAGATTTACATCTTGTCCTGAACAGACTCTTCCTCTGTGGTGGTTCCTTAATTGTCTCTACTTGAAATAGTGCTCTCCTCATCACAAGTGATTCTCCTTTCTCAGGTTTGCCAATTGAACTGGGTGATTCAATAGGTTCTTCTTCAACATAGGCTGCTCTTCCACTATTTTCTGTCCTCTTACTTGTACTACCTAGATTACACTCAAATGCTCTATGTCCTTCACCTCCACACTTGAAATAAGTACCTCTAAATGTTTTCTTATCGAATCCTCTTCCTTCTCTCCTATATCCTTCATTCCGGTATGCACTAGGGTTTTCTCTCCAGTAAAAATTTCTATCATCTCTCTTGCAAGCATTATTATCTCTATCCTCCTTCTTAAATGCATTGTCAAACTTGCTTCACTCTGGATATGATCTATCTCCTCCAGAATAAGTCCTACCTCTCTAAAATTTAACTCTTCTACCTCTCTATCTCTGATCATGCCTCTTATTCATCTTCTCTTCAACTTTTAGGGTAAACTGATATGCTTCTTCCAAAGATGTCATCCTTACCAGGCTTAGTTCTTCTTGAATATTCAATCTTAGTCTATTGATGTATATAGCCACTTTCTCCTTTCTTGCTTCACTGTGTCCTGTTCTTATGATCATCTTATGAAATTCTTTAGTGTACTCTTTCACAAATTTCTCCTTTTGTCTCAAATTTTGCAATCTCTTCAACAACTCTAACTCACAGTCAGCAGGTATAAATTGGTTCTTCAACTTTGTCACCATCCGGTCCCACTTTGTAATATGTTCTTTTCCTCTCCTATTTATTTCCAATTGAACTTCTTTCCACCATATAGCAGCATATCCTTTCAACCTTATCTTCACAAATTTCACCTTCTCCAGATCTTCCATCTCTTCATACTCAAAGTATTCTTCCATGTCATTTATCAGTCAATCAATTCTTCAGGGTTCAAATTACCAGTATAATTTGGTACATCAACTCTAGGTCTCTTTCCAATCTTCCTATAGATTAGATAATGCAAAGAAGGCAAAATACTAAATCAAATGCAATAAACACAAGATTATACCTCACATGCAAACCTAATCCCATCAAGGGAGGAAGGAGCCTTTGCACCCAAAACAAGCTCCTTAGACCAAGATGATCCTTAGACTATGGATTTCAATGTGAAATGATCTTCAATTGTGCAACTCACTATCCTAGCTCAAGAATGATTTTGGCATGGTAACTTTGCATAAACTTGGATGATGAAAATGACTTGAGGGAGGTTGTATTTATAGATTTTTGGAAGGGATTTTGATCCAAGGCTGGAGATTGAATGAAGAGATCAATGGTGGAGGATAAAAGTGATGTGGAGGGCCTAGATTTGATCTTGGAAGATGGAGGGCTAGGAATAAAAGTAAATCTTTTATTCATTTTTGGGAAAGGGGTGAATAAATGAGGTTGGGTGAGATGGATTATTTGTGAATTAAAAATTCACATGGGAAAGGGTAAAATGAATTAAAAATTTATTTGGGGAAGAGTGGATATTAATGAGTTATGACATGTGTAAGGGGTGTAAGAGGTATTTAATGAAGATTATGACAAGTGTGTGTTAAAAATTGATTTATGTGGCATGGAAATCAATTTTTTATTCATTGGTTGTGGGGAGAAGTGTTAATGAGAGTTTGACCCAATTAATTAAGGTGATTAACCTAATTAATATGGCTGGAATAAATTAGCAAAGGGATTAGTGGGAGAATCAAATTAATTAATTAGTGATTTAATTAATTAATCCTAAGGCTAGGATGAGGTAGGCTAGGGCAGGCAATTAAATAATAGCTATTAAATTGTCTAGGGTAGGGATAGGTTAATTAGTAGGCTGGATTAATTAGTTAACATGGCTTTTAACTAATTAATTGAATTTAAAGAAAATAGGGGAATTGATTTAATAACTTTTGCATATTTATTAAATCAACTGGCTAAGGTTTGGACTATTGAATTAATAAAATTAATTCAATTTTGGGGCTAAAATGGTGTGGATTTAGGAAATGAAAGGGATAATTAATTAAATAAAAATTTAATTAATTGGTTGGAAAGGAAATTGGTGTGTTTAGGGATGTCGGGAGTCAGTTTGGTGGTCGAGACATTTTTAGGTGTCTACATTTGCCCCTCTTTGACGTGGCGTCAGGACCTAGGAGGGAAGTGGCGTCAGGTCAAAGAAAAATATGCCCCAGCTGTCGGGAAGGAATGAGATGGATAGGGGATGCCCCCTCGAGAGGTTGGCAGGAAAATGAAAATTTTGTAGGTAAGCTCTCGAAAGGAGGTGACAGAAGTGACAGTTGGAGAGGTGGTGGAAAAAGAAGATGGCCGGAAGAAAAATGGAGGAAAAAGGCTGAGATCTGCACCTTGGAGGAAAAAAGAAGGGGTGGAGGGATGATATGACCCACTATATTAGGCAAAGTGGGCCCAAAGAGTGCCACATTGGCACACTTTTAACTTTGGAGAAGAAAGGACGAAGGAGAGATGGCTGACCGCAACCCACAGTTTCCGCGACTTCATCACATCTCAAAGCGATTCCGAAAGTTCGGGCGGTCACCCGAGGCTGGACCCCAGGTAGGGCCTAACCCGAACTTTGTGATTTTTTAATTTACGCACATTTTGTTGGGTTTTGGGATATGGGTTGGAGCGCGTGGCACCAACTATAAGGCGAATTAGCGCTATCCTGTGGATTGGCGCTATTCTCCAGGGTAGGGGTAGGGCAGTTTTGTCGCCATTTAGGGGAAATATTGGCACCATCGTCTGGATTGGCGCCAAATCATAGGGAAATGAAATATGGCGTTTTAGCACCATGTTGGGGATAAAACGACGCTATTATCTGTAATAGCGCCATAATGGGAAATAGTGCTATTCTCTGTTGTAGCGCTAAAGGGAAAATTGACGCGAAAATTTAAGTCATCGTCATCGTCTGGATTGGCGCAATATAGGTCACACAGTGGCGCCATTCTCTGTAATGGCGCAATGGGGAGGGAAAGATAGCGCCATTTGGAAAATGACACCAAGGGCGGTCCGTGTAGGGGCCACATGATGTGGGCCTTTTAGACATTAGAAGAAAAAAGGGGTTTTTGGGAAAATAATAAGTTAGCAGCTAACTAAGAAGTGGTGGATGCAGGATACAGAGCAGTTCATATTACAGTCACGGGAGCGACGAGTGCCCTCCGTGATGGCACTGTTTGATGAGGCGTGGCGGGCTCGACTGACAAGGCTGGGGCTTTGGACAGTGGCATCGATGCCAGTGCTGCGAGCTCATAGAGCTTTGATGACGGCCATGGTGGAGCGATATCGCACCGAGACGTGTAGCTTTCTGCTGCCGACAGGAGAGATGACCATCACACTTAAGGATGTTTATCGCATCCTCAAGCTACCTATTCTAGGTCGACGGGTGAGGTATGACACGAGGAGGGGGTGGACTGCATTGACCAGAGTGTTCAGAGCAGATCACCTGGTTCTTTCGGCAGATGAGAGGGAGCTGGATTACGAGAGGACACTAGCGGCAGGTGCAGATCCCTTTGCCTTATTTCTATGTGCGCTGATTGGAGGTGTGGTGATGCCAGATAGGCGAGGCAGGGGTTTTCCTGTGGGCTGGGGCGGGATGATAGAGGGGATGATGAGCCATGATATTGTCTATGCATGGGGGTCAGTGATGCTAGCGCAGTTATTCCATGAGATGCACACGGTTGCTTATCTGCATGACAGAGCTTTGTCCGCTGGGGTTACTCTGCTACACGTATGGATGTGGGAGCATATCCCTGTGACTCGGCCGATATGCAGTTATTATCAACGGCCGTTTGAGGCCTTTGTGTTTTTGTATCGGGATGCAGAGTATACATACACTGGACAGGTCCGCTACTGGCGAAGGATACTAGATGACGTGATTAGCGTGGTATGGTGACCATACATTGGTTGTGAGGAGTGGCCATATGATGTTAGTCACCTCCCATACATGTTTCAACAGAGATATCTTATGGGTCGTGCAGATCGTACCATAGAGATGTACCTACCCTCGCGGGTTATGCGTCAGTTTGGACTAGTACAGAATACGCCTCAGCAGATGGCGATATATGTCCAGACGCCACAGGATACAGCCTACTGGCCTGCACCATTACAACCACAGGTTGCGCTGAATGATTTTGCAGCACTTCGACCAGTACAGTGGGATTGGAGGAGCACTGCGAGGGATGTAGGGACTACACCTGCATATGAGATATGGTGGCAGATGCATCGGCCCACCCGATTGACAGATCCGACAGTGGAGGTAGCAGGGGATGACTCAGATGGGGCGGAGATGATCCAGACGGGGATGGAGATGAGGTTATTGCAGACTACATTGTGGAGGTGATGGATGATGGGGAGGGAGAGTGATTGCAAGAGATGGCCAACATGTAGATGAGTTGGCAGCAGCGGCAGCGGGACAGGGACAGGTGGGGCAGCAGGTTCCTACACAGCAGGTTTCAGCACAGTAGGCTCCAGCACAGCAGGCCTAGGTTAGGGGCGGACGACAGCCTAGAGGACTGCCGTGGCGCAGTGGACAGTCGAGGGCAGAGCAGGGTGATTTATCTCCATCACGGGTGGAGCAGCTGCGAGTTGGTAGACATGATACCGGGGCGGGGAGTTCAAGGACAGGGGTGGCAGCAGAGGTTGAGAGGCTGACACCTCGGCGACGTCCACGGGAGGAGGTGGAGACGTTACGTGCACAGGTGGCCAGCTTAGAGGAGGCATTAGGGCGCCAAGAGGCTGAGTTGGGACAGCTGCAGGGAGTAGATGGGCAGGTGGCAGTGCTAGAGGTTTAGTTGGCCCAGGCTCGAGAGGACATGGAGGATTTGAGGATAAAGCAGGATGCAGCGCTCTTGAGAGCACAACAGGTAGAGACTGCGTTGAGCAGTCTACATGCTTCGGGTGGGGGACTTGCCCCGATTTTGGCAGGGATGCAGGCCTAGCTGGCTCAGGCGCAGACACATGCACATCAGATACAAGGGCAATTGAGCCAGGCACAGGGACAGATATCTCAGGTACAGGGAGAGTTAGCAGAGGCTAGAGCACGGACGGAGTATTATCGAGGGTTATATTATGCAACCGTGCCAGCAGCACAGCGAGCACCAAGTTACAGCCAGGTCAGCAGATCGGGGGCGTCCAGGTCTCATAGGTCGAGATCCGTGCAGTCAGTGCAGCAGACGATGCCTCCACCCTCACATGTGCCCTAGCAGGCTCCTCAAGTACCAGTAGTGCCACAGCCACAACCGCCGTCGGGATCACAGGCTCGACCAGGGTCAGAGTCTCCTACTCCCTCGGAGAGAGGATCCTCCATGTGATAGTTATAGCATGTGAGCCCTTAGAGGCATTGTATCAGGACACTATTTTTTTATGATGAGCGATGTACATTTTTTTTGCGGTGATTATATATGATGCGATGCTTTTGATGGTGTATGATGTCCTATTGTGATGATGCTTTATATGATGGATGCACATATATGTTATGGTTTTTATATGTTGTGGATGTGGTTTGTTGATGCAAATGATGTGTGTGATTTGATGGATGCATGGATGCTTTTGTGATATATGCATGGTGTTGTGATTTTATGGACTAATATGATGCAACTGAATATGCAGACTAATAAACATTTATTATGGATGAAAATGTATGGAATTATGTATATGCCACTAGATGATTTAGATGTTTCAAATGGTGATGCTGATGATGTTGAAATGTAATCAAATTGTTTATGAAATGGTTATATATATGGAATGCAATGTGATGATACTAATTTTAATTGTAACATGCACCTATGAGTGTAATGATGTGTAGCGAGATGTTTGTAAAATGAACCTATTTTTTATGCAAACTTAAATGGATTAAAATGAACCTAAAATGATATGCAAAATGGATTAAAGTGAACCTAAGATGAGATGCAATTTTTAAATGGATTAAAAGGAACTTAAAATGATATGCAAAATGGATTAAAATGAACCTAAGATGAGATGCAATTTTTAAACAGATTAAAAGGAACTTAAAAATGATATGCAAAATGGATTAAAATGAACCTAAGATGCTATGCAAAATGGATTAAAATGAACCTAAAAATGCTATGCAAAATAAATGGATTAAAATGAACCTAAAATGCTATGCAAAATGGATTAAAATGAACCTAAAATGCTATGCAAAATGGATTAAAATGAACCTAAAATGCTATGCAAAAATGGATTAAAATGAACCTAAAAATGCTATGCAAAATGAAATGGATCATGACGTGTAGCTAAATGATATGCTTAGATGCAGTGTAGGTGATAGGTGGTATGCAAACTAGGTGATAGGTGAATGGTCTGGTCTTGATACACATGATGTTCCTTGTGTTGACCCTGAGTGGTGAGACTGTGGGAGAGCGTGTTAGGTTGCGAGGATGATAGGGGTGGAAGCGTCTAGGGGATGGCGGTGGGGAGATTGGAGGATTGCTAGGTCACGAGACACCACGTCATTGAAAGGGGGGGTTTTGGTTTGGCTCAAGATGTGTTAAGTGGAGATATGGTGGGAAGATGGGGTTAGTGAGGGAGTTAGATTGGGGGGGGGTGGGGGAAAAGTGATTATCAAATCTAGGTCGATATGGGATAGTTGACTAAGTGATTTGGATGATGATTTTGAGCTAGTAACAATAGTTGCACAAAATTAATTGAGAGCATTTCTTAGTTTAATGTAGCAATGTAGGATACGGTTCACAAAGGTATGAAATGACCTAGGTGATGATGTATATCCTACGATTGCATGGACTAGACCCACAAACAATAGGTTGATTTCATGCATGCCCAAGGTAGTATAATCTTGTCTAGTGGAGGAAGGGGACTCATAGCAGTGAGTGTGGATAATGCATATAAGGTGTTGATAACTGTATATGCAAATAGGACACATCATGCTAGAACTGACCTGGACTTCAAGATATGAATACTATTCTTGGAGTAATGAAACCAACCCACAAGCACAGCATACAGAAACAATGACTATGTCTACTCCAGGTGCTATTCGCTACGTACCATGTTATAATGAGATCAAGGTAGCTTTGGAGATGACGTGGAGCGAGACAAAAAGATAAAAAAATCAATAAGCAAAAGGACCAACAAAAGATACAAATAGCCTTTGTGTGCTCTTGCCAAGAGACGTGATGAGAAAATGATAGATTTTTGTCCATTGTAGGAAAGATATATCCTAGGACGCAGATCCATTGGTGTTTGATTGGAGAATTTTTGGAAGATGGGCAAAAGAACATTCTGGCCAAATGTAAGATTATAGTTGGTATGTTGCTTGATGATTTTTTTGCGCGAGGGACCACGTTTCAATTGTATACGTAGCATGTGTATCGTTTCTTAGATCCAGAAAGCTCAGTGAATGGGAACCATCCAACGGGTTGGATGGGTGCATCTTAGATACCTGAGTACTGGAACATCCTTCGTATTCTAGACTACCTACATACCCTGTGTCCACGGGATCAAGGTACTTTTAAGATGCAGGTGAAATGAATATGTAGTTCTGGCATGACTTGATGATGTAGGAATGGTTTACGATGGGTTTGATGGGATGAAGATTGATGTGTGTTGGATGATCGTGATGGGATGTGAGATTGATGTATGGGGTGATTATTTTTGGATTTTCTATTTTTTATGATGTTTTTGGATTTTCTGATTTTATGATGTTTTTGGGAGCTTACAAGGATCCTCGTTCCATGGATGGGTTTTGCAGGGGAGGTAGTGCAGAGTGGGCGAAACAAACTTGATGGTCCGAATCCCAAGCCATGAGAGATGTGGGATATGGAGTGTTATGATGGAAAGAGGACTTATTAGATGGTAGAACCGGCCACTACACATGGCGCCTAAAACAGGTTTTCACCATGGTACTTATCCAAGGCGTCACCGAAGTGATTTTCACCATTGGAAGTTTTTATTGCACTCTAATTTTTTCTTAATTTTTTGATTTTTTTGGTGTTTTGATTTTTTTTTTAATTTTTTTGATATTTTGACTTGGGGTACCAGATGGGTTATGCATAGAATTTCTTGAGATGCAAGATGTTCATTAGCTCATCTAGAGGCTGCCCCTCAGGTGTTGCAAGCTGATAAGCTCCTGACCCATAATCAGCGGTGACGACATAAGGTCCTAGCCAATTGGGTTCAAACTTTCCTTGCTTCGGATGCTCTTGTAGGTTCTTCTGATTTTCCATTAGGACCAGCTCACCTACCTCAAATTTTTTGGTTCTGATCTTTTTGTTGTAGCTTCTTCTGAGGCGGTTTTGGTATGCCTGTAAGTGATTCAGTGCATTCAGGCGTTTCTCATCCAGTAGTTCTAGTTGATGCAACCTTGTGACGCGGTAGTCCTCATCAGAGATAATATTTTGCAATGACATTCGGAGGGATGGGAGCTCGACCTCTATAGGTAAAATGGCTTCAGATCTGAATACTAGTGAGTATGGAGTGGCTCCTGTAGGAGTACAGATGCTTGTGCGGTAAGCCCATAGGGCAGGGTTGAGTTGGAGGTGCCAGTCGTGGCTAGCTTCATTGACTGTCTTTTTTAAGATGCGGAGGATGGTTTTATTAGAAGCCTCTGCTTGACCGTTTCCTTGAGGGTAATATGGCGTGGAGAAGCGATGTTTGATGTCAAACTTTTCACACAAAGTGCGAACTTCTTGGTTCTTGAATGGCTTTCCATTATCAGTGACAATGGAACAAGGGATACCGTAGCGACAGATAATGTAGTGGAGAATGAATTTGGAGATTTGGAGTCCTGTGGTGAAGGTGAGTGATATTGCTTCCACCCACTTTGTGAAGTATTCGGTAGCAGTGATTATGAATTTATGGCCGTTGGAAGATGGAGGATGTATTTTCCCTACAAGGTCGAGTCCCCACTGTGAGAAAGGCCATGGCGTTGTGATTGGTTGCAGCTCCTGTGCTGGTGCGTGGATGAGATTGCCATGTTGTTGACATGGGAGACATTTTCTAATAAACTGATGTGCATCCTTGTCCATCGTGGGCCAATAATAGCCAGTCCTCAGGATCTTTTTAGAAAGAGCTGGTCCACTTGAATGTGCCCCACAAATACCTGTGTGTACCTCTTCCAAGGCTGCCTCAACTTCCCTAGAGTCTAAACATCGTAGAAGCATGCCATCAAGACTTCTTTTGTAGAGGGTGTCACCTACAAGGATGAAACGGGAGGCTCGACGGATGAAGGATTTTCTCTGTGATGGGGATAGGTTGGGGGGAGGATATTATCATGAAGGTAGAGGTAGGTTTCCTGATACCAGGGAGATAGAGGACCAACTATTTCGCACACTAGTTCAGATTGAGGAACGTCATATGCTGGGATGGGGAGCTCTTCGATTAGGAATTCACATTTCTTGCTGCGTTGCTTCATGTCTACCAGAGATCCGATAATTGCCATGGCATCCGCTGCTTTGTTGTTTAACCTTGGGATCTGCTCAAAGTGGATGTCATCGAAATAATCTTTAAAATCATCAAACATCTTCTTGTAGGGAAGGAGCTTATTGTCCTTGGTTTTGTATTCATTATTGACCTGTCTGATGACCAATTGAGAGTCGCCATACACAGTTAGCTTTTCAATTTTCCATTGGATGGCCATTCGGAGACTTGTGATTAGGGCCTCATACTATGCTACATTATTAGTGCATGGAAATGTGATTTTGAATGATTTAGGGATCGTGTCACCTTGAGGGGTGACAAACAGGACACCTACCCTCGAGCCTCTGTGAGTGTATGATCCATCAAAATACATCTTCCATGTTTCTGTGGCTGGTGTGATTGTCAAGATGGCCTCGTCTGGAAATTTTGCGATTGTAGGATGTTCTGCCTGAATAGGTGCCTCAGCCAGCTGATCTGCTATGACTTGTCCTTTGATCGCCTTTCTCTCTGTGTATTCTATGTTAAATTCGGTGACAATCATGACCCATTTTGCCATTCTTCCAGTGAGAGCCGCTCTGTTTAGCAAATACTTCAGGGGGTCGATCTTAGCAATGAGCTTGGTCTTGTGATTGAGCATATAATGTCTTAACTTTTGTGACATGAAGACGAGGGCGAGACATGCTCGTTCAATTTGTGTGTAGTTAAGCTCATAGGAGACCAAAGTGCGGCTAATGTAGTAGATGGCTCTTTCCTTCCCATGCTCATCGTGTTGTGCTAACAAAGCCCCAATTGCTGTGTCTGTCACAGAGATATACAAGAGGAGGGGCTCTCCTTGTCTTGGTGGAGATAGAACAGGGGGATTAGCTAGATATTCTTTTAGCTGATCGAAGGCACCCTGACACTGATCAGTCTAGGCGAAAGCCGTATCTTTCCTGAGGAGCTGCTGGAATGGTTGGCATTTGTCAGCAAGTTGAGCAATGAATCAGCGAATAGACTGTAGTTTCCCCTGCAGGCTTCTCAGTTGTTTCAATGTTTTGGGAGGTGGCATTTCACTGATAGCCTTGACTTTCGCAGGATCTACCTCGATTCCTCGTATGGAGACTATGTATCCCAGCAGTTTACCTGAGGTGACGCCAAAGACACACTTCTTTGGATTTAGACGAACATTATATTGCTCTAGCCTATCAAAGATCTTGGCTAGCACATCTAAGTGTTCTTCTCTGGTCTTTGATTTGCCGAGTAAGTCATCAACGTAGTCCTCCATGATGTGGTGAAAGAGGTCATGGAAGATGACGGTCATCGCTCTTTGATAAGTAGCTCCTGCATTCTTTAGGCCAAATGGCATTACTACCCAACAGTATGTCTCCCATGGGCATATAAAGGATGTCTTGTGCTGATCTTCTTCGGCAATTTTTATTTGATTGTAGCCTAAAAAGCCATCCATGAGATATAGCATCTCATGTCCTGCGGTGAGATCCACGGTCATGTCAATGTTGGGTAGTGGAAAGTCATCTTTCGGGCAGGCCTTGTTGAGGTCTCTGAAGTTAGTGCAACAACGGATTCTGCCATCTGGTTTAGCAACCGGTACTAGATTTGAAACCCATTCAGGATAATCAATTAGGCGGATGAACCCAACATCCAGTAACTTTTTGAGCTCTGCTTTGACGAGGAGAGCTACCTGAGGATTCATCTTGCAGAGTTTCTATTTGACTAGTTTGGCATCGGGGCACACTGCAAGATGATGAACAACCAAGGTGGGATCTAGCCCTGGCATGTCGGCATAGGTCCACGCAAAGTTGCGATTTCTTCATGTGAAGAATGCCAAGAAGTCTTCCTGTTCGAACATGCTGAGAGATTTTGCTCTGTATGTGATTTTCGGCTCTTCCTCTGTCCCTAGATTCATTTCCTGAGTTGGTTCGACCAAGATGGGTGATCTGTCGGGATATACTTTATCTATCTCAGGGAGGCCGATGCTTCTATCTCCTGGCGCCTCATGGAGGTTTTCACCAGGAGATACGTCATTTATTTTTAGTATTTTGGGATCTGATACTGTCGTGGAACAGTTTTCACCATCAGATCCATTTTTTCATTTTGTGTTTTTATGACTAGAAGCAGGGGTTGTCTCCCCGAAATAGGCAGCCGGATTGAGTTCCATGATGTATCCAGCTCTGTGATCTCCCAAGGGGAAGTTGTCTCTTACTCCCATCATTTCAGCAATGGCTTTGACATTTGGTACGATATCAAAGATAGGAGGTCCGCGTTGGTCCTAGTCAATGAGGTCGAGGTATACTAATGGTAGGTCATTGGATGATGAGGCGAGAGTGGTGACGGAGTAGATGGTGCAAATGGAGGAGTCGAAGAAGTCAGCAAAATCACTAGAGGAGTCTTGTAGGCCTGTTTCGTTAACATTGTCGACGTCTAGAGAGACTGGAGCAAACTTGGCTAAGATACATTCGCCGGTATTAAGGATGCATTGTGGTTGACCATACCCTAACCCTTGAGTATAGGGGTTTCTTGTTGCTTGCAGTGGTTCCACAATCCCCTGTTCATGAAGGCCAATGCTGCCTTGTCCTTTGTAACCCATGCTTTTGACTATTTCAGAACCTTTACCGTAATTGTTTGTTGGGATGGTGGGGATGTCTTGTTCTGTTTCTTCATCCTTGTAAAGCCAGGATGAAATATCTTCAAGTATATCCTGATCCAGAAGATGTTTCTTCTCAAAGATGGGTGAGGGTTTGCATTTGATGATGACTGTGTCAGCTGCCTCTGTGTTCGGAGTGCCAAATGTCTTAGGAGTGGGTAATAAGCCCACACAAAAGGTGCCATGGAGGTTGTATTCTCCACATCCTTGGTCGCTGAGTTTGATCTTGACCTCAGGTGGTGCTTGGGATGAAGTGATGTATGAGGTGGAAGCCGTAGGATTATTTGTGGTGGTGCCTTTATTGTATGGATAGAAGGTTTGGTTGTGGCCTTCCAGAAAACTGCAATATTGGAAGGGACGGGGATTGGCATAAATAGTGACTTTTGTGCCATTGTGGGGGAATTTGAGACATTGATGGAAAGTGGATGGGACAGCTTGCATGGCGTGAATCCATGGTCTATCGAGAAGAATGTTATATGGGAGGTCAAGATCCAGAACCTGACATTTTGTTTCGAGGATTTTCTGTCCCACTTGAATAGGGAGCTTTATGGTGCCCTCGGATAGCCTCTCGGTGTCATCATATCCTTTGATTGTTATGCACTCGCTAGCATCCACAACCACATCTGAGTACCCCAAGTGTTTTAGCAATTTTAGAGTGCATATATTTAGGCTGGAGCCACCATCTATTAGGACCCTTTTAATGGTGTGTTTGTGAATGTGGACCTCAATGTGTAGTGGATCATTATGTAGGTGTTCGGAAGCAGGGAGATCTTTTTCAGAAAACGTGAGATGGTGTGGTGTAGCAATATGGCCGACCATGGCTTGAAATTGATTGACATCCAAGTTTGCAGAGACTTGTGTTTCCAAAAGGGCTTTTGTCGAGGATGTCCTTGTGGTGGGGTGATGTGCGAAGCAGCTCAAGGATGGAGATTTGCACGGGTGTCTTTCCTAGATGCTCTAGGAGGTTATATCGAGTGGTAGGTGATGGACGGGCGTTTGGACGAGGGGGGAGGGGATCGGATGTGGATGCAGGTATCTATTCAGTGGGAGGGGCAGTGCGGATTGAGACACGGCCTCAACAGGTTGTCACGGCGCAATCGGGTGCTTGTGTCCGAATGGTGATTGTGTTGACATAGTGGGATGAGGGTTCGATGCAGCCGACAATGGAGTCATAGGTTGCGGGTGGTGGAGTGACATTGTATGCTTGGTTGGATGAGGACGCTTTATTATGGTTGGGTAAAGGATCCTTGTAAGCTCCAAGGTTAGCATTTGGCGATGGTTGGGCACTTTGATCGAGGCTGACGAGATTTTGGTCTATGAGGTCTTGGATGCAATGTTTTAGTTGCATATAGTCAGCTGTTTTATGGCTCGCCACGCGGTGGTATTCGCAGTAATCATTTTCATTATACCATGCTGCTTTGAGTTCATTGTCTTGACGTGGGCAAATGGGCAGGAGTGTGACTACTCCTTGTTTGAGACATCTATCGAGGACGTCCTCGATGGGTTCTGCTAATGGTGTGAAATTTTGGCGAGGTTTGTGTGGTTTATTTGGCCCTCTTGGGTTATTTACATCTGTTGCATACGTATGTGCAGGTGTGTGGTTTTGGATGTGTTGGACGGCTTTCACATCGGTGACGCTGTCGTTCAGATTATTCTTGTTCTTCCCCCAATAGCGTGATTTATTATTGGATTGCGTGTTGGTATTGTTGTTGGTATTGGGGGTGTTGTGATTGGATTTGTTGTTGTTGTTGTGATTGTTGTTATTGGATTTGGGATCGTACAGTTTGATGGAGCCCTTATCAATGAGGGCTCATTCGACAGTAATGCCTTTGTCGATAACCTCTTCAAAGGTAGATGCACAAAGAATTTGTAAGTGAAATCCGAGTTCTTGATTGAGATTGGCCACAAACATGGTGACAAGTTGTTTTTCAGGAATAGGGCATGGGAGCTTGCTTGCTAGGCCCCTCCACCTTTGTAAGAAATAAGCGAAAGCTTCTCCATTCTTTT
The DNA here is from genome assembly GCA_027924645.1 of Cunninghamia lanceolata. Taxonomy (NCBI): domain Eukaryota; kingdom Viridiplantae; phylum Streptophyta; class Pinopsida; order Cupressales; family Cupressaceae; genus Cunninghamia; species Cunninghamia lanceolata. The sequence continues at coordinate 2,878,928 of BSBN01000659.1, read as the reverse complement.
GTTTGGTGTTGCAGAGGTCGGTCATAGACACCTCATGTTCAAAGTTGTTGGAGAAGTGGTTGACAAACTTCTCCGCAAGCTCGGGAAATGTTCGAATTCCAGGTGGAAGATGGGCAAACCATTCAGCGGCTTGGCCGTCAAGGCTTCTTGGGAAGAGTCTCATAAGATATGTGTCATTGTGAGAGACTTTGAGGCAAGCAATGTAGAACTACCTTAGGTGGTCCCTAGGGTCTCCCTTTCCCTTGTATTTGTCAAATTTTAGTGTTTCAAAGTTTTTAGGGAAAGGGGGCATGTACAATGTGCAGTCAAATGGGTAGGGGCAAATATCCTCAAAAGTATAGTATTTGCATTTGCCCCCAGTTTGTAGGTCATCCACCTTTTGGATTAAGCCTTGTAGGATGGTGTTGAAATCCTGTGGTTGTTGTGGTTGGAATGTGTAGGGTTGTTGGTTGGTGAGATATTGGAGGTGGGGCGGGATTTGATGTTGGAGATTGGTTTGGTTGAGATGTTGGTGTTGCGGGTTGGGGTTTGGATTGATTAGTGCCTGCTGTTGTTGGTGCGCGTAGAGTTGTTGGAGAACATGTGGTGGTATTTGGGGATTGGGATTATGTTGATTTATGGGATTATGGGGGTATGTGACATTAGATGGATTAACGTTGGGTATGTGGATGTTGGAATAGTTAGATGTGTTGTGAGATTGTTGTGAGAATAGTTGTCGTAGGTAAGCAATGGTGTGAGGGTTTGGTGGGGGCACACTTGTGGAGGTACTTGCTTGCGTGATGTTGCCTTGTATACCCATGGTGATTTGTGAAACGGAAGGATTGATGGTAGTTGTGGTAGTAGAAGTGATGACGGGTTGGGAGATGTTAGGGATAGCAGTGCATGTGGGAATGGTAGATGTGGTAGCAATTGAGGTCGTGGTAGTGGTAGATGCGGTAGGTGTTGACATTTGAGAGATGGTGGGTTGGGTATGTGATGTAGTTGCTTGGGTATTTGATGTAGTAGGGACGATTATGGAAGTGGATGGTTGTGATGATGTCGTGATGGGGGGAAGTTGAGCACCAATCTTAAGAAGATGGTCAAGATATCTATTTGGGTCCGATCTTAGGACTTTATCAAGTAGGTCCATGTTATCGGCGTCTTGCATGAAGCTCAAAACATCTAGGTCATCTTGGGATATGGTGGGGATGTTTTGTGTTGGAGGTGGTGGTGGTGGTTGTGTTTGTTGTAAGAAGTGAAAAGGGTTTTCGTTGGCACCATATGGGGGGATGAAGGAATATGTGGGTGGATTGTATGTTTGATAGGTGGGTATGTTGCTGTTGTTGGTGTTAGGCATGCCAAAGGGCCATTGTTCCGCCATTTCTTGATTCTTTTTGTGTTGTGATCTCGTGATGGGCATACGCGTATGGGTTTGATTAGGAGTAGAGTGGAATGCAGATGGAGACCTTAGAGAATCGGATTAATTTTGTTGGACCCAAAGATGGATGTGGTAGTGAGATGGAGTAGAAGGGTATGGTGAAGATCGATATGTCTTTCCAAAGGTTTTATCCTAAGGGTGATACGAATTGATGATATTGATTTTTGCACAAATTTTGGACCAAAGATGGATGATGAGAAAGGGATTTGGAATTGTGATGTTTTGATTTTTGATTGATTTAGGATGATGTTTCTTGATGGTTTACAAATTGAGCTTTTAGATAAGATCTAGATTTTGATTTGGCACAAAGGGATGTTTCTCTTTCTTTAGGGCAGACTAATGACCTTACGCAAAGAGAGGTGATTTGTTTTTCTTGAAAGGTAGACTAATGACTTTTCAAAGAAAATGTGATGTTAATGATAAGATCTAGATCTAACTTTGGCTCAAAAGGATGACAAGCTTTGGTTGATGATTTGTTGATGGGTGTTTTGATTTGGATGTGGATTTTTTTGAAATGATTTGTCTTGGTCCAAGGAGATATGCAAAAAGATTTGAAGGGAGATGGATAGATATGGATTTGGGCTGATGATGATGTATCAAAAGGGGTCCAACAATGGTGGTGATTGATCCTCTAAGGTCAAAGAGAAGGTGCAATTTGGAAAATGTTGAAGAAAATGGCTAGACTGTTGTCGGATTTCTGTGAGGTGGATATGGATTATGGTAGAGCAGAGGGTGTAGATCACAACTAAATGGCTCTTGGTTTTAGGCAAGTCAATCTAAAAATAGCGCCAATCCACGGGTGAAATGGCGCTACAATCAGACAGATATGGTGCTGAAACAAAGTAGACAGACTTTTTGATGGCAAATTCTTGGATTTGTTTGTTTGGAATGTGACCAACTGATTTGTTTTGTCTCTTGGCAAGTTGTTTGTGAAAAATTAAAGCACTTTAACACACATTTGAATGCAAAACAACCAATGATTTTTGTTTGTGAAATGACATATGACTTTGTTTAGAACAAGCACTTTTCACAACCTAAGGCGAGAATGTGACAATATTTGTTGAATCCCCTAGCTGCGCCTATTCAAAGCGGGTAGCTCCAGGATCTTGGTAGCACCGGCTCCTCCTTACAATTGCACACACTTCTCATGCATACCAAGATCCAGGTTTCTTATAAGGCTTGTCCCTCACCAAACCTTTAGATTGTCCCTGCTACCTCGGCTAAGAACCGCATGAATCGGGGCCGCTTCAAGGGTTTTGCCCTATGCGTCAACAAATAGAAGGATTTTGGCTTGCTAAAACAATGGTTCTTAGTAAGGGCATCCGTTTAGGTGGTTATACGTGCGGCAGCGCTACTCTCCGTAATGGAGTCTCCCAGCCTCCAAGGGTTGCGCCTTGGAGGGTTTTGGGGGAGGTTGGCTGTCGGTATAACAAAACAACACCTGTCGCTTGAGACTTTCGTCTCAAATGCCTTATTTTATATAGCGGCTTGGAAGAGCTTGACTTTAGCTTGATGCCGCTTGGGTCGTTCCCACCTTTCAAAGCGGGGTGGCAGGCCCTCTAAGGTTTACAAAAGTAATATAATCATGAAAACACTTTTGATCCCCAAGTTCATACAAAGATGCGAGGGGAGAGCATACGTGTTCCCTATGATTATATCACACTAAACATGGTTCAATTTTAGATCTTTAGATTAAATGGGGTGTGATTAATGCAAGTTTTGTGATAAGCTTTTGATTCCCAAGGTCACCAAAATGGTGCGAGGGAAGAGCATATGCTTTCACACCACAAGCAAAAAGAGCACAAAACACTTCACACAATTTAAAGGATGATTTTCTTGATTACATGCGTGAGAGATGCAAGTTGTTGTTCTTTTTAACCAATGATGTATGTAATTTGTGGTTATTTTTAGATCCCAAAATCGAAGTGTTTGATTGTTGTTTGTTGACACACAAAAGAGTAAATTTTTAGAGCACCAAAAGTAAATGTAATGAACACACACACTTCACACAAGGAGTTGTTTGTTTGTTGGATTGATTTTAAAGCACCAATTTGAAATGTTATCTAAAACCTAACATGCAAAAAGGGTTCATTTTAGTTTTCCAAATCGAAGTGTTTGCTATCTAAACATCAAACCACCCTGCAAAAAGGCTTTGTTAGTATCCGCAGTACCTGCAACAGACAAAAAAGCAAATTTCTAGAATAGCGCTAAAACAAACATGCACAGGCGCTACTGCGGGCAGAACAACCTGACTTGCAAAAAAGGCTCTAAAAATGTTTATGGTGCTAATTAAACACTACTATGGCGACACTAATCAGAATAACGTTGATAAAAATTTTAGCGCTAACAGGTCCTATGTAAAGAGTCAATACAGAAGATAGCGTCGATAAAGCTATGCGAAGGTGCCACTGTGCAAACTTCAGAAAGTCATTAAGGACACGCAGATAGCGCCAATCTAAACGATGGCGTCAAAACGGGGGACTGATGTTGTTTATTCTTTTTTTCAAAAATTTGCCATATCCTCCCCTTGTCATTCCTGGTTTTTCTGCAAAACAGAGAGCAAATGACAACAGAAAACGACAGGAAACATCAATCAAAAACTCGTAAGGTTAGTATAAAAAAAAGTTGCATAGAGATAGCGCTAAGACAATAAAAGCGCTGAAATACATTTGCGATAGCGCCAATGCGAAGTGTGGATAGCATTGAACCTGCAAAAATCACATACTCACACCAAAACTCACAAACAAATATTAGATTCGGACCTTGTGGGTCCCACCGGGCGTGCCAATGTAGATTAGATAATGCAAAGAAGGCAAAATACTAAATCAAATGTAATAAACACAAGATTATATCTCACATGCAAACCTAATTCCATCAAGGGAGGAAGGAGCCTTTACACCCAAAACAAGCTCCTTAGACCAAGATGATCCTTAGACTATGGATTTCAATGTGAAATGCTCTTTACCCAAGTCATTTTCATCATCCAAATTTATGCAAAGTTACCATGCCAAAATCATTCTTGAGCTAGGATAGTGAATTAATTGTGCAACTCACTATCCTAGCTCAAGAATGATTTTGGCATGGTAACTTTGCATAAACTTGGATGATGAAAATGACTTGGGGGAGGTTGTATTTATAGATTATTGGAAGGGATTTTGATCCAAGGGTGGAGATTGAATGGAGAGATCAATGGTGGAGGATAAAAGTGATGTGGAGGGCCTAGATTTGATCTTGGAAGATGGAGGGCTAGGAATAAAAGTAAATCTTTTATTCATTTTTGGGAAATGGGTGAATAAATGAGGTTGGGTGAGATGGATTATTTGTGAATTAAAAATTCACATGGGGAAGGGTAAAATGAATTAAAAATTCATATGGGGAAGAGTGGATATTAATGAGTTATGACATGTGTAAGGGGTGTAAGAGGTATTTAATGAAAATTATGACAAATGTGTATTAAAAATTGATTTATGTGGCATGGAAATCAATTTTTTATTCATGGGTTGTGGGGAGAAGTGTTAATGAGAGTTTGACCCAATTAATTAGGGTGATTAACCTAATTAATATGGCTGGAATAAATTAGCAAAGGGATTAGTGGGAGGATCAGATTAATTAATTAGTGATTTAATTAATTAATCCTAAGGCTAGGATGAGGTAGGCTAGGGTAGGCAATTAAATAATAGCTATTAAATTGTCTAGGGTAGGGATAGGTTAATTAGTAGGCTGGATTAATTAGTTAACATGGTTTTTAACTAATTAATTAGATTTAAAGAAAATAGGGGAATTGATTTAATAACTTTTGCATATTTATTAAATCAACTGGCTAAGGTTTGGACTATTGAATTAATAAAATTAGTTCAATTTTGGGGCTAAAATGGTGTGGATTTAGGAAATGAAAGGGATGATTAATTAAATAAAAATTTAATTAATTGTTTGGAAAGGAAATTGGTGTGTTTAGGGATGTCAGGAGTCAGTTTGGTGGTCGAGACATTTTTAGGTGTCTACACTTTCAAATAGCTTGCAACATCTTTACTTGATCTAATTCTTCTTCATCACCTCCTAGGGTTTCGCCAGTTTGTTCAATGGATTGAAATTCTTCTTCATCATCGCTTTCAACATTAGGTCTCGGTGTCAATCCTCTTCGCCTATCTTCTGCAACATCTAATCGAATTCACAATGTTTTCATCATCTACATCATCTCATCCATTCTACCATTCATTGTCCTAATGGAAACAACTCTCCTCGGTGGCATTCTTCCTCGAATCAAGTGCAAACTACCTCAAGTTTGGCGATCGGGCTACAAGGTGACAACTGCCTCACAATCGGTGATCGGTTGCAACACAAGTAACATGCCTCAGTTCAATGATCTGTGCACAGCAAGATCTTATAGAATTCCCTCGCCAACTTCGCTCAATTCACTCCCAAAGGTTTGAACTTTTGCTCTGATACCACTTGGTGCAGTCACAGTAGGAGGGTTCACAGAATGAATTGTCTAGATCATGCAATAAGAGTACACACAACATAAACAGCTCAAGAGATGAAGCAAATATAGATTTAGTCATTCAGTATATCATAGAATTCAAATACAATCTGGCTGGCAACATGCAGGCTTACAATTAGGGCTCAAAGGCCTGATTACATACATGCGCAAGATAAAGCTTTAAAGCTCCTTCACACAAGATCCAAACTATCGGTTATCACTATGTTCACTACTACTTTCCTAACGATCTATTACATCAATATATATCATCTCCGAACCAATAGATTCCTCTGTGTCAGCCGAGGAAGGTCACAAACTCCAATGAAGAGATGTAACGTGTACACAGATAGGTCAAACCTAAATTCATAGAACACTTCCTCAAATGAATGGAACAGTGTGCGGACCCTCAAGGAAGGTTGGCCATGAACAAAAGAACTTTGAATGATGTGCCATTGAGATCCGCAAGTCAAGGAATGATCTGCAAGCCTTCTCTTTCAGTTGATTGTCTGATAGTACTGTCATGATGCTTTGCTCTTAGAAAACAGTCGATCTTCTGATAGTGATATCTTTCTGGTAACTGATCCAAGTGCTCTAAATTCTTGATATGATGTAGATGAACGAGTTTAGATGTTAAGTCTAGATCCGCAAGATGTGAAATGAAATTGTAGTAGAATACTAGACCAAAGAGTAGAAACTGCTTCTGACTAAACTGCCTGAACTGAACTGGAAAATGAAAAGAAACAAATTGAAATGCAAATGTTTTTGGTTGATGCAAGATTGCTCCTGAACTAGGGATGCTTCTGCATCACATCTTCCCACGTTGTGACCTTAAGTCATTTTTGTCTCCTCTCTTATTTTTCGTGATTTCATTCATCTGTTGTACTTGTCGCTCTACTAGTCGACAAATGACGACAACAAATATACACTTCAGATAAGGACTATGTGTCCCTAAAACAAAAATGGACCTAGTCCATATATGGAGATGGGGGTAATTTGTTATTGGTGTTTTACTAGTAGAAACACTTTTTTGTCATGATGTGATCATGTATCATGTTGTGAAATTGTTGTAATAAACCTTTGCAATACTCTAAATCTACTTCTATGCACTTTGCAATGTTTTTGTCTCTCCTTGTAGCTATACTCTATTCTGAGATTCCTGAAGTATAATCTCACGGCTATACTCGGTTCTGAAACTATAATTATAGCCTTGGTTTGTTTGAGCGGCATGTTGCCTTATTTTTTTATCAGTTTTCATGAGATGATTTGGTTATTATCTTAGCTTAGATTTTCTAACCAAAGCTCGTTTTGATGATCTTTCGTGTACATGCATATTATTGATCAATGGTTGTTAATAAAAGATATTGATGTGTTTCTATCGTGATTGTTGGGAACAATGCAACAATTGTTAGCATTTGTCACTTTGGGGCATGGGCTTTGCAAAAGCTCTTGTTCCCTCGCGTGTTTTCAACCTTACTTAAATGTGAATGTTACCAACAAGTGGGAGAAACCACTTTAAGGTGGGGGCATATATTGTGATAAATGCTTGGATATCTTATATATTGTGATAAAATGTGTGGTATACTACCTTTTCACTGTAAGGCATCTCTGTGATGCAAGTGGGGATGTATACTTTGTTGTGTGTTTGCGTATACTTCCTTTTCACTATGAGGCGTCTCTGTGATGCAGGTGGGGTTTGTATACTTTGTGTTGTGTATGCTTCCTTTTCACTGTATGGCGTCTCTGTGATGCAGGTGGGGTTCTATACTTTGTGTGCATGCTTCCTTTTCAATGTAAAGAGTCTCCGTGATGCAGGTGGGGTCGTATGCTTTTGAAAGCCCTTTTGCAAAAGGTGGGGTTGTGTCTTCCCTTAAGTGGTTGCATATCCATTTGAAAAAGTCCTCTTGCAGGAGGTGTGGTTGGGTCTTGAGTCACTCACCCTTAAGCATGTTTTTGGCAATCATTGTAGCATAAGCTCGACCGCCAGGTGTGTTTGGCGTGTCTTAGATGGCAGAGCATACTGATGAGCTCCTCCCCATCACTTGTGTTTACTGTGTATAAGACATATAGTGGGTTAATGACACACTCTATGACACTTGTGTATTCCATGTGTTTTCCATGGGTTTTCCCTGTGTGTCTTACATGTTTTTTGGAGGCGCATAGTGAAGAGCTCCCGCCATGCCACGTGTTTTGCATGCTTTGATGGTGGTACGTAGCGATGAGCTCCCCCATCACCTGTTAGTAATGTATAATCATTTAATCATGTCTTCTCTCTGTGTATACTTTGTGTATTGTGTGCTTCTTTACTATCTTCTTCATGTTTTGTGTGATTGTCATGTGTCTTCTTATGTTCACCTGAGATTGGGGGATAGAAATGGTCTTCCAAACTTAGGGTGTACTTTTGGCTCTAGTGTTTGGTGTGCTTGATGTGTTTTTGACTGTACTTTAATGCATGTAGTGATCATAAGATCGTACACACATTAAAGTGGGGGATAAATGTTATGGAGTAAAAAGTGTCCACATATCTTTTTTTACCTCCTTGTTTAGCTCCAAAGTCCCTTTATTGCATTATATCATCAAAATGTTTCTCCTGATGCAAAATTGCCCAACACCAAGCTGGAATTGGAATATAGGCCCCTTGTTTTAACTTACCCCAGACCTAAATGAGACTAAAGGACCTGGGCAGTACCGCCCAAGTCCCTCACTTTAGGTTGGATCTAATTTAAGTACATGTCAGCTTAACACCTCTCTAGAGGTTTCTCCTTGTTGGCTCTTTTGGTTTGAATTTATGATTATGAGCGGAAAAGCATATATAAGTGTGTTTTTGAATTTATTTGTAACTAGGTTGGAAAAATCATAACTTGAGATCTTGATGTGAAGGAAGCAAGAGTATTCACTGTGATTGTAGAGTAGATTTGTGTTTTGTTATTGTGTGTTGTTGCGAATATGGAGCTATCATCTATTCTTCCTTAGGATTTGAAGGATCTTCATCATTCAAGGGGTTCATCACCTAGGTGATATCATTGTTTGTTTATCATCATTTGAAACATCGTATTATCATTGTTTTCAGCCTCTGCCCCCACGAGGGCATGCACTCTTTATCAATCAATGGTGTTGGGAAGCTTGAATTCTATCCTAGGATTTGACTGAGGTAAGTCCCTAAACATCATAACCCCTAACCCCTTTCTTATCTTCTTGTGTGCAGGTTATAGGAGCGAGATTTGGAAAATATAGAGCTATAGGAAAACTAGGTACAAATTAAGATTTTGGGATCCAGAGACAGTTTCAGAGTATTCTCTCACCAAGGACTTGGATGGTATCGCCCACATCCCTCTGCCTTTTTTGAGTTTGGATCTGGCATGAGGACATCATTCAGAACATATTTCTAGTTTGCACCTTTGACAGATTCTTCCAGTCAAGACCTGGGCGGTCCCACCGAGGTCCTCTGACACCTTTTCTTTCTTGAGGCAAGTTTTATCATCTCCCTGAATATCCCTGTGCAATTAGTTTATGGGTTTCTATTGTACTTTCTCCATTATAAGCAAATCATTGTAGAATTGGGGTTTCATGCATTGTTAACTTAGGGTTTGAGGAAAAGACTAAATTAAATTTGATCCATCTATAACACACATGAGCGTAAGGTCAGCAGTAGAGTCCACCTTCATTTGGTAGTGATTTGGCTTGGCATTGTCCTTGAATGTTATATAGAAAAGGATTTGATCTAGTTTTTATTCTAGTTGTTATCATTCTCCTTTTTAATACTAAACAATTATTAAAACTTTAATTAATGTTTAGAGGGGTTTTTAGGGCCTTGTTTTATGTTATTTCGTAAAAAAATGTACCTTAGGTAAATACCCATAGGTTGGGGTCTAATTGCGCATAAATTTAATGTTTTATTAAAGTGTGTAACCTTCTTAATTTCTCCAAAAATAAAGTGGCATGAATGGATGGGAGGTGGAGAGTCACCCCCTCCATGGAAGCTAAAGAGTCATTTTGTTTTGTTTAAAAGGGTATTTTGAGTTTTTCAAAGGGGGGATTTTTCTTCAATGGTTTGGAGTACCATTAAGAAAGGGGTTGCAATTGCCAAGGACGATCTTTTCTAGATCATCAAAAATGGTCATGGAACTCTTTTTTAGAATGATTCTTGGGACCTCCATCCCTCGATCATCTCTTCCTTCCCCTTCGTTGGCCTTTGAGTGAAATTTTTTTGGCAACATGGTGGTCAAAAGTTGTTGATTTTAAGAGTTCTATCTACTTGGGGAATTCTCAGATATAGAATTGGAAGGATTCTAGTAGTTGGCCTAGGGAGCATGCTTGAAGCCTAAGCTACCCTTTCTTCCATTCTTGTTGATCAAACTTATTGTTCTCTCAAGAGAGTTGATGTTGTTTCTTAGGGATGTGATCCTAAAGGGCTTATTTGGTGACTCTTGGTAATCTATTTTTGAAGTATAAGAAAGACGAGATTAGAGACTTTCCCCAGTGAAGCAAAATCTAGAATAAACTTTGTCTGTCCAAGAACAATTTATTTATCTAGTTATTGTGTCAGAACAAATATCTCACTTGGGATAGTATCAAAAAGAGAGGATTTCAAGGCCCTTAAAAACGTGTTATGTGTGACAATAGTGAAGAAAGTGTTGCTCACCTTTTCTTCCAGTGCTCCTTCTCCTTGGGTATTTGGGGGAAATGGTGGCAACAATGGAACTAACCTCTCATTCATGCTACTTCTTTATTTGAGTTTTGGGCTAGCTTGGGTCACCCTCTTGCGTCGTCTTCTTTCCTTGTGGTTTCTTGGGATCTTGGTCCTATTTTTATTCTTTAGCAAATTTGATTAGATTATAACTGCCAAATCTTCCACGATCACTAGAGTTTCATCGTGCGAGTTTGGTAGAAGATCATAGATTCTATCAAAGAAATTATTGCTACCAAATATTCCTTTAAGGAGACCCCCTCTCCTTTTGACTCTCTCCTGTCAAGTTGCCTAGAGATTTCAACTCTCTAGTTTTAGTTTGGCTCTAGGGCAAAGGCTTCTAAGAAGGTGAATATGGCAAGTAAGTGGTTTCCTCTCCCATCTAGATTTTTAAAAATTAATATTGATGGCTCTTCACAGGGCAACCCGATTGTTGTTGGGATTGGAGGAGTTGGTGGGGATAGTGGTGGGATGGTCCTTTTTGGATTTTCTTGTGCTATGGAGATCGATAAAAATAACCTAATGGAAGCTCGAGCCATTTTGGTGGCTCTTGAGAAAGCTTGTGAGTTGGGTTGGAAGAAGGTTATCTATGAATCTGAATCCATGATCTTAGTTTCTCTTTTGAACAATTTAAGTATTCAAGAGTCCTCTTGGAGGTTGGCTTCTCTTATTGAATAGATCATTTGCCTCACTCTAAATTTTGAGGCTATGTCCTTTGTTCATATCCCTAGGGAATGGAATGCTGTAGCATAATGCCTTGCTAAATGGGCTTTAAAAGAAAACTATAATTGGTATGTATCTGAGTTGGGGTCTTTGCCTTCCAATAAATCTTTGTAGCTTCTCCAACTCATTCATAATGATCACACTTGAGTCTCCTTAATTTTTGTCTCTTTGGTTTGAGTTATTTATGTTTTCTTCTTCTTGGATGCTTCTTTGGGAATATCTTGATGAATGGGTTTGTCTACTTCTTTTGTTTGGTAGGGGGAATAGGGGGTTCAATCTATCAAATAGTATGGTAGCCAATTGATCTAGATTATAGTTTCTATTGGGAGCAAGACAGTGGCAAACTTCCTTGGGTTTTCCGTCTTCTTGATTTAATAATGGCTCTTACCATTTGGAAATCTCAATGCTGTAAAATGTAACATGCTTCTATTATTTCAATAAATCTCTTTTTTGCCAAAAAAAAGATTAAAATTTTTCATTTTCGAATATTGTATCTAGGTAAGCTCATTTTAAATATTGCATTTAGAATATTGATATTATATCTTGACAAAATTCTAGGACTATTTAGAAACCTTATTTTATTAGTGTTAAAATTTATTTTGCAAATTCATGTAGGAAAATTAAGAAAAATTTGATTACACAAGCAATCAAAATTTGCTACTACTCTAAATAATTGCTATTAACTATACTTGTAATTATATTGTATTTTTAGGCTATAGATGCAATACAAAGTGAATTGTCTCACTTTAAATAATATTATAAAAAGCTCACTTTGTAGATAGTAATTGCTTTATTTGACTAGGGAAGTATGTAATAGAGAAGTCTTATCTAATGAAGCTTGGGTTGAAACTAATGCAACCATTTATAATAACAAACTTGATATGAAACATATTGAACAATGGACATGAATTGCCAACTGAAATTAGTTGAGTAAAATTTGCAACATCATTAAGATGTCATCTACCCTGTTACAATAAAATTCTAGTGTAAGATCTAAATGGGCAAATTAAACCTAATTCATTTTATTTAGATTACTTTTGTCCTAGATAGCCAAACTCATGTTCCTAGTAAAACGTAATTAATTTTAGTCCATATAAATTCTCAAAAAGTAATTTGTCAATGTAGAACGTACATGTAACTTTTCCCTCCCTATAGAAACTAATGAAATAAAGGCACTCATGAGCAAATCTTATTGGTCAACCAATGGTAAGTATTTCCTCCTTTAGTGCAACTATCAAATTTGAGGCAAACTTCTTATGTTCACTTCAATCCTATTTTGATTCTATTGTTCCTAAACCAACTATTACTTTATTGCACAAGGACAATAAATGACTATCATAAAAAGGAACAATTAAAAAGAATGAATAATTATTCATCATCACATCATTCACATTCATCTCATTTCTTCAACATTTCTTCTTCACTAACTATTCATACCTAACATTCATTTTATTTTTGCCCATCACCTATGATTTGAACCTATTCATTCCATTTCATTTTTTCTTAACTAACTATTCATAACTAACATTCATTCTAACTTTTGCCCACCACTTTTAATATTAACACATCCATTATAGCCTGAGTTCTTCCATTTCATTTCGAGTGTTCATCCATCTCTTTCATCCCTACATGCCCTCTCAAGGGGGCATCTCTCTAACCATCATGTCACTTGGGGCATCCTCCTACATTCATTCATTTTTCTTCTTCTTCTACTTTCTTTGAAAAGCCACTGCTTCTTTTAGTTGCAACGCCCTTTCAAAGAGGGGCAAATATAGTCACCTAGATTTTGTAACCTTAATTATGTCATAATCATTCTATTCCAACCATACTATTCTTACCTTATCAACTAATTCCTTGATCATTCTATTGTTATCTCATCGATTAACTTTACTATCAAATTTTTGTCGTCAACTAATTACTCCATCAGTTTGTCAAAATTAAAATAACACATAGGGCATACTAAGTGGTGGGACATTCTTTTAGTTGACATAAAATGAAAAATAAAATTTTTGGAGAACCAATTTGTGAAAGGAAGAGAACTTTGAGAGATTTGAGAGCACTTTTTGCATTACAAATTAAAACTAGACAGGTTAAGTTATGGTATTGGAAAACTATTTGGATTTTATTTGGGCTATTAATAATTTTGGCTCTGTTATATAGGTGTGAATTGTGGGCTAGTAACACTTAAAAAATATAATGGAGACAAACACAGAGCATTCAAAAACATCTTATCATAAGTAAATTTAAAATAAAAACTTTGATTCCTTATGGGTTGTTTTAGTAGAAACATGTACCTTCCTTATTGAGGCAATTACTATAGTTTGTCTCTTAGGATATTTGAAAAGTTGAATAGATGGATATCTGAAAAATCGTAACAGATGGAGGCAAATGGATGGCCTAAGGTTGTCACAAAAGAAGTTTTGAATGAGAAAGGAGGCTTGGATGAAACAAAACGTCAAATGGATGAACAAATGGAACACCAACTTGGATACATGTTTAAACAATAACACAGAAATGAAGATATTTGTTATAGATAATTTTCACAAGTCTAGGTAGGAGAAGTCGTTAGAGAGAAGGAGAAAATATTATATTGATGAATTTAACTCCATGTATGATCATCACCAATAAGCTTGTATAAGGGCAAATATTACTTGGAGAGTAAAGATAGCTCAATTGAAGACTAACTTATGATCTTCAGTGTGAAATAGATGGAGAATAGGCCAAAAGAAAAATGAGAGGAGAGGGTATGTGTCTTTTATATAATTGAGAAAAATGAATTAAAGAAATATTTTATTTTAAAGTGTGAAGCTTATAGTAACATTTGAGCCAAACATCCCTGTACAATGATTTCTTTACAAGATCTATTAAAAAAGAAGGTTGAGAAAACAAGAAAATTTATTATCAAAATAAATAGTAAAAAATCAATAATGTAGAAAGCCACAATAACTAATCCATTGTCCCTTATACTATCTTTTTAAGAAATTTTAAAACCGCATATTCTAAAATTTTGGTTGAAAGTTACTACAAAGTTCATATAAAAATTGTCTATCCGTCAAATAAACCATTTTGACGTAAATGGCGTTAAAAGCAATTTGCGCGTCAAACTAGAATTAGGAAATTCGCGGGGTCCTTTGTTTTATGTATATATCTGCTGTGTGCAGCCAAAAGTTCCTAGTCGTTTGAATGTGTGCCAACTGAGGATTGGAGTGTGTAAAATTTGACAAGGGCTTCAGACGATTCCGCCGAAGTTCAAAGCAATGGGAAGATCGATCTTACAGATGATGATTTTGATTCTCTGTGTCCTCCGCCCTATTGCTTCTGTCGAAGACAAATGTGGAGCTTGTAGAGCTGTTGCTGTAAGTTTCATGCCATCTACATTCTTTTTTAGTCTTGAACATTTCCCTTTTTCGACAAAGAATTGACACATTGTAGGCGGTATTTGTATGTCGACTTGTCGATTAATTGTTCTGCAAACCCAAATGCGCGCTTTCGGAGACCTGAACTTGCCAGTAGCTAATCAGTGTTCTGTAGAAGACTATTTGACATATTTTTGCATTTCCACATCAATGCTGTCAAACGCAACTGTAATTTGTCGGATGTATGCTGAATTTAACATCAAGTCGATGGTGTAAATGAGATTTTTTTGTTTGTTTGTTTGCTTGCGGGTTATGGTTAATTGGGAACATCATCGGAGACCGGTTCTAGGATTTGAAAACCGTTTTATCTTTTTTTTGGAGGTCGACAGCAATGCTATCAATGGTTTTTGGTAGATATTACTATATTCAAGATCAATTGGATAGTATTGATGGGTATGGTATAATTTTTTTGGTTAGGAGTAATTAGGAACGCCACTGAATATTGCTAAATTCAAGATCAAGTGGATAGAATTAATGGGCATTCTTTTTTTCTTTGTTATGAATAGTTGGGAAAATTACAGGGTCCAGATCAGTTCTAGGGATGAGGTGGATCGCGTTATTGTAATGTGGGGTTTTGAACTTGGGCCACTCTATTTATAAATGTACTACTTCAACATCACACCACAAGCCCTTGTGCATGTGAGTGGGCGTTGTGATTAGGTTACAGTTTTAAATATCTTTCTAGGTGCCATAATGTCCAGGACCATGTTATTTGATCTATACATTATTATGTGTTGCTAAAAATTGCAGTGCAGACGTTTTAGATGCATTCACTGTGCTTAACTTCAGTGCTGAAATCTCAAATATAGTAGCCAGGGGTAGGACACAAAAGGATGAGGAAAATGGTGGAAACTTTATTAAAAAAAATGAAGAAAATTTCAGGAGAAAATTTTTTGCCCGCAGTTCCTCTTATTGCAATTAACTAACTATTTCCAGTTCCGGATTGGTTATAGGGATGAACCAGCCCACACGCTCATGTCCTCCAAGTTGTGGTTTGTCTTATCACAATGTGGGTATTTGAATCTAAGTCACTCTATTTAAGAATGCACCACTACTTCATCACTGCATTAAAACCGCTTGGACATGTGAATGTGTGTTTACTATTGAGGTTACAGTTTTAGGTATTTTACAAGGTGCCTCAATACCCTGGACAATGTTTGTAAATCTATATAATTGGATATTGCTGAAATTAATTTGCAGATTCATTACAAGTATTTATCAGGCTTAGCTTCATCATTGAAATCTCAAACATAGTAGCCAGACCAAGACCTGGCAACGTTAGGAAAAGTGTGGAAAATTAAAAAATCATAACATGTTGGAAGGTTCAATGGAAACCTTTTTGATCATTTTGCAAGAATTTAGTTTCAATGAAGTCCAGATTTGAACAATTCATGGTAATATATGTACTAATTATCAAAATGTTATTTAATCATGCAATTTGATGAAGAATAAAATATTTTGTTTGCACTCTTTGTCCCAAAATTAGAGTAAACAGCAAACCCCAGACAAGAGAGGAGCCACCAGACTTAATGCCATTTGACTTACCCTTGTAGATCTCAAATATATTCTCAGACAAGCTTTATATGCACAGGATTGTAATGTTCCCTTTCTAGCTATAGTGTTAGTCTATCATTGGGTTTCTGTAGACTGACAGTTTGGTTAGGGAACCATGGTGATTTGGCCTTGGATGTGTAATTCAGAGGTGTAGATGTGGTTTGGATCCAGTTGGCAGTGTCTTGTGATGACTTGGCTCGTATATGGCCATACTTGCTTTTTTTAGTAAGTTTGGGATCAACGTCATTTTGGGATTTTCAGAGTGGGGTTGGATTCGTCTCGTTGAGGCCTTTCCGGTGAGCTATAGATATTTATTTTAAAGTCCGAAGTTATAACACATTTAATTGACGGGACTTTATAAATATTAAGTGACTTATGAAAAAAAGAAAATATTAAAAGGTCACTAAAGGAGAGCTTGGGCGCCCATCCCTAGGGGAATAAAGTGGATTTAAAATATAACATTTCCCTCCTAGAAGCCAACGCTCTCATGGGAAGGAAATAAAAGGTGGAAAAAGCAAGTCATTTGTTATGCTTGAGAATTTGATATTGCTTGTTATTTTGGCTTTGCTAGGGTTTTGGTGTGAGGGTTTGAAGGATTCGAACCAGAGGCTATTGGGAATGAAAACTCCCTCTAGTAAAAGCATTCTACAGGTGTGAAAGACCGTCCCAAGGTGCTACTGAGGCAAATACACACAGTGTTTGCATATGGGCTTCAATGGAGTTCGATATGTTGAGGGTTTGAGAGTTCATTGATACATCCTTTGCAGATTTATGAAGATTTTCTTATGTAGATTTGGAAGACTGATTCGATGGCTGTTTAGAGCAGATTTTGATGAGGGTTTGAGACTAATTTTAATTGCAGCTGCTGGCTGTACATCTCATGCTTGGCCGTACCTTCTAGTTAGCAGATTTGTGTGGAGTTAAGGGCTGTTTTGGACTGTCTATTGAACAATATCAGGTTGCAGCAGCAAAACGACCAGCTTAGAAGCATTTGCAGCGAATATCCTTTGTTGTGGTGGTTGATACACTCATTTGGGAGGCCGTACACCTTGCCTGGAGGACGTGGGGTCTTGTAGAGACTCAATTTCTTTGATTGCAGCTGTTGTATCCCTCATTTGGAGGTGTCTAGGGCTTTATTAGCCATATCTTGCAATGTATATCATATTCCATCTCGATGCTGGTGTACCGGAGTGATTTTGTATGTACCCAGTTGCTGGTTCGGCTACAACATAAAAACGAAGTTGCAAATCTTGATATGGGTATTCAACTATAATTCATTTGGAGGTATTTCTTGATCTGGGTTATTGTTATTTTGCTCAAAATCATTGTACTTTTTCTGGGTTTCACTTGCATGCTATATTTTCTATGTATTCCGGCAAGAAACAAACACATCTCAAGAGAACTAAAACCCCTTCTGCATCTTCTCTCTAGTTTGAAAGAGCACACTCTAAAAAAATAAAAATAATACTAAAAAGATTTTAAAAAGAACCAACAGGTGCGGCACGTTACATGATTTTCTCTCTTAGTCTGTGGTTCTATGGACCCTACCTACTGTTGAAAATCTTTTGCTTCTTACTTCAAGTTACACTAGATATGCATCCCCACTTTGGATGGTCTTGAGCTTCATCTGTATTGGTTTGTTTTTGCCAACACTGTGTAATTAGGAGCAGTCCTTTACAAATATGAGTTTGAAATTTGGATATTTATGCCTACACGGCATTAGTAGACAGTTTGGCCTTCTGTTGGATACAGTTCAGTGTAAAGAATGTGACAAAACTTCCATTCTCTTATTGAAAGAAAGGTGTAATTTTTAGTAACATGGGTTCAAGTAAAAACTTTGCTCAAGAGCATTCTCAAGGTTGTTGGATTACCATATTTGCTTATAACATTGAACATCCATGAGAGAAATTCGACGTGTTCTTATCGTCTGTGTGATATGGTATCATTTCATTTTTAACCATTCAAATCTTTTTACATTCCAAGTTTGGTGAGGTATAATCAGATATTGATTTACTGATGAAAGAATGGGATTGCCAACTTAGTGATGCATATGCATGGAAACATTGGCCAGAACATTGCCTCGTTTTAATAAATTCATACTTATCCCAAGATTCCTTGATTCATTTGGCCACAAGCTCTGTGACTGGGCTTGGCCAAAACCAAGACCGAACCTGGACCAGTTTGGACAGGGTACTGCTCCCCATCAGCGTTCTACTGTGGGCCTGTGGGTTTGGCCCAGGGCAGAACCCAGGCCAAATCTGGGCAAACCCAGGGAGAATTTGCCCGACAAAACATAAAAAACTAAAGTTTTTATGAAAAAAACAAGAGATTAAAAAAACCCTAACTAACCCTAACTGACTTTAAAAAGTGACTTCAAAGTCACTAGAAACACACAAATCAAAAGCAGCTAGTGGTAGTGGTAGTGGCATTGGCATTGCTTGTGGTTCTAACAAACCAGCTGATGACATCGATGCTCTTGATGAAGAGCAATATGATGAATTGCATTGTTTTTCCATGTGCAATTGCACTGATATAAACCATTTTTTCCCTTTTGTATGGCCAAACCCATCCATATGGAACCTGGGAAAAAAATTGGCGAATTGCCAAACCTGAGCCTGAACTGGCAACTTAGCCCACAAGCCACAAGGACAACCAATATCATGCAGATAGAGTGCAATGAGTTGTTTGATGTAACCTTTTCAGGCTTGCTTTATTTATGATTCATAACTTTGTAGATGTCTGAGCCTCTCTTATAATTTATCCGTTACTATCAACTTGAAACTATCTTCATTGCTATCATGATAAGAAAATGATTGACAAAGTTAATTGGTCTTTCTAGGATGTTTAGACCAAGTTTGGCTTCTACTTTCAAATGAATTCACTTCAGTATACAAAACTAAATATCAATTAATGTAATGTAAAAACTCAGATGTTTCTATTGTTTGAAAGTCTAACTAACACGGCTCCCATAGTAACATTGCCATAATGAGTAATCCAAGAAAGAAATAATCACCCTTGCCTTATACTTGAGCTAGGTAGTTCAGGTTGAAATATGACTGTGTATGAGATGTATCAAATCTTGTCCAATTGTAATTTGACTCCCTACATGCTTCTGCTTTTGATTGGATCATCTTTTGAGAATGTGTTCTCTCTTTTCTTTGTGCTGCTAATGTTTCTATTAAAATACCACCAAAACCTTTGTTGGTCTTTGGCAAAAGCATAGAATGGTTATTGCCGTATCGGATATAGTTACATTAGTGAGCGACCATTGTGAATTTTGAGAGGAAGTGAGGTTATTTAGTAAGATTTTTCTTACTCTCAAGAATTTCATTTTCAATGTGTACTGCAGTATTTGATACCGTGTATAATGAAGCTGGATTTTGTTTGAATTATATTTACAGTTACATAGGAAGTGATACTGATTTCAAACAATAATCTAAACAAGAAAGTTGATTTCTTATGCAGGCTGAGTTGGAGTCCGCTCTTGCCAATGTAAGTCTTATTACAATTTCTGTTTGAATGACATATACATCTTATTTTAAATTCGTTGTAATGAGGCAAATTGTTTGAATGTTCTTTATGTATTGTTTTTGGTTTATGGTTCTTCCCTATGTAGGCTGTTTCTTATTTAATCTCATGTGACAACTATGTAAAGCACTTTGAATTGTTTACACTGCTGCTTACTGTTTCAGAATCTTCGGTCTATGTAAAAGCACTTACTACATGAACTTAGATTTTTAAAAATATATTGTCTGCACATTTTTCTGGTAGAAAAAGTAAACATGGGCAGTGATTTACATTTATATCATGTTTGGAATTTTTCTTTGAGTATTAACACAATGAAGATAAAAACTGTGGAAGTTGTTGAAAGATCCCTTACCAAATCTGCCCTGATTTTTCAATTTTGATCCCTTGGCAATTTGTCAAATAGTTGTGCAAACTAATGAATTCTGATTTCTTGACTCCTGTTCTGATTTTCTGAGTTTGTTATTTGATGTTTGTGTGGATATGAAATGGTTTTGATTGCAATATTCACATACCGAATGAAAATAAATATAACCAACAAATAAACATTGCAATACCACACCAAAATAAGCTTTATTTCTCACTAAACATAAGTCTGATTACAAATTTAGAGGTCTGATTTCCACTAAATCAGACTATAACAGCAACCCAGAAACCTCTACAGGACGCAATAATAAACTATTCAAATGACAATCACATACCCGGGAGCCAATGCTTAATTTGTGGAACAATTAGTAGCTGAAATCCTAATTCCTAGCTAGGATTTGGCTGAAAATAACCCCCAAATCGAACGGCCAGCAGATGAATGCACAAAAATGAAGCTATATGCTCATAAGAAGCTCGATCTGCAAATGTGTCTTGATAAACCATTGCTGCAACCTCTCCAACATGCAATATTACCCTGTAATGAAGTCAATGACGCCCAAACGGAAACGCAGAGTAGATTTCCCTGTTTTGTGAACTGGGTTGTCGTCCAATCCACTGTCCTCCAAGGGGTTTCGTCTTCAGAAGAGTTGCAATCTGCTGAATCCCTATCCAGAGCTCCAAACCTGCATTTAGTTTTGTGAAAAATGAGAATAGAATGCTCAAAAATGAGCCCAATACCTTGCTTTATAGCCTCCATAACCTTTTTTCCATAAAAAACAATAAAATATTCCCTCCAAGAGGCCACTCCCACCTTGAGGGTCTTTTCTCATGAAAAAGGAAGTGCCACTTTTAAAAACAACATTGTGCTACTAGGATGGGGGCACTTTTCACTATTCATTTTTAAATTTTCTATTACTATTCACTTTTCAGTATTCCTCTTCTAATTTTTTGTTACTATTCACTTTTCACTATTCCATTAAAGCAATCCTTAATATTTTCAATTCAACCCTTGGATTCATCAACTGACACCAAACTGAAGGGCTCGAAAGACTCCCAGCAAAGCTCCACTGCCCTTGGATAGGTCCCCTAACCACTCTGCTGACCTACGGGAACCCTAGTAATAGGCCAACCACTGCTCATCTATGTGACGTCTAAGAAGGGGACATTACAGTCCTCCCTTCTTGGGATTGCTTGCCCTCAAGCAATAACAAATCTGCATATTGAAATTTATTGCCCAATGACAAGAGTCTCCATCCAATCATAACCCAAGTGGTTACACATGCCAACAACACAATATAGAGGAACAAATGACAAAAGATATCATCTCGAAAATGTGTCCATCCTACCAACATACCCGCTGCTCCACTCTGATGAAACCGATGTTGTACCACAAGCCATGAAACAACCACAATAAAATCCATGTGAAATAATGCACCAATCAAATCAATACCTGGATTCCATACAAAAATATAGAGCCTGTTGTAAAAGATGAAGAAGAGATATCTCATCCTATCACCATGAAGAATCCATCCATTTAAGCAAATCAGCAAAACTATGTAGTCATGGACTCTCACGTGCCAAACAACCCACACGAATGGTCGCCAAATCTCGCTGGCATAACTCAGACCAGCAATGTAGGTGACATCAAAAATATCATCAAACCAATATAAACCTAAGGAATCCATCTCATATTCCATGTCCAACCCATGAACATGATTCCACACACTTCCCAGCAACTGAATAGCTGAAGTAGGCCAAGAGGAAACCAGAAGTGTCATGTGAATCCAACTTGGGCAATCCCTAACCCATGATGAATCCAAGAATAGGAAGTCACCAATCAATAAATAAACTACCGCCACCTCAGAAGGAGTTCGTGATAAACCCAAATGTGTAGTGTAGATGTCGTCATTACTCACCCAAGATAACTCTTGAGTGGCTGGTTCACTAAGAGTATCATCAACTTCATCATCATCACCATCAGGAAAATGACCAACAACAACTGAGCTTTCTGAATTAGGCAACATTTGCTCATCATCATCTAAAGAATGGTGAATGTCACGAATATGTTGTAGATGAAGCTTGGCCTTTTGGGCCCTCATCTTGGCTTGTTTTGCTCTCTCTAACCAACCATCAATCATCTTTTGGGACTGTTTTATATCAGCTGCCCCAAAGTGTCTAAAATCAGTCCTATAGAGAGTTGCATCAATTGAATTATCATGACCAATGCATGTAACTTGTGTACCAATTGACGTAGAATCAATATCACTCCTTTCCCAATGGATAGAAGCTGCAATATAATTAGAAAGTGAGGATATATCTTTGTTGTTCAAAGTCAGAAAATTAGGACTGAATTCTTCATTCTTATCCATGCCTTTGAAGTCATCAATGTTAGAGCAAACAAACATGCTCTTAACTGTCCCATCCTTTGTCTCATTCTTTAGTGTCTTAAGCACAATATGTTTATCCCTGTGAGTAAACTCTAATATCATCTTGCTGAAGTCTTGGACAAATTTTCCATGAGATTTAAACCATTGAATACCTAACACCACTTCATACTCCTTAATGTTGAAAACATCATCTACAAATTCAGAATTAGAGAAGTCTTGCTTCTCATCATGTAGAGAGTGGTGTATGTTATAAGTTTCTTTGGACTGATTTATGGCTGTTGTTCTAAAGTAAACAAATTTAGTCCTCTTGGAAGAAGCAACATCAAAATAGCTATGCTTAACCAATGCATCATGTAAGCTATCATTTAGAAACTCATTGTCACCAATTACTCCATGAATAGGGGTTGCAAGTTCATGTAAATGAGAGAGTATCACGCTGCTGTCCCCAACCAGAAAATTAGAGTTATCATACCATTTTGTAGTCCTTTTATCTCTCTCAAAGATCTTCATGTTCCATGATGCATGCTCTTCATCAAATGCTGGTCCTACGTGAGTCTCTCCATGAAATGTCTTAATGCTGATCCTCTTCGCTACCATATCATGGTGTGGCATAGGGCATCCTATGAAAGGATGGTTATCAACAAGAGCTGATCCACAAGTTGAATCATGTGTACCATGTGTCATCAATGCTGCCCTAGGGCTGCCAATTGAATTATCATGCACATGTGTCCCTATTATCCGGGAGTCTTCATCATAGGTGTCTTTATTATGAATGATCAAGGAGTCATCATATTCTGAATTCCTTATGTCTTCCTCTTCAAGTGAAATCCTGATGATTGTGGCCGATTCACAAAGTGTTCGCTCAAATTTTCCTTCCATCTTCATTACTTGAATCCTTGAAGCATTTTCAAACAATGACAAACCATGATCCTTATGATACAAATCAGGTGTACCAAAATTTTCAGACTTGTACCTCTGTTTTTGCTTATCTAAATCTGCATCTCTGTCTTGCTTGCTTGCTTCCATGCACTCTTCCTTTGGAAGGAACGAAGATCTCAGGTGTGCTTCCCTTTGTCTTCTTGCTTGCTCCAGCTGTTCACATTTTGCCTTGACCTCTTGAAGGTGCTATCTCGCTTGGGCAGCCACTGATTTTGCTTCTCTTGCTCCTTGTACCCAGTAGTTACACAAGACTTGTGTCTTCTTCACATCTGCCTAGGTTTGATGCACAAAATCAGAACTGTTATAGCCTGAATTTTTTCCACTCTTACCACCTTTAGTGCCCAAATTATGAGTGCCAACAGTAGAGGGTTCTTCCACCTTCTCACCATGTATGTTAGCTGCCATCTCAGGAATCTCATTCCATTGAGTGACGTCAACATTAGGCTTGGACAAGGGGTCTCCATCAAAGTAGTGAGTGGAGTCTACTACTCCCATGTGTGACTGAACTTCAATAAGTGTTGCTTCTTCTCCTTCCATAGGAATAGCTTTGATGGATGGAATGTCCAACATATCTTGATCACTTCCTTTCTTATGAACCAAGTCCATCTCAAGGATACCTACCCCATTATTTGATTCCATGCCAATATGATGTAGAGGGAATGAAACAATATTATCTAATGAACTCATACCGTGATGAATGATAACCTCCGTGGTGGCATGTTCTTTGTCCATATGATCATGGTGAATGCGATTCTCCAATGAAGCTTCTTCATCACTAAATGTCACAAGGCTGCGAGGTACCTCATTGTATGATTCTTCAATCCTTTTCTCAACTTGTTCAACTCCTACACCATTTGCCTTGTCATTTTGTACCCAAGGAGTAGCTGCTATAAAGGATTGATTTTCTGAATTATGCAAGGAATTATTGGACATATTCAAAAGAAGACAATGATCAACAATCTCTCTATCTTTTTCTTTCACCAACTTGACAGCCATGTCTTTATCTCTAAGCAATTGCAAGTAGTCATCTTCCATCAATTTCAATGCTTCCTCGTAAGACTGCAAATGTGAATGAGAGATACCATGTCCCATTCCCTTTGTCTTTCCTCTCTTTGGGCTGTCCAAATGAGGTCTTCTAGGTGTTTGTGAGTGCTATCCGTTCTTGACAATGCTTGAGCTATTTTATCTTCCTTCACCACTGAATAGTCTTGCTAATCTTCCCAAACCAAAGGCTTTTGTTCCAAATATCCTTGGTTGCCATAGTCCGATTTTTCATCATGTGTAGGTGATGTGACATTATGGGAATCAACTATCACACTAGAAGATGCCTTATGATCACCCAAAAAATCCATACCATTGCTATCCAAATCGCTAACAAGATCTATGCTAGCTTCTAATGTAGGAGCCTCTTGTGAAACCTTATTGGAACTTGAAGACACTAAATCATTCTCATGAAGAGTTGTATCACCCATATGTGAAGATTCTCTATCCATTCCATGTATAAATAGTTCATAAGCTATAGTGTGATATTTCTTCCTTGCTTGCTCAGTTTTGTGACAAAGTTTGGGATGCATGTCCATATAGTCCTTGAAAGGAACATCCTTCTTAACATATTGAGGAAAAATGCTATACTCCTCAAACATGCTAACCACTACCGCTTCTTTGTCTTGTGGTGTTGGACCTTTGCTAGTAGAAAGTGAAGATGATCCTTTAGAGAGTCCAAACTTTGAAAGTGATTCATCTAAACGCTGCAATTTACGTATGATCTTGTGTTGTGCTTGTTCAAATTCCTTCCATGCCTGTTTATTGCTGAACAACTTTGCCATGATGACCTTTTTTTTGCTGCCCAAACTAAAAACCAAATCCAAACTGACTTGTGCCCAACTGATTTCACACCAATTGAATGCAATCATTACCCAACAGGCTGGCAGGATTATGGCTCTGATACCACTGAAAGATCCCTTACCAAATCTGCCCTAATTTTTCAATTTTGATCCCTTGGCAATTTGTCAAACAATTGTGCAAACTAATGAATTCTGATTTTCTGACTCTTGTTCTGATTTTCTGAGTTTGTTATTTGATGTTTGTGTGGATATGAAATGGTTTTGATTGCAATATTCACATATCGAATGAAAATAAATATAACCAACAAATAAACATTGCAATACCACACCAAAATAAGCTTTATTTCTCACTAAACATAAGTCTGATTACAAATTCAGAGGTCTGATTTCCACTAAATCAGATTATAACAGCAACCCAGAAACCTCTACATGACGCAATAATAAACTATCCAAATGACAATCACATACACGGGAGCCGATGTTTAATTTGTGGAACAATTAGTAGCTGAAATCCTAATTCCTAGCTAGGATTTGGCTGAGAATAACCCCCAAATCGAACGGCTAGCAGGTGAATGCACAAAAATGAGGCTATATGCTCATAAGAAGTGATCTGCAAATGTGTCTTGATAAACCACTGCTGCAACCTCTCCAACATGCAATATTACCTTGTAATGAAGTCCAATGACGCCCAAATGGAAACTCATAGTAGATTTCCCTGTTTTGTGAACTGGGTTGTCGTCCAATCCACTATCCTCCAAGGCGTTTTGTCCTCAGAAGAGCTGCAATCTGCTGAATCCCTATCCAGAGCTCCAAACCTGCACTTAGTTTTGTGAAAAATGAGAATAGAATGCTCAAAAATGAGCCCAATACCTTGCTTTATAGCCTCCATAACCTTTTTTCCATAAAAAACAATAAAATATTCCCTCCAAGAGGCCACTCCCACCTTGAGGGTCTTTTCTCATGAAAAGGGAAGTGCCACTTTTTAAAAACAACATTGTGCTACTAGGATGGGGGCACTTTTCACTATTCTTCTTCTAATTTTTTGTTACTATTCACTATTCCATTAAAGCAAACCTTAATATTTTCAATTCAACCCTTGGATTCATCAATTGACACCAAATTGAAAGGCTCGAAAGACTCCCAACAAAGCTCCACTGCCCCTGGATAGGTCCCCTAACCACTTTGCTGACC
Source organism: Cunninghamia lanceolata (assembly GCA_027924645.1). Classification (NCBI taxonomy): domain Eukaryota; kingdom Viridiplantae; phylum Streptophyta; class Pinopsida; order Cupressales; family Cupressaceae; genus Cunninghamia; species Cunninghamia lanceolata. The sequence continues at coordinate 2,852,405 of BSBN01000659.1, read as the reverse complement.
TACAGGAACCCTGGTAATATGCCAACCACTGCTCATCTATGTGACGTCTAGGAAGGGGACATTACAGTTGTCTATGAGATTGTTGAATGTAAACTTATCACAAGGAATTAGGTCTCAGAGAGGCTATTTGATTTCAACAAAACTGTGCTGAAAGCTTGCAAACTCTTGTCAATTTATAGTTGGAACTTGGTATAAGAAACTCCTCTTCTTGTGCTAGAATCTTAGAAATCTTGCAAAATCTTGTACATCATGGTTGGTTTTAGAAACTCCTTGTGCTGGAATCTTAGAAAGCTTGCAAAATCTTTTCAAGACTAGGAGGAAATTTTTTTCTTGTGATGATGTTATATTTTTGAGTCTAGCATGCCACATGTAAAATAAAAATAGGAAAAATTTAAAGGGGATATTAACAATTTATTTTGGGTATTACTATTTCCTTTAAATGACTCACGATTATAGCAGCACAATTGATTATGAATATGGTCTCAACTTCAGAAATTGTAATTTTAACAGTTTATTTAATTAGAATATAATATTTAGAATATAATTAAGAAAAGATGGGACTTATCCTTTATACCTGCTGTTAATTATCCCAAATCTGCAATGATCTATCTTCACAAAAATGCCCTTGAATTGTCGTCAAATCTGCCTGAATCAGGGGTTTTTGTCCACTAACTCAGCAATGGAAATTAGGGGGTTTTCGTCCTCTAATTTCAGACCTTGAGGAGTTTCGTCCTCAGGTTGCTGAACAACAGTCCACGCTCCACACAGAGTAATAATCAAATATAAAAATTTATTCAATGATGTCTTCTTCCCCTCACTTGATCTCTCATATATAGGATCTTACACCAACAATCACAACTCTCCCAATGCTCTTTGGAAATAAACTTTTAATTATAATTTCATAATATTAATTGATCCTTCCTTTGGCGCCCACAATTCCCTTTATTCTTCTTTGGCGGCTTCTTCTTCTCTGCAGACTGCCTATGCAAATCACTATATCTTTAATGACCTCCCAGCATTTCCTTGGGCAGCAGATTATTATACTTTTGGCAGGAAATCACATTTAATATTGCATAAAGGATAGTGACCTGTAGAAGTGTCCATACAAAACTAATTAACCCATCGACCACAAGATGATAGACACAGCACTTCCAATACAGAAGTAATATTAACAGAAATATGTGACAATTTGGAGGCAACAGAAGACTCTTGCAGCCCATCACTATGAACCTCATTAATGGCTGCTCTTTAATGTCCCCCTTAAGACTGATAATCTGTTTTCTTCCTTCTCATGGAGTTAAATCTGTTTCAGATCATTATCAGTTTGGATTAAAGCCCATTCCCTAAATGCTAAATTCCCAAGACCTATGAGAAAAGATAGGTGCTGGGTTTAATTTTAAAGAAGGGACATTACATAGATGTCCAGAATATGTCAAAACTAGATCTGTAGAATTTGCAGCAGAAAGCCATTAATAGTTTAAACTTTATACCATGCTCAGAAAGATCCGCTTGGTGAAGATAGTATAGATATATAGACCAACTAAAATAGGCCATCAACTATTGTAATGACCAGAAAGCTAGGTCCTTGAGGGCTAAATCGACACAGATCATCTTAAATATAAACATTCTTTGCCTTTCTTTTTTTTTGGTAATAGTCTTACCATATTCTTCAATGTACAGAGGGAATGCACTATAAAGCATAAAATATTTGTTATCAGATGCAATGCTTGACGGCTACTTGTTCTGTCAAAATTCATGTGAGACTTGCACTTAGCTTTGTCTTTGTGGGCTTGCATTGCTGCAGCGATTTAGCACAGGAAACACACCCACAGAGGCTTGAAACCCAGTTGTCATCAATGGAGTTTCTCTGCCTTATCATATAACCACAGTTCACTTAGCATAATTTTTTTGTGATTTTACTTAGCAGAAGATAAGATTTTTTCAAAACAAAACTAGCTTTTTATCATATGAATTCTTATTTAGTTTATTTAGATTGGTTTTTGAATTTAGAAAAATAGGTTTGCACATCATTAGATTTGTATTTTAATTTCCTTGGATAAGGAATAGGTAGCGTGTGGTATGGAGTAAAATTAAATAATTTTCTTATGAATAGGACATTCAAAATGTATCAAATAAAGTGAGCTGTTCATCTTTTACTTGTGACATTACTTTTTTCATACCGTCTGCTGTTTAACGTGATTTTAATTTTGTGTCTCGTATATAATATGATACATTACCAGGAAAAGCCAAAAAATCACTTGGATATGCGACATCGCTTGGATTCGAGAGGTCAACGGGAAGGGAAATTGATTGATTACAAGTATCTTTTCAAGCTTGGAATGGCCTTATTTACAATAAATGTTAATGAGAGGCATTAGTTCTGTTAAGTTACAAATTTTTGGCATGTGGAGCAGTGTGAAATGTGACTGTTGCTTCTGTTTGCTTTCTTCTTGTGATGAAAGAGGTCAAAATTTTTAGAAATGATTTCCCAATGTGTGATTCATTTGTGCTTCTTGTTGAACTAGATACAATATCCAATCTCAAGTAGATTTGAAATAGGAATAAAGTCATATCATGGAATGTTTTACAAGAAAATATCCCTAAAAGGTACAATTTCAAAAGAATAAGATTACATACTGATGAGATTGTAGTTTACATACCGAAGTATTTCATTTATCTACCTAATCCTAATTTCTTCCTCAGTGTGTTATGTAGCAAGATGTTTGAAAGTTGACCTGCACATCTGACAACAATGGATTTCTTGTATGATTATAACTTCTTAAGTGATTAAAGTGTTTAATGGTTTGCAGTTTGCACCCTACAACAGTACTACAGCTATATTGATTTTATACAGGGATTCTTATCTTGTAACTTGAAAATTGCATATTATCCATTATCACTTTTAGTTTTGATTGATCATAGGAATTGCCGGCCTTGCTGCCAAATAGCCTTCATGCTGTTTGACATTTAATTATTACAATTTGTTGGTCAAACGTGTTAATTGGTTAAAAAAATGGCAAGGACAAACCTGACAATTGTATTATAAACTGTTAGTGTTTTATTTTGCACCTTTCAGTGCAAACATAAAACGGACAGATGTGCGGTAGAACCGCTCTTCAAATTTGAAGGGGAAGCTCCTTGTAAAATAAAACTAACTTAAAACTATAGAGTATGTACAATGTTTTCAGAGGTTTTTCATACTTATGCTGGATGAAAGGGAAATTTGCAATCTTCTTTTTTTGGGTTTGCAGCGTGCGAAAGGCAAAAACACACTTTTGATCAAGAAGCAAGGAATTTTGTGCTTTTTGACGAGAATCAAAACCTAGACCACACGCTTGCACTATTCAGCTAAATTCAAAGGCTGAACAAGGCAAGTATTCACGGATTGGATTGAACAGATTAACACAAGCACATAATAACATATAATCAGGAATGATTTTGTTGTGACACAAAGTTCACAGATTCAACATAGACAACAACACATTGCAAGAACATCCATTAGCAAAAACAAGCATAATAAATGTTCTTGAACGAGACACAAGAATCACAATTCGAACACCAGGTGACTAACAACTCCAACATAATGAAGGCATGAGAATTGCCATTTTCATTGATGTTCACTCACTAGTACAATTGATTTCTCTACTCTAGAAAATAAATACTGAAAAATGCGAACTTCTAAAAGCTTTGAAAAAGTTAACTCTTATGAATGAATTCTAAAATCTAGATCCTTTTCTATGTGCAAAAAGCACTTATTTATACTACTACAAAGCAAATGCATGAAAATAAATAACTGAACTGTAACCTAGTTCACTACTGTTTGCATGACATGCAAACTTATTACAAGTTATCTGCTCCACTGAAGCTAAAACATAAAATCATGCAACTGTAGCCCAACTGATGTGCAAACATTCAACCTCCGTTTGAATTGCGACTTCGTGCTCACTTCAGCATGATAGGCAAATTGGAGTTGACTTTGGATGACACTATAAATAGCAAATGCCAGAAATAGTGCAAGAGGCTAAAATAGCATGTTTTGAATGTGCTTTTTTCGTCGATGACGGTCTATTTTTAGCCCACACTAAAAATAGAATTTTTGGCAAATGGCTTTGGGTGATGATTCTAGCTTGCCGACACTGAATCCTTCAACGAAATTTAGCCAACTTTCTAAAAATCTTCGCAATTAAAGAATCTGGTGGGCTCAAATCTGAAAAATCTCAATCAACCCTACATGAATTACACAGTAGCAAACAATGTTCCTCTTATTTGCATTAAATCAGAAATATATATCATCTTGCTGGGCAACCTTCTGTCGACAAGCAATATTATCTTTAAAAGATTTGTCACTTCTCCAAAACACAAAAGGTCGTTGGGAGGTGTGATTTTAAGAGGTCTTTATTGATTTCTGTTTTAAGTGTCTTTGACCGGCATGTGAAGTTTTTTTATGAGCTGTTCTATATTTGATTTGATTTGATCCTAGACAAGAGCTTTGAAGGCAAAGGTGCATCAGACTAGTCTTGAAGAGCACATGAATTTTCTTATATAGAAATTTGTATTTCTTGTATTTCCTCTTGGTGTTGATTGTTCCATACTTTGATTGAAGTTCCTTGTTTTTGAATTTTTTGTTCTGGATGTTGATTGGGTGGATTTTATTGATGTGGGAGAGGTTTTCCTTATCCTCTTTTGCCTTTGGTGCTTACCTTATCCTGTTGGCACGATTTGATATGTTGACTTCCTTTTCTCTTGATGCGTTTGGAGTCTTCATGTAGGAGCGTTTGAAAATTCCTTTAATCTGTTATTGCCTTTGACAAGGTGTGTTTGCTAAGCGCTTGAATTTGATTTTTCTTGCTGGCTGAGCGTTTAGAGACTCCAAAATGGCATGATCTCTTTCCTTGATAGGCGTCGTTTGCACTTGAGGACTTCTTTGCTAGCGCTCTATTCTTGGAGGAAGGCGTTTTGAATCCGCTTGGCATGTCCTTCTTGCCTGGACGCGTGAGAAATTCCTCAAGTGCTTCATTCTTGAGTTGGGCACTTCAACTATTGGCTCTTTGAGAGAGGTCTTTGAACATTGGCACTTTATAGGTGCTTGAAAATGGATGCAGTTGTGATTTGATGGAGCTATCTGCATTTTCCTCTTTGCAAGGACATGCCTATGCAAAATTGGAGAAAAAGCATGTGTTTGAAGACTTAAAGGCGTTTTTGCCTTCTGCTGGGTGCGGCTTCTCCCTTCTAAGTGCGTGAGTTGCTAGAAGGAGGCCTTGCATTCTTCTATAGACGCGTGAGGCGTGGGAAGGGCGCAACCTATTTTTTGCTCTCCCTCTTTTTGACATGAGGAAGGCGCTTCAGATAAGCCCGTTGAAATCCTTCTGTAGGATTGGTGCTTCTTCCTCTTTACTGGCGCGTCTCTTCTGTTTTTGAGGCATCCCTTAGATGCCCATGAGGATTGGAGATGCATTTTTGGTGAGCTGGAGTGCTTTTTTGTTCTTGTCTTTTCCTTAGACGCGTTTGGAGTGTTGATGAAGCGCACATTTTCTTTTTGAAGAAGTGTTGAAATCTCTTCATAAGCATGTATGATGTTTGATAGGGGCGCTTTTTCCTTCTTGATTTTATTTTGATCTTTGCCTTTCATTCTTTATCGAATTTTTATGAGGCGTGTAAAAGAGTGGTTGAAGCATTTTTTGCAAAGCCTTTGTTTTTTTTATCTTTCTTTTGATAGAGCGCAAACTATCTTGAAGTCACACGCCTTTTATAAAAGGCTCTTTCTTTATGATTTTTATATTTTAAGTCTTTTTAATTTTTTTTAATTATTTTAATAATAATTATTATCAAATATTAATAATATATATTAATAAAATAATAATGTTTTATATAATTTTTTTATATTTTTATAATTTTGACACTTAACAACAATAACTTTAACAAATTTAATTTTGAAGTAATTTTTTTTTGATCTGTAAATTACAGACTAGGGGTCTGCTCCCTTTTATATTAAAATAAACCAAATTTGAACATAGTCCAGCAAGAGAACCACCAACATAACATTCACAGGGCTGAAACAAAACCCTTGCTATCTAAGCCTATTACATTCATCAGTCTGTATGTATTTCTTGCATATAAGTAAAATCTATATCTATATATCTATATATACAAGCTATATTTCATAATATCAAAGCTCCACCTCAGGCATTTGCATCTTCAACATAGTATTGCATCGAGATCGCATGCATCCAGTCATCTTCAACATCCAACCCAGCCAACTTCTTTAGGAAGGCTATACCACATTTAGCTCGACGTCTACGCCCAACGATCTTTGCCTCTCCAGCTTCCATCACGAATGGCCACCAGATGACAGCATCTCCTGCATAGTTAACCCTATGGAATTCCCCAGGGAGCAGGACGCCAAGATCATAGTGAGCTATGCCAACCTCCTTCTAGCCTCCACAAAACTCGGCCTCCACATATGCCTCCATCAGTGTCCGAATCCCCAGTTTGTCTTCGTTTAGGTCCAACATCACCGCAAGAAACATTGAAGCCAAGTCTATATTCACCCGATACCTGTTTGAATTAACCATATACTCTTCCCCAAGTACCCATTCAATTGCAAATAACACAATGCCGCTCTTCGGCTTAAACACATGTTTCATCCTTTTATTAGAAATTTGCCCAAGGAAAGACATTTGGCGTTTGCTACAGATCAACCAAATAGGTGTATCCATCACTACAAGAGTGAGAACCCAAGACAATTTCTGCCAACTCCAATGCATTTTTGCCCAACTCAAGACTGTCAAATAAAAGACCTCCCACATGCCTTGCTAGCACCATCTCACCGTAAGGACAAGATGACCGGTTAGGTGGTTGGTTTGGTGGAATCATTTGACTTCACTTCCTAAATCAAAGCATGCGGTGATATAATGGCCAAGTTGGCCAAGGCGTTAGCATCCCCGTTTCCCTCCCTATACACATGATTCTTAACCTCTCTCTCTCTAAGCCTTTTAACAAATGCAAGGTGTAATGTCCCTCTTCGTTTAGAAGTCACTTATGAAGAAAGTTTCTAATCTTTTAATTCCCGAGATCAGAAAAATCAAATTGCAAGGGAATGAGTGAATAATTAGATCGAGGCTTAAAAGCTATTTTCCAGAAGTTTATTTAATTATTCATTGTGACTTAAAGTGGGCCCACTCTTTCACTAGGCGTTTCATACTAGTGATTAAATAAATTAAAAGTTGCCTAAATCTTATTTCCAATTAAGGACGAGATCTGACAGGATAAGATCGAGTGATTTTTGATGAAAGTAGAAAGTGGATTTTCATTGAAGGATCGATTGCTTAAAGCTGGGAAAAAAGATGGCAACTTTTATATATAAAAAGGATCGACTTGTTTGAAAGGATTATGCAGAATTATTATTATTATTTTCTCATCGAACAATGAAGAAAGATTATTCCAGGACGAAACCCCTGGCTCTGTGATTGATTGGGACGAAACCCCCATATCAATGATTACTATTGTTGACATCTAAGATTCCTGTGGATGGAACTGTGGCGAGTAGAAGCAATCTAAATTCATTTCTTTGAAGGACGTGTTAATCTGAAACTAAATCACTGCACTTTGGTGAATGAATCGTGGCCTGCTATCAAGGATATATTTCCAGCTGAGGCATCACGTGGACTTAAGAAGCTGATTTTTTGTGCTGGAGGTCTTCTCAATATCCAGGCGCTGCATCAAACAGAGGTTCTGGACTTTTAACAGCAAGTATATATTCCATAACAGCATTAAAGTCCAAGTTCTTGTTAGTTTGTTAAGTTCTGCAAATTCTGAATAAATTCTGAGAGAATTCCTAAGATGATTGAAGTATAATGCAATCCAGAAAAAAACTCCTGTTTGTGGTTATTTACCTTCAATAAGTTATTTTCTGTTCAAGCAATGCATTTTGTTGAAATAAGCAGTTCTTAAACTCAATTTTCGCATAAATATTCAATTTTTCCGGGAAAGTATATTTCAGTGGTATCAGAGCTGGTAATCTTGCCAACCTGTTGGGGTTTCAGTATTGCATGTCAGTTGATTTGACTCTATGCACTCTAGAGAGGTAGGATCACATAGATATAACACTAGAAGCAAGTCAGGATAGCAAGAAGGAGCTGATATTATCCCAGCTGAAGCAAAAATGGGTGAAAGAATGGGTGGAAGCCTGCCTAGGGATTTGAATAATCAGCTTGATAATTTCTTGACCACCTTTGCTCAACAACAACAAGAAATGCTACAACAATTCCAGGATCGCATGATCACAGCCATGGTTCAAATGAGAATGGATCATACAAGATCCAGGAGATCAAGTAGTTATCACAGTAGAAGCGATGCTGGACAAGGAAATTAGGGTAGAGTAGCCTCTAATGCTATTAGGGCAGCAAACACAAGGTCTGATCGACCTCTTCGTCCTACCTTTTTGCCAAAGCAAACTGAAGAAGAAGCAATCCCCGAGGTAGAGGAAGAGACACACATCACTGATGATGTTATGGTGGCCCATGATGAATACATGGCTCTTCCACCTGATGTAAGACAATTAATGAATTTGAATTAGTTTATGAATCAGCGGAGAGATAAAACCAGATTCAGGTTGGAAAAGTAAGATAGGGGACTCAGAAGACCAACAAGACAGGGCACTCAACCCCAAGAATTCAAGGAAGCATTGAATAGGGTTCCTGTACCAACCTTCGATGGAAGCGGGAAGATAAGTGCCAGATCATGGGTACATAAACTTGACACTTTCCTATCCTTGAAACCTATGGAAGAGGATAAGGCTATACAATTTGCTACGATCCATCTGGAGGGCATAGCATATGAATGGTGGCACCACGGGTTGGTATCACAGGATCATGCCTTGATACACTCATATGAGGAGTTTGTTAATAAACTGATTGAACGCTTTGACTGGAAGGATGTGGAGATCTATTACAGGGATTTGGCTCAGCGGAAGCAGGTTGGACATGTTGAGACCTGCATCAATAAGTTTCAGAAAATAACAGTCATGGTTCCTGATATGATTGAGAGGCGAGTTGTTATGTTGTTTGTCGAGGGTCTGAGTGACAGATTGAAGGGTTTAGTGAAGGCTCATAAGCCTATTACACTACATGACGCCACTGGCCTAGCCCTTGATTTGGAGACTACACCTCCCTTCCAGCCTCAGAAGAAGGCTTTTAGTGGATTTCAGCCAATACAAAAAAGTTTCAATCAACAAAAGAACATCCCACCGAAATTTGAACAGGAATCCAGAAATGAACTGTGCAGGAAAAAATTATACTTCAACTGCAAGGAGCCGTGGGATCCTGGCCACCGTTGCCTTGGGAAAGGCAAGGTTCATTTGATCGAGGTCATCTCAGATGATGAGCAGGATGATCATGAGATCCATGCGGGAGATGACAGTGGACAGGAGGAACAGTCTCCAGAGTTAGAATTGGAAGATACGGGAGTTAAGGAGACCCCCCAGAGTACCATAGCCTCATTATCAGGAGTCCCTAGACTTCATCCATTCTGTCTGAAAGGTGTCCTTAAAGGACAACGCATGGTCTGCTTGGCGGATAGTGGAGCCACGCACAATTTCATCGATGAGGGTTTAGTGGTAAAGCGTGGGTTATAGGTTGAGGAGTTCTCGGGATTCAATGTAACTATGGCAGATGGTTTTCAGTTGAGTTGCACCAGGATGGTTTCCCAGCTTAGCATTCAGATTGGGGATTACACCTTGATTGATGACTTATACGTACTGGGTTGCTGAGAGGGCTGATTTTTGCCCTTATTCTTCTGTAAGGACTTGGCACAAAATGCTTGCTCTGTGGAGGATGCACTAGCACTGCTACCAAACTGCTGTTTCCATCGATCCTGCTGCAAAAGTTTGTTGCACAGTTCAGGGAACTTCAGGTCAACATTAGTTGAGGTAATGTTGAGCATCTCAATAAAGTGCTCATAAGACTTTGGTAGACTTTTCAGAGTGATGACTACCATATCTTCCTCCATCTTCCGACCAGTCGCCTCCAACTGATCACGAATGTCCTTGATTTTCGTCAATGCTCTTGTAGAGTCGTCTTCTCATCCATCATGATGGAGAACATGTTTTTCAAAAAGAACGCTCGGCTCTTGTCGGATGTCTCATGAAGGTCCTTTAGATGGTCCCAGATTTCTTTGGTTGATTTACCAGACTGAACCTGAGGCAACTGGTCATTGGTGACCGACAATTTAATAAGCATCACGACTTCCTGATTTTGCTCATCAAATTTGTCTTGATCTTTACCTGCGACTGGAGGGCATGTAGTTTTGCCCAGAACAAGCTGGTCAAGGCACCAATACTCGAATATGGTTAACATACGCTGCTTCCAGGTGTGGTAATTGCGGCCGTTGAACTTCTAATTGCCTTCCAACATAATATTGGATAAAGAGGCATTCTTGACGTTTTTCGAGGCACGAAAAACAAGGCAGATTGACGGCACAAACTTTGAGACTGAAAAACAGGCTCAAAAAAACCTTTAACACAGATTCCAAAGCTCAAATCGCAAGGTTGACAGAATCGCCGGTAGGAGACTAGGGATGAGCGCCTGAGTTACAAGAGACCACGAGCTAATCAAAGAAGCTAGCCCAAAGAAAAAGAGCGCCAAATAAGACAAGACGCTGCCGAAAGACACATCAAAAAAAGCAACCGCGACTAAAGGGAGAAGCTGCTGAATCAGATACAAATCACGGGTTAGGACTAAGTATTGGGCACTGTTGAATGAGCGCTAAGCAACCTTAAATCGGGATCACAACAAAATAGCGACCAACATTTAATGTTTAAATGGTTGACAAAGACCCTGCAAAAACCAGAAAACGCGAGCACAAAGAGGTAAATCGCCGCCCAAAGGGTTGTTGAAATAGTGACCACAGGAAATAAAACAAATTGCTGCCACGTCCATGACACTGTGAGTGCCGTCTAACCTTTACACAATGACCACAAATAGAACAAACTGCCGACCAAATGCCTAGCCGCAAGGAAACGCCGTTTGTAGAACCTTGAAGGTCGTCGACCAAACAATCCGTCGTGAGCAGCGACTAAACCTTCGAAACCGCTGATCACAATCTTCAAAAAATGCGACCGAGGGATTTCGTGCCTACAGAAGGTCAAAAACGCCCACGCTTTGCAAGCCGTGATTTGCAAAGAAGCAAACGCCAACGCCTGTAGTAGAAAAACGCGACCAAAAAAAAACACAGAGACCATTGGAAAACAAAAACATGCACCGAGGTCGAGGACGGTACGGTCGCGCGTACGGATTTTTGCAGAGAGTGCCAGGAAAAAAATTCAAAATTCCCGCTCTGATACCATATTTTGGTAATTTCATAATATATTAATGAATAGGCAAAAGCCTTATAAAGAAATACAAAATGTTGTTTCTAATAATACATTACATATGTTTCTAAAGAGATTAAAGCTAATCTAAACATAATTAAAAACTAACTTATATTACATTGTTGACCATTAATAAAATATCTAAATATTATTTAAATAATGATTACTGTCAGATCCAATGAATATGGTAAGTAATCGAAAAAAATACAACAAATCATCAAGTTTGGTGTACTTTTCCCAGTCATAGAGCATTTATTTTTGGCCTTAGTGTATAGTAACTATTCCAATAGGCCTTTTAATAAATTCCTCCTTTCTATCATGTTACTAAATTGACAACAGAAATGGAACCCACATTATTTGTGACTAGGATTAGGATATCATTTCGTGCTAAATATATTAGTATCTTTTCCCAAGTCATTTTCCTTAACATACTCCTAGAACCTCTTTGCTTTTTTGCGATTCATGCCCCTTTCACATTGCCATTCACGTCTCCATGCCACGCAACGCTTGAGCCACACCTTTTTAAATTGCTCACATCCCTATTACCCTATGGTAAAATTGGCTTTTTGTCATCTTTATTCACCCCTTAGTTTTGCTTTTTCACTTGCTACCCTGTATTTATCATGTTTATCATATTCACTCATAATTTAATTTGTATTGCTTGCTCTTTACATAAGAACTATATTTAGCTCCATCGTGGATCCTATGACTATGTCTTTACTCACCACTTGACCCCTTTTGCATTCATTCAACTCATGTCTTTCATATGCCTTATTTTATCTTGATCCCTGTTAACATTATTCTTTGCAGTTTGTCTCCCCTATGTTCATATTTCAGATTTTGAAGGGCTTATTACTTTCACCAAATCAGTGTTCGCTTTTTACAGGCTCCTATTGGTTATCAACTACATGTTAAATCCCATACATATTTTGTTTGACATAGTTCTATGCTGTTATCAACACTCTTCCAAGGTTAATACTGCAAGAAACCCTCATGATCGAATGTTCAAGAACTATTTCCTCATCTGTTTTAATTAATGGGAAGAAGATCAGATCTATTAAATTACGGGTAAGTCATCAACAGTAGCAAAAATAAGGAGGAACACTAATGCTAAATGCATTAGGGTGTTTTAGAATTCAGACGAGCTTCGAGTGATTTGAACTGTAAGTAAACTCAATGGTAGGATCAATCTATTGCAGTGTTGTTTTGGTCCCTTTATATACAGTTTCCCTTCTACAATGCTACTAAACATGCTAATTGTTCTTTTCACAAAATTATTTTGGCAGCAGCATTTTACTACCATCAATCCATCTTTTTGATCTGTGAAACATTACACAAGATCTATCAGTCGACTCCAAGTTAGGGCACTTGAGTGCATCTTGACTTTTTGCTGCTATGATATTTAGGAGTGCCGGGTTTGAAGGATCCAGCCAAAATAGAGAATGGGGAGGGTAAAATGCACAAGGGGTAGACACAAAGACAAGAATCTAAAGGTGTAGTAGAGGAGAGCTTCAACAAAATAAAGAGAGAAGCAGAAATCTGCATCTGCACTAGTTATGAAAATGAAGATGGGGCAAAATGCTGAAAATTGCTATCCTACCCAGATTTGAAGCATTGAGCAAAAATAGAGAATGGGGGAGGGTAAAATGCACAAGTGGTGGCCACAAAAACAAGATCTAAAGGTTTTTAAGAGGAGAGCTTCAACAAAATAAAGAGAAAAGAAGAAATCTGTATCTGCATAACTTACAAACATGAAGGTGGAACAAAATGCTGAAAACCACCAGCCTACTCAGATTTATGAGGAATATATTATCACTGAGTACACTGCTAATGATGAGCTGCAACAAGATCTGCCCAAACAACAGGGTTTGAATCCTCTTGAAGAACTCAGTCTCACTCAGATAATGGCCAATGCTTCCGTTATTGAGAACAGGGCTTGGATTCTATTGCTTCCTACTTTTTCTAGGCCACAGTCTATACGTCAACTTTATTTCATGTCTGAGATGTATCAAATTAATACCAAAGCCCATGCCTCATTGGTCCCTGTTTGCTATCATTTCAGCAAGTCTCTTGGCCGGTTAAATATTCCAAGTAATTCCTCCTCTGCTTCTCCAAGTATTGGACTTTCTCCATATGTCCAGCCTCAAGCCTCTCATTTTATTCTGAGGAATGCCACTCCCAAAAGAGAAAATTCCAAATGTGTTGCACAGGGTCTCAAGGGAATTGGAATTCCTCTAACAGTCCTGTTGAAAACATCAAAACTGATCCTACCCTGCTAGTTGCTATCCTTGAAATCACTGCAACCGGTAAGATTATTAATAGATGTGTTGCTGAGAAAGGGGTCCATAATCTATATATAGAAACTGCTTTGACAAGTCTCTTATGTGTGGTGTCCAAAATTCAAATAGCACAAAAGGATTTATGCTATAATTAGTTGCATTGACTGTATGGGTGTGCTAATTGATTAACATTAACAAACTCTGCAGTCAATTAATACTATACTTCTTTCTGATAATGCAAGGAGAAGGATTGGCGAGATAGTCCAAGAGAAGGCTGAATTGGCTTCATATCCGATAATGCAGGCCACACATACAGAAAGCTCAATGGCAGCAGCTGTGAAAGGTTCTGCCTCAGAACAGGTCTTTGATTAAACCTCAGAATACTGCAGTTAATCCAATCTAGCAACCCCAGGCTACCAGTGAGGAGAGTTATCGTTACTATGCTGGCTATGGAGCTCCACACACTTCAAAATAATGCTCATAGATTACCATATTATTATTTTTTTAATCTCTGTATATTTGAAACTTGGTTTATCAATTGACTCATCAGGGATAAAATTGATGCAAATGTTAATAGTGATGTATATAATCAGAGGTTCAGAAATGCCTTTCTAGCTGCCGCCACTAACAGTTACAATAACTGATGTACGCAGTATAATGTTGGCAAATTTATAGATGTCTATAGTACTAGGTTTAAGCTGAAAGGTGCTATTATGATCCAAAGGCCTCTCTGTCTTCAATGTATTGAGCAAATATCTGTGGAGAAATAGCGAATGCCTGAATTTTGTTCTTCCACACATTCCTACACTATTCCTTTTAATAATTATAATATTTTACCTTGGCGCCTCCCCCCCTCTGCGTGTGCTTGTGTTTGTGTGCACGTCTATGTGTATGTGTGTAGTGTGGGTGTATGCGTGTATGTACATCTTTGTGTACATGTGTATGCATGCATTTTTGCACTCTAGCTATTTGAATGAGGTATTGCATATGCTCTGTTGACTACGTGTGTGATATTTGAATGAGGTATTGCATATGCTCTGTTGACTATGTGTGTGCTATTTGAATGATGTATTGCTTATATTCTCTTGACTATGCATTAATTGATGTCCATTCAAATTTCAGAGTGAGCGAACTTAGGGTAGTGGAACTCTTGGATGGATTGTGTGAGAGAATGAAGGATTATACTCTTGATAAGGTATCTTCTAAGCAAATATTTATTTTGTGTTAATTAACACTATGTGTTAACTATTATCTAGTTTGTTGTGACTTCATTATTGGGACATTACATAATCTATTAATGATTAATCAGTTATACTAATATTATAATAAATATTCAAATAAATAAGCTCAAGGAAGTCACAGAAAGACAAGGATGTCTAATTATAAACTTTATTCATGACCTTAATTTATTGTCTTCTAGTCACAAATTGATATTTTATCTCTGTTTCAGCTATAATTTTGGAAGGCTAAATGTTTAAAAGCTTTAATACAGGCAACTTCAAGGAAGGGAAATTGGATCAAAATTGAAGATTGGGAAAGTGCAGTACTAAGTATAGGTACTCTTATTTTCTATTTTCTTGTATGCACTAACTTGGAAAAAATAGATATTTTGATCTTGAATATATTTGTTTGCATGGTTTGTTGGGTAAAACCAAATTCATCAAATGCAAATACCATGGCTCAATATTTATTATCATCCAGGGAGCATTTTAGCTATCATGGAAGAGCTTTGATAAACACAAAACCTGAAATCTGGTTAAGCTGATATGCTATGGACTTGCTTGCCCTCTTCCACAACCTTTAAAACTGGTATCCTTCTCCATGTTGTGTACTTATCTAACAACTTATTTCAATCTTTCCCCATATCCAACGTTCAATGAAATTTGGACTAGCTGTTCGGGAGAACCAACAGCTGTCCGAGTCTCCTGTTTTTCAATTCTGCCAAAGGCTAAGAGTCTGTGATTATGTAACATAGCTAAAATAATGACATAGAGAGAACTGGGAGTCTGTGAGTTCCTCCACAGGTGAACCGGAAGTTACCTAGACAACAATCCATGCTGAGCTAGCAATGTACTCAAGTTTCTTTTCTTTAAAGTCATAACATTCTTTCAAAAAGCTACCTCTTCTTGATAAGTCTTCAAACTGCATCTAAAAGGTCTGCTGTTGTTTTGTGCTCAGACATTCTCAATTTAATAAACCGCTGTTTTATGGCAGACTTTATATTTGCAATTTATTTCTTCATAGATTTCACTTTGTAATAACTGATGCATTTCATTATCTCATGTTGTTGCTTTCTACATGTCTACAAGGAGGTCTTATTTATAGTCTGCACTAATTAGTGAACATACAGTGGCTTCTGCATTAACAATGCTTAAACTATTCTGCCATACTGCAAGACCTTTAAACACAGTTTAATATTCTCTGGAGATAATTCTGCGACTTTCACTGCAGTGTCTAGAAGTAGATCCTCAGTCTACAATAGAGGATTGTGTTTAAATATTCTACGGCAGAAATGGGTTTTGTCTAAACAGGTGGCAGACAATGCTTGGCTGCAAATATAAACTGTAATTTTTTGAGGTTCTGCCATGCTGGAAAGGGTTTACCAATTTAATAACAATCCTTTAACATATGGTATATTGAATAGGAACAGATTTTATGGTTTCAAAGTGTTCCATTCACTGTTTATCATCTCTCTAATCTTCTATGCGCTTGCTCTTGACACTGCAATGGCTATTTTTCTTTGAAATCTGCATTAATATTCTGAATGACCTTTCTCACTGACTGTTACATATCATTTTGTTCAATGCAAAACATCACAAATAAATTACCATGGGATTCCAACCGAAATGCTTCATTAAAAAGCAACCTCAAGAGTCAGAAGTATCAAATAATTGTTGTGAGGTCAATGTTATTTTCAAACCGAACAGAATGGCCCTATGCACAAACTCTACAGCCTAAAAAATGTGACTTAGAAATATCAGAGCTAGAAATTCAATAAAAGTCTGCAGAACCAGAAATTTGATTTTACTCAAACCATGATTTCCAATGATTTAAAGATGTTTGATTTGGCACGATTGTGAATGCTTTTTGTAATATTTCAATCGTTGTCCTTGGCCTTGTTAGTGTTTTAATTTGTTTGTTGCTAGACTATACAAAATAGAACAGCACATATGGTTAAACTGTTCTTCAAATTGTAAGAGAAAGCTTCTTGAGATCCAACTAAACCAAAAACTAACAAAATTTGTAAGTATGCACACTGTACATGATTTCATGGGGGATTTGCGTTAAATGTAAATATTTAATTGACTATGTATTTGCCCTGGATGTAAGTACCAGACTGTCAACAATCAAGGCCTGCAGCGAGATTTTCAGATTTAAGAAGGATAAACAATTCAAGAATAAATGAGCACAACTTTATACTGGCTAAAACAGAGGTCAGTATTTAGGTATAAACAAAGATCTAAACAGAAAACACCAACGGATATGGACTATTGGTTAAAATAGAGACTAGAATTCTACATCAATAGGAAATGATTAAATGGATGAACATCACACGATTCCATGAAATAAATTTAAAGGAATACACAAAGTTATTACTTTAATGAATAACAGGCATCAATGCAAAGCTTAACATAGTTACTCAATTCAATTTAATTCATAGAATTACAAACATAATTTTAGCAATCACTGAATAACAGCTGGACAACATCTATAACATAAGCTTAATATCGGCTATTCTTCGCTACACACACACACAATAACTTGACTTCAACCTTCGATTGACAAGTTTTTCAATGGAAGTTTAGCGTCAACTCTCATTACAGTCTATGTGGTCAAGGCACTTATTTATAAGCTCTCAAGAGGCAACTTTTAGGGATAAAATAATAATGAACTATTCCCAATAAAGCCCTGGTTTAAAGCGATTCTATCTCTATCCACTACAAAGAGAAAATAAAACACTTCAATAGCCTAAATTAGGCCTTCCTCTGCTTTATACCTGCTTTCTTCTCCAAATAGTTCAACTGAGATAAGATGGCCATGTTTTTTGATTGATTTTTGCATTTTAGAACATGAAATTAGGCGTTGAACTTGCTCATAGCTGACTTAACTTGCTTGTCATGCTTTGGGGTGGCACTGCCACTTGAAAATTGTGACTAATCCCTCATATTTTAAGTCATTCCATACTTGGCACACTTTTGCTATACATTTTCCACTTAAGTTGCCACTTTGGGATGGAATTGCCTATGAAAAAGTGCAATTTCCTTGAGCTCTTTTCATTCTACATGTTGGTTGCATTTTTAGACATTCTTCGTCATTGTTGCATTTTACCTCTAGCTATGCAATTGAAAAGTATGACATTCACTTAAGTTTGATCTTTATTTAAGCTGTCGTGGATCACTAACATGTTTGCCACTTTTGTAACCTCTTGTTGGAACTTTTGAGCAGCATTGCCACTCCAAAAGTGTGATTTTCTTATAACTTCAAACCTCCTCTCATGTTTGGCATGCTTTTATGAGGCATTCACAACCTTTGTTGTGCTTTCGTAACAACTTTACCACCCTTGTTAGAACTCTATACTGGTTTAACACTTCTAATTGTGTGCCACTTAGTAGCAGTTTGTCTTAAAGAGAACGGCAAAATTTTGATGACTAATTGCCACTCAAGTCACACTTTTGAGCTGGCATTGCCAGGCAAAAAGTGCGACTACTTTCCTTTGTTTGTAAAACACCTCATGCTGGTTGCAATTTTGCTCATCACTTGCCACTCAAGTTGTGCTTTTTCACTGGCTTAACGACTAAACATGTACGATTTGCTTATACTTGTTTTGTCTTTGAAGCTTGGTATGGTTTCATAAGTAACTTGCCACCCTTGTCATGGTTTTGTTTTGGCTTCGCCACTTTGGAAAGGCGCCAACTTCAGTGCCTTGTTCTTTGTCACAGTTTCCTTGTGCCATCGCCACTCAAATTGGAGTTTTAGACTGGCATTGCCAACAAAAAAAGGCGACTTATTTTTAGTTAAATGCATTTCCTCCTTAGCACACTTTTGCAACACCTCTACAACCTTTGTCGGGGTTTTAGATTGGCATTGGCAAGGCAAAGTTTGTTGAACACCCAGAATACTGAGAGGGGGGGGGGGTTGAATTGGTATTCTCTGAAACCACTTAAGCATTTAAACGTTCATTCCACATAGCATATTTAGTTTGCAGAAAGAAAGGAAAGTATGAAAGCAATCATTTAAACACATGAACACCAGAGTTTTACGTGCAAAACCCAAAAAGGGAAAAACCACGGTGAGGATTAGCTCACAATATATTATAATGCAACTGGTTAAAGTTGATACAATTGGTGGACTCACTGTCCAAAAGAGAATGCTCACTGTAGGTAGCTCACTTCCAAAGGACTCACTGTCCTGAATAGAAAGAGATAGAAGAAGGGATGGCTCATTGCCAAAAATGAACTGTTAGTAATGCATCTGACTTATGCTGAAGATACAGTTCCATTGAAGCTTAGAATACTGACTTAACACACTTCATCTTTACCACAATCTTATCTTATCATTCTCTGCATCAGATTTCGCTCACACACACACACTTAACTCTTTCGTATCAACACACACTTCACACAAGAAATCAATCTTGTATATATACCGCATTCAAGCAAAACATCAACTAGGTCGGCATGATGTGTGACTCCTTGATCTATCGGCAAAAAACTCAACCCTATACGCTTTGCGGAGAGAACCAAAGTGTGTAGCACATTCATATAGGCTGGCATAGCCTATATTTACTCCCATGACTTTGTTCCATGCATGACTTAACTCTGCACAACCACAACACCTTTAGGTTGGCTCTACTTGGTGAAGTAACAATAGCATGAACTGATGGTTTGCTCACAACTCAACATGCGGACCACCAAAATGCTTTCCGCATGGAGACTACACACTTCTGACATCTGTGAACTTGTCCTCAAATCCGCATAGCAAAATATTCATCTGCGGTGCAATGCAGAGCATTCTGATATACCACTGGTATTGTCATTACAAAGTCCGATACTCTGTCAACTCTATCTTTCACTCCGGAGGGCTTCAAGACCTGAAACTTTGGATTTAGACTTCTTTAGTATGCACCAAAAATACCTTACAACCGCATAGTAAGATTCTTCATAGCGGAGGAATGCAGACTAAAATATTGTGACCTTGTCATAGGTTCTGTATTGCAAATGCCTTAGGAAAAACTTCAGCATATTGTGCTTGAGTGCGGAACATCAAAATGGAAGGACATCAATGTAGTCATACAGGAATTCCATAAAACACTTAGATATATCATGCTTAGGTGTATTTTTCTCCGCATCACACTTAGCACCTTCTCCGAACAAATACAACTGTGTCTTTACACTTTGTTGCCATCAATGACAACACTACTCATTGTCATGCTCATTAGTCTCTTCATCATCATGCTTATGTTGCCAACAATCCCCTCCTTTGTCATTGATGGCAACATACGCCAAAACTTCTCCCTCTTTTTCATCAATGGCAAAGGAACCACTTGTATATCTATAGATCAAAACTTCTCCCCCTATCTCAAAACTGATCTTGATTTACTATGTACATACTCCCCCTTATTGTTTTACTCCTATACTTTAATATGTAAATCAAAATATCAAAAATTGTTTTCTTCTATCTTTCTGCATATGTACAAGAAATCACAATATGAACCTTATTATTTGGTGGGAAGAATATCCTTGTATATATTCTTTAGCTGTAGCACTATAGAATCCCAATGCATCTTGGCAGAGTTGAGTATTTGTACTTGCCCATTAATCTGCAAAAACAAGTCTTCTGTGTCTTCAATTGATGCAGGTGCAACTGTCATTTATCCAACCTTGTCAGCTTCCTTCAACAACCCTGTTAGCGCAGCCATCTTGAAATTGACAATCTCCCTTAATTGACTCATCTGATCCTTAATTAGTTCTCTTTGATTTTGAAGTTTCTTAATAATTGCATGAGTCTTTTCAACTTCAGCCCTCAGATTTCCATTGTTATCTTTTAAGGGGTCATATGTTGCAGAGATATTGGCTATCTGCATTTCGAGGCCATCGATCTTGTCTTTTATATTTTTTGTAGTTATAGGCCATGACAAGCAAAATTGATACATTACATTAGCATTACCCAGTGCATTTTGAATACTCTTTACACTATTGCTCAACAGATTGTGTGCCTTGAACACTTTTCTGATAAATCTATCAGTCTCTTATTGCTAATCTCTTCCATTACTTTCTTCTCAGCTGCCATATCTAAAGATATGGAATGGCTGTTAAAGGACTCCAACAATTGCTTCATTTGTTGTACAGGAGTCAGAGAGGCATCCCTCTTGGTGTCTGGGAACACCTTTTCAAAAACCTTTATTGCTTCCTCTAGAAGCTCATTACCTTCTATTTGTGACTGTAGAATCTCTTCTTGGGCAATAGCCTAAAAGATTGTTCCTAGTTGCAGTTTCTTCAGCGGAGAGATATTCATCCATAGATTGCAATTGAAGCAGCTGTGGTGAAGCAATAGACTGAATTTGTATTTGCTGAGCCATGAACTCTTTGATGGAGTCAATTGGAGAGACTCTAGAACACTCACCCTCTGTATTCTTCTTCTCTTCTTCAGAACTAGTGACCATGTGTGAACTAGAGATCATCCGAGGACAATTTTCCTCATGTATTCCTTCACCTTCTTTGTTCATAGCCTGATGCCCAGAGGTTTTCGGAGGAATATAAGCATTATCCACAGTGTTTTCTACTTGTTCATTTTCCTTCAAAGCCATCTTACTCTATTCTCATTTTTCTTTATCCTCCTTTTCCTCTAGATTCTCCTTCTTTTCTTCAACACTCTCTACATTCTTTGGAGGCGGATTAACAACACTCTGATCCTTTGCATTGGTAGTTTTAGTGTTCATCGGAGGAGATGGCACATTTTGCTTTGTCAGAATATCTTGTTCTGTACTTGCTGCTGCAATCTCTTCATTTTTCTCCAAAATGTCATCAACCTTTTCTCTTTCCTCAGAAGAAGACTATTCTTCTATGACAGCTATATCAATTTTCATTTCCTTAAAGACGTCTGCTATCATCTTCAAGGTCTCCTTTTCTGGCCTCTTTATTTCCTCTTTGTCATTAGACATTAAGGTGTTCAATCTCCTTTTTGTTCTAAATTTTTTGGCTAATCTTTGAATAACCTTAGTCTTTTCTTGAGCAGAAATAGAGGGATAAATTTTCTCAAATGCCTTATTTCTCATTTCAGTATTCCTTATTCATGGCTTCGTTTCTTTTCTTTGTTAATACACTAGCAAGACTTTCAGGTAATTGATCAATAATCCCTATTAAAGCAACATTGAAAGCATCCATGTACCTGATTATTGTTGTTTCAATGATTGATTTATCTTTTGAGGATCTTTCATCATAAAGTTATGCTACTTCTTTTAGATTTCCATATTTTGTTATAGCACTGACAATAGCTTCAAGTTGCAGGGGTGGAAGACTTGATCTCTTTTCAGCGTCTTCATTTTCTCCTTTCTTCTTTTCTTTTCCTTTTCCCTTAGGAGATTTAACTCCTTTACCAGATTTCTCTTCTCTTCTTTTGAAGATGAAGCCTTCCTTTTCCTTCTGACTTTCTTCTTCACTTCTGGTATCAACAGTATCAATTTTTGCTTTCTTGGTACTTGTCTCTTCTCCGAAGGCTTGAGGCTCTCTTTTCTTCTTCCGGACCAACTTAGGTCCTTCCTCCTCTTCTTCTTCATCATCATCACGACTGATGTATTTTTCTGTAGCCTTTTCTTTTACCCTTCTCTTCTTTGGAGGTTGCTGTTGTACAGAGGCACTTGGTGCTGTTTTCTTTGTTGAAGATGTGGCTCCAGAGGCTTTTGGGATAGTAGGAGCAGAGACAGAAGTCCTGGCGGACCTTCTTATGCTGGGAGACTCTTCTGGAGGAGCAAGTATGTCTTTTGATTTCTTCGTAGAATTCTTTGGTGATAGTATCTCCTCTAATTTGGTCCTCGTTTTCTCAACATTTTTCTTTATTTCCTTTCTCAATGTGCTTCAAATGCACTTCAATGGATTTCTTCATATGTTCCAAATTATTCTACAGAGCTATCTCTTGGTTTGCTCAGCATTAGCTCTGCAAGCCCAATGACTATGTCTTCAGCAACTTCATAACCCATTTTCGGAATTTAGACTGTTCTGGGTTCCACAGCTTCCATAATACACTCATCTTTGCTAACCATAAAAATGATGTCATTCTTATATTTCTCTACAGCCTTTTTGGGAATCCTTTCCCTTGCATGCATTTTCTCCTAAAAATTGTTAAAGAAACCCCATAATGTAGCATTCTGGGTTTCTAAGTTGCCCAACCTTCTTAGATGATCTCTGATTTGTACTGCAATTGGAATATGTCCAAACCATACAATGTTCTTTGTACCAGGAATTTCTCTGAGAAAGTAAAACAGTAAGCAAATAATTAAAGTAACGAATTTGAAGGGGTACTTGGAGTCTTTAGTCTTTTGCAGGTTCTCCATCAATTGTTGTCTCAACAGTTCACACAAGTCATAGTCTGCACCATTCTTAACCATTTCATATGCTGTGTTGATAGCAGTTGCAGAGACTGAGTTCTCTCTGTTGGTGAAGTATATTTTGTATCCAATCATCATAGATGCATACTTCACAGCAGGGTCCTCAATATCATTTACAGTTAGGGCTCTCTTGTCAAACTTTGCTCTGATGAGCTTCATCACCACATCATTTTTCATTGATTTTAGTGTCGGAACTGTTCCAGTGGAGCATAACCCTGTTATAACTCTTATGGCTTCTTTGCTTATCATATGCGGCAGATCTAGCCACCTAAATTTGTCGTGAATGCGGCTCAAGACATACTTAACCCAAGCATCTTCATAACATAGAATAGGAAAGTCGTTCCACACATCCAATTACTTTTCCGTCAAATCCCTGTGCTCATGTTTCAGGTCAAAATTGTCATCGGTTAGCTCATTCACCCAAACTTCTCCCAATTTTGCATGATTATATTCTTCCATCTTTGTATGGATATAGATCCTTACATCCTCTGTATGCATCACACCATATGGAACACTTGAAAAAGCACCATCGGGATTGGTTTCCATAGATTGAAAGGATGTTGTTTGAACATAGGGCGAGGTCAGTCTACTACCTCTATCACTTGTGGAGTAAACATCTTCAAAATACTACTGAAAAACTTAGGGCAAAAAGTCTATAAATACCTTTTGATCGCTACCGGTTAGGGTTTCGTGCACAAGAATTCTGATTAGCTTCTCCTTGCTCTTTCACTGCTCTTCTCTCTTCAAATGTTTGATTGCAAATGATCTTTTGTTCAATAAAATTGCTTATAACCCCCTTTTTGCAAAACCTAATTCGCATTCAATGCTCAGTTTGATAAAGTTGTCAGAACTCTAACTATGGTACACAGTCACCCTCAATTGCTCCGCAAACTTCCGCAACATGATTTTTTCACCAGTGTTTTCTCCAATAGGTCAAGAGCATCAACCTACATCTCATATCCACGAGCTAAAGTTATCAGCATCATATTCTTGGCAGGCGTTTGATGATTGTCTGTTAAAACTCCCCCTAAGCCAAAGCTTTCTACTTAGTTTCCAAAGGAAACATCTGCACCAGAGACTGGCACAGCCTCATCCTTCACTTTATTTTCTTCTTTCTTTTTCGAGACCTTGTCCATTTCTTTCTTCATCTCTAGCGGATCCACATTCTTCACTGGATCACTCTTCTTTACTAGATCAACCTTCACAGTCTTACTTCTGCAAAATTTAGCAATGTGACCTAATTTGTTGCATTCATAACATCTGACATTTTGAACAAGCTTACTTCCATTCATTTTGGATCTGCATTGATTAGCCTTATGCCCAAATCCATTGCGTGTATAACAGTAACCATTGAAAGATGAAACCATCATACCCTTATTGTAACCATTCATCATCTGATTTCTGCATTCACTAGCTCTATGACCAATTCTTTGACATGTAAAACATTGACCAGAGAATGATTGAACATTTTGATTCATCCTGCTCTTACATTCCATAGCCTTATGTCCAAATTTATTGCAAGAGTAATAGTAGCCAGAGTACCTTTGTGCAGTTGGTTTGTTGATAGGTGGCCTCTTGAAGTTTTTTTTTCTGGTTCCGGACCCGTCTGTTATTACTCTTCTTGACTACAATCTTCTTTTGGTTATTGTTCTTCTTCTTAGCATTGTTTGCCTTTGAACTTTCACCCTTTTCAAATTCCAATCCTCCTTTATCCTTAGGAGCCTTTTGATTTGCTATCATTTCATCAAGCAGGGTGGAACTTTTCTTGAATTTGTCTTCTTGATTCTTTGCAAAACGAATTATAAACACATACCCAGTTCATAAAATCATCCAAAACGAATTATAAACACATACCCATTTGTATTTCTCCAACTTCATACATCTGCTGTATGTGAACCAGCATTACAAGAGCCATAAAAATACATCCAGAATGCACCACAATGAATATTCTCCTTAGCAATAATCTCCAATGAAGTCTATGATGCTAGGCGACCAGGGTGCTTGAGTTTTGGACCCTCAAATATGAAGAAATCTAGTTTCTTGAAGAACCCATGTCCTCTTACTGCTGTACGGCCTCTATGGTGATCAACTGCAGCTAAAAATACTCTTCAAAGTAGTGGTAAATCTGTCATAAAACCCCTTGTGAGCATCTGCAATGATTAAGGAGACCCAAACGCCTCATACTAGATGATTAATGACTTCAAATCACTCAAAACAAGCTACTACAGGTGTACGACCAGGCCTGAACTGGTACGACCAGCAAGGAAATAGAATGCAGTCTTAAACTCCCTCAAAATCAGATCCAAGCTGCAACCAGAATATGTATCATCTGCTGTTCACCTGAAATCTGCATATTATCATTGTAAACTATCACCAAAATGCAGAAATTGAAGCACAATGCAAACACTGAGTGTATTTGCCTCTTCGAGCACCCTTGGATGGTCTTTCACACCTGCGGAATGCTGTTACTGATGGAAGTTTTTGTTTCCAACAGCCATGGTTTCAAATTCCTCCAAAACACTCAAACTCTTTGCAGAGCCAAACGCCAAAGCAAATGAATAATCCAGCATGCCAAATGAATTGCCTTTTTCCTTTTTATAATTCCTCTAAGGGGGTTGATTCAACTTTTGGAGGGAATATTTAATTAAAGTCACTTTTTATAATCCCAAGGTGAGCGCTCCACATTATGACTATAGTGACTTAATTAATATTTCATTTTTGACACTTAACCATTAAAATCCAAAGTCCAATATTAAATAAACATTAATAATTTACGGACTTTAAAACGGAGGCCCAAATAATCTCGGAATCCAGCGATCTATAGACTGTTAGAAAGGTCTTGCCAAGACGCTTCCTCTCCAACACTGAAAAATCTCGAAATGGACAGAAACCCTAATTTGCCAAAAATAGTAAGTTCGGGCCTAAGCAATCAAATCCACCTCAGTAAGTGCCAAATTGAAGATCACCAAAACCATGCCAACATCCACTCAAATACTTACAAACCCATCCAAGTCATCGCCAAAAATGGTTCCCTAACTAGGTTGGTTAGTCTACGGGAACTCAATAATAGACTAACTCTATCTATCTGCATGGGCTAAGTAGAGGACATTACAACACAATTCATGATGACAGGTACTCTGTGGTTAATGATTTAATCATCTATAAGGAAAGAATTTATTTGGTGCCTACTGCACAACTTAAGGGTAAGATATGGAGGACCTTTCATGATGCACCTATGGCTGGTCACCTGGGTTTCTTCAAGACTTACAAGCAGATCCGGGAGCGATTTACTTGGAAAGGACTTAAGAATGAAGTCCTTAAGTATGTCAGAGAGTGCCCCACTTGCTAGCAGAATAAAAATGAGCACACTTATCCAGCTGGTTTGCTTCAGCCTTTACCCATTCTTAATCAGAAATGGAAATGTATCTCCATGGATTTCATCATTGGGCTACCTAAGGTACAGGGCAAGGATTGTATATATGTTGTGGTTGACAGATTGACCAAATTTGCACATTTCTTTGCCATTTCAGTGACACATACTGCAGCTCAGGTAACTGATTTGTTCTTCAGGGAGATATTTAGATTGCATGGGATGCCCAAGAGTATTGTGAGCGATAATGACAACAAGTTCCTAAGTATATTATAGTAGGAGCTCTTCAGATTGAGTGGGACTGAGCTCGCTCCTAGTACGAGCTACCAGCCACAGACGGATGGTCAGACAGAGATAGTAAACAAATGGGTGGAAGGGTATCTCAGGAACTATGTTTCTGGACAACAAAAAGCTTGGATCAAATGGCCGCACCTTGGGGAGTATTGCTATGATACTACCTATCACATGTCCATCAGGATGATGCCATTTATGACTTTGTATGGATACGAGGCACCCAACTTCGTGGATTTATTGTTTGGGGATAGCAGAGAGTCAGGACATCATGAAGTCATTGAAGGAAAATTTGCAACAGGTACAAAATCAACAGAAGTTGTATACTGATCAACATCGGGTGGAACATAGTTTTGAGGTTGGGGACATGGTTTATTTGAGGCTTCAGCCATATAGACAATCTACTCTCAAGAAGAGTGGAGCGGAGAAGCTTAAGCCTAGGTTCTATGGTCCATTCCGAGTGTCCAGGAGGGTTGGAGAGGTTGCCTATGAGTTTGAATTACTAGCTAGCAGTAGAGTGCATAATGTCTTTCATGTATCTAGGCTCAAAAAGGCACTCAGACACAATGTAGTTTCCTCATCAGAATTGCCACCATTAGATGAGAAGGGGAAGTTGATACTTATTCCAGAGGCCATTATTGACTCCCGAGAGCGGACTGTTCAGAAGAGGGTCATTAAGGAATTTTTGGTCAAATGGAAGAACTTGCTAGTAGAGGATGCAATGTGGGAGAATGAGCAGATTTTGCAGCATCCAGAGTTGAGATTGCTCGAGGACAAGCAATTTTGGGAAGGGCGGACTGTAATGTCCCCTTCTAATCAGTTCAACTTGGTGGACAGTTAGCCTATACGGTGGGTTCCCGTAGGCTAATGAGTTAGGGTTAGGGAATCCTTGGACTCAGTTGGATCCAACGGGGTGGCAGTATCAGGTGATTATTTGAGCTCTGGAGGTTACGATGAGTGGCACGCCACTTTCTGGGGTGGTTTTATATGAATACTTCTATACTTACTATTTTTAATAAGTCAGTTTCGGGCACCGACAGGGTCAGTTGTCAGCATTTCTATTTTTAGCTATGTCGGTGGAGGCATTCAATGTCAATATCCAAATTGTTAATGGAGTCCAGTAATTTAATTTAAATAACGATATATTATAAAGTTAAATTAAATATTTGACTTTATCGTTATTTAATATCGTAAAGTGACTTTATGAAGGGGTACTTTTGGGAGACATAAGACGTCATTTAAATCTCATAAAGTATTCCCTAAGTTGGACACCTCATGTGGGAGATATAATGGGTTATGTTTTATTTATTAAAATTTATTGTTATAACCCTAACTTGGGCGTGGGAGCTTGAGGGGAGATAAAAGGAAGTTTTGAAGTTCATTTTTCTCTCTTATGTTATGTTGGATATCTGAGATTGTCTTGTGTTTGGAGGAGTTTGTTCTTCTTAGGTTTGTGAGGATGAAATCCCTTACAGGCAACATTCTCTACGTTGTTGAAAGACACAATCTGGAGGATTTCTTGGTGGTTTCACTATGAAGATCACAGTTGGGCGTATTTGTGGAGTTTTATTTCAGTTGAAGGATGTTATTGCATATTTGATTTTTTGGGACAGATTGAATGAAGAATGGGCAGAATTTTAATGTGGTTTTGATGTCAAAGACTGGCTGTACCTCTCCATAGCTGGCTGTACCATGTTGACAGGGGCGTGTGGGTTTTTTGGAGCTAGACGCCTAGGGTTTTGGGCAGATTATTGTTGTATTGAGGACGCCTAGGGTTGGAGGGCAGATTTTCATCATCTGTGATTACTTTAATTCAGCCTTGGAGGTGTGGCACTCATTCCAAGGAGCTTGCATGAGCTAGTCGCAAGTGCAGAAATTATCAAAGTCAATTTATTTTTCTGGGTATGTTTGATTTAGATATGTAATGTTATTTGATGAACTGGGTTGTTCGTACATTTGAGAAAATTTGTATTTTCAAATCAGAAATTAAATTTGGTAATTTCTGCTATATGTATTTCTGAATATTATCATATTTCTGGATTATTTAATGGCTGCAAGTTACTTTATTTTTGCTATCTATTGCAAACAAAGAAACACCTTCTGCATTTCCGTCTTCTTCTATTAAACACATCAAACAAGCAAACAAAACAAACAAAAAAAAACCAAGGCAGAACAAGGGTGTATATTACAGGGTCAAAGTCCAAAATGTATTTATTGTTTTCTTATTTACAAAATTTATAGGACTCTTTACACTGATATCTTATTCACAAAATGCAAGTTTCTTTACAAAAGAGGTTATGGCATTTGAACTTGCACTGAAATATGATTGTTACAATGTCTATGTTGGTACTTTGTTAGGTGGTACCATAGGTTTTTGTGGTGAGCTTCATTTTTTATTGCCACTTTATGTTGGTAACACATGGCTTTTACGAGGAGGAATTGGTAGGACTGAACAGGGATATTTCTCATATATAGATTCTAGAGCACTCAGCCAAGTTTCCCATGGCTTGTGTCACGTGAACATTTTTTTGACAAGTTACTTGCCTTGGGTCTAAAATGAGCTGACACAAATAACTCTAGAAAAACTTTGGCCAATCCATAGCTGCCAGAAAACTTGTGAATTTTTTGAGCTTTCAAAAGTTTGGGAGTTGTTGAATTTTTTTAAGTGTAATATGTTATTTGTTAAATATTAAACATATTCCATTTTTTGGGTTTGCAACAGTTTAGGAAGGTCCATCTTGATTATCTGTCTTGCAGAAAATTGACTAACTGTGAGTCATAGGGCATTTTTCACTTTTCCAAACCACCAACTGAATGTGAAACATTTTGTACTAATCAGAAATGTGGCTGTTTTAACTTTTACCCTATAGCGATTTTGCCACTCATGCACTTTAATACTGATTTTCTTTTAATCAAAGCTTAAAGGACCTCTCAATTTTGATTAAATAAATAAAGCCACAAATGAACTTTTCTATGAGGGCGAGTTTTGAACATTCTTCTTCACCTTCTTACCATCCATAAATGATGGTTTGGCTTTTTGATTTACCTTATGAGTTGTTGGACACCTGTGTAGTTTTTCAGTGTAAATAGTCAGGTGCATGGGATAGCACGGATCAGTTGGCTACCATATGTTCCCATTGGGTCTGTAGTCAGTTTTTGTGCAGTTGCTCTGTGTGCCAACTTGGAAGTGTGCATAGCCTTGTCCCAACTGCATATTAGACATTCTGCTGCAAAGACTTGACATGTGGGTCTTATTTCATTTTGTATTTTAGACCATCATGTTTTATTATTCTCTGTCACGAGGGGCTGGACATGAGCTATTGCAAGCTCAATTTATAAATTTTAAGTTTTAAATCTAGATCTTGTCACTTTTCCGTTATCTTTTTTTGTTATGTACCTAGAAGCTTTTGTGAGATTCTTTTGTTACTCCATTTCTATATATTGTGGAATTTTGCTCCTTACCTTAAATTATTTTGATCATATCTGGTTACTAATATATAAATAGCCAAGACTTCTTCCTCTATGGGGAAAAAGGCCTTCAAATCTATTTAGAAACTAATTTCAGTCTATTCTTTCCAAATTTCTTTTGGGTTTTACAGTCACCAAATTAGTTTGTATGTCTATTTGCTAGGTCTTAAAGTTTGGTGTTTGTAGTTTTTTTCTCAATGGCTTAACTGCTCCTCCTTTACCATGACTTGAATGACAGAAAAACAGGAAGCACAGGCGCATTCAAAAGATATTTCAACATTTTGTGGCAGGTACCAAATAAAATCACTTAAAAAATCTCTGATTTCAACAAAAAATGTTTCTTAATTGATTTGTAATTGATCTTTGTGTGTGTAAATTAACATACCTAAAATTATGGTCTTGGCAACTCTGTGCCAACTACAAAGTTCAGCTGCTACCAATGTTAAAAGGCCTTAGATCTAGACCTGAAATACAATGGGTTAGCATGTATTTCAGGCTGACTTAGGCCTAGGGTATATGTGACACTTAAGCTAGCATTATTACTCCACATCATGCCATTGGAGAAGAACTATGAGCTTTACAAACTCTCATGCAAGAATAACCTGTTTTATGGTCATTGACAGAGTTGGTCGTCATCCCGACTATAAGTAGTGACATAAGTTTGTGCTCACCTTGGTTATGATGTGAAGGTGGCATGAACATAGATCCTTGTCACTTTTATAGTGAACAAGTAGTTTCTGCTAGTACATGTGTAAGACTATTTCTTGCTGGGTTGAAATGTTTAACCTTTCGAACTAAGCCTCTTTAAGGGAAGTTCCTGAACAGAATGGTGAGGGATGCCTGCCTATAGATGTATGTTCAGTGACAGTCAATCTCTGTGCTAAGCCTCCATATTTTTTCACTACTGAACACTGCTAATCAACTTCCTGTAGTTGTTTCCCTTCATACCAATGATCATTTGCTTGATCAAGCCTCAATACAGACCTCCTTCAAGGTAATAGTTCTACTTCTAATTGACTATTCCAGCGAGTTGTTGCTTTTGCTTCTGATTCAGTATAAGCTAATCTTTTACTTTTTCAAAACTTAATCAACTATAATAATATCAATCACACAAAATCAACATTTATGAACACAAGATTTACGTGGAAGCCCTTTCGAAAGAAAACCATGGCAAATGATTGCTTATATAAAATTCTCTTACAAACTTTGTAGGCACCAACCTACAAGCGACACCAATCCCCGTTAATGGTGCAATCAAGACCAGGGGGTTTTATCAAACTATCCAGTCATGCAGCCAATACAACGCAACGGAAGCATAAATTCAACATACAAATCCGAAACTATTTTACTAACATAAAAAATATCAGCAATTACAACTTATTGGCTTGCAAGCTTCAGCCTTAGGCTTTACAATGCAATACCCATTGGTTATGTGCTTACAACACCAAATCGCATCCCAGCAATACAAAGATAACCCTCAATCAACTATCGTCCGACCTCTGTTCTGCAAGGAACAACTACTAGCACCCTCTATGTTGAGCAGAATCACCCACATTCCTTCAACGACCCGCCCTTTTGAGTATGCAATGGTTTCCATTTATACAAGGAATTGAAAAGTCGACGGTTGCATAACAGGCGCCAAGTAGTTGAACTGTCGCCAAGCAGTTGAACATTCGCCAAATAGTTGATCAGTTATAGAACGGAATCGCCATAGAACTTGACATGTGTCAGGTCTAAGATAACTCTCCCGGTTATGAAAATAAATGATTATTTCATTAGGATCGCTTTATCGGCAGAACATACTACCCTTGAACTAAGTCAAAATGTCTTCATCAACATTCTTTAGGGTTTGGAAACTTAGACGTTCATGACATACCATTAGGAAGGCTTATCGATAAAAAATGTACTTTGCAAACATAAAGGTTTGCTGACACAAGCTATTGGTGAAAAAGTTTGTTTGCAAACCAAAAGGTTTGTTGATACATAGTTGCAAGCCTTTAATCTCCTTTTATCAGCAAAACTCCAACTGTACAAACTTACCAAAAGCTTCGTTAAACCCTTGTCGGCGAATTGACAACTTGTAGAAACCGCGAACTGGCCGAAGACTTAACATTTTCCTCTTATCGGCGATTGCTTCTCTCCATGAACTAAGGAAATTTGACTTCACCTTGAAAGCCTTTATAGGCGAAATGAACCCTCGGCGAACCTAAGGGTTCGCGAACTAGTAGCTTTGCCAACTAGGTTTGAAATCTTGCAACTTTGCCGATAACAAAAGACTTTGTTCAAAACTTGCTAACTGAAGGATCGACAACTTTGAGCTCCAAACCTTAGGATTCCGAACTAGTAATTTTGCCGACAAAGTTCGCAATCTTGCAACTTCGCCGACAACAAAGATACTTCATTCAAATTCATTAAAGTTCCAAACGGCTAAGTGAAGAAGACTTAGAAAAATCAAACTTCCCTTGAAGGCTTGGTCAGAGAAATCGCCCGTCGGCAAATTGTCAAATCGGTGAACTGAGCAGTTTGCGAACCGGAGAAATTGCCGACTGGCTATAACTTAGCCAAATTTCACCAAATTGAAATAGGGGATACCCAATTGGCTCTTCTACATGATGACGCTCTTAACTTGGCCAAATAAATCTGAATTGCTCCAGAAACACAAAACCAACACTGCAAACAAAACATAAACCCAAACCCAACTTAGAAAATAAAATATATTTTTGGTGACACAGGATTGCCAGCGAACCCTAATGCACTTGCATCAGTTAATCTTTGTATGCACCAACCCACTGAAGACACCAATCCCCACTACTGAGAACCAACCCAGCAAGAGACACCAATCTCTTTGATATGAGATACCAACCTCTCCAATATGAGGCACCAACCTTTAACTCAACAAAGTCTTGTCTTTTTAAGAATAAATCTCCTTCAACAGCTGCCTTGAATGATCTAATATTTTTTTCTCCTCAAATCTGCTGGTGTTTGTATGATGTATCTTCTATTCTCCACACCCTTGCTTCCTTCTATTTCTTATTTAATCCTCACATATCTCTCACTTCTCAAATCTGCCTTTACTCCTTTTCAAATCTGCATATATCCTATTTAAGATCTGCATATATTCTTCTTCTAGATCTGCATATATTCCTTCTTCTAAAATCTGCTCAAGTCTGCTGAAATTCGTATGATGTTATGTCTTATATTGCTTACATTTGAATGATATTCATTGTATTGCCTATTTCATTTTCTGCCCACACATCTTCTATTTATACCATTTATGCCCTTGTCAAGAGGAGCGACTCCTCAAGAGATGTGACTCCTTGAAGGGGTCGGCCTACTAAGGGAGGTGACGTTTCCTAGAAAGGGGTCGGCCCCATAAAACAAAAAAAATATTACTTTAATTTCATCTTCATCGCTGCAATAACTTAAGTGAAGTCAGCCACAATAAAACTGATTTTATCTTTAATTTTAGCCTCAAACAATTACATAAATTAAGTTATTTCCGTCGCTGCCATAATGAGGATCGGCCATCTCTTGATCTTAAGGAAGTGATGTGATTTGTGGCCTTTGGCCTATAAAGATTTTCTTCTTTCTTTGACATCAATATCTTTCCTTTGACATCAATGACAACAATTTTCTAACAGTTTGCTCCAAAGCAATTCTAGTGCTATATGTTTTAATGCTTAGGCCTTCCCATAGTGTGTCTTCAATGGGGAGATCCTTCCATTGGATGAGTTACTCCAATAATAGCTTATTCTTAAATTTCTTTTGTTTGGTAGCCAAAATGTTTCCAGAACCATGATGACTTGGCCTTCATCATCTTGAGGTAGCAAAGACATTTAAACTTTTAACTTTTTAACTTACTATCTTCTTCAACCATGTGGCATGAAAGATATTGTGCTCTCAAGTATGTTGTTGGCAGCTCAAGTGTGTATGTAACCTTTCCCACTTGTACCGAGATCTTATAAGGTCGATAGTATTGGGGTCCAAGTTTTTAAAGTTCGCTTTCTTTTAAGGGATTCCTGATTTTAGGGTTGTAACTTTAAATATAAACCCAATCATCTAGATTGATTTCTCTTATTCTAATGCTAGCCTTTTTATGATTTCATCACTTCTTAGGCCACTTTAAAGGTTCCCCTTTAGCTTTTTCAAGATTTTTTGAGCTTTTTTCTATCCGAGGCCTTAAATGAAGACATTCGAATAGTTGTATCATATGTTATACAATACCAATTTCCCACCACATGGAATCATTTTGACCATAGTTCCGAGACTCGGACTCGGTGTGGACTCGGCGAGAGTGACTCGACTCGGGACTCGGGACTCGGCAAAGTGAAAAACCCAAGAAATTTAGAGATTTTAAAGGATTTAAAAATTGTTTCATGCACCCTTTATTAAATAAACCATAAAGACATAATAACATCATCAAATAGAAGCTAATTTGATCACATACACAAGTATACATTGATCACATAAGTTGCCAAAGCAAATATCATGAGGGAAAGCCATCTTAAGCACACTTCTTGATAATGGAAATTAATGTTAGATTTTCTTTTATATTTGCCTTTGTATGAAGATAGATCCGATAAGATATCTATCAGGGGTACATTTTCTTTGTTCTTCAAACAAGGTGCATAGATGATGCTTTAATGGAAGATGAAATTTAACACTCACCTCAGTTCTACTCATTTGCCATCTAGCATGAGAGTGATTAATGGCGTCTTCAGTGGAGTTTGCACTGAATTCTGAAATTCAAAATAGACCAATTGCAAAGTAAGCCCCAGAGGAGTGAACAAAATGACAAAAACACTAGCAATGAACGCAACACAAACATGAACACCATTGGGTTGATCTAGTACCAGGGCCATTAGGCTGATGTAGAGAATCAACAGAATTTGGGGTAAATCCTTGATCATTCAAGATATCATGCCACACATTTTGAATATGAGAAGCTTTGTACAAGCTTAGAAACATACCAGAATATAAGACCAGGTAATGAAATATGATCCTCCAGAATTTATATCAATTTTTAAATTTTCCAAAAGTAGAATTCGGCCGTGTCCGAGTCCGAGCCCCCCTGGACTCGGCAGGGGTGACTTGACCTGGGACTCGCTGAGTTAGGGCGAGTCCCGGAACTCTGATTTTGACCAAGAGGCTTGTTAGTGTTCTATTTCGCACCTTTCAGTGCGAAATATAAAACAGACAGATGTGTGGTAGAACCGCTCTTCAAATTTGAAGGGGAAGTTTCCTGTAATGTAAAATAAACTAACTTAAAACTACAGAGTATGTACAATGTTTTCAGGGGTTTGTCATACTTATGTTGAATAAAACATGAAATTTTCAATCTTTTTGGTTTTGTGACGTGCGGAAGGCAGAAATGCACTTCAAGAGTGACGCAAGGATTTTGTACTTTTTTGGCTGGAATCAAAACCTAGACTACACGCTTGCACTATTCAGCTAAATTCAGAGGTTGAGCAGGGCAAGTACCATGGATTGGATTGGACAGGTTGAACAAACATATAATCACGAATGTTATGATTAAATCGTATATGGCGGTACAAAGACACGACTTATACCTTCAACTTCGTTGTGACACAAAGTTCACAGAGTCGTTGAAGTGACTTAATTTCAGCATAGACAACACATTGCAATAACATCCATTAGCAAAAATAGGCATAATAAATGTTTTTGAACGAGACACAAAATCACAATTGAAACACCAGGTGACTAACAACTCTAGCATAATGAAGGCATGAGAATTGCCATTTTCATCGATGTTTACTCACTAGCACAATTGATTTCTCTACTTTGAAAAATAAATACTGAAAAATGCTAACTCCAAAAAAGCTCTGAAAAAGTTAACTAATTATTCCTCCCTAGTCTATGTGCAAAAGACACGTATTTATACCCTTACAAAGCAAATGCATGAGAATAATAAAATAAAATAACTTCACTCGTATTTTAGTCAACTACTGTTTGCCTAACATGCAAACTTATTACAAACATCTGCTCCAAGAAAGATAACTCAAAAGCATGCAATCGCGAGTTCAACTAATTATCAAAACATGCAAGCTTTAAGTTTGAACTTTAAAAATATCATTATCTTTTGTTTTGAGAGGCATGTCTTCCGCATGGAGGGAGGTATCTATTTATAACTGAAGTAGTCGATGAATTCAGATTGGAGTTTAAATTAGACAAGCACAAGGAATGGATGTGCCTCCTCCATACTGGACGTGCTTCTCCCCTTTTTAGGTGTGGCTTCATTAATCTTTTGGCGCATTTTGATGTCTCTAAGCATGCCTATCTGCCCTTGGATGCGCTTCTATAAAATCTTCACTCAATTTGAGCCCACCAATTCTTTAGCAAAGCGTGCTCCTTCAAACTAGGGACCTGTTTTACAAAAGCTTAGGATGTGCTTTTCCTTAATATGATGCGCCTTGCATAATACTGAGCATGTTTTCTTGGAGGTGAATGCACTTTTTATAACTGGAAGCGCCTTGCGCCTTTTCTTTCAAACACACGCTTCTGCATCATAGGATGCACTTTTATATTTCAAGGCACGCTTCCTCTACTAAATGTCTTCATGCTGGCACACCTCTTTCTTTGATTAGGTGAACCTATGAATATTTAGGCGCACAAATTCTCACGTAGGAGTGTCTCTCATCTCAAGGCGCATTTGATCTTCCATGTTTTTCTTTTTCCTGAGCACGTGGATCTCCTCCCAGGTGCATTGATGCTTCCATCTTTTATCTTTTTATTAAAACGCCTTCATCATCCAAAAAGCATGCCACTACTTTCTGTTTCTCTTAGTGTTTTCAAATGCAGATGGGCGTGAAGAGTCCTTGCTAAGGCACTTTGTCTTCTTTGTTTGAGCGTGTTTCTTTTCTGATGAAGCGCTTTGTTTTTGTAGGTGCGTGGGAAGTTCCTCATATGCACTTTTGCCTTTGGAATGTCTTTGCATTAACGCACTATTCTTGGCAAATTATTTTTGTTTGAAGCTTGCAACATTCTTCTTTATCTTTATCAAGCTTGTTGAATCTTCTGGTGACCGCTCCTTTGTAGAGGTGCGATTTCTCTTTGTTTTGAGTGCGTTTAACATCCCTGACATGTGGTTTAGGAGTCTTTGATCCTTAATCGATGCCTGGAAGCGCGTGAGCTTTTTCACAATGGTGTTTTAACTCTTTGTGGAGGCATGGACTTCTTCTTTGGTTGATGCCCTTTGCTGAGCGTGAGTATTTCTTCATACAGATGCGTGTAGATTACTAAGGACGCGTTTTGAAACTCATTGCGTTGAATATCTTCTAGAGGCTTTTCCTTTTGTCTTGGCCGCTTCCTTTCTTCATGCTGAAGCGCGTCCTCCTGTATGAAGCGTGTTTGATCTCTTTTGTTGGGCGCTATTTCTTTGTCCTGGTGCGAGTAGACCTTGCAAAGCGTGCGTCTTTCTCTTCTTTGAAGACTTTGCCCGTATAAACACGTTGAAAGTGTGAGCTAGAGGCGCACGAGGAGTCTCTTAGGCACACTTCGTCCTTTGACTTTTGCTTTTTTTAATGCATTTATAAAAGCTCGTTTGAGCTTTATACAATGTTCCACGGAGTTTGCTTTCGGGGACGGGTCTCGGGGACAGGGGGACAAAGGGTCTAAGTTTGGGGATGGCGGCGGGGGGGGGGGCGCTGATATACATATGGTACTTGAATAACTAGTTATAAAAAGATGTTTAAGAATAACATTTCAAATTAAACTTTGGCAAATTAGTAAAATAGCAAAATTGCAAATACTAACATTTTAAATACTTGAATACTACTAGTCTATTACTAAAAGACAAATGAAATTGTCGAATTTGAGATTTCTTAGTTTCTGTTATATCGAAAACGGAAAATATAACATGTCACATCATAATATGATATCAATGTATCATAAAGTCTTAAAGATGGTTACAATGAGTAGCATATGATGATATCAAAATAAGTACAAACTACAAAATGCAAAAATCAAAATGTAGTGAAGGGAGGTCTCTAATCGTCCCCAAACTCCTCATCACTCGAACTACTGGAATCCTCGCGGTCAAGCTCTGCCAAACTAATACCAACCAGCCATGCATCTGAAGCCGAAACTGAAGCATCCTCATCAATTTGTGCTGGCTCCTCTGGCTCTACATCCCATCGTGCTGTTGGACTCTCTTTGTACACAAGTGTTTTGCGGTCAATGAGACGCAAAGCACTATGTACAGCCACAAGCTTCTCTGCTCTCCTAGAGGTAAGTCTGTTCCTCTTAAGAGAGTGGATGAAGCTATATGCAGACCAGTTCCTCTCAGCAGTTGAAGAACTAGAAACCTGAGATAACAATCAGATGGCTAGAGTGGTAGTCAAAGATCCCGATCCATGGCAAGTCCACCACAAAATTGGGTCATCCTGCGCCATAGTTACCATATCCATCTTGGCCGCATTTGAATAACCCCTAAGAGTGGCAAATTTGGTCCAATCAGTGTGAATCGTGCTGGCATCTAAAGCATCATACATCCTCTCAATGCACCTGAAGAACCCCGCCTTCACCTCTGGATCCTGTATCGGTGTCACTCTACCAGGCCTAGTCAAGTACCACCTAGGATTAAGTGCATAAGCTGCCATGTGCAAGGGAGTGTTGAGCTTCTCCCATCTCCTGTGAATGATTGGCTGAATGTGCTCATGGTAGAATGCCAATGTGGGGTCCCTCTGTCGCACAACAGCCCTCATCTGATCAAGCATAGAATCGATGCACTCATACACCTCTCCAAGGTTAGATCCATCCGCATCCCCATACCTGATTACCTGGAAAACTGGTGTAATGATGGCGACAATATATTTTGCATCAGCCCAGAACACATCATTCTTCACCGTATCCTTCACCCTCAAACCCTGCTCTGTCTTAGACTCGGCCCACCTACTCCATTCTACTGTCATAATCATGAGTTGCAGTGCCTCTTGCAACTCAGTCATTCTCTCCAAGAGAATGAAATAGGAAGCATATCTCGTATTAGTAGGTTTCAGGAACTCCTTAGCGAAGGTCTTGAAGAGTGCATGTGATGTGTGGTGGTTGCAGATAAACATCTGCATATCTCTCGCATCATTTACCACTTCTCTAATCCAACCAATCTTCCCCATGTCCTTGAGTGCATTGTTCATGGCATGCACACAACATGGAGTCCACCAAATATGCCTAGAAGCTGCCTCAACAAGTCTCCCTGCAACTTTGCACACATGTGCTGCATCTGTCACTACTTGGACCACATTTTGTGGCCCAACCTCCTCAATAGCCTCCTTGAGGACCTCAAACTAAAAATGAGCATCTTTGCGATGCCCTGAACAATCAACTGCCTTAAGAAAATATGGGCCCTTAGTACATGTAACCATGATATTAATGAGTGGACGATATCTAATGTTTGTCCACCCATCCATGACTATGCTGCATCTTGTCTTGACCCAACACTCCTTCATCTTCTCCATCAACAAATTGATCGTGGAATAGTTCTTATCCAAGATCGTGGTCCTCAATTTCGTCTCACCTGGTGCCACATATGATGGTCCTGCCCTTGCCACCATCGATATCATCTCCTTATAATAAGGAGATCGAGCAACATGAAATGGGATGCCATTGGCAAAGAAGAACTTGCCAATGGCATCATCTGTGTCATCCTTGAGCTGCACTTTAAACAAATCTGCTATGGGGTTACTTTGAGTTTGCAATTTCCATTTCCCCCTCCCCTCTCTTACATAGGCACTGGAAGAAGAAACTCGTGTCCCTCCTACTCTTGTCTGCAAAGTATGGCTAGAACTCTGTGGCTGGCTATGTTGAAGATGTGCCCTATGGTGCAAAGTAGTATGCACAGGTGCAGCTGTATTATCATCAAGAACACCCCATAACTTATTTATTTCAACTTTGTATTTGATGTTTTGCAGTTTTGCCAAAAAAGAACATATGTCTACACCTTTTCCTCTAATGAAAAGAAGGTGTGCATTAACTCTAGTGATGCTCCCAAACCACTCTAGAGCACAAAAGTTGCACTTCCACCTCCTTGTGCCACCAGATGGTAACCCTTCCCTGTTTAGTAATTTTGTTGCAAACTGTTTGAGAGGGGATTTGCGATCAAAAGGACCCTTAGCATACGGTGCCAGTAGTGCAGAAGGGCACTCAAAACTAGTTGCTTCACTTGCCATGGAACTAGTATTGGCTTCAAGCTCAACCCCATGGTCACTCCCCTCAGCCTCAGGAGCATATTCACTTCCACTATCAGGATCACTATGAACCTCATCCCCACTCATGTCATGAGAGCTCATTATGACACTGCAATAATGAATAAACAAATAAATTCTGTAAGTGCCTAGTTTCAGCCTAGTATCACAAATTTGAAAATAAAATTTTGAAATTTGATGTTAAAACTTAAAACTTAAATCTTGATGGAAAGATGAAAAAAATAAAAAAAACAATGGGCATTGAAATGAAAATCAAAACATGAATATGGCTGCAAATGCATATTCATGTTTTGATTTTCATTTCAATGCCCATTGTTTTTTTAATTTTTTTTCATCTTTCCATCAAGATTTAAGTTTTAAGTTTTAACATCAAATTTTAAAATTTTAAGATTCAACATAAAAAACTAAAACTAAGAACTTAGAAAAAAAAACAAAAAAAAAAAAGAAAAAATTTCAAAAAAGTCATAAAAACTTACCTTGTGCTTGAAAAATCTTTCACACTTTGTGTAGAATGCTCCTCCTCTTCTTCTTCTTTCTCCTTCTCACCCCTCTTGCACTTGCAACACCTCAAACTCACTCTTTCACCCACTCTTCTCACTGGTTTTCCTCTTCTTCACCTAGCTGTTGCAAAACATGAAATGGCATATTGAGCAAATAAAATGAAGAATGAGAGTTTAATGAGAGTTTTTAGCTTTTAAAATGGTCAAATACCTCCTTAGGGTTTGGACCTGGGCTCTAAGTCCAAGGCAAAACAAAAAAAAAACCAAAAAAACCAAAAAAAAACAAACTTTTTGCTGCCCCCAGCGCGGGATACATCCAGAAGTCCCCGAGATGTCTCGGAGACGTCCAGAAGTACCCGACGTTTCCGTGAAGATTCCGGCATACCGGCGGCGGCGGGGGGACGTCTCGCAGGCGTCCCCAAGTATCGAAAACGTCTCGGACGGGGGGACGGGTGGTTTTAGGGGGGGGGGACAGGTCCCTGTGGAACACTGGCTTTATATAAAGCGCTTCTCATTTTAATTTGATCTGCTTTTTTAATATAAAACCTTATAAAGGTGCGCCTCTTTCTTGAGGCACGCGCCTCATAAGGGTTTTTTTATTTTTAATATTTTTATTTTTTAGACTTTGTTTTTTAGTTTTTATGGATTTTTAAATTTTGACAACACTTGAACATTAAAATTTTAAATTGTATTAATATATAATTAATAATAAATTATTAGTTATAATTAATATATCAAAATTTTAAGACGAAAACTTGGTATGACATAACATAGTAACTTCCTATTTTAGACAATACAAACACTTGACATTTTATGACTTTGTGAAAAACATCCTTTACGACACAATGCGTTGAACGACATTTGAATTTTAACGACATGATTTTTGACTTCTATGAATATGACTTTTGACATGTTACAAAGATTTTGACATTGACGAGAACAATTGACACAATGACGATAATTTCAACGACGTGACATGGTTTTTTTGTCATGTCCCATGAAATATTATGGCCAACTAAGCAGCTACTAACAAATAGAGACAATGCTTTTGATTAATTATCAAATACAACGATCAAGGAAAGTGCCATATGTAAGGAAAGCAGCAAACATGTTTAAGAGCAGTGACTAAGGAGGGTTCACATAAAACAATGATTATATTTCATAGAGAAGGCATTGTTTAAGATTAAAGAAGGCATCAACTAAAATATATAAGAAAAGTAGCGTTCAATATCAAAAGAGGGACATCGATTAATTCAAGTGATGCGAGTTTCTAAATAAGACAAAGGTTACTTTGAATAAAACAAAAGTCTTGTTGTGTCCAATCAAAAATTTTTGCTTCATTAAGGCATTTTGAGAAAGTCTAGAAAATTTTTCGTCAAAAAAGTCAAAAAGTCAAAATTTCTAAAAATAGAAATTTCTATTTTTAGAAGAAATTTCTATTTTTAGAAAGTTTCTAAAAATAGAAATTTCTATTTTTAGAAAGTTTCTAAAAATAGACGTCAATTTAGGTTTTCTCGGTTTCTTGAGATACGGATGCTAGCAAAATTTTCTAAAAATAGAAAGTTTCTAAAAATAGAATCTCTGATTCAGGTGTCGTGTTCGGTTCTGATTGGCTGATTTTGCTTCACGATCAAGGTGGTCCAGACAAAATCTGCAAAAGATCAAGTTTTCTCTACTGGGTCAATTCTGCTTTTTCAGAAGGCGAAGCACGAGCTCCAGAGCCATCAATGGAAGAAGTTCATTTGCCGGAGATCAGTTTCAAGTCTTCCGGGCTGTTTAGCTAACACAGAATTGACGAACAGTCGTCGATTTGACGAAGAACGGGAAACGGAGCAGGATGGATCCGGAATGAGGAGAAAAGTTTAAAATCCTAAAATTTGACTAAGGCACAAAAAACTAGGGCGGGCGCCTAGCTTTAGCAGACTTAGATTTTTTTTCACATTTTTCAGAAAATGCGAAAAATGACTTTGTCGGTTAGTTCTGGGGTCGACAAAAGTAGTCATTTTGGTCAATAGGCCCTAAAAAGCTGGAATCCACGTCAGATGTACCCAGGCTATCCAGTCCATCCCTCATCCAGTGGCAGTTGATTGGCGAAACCTCGAAATCAGCGACAGGAAGTAGCTGCCGGCACGCAAAACAGAGCAAATTGCAAACAGAGGTTGGAAAGCATAAATTTTTCTAAGGCACAAAAAACCAGGTGCCCTTGGAGGCCAGGGGCGCCCAACTTTTCATGCCTTGGAATTTTTTACACGTTTTTCGAGAAACGTCAAAAAACCTCCGTCAGCCCGTTTCCGGGTCGACAAACTCAGTCGAAAGCTTGAAAAAGCTGGGATTTCATCTCAGGTATGTTAAGACAGCTCAATGCACCTCCCGTCCTACTTCTGCAGTCATCCGGACGATAGAAAACGATGATCAAACATGACCTGTTGGCACGGAAATTGAGGAATGCAATGAAAAATTGAAAATATCAAAAATTTTCTAAGGCACAAAAAACTAGGTGCCCTTGGAGGCCAGGAGCGCCCATCTTTTCATGCCTTAATCATTTTTCCATGTTTTCATGGAAAACGACAAAAACTCCTCCGTCAGCTCGGTCAGGTTCACAGGAAATCAGTTTGGCACGTTTTCCAAGGCAGACAAAGGATACAATCAGTTCAGTTTTCATCAGGCTTGCTTGTTTGCCAGATCATCAGACTCAGTTTTACTCCGGCAGGCAGAAATCCACAGCCAAACAGGGGTTCAGTCACCAGAATGCGCACGCAAATAAAAAATTTGAAAAAGTTGAAATTTTCCAAAAATTGGCTAAGGCACAAAATTGGAGGTTGGGGGCGCCCGAGTTTTCATGCCTTAGAAAATTTTCATGTTTGACAATGTTTTCTTGTAGTCGATTTCTGATCTTTGTCCGGTGACAGTTTTAGAGGTTAGATTCGCAGTCAGATGTCGTCAGATCATCAGTCCGAGGCTGGGGATGGAATCACGGTTGATAAATCTTCAAGGTGTCATGATTCGTCAGCTTTTTCAGTCAACGGTGACAGTTTGCCATCTTGTTGAATTCAAGGACAGGCTATACTGGAGTCAAAACGAGTGCAAAAGTGTC
Source organism: Cunninghamia lanceolata (assembly GCA_027924645.1). Classification (NCBI taxonomy): domain Eukaryota; kingdom Viridiplantae; phylum Streptophyta; class Pinopsida; order Cupressales; family Cupressaceae; genus Cunninghamia; species Cunninghamia lanceolata. The sequence continues at coordinate 2,808,214 of BSBN01000659.1, read as the reverse complement.
GAAACGAAGGAAAAATTGTCTAACACTTTTGCAACCTCGCGTGTTTGATGACATCATGAAAGAAAGTTGCTATAAAATAGGGATTCTCACACATGAAGCCATAGACAGCTATAAAATAGGGATTCTTCCTATTCGAAGACATCCACTTGGATTTGTGCTTTAAAAGATGCTTTCTTCATGGATAAGATTGAAGCTTTATTCTTTTACAAAGAACGCTGCTTTTATGCCCTAAAGTTCTATAAAGATAAGCTTGTGGCCTCTTTTATTTCATTATCTTTTGCAGGTTGCATCCAGAAGGAAGATTTTTATTTTCTTTCCACGAAGATTCGAAGGCTCAAACGAAGTGCTTTTTCAGCGTTCTTCATAGTTTCGGGATGAGGAAGCACGAAGGCACGCTTTTTTAGGGTCCTTTTTTTAGGGGATCGTTTTTCAGAAACAGGACCGAAGCTTTTTCAATTTTCATCGAGATGGGTCCATTCAGAATTTCATCCTCTTGAAGATTGGAAAATTTGCTTTTTCGGGAATCTACTTTTTTGCTGCTTTTTTCGGGAAATCCTCTGCTTTTTCAAAATCCGACCATCTGGGTTGCTTCGAAATGGAATTGTCTACAAAACCCATGTGCCAGCGTTTTCACTCACTTTTTGCGTTTTAGAAGAAATCAACAACTAATTTTCAGCCTTTTGTCCAAGATTTTTCCGACATAGGTGTGTTCACAGTCATTTTTCAAATCTTTCAGTATGCAGTACACTTCAGTTGAAATCAAGCCTAAAACGGCGTTGGTTCACGATTACCTGAGAACTTTCGAGATAGACTTGCATAAAGTACTTCCAGTGTTCAATTTACATCCTTTGGAAGATGCAGGAAACAACACTATTAGGAATCTGAATCACTTCGGATTGCTTGCAGCAGCTTCATTCCCCATTTCAGTGCAAAGTATCGAATTCGTAATTGCTTGAATGAAGCATTACAATTCAGTCACAAGAGAAATTCAATCAGTAGATGGACGTGTGCTTTGTAGCCGCAAGCCAAATGATATTAAGAAGTGTTTTTCAATACCAATATGGAAGGAAAACTTAGTCGTTTTGATTGAAGAATGCAAGAGGGTATGGCACAATGACAAAGAAAAATATCAGAAAAGAATTGCTCGAAAGTGGTTAAAAGAAAAGCAGAATGATTTCCCAAAGGACATTAGACATGGATGACTTTAAGGTGGTCAGATCCAATCTTTGTAGAAGTACCCGGACACGAATGTGAATCTCTTTGAGGTTGCAACAGATAATCTGAAGGAGAGAATGTTGAAGGACGGAGAAGATAAAGCAGCCCTCAAGGCTAAGAATAGGCAGCTGTGGCAATATATTTATATCAGTGGATGATGTCACCAATGGAGTAGAAATGAAGATGAGGATGAGACAAAAGGCAGCTTTAGCTCAATGCTTTTTGTTTTAAAGCATTTGCTTTCATTCAAAGCTTATCCATCCTTAAAATAGTAAAAGTCACTTTGTAATAGTTGGAGGTTTCTTTGCTTTAAAGCAGATTGTTTTAAAGCGTGTGTTAGTTGTAATCTTTGTCTTAGAATAGGAATAAAGTTTGCGAGTTGGCAAGTTAGTTAGGTTAAATCAAGGAGATTTTACGGTTCCCTACTCCTTTGATTTAGTATAAATAAGGGCAGCCTTGCCCATTGTAAGTAATGGTAATTGTGATAGCAAATTTGCTGTGCCTATTCTAGCCTACAGAACTTGTTATTCCAAGTGCTCGTTCATTCTGTGTAGGGTTCCCCACTCCTACAGATACTGCTGCTTCTGATGCGTAGGTTCCTCCTCCTTCTGAGCAATAATAGAAAAGAGGGCCAGATATCTCCTGATCCGTATGTCTGATGCATGGATCGATCCTGGAGCGGCACATCCGATGGAAATGATTCGATTGCTGCTGATTCTGACTGTTGAAATTAGTGTTTGATCGCATATTGTATGCCTGTCTGTTGCTACAATATTGCTGTCCTGGAGTTGTATCAACTTTATGATATTGAAATAGAAGTCTCATGCCTGCCTTTTGCTTTGATTTTCTATCTCAGATCATCTAGTTTTGTCGTCAGATGTGTGGCTTATGTAAATTTTATTTCAGTTTTCATCATTAAAGTATAATGGGTCTTGTGATGTGAATCTGGGAGAAATTTATTTAAGTTTTTGTGTTACAACAATTCATTTCTTGTCCACTTTTAATCCCTTTGCTCTGAATTTACTTAGGAGATTAAAAGCGTCATTTAGTTTAGGCCTAGTTGTAGTTAGAAGTTTTAAAAAAGGAAAAACCTCTTCTGCAGCGAAATATGGTTTTATAACCTTGTGCTCGCAGCTGAGAATCAAAAAGAAGATAGGCAAATTTGTTTTATTTATCTTTCAAGTGAACATCAACAAATAGGGGGAGCAATTTATCTGTGCATTGCTATCTGTTTCCAACTCACATTCTAGAGGTGCGAATTGAAATGCCAACAAGTCTTATACACATCGGCACATTTTATTAAGAGGTACGCTAATTATTACAAGGACAACAAGTTTATTAAAGGCAGCGATACTCTATTAATAGTCAGCAATTAGCATAAAGGAAAATGCTGCGACTGATTAAGAAAAGGTATGTCCATTGATAAAGGTGGCATCCTTTCATGATAATAAGAAGATATATATGTAAAATCTGAGTTGTGAAGGAGGAGATCGGACATAAAAGAAAGATGTTAGAAAAGGAATCAGGATCAAATATATATACAACAGTTCTGATATAAAGGGATACGATATACAACAGAAAATAACGGTTAAGATATACAACAGTTCTTATAAGCAATCATTGGATCATTGGGAATTTATAGCAGACATTTGATCTGCAGAAGTACATATATCTACACAGTCTCATGACTGTTAAGGACATCAAGAATTATTCGATTGTAGAAGATAAAAGACAAACAGCCTCAGCAGATTGGCATAGCAAGAAAACTGGTCTCAGTCATAAATCGCAGACTTTGGATCTGCAAGAATATATTCATACAAGGCAATTATATTATTAAGCATCAAGAATATTGTGTGACAAGTCAGAATAGAATCTATATGAATATTTTATTGTTATTATTGTAAGCTCACCCATCATAGGGGGATGACAAGCAGAAAAGGGACAAGAAATCCTACCATACCCCCCTAAGGGCCTGTTTGGAGGCAAGTTTGATTAGCACCCCTGCCATATGTCCCTAGAGGGACCTTATGGAGGCTTTGCTTGACAGCTTGGATCCTGCCAAACCCCCTCTGTTAGGGCTTGTATGAGGGGAACTGAATAGCGGCCTGCCATGCCCCCGTAAGGGCTTGCATGGAGGTATTGTGTACCAATCAATGTCTTGCCATCCCCACTATGATTGAGTTGAGTGAGTGAATAAATGGTAATTCCGAAACCCTAACCCTAGCTTGTGGTATTTGAATTTTTAGGGTGAAATTAGTATTGTTCCAATAGGAGACATTACAAATGGTATCAGAGCATCTTTCTTGCCATCTTGTGTATACTTTATGTATTACGTGTATTGAGGTATACCTTGTGATTTATTTGTATTCAAGTATATTCAAAGACATACTTTGGGAATTATGTGTATTCAAGTGTATGCTTTGCAAGATACGTTCATGTGAATACTTTGTGTATTCATGTGTATGCTTCATGCTTGTTGTGTATGCTCATGTGTATACTGGGTGACCTTGGGATGGTGAACGGGTCCATGGTGTAGTATGGGATGCACCGAATCCCCTTCCCAGTTGTCAAGTTGTATACTTACATGTATTGATGCAACTTACGTGTATTCATATTTTGTGACTGGCATATACTTCATGACTTACGTGTATTCAAGTGTATACTTCATGATTATGTATTCGAGTGTATACTCTGACTTCGTACTTGTATTCGAGTGTATACTCTATGACTTTGTATTTGTATTTGTATTCAAGTATGATTATGTATTCAAGCGTATACTCTATGACTTTGTATTTGTATTCGAGTGTATACTCTATGACTTTGTATTTGTATTTGAGTGTATACTCTATGACTTTGTATTCAAGTATGATTATGTATTCATGTGTATACTCTATGACTTTGTATTTGTATTTGTATTCAAGTATGATTATGTATTCAAGCGTATACTCTATGACTTTGTATTTGTATTCGAGTGCATATTCTATGACTTTGTATTCAAGTATGATTACGTATTCATATGTATACCCTATGACTTTGTATTTGTATTTGTATTCAAGTATGATTATGTATTCAAGTGTATACTCTATGACTTTGTATTTGTATATCAGTGTATACTCTATGATTTTGTATTCAAGTGCATACTTTATGACTATGTATTCAAGTGTATACTCTATGACTGTGTATACGTGTATTCAAGTGTATACTCCATGACTTTGTGTATTTAGTTGTATACTTTATGACTTCGTGTATTCAAGTGTATACTCCATGACTTTGTATGTTCAAGTGTATACTACATGACTTATGTGTGTTCAACTGCATGTTCAAGTGCACACTTCATGACTTACGTGTATTCATGTATATACTTCATATTCGTGTATTACGTGTGTATACTTTGCATGTTACAAATATGCTTCATGCATTACGTACGTATACTTTGTGAATTACGTACATGCTTCATACTTTGTGTTACGGCGTGTATTGCATGTATGCTTCATGCTTGTGTATTACGTCCGTATACTTTGTATGCTTCACGCTTTTTGCTATATGTTTCATATATTATGTGCGTATACTTGTGTTCATGCTTTATGCTTCGTACACTTCTGTGTATTATGTGTATGTTTCATACTCCATGTATTAAGCGTATAAGCTTTGTGTATGCTTCATGTATTATGTATGCTTCATATACCACATGTACGATTCATGCTTCACATATAGTTGTGTATTCCGTGCATCTATGTATATGCTTCATACGTATCACGTGTACTTATGTGTATGATTCATGCCTCGCATGTATTTAGGGGTATACTTCATGACTTATCGCGTATGCAAAAGCTTACTCCATGTGTGTATTAAGATGCTTAAAATTTATGAAAATGCCAAATCTATCAAAGCTTTATTTATCAAACACTTCTTGATAATGAAGAGTTGTAACTAGTGAAGTGAACAAGTATAAAAGGAGAAGACATTTCATTTAAGAAAGACATCCAAAGCATCATTGAGGAATTCAATTGAGAATATAACCCTTAGTAATTTTATAGATAAACTAAATTAGGTTCTCAAGAATAATAATGATTCGAGAAAGGATGAAACCCCAAATACGAAAAGTGTGACCCTTCGAATGTGGGAACTTCCTCAACAATGAATTATAAAAGGGGACATTACATTTTATTACTTGATACTTTTGACGGACATATCTTTAATGATTTGATTTTTACGACACAATAATATTTCATCAAGGACACTTGACATACAACCTTGACAAACGATCAACTCAATATTTTGGACTTGTTACGACGAGATGACATGACATGACAAGATGACTTAATATTCGGATTGGGTACAACAAGGCTTACTGATTCGCAACATAATTTCGTTAGTACCCTTCTAGATATTTGTGAGCATAGAATCTCTATTTGCCCATTTGTCTTTAGTCAACCACTTCTTTTGATTTTATTATCCTAACTCCTAGTCTCACCCCTATTCCTCCGCTCCCTCTCCTCACCTTTAATTTTTTCACACTTAATATCCCCTTCCCCATGTATCATTTTCCCCCTTATTACTACCACTCCATCTTTATTTCATTTAGTTTATTCACTTCACGCACCCCCAATCGCTTTCCTAGCCTAGCCCGCGTTTCCTTCTCAATGTTTCCTATGAATCTCTCCTCCCAAACCCTAATTTCCTATGATTTGCATCTTATAAAACATTCTCACCCCATTCATTATTTTACAAACAGCTGATCTCACTACCAACACATGGCGCTCACTCACCCAATGGCATCCACACCTACAGCACATCAGCACCAAATTGCAGATATTAAAGTTTTGGTATGACATCAGGTTGTTTGCATTAAGGAGATCAAAGGAAATCTAGTTTTTAAGGTTTACAAACATTCCTTTATTCTGTAAGCTTCACTTCAGATCAGTGCATTTATGGCTGAAGGCGTGAGGGCTGGGAGGAGGACAGCTTTTTGGCAGAAGGTGGATTTTAAGAATGACAACATCCTCATTTACTCCTGTTAGGTGGATTTGTCACAAAATATCGCAATCTTAGTTGAGTTGCTGCAATTGAAGACATACAAATGCAGTTGATATTTATCCTCCAAATGACATTAGCACACTCTACCTAATCGGGTCAATATTAGGGCAAATAATAAATTTATATCTTTGCAAGCACTGCCATAATTACAAAAGCTCTTTTTCATATCAATGTTTTAATGTGTTGTACAAAGATTTAAGCTTGGATGGCAAAGAGAAGTAGCTCCAGAATCCTTGAAAAGGCTATAAAAGGGGAATGCAGTACTGCAGATGGAAATGTCAGCATTCCCCTTTCACTACAATCAAGGTGTAAAAAGGGAAAAAATCTGTCATACTGAGCAAGATGCAGGGTCGTCAGCTCCCATCTAAGTTCCCGTTGCTGTAACACAGAAGCATCCAATTATTGTGGATGAAGAGGACAGCACCCTGACTCTCAATCCCCAACTTAAGCGGCTCATCCATGGTCTAGGTAACACAAGTTTCAATGGAATTCATACTAATATTACTGGTGGTGTTCATGCATTAAGGCCTCAGGGGACCATGTAAAGCCCTCTCAAGTCCAATTTCCAAGAGATCTCCTTTAAAACCACCCTGGGCAAGCCTTAACCATTCCTGCTCCTGTTGCTTTCAACAATCTCCTCCTACCAAGATTGGCCTGAACCCTCATTTCCCTCCTGAAGCAAAGTGGCATTCAAATAACGGCCTAACTCAATTGCTGATGTCACAACCATCAATATCTCTTTTGCAATTTCCTTGCATTAAGCAAACCCTCAAAACTTCCCAAAAAACTACTGACCCAGTAAGAGACCAGTTTTCTGGCATACTAATACTGTCATTCTCCAACTAACCCAAACTGTGGTAAACCAAAAAGAAGGAAAAGGATGGATTTACAAGTTCCATTAAAATCCTTATCGGCCTTCTTCATCAGCAGTCTGAAACCCCCCGACTTTCAAAAAAGCACTACTAAATTGATAGATTGTTTGGATTACTTAGCACAACATCAGCTTCACCAATAAAAGTGAAGCCATTGAGAATATTTTTCCTCTCTAGCTGTTTGAAAATACCATAACTTCATGTGGTCTTAGATGTTTCCTTTGTCATTATGTAATGTCATCATGTTATTTATTTCTTTTACCTTTGATGTAATCACTGTTTTGGTTCAGGCTTGCTTCCTCGCCCTCTAACCCTCAATGGGCTATGGCATTCTGTAAAAGCTGTCCCCTTTTGTCAATATAATTCAGCCTTTTATCAAACACCTTCACAATTAAATTATTTCTTAGATTGTGCCTAACAACATTTCCAGCAATTTTATGAAATTTAAACCTTCGTGTGGGGTCAATCTAGAGCAATATTTTCCAGAAGAAATTGTTGGTTTTTTGTTCATTTTGATGCAAGAAGATTGTGAATGATGCTTTTATAAAATGGTCCGAGTGTTGAGAATAATCTTTCTCTAATATTTGTTTTGGTAGTGATTTTTACCTTTCTTAAAGGATCTGTTTATTTTCAATTGCTCTGATACAAATTTGTGAACTTCACTAAATAGAGTAATGAATCTACTTTTTTTTATCATTGCAATGTCTTGTTACTAGGTAGTGAAATGTAACATCTCCATTTTGTTCATTGTGTGTATAGGTTGTTGGAGAAAACTGAAGAAGAGGTATTGATAATTTGTACTATAAATGACTTTGTACCGTATATGCTTTATATGCACAGGCATTTATAAAAAAATTTGATTGTAGAAATTCTTAACAAGTAATAAGAAAACACAAGAGTGCAAGCCAATTCTGTTTTCAAATTTCTAACTCTCTAAGATTGAATCAAAAGAGAATCAAGGTAGTAGTTCTTGGAAGGTATGTATGGTTAACTCTATCTGTATGGGTAGCTGGCAGAGAAAATCAAGAGCGGAACTGTGAGTGTGGATGGTGTCGAAGATTTACTATGTCGAGATCTTACCAAGAATTGTGATCCTTTAAAGTATGCTTCTACTTTTCTTGCAATCTCTTGCTTCACTTTAGAGATATTATTTTTCAAACAGATTTTGCTTTTTGAGCATTAGTAACTAGATAAAGAAATTGAATTATGGGACATATACCATAAATAAAAGGCTGTGATTGCCTTTGTTTTTGGTTTGCTGTATTTGTTTTCATTGGTTTTATAATTGTCAGTCTTAAAGTGTTATTATTGACCAATGGAAAGGTAAAAACACTTGTCGTTCTTTAATCAGGTTCTCTTAATTACAATTCATCATGCAGCAAAGTGAAAGACAGTTGACAAGCAAATAATGCCAAACCAAATCATTAGAAAGGAATAGCTTTAAAATGGATTGAAGATGGAAATAATGGAGCTGGAGGGAGAATGATCTTGATCATCTTCTAGCCACCGGATGCTATAGCAAGAAAATATCATAGTTCCATGGAGTCTCGGAACTAGGGGACAAGTCTTAGGGATGGGGGGACCAAGGGCCTAGATTTAGGGATGATAGGGGGACGACAAGGGGATGATAGTGTAGATATATATAATACTTGAAAATTAGTTATTAAAAAATGTATAAGGAATAACAAATGAAACTTTGAAATACTAAACACATTATATTCATATACGGAATACCAATATGTTATATTCAAAATGATGATTATATTCAAAATTCAAATACAATTGGCCAATGGCCCAATGCCTTTAATCATTCCCAAAGTATTAGTATAATAATGTAATAAAGTGTATGTAATTAATATAGTTAGGTGTAGATCCATAAATAAGGTAGTTGTAGTAGTTGTTGTACCATTAATATGGTACTTGTAATAGTACTTTTCTAAATCTATATAATGTTGCTCACTCTTTGTGAAGCAAGCCTTTCTAGCAATTTTCTCTCATTTCTTTTCTTTGCATTTTTACGAACATTGGTATTAGAGCCACTAGGTTAGGGTTAGGGTTTGATCGTGCAAAGAAGGTCGGGAAGAGGTCATGGTCATAGATTGAGGTCATAGGATTGCTGAAAAATGCAAGCAAATCATTAAAGGTCGTGAAGGGCTGGCTAGGGCACAGATATGTGGATAAATTGCGTCATTTTCTAATTGTTGAAAAAAAATTTGGTGAAAAATCGTGGGTTTCAGCACAAATCGTGCAGTGGCTAGGGCAAGGAAAATTAGGGCATGTTTTTCTGCAAATCATGCTATTTTTTTCCAGAAATCGTTTTTTTTTTGGTTTGAAAATTGTGCCATTTTTCTACAAAAATGGCATTGGTTTTTGGACAAAAATCACGGGTTTTTTCACCTGCAAATTGCACGACATATTTTTTCTGCAAAAATCAGGGCGAAAAAAGTCAAAATCGCGTCATTTTCAGCGTGAAAATCATCATTTTTTGCTTAAAGGTCAGCTAGGGTTTCTATTGCGATTTTAGGGCATGAGAGTTAACAAAAGATTTTGATTTTTCTGCAAAAAGTGGCGGCTAGGTCATGGCTGGAGGTGTTTTTTCTTTGGCATGAAAGGTATGGTCACTTGAATCTTCAATATTTGGCCAAACTCAATAGAGCCCATATGGTTCACGGGCTGCTCCCTATACAAGGAAAACAAGATTTGTGTCCTAGGTGTTTGGTTGGAAAGCAGAAGAGGAAGTCGTTTCCTACAGAAGGTGCATGGCATGCTAAGGGTCTTTTGGATCAATTCATACATATCTTTGTGGGCCTTCTCGAAAGTCTCCCACTGTCAATGGTTCAAGGTACTTTCTGCTATTGGTGGATGATTTCTCTAGAAAGATGTGAGTTTACTTCTTAAAGAAGAAGTTTGAATGCTATGGTGCCTTCCTCAAATTCAAGGCGTTGGTGGAAACATTCATAAGGCCGATCAAGACTTTGCAATCCGATAATGGGTGGAATTTTCCTCCATTCAATTCAAGGAATTCTGTGAAAACTATGGTCCACAGACTTTCCTGACGGGTGGACCAAGGGCCTGAGTTTGGGGATGATGGGGGGGATCTAGCATGATGGTGGTGGGTGGGGGTAGCACCCCTAGTGGGGTCAAGGGATAGCGCCCCTAGTGGGGTCGAGGGGCAACACCCCTCATGAGGGTTTGGGGGCAACACCCCTAGTGGGGTCGAGGGGCAAAGCCTCTCGCAGGGGTTTGGGGGCAGCGCCCCCAGCGGGGTTGAGGGGCAGCGCCCCTTGCGCGTTCCTTGACGCAGTACAAACCACACAAACCTTCATGGTGCACGTCATTTTCATAATTTTATCACTCTGTTTTCTGCAATACCAACTCCTCACTTTTCCTATCCTAATACTCTCAATCTTTCAGCCTTTAGCCTTTTTTTGTAATGTCCCCTTTTTCGAATTAAATCAACACAGAGGATCCGAAGCCTATTTTTATTCCCCGTAGGCTAAAGGGGGGATTTAATAGGGGAATAATATAATAATAATTTATTAAGTTGTCCAAAAAGGTACTTTAAATTATAACTTTGGAAAAATGACAATTTATTATTATTAAATGAGGCCAAAAGTAAATATTGGATACATGGCCAAAAAGGTAATTAATTATTATAAGTTGGGAAAAAAGGTGACTCTTCCATTAAAAGAAATATTAAGTTGGAAAAAGGTGAATATTCAATTAAAAGTAATATTAAATTTTAATTACTTTTAGGGTTGGATGGAAAAGGGATTAAAAAAGCAATTGATGGAAAAAAAAAATTCATTCTATTCATTATCAATTTCCAGAAACCCTTAGTTTGCAATGCTTAGATAAATTGCTCAACTTTTACCTAGAGGACGAAAACCTTGTTGGCAAACAACTTTGTGGATGAAATCCACCTGGCTGATTGAGTGATTTCACCCAAAGATCACCATTGAGCTGAATGCAAGAAGTTTTTTGTATTTTCCAGAAGATTTGGGAGTTTACAGTGGTTTACAGGTTTATTTCAGATTCCGGCTGCAGGATACAGAATAATTACTAAGTAAATCATTCCAGATTTGAGACTAACAAGTCAGAATCAGACCATACCAATGATTCATGTTGGCTGTACCTTGTGGCTCATTCATATACTGCCGTACCATTTTATGAAGAGGACGTGGGGAATAAAGATGCTGACCGCCCATTCAAATTAAGTCAAAACACATTTTCAAGGCTGCGTGGAAGTTTGGGAGGCTTTAATAATAATTATTTGCTTTTGTTGAGGCTGCACCAAGGAAAAAAGAGTCGACTCATTCTTTTTTGGTTTCTAAATGTTGGTAGAAGGAATTGTGGGATAATAAAGAATTTGGGACCCTCAAATGTAATCGCCCCAGTTAGAATTAAATACAGATTTGAATTTGCAAAAGGAGGTCAAGAAAGGTGATGTGGAGTTTAGGCATAAGCAAAGGGGAATTGTCTCATTTTATGGAAGACTTGTGAGTCTTTAATTCTTGTCGCCAACTTTTATGAAATTGATAGTAATAGAGGGAACTTGAGGAATTAATTTTGTGGGGTAAGTACATTCCAAAGGCTCTAGTCTAGGCTTCAACAAATAAAAAAATCCGCTTAAGGTACAGGTGCAATCAGAATTAAATATAGGTACTCCAAATGGTACATCTTAGAACTTCATACGACCCCCTTCAAAAACCATACGACAAACTTTAATCACACTTCACATCCTTTTTGACTTGTATGGCACCCAACACAAGTTGTACGATGGCTTCTACTTTACAAATGCTATTTGTGTTGTACGATGACTTCTACTTTACAAATGCTATAGCAGATGATCTTGATGACTTGGCGCTACACAAGCTGATATGACACCATTCAATATAGTATAGTGGCTAGTAATATTAGAAATATCATGAGTACTATGTACAGTAGTCACCAACAAATGATACGGCAACTCCAATAAAGGTACGATGACCTCAGTTATAGCAACAACTGATGTCTATCAAATGGAAATAAACTGCAAATAATCAAACTGAAATTGGAAATCATCTGGATCTTCGAATAATAACCTGAAACTGCAATAAATTGCAAGCTTTCAGCACAAATATAATCCTTGAATGGAATTACTCCAATGAATCAAAGGGTTTTCGTCCTCCAATCCACAATGAAATCTAGAGGGTTTTTGCCATCCAAATCCCAATACCAAGAGGGTTTTTGTCCTCAGCCACGAAGATGGACAAAGAGTTCGATTTCAGAGAAAGGGGTTTTGATTTCATAAAAATAGATGCTTTCTTCCGTGCCCAGCCTCTCCTTTTATAACCTTCTTTTTAGTTTTAAAATCATTTTCTCGCTTTATTCTGGAAGTGTCTAGAAAATACTTTTTAAATATAACATTACATTTGCCCCCTTTTCTAGAAATACTTTTTAATATTGGACCCCCTTATAATAATAAAACATAAGTTGCCTTTCTATAACTAAGTTACTGATCCTGGTATTGGTTCGGGTTCGGGTTCGGGGGTTCGGTTCGCGGGTTCGGTCAAAAAAATTTTTGGGTGTGGGTTCGTTTTGGGTTCGTCCATACAAAAACATATAAAAATCAGATTTTTTTTTATATTTGCAGCAATAATTAAGTTTAGAATACCATAGCATCAGAATAAACAAAACCTTTTTGGGATATAGAATTATCATAAACATACCTTTTTATTCTATATAGCATCAGAATACCTTTTCGGGATATTGAATTATCATAAACAATACTACGCTGGTGATGGATGATAAGAAATGCCATTGACAACTACCTATTCTAATTATACTTGTAATTATCTTTATATTTTGGCAAGATGATGATGCAAATGGTATGGTGATACAATAGGACCCAAAATATTTCACTCAACTTACATTGCAGGCTGCCCTAGAAAACAGGTATTGAATATTGAAGAGGTTAATGGACGACAGTGCTCATTTGTACTAGTTTATATTGATAAAATCATGTCCGGGCTGCAGACAGTTCATTTTATCTTTGGTAGCAAAGTTGCAATCAAGGGACTTGCCAGCTTTGAACCATGAGATAATGCCACAATGAAGGTCAGTTTATTAAATTTTCATTCTTCGAATTCAAGTTTTTGGAGGGAAAGTCTACTTGTTTGGTATTGGAGGTTGATCCTACCACCAACCTACTTGGTAGTCCAACAGTGCCACAACATGGCAATCAAACTCCTAGAAGATAATTCACCATAATGAGGTAACCATCCAAGACCCCAGTACCGAGGTGACCCTAAGACCAGCCTGACTATCAAGACCTCACAAAAGTTTCACTCCTATAACCTCACACAACCCCCAAACCAAAATGATAATTAATTGCCTGCATTGTAGGAGTGCTAATTAACAGTGATTGCATGCATAATACAATACTATAGAGGATGCATGCAAGCTAATCATGGTTGTAAGAAGGTATACAAGGATGGATAAAAGCAAGAAAGGTCTTGAGTGTGCAAATTCTGTCTAGGTTCTCCCTGGGTTCTTCCCAGAAGAACACATAGGGCATTTGAAGGACCCTGGCCAAATCCCCTGGAGGACCGGACCAAGACCAGGACCTAGTTCGAACTGAACCAGTACCCAACAGTCAAATGCAAAGAACCGGTAACATAGTTCTATAAATATGACATAAAGTTACTAGGACGACTTAGGTTATATTATTAAATTATTTCCATCATCTTACCCTTTTAGCCTATGGGAATTAAAATAATAGGCTAGGGGGACTTGCAATTACTTATGTCTGAAAAGGGGACATGACAAAGTTGGGTCCTTATGTTTTGTGTAGTGAATGAATGTATCAAAGTTTATGTAAAGCCTATGTTGTAGAAGCTTATGTGGAAATCATTACCTTGTATTTGTAATTTCGTCAACTCATTTGAATTGAGTAGCTTTTTCAGACTTTGTGTTGATGCTCATTGGTCATTGAAGAAATAAGTTTGTGTGTTCCTTCAGCAATTGATTTCATGGAATCATGGGATGTTTATTTATTAAATATTTCCTGCGTTGATGCTAATGTATTGATCTCTGATTCAGCCAATAGATAGTATCCATTGGTGTTATTCAATCTAATCTTTGTTTGCAGCTAAATATCAGTCTCTAATTTTACTCATAAGAAGTTGTGTTTGTGCTTGGGTGATTAGTTCTTAAATTTGAAACTTGGCTGCTAGTTGAAGTAGATATTTAAATTCAATGCAAACCTCAAGAGATAATTTGTACGGTGTGCAGATTTGTAAATTATGTTAGTTTTAGATTTAGTCAGGTCTTAGGGAGCTTCTTATAATTTGAATGGTTCTACCATATGCACAGTTTCATTTTGTGTTGTCACTAAAGTGACAAATTAAGACACTAATAGGTAGTCAAGAATTTTGAAGGAAAGGTAGTGCTAGACGTAAACATAGAAGCAATCCATGAGGCATTTAGGCAATGGAGTGATAATTTGGAACTTTTGGAGGAGAGCATCCTAAAGACAAAATATATCTATGATCTGAAGAATAAACCTTATGCATTGAGAAACATGAGTTATGACATGGTCAAAGCCTTTGACATTGAATTGTTTAAAACTTTAAGGATTACTTTAGTATAATCTTGTCTTGCTTTTACTAGGTGGTGGGATGTGACATTGATAGGGTGGTTGAGGTTGATGAAACCACTGTAATTTTCTTATGTGATCTATTACATGCTCATCATCTTGTAACCTATGGTTTGCGGTATACTTATCCCATGCAATCTATGTGGAATTGGTGGAATACAAGGCAAATCAACCATCAAAGGAGTTTAGGCACTATTCTCTTCTTTGTTTTCCTATATTTGCACTCATATTCCAAGGTGTGGTCCAAGAGGTTGGAAGTTATGAAGTATGCAAAGGATAATAAAACAACGAAAGTAATACAAAAACTCCTATAGCTCATGGGTTGGCACATGGACATTATGTCAAAGTAGAGTATAGTATGTTTGATTACTATTTTGTGATCCCTTTGTATAGAATCATCTTCAGCAAAGAAAAGCCAAGGTTAGGTTTGCATTAATGAAAATCTTGAGATGTCACCAGTTCTTGATTCCAAGTGATCCTAGACATAACTGAGTTGATTGGTGGCTTCACTGTAAGTGTACTTACATAAGAGTCTATGAGTCCAAGTTGCCACCTTTTGCGCTATCCCCACATGTCGTATTGAGGCTTCTATGTTTAGAGTTTATCAAGTAGTTAGGGTTTGGTGATGAAGATTTTGGGTCAGTGGGGAAAACAAGATTTAATATATTTTTCAATAGGCTTGGAGATTTTACAATTGATCATAGATGTGCCTTATAGGTGGTAGGTCAAATTTTGCAGTAGTTATGTATGGGGACTCAGCCACACATGAGGTATTATCTAGAATAATTCAGAGTGACTTGAAGGATTGCCATGGGCCAGAAAAAGTGGGTATGCCCATTACTTCGATGAATTGAAGATCTCACAAGATATTGTGTTGATTGTGTGGAATTTGTAGAAAGGAAGTAAAGCAAGATTCAAAATGATAGAGGTCGGGAAGATGAAAAATGACCCCTCTTACCCTGATAACCCCATCCAAAAGATGAATGTTATTATCAAGGACCAACATAGTTACATTGATCTAACAAAGTAGGAGAGAAGCAAAATGATGACACTAATAGTTTTGATGAAGAGTTGGTATAGATATTGGAGGTTGGTTTTTTTTCCCTTATTCCTTAGATTGGAATAAGAATAACATCAAGAGAGGGAGGGGTGCCACATTTGGAGCAACACAAGAAGGTAGAGCACAAATTGAGGAGTCACAAACACAAGAAGTTGAAGATACGCCTGAGAGAACCAACTGCCCAACCCAAGGAGAAGCCTCACCTCATGAGGGACAAGCAAATATGGAGATCATCCATATCCTTGAGACCCATGAATCGTAGGATCGAGGGCTGTTAGACAACAAATACTGCTTAGTGATGATGAATTCAATAAAACTAAGGAGTTCAAATTTTTTGTTTTGGCCTATGATTATTAGAACAAGGACAAGGTAAGGGTAATCGAGGAAGCTCATGAAAAACATTGTTGGGATTGTATCCAAACCTTCCTTTGTAGTAGAAATTGATATTAACAACCTAACACTAGAGGAAGGGAGATTGTAAAACATAGTGGTTGCCTGTTGTTGCCTAGATGGGACATCGCTTAGGCAATGGTTCTTCATGATATGATGCAACAGTATGGCACTAGCAAGGTTTTTGGCAAAAGCCTGTCGAGCATTTCCATGAAAACCAGTTCAATATAGACTAGCAGATGTTGGCTACCTAAATGAATTGACACCTGAAGATTTCAAAGGGCAATTATTTGTACTTAAAGTAGGGGATGCAAACATTGACAACTCTTCCAAGTTTGTCCTAGATTATGCCCAATTTGACTAATACAATGTCAAAAAGAGGCAAACTGATCATAAGACATTGAAATAGGAGAATTTTTGAGGCTAAGAAGGGAGGCCATGAATTTCAAAGCTTCCCTCAAAAAGTGTGATGAAGTTATCAAGAAGATGGAACAACATATCCTAGTTATACAAGCACCATCTACTTCTTCTCCCATTCAAAGTGCACAACCCATGTCCAATTCCAGTCCCTCCACTAGAACCATCACTTTTATGCCATAATATGAAGGGTTACAAAAGTAATTAGAGGAGAGGAGGTATAGGGTCGAGCAACTTAATAGATAAATGACTTTTAATTGAGCAGAATAAGCAACTTTTGGCTGAGAAAGAGTCCCTAAAGGTTCATTTCAAGAAGACATTGCTTGATCTCCTAGTTCTTGGAATTGGGGAGATTGAAGCATTGGTTGAGTCACTATAAGGATAAGGAAGGCTAGGAAGGTCTCCAATTAACACGAAAATGCCTCCACCCAATTGGATGACATAAAAAAAGAGTGGTCTCCTGAATTTTTGACAATCACTAAAATTGCCAATAAAATTAGTTGGGAAATGGAAGAGGACATTTAGGAAAAACCAATGTTGTGGGGAGACGTGTCTCCTATCCCCTAGGATGAATGAATGAATGAAGGCTTTTAATAATGTCCACGAGGCCAGACAGCCTATGGGACCACAGAAAACAAAAACACGTTGCAAAGGGAGCCAAAACCCGCATGAAATGTTAGGATTAGCTATGGAGGTAGCTATCCCAGGATCAAGATGTCTAAGAGCTAATCACAAGAATCAAAGAAGATCAACATGATAGAATAATATTCTATACACAAGATAATGACTTGATACAATATGATATGATATAATGAGAGGCCTTGGTTATATAGACCATGATTGAGAGCTAGGATGTTGTAGTCATGTGACAAGTGTCACATTCCTATTACATGTGACAACTAGAGGATAGGATGCCAACTAGATCACATGTGTAGGATAAGACAACTATCAACATCTAGACACAACTAGAAACAACTAGAAACATCTAGTAGACTCACTAAGTCAACTTAACATGTGAACATGTGTGTGAGTATTATTTAACTAATAAATAGTTAAATAATATTAATTATCCACACAAGGGAAAACCGGATAGGTAATAACCCTGTTCACACCAACACCCCCCCTTAAGTGCAACTTAGGGAGAAGTAAACAAATGCAAACATGCAAATATGGGTCCCAGCAACAAGGCCATGTTAGGTACCCATGTACTAACAATCTCTCACAAGCTTAGAAAAGGAGAAAACCTCATGGGAAAAAATCCTCTCCAACATGTAAAGAAAGCATGAAAAAGTGAAGGAAGGAAGGAGGACTTAACATGACCCCCCAAGGACTACTTCCATCACAAAGATACAAAAGATATCCCCCCCATGGCACTTTATAAGTAGTGCGAGTACAAAAATGGCACAACATAATGTGTAAGATCCCCAAACTACAAGTACAATATGTGGCACTTTATTTCAGTGCGTTTACAAATCAACAAGTACATTCAATGGATGCATGCAATGTCCAAAACAAGGACTGAATGAGTTAATGTCATGAGGTGAACAATGAAGACATTGACCATGCATGCCTTACAAACCTCAAACAAATGACACAAACTACAAAAGAATGAACCCCCATAACAAATAATGCTGCAAAATATGCCCCCCTAGAAAGAAATACAAGATTAAGTACAATATTGTCAATGTGGAAGCCTAAATCGATCGTTTATAGCATATGGTGATTTTACAAATTTTCGAGAAAATTGGCTTGCCAAACCAAACAATGACCTGTACCATCAGATTCCTTACATTTTTCTGATCAATTTCAAAAAAAAGTTTGCTCAATTTCGACATCGTAGGCAAAAGTTATGCCTTGTCAAAAAATGTCGAAAAAATCAAGCAAAAATGACATTCGGAGGCAAATGCTAGAGAAATACAGCAAGTTGGGGAAAAATCACTGCACCATGATGAAGTTTGCGGAACCACCTTTCCAATGACTATAAGAACGTGAAAATACGACTCCTCAGGTGCAAGTTGTGGCAAAAAGAAAAAAATCCCCCTCTTTGTCGAACTTTGCAAAAAAATAGACTACCTGTCCAGTTTTGGGACAGACTGTCCCGTTCCGGGACAGGGCATCCCGAATGCAGATAGGGAGTCCGAGGGGCCTGAAAAGGCAAACTAATTGTCCCATTTTAGGATAGAGAGGCCAAATGAGATGATGAGGTGGCCAAGTGGGCTTGCACCAAACCTCTCATTTTGGACGGTTTTCTTAAATGCTCCACATGCCAGTTTAGTTACCACATTCAACTCGGAGTTGTCTGGCAACCCAAAAGTTTTGTTCTTTTTCAGACTGTCCTTAAGAGTTTCATACACAGCAAAATTCAATCCAACATATGGAATTACTCCGATAACTGATGGTAACGAGCCTTTGTATACTGCCTTAGGACCTTCCACACATGACAGTTGACAAGGCATGATCCATGCCACGATACTTGTTTGGAGAGTTTTGAACCTGAAGCAAAATTTTCAATCTCCCTAGAGGAGCCACAATAGTTTGAGACACTCCTCTAGCAATGCCACCAGCAATTGAGGGACAGGGAAATGCTAATTACGAAAACATGCAACTTTTGTTGAATTCACCAGCAACCATTGAATTCAAGGTCCGCCAGTGGATAAAAAAATAGGCAGCTTCTGTTGAGTAGAGGCAACTAGATCACAGACTGAGAGTCTACCGACACCTCAAAACAAATGTTGAATCTGTGTAAAAAAAAAAAGACAGAATCCGACGGCGCCTCTCTCCAAATGTAGCAATTCAATATGCAAAGACAGAAAACGTTGCAATTTTGTTGAATAGTCCACCGAATAACTTAAAAAAATAGACTTTCAATGCAAATGCAGATCGCTTTCATTGAACTCGCCTGAGATCAAGAATGAGTTTGGAAAGCCACCTGCAGATTGGACTCGCCTAAGATCTGGAATGAGTTTGTGATGCAAAAAATGGGGGATCTATTGCAGATCGGTCTGTGGGCTTGATCACAAAGGGAGTGGTTAAAGTCTGAGAGCTAAGATCTCCCAAGAAAAGAGTGACCCTTGAAAGCGCTTCTCAGCAAACGTTGACGCCAATGCTCAAGTCGCCAAATATGGTGGTACGAAGGTGCCAAATATAAACCAGATCTGGCAATCAATAGGTCTGCGTGGTGGCGACTGCTAAAAAGAAGACCAAATGTGATCAACACATAGATCAATGGAGACCGAAACTATCAATGAACAGTCCTGCCAAAAATATAATAGAGTTGAATTGAGTCGATTGGAAATGGAGGCCCAACGACCGGCTAGAGAGTACCCAACATATAGGACTTAAGCCCTGTGCATGAGGCAACATGCCATGTATTTGCACAAAGCACAAGTAAATGAGGCCGAAAGTGGTCTTTGATGGGCCAGGGTCTTCAACAGCGTATTGGGTCTACAAAGATCTTAGAACAAAATGCGAGATCTGCGCCTCAACAAAATGCATGATTCCAGCGCATGAAATGAAAGGAATATTGTCAGACTGCTTGATCGTTAATCCTCCACACAAAAACCTTAGAAATGTGGTAGACCAGGATAGATATGGTGATTTGTTGAAGCCAAATCCCTATTAAAAGTTGCCAACAAAGCTCTGTGAAATCGGCTGGAACAAAAGGCCGACTATCAGATCAGGACCATTAGGTCTGCAAAGTTAAACGCTGACAGAGATTTGGAGTGCCAAACTTTGAATTTAACCTTGCGAATCCCAATCTGTGAATGAACTCTGCATACAATAGATTCGAAGACTACTTTGCAAGCAACAAGATCCAACAACCATAGACTGCAATGCGAGTACTGTGGGAACTCAGCCTACAATAACCAATGTACCTTGATCCAAAACCCCCTGAGCAAAACGCTAAACAGGTCCTCAATGTAAGAATGACCAAATAAAAATAGCCTGTTGTAGAGGCCGAATAGGCCATGATGCAGGATGACCAAGCCCAAAAACTGGATACAGATACTGAGATGTTTTCAAGTGCGGGCCGAATGGAGCCCAAACAAAAACATGTTGAGGCTTGCATCAGGCAAGAACAGAAGATGAGGCCTACAATACAGATCAAGCCTGTGAAGATAGATCGGAGACCTGGAGGGCCTGCAAAACTTGCAGAGAGGATGATCAACCCAAAAAATTGGCATGGGGCAATATTGCCCTCTGCTAAATTTTTTTTGCCTTTTTAACTGATAAATCCGCACAGGGGGTAAAAAAAATACCAGATTTGACTGTGACCGAAGTATATCGTGTTTACAGTCAATCTTAGCAGATTTGACTCTTCTGATCTCACTGGTGAGGTCAGATTTGCTCCAAAATGCACCAAAAGAAACCTGCAATTTAAAATCACAAACAAGAAGGCCCCTAAAAACTGTTATTTCTCTCAACCTTTCTGATTCTCCAGGTCATCCAGGGATGCAAGAGAAGAGCATACTTGGTTTCAAGAAAGAAAAATAAATCACTATCTAAGATCTTCTAAAAATGAACTAACTCTAGACAATCTACAATCTTTGATACCATGTTAGGATTAGCTATGGAGGTAGCTATCCCAGGATCAAGATGTCTAAGAGCTAATCACAAGAGTCAAAGAAGATCAACATGATAGAATAATATTCTATACACAAGATAATGACTTGATACAATATGGTATGATACAATGAGAGGCCTTGATTATATAGACCAAGGTTGAGAGCTAGGATGTTGTAGTCATGTGACAAGTGTCACATTCCTATTACATGTGACAACTAGAGGATAGGATGCCAACTAGATCACGTGTAGGATAAGACAACTATCAACATCTAGATACAACTAGAAACATCTAGTAGACTCACTAAGTCAACTTAACATGTGAACATGTGTGTGAGTATTATTTAACTAATAAATAGTTAAATAATATTAATTATCCACACAAGGAAAACCGGATAGGTAATAACCCTGTTCACACCAACAGGAAAACCACGAGCCGCAAAAGGCAAACTGCCCACACAGCCCCTAACTGAACTACTTTGCTTTTTGGATCTTAGATCTTTTGCTATGTATCTTGATCAAATAGACCGCAAGTTTAGCTAACTTCTCTTCTTCAAACAAGTTGGTCAAGGAGTCAACATTCAAGGTATCCTTGTAATTGGCCCTAATATCCTCGTAAGCTGGACACTCCATAATGTAGTGCCATTCCGTCTCCACTAAATCCAGATTGCATAAACAACAGATTCTCTCCTCCCACTCTTCTTTAGGCCTCGACCACCTTCCTGTTTCACATCAAAGTTGGTGCGAACTAGTTCTTAGTTGTGCTATTAACATTTTCGCTTTCCATTTTATGTCCACTCCTAAGTAGTTTTTTTGTGTGTGATCACATGAGGGATTGAAATGTGTTATGTAATATTGTCTTTTCCTTCCAACATGCTTTGTGCACATGCTTACTTTGACTTTTTCTTGCACATATTTTTTGATAGCCCCTTTAGTATTTGGGCATTCTTTTATGCTAATACCCCACTTATTCATCCACCTGTCATTCTGTTTCATCCATGTAGTCTTCCTTCTTTCTAACTTCTCCTCCGCTGCCATTTTGGGCCATCGGGATGTCTCCATGTTCTCAAGCCTCTTTAAATAACTTAACACCTGGGTCAACGCTGATGCCTCCATAGGAAAGGCTCCAGCCTCAACTAACGCAATCTCATAAGGGACCTGTTGATGTGTTTTTTATGCACATACAACGCAGAATAAAATACTGGTGTACTCTATCCTCTCTTGAACAAAGTCTCCCAAAGGCTAAACAATGTGATCCAATGAGACAACTCCAAGGTTCATGATATGTCAGTTCTTGACTTGCAATGGATAGACTCAGTAGTTGATGTGATTTGCTGAAAACTCACAAAGGGACTTACGTTGAATATACTCCTTATTCCAATCAAATATGTTATTCTCCTTCTTGTGAAGTGGAACTCCTAAAACCAACTACGAAAAGAAAATGCAAAAGGACAAGGGTGTAGAAGGCTAATCTAAGGACAATGAGATAATGAAATATGCCAAGATAGACAAGCTTCTCATGAAACCAAACTTCGCTTCGCCATGAGAACCAACAACTATACGAAGTTGGTGCAATCTTCTAAGGGAACTCAAAGATTTTCATGTTGTAAACTTTCATCCAAACACCCACTGCTGGCGCAGCTTGAACGAACATCCACAACTGAACTAAAACAAATGTGGTTCAGGGTAACTTTGCAAAATGACTTATCAACGACAAATCATAAAAAGTATGAACCATTCAAGGAATTCATCAAATATCTTTACATATACTCATTACATCAATGCAGTTCTAATCTATTTCTAAGCTACTTGGAAACATTTCTCCATCATATTCGAGAATTTGAAACCATGTTAACATTCCATCACCACACAAATCATCATGAGAACCAACAATGAGCTTGTATTGATTTTGGAAATGTATTTTTTTATAACAATTTCATATGTCCTCTCAATGATTTTGAAGAGTCCCCTCTACTCTACTCCTATTCTAACTACATCTACTCCTACTACTTGATTCATGCTCTCTCCTCTAATAATCCCCCTTACAAAATGAGAGAAATGGGCCCTTTTATAGGCTCCAAAATTACATGAATGGCCAGGATTGATTTATGAATCAATGGCCCAGATTTTGACAACAAGGCAGTTTGTTACAAAAATTTACTATCTTTAGAACATTGAATGCAAATGGATGACGTGGCAGACTGTGATTGGATCAATGCTGTGCACATGCCACCTCGACATCGAGCAAACTGGTTTGATTTTCTTTGTGTTAATATTGCTTGGAATATTTTCCCAAATTTTGTTATCTTTTGGAGTAGTATTTGAATTTGGATTTTCAGCTCTGGAACTTGGCTGCTTCAAACTTGAAACTTGGAAAATTTAGAATCTCTTCTTGTTGTCTTTCATGCAATTGTACTTTTGAATGTAATTCATGGATTGCTTGATGAACTTGCTCATTTCTCTTGTTCTCGTGCAAATGGTGATCTTGATGCATGACTTTGGCATTGGATCTTGATCATCCGGAACGGGTCTCTTTCATGTGACGACAATGTCCACCCTCCTGCTCCTCCATCCTTTGAACTTTCCCATGTGTTGGCTCTTGGCATTCTTCATTCACCTGCACGAATTCATGACATTAGTATAGTAGAATAATGCTTAAAAGACAAGCAAATAAGACAAATTTCACCACACAATGTATGCGGGATAAATCGATTATGTAACTTTAAAATACCTTGCCCTATTACAAGAAGAGCTGATAATGCAAATTTTGCAAAAAATAAAACTTTACTGACTTCTTGACAACCCCAATCGACAAACTCAGCTCCGAATCACCTTTTCCTTGTGTCGCAATGACCTGTTTCTTGGCAATCTAGCAAAGGCCCTTCAACGCCGAATTTGTATGTGCGCTCAATGGGAGGCGCTGATTTCAAGTATGTGCGAATGGTTCAGAAGCCTTGAAGACTTCCCTTCAAGCTAGTTCAAAAATGCAAATTACGAACTCCCTTTTGCAAAAGACTGAACGGACCTCTTGCGTTTCAACATAATAGGCAAAGTTTTGCCTCTCTTTAAATAAGCGCTGAGGTAGTTTTGGGATATGAAACCAAAAATTAGAAAGGTCAAACTTGCCATGCCTAAAATTATGGCGCTATTTTTAGAAATGTAAGATTCCCTTTTGTTATGCGCCTAAGACAAGCTTTTGCTTTCTACGCGTATGCAGGCTTGGTTTATTTGAGCGCTCAGGCGGTCTTTTTAATGTCCTATGCACAAGCTTGAAATTCGATCTTTTGTAAGTGATGAAAATTGCAGGTTAAAGATAAACACGTGTCTAGGCGAAAGTTCATGTACTCTATGCATAATTTGATTCTCATCGATTGCGAACCAATCCTTACATTGCGCCTAAGACAAGCTTTTACATCGCTATGTATGAGTTGACTAATGTAAACTGCAAGGCTGGGGCAAATTTTGCGTTAAGGCGGACTATTCAAACCATCGTGCATTATATATGAAAAAAAAGTGAATTGCAAATGGATCGCGAAAGTCCGCTAGAGGTGGAAATTTTGGGACGTTATGCACTAATCGGAACTTCTCTCTATGCATGATTTGGAAATGACTGTGCATTTGAAGCAAACCTCCCAAATCGTCGAGTATAAGAAGTGAGACATGTATTACAAGCTGGAACTAATGTGTGTCGGGCAGACCTTTTAATGTTTTATACATAGCATTTGTGATGCAAATCATGCGCCTAAGGAATATCGAGCGAATAATTTAGCACACTTGGCATAATCCAAGATTTACGTTAATACAAATCTATCAAGAGTTTGCATTCAGAGTGGAGATTTGGGATCCACACACATGAGCTAGATGATAAGAATTGCAGGATTAAGTGGAGCGCACGTTTAGGCGGACTCCAAAGTGCTGTATGTATGATTTGAATCTCAAACTTTACAAATGAATGTCTTATCCTTTCAGTGGACCTCTTGGAACCTCTTGTATGTAGGTTGGATGAGAGCGGACAATTCAAACAATCACGAATGATACTTGGAGACCATAAATTACATAAAGACCATGAGAGTCCGCCTAAGGCAGATATCTTAGCACACTACGGATACTCAAAACCTTCAAATGTAGAGATGACTAAAACAAGCACCTTGACGGGCCCTCACGAGTGAGTTTGAATACTCGAAATGCTAGATAAAGATTGCCAACTTCAACCGAGTGCCTAGGTGGACCTCAAAAATGCAAATTGAAAAGATGCATGAGGTCGTCGTACATGATATAAATGAAAGCGGACACTTCCAATTATTATGTATGGTGCCTGGAAAATACGAAATGCCAACAAAGTGCACAAGTTCACTCAGGCGGTATTTTTAGATAATTTGCAAATCTTATGTTGGATATGTGCAAGCAGGAGTTTTGGCATGTCAAGTGCAATCTGAGCAGAGATTTGGGACTTATCGCATTTGAATTTGCAAAGTGACTCCCCACATGCGCTCAGGCGGACATTGCATTGTTCAAACAAATGATGCCAAGATTAGAATATTCTAACGATCCCAAATTTACACAAGGTGAGCTTTATGAGGACATCATGCACCAAGATGGAGAAAAATCTTGCAAAGAGCACCAAAAGGTCCGCTTGAGCGGACATTAGAGACCAACGCAGATGCAATTCAAAAAAACAAACATTGCAATGAATCCAAAAAAGTCCGCTTGAGCGGATACTTAGATGCATCGTGCATGAATATCGACTAGAAACGTATACTTTGAAGCAGACTTTTTTAAACATGTGGCATGGATGCGAATTAGAATGTTGGAGCGGGCATGCGCCTTTGAGGGAACCTTGATCCACTATGCAGGACATTGAATGATCCTTGAGACACGAATTACATGCTAAGACCACCACGCAACCTGCGGACATTAGTAAGTTTGACCCATGAGACTAAACTTAGGAATCATGAAACCTTCTCAAGTACGTGCTTAGTCAATTTCCTTGCATCTCCTGTGCATAGATTCAAATTCCGCTTGTTGTAAACTGATCTCTATCATGCGCCTAAGCGTACAACATCGACCTCCACGTATGAATTTTATGACAACACTTTATTCAAGACAAGCAAGCTCTCAAACAATGAATACGCTAAGATCCCAACATTTCTACAAACCCCCCGCCAAAACAAAACAACCCCAAGCCAAAATTCAATCTAGCCAAAATGAAGAGGGGTCCCCATCAATGATGGGGCGATGTGTGATTAGGTCACAACAGGACTGATGCTTTAATTCTGAAGCTACTTGTGATTAGATGTTTTTGTAGCCTCTCTATTTGTCTCCACTTCATCTCCGAAGTGTTACCGCCCCAAACCTCACAGCCATAAAGCACCACCGGCACCACCAACAGCCCAAAACGAGTTCTCTTAGTTTTCCAATCCCACAATTCAGCCCTTCTGCACCGATTTTGCAAAGAGAACAGAGCTTTCCAACCCCCTTGTATCCTTTTAGCTCTACATGTCTCCCAGTTGAGCTTATTGTGGAAATCTAGGCCAAGATATTTGTATTCATTGACAACCTGAAGCGGGCTGTCATCAAAGACAAAATCCATCGGAACCTTCTTTCTTTTCAAGGTAAAGATCATGATCTTAGTTTTACTAGTGTTCACTTGCATCCCAACCTCTTGGCAAAACAATTCTAGAGCTTTCAAGTGTTCCTTCAAGTCGTGTTCTGTTTTTGCCATTAGAATAAGATCATCTACATATAAAAGCAGCTTTATAACATAGCTGGCCAAGTAAACACCCCCTCCACCAAACCTGTCTATCCACTCCTCTAATTTGTCAATTTACAAACCAAACAGGGTAGGAGATAACGGACATCCCTGTTTGGTTCTAATTTTGGCACGCACCTTATCGTACAACCTATGAACAACATCCCTATATTTTTTTTTTTCCAAGATTGGGACACTTATTTGGTATTGGAGATAGGTATGAAGATGTCTCCCCTGATAGGAGACATCCCGTTGGGCTCTCATCACGTCTCAAAAAACCTAAAGGTAAAAAACATTAAAATATTATATAACCCTAAAAAATGTTTCAAAAAGCATTTTATGTTGTTTTATTCACAACAATCTAATTTGTAACAGCGGAAGTACTGTGACCTTACAGAAGCATTAGTGATGGAGCGTTTGTAGGATTAGAGCAACAAAGATTCGAGGAGTGTTTGCAAAGTCTTACGAAAGAGTAGAGCAACATTTACATAATTGCATGAATGAGAGCTCATTGCTCTCATGAATGATTTGAATTTTTTTTCCTTCCCCATGAATGCGATTTCAGTTTTTAATTTTTAATTTTTTCCTTTTGTTCAAAGTTCAAACATTTTTCTATCTCTATATTGAAACTTAGCATGAAAGTGAAGTATTAATTGGACTAGGATAGTTAAGTAAATTTATTTTAGTTTTAGTTTTTCAACTTTGTTTTATAATTATTATAATTTTATTTATTTTTAAAGTTTGTTTGGTTAAAAAAATAAATTTCTAAGATTTTATTATTTAGAGTTGTATTTACACTTAGGAGTTTTTATATATTTCACATTTTTTAGGATTTTACTATTTATTATTTATATGTTTCACTTTTTTTAATATATATTGGCATTTCCAATTACCCGTCTCCCATACTAGTCTCTTGGCAACAATGGAAAAAAAGTACCATCCTGAGCAGCAGCTCAAAGACTCCCTAAAGGTCTTCGATAATAGTTACAGGATCTCCAATAAGGCGGAGACTCACATTTCCCACATTGGGGGTGTAATAAAAGACAAGAGGAAAGGTCTTTAAAGGTATGATCAATGTTGAGCTGCCATCCCCTATGGCTGAAAATGGGGCCCTGAGAAATAAGTAGAATGGTTAAAGTATATTCAGTCCTTGATCCATATTTTTTAGGTAGAATATAAACAAGATTGATCTCCCTAGACTTTAGGATGTAAACAATGCTCATGAGGGGATTATTTCCTTGAAGCTTGAGGCTGAAATGTTTGTAAAGGGAATTACATCAATTGTAGAGGCCCCATGGAATGTGTCGTTAGAAGAACTCACAAAAGAATTGTTTATGGTTCCCTTCAGACCCTGAATGGGAAAAGATGGTGGCAGGTTTTGCATGAATGGGCCCAGATGTCAAAGGCTTGTTGTGTGTGTACCCATGGTTGGGACTCTTAAGGTTGCAAACATATGCCTAACCATGTCTCTTTGCACTTTGGTATCCATTTTGATTTTTGTGTAAAGGGAGAGCTCACATGTGAAAGGAATGAAAGGGACAGATGTCAATCACCCACTAGGTAAGTACTTTCTCCTCAAGCTATAAATAGAAAACTCATCCCTAAGCTCTAGATCTTTTTCCTCTGCTTTTGGTGTCTAGATGTCAAAGGCTTGTTTTGTCTTGTAGAGAGTCATAGTGTCAGAAGTCTTATGTTGTCCTTATAGATGTGAATAGTATGGCTGAAGTACTCTATCAAAGAAAATTGCTGAGAAATAGTATATGTTATAAGGGATTACTTGTGTGATCCTGGGCTATTTTGTTAGTTATATGGTAGATTGTGAAGTCATTTGTTTTGAGAAACTAGGCCACAGGAAAGGCTCTCAAGTATATTGTACTTGACCCCATGTACAAGAGGCATAGGAGCAACTTTGCACAGAACCATACTCTAGCCATTGTCAAATATATTTTACAGCACGCTTGTTAGGCCTAAAGCAGCCTAAGGGGCTCAATGCATTAGCTTGAGGACAATCTTCAATTTTGTGGCTATAACAAATACTAATATTTAAGAGACATATGTATTGGGTTTGTCCTAGAAGAATTTTGTAGGTATGTAGAAAATAAATTTTGCCAAGAAGTTGGGCAAGCTCCTCAAGGAAAGGCCAAAACATGGTAGGAAAACCAGGGAATTCAACCTAAAGATGGCAATATAGCTCAACTGCCTTATGGACAACAATTTTTTCAGCTAGGAGGAAGACCTTTGTGATAGGAAAAAATCATATAGGGAGGTTTTGAGAGTGAAACACATTTCAGAAATTAGCGCGCTTTGAAATGTCCTAGGTCTCTATCATGTTCCTAATTGTGAAGTGCTTTTGTAAGGTGTTCCAAGTTAGGAAATGTTTGATAAAGGGGCTAACATATTTTTTCTTCTCTTTAGTATTTTCTATTTTAAAAAAATTCTATATGTTATGTATTTCTAAAACCCAAAACGTTTTTATTCTTATTATATGAATGAAAGATCTTTTTTTTAATGCTATATATATATATATTTGTTAATATAACCTGGTTTTAAGGTCCAGGAACCTTCAAAATTGGGCCCAACCCAGAGTCTAGGAGAATTCCACAGAAACTTCACAGAATAAAACGATAGGTTGCTACGATCATACAAACTTAAAGCCCCTAGAACAGAACAACCATACCCTATAAAAACTATCCATACTGTCACAGAGAGACAAAAACTAAACATCTATTCGGGGGTGGGTCAAATTACACAGGCCCTGACCCACCTTGACCTTTCTCATCACAATTCTTGCATACCATGTTGCTTTTAGAAGCTGGTATCTAAAAAAACCAATCATCAATAGCATTAAAGTTCATTGGGATCACACATTAGGTTTGCCTTAATGCATAATGGTGATGTTTTAATTTGTCATTTTCTTGATAACACAAAATAGAATAGTGGATGAAGAAATCCTCTCTTCAAATTCGTAGGAGATCTTCTCTGATTTAATCTACTCTAAAATCTAAAACAAAAACAAGCCTGCTAATATGAACACTGTACAATCTGTTCTTTGGGGTTTTGCACAAGGATAAAATAAATACGCAAACTTGACCCATATATTTTGATCTCAGAGGTCAAAGCATGAGACTTTGAAGAACTCCTGTCTCACCAATGAATTTTCTCAATTTATGATAACTAAAATGTAAACAAGAATACTATCCAAGGATTAAAACCAAGATCCTTTGGATCATCAACAATTTGATTTGGAAAAGAGAACATAACACATGGAATAGCAACGATCTAAAGAAGAAAGATGAAGACATTTGATTGTTACTTAGACATTCAAAGTTGCTTTGTAACCATAAACACCACAATTACACAAAGTTAACATAGATCTTGCTTATTAAGTGACTTCTTCATCACAAGGCGCGTATTGGCAGCATGAGCAAGCTTCAATTTCTCATTCATTGCACACAAAAACTTAAAACAATTTAATCTAACTTAGGATTTGAATGAGAATTTCTACAAAATTAGTCTGGCATCAATTGTCATTACAATTTATGTATAAATGACACATTTATAGCCTTTAGCTGTAGCTTTTTGAAGTTTCAAAAATAATAAAATAATTTCTTTGAAAGCAATTCTATCCTCATCCTCTAAAAATAATATAAAATAATACTTTCTTTCCATTTCTGCTCCTCATCTTGGGCTTTGATCTTTTGATTTTGCTTTTAATTTCTTTAAGTGATCCTCATCTCCTCAAAAAAATAATAAGATATTGATTGCTTCATCTTGGGCGTCACTTTGAATGGGGGGCTTAGATTCATCGCTTTTTCTCCTTTATTTCGTTTTATTTAATGTTCATCCTTCACTTGGGCCCATATACTAACTTGGGCGCAACTTTTGTTTTAATTCTTTGTTTTGGCAAGAAAAACCTGCTATTTCGGTGCTTGATTGAGTTTAGGTGCTCATTTGCTTTTTGGTGGGGGTTTTGGTGGTTTTACGCTGCTAATGCCAGGTTATGAAAGTTAGCAAAGTTGGCGCTCAATGGAACTTTCTCCACTTGATGCCAAGTGGGAGAATTATGCCACTCACACCAAGTAGAGCTTTCTGACAATAATGCCAAATGGGAGAATTATGCTGCTCACACCAAGTTGGAACTTTTTGACAATGATTCCAAGTTGTGAAGAAGTGGGAAAGTTGGTGCTAGGTGGAACTTTCTTCACTTGATGCCGAAAAGTGGAACTGGTGGAGGTTTTTACAATCAACGCCTAGTTGTGAAAACTAGCAAAGTTGACGCTTGGTGGAACTTTCTTCACTTGACACCAAAAAGTGGAACTTGTGGAGGTTTTTGCCATCAATGCCAAATTTCGAATGATTAACTCATAGCATTGAATTTCTTTTTAATTTATTCCATTTTTGCATTTTCAAGCATTGACTTTAATAAAGATTCCATTTCTCATTGCCTTTCATCTTTCTAAATTCCGTTTTCACGTGACAAAGCTTGAAACTGCTTTGGTAACTTTTTGCCCTTGCCATCCATCGCTTTTCGCTGAAAAAACAGAAGAAGCAGAAGAGCAACTTTCTAAAAATAGAAAGTTTTGATTTTCGTACTTATCTCCTCAATCTAGGACACAACAAAAAAAGCAAGATTCAGCTTTTTCTAAAAATAGAAAGTTTTGATCTCTGGTATTCACTGAAATTGCTTGACCTGAATATCAGACCCTCCGAAGTTACCACTTTATGCTTGGAAGACAATCCTTTTATATGATTTTGTCTCGTGAGCTAGGGAAGATTTGCCTTAGCCTCAATCCTTCCTGCCTCTGCTTTGCATCTGCCACCGTAGTCTATATTTTTAACTTCATTCTTTCTTTCCTCTGCATGTGCTGGTGTCTCCTTCAGGATTCAGAACTTGATAACCTTTATGATGAGCAACCTGCATACATTGTTAGTGGACCAAGTCAGACCAACGCCTATGAATTGGCTATTTTGATAGGAAAGCTAACATAATCGACATTGATGTGACAGAAATGACTCGACATATGGCTACATATATGATTGATCTTGAGGTTTTTTTTTAGCGGTAGTGATTTTGGGTACCAACACACAACAGACTTTTCACAATTAGAAATTTTGGGTTGACTCGTTTACGGACCTTAGCTTTGAAGACCAAAACTGACATATTTCTCTCTAGGCTTGCATTCTTCTCTCTTCTTCCTTTCTCACTTCTTCCTTTGAAGTATCTTTCAGTCTCTTGCTTTCCCTAATGTTTTTATTCAGATTTCTAGCACTATATTTGTTTTCTGAGTGCTCTTTACTTGATCTTGAATGCTGTGTTATTTTCTTAATTTTTTATCCTACTTCCTCTCTTTTATGTTTTTAATGCTTCTTGATTTCTTTTCTTCCTTTGCTTGTGTGAGAAAATGACTCTGATTGCAGACACTGCTAATACAGTAGATATTCTTGACCATCTCTCAACTTGCATGTAAAAACCTCTGATTCTACCTATACAAAAATTGGAATAAGGACTTACAAGTTTTGACTCGGCTCAATTTCACCAAATAAGAACACAACTTTCTAGCAGCAAAAGTCAAATTCAACACAACTCCTCCACATCATCATCCTCTGCAAACAAAGGTGTGCAGGCATAGATTTGAAGCTCATTAATCTTTGCCTCTTCAGAAAGAAAGAAATAAATAAATAAATCATAGTAATGTCCATGTGATTCTAAACTAGGATGGATATTCCATACCATGCTTGTCAATTACAGATTTAAAAATAGGAATTGAAGTATTGCAACATTTAAATAATCAACTGAACATGAAGGAACAAGTGCAAGGCACACATGGATTTACCCCGGAGAACCCAAATTTCAGGAGAAAAAGCCAACAAGAGTGAAGTCTAATGGCTTCCTCATCCACTATCTCCAATCTGAATACAATCTTAAGCCTCTTGGGTATACAACAAACAAGAACATTTAGTGTTCTGCTCTTAGGATTAGTCATTAACTCTCACACTTACCTCTCTGTTCTGTTACAGCCTACTTACAGTCACAATTGCTCACTCTATGACTCAAAATTCAACCTATACATCACTTGCATGCTTCATCTAATGCTTATTTCACATTTACAATGGTTATTTATACTTGTACAAGCTTGAACAAAAGTTGAAAAGATGAAAGGAAGAGGCAAAATGCAGAATTTGGAATGCCACATGCTGTGTCTTTGACGTGGGATGACACCACCACTTTTAGCGGACTATCAATTTAGTAATCACCCTGTAGGTTTTGAAACAGCCCCTATAACAAAATCACCACTATGAAACTCCTCCTGCAGCGCTCTTTTTGTCCTCCATGTTTTGGAAGTCATAACTTTTGCATACTTGAAATGAGGTGCCATATTTTTAAAAATTGTAAAACTTTTAGAGAGTAATCTCAATATGTAAGAATATTTTACTGGGTTGGACCTTGTTTGTTATGGAGTTGTAGTGCAACATAAGTCATGTTCTGATCCATTTATGGATCACCACAAATGACCAAGAATATGTCAAGGGACTGGAACATTCACTGGTTACAATAGCGAAGAAGTAGGGCAGAAGGGAGGGCCCTAGACTTGAAGCAAGAAAAAAGAAAAGATGCATGGGGGGCCTTAGACTTGGGAGAACTTGAACTTGATCCTAGGTGCTATCTCTTCATTCCCTTTCTGAATAGCTTTAATACCTTTGATAATCATATGGGCATGCATGTTAGCTTTTGCATCATGGCTACAAGGTGCCAAATGTATATAATGCAAGAGGTACTCCCTCTCGCTGCACACACTCAATTTCACAACACAAACAGAGACCTTCTGCTGCAAACTCAAACTCAAATCAAATTGTTCAACCTGACAAAATTCAATCTTGCTATAGTAGCTACAGGAATACTCTCACAACTATCCTCTACCCAACAAGATTCTGGAAGATGCACCTCTCCAAGACCTCTTCTACCCACTTTCTTTCAGTGGAAGAAGTCTGTACTCCTTCTACCCAGCTCTATCTTTGTTGGAGGACAGCCAATATACCTCACAAATTCAACTCTTTCTCGCGGCTTCACTGCTTCACTTTTCACCACTCTTCATCCGCAGGTCCTGGTGCATACTCTGCACGCTCAAGATCAACTTGCTCTGATACCACTTAATGCAAGAGGTACTCCCTCTCATTGTACACACTCAATTTCACAACACAAACATAGACCCTCTGCTGTAAACTCAAACTCAAATCAAATTGTTCAACCTGGCAAAATTCAATCTTGCTACAGTAGCTACGGGAATACAGCTTATGCACAATCACCATTCATTTATTTCAAACTATCACACAAGACATAGACAATAACTCCATTCATTTGGTCATAGACTTAATTTATATTGTTATTGGCAGCTTTCACTGTTTACCATACAAAGTTTTTCTCATTCAAACAATTACACCCAGAATTGCATACCATTTATATCTTCTCACTAAATTGTTATCACAACAATTACAACAACAATGTATTCCCTTCTCCACATTTTTTCTTCCTCTGTTTCAATGCAATTCATTACAATTTGGTTTCCTCATACTTCTCCTTAGCGAACTCTCCACAACATTACTCTCTGATCTGCCTCCTACCCAGTCTGCAATGTTCTGTAATGATCTCTTTCTCCACGCCTTGGCTGAACTCCTTATCCATACACTAAGATGTTCTCTTAGTTTCCTCTTTAGCTACACTCCTCTACCATGCGTTGGTATTTTCTCTGATTCCCTCTACAGCCGCACTCCTCTACCATATGCTGGCATCTCTCTCTCCAATTGAAAAGTTAAATTCAAATCAGAAAATGATTTATCCCTTCTCCTTTGGTGCTGCAACTCAGGTGCCACTCCTCACTTTTGTCGTTGTTCCACTACCTTTCAACGGTGCGCCTCCTCTTTACCTCTTGTAGGTTTTTCTCTGGCGGCGAACCCTTTTTCCACCTCACGCCTTAGTTTTTATAGGGCATAATGTTGGAAGCTGAATAGACACCAACTCAACGTCCTCCAAGGCTGAGTCGACTTCAACATATGAAGAAAGTTTTACTTTCAAATATTTCATTGACTCCATCTTACCTAGCTGCAACCCACCAAGGAAAGCTGACATAAAATAGTGTGAATTATATTGTTCAATGTTGCATGAAACCAGTTTATTCACTTGAACTGCCCACCAACGACTAAGGAAGAACCAATATGAATCATTGTATTTTTACTCCCACGAATTGTGGAGAAGTCGACCTCCATGCACTATAATTTACATCCATGTTAAAGTTGCATAACCAACCAATGAATAAAGGAATCATACGGTTCTTCAATCATGCAATGACTAGCTACACACTATGGAGACTCTGCATACATCTTCATCAGTATTTCTTTGCCATTACAACTCATGAAGAGCTTGCCACATATACACAATCGGAAAGTCGCCAACACTCCAAATTTTAGCTGATTGACAAGGAATGCTCAAACATAAACCAATGGTGAGAAAAGAATCTCAAACCACAACACATGGTGAAGCTGCCCAAACCAATTGAAGAAATCCATTTACGCAACTGTGGCAGGATGTGTGAAATTGGGTGCTAGCAGGCGGAAAACCCAAAGTTCTCCGTTTCACCTGAAAACTAACAAGTACGCTTGGAATGACATCCCAAGGTCCCTTGCAGAAGGATTTTGCTCCAACCTTTAAGAATCATGCAATTTTTAACTTTTGGTAAAACTGCTAGTACGAACTTCTGGCATTAAAATCTCCCAAACGGTGAAAGACATGCCTTCAATTCTTTTTGCACATTTGGTGAAATGCCTTCAAGAACACGCCTGTCAGAGGATTTGTCGCCAAACCTCCAGTATCTCCCAAAACAATTGTTTCCGTGAAATCAACATGTTGTGTGCCGAAACTGCCACCTGACAGAAACTCAATTCTTGCAAATCTGATTACATGAAGTGTTCCCAAATCTGGGAGATGCCAGACATGACCAAAAACAAACCCAAAACTGAAAACTAAACCTGAAAATGTTTTTGGTTGATGCTGATTGCTAGTTCGCCCGGATGCTCCTGCATCACTATATTATCAAGATCTTCATGTAGTAGAAACGTCGCAGTATTGGTGCAGATTAGGTGTTGAGCTATATCAAATACATTTCTTCCACCAAAATATTGCTTGGGATCAAGCAGCATTTCTCTCTTGAGCTTCTGAATTTCTCCAACCTCAATGCCATCCATTCTTTGCACAGCTGGCATTCTTTGGTTCCAAGTTCACATGTAGAGGTTATAGATTTCATCATCGATACACTTAATGAAGGAATATTTGACATTCTCTACATTGCCTACTATTTTATTGCCACCCAATGCAAGGGTTGTCGAAGCAGACTCTTCCATTATCTCTGAGTTTTGCTTAAGCCTCTTAGGTGCTGATGCCATTGCAAACTAGAGAAAAACCAAGGAGAATTAACACATACCTTGTTTGTTGTGTTATACACCATGCACTTAAAGAATCATGATATACTGACTGTTCAAGAGAAGGATCGTATTCTTCAAGCTTGATAATTACGTGAGGACTGGGGAAGTCATCATTACCTTGTGAATTCTAGTAGTGGCAAGGTTTGAATAGGTTGTCTGTCAAGCCATACAATCTTCCATTGTTTTTTGCTGTAACTATATAAACAGATTTGATGCATGCTCCTTAGAGAGGGTTGCACCCAAGACAGACATACATGCAGTTTAGCTTGAACTCGTGCTTTGTAATAATCATAGGCTAGTGTTTGAGCTTTTATCCTCCAAAACTCAATACTGAAAGGAAAAGAAGTTAAGATTGTAGATACCAAGAGGCACCTAAGCATTCAGTTGCATGGTCTACATCCCTAAACATGCCTGGATGCCCTACCGGCATTACCCAAGCTACTGCTGGTTGGGTTGGGCCCCAAAATAAGCAACTTAATATTAAAAAAGGACTCTCAAGATGATATAAAAAATAATTGACTTCCAAACGTTGTGATGACTTATCAGTTTACCTTAAATAGAGCTTGATTCAATAACTAGGAACAAACAATCCTCAAACCTGGTAACCCAAATTTGCATCACAAGGTTTTAACAAGCCTTTGCCGTTGCATCATAATGCTTAAAGTTTAAGTGAAAATGAAGCTTTAGGTAGATGATAAATTTGATGCTATTTATCTTATTCGGATTAGTGTGTGTAAACATTGACTTGTGGCATCCAGGGGTTTTAAATGGAAGTGCCTAAATTATAGGCTTTTTGTCAAGTCGGATTTGTATAATAGCAATTAGGATTTAGCAACTAAGTGTATATTTGAAGGGATACAATATTCTAAATTGTAATTGCAGATTTGCAGAATTATTCATGAAATACAATTATCAGGGTACTTGGAGTACACAATGTCTCTTGGTACTTCTCTTCTTGTGTGTGCCTCTCGTTTCATAGTCCTAGTTGCATAATGTTGTTCATTTCTTTATTTAATGTAACAATAAATTTCTGTATATTTTCTGTCATTAAAAAACATTACGTAAATAGTAAATACAGGGATAAGATTTATGTAGTGATAGTAACTGTGTAATGATATACATATATTTAGAAATAGAAAATCATAGACACAAAATGATCGTGTGCCATGATGTTCATTACAGATTTACGGTGAAATACCGTAACACGATTTGACCATGGAAGAAAAATTGGTGCTATTTATTATATTCAAAATACATTATTTTTAAAGATTTTGAACTTTAATTTTCAAACTATATACTTAAATCCTCTCTAACTAGCACATTTGAACCCTTGGAACCTCATCAATAATTTTAGTAAGAAATGTAAACACGCTCTCTTTTTTTTATATGTAAATAACTTTTAAGAGTAGAGATTTGCTTTCTTTGCTATTGCACTTGCACATTAATATATGCAGGACACACAGCTAATTTTGAATTTATCTAAAGGTACCATAATGATAACATGCATAAACCGAAGGTTTCGGCAGATCTAAGCATTGATGATGGAGAGCTCTAAAGTTTATACAAATGGTGCCCCATTTGCATCATTCCACTTTCCTTGGATCTTGATAGTCACTCTCTAAAGTGAAACACAAAACTGTGGAGCACTTGCAGCAATTCGAAAGTCCAATGCCTGAACATTGGAGTAACAACACAGCTTCAAATTTTTATACTGAGCTGTGTAGAGATACATCTTTCATTGATACATCTAAAACCTGTCATATTCAAAAAAAATATTTCTCTTGCCTTTTTGAAAGTTAGAAGATATTTACTGTTTGTGAAGTGACTTTTTGAAAGTTAGAAGATATTTTTGTACTTGATTAGCAATTAGCTTTGACATATATGCAATAGGCTAATTCTTTGATGGAGCCATATTTGAATGTCTATATTGTATTGATCTGTCTTCCAGAACTTGGTTCTCTTAATACAAGCATGCCAGTCTTTGTAGTAATATGTTACCAAAAAAGACTGATGTTTTTGTAATTGTTCTACTTAAATCTACCATGAGATTGGTTCATAGATTAATATTGGTGTGTTAATATTTTGGTGTTAGACGAGCTTGGCACCTAAGGAAAAATTAAGGAAGTGCTAAATCAAGGTAGATGTTTTGACATTGGATTGAGTTGGTTGTGGTCTGCTCTAGATCTAACATTTGTTGAGTTTGGTAGTGAAAATAATTATAGTTTAGTTATTATTCTCCTTGGAAACTACATATCCCTGTCATATCAATCGCAGGCAAATTTAGGAAGTGGTTTAGAAATTACTTTGATAAACCACTTATCTTTTGTAGCAAGTTTTCTTGCTATTGTAAGATGGAAGGGAATTCCTTAATCTAAGTGTATTTCAAGTGGTTTTAAAGGTCTAGATCACCCTTTGCATATCCTAAAATCAAATGGTATTGGATTCTCAATTTGAGGTGGAAAGTAACATCGAGTTGAGTCAACATTAGAGATTTGATCAAGGTAAGGTAGAAGATTGTGCTCAAAAGCAATATCTAAAAATTCTTCGAGATGATACATTCACCATTCCATGATGACTTTAGTCTACCCTTAACACTAATGAACTTTGGTCCCCAATGTGGAACTGATTAGTGATGTCATGTTGACAATGGTGTTGTTTATGCTTTGCAATAGTTTACGTTTATGTGGAACTTGTACGTTTTTTATTTCCTGTTTGAAGTTAATGGTGTTTTCTAATTATTGATATGCTAAAACAAAGTTAGTTTTTGTTAGTAACCAATAAGTTATGTTGATGGCTACAAGAGGTTAAGAGCCCATGTAAATTTTCTAATAGCATTTATTTAATAAGTAGTCATCTTGGAACAAAAGGTTAAAAGTCAATATAAAACTCAAATGAGTTGTATCTTGTAGAGATATATTGAGCTTTGTCATTATTGTCTTAAATGAAGAGTAAAAAATTATCCAAATTTGATGGATATTCCTTGTTTGAGAGATGCAAAAGATGTATAGTTAAATGGATGACAAATTTTTGACCATTTCTTTGTGAATAATATTTTATAAAAAGTTTTGAGAATTTGAGAAGAAGAACGGAACAATGGTTACAAGAAATTTGTAATAAAACTAAACATGTGAAAATGTGGACAAGGGTTTAATGGTGCCTTTGTCAAGATAAGCTTTTTGGTATAATGTTTTCAAAAAGTGATCAACCATCCAAAGACAATTTAAAAATGGGGGGACAAGAAAGAAAACCTATATAAATATATATTCAATGATTGCTATAAATATGCAGCTTCGTTTTAAGTAATTCATAGATCAATGTCTAGGGTTGCTAACCAAAAGGAATACAAACATGTCTAAGATGGAAACGACTTTTGAAGGAATACAAACATGTCTAAGATGGAAACGACTCTTGTTTTGAAGACAATTGTTGATATTTAGCTTCACCAATACGGAGAACTAAATTAGGCGTACATGTTTGTAACTAAAATTATGCAATAAGATGATAAGTATTTAGAATGGTTAACATGTATTAATTAAAGACAAGATTTGCATGGTCCATGAAACAATGAAATAAGCTTTTAAAAGAAAAAAACTATGTAAAAGAATTTTTTTAATAGGTAAAGTGAGGGTTAAGGGCCCTCTCCATGAAACAATGAAATAAGCTTTTAAAAGAAAAAAACTATTGAAAGGGTTAAGGGCCCTCTCCATGAAACGATAAAATAAGCTTTTAAAAGAAAAAAACTATGTAAGATTTTTTTTAATAGGTAAAGTGAGGGTTAAGGGCCCTCTCCCTTTTTATTGAAAGAAAAGATTTTACAATTGATTCAAGCTCTAAAGATGGGCGAGTAACAAACAATAAACATGACTCTATTAGAGAAATTGAATAATAAACAAAATAGTTGATATAGATGTTCTAACTAGGAAAACAACAAACTACATTATCCTTGATTCGATTCCCCCAAGTTGATGTGAGAGCAAAGAACCATTTGATGTGGACGTGGATTGATTAGAGCTCTTTTTTATTTTGCACGAGTGTCCATGATTCATTTTCAATTCCATTATCTCTAGTGAGGTTGAGCAACAAAGCCCTAATATGTCAAATTTTTGTATCCTCTACATCATTTATTAATGGTTGCGAAATGTCCTTGTCTTGGGGTGCTAATCTTTTTTTAACCTCATTTTGCTTAGGAGATTTGATTGGGGAGGGAGTTGCATCACCTGGATTTGAGAAGAGCCCTTCTTTCAATGCTTGTTGTGAGTTTGACGAAGAGTTGGGTACAATGTTTATGGTTGAAACAAAAAAATGGTGGGGAAGAGCATCTTTCCACCATGAGGGTTGGCGAACTGATTTGTGTGCAGTAATATGATCTGTGTCAAAATATTTGTGATAGCAAAAAGGCAACCCTTCGTTGTTTAGGAGTTGGACCTAAGAGTGATTTGCAACTTTTAGGGTGATGTTTGTTGGAAGATCCTTTGATATATATCTAAATTGACCAAAATATGAGCATAAGTTGTGTGAGTGAATGTTGTGGTGACCTTGTCGGTTGCCAAAAAATTACCTAAAGTGTTGTTGATGGCTTCAAAGCATGACTCAATCTAGACTTGAAGCGGCAAATTTGGAAGAAGAACCCAAGTCAGAATGACATTGAAGGATTTTGTGGAGGGATTAAAATCTAGGTGCCACGATTTTAACATAAGAGTATGTTGTCCCCAAATCCAAAAAATGATTTCAAAGGATGGAGTTTCAATCCTTGATAGAGTTGAAAGCTACAACAAAAAATCCTTGAGTGTAAGCGTAGATTTCTAGATTGTCAATCATGAGTGGACACCAGTGTTGAAAGATCCATTTGTTGAGGTTTGGTAGGCTTGGCTAGAGATAGTTAAAACGACCGATTAGACCATGTGCAGCAAAGAAACATTCGCCTTCAATCACTTCCACTCCCAATTCCAGTACTGGTGAAATGTTTGCATGGGGCACGGGGCAAAGTTTACCTTTTGTTGAAACCAACAAACTCTTGAAATCCAATTGAGACCTATTATTACCTAAGAAGAATGCCTTAACTGAACATGCAAAAACATTGTGGGGCAGGGACGAAGTATTTGAAGAGGGGGCCCTAGCAGAGACCACGACGACAAAGGAGGTCTTAGGATTAGAACACATATGTAAATTTTCGATCCCCAAGCTCGCCTCATCATGAGAGTGCCTGGATGAGGGCCCAACAAAGGGCGCCATACCAAATGCTAAAGCTTTGATGCTGGACCTTGAGTGATCGCAAGCCTTTAAACCATATGATCCCATAGCCTTTGTAGCATTAGATGAGGACCCAATTGGAGATGATCGAGCTCTTTAAATTGCCAGAGCATCTCCTCCAATGTAATAGCAGTCCTTAAAGTGCTTACTCAAGTGGAGGAGATGCTTATAGCACGAGTGATAGGATGCAGAGAATTGATGGACTCTTTTCTCACCAAATTCTCTTAATCGGGCTCAAAATAGCAGTCCACCCTTTATGTAATCGTAGTAACAAATGGATTAAATACAATGAGAGAATTCATGTACTATCAAGGATCTACCTTCAACTCACAATCAAGAGTTATTTTGACAACATGCACCTATCTTTCCATAATCTCTAATATCCCATCCCAATCATTCTATATATAGACATGGATCAACTTACTAAGTATTTTAATCAATGCACCAAATGACATTTCCAAGATGGATGCCCAAGTTTGACTCTAGATCCAAGAGTCATTACAACCTCCAAGGAAAAACCTATATGACCCTCAATTTAAAACTTGTGCTCAAGATGATGTGTCTTCATGTGACTTCCACATACAATAAATGTATTTCCCCAATGATATATACAACTTTTTAGGAAAATATTGCTCTACCTAATATGTGGTGTCTCACTACTTTACAAAATATTAAATATTTTATGCAAGTTGTACAACATCTTTCCCAACAGTACAAATGCATAAGCTTAGATAGAGTGAGATTAGTCTAACACACCATATCTTGAAGGTGTGAAGTCCTAGTTGGAGGTTGTATACTATTGGCCTATAGATTGTAATGCAGCCTAGATTGGGGGTCTTACCAGACGACCAACGCTAGCAGTAATGCATTACCAAATTGATCACAAGTAGGCCACAATACAAATTAAGTGCATTCACGTTTAAATAGGATACTTCAAACTAGAGAACACAATTTCAAATCCATTCATTTGCTGGCAGTCTTCAATTTAGTATATGTAGAATTTTTATGCAACAAATACAATGAATTTGCATTCAATAGAGCTTATCTCTGTGCAGATCATCCTCTGACAAGAAAACCATCGATTTCCCCTTCAATGTCACTTCTTGTTTTCCTCTGAAAACCACTAACCAATTCTGTATATGCTTCAACTTGTTTCTGCAACCACACCTCTCTACAACCACTTGTGTTGTTCTCAAACTCTTTTTGCAGCGACTTCAATTCCTGAATATTCACGAATTTCCCCTAGTCGAACTCCTCCTTCCATACACTTGTATGTTCTTCCCAAATTCTGCAGCGAACCCCTCTACA
Organism: Cunninghamia lanceolata; assembly: GCA_027924645.1. Taxonomy (NCBI): domain Eukaryota; kingdom Viridiplantae; phylum Streptophyta; class Pinopsida; order Cupressales; family Cupressaceae; genus Cunninghamia; species Cunninghamia lanceolata. Next base: position 2,765,240 of record BSBN01000659.1, on the reverse strand, counting down.
ATGTTATCGATTGGGTTTTATCTTGCCACAATGCAGAGGAATGAAAATTGAAAGGTCGTAAGTCTATTCGACTTCTGCAGGTGGGGCGACACCTCACCAAAGGAGTTGTATATTGTAACATTTGCTTTGACTGCGTTTTAAATTCTCCAAATAAATTTGATCTTTTGATATTTGATGTTGACTCAGTCAACAATCCCCGAGTTGTGTCTCCCAAGTCAAGATGTTTGAATAATTAATGTTTACGTTGTTGCATTCTACTTCAACGATTTGAAGCAAATTAGCCTCCATCATCATCAGCAATGGAATTTATGGATGCAAACAATTCATCTTTCACAACAATTTACTCTTGCTCTGAAGGGAAACACAACAATGAATGAATATCCAGCGCGAACCAAGAGGAACATGCATCACTCCATTCGCACACATAACAGTTTGCTATTTACAAATGCCCCTGCACATACACTTCATTGGAAAATTTGAACACCACGAACTCACCAAGCTCGGGGAGAGGTGGAATAAATGTTTAATCTTCATCAGTGAACGGTGTCATCAAAGTGCAATGCCATCGGCTCACCGCACCATAAATTCACAACTCTGCATACGCCTCTTTCATAGCATTTTGTCAAACAAATAACAACAGAGTGCTCTGCCTCCATCAGAATGACTGCGACTCACCACCATGCTCCAAACTAAACCATTAAAACGAAGGAATGATCAATTGCAACATTTGACCAATGACGCTGCCAATTGATTGTGGCAAAACAAAAATGCATTGAAATCAACCAAACTGAACCAAAAAATGACAAGGCGAAAGTGCGACACATGATCGCCATCAATTGCAACATTTGACCAATGACGCTGCCAATTGATTGTGGCAAAACAAAAATGCATTGAAATCAACCAAAAAATGACAAGGCGAAAGTGTGACACATGATCGCCATCAATTGCAACATTTGACCAATGACGCTGCCAATTGATTGTGGCAAAACAAAAATGCATTGAAATCAACCAAACTGAACCGAAAAATGACAAGGCGAAAGTGCGGCACATGATCGCCATCAATCGCGACAAAACTGCCAACACCTCAGAATCACAAACTGGAACAACAACCAAGTCAAAATCAAACAAAACTGGAATATCATTTTTTTTGTTGATGCAGGATTATGTATACGCCCGAGTGCTCCTGCATCAGATTGAGACTATGTGAAAGATACCTATTGTAAGGGATGTATCTTTACTAAATAATACAATTGTTAATGTCCTTTTGCTGGTGGGTTTTTTTCCTATAAGGGTTCTCCACATAAATCTATCCCATGTGTAGTCGTGACTTATGTGTTATTTCATGTATTTCCTTTAATGACATTTAATTGAGTTGTGTATCAAACATAATTGTAGATGGTCATATAATATTAAGGTGTTCTAATATTCTAGTCTATCGATCGATTGTATCAGGGATTTGAATTCTCAACATTTGGTATCAAGCTTGTTGTCTGGGCATAGGGCCACATCATTTGGAGCCATATCCTTACATGTGTTGTGTTGTAACCCTCAATAGTTTCATTGAAATCCTGGCGTGCAAGTTTGGTGAAGTTTGTGTTTAATTGGTCTTGGTGGAAGCCTTTGAAGGATTACGTGAAAAAGAGAGTGTTTTATTAGATTAATTGCAAGCACAACAAGGTCTAAGATTGAGAAGTTCAATGGTAAAAAAAATTGAATTATAGAAGTTAAAAGTCAAGGACCTCCTAGTAGAGAGATTAATAGACATCGGTGTCTTCTTCGACTAAACCTACAAGTATGTCTGATGAGGATTGAAATAAGTTGAATAAAAAGGCTAGTACTATTCACTTATGTCTTTTAGATTGTATGTTAATGAATGTATTAGAAGAAACTTCTACTTATTCATTATGAAAGATGATAGGATCACTATATCAGTCTAAGAGTCTTGTTAATAAACTTTTCTTGAAAAGGAAGTTGTATTAACTAAAGATGAAAGAGGGAGACTCGATAAATGATCATCTCAACACCTTTAATTTGATTCTGAGTTAGTTAGCATAAATAGGAGTTAAGATAGAAGAGGAGAACAAGTGCATTTTATTGTTGTGTTCCTTACTTGATTCATGGAAGAACCTAAACTAGAAGAACCCATTAGGTTTTGTTAAGTGAAGAGATTAGGAGAAAATAAATAAATAATTCCTCCTATTGGTTAGGCATAGGTCAAATGAAAAAGGGGTTAAAAAGAAGGGTAGTGGAGATAATAAGTCAAAGAAGAATGACGTGTATAAGTATCTTGAAAAGCATAAGATAAAGTGCTAGAATTGTGGCAAGAGAGGTCACATTAAGGAGTGGAAATCTAAGAAGAATGATGATTCCTTTAATAGGTCCTCAAATACTAATGAGTACGATAGTTATGCTTTTGTATCAACTAACATTGTCAATGACGACTCTTGGTTAATTGACTTTGGTGCACGATACCACATGACTCCTCATAGGGAGCGGTACCTTGATTACAAGGAATGTGATGGCAGACAAGTTTTCATGGTGATAACAACTCTCTATAGATAGTTGGTCAAGGAAAGGTGAAAGTGTCCTTCATGGATGGGAGAGTTAAGACACTCCTAGATATTTTGCACATACTACGTTTGGCTAGAAATTTATTTTATCTCTAAGATGATTGACTCGAGTGTGCATGTCACTTTTGATCAAAATGGGTGCAGGTTGGTAAGAGGCAATTTGGTGTTGCTAAAGGTGTGAGGCATTGTACTCTACTTAGGTTGAAAGCAATAACATTGTGCAACTCTAACAATGTCATTAAACCTAAATCAAAATTATTGTGGCATCACCAATTAGGTCATATTAGAGAATAAGGCTTAAAAACATTGGTGAGTAAAAACATGGTGGAAGGTACTTCAAGTTATTCTTTTGGTTTTGATTTTTTCCAGCCTTGTGTGTTTGGAAAGAAAAATAGGTGAGGTTTGCTTCAAGTAGTTCTAGAGCATGGGACGTATTGGAAGTGATCCATAGTGATGTTTCTAGTCCTCTAGATGTACAGTCATTTGGTAAGTCCTAGTATTATGTTTCCTTCACTAATGATTACTCTAGATATGCTTGGGTATATTTTCTTAGGAGAAATTCTAAAGTGTTTCTCAAGTTCATAGAATTTATAGCACTTGTGGAAAATTAGATCGATAAGAAAATAGAAGTGTGAAGATCAGTTAATGGTGGGGAGTTTTTCTCTAAGGAATTTAAGGCATTCTAAAAACACATTGGGAATGTTAGGCCAAGAACAACACCCTACACACCACAACATAATGGGTTTGTTGAAAGACTAAATAAAACCTTGTTGAATCAAGCCAAAAGCATGTTAAGTGGTGCTAGTCTAGGAAAAAAATTGTGGGCTAAGACAATTAACACTATTTGTTATCTAAAGTATAGGTCTCCTACCTTTGCACTTGAGGAGAAGATGCCATATAAAATGTGGATAAGTAAGAATCATGTTGTACTACACATTTCAGAGTATTTGGTTGTGATTTTTTATGCATGTGCGAAAGGAGAAATGGTCCAAGTTAGACTTCAAGTCTTAAAAGTGCATTCATTAGTTATGGTGAGAATGTGAAGTGCTACAAGCTTTGGTATCTAGTGACCCAGAAGGTCCTCTAGTCAAGGGATGTAATATTCAGGGAACTTGGAATTTTGTTCAAAAAAGAGTAGTCAAATGAAAAGGAAAGTGATACGACGCATTTTGAACACAAAATAGAGCAACAAGATGTATTTGGTGATGAACATTCAAGTGGACATGACAGTTTGAATAGAGAGGAGGAAAGCACATCTAGAACAAGTTCTCAATAAGAATAGGGTGTAGAGGCAATATGAGGTTCTCCACCAGTAACAATTGTGAGAAGGTTTGCATGGTAATAGAAGTAACATGAAAAGTATAATACACCAAACTTTTGGTGTGTTTTTGTTCTTACTTGTACTAATGATGAACCAAAGTCTGTAGGAAAAGCTCTCTCTTCTAAGGAGAACAAGTTTTAGAATAAATCCATGAAAGAGATGGAGGCATTGCAATAGAAGAAGATTTGGGATTTGGTCAATTTCCCTGAAGGTAGGAAACTTATTGGCTGCAGGTGGGTGTTTAAGAACAAATTTAGAGCAAATGGAACATCAAAAAGGTACAAGGTGAGGTTAGTGGCAAAGGCTTATTCCCATGTAGAGGGAATAAAATTTGGTGAGATCTTTTCTCCTATAGCTTATTTGAATTACATTAGGATGTCATTGTCTATAGCTGCAACTTTGGATTTTGAAGTGGAGCAAATGGATGTTAGGACAATATTCTTGTATGGATATTTGGAGGGGGGATCTATATGTTTTATCTTGAAGAAGTTAAGATGAGGGGTAAAGAACATCTGGTTTGTAAATTGAAGAGGTCTCTATATGGATTAAAGCAGACACCACATATGTGGTATTAGAAATTTAATTTATATATGTTAGAATTGGGTTTTATAAGTAGTCAAGTTGATCACTATGTATATTATAAGCAAGTTAGTGATCAAGTGTTAATCACTAATTTATATGTTGATGATATGTTAATCATTGAGAATAATAAAGCATTGATTAGAAAACTCAAGACTTAGTTGGATAATAGATTTGAGATGAAAGATCTACATGTTGCAAGATACATACTTGGTGTGGATATCCATAGAAACAAGGATAACAAGAAGTTATGGTTAAATTAGAGAAAGTATTTTGAGACTGTTCTATAATGGTTCAGCATACATGATAGTAGTCCTATGAGTATTCCTTTATTCGTAGACACTAAGTTAAGTCTAGAACCGCGTCCTAAGTCTACTGAAGCTTTGAAGAACATGAGCAATGTTCCTTATCAAGTGGGGCAAGTAGCCTTATGTATGTAATAATTTGTACAAGGCTAAACATTTCCCAAGCAATGGGAATTCAAAGTAGATTGAAGTCAAATCTTGGGAAAAATCATTAGACGCAGGTAAAGAGAGTGTTTAGGTACTTGAAAGGAACTATAGATTATTATATATGTCATCATAGCACTAATGATGTGGGCAAGGTGTTGAACATATAAGGTTTTGTTGGTTCTAATTGAGTTGGAGATCTAAATAACCAGAGATCAATAAGTGGTTATGTACTCTATTTGGAGCAAAAATGAGTTGGATGAGTAAGTATTAGAGATAGTTACATTTTCCACTACTGAAGCAAAGTATATGGCAACAACACATTCTTGCAAAGAAGTGTGATTACAAAAAATAGGTAATAGTATTGGTTTTAAGTCATACAAATATTGAATTGTGATTCACATAGTATAATTTGTGTGGTAAGAATTTTGTTTATCATGATTGGACTAAACATGTGGATATACAATATCATTTTGTTAGGAAGATGGTTAAAACAAGGAAAGTACAAATGAAAAAATTTGACAAGCGAGTAAACACTATTGATTCTTTAACAAAACCTATGAATATTACTAAGTTTTTGTGGTGTAGGGATGAGATGGGGTTTATTAGAGTCTCAATCAAGTGTTTGTCTCTACTACCACAAGTCATGGATAGTGTTTGGTTGTAATGAACAAAGACACATACGTGGAAGAGGAGATGTGGGTCAATAGCCTTTGACTGGTGATAAGTGGCAATGGTTTATTAAGTGTGGTGGTTATTTATATGGAGATGTCATGTTACATGTAATGTATGGCATGTTGGCATCATGGTACATTCATGAGATGGTTGTGTGACTATTGGTATTCTACGTAGCAATTAGATAGTTATATGGTTGGTATTCCATGAAGATGAATATATCTATCTACTCGTATGGATGCACAAAAGTTTGACAAAATGAGCTTGATCTAATGTGTTGTATCCTAAAGGTGTGAAGTGTTGGTTTAAGGTTGTATATTTTTGGTCTATAGATTGAGATTGTGTGAAAGATACCTATTGTATTGGATGTATCTCTCTTGAATAATACAATTTTTAATATCCTATTTCTAGTGGGTTTTTTCTCGTAAGGATTTTCTACATAAATCTCTATCTCATGTGTATTTATGACTAGTGTATTATTTCATGTGCTTCCTTCAATGTTTATTTGAATTTGTATCAAACATAATTGTATTGATCATATAATCTTAAGGTGTTCCAATATCCTAGTCTATCGATCAACTATATCAAGGATTTGAATTCCCAACACTCAAAAGTTACAATTATTCATAAATTACACTTTGTTCATAAGATAAATGCAACAAATCATGATACTAAGCAAAGAACTCTTTGAGCACCCAAGAGATCTTCAAGAAGGGGACCAATGGAGTATATACTTGCCACCCTACCATATTACCATCATCAAGCACAATAGATGCCTATGCCACTATAGGAAACCCCCAAGCTATAAAGAGAAAAGATCATAGATACACCACTAGCAAGGCCACTCTCACACACATGCAAGGGTCTCAAACAAGACACAAAAATCCACACAAGAGTCTCACAAGATTTTACACAAAACCCAATAGCTTAATTAATAAGGCCATCACAAGACAATCAAATTTCAAAACAAATAAACCTCTATTTAATAGAAGGAAGAGTATAAGTCATATTCCTACATTTACAAAGATGCCAAAATGCTCAAAATGGTCCTTGAAGAAAAACAAGGTTTAATCTACGACACATATTGCTAAATCATAAACATATGTATTCATTTTCATGACATTACATAGTACTCCACAAAATAAAACATACACACTTTAATTTCAAAAAATGTTATTTTCTAAAATTTTCATCAAGAACCGTATGCTACAATGTCCACCATTAATGGACCTCCAAGCTTTTCACACCAAAATTAAAACTCATCTAATAAAAAAATAAACATACTTTTTATTTCTAAATGGCAAGGGGAGTCCACTTTTCCATTCACATAAATTTTACAAAAAAATTGCAAGACTTGCGAGATGATTTTATATTTTTCACAATTTTAATTTTACAAATTTAAAAATTGCACAACAAACATAAATCTAATCCTAGACAATTTTATTTACCAATCTAAATGCATAAGGCCACAAAATAATATCTCAAACACTAGAAATTCCAAATTTTAGCTTTTTCTAATTTTCACAAAACTATAAAAATCTTCAATCCTCCATTAAAGAAGTTCATGAAGCTATTTTTAAAAACTTGAAAATTGAATAAATTTAAGTATCATTTTCCTAGAAAGCAACACAACACCACACAAATCCATTCAAATCATGCCCAACATGGATATATCATTCTTTTGTTTTAACAAAAAGAATCACACAAACCCTTCCAAGAACAAAACTCAAATTTTCATAAAACTAATTATACGGGCTTTAGTTCAAAAAGGCAAGGGGAATCCACTTTTACATTCACATAAATTTTACAAAAAAAATCAAAGGTTTGGATGCAGTTTCATGTTTTTTAACAATTTTAAAATTGCACAACACAACTAAATCTAATCTTAACCCACAGTCTAACATACATATAGAGGTCATATGCATATCCCAATCAAGGTGAGAGCATGACCAAAACAATCTTTTTAAAGAAAATGTATACTTTGATTAAAAAAGGAGAATACCTTGTTAATATGCAAGATTTCAAAATGGAGATTCTTTCTTGTAGAATCCAATCCCAAGCAAGCAAAATGCAAGCAATCATTTTTCCAAGCCACCCAAAACAAGCTTCCTTCCAAATCTTTAATGGCTTCAATCAAGGGTTTCCAAGAAGCATAAAAATGCACTTTCATTTCCAAGTTTTGCTCTCCAAATGCATAAGGTAAAAAGTTTTGCATATATATGGTATATATAAAGGTAATCATAATGCAAAATATCCTATTTTTCTTTTCACAATGCAATATAAACTTTATGTTCAAACGAGATAATATCTTTTAAGTGAAAATAAATATTGTTCTTTCTAATATCTTTCAACTATACTTTTAACTTGAATGCAATAAAGTACAATTATCATTACTCATATAATTATTAGATCCATTTTAACATTAAATTACACATAAATCATTTTGAAGGAATTACCCAATGTTCCTATAATTCATACAAATGCAAGAGCATACGAAAGTAAAACAACTCACATAAGGCACTTCATTTAACATAAGAAAAAAATTGATTATAAGAATCCAAATGAACCTTTTTAATTTTCTAATGTATTTAATCATTTTGAAAACTATTAAACCATTTTTTAAATTAAACAAATAAAATGCAATATAGAATTAAGCTCAACACATGCAAAGGACAGCCTCTTTGAGTTCTGCACAATCAAGGAAATCTAGAATCATAAGTGATTTGGATGATTGGTTTATTGGTTTAACACATGGGACATCCTTTCATTTGAAGTTGAATAGGATGGATTATACAAGCAAACATACTCACAAAAATCATAGTCACCAACTTGACCACATGGACTAGGAAAACAAATCAACACATGGAAAGAGGTCTCGAACTTCCAAGCAAGCAAAATGAGATAGTTAAGTGATATCCATGACATTCTCCTCCACATACCTTCCATTGGTCATACATGTATATGTGTCCTAGACACTCAAAGAGAAGCATCAATTCTAACAACAAAGATCATAGTTGAAGCATAATTAGGCCAATATATCAATATGTTCATCAACATGGAACTTAAGGTATGTTTAACATCTCAAAGCATGAGAATCATGCATCATCTCTAATCTATGAAATCTCAATTACAAAATAGAAAAAACTCTAAACACAATTACTCACTCAAGTAATATACAAGTGGTACTCTAATTGAACTCATACAACCCATAAATAATTCATCTACCCAATAAGTTGTAGAAACATGCTAAACATAAGCATTAATAAGAATTCAAGACATGGCACAAATCACACAAAGGTGGGCCTTACATCTCAACACCCCCACAAACAAGACAAGACCTAGACTAGGGGTTAAGCATGCTAGCACCAAAAGTCAATTTGTTGAATAATAAAAGCCATCTAAAAATGATTTTTAGGCTCAAGATAACTAGACCAAATTCTTTTTAATCTCTTAGACCAGACATTCGTTGGGTCATGAACTCTACACAAGGCATTTAACTTGTCGAACCAATCCATCAAGAAAGATATCAAAGCATATAGATGCTTGGGAGTGATATGCAAAATTTGGTTTCATCCCAAAGTTTAACATGCCAATGAATGATCTCAAACCTACCACCTAAAGTAGCCTTCTTAACCATGGTATATGTTTTCTTCTACTAACCAAGGATACCAAACTTTTTCTAAATAACCTCCCAATGCAGTAAACCCCTATCAAGATGAATATTGTCAATAAAATTAGTACCCTTACTTTTCAAAAATTTCCTTCAACACCCTCTTGTAGAGGTAAAAAGAGCATACTTGCCCTCAAGATCCCACCAAAATGATCTAAATCCAAGCACTTTATCCTTATCCTCAAAGAAGATCCCATGCTCTTTAGTAAACCCTTTAGCACAAAACCATGTCTTCCAAATAGAGCAAAAAACATTAGAACCAAATGACTTAATTATAAAATTACCAAACAAAAAATCCCACAATTGTAATTCCTTCCAAATGGGATTCAATTTAGAAACATTGTTAGCTAGAGTATATCTAAAAAGTTGCTTCTATGGCCGATTACTTAAATATTTTTGATAACCCATTTGATAGAAAGAGAAACACCATGCTTGAAAATGTCCTCCAAACCCTTCCCCTCCCCACAATTCTAGTTTTAACACATTTCTCCCAAGAGACAACATGCATCTTCTTATTTCCTTTTCCATGAGACTAGAGAAAGCCTCTAATAAGCTCATTTAACTAATTAACATGAGAATAAGACACAAGCCAATAGGAAGAAAAATATAGGGTATAAGAGGAAAATATTGTTTGGCATACCTTAAATCTCCCTACAAGAGATAGAAATTACCTTGCCACTTATCAATTTTTCTATTCACTTTCTCCATGACCCAACACCACATATTTATTCAAACAAGGATTTAGGGAGAATGAGATTCCCAAATATATTATTACTTCACTAGGGCCTAAGAAATTCTAGCCTTTGTTCAATAGCCATCTGGGAAACATATATGCCTAACTAAGCACATTAGATTTTTGTATTGCAATGTTAGACCCTGAGGCAACACAACAAACCTCCAATCTCTTATCCAAATTTCTAAGATTGATCACATCCAACTCAACAAAAATAGTTGTATCATCTACAAATTGCATTTCAATCATAGAGTCACCTAAGGGGAAGACCATTCCTTTTGTTGGGGGCCCTAAAGAGTAGTCTCTTTATAAATAATGAATATCTTTAGTAGCGAAAACAAAAAGAGAAGGGACAAGAGGGCACCCCTAACTTATAGATCTTTGAAGGAGAAATGAGTAAGAAAGCTTGCCATTAATACTAATTTGAGTAGAAGTATCTCTAAACAAGACACTTACCATCATAGAAAAGAACTCCCCAAAGCTCAAAGCCTCAAGCATCAAAATAATAAATGGCCATTATATCCAATCATAGGCCTTCTCAAAGTCAAGAAGAATCATGGAAACATTTTTCTTAGAAAAACTGACTCAATGTGTCCGTTCCTAGCTTGTTATCATATTACCTAGTATGTACCTCCCCTTCACAAAACCTATTTGAGAAGGGGACATCACATTGGGTAAAACCTTTTGGGCTCTCAAAGCCAAAGCCTTACCAAAAATATTGTAAGATACATTAAGCAACATTATTTAATCTCCATTTTGTCAATTGAGTGGGATCACCTTCCTTAGGCAACACCTTAATAATAACCTTGTTGATCCGACTACCAAGAGTTTCGGCCACAATAGCCTCTCTATATACACCAAGTGATAGTTTTTTTTATCCAGATAATATTGGCTTTATCAAACTCAATAGGAAAGTTATCACGCCCAAGAGCCTTATCCTTTTTCATATGACAAATTGCATTCTTAATCTCATCCAGGGTAGGATCAACACCCAAGCCATTAGCATCTTTAGCCTTTCATTTACTAGGCATTGCCTTGGAAACAATGTTCCTAACATCAGACACAGGAGCATGATTATCTCCAAAAGTGAACATAGTACTATAAAAATTTGAAAAGCTTTCATAATCTCTACCTCAGCTTCAACCAACATCCTGCCATAGCCTTCCCCTACTCCCTAACCCCCCAACTCAACAGCCTTAATCTTCTCCCTATTGTGCTTCACATTCAAATATTTAAAAAAGAATTTAGACCCCCTATCCCCTACGTGCGACCACATAAGCCTAGACTTGTATGTAGCACATCTAGCATTATAGAATTGATTACATCTCAATGGATGTTTAACATTAAAAGCCTTCTTCTATAAAACCTCATCAAAAGGACTAGCTTGTAGACCACTTTCCACATTAATAAGATATTCTTGTAACCTTCTAAGTATAAAAGCTCTCTCTTTAGCCCAATTTCTTCCAAGAATCTTCAAGAACTTGACAAAAGCATCCATAGTTTTGTTCCATCCACAAACATTAGATCCTTTAGATAATTCCCAAAATTCAACACCCATTGATTAAACAAGGTATTATAGCACGAAGGGACTTCCAAGTGAGAGATATTAATCTTATAAAGTCCTTCAAAGACATTAGGGGAGTTAGGAGGACAAGAAAGAGGGAAAAGATCTATCTCAATTGGATGATGATCACAGAGGGTAGCAAGGATAAGTTGGACCACATTATTACCATGAACAAGGGGATGCCCAAAAAGGAACTAACAAACATAAAAATATCAAGCCTAAATAACACCCTCTTATTTCCTTTTTGAAAATTAGACCAAGTAAGCCAAATACCCGTGTTTTCTTGCTTACACTCCAATAGGGGGTCAACAATGTTTATTTTCCTCTTAAACTTGGCCCAAAAAAAATTCATTCCCTTTCCATTCAAATTTACACCCTCCTATTTTGTCAACACTAGATTCAACCATATTGAAGTCACCACCACAAACCCATGGAATATCCTTTAAATTATTAGCTAACTAGTTCCAAAAATTGTATCTTTTCTTATAATCATTGGAAGCATAAATTGAACAAATTCCAAAAAAAATCTTATCCAAATTGAGTTTAACTCACACTACCCTATTATAAGGGGAAGACCCATGACTTACCACATTAGGACCCAAAAGAGGGTTCAGAAGAATGGACACCCCCCACCTTTCCCTTTAACATGCTTTGAGAAAAAAACTATAGTATTAGGCCAGATAACCTTGCATACACCTTCTAACCAACACCCAACTAATTTCAATTCTTGCAAGAGCACACAGTTCAAGTTTACTCTGGATTTTCATAAGGATTTAACCAAATATTTTATATCATGGGCCTTAAGGCCTCTTAACATTTCAACTTAAGACTTTCATCAAAGCATGATAAAGGGGGAGACAAGGTTGCTTACTAGCTAGGGGGATTATTTCCCCCTACTTATCCTTTCAAAATATTAGGGGAGAGCATTACTTTTCACCAATAGAAGATCCTAACTTAATTTCATCAATTTTCATACCACCCCCACTATTCCTAATTAAAACATCATTATCAATATCAAACACAACTTCTTGAGCAATACTTTTCTACCTTTTAGAAATTCTTACTACTCTTGGAAATATGGTTCACACTTTTCTCTCTATTCCCTTTGCTACTCTTCAGAGAGGGGCTTGGTTTTGCAAGGGTTTACCAAAGGGTGTGGAGCTTCTTGACAAACCAAGGTCCTTTTATTATTATCATTTAGCTCAATATTCTAACAAGGCGAGTTTAAATCAATGGGAGACTTTCCAAAGCAAGGTTTAACAAAACAAGCTAGAAAAACAATATAATCCTCTTGACTTTATTTAACACTCTGAGATAGTAAATCTTTAGCCTCTTCACAATTTTTTTGCAAACAATCTAAATGCATATTCCCCCACCAACTTGACCACCACTCTTGACTAAACTCGATTTACCATAGGAATTTTTACTTATCAAGGGACAACCCATTCTCAAATGTCCATCCTTTTGGCAAAAAAAACACGCATTCAAACTACCCAAGCCAATAACTTTATAAGTATGAATAGACCCATGGAAAGGAACTAAAGTAGATTCAAGAAGACAAATATTATGCTTTAAGAAAATCAAAATTCTTGTGTTCATATGTGGCAAAAAAGACCTAGTATCTTCCAATTTTATAACATCACTAAGAGGTTTTAAAACTTGTGGGAGCAAAAATTACAAATGAGGTGGCACATTACAAATTTCAACCCATTTCAGTGAAGAGTTTAAAATTACATCTTCTAAGTTTGTAATATGCTCCCAAGCAAATGTCCTAAACAAAAATCTTCCCACATTCCAAAATCCTTTTGTTAGAAAATGTTTTTGCATATTATTATTCTTTAAGCAAACAAAAAATAAACCCTTTTGAATCATGCAATAAAATGTAAAATACAATCCCAATTTCCTTCCCCACCCAATAGATAACCAGTCATCAAAAAACTCTCAGAGGGAGAATCTCAAGCGTGAGACATATAAATAAAATACCCATAAACTTTAGTCCATTTTCCTCTTTCTCCAAAACTCTAGCATTTCTTCATTAGACAACATGGTAAGAGTAGACGAATGCTCACTTTGCAACCTTATTGCTTGCACCTATGCTTGAACAAACCCTCCATCCTCTTGGACTTGAAACGCAACTTCAACACCATTCACTATTTGCTCGCCAAAGACCAAAGCTTCTTTGAAAGATTTACCACTAAACCCACCCTCATTATTCTTCCCTACAAAATCTATCTCCATTAAAGCACTACCTACATTCAGACACCAGTAGCCCGCAAGCTAAATCCCTGTAGTACATTCCCATGTGGGGAATAAAGGAGTTCATACCAATCAACACTGAAAACTACAACAGATGAAGAATACAATATTAAAAAAAGGGAATAGAAAACTAAAGGCATATATGAAACATTACAAAAAAACCAAACCCAAAAGGCCATAAGACCCAACACAAAATGCAATATCGAGGGGACAAGGCCACAAAGAAAACAAAAAAGAAAAGGAAGCTAGAAGGAGAACATTGCAGGACGACTCTTTGCCATCCACACACCAACTCTCTTCCACTCCAAAGATTACCACTTAGTTATCAAGATAGTGAAAAGGGGAAGAGTGTGTAGTAGAATGACCATTCAAGGTAGAAGTGGGGCACACTTTCTCATTGTACACAAGTGTACCTCTATATAGGCCTACTTGGAACACTATTCTCTCTTTTCAACACCTATAAACCCATTCTTGTTTGTGATGATAAAGAAAACATCAACTCAATGATTTCTCCAAGGAATTAATTCTTAAATGAGAAATCCTACAATATTTGAGATAAAAGATAAGTTTAAATTGGGTAAAACATACATGATTATCAAAGGTTAAGGGGTTGGATTCAACCCATGGCACAACTCCAAATGTATTGTCAATTAACACTAAGAATGGGAATATCGAAGATCGAGATGGTGGTGAAATGGATGCTTCTACTCCTCTAGTTGATATCCAAGGAAGCAAAATTCATTAAAAAAAATTACAAAATTAAAATTAAAAACTACAAATGAAAAAAAAATTGCCTTTTAGAAGAAAAAGGATTGATTCTTGTATTGGAAGTTACACTTTGACTAGTTGTACCTAAACCCTAGTTTATGATATTATGCTCATATGCTTTTAGTTTTTGTGATGGGCAAGTCTAATATTGTATTTTTGTATAAGTTGTTGTCGCCAACAATAAGTTTGAGCACCCCTTCTTTCATCGCTGCTATCCACAATGGCACAATCCTCTCTCATGCGACCATGGATAGTTTGGGCCCTCCTGCTTGTCCTCCCCTACGTGCCAAGATTTGGCTCTTGTCTTGTGTCGAAACCTCCCCTGTCATGGTTTGTGGATAGGAGGTAATTAATAATGAAGATTTTTACAATCGTCGAGCCATTATTGGTAGATTTAATGGCCTTTTGCCCTCTCTTCCAAATTTGAACAAATGAATTTTAGATTCATGGCTACCTCTACTTAAGGGTAAGATTGAGCTTTGTCCTTGTGCTCGAGGCTTCTTCATTGCATCCTTTGACTCCATGGGTGATAGGGATTTAGTGTTGGATGCTAGGTTATGGTTGTGGGGTTGAGTACTCTCTCTCGCTTAAGCCATGGTCCTCCTCGTTCAACCCCCTTTCTGAATCTATCAACATCAGGCGGGTATGTGTTAAGCTCCCCAATCTGTTAGTGTGAATAGGGGTATTTCATATCTAGTTTGATACTTCCTAACTATTTTCCCCTTGTGTGAATAAATCATATTATTTAACTATTTATTAGTTAAATAATATTCACACACATATTCACATGTTAAGTTGACTTAGGAAGCATTCTAGTTGTTTCTAGATGTTGATAATTGTCTCTAATTGTCGATAGTTGTCTTATCCTTCTCTCAACCTTGCCTTTATAAGCAAGGTATGCCATAACATATTGTAATGGGAGAGTAATCTTGTATATTCTTGTATTTGCATTCTTTGATAGGAATACAGTTTATTCTTGTCATATTGATCTTCTCAGTCTTTTGTGCTTTCCATTAGGCCTCTATATCTTGGGTGTCTATCTCCACAGCCAAATCTTACACAATCTACCCCTAAAGTTCTGGGAAGAATCTTGCTATGAGGCCATCCGTAATGCTATTGGTTGTCACCTAAAAATGGACTCTACTACTTTCACCATGGGCCTCACCACATATGCATGAATTCTGGTGGGCACTGATTTCTCTAAGGCTCTTCACGGGGAGCTTGTTTTGATGGTGGGAGATATGCCTATAACATGCCACTTGTTCTACCAACTAAGATTTACTAAGTTTTAACTTGAAAGTAAATAAGTCGTGAATTCATAACAGGAATAATAAAATCTTTCCTCCGAACATTTGATATAATGCACATTTGAAACATATTTCAAACTTCTATTGCATAACCAAATTACATTTCTCAATAAAAGAATTGAATATTCAACTTTTACAACTTTTTTCATAAATTACATAGAAGCTTCAAGAGCTTAACTGGTAAATAGAATCACATGTTTGTATACTTGTTTGTCTTCAATACTCCCAGCCACCAACTAGATGAGGGAAAGCATCACTCAAGTGATTTACCTCCAACCACGGACTATCTATGGTCCCCTGCACATTTACCAAATAGGTAAATGGCCCTACCCTTCAACGAAGGGATTGGTATAGCAACATCAAAGTTAAGCCTAATTTGAGCACGTGTTGTGTCCTACATTAACTAATACTATCATACTATGGCTACAATCATCAAAATATGACATTTCTACTTAGTAATGCAAACTTGGAACACAGTGAAGCTAGACAATGTAAATGTTGGCTATTTACACCACTTTGGCCAAAGTTTTCTTTGTCTCATATTCACCCACCCTTCTATCTCATCTGGGAAAGAAGACAATCTCTATACTAGGTTATCTACCTCTTTCATGGATCACATATCCCAAGGTTAACCTATTACATGCTTTACTAGGATACATATATCGAAGTAATTCTATTTGGAACCTATTTTTCCTATCTTTCCCCTTGTACAATTTTCCTATACAAACACCAATCAATGATTGGTTCACAATTCCATCTAGGTAAAATCCAAACCATAGACACTATCTCACATTCACAATACAAATTTGCTAATTATATATTTATATATATATATATATATATATATATATATATATATATATTATTAATAGACATTCACATCAAAAATTCAACATTGCAATCGCTTAAAAACAATACATCACATTATGTTTTGAAAACAGGAAAAACATAGAGAAGGAGAAATAAATCCCATGCTTGAGAATATAGCTCCAAATGGATCAAATACTCTTATGCTTACAACCTTCCAATACTCTAGATTGCTCCTCCAAATCAAACAATTTGCAAAAGCAAAAACGACAAACTTTCAACACTAACGTAAAACTCAAATTTGAAAAGGAAAGACTGGAGAGTACCCCCTTTTATACTGCAACCAATTCAAAAATGTCGATATAATGTCAACATGCTTAATCAACTCAAAAAAAATGTTGACACTATGAAGACATGCTTACAAATTCTAAAATTAGTTCATAAAACAAAACAACCTTCTAAAAAAAAGTGTTTGTTAAAAATTAAAAAGGAAAATAAAATATGTTAATGATTCACGCTTTATGCGCTAATTGAAAAGGTTTAAGGGGCCCGCGTCTTATAAGAAATTTCCGCCCCCTATTCAATTTTAACATCGAAACTTAAAAGGGTTAAGGGGGCATGTGCCTATAAAGTTTAAAACATATCCAATAAAGCCTTAAACACCATTCAGTTAAAACATATTCTCTTTTATTAAAAAAAACATTAACCCCCTTTTTATTAAAAGCACTTTAAACCCTTTTTTTAATTATACTTCTTTTATTATGAATTTAAACACCTTTAATCTTATTATTATTTTATTATATTTATTGTTATTATTATTTTATAAAACTATTCTTTTATTATTATTATTTTTATTAAATATTATTTTATATATTTCTATTCTTCTATAAAACAATATTTACGAAAATCAATTTCCGCAAAATGATAAAATCATATTTCCACTATTAAAAGAAAAATAGTAATAGTATTTATATTAAATACATATATATATAGAGAGATGATAAATATATATATTTATATATATTCACATATGTATAAATTTATCATCGTAAAATCAAATATAACTCATAATAAAAAATGCATATAAAGTCGTAAAATCTTCAGACTTATCGTCAAAGAACACAAGAGAGACGATAATTCTTGCATAAGTTCATGCTCATATCGATTCATACGTAAGATCACGTTGTGGACTTAAATGAACTATAATATCCAAAAGTAAACTTGCCTAGACAACCAAACACTTAACAACATGCAAGTTCGAAACTACCAAAGTCAAGAATCATGACTCAACTTACCGCTACCCACACTGACTTGACTCAACCTAGGTCAAATTAGGATTTGTGTGCGTGTGTGCTGCTCAGTTTAGGCTTCTCTTTTACATTTACCAGACCAAGTCTTTCTCCTGAGTGATACCTCCCCTCTTTTCTGGAGGGACAACCTGTTCCTACATCCACTTAGATCATCGCAAGAGTAGTTAACTGATCAAAATATAATCATTAATTAACAATAACCACATTTAATACAAGACATTGCATCATTCTTTTTCTCATCATATTGCATTCAAGATAGATAACACACATAGATGCAAAGATTCATAATTACTTCAATTTTCACAAAATATCCAATCTATAGTAAATGGATAAAAACACATATATAGATGCAGAAATCTATAATCACTCACTTTCCAAACAAATTAACCAATCTAGGTAAATAGTAAGTAGATAGAAACACATGGGATGTAACATATGTCCTCCCTTGTGAATCATCGTGCCTGATAATTTTCAAGTATCAAGCATTATCATAACATAGTAAAACATAAAGAGTATCATATCACAAAACATATTATTTTTCAAGAACTTTCAAAATCCAAAATAACTTGTAGAAACTTCTGCTTTATCTCAACATATTCTTGCCAAGTGGCAGAATCTTCTGCATACTGATCCCATTGGACCTTGCATTGCAGAACCTCTCTATTACGTAAGTGAAGCTTACGCATTTCGAGAACCTTGAGAGGCTCGATTGTTACCACCCCTGGGTCATGTCCCTGTAAAGCATTCCAGTCAATAACATTGTTATCCCCTGGAACACACTTCTTAAGATATGACACATGAAAAACATTATGCATCCTAGCAAGAGTTGGTGGCAAAGCAATTCTATATGCAACATGATTGACTACTTCTAGGACCTCAAATGGACCTATGTGCGTGGGGCTAGTTTGGATGACTTTCCAAACTTTATCGAACTCTTATGGGGTTTTACTCTCAACAACACCTTATCCCCAACAGAAAAATTCCTAGGAACCCGTTTGGCATCTGCATAACTCTTTTACCTGTCATTAGCTCTTGTCAACCTTTGCTTGATAATCTTAACTTGTTCTTCCATATCTGACAGCATTTTTGGCCCAAGACTTATCCTATCTTCTAGCTTATCCCAGCTTATAGGAGTTTGACATTTCCTGTCATACAATGCTTCAAATAGAGCCATCTTTATTGCAGAATGATAAGAGTTATTGTATGCAAACTCTACCAAAGGTAAATAATCCTCCCATTTGTATTGTTGATCCATGCAATACATCCTTAGAAGATCTTCCAGTACTTGGTTAACTCTTTCCGTTTGCCCATTTGTTTCTGGATGATAAGCTAAACTTATATTTAACTGAGTTCCTAGAGAAGAAAACAAGGTTTGCCAAAAACTAGAAGTTACACGAGCATCCCTGTCAGAAATAATCTTTTCAGGAATCCCATGCAATCTAAACACCTCTTGAATAAACTTCCGAGCTATTACTGGAGCTCCATCTGAAAGATTACCTGGTATGAAATGCGCTACCTTAGTAAGCTTGTCTATGACCAGTAGAATGGCATTGTGCTTATTCCTCGACATTGGAAGACCTTGCACAAAATCCATGCTAATAACCTCCCACTTACTTTCTGGAATATCATGATATAGTAAACCTGCAGGATGATGATGTTCTGCTTTTACTCTCTGACATTCTAAACAACTTGCCACAAACCTTGCAGCATCCCCTTTCATCCCCTTCCAGAAATATAACGGCTTTACATCCGCTAACATCTTGGTAACACCAGGATGCCCTGAGTATGGTGCATTATGAACTTCTTTCCATACCAAATTCCTTAGTTCACCAACATCAGGTACATAAATTCTTCCATTAAATCTCAATAATCCATTTGGTTCAAAACTAAATCCTTCATACCTCTTATCTTGTAAATCTCTCGAGAGTGCTTGCTTGACTTGTTCATAGAACTCGTCACCCTTGGATCCTTGCAATACTTGACTTTTGAAGTCTGTCTGAATTACTACCAAAGAAGATATATGCCTCCTTCGACTTAAGGCATCAGCAACTTTGTTTTCCTTTCCCTTGATGTAGTTAATGTCAAAATCATAGTCTAATATCAACTCTAACCACCTTCTTTGCCTTGCATTAAGATTGGTCTATGTAAATAGATACTTCATACCACGATGATTCGTTTTCAGTTCAAAAGGTTTACCCATCAAATAGTGTCTCCACATATGCAATGCATGAACTACTGCTGCTAACTCCAAATCATGCGAAGCATAATTTTGTTCATAAGGCTTTAGCTTCCTTGACTCATATGCAATGACTTGCCCTCCTTGCATCAATACTCCACCTAGACCTTCTCCTGATGCATCCGTGATTACTACAAAATTACCTTCTAGATCTAGCACTTTCAAAATCGGAGTCATGGTCAATTTCTTCTTTAGGAGATCAAATGTCTCTTGACATTTTTCGGTCCATTGAAACTTTTTCCCTTTCCTCTGAAGAGATGTGATAGGAAAAGCTACACTAGAAAAGTTTTTCACAAACTTATGGTAATACCTAGCCAAACCCATGAAACTTCTTACTTCGGAAACATTCTTTGGCACTGGCCACTCAAGTATTGCTTTGATCTTGGCTGGATCAATTGCAATCCCTTTTGTTGAAATCACATGACCCAAATATTGTACTTCCTTCTAGAAGAAGGTACACTTGGAAAGTTTCCCATACAACTTATGCTCTATAAGCTGTTGGAGTACCATTTTCAAATGTTGAAAATGTTCCTCTTCATTCTTGGAGTAAATCAAACTATCATCCAAGAAGACCAAAATAAATTTATCCAAGCAATCTATAAATACACTATTCATAAGGTTCATGAATGTTACAGGTGCATTTGTTAACCCAAAAGGTAAGACTATAAACTCGTAATAGCCATACCTTGTTCTGAAAGCAGTCTTAGAGATGTCTTCATCCTTGATTCTCAACTGGTGATATCCTGACCTTAGATCAATTTTGGAAAACACAGTTGCACCTTGCATCTGATCAAAGAGATCATCAATATGCGGCAACGGATACTTATTCTTCACTGTTACTTTATTGAGCATTCGGTAATCTATACACAATCGCAATGTTCCATCCTTCTTCTTGATGAAGATCACTGGCGCTCCCCAAGGCGAAACACTTGGCCTTATCAATCCTTTGGACAACAATTCTTCCAACTGATATTTTAACTCCATCAATTCAGTTGTCGTCATTCTATACAGTACCTTGGAGATAGGTTCTGATCCTGGAATAAGGTCAATGGAGAAATCAATCACTCTTTTGGGAGGTAATCCTGGTAATTCTTTTGGAAATACATCCGCAAAATCTCTAAGGATAGGGTATTTCTCCATATCTGTCCTTTCTGCATTTTTTATTTCTCCATCCTCAACTTCACATTCCTCAAGTTTTTCCATTTTAACCACAAAGAGTTGGCAGCCCTTTTTCTTTGCCCTATGCATCTGAACAATTGAGATACGTCAGAACTTTACTTCTCTAGGTGTCCCTTGTAAAGATACCCAGTTTCCAAGATCATCTATGCATTCAACAGTTTTTGCATGACAATCAACCTTAGCCCTATGCCTCCATAACCAATTCATCCCTAAGATGACATCATAAGACCTTAAGGGAGCTACATACAAATTGACTTCCATGGAGAAAGTAGGAAGTTCAACCCTTGCTTCAAACAGACATTGGTCCACCCTAGCTCTTATCTGGTTTGCGTATTCAACAACCCATGATTTTTCCATATAACCAGCTCTTCTAGACATTTTACTAGCTAATCTAGGTGAAATAAAATTTTTTGTGGCACCAGTATCTATTAAAACAGAAATGGGTATACCAGATAAAGTACCTGGTATTTCCACTAGAGTGATCTGGTATCCAGCCTATCTGTTATTTACTGCAGCGTGTAGCCTTTGCTGAAATGCCTCCCGCTATGGTGGAAGAGAATTACCACGAGGTTGCGATCCTGGTGGCTTGTTGGGGCATTGGCTAGCATAGTGATCACCACCACAGTTGAAACATCCTTTAACTAGCCCCTTCTTTACAGGAGCTCTCTCTAAATTGGTGATGTTCCTAGCAGCGTTGTTGAAGTTACTATTATTATTTCCTTTCTTGTCCTTCTTTGGTTCACTCCAATTATTCTGAAAATTCTTTTCTCCTTGCTTCTGAAATCCTTGCACCTCATTAGGTTTTCCAGAAGTTTACTTATTCTAAGACCAGTTAAATTTTTTCCTATTCTTTTCACGGTAACTTTGGCGATAGACTTCAATTTCTGCTCTTGATTTAGAGCTTTCTAGTATACAAGGTCCATGGTGGTAGGACCATGCATATCCACTTCTCCACCTATCTGATTGTTCAACCCCATAATAAACTTTCTTATGCGGAATCGCTCATCAGCTTGATATATAGGCACATACCTCAGAAGACATGTCAACTTCTCCTAGTATTCACTAACCGAGGAGTCTCCTTGCCTCAAATTCTAAAAATCTGAGAGCTTTTGATCATAGAAAAGTTGGGGTAACCAACATTTTCAGAATATTTCCACAAATTCCGTCCAAGTGAGTTGAATTGAACTAATTCCTAGTTCCGTCTCCTTACTCATCCACCAACTGGATGCTTCACCTGCCAACTAAAAAGCTCCCCATACCGCCTTAGTGACCTCAGAATAGTTTTTGATCTCAAAGTATTTTTCCATTTCCACAAGCCATGCCTCAACCACATCCCCACTAGTGCTACCTTCAAACTTTGGAGGTGTAAGTTTCCTCATATCTCAAGATAGCTCCTTTGCCATCTTTCTTCTTTTAGTCTTTTCAGTATATTTTCGAGATGAGGACTGGCTTTGGAATTGTGATCCCTCATTTTCATGTTCACTTGCTCGAGTGTGAACACGAGAATCTTCTCCCTCTTTCTCATCATCAGGGACTTTTTTCCTGCTTCATTCTTTTCTTTTTGCTCTAAGATCCCTACTCTTTCCCTAGTCTCTATCATCATTGCAAGAATACGATCCAACTTTGTGTTCATGTCCCCTGACCCTTGTCCTACTTCTTCACTCCCTCCAGGGTTACTTATGGTCTAAACCATTCTTTCCTATAAAGTTTACCCTGTAGGTTCCATTAAGGTCAGATTCTCTGATTTTTTACTTATCATTCATAAATCATCTAACTTTTCCAAAAGGAACATTTATAATCATAACATTTTTCCAAAAGACATATAACTCAAACTTTTGATAAGAAACTTTCTTTTATTCATAGAGATAAAGATTTAAATATCCTTGGATTTACATTGAATGACTATTAAGATAGTCCAAAGGAGAGTATCCATCAGATTCACTCTCGTCTACAGAGGTGAGTGGAGTATATCCCTCTGATTTTTCTTCAGATACATAATCTCGGGGTACATATCTCTCCGACTCATCACTGGAAGAATTACAGTTATCTCAGACAAGGGAGAAATACGTGGATCCCTAAACAACATAGTGGGGCTCACACTATTTTCCGAGGGCATATCCTGAGAAAGTGGTAAGGATGCTGACTTGGTTGGAGACATCGATGGCAGACGATTAAAGTTGGCATCATCCCTCATCATTCTTTTCTCTTGGCTCACCCGAGAAAGTGCATGACTTAGGGTTTCCTCATCTCCTAGCCATACGTCATTAACATGGTTGGTTCCCTCGATGGTTCAAACAAGAGCTTCCCTTTCTTTCTTGGTTGTGAGGTTGCACTCGTTCCCAATAACTGATTTCCTTGCAGTCATCCTAAGACGCACCATCCTGGCACAAGAATTCCAACATTAGACTCATAATATTAGATAGGAAATCATAGTGAGCACATAGGTTCCAGAGCTGAAACCTGGCTCCGATACCACGTGTAACATGCCACTTGCTCTACCAACTAAGATTTACTAAGTTTTAACTTGAAAGTAAATTAGTCATGAATTCATAACATGAATAATAAAAAATTTCCTCTAAAAATTTGATATAATGCACATTTGAAACATATTTCAAACTTCTATTGCATAACCAAATTACATTTCTCAATAAAAGAATTGAATATTCAACTTTTACAACTTTTTTCATAAATTACATGGAAGCTTCAAGAGCTTAACTGGTAAATAGAATCACATTTTTGTATACTTGTCTATCTTCAATACTCCCGGCCACCAACTGGATGAGGGAAAGCATCACTCAAGTGATTTACCTCCAACCACGGACTATCTGCGGTCCCCTGCACATTTACCAAACAGGTAAATGGCCCTACCCTTCAACGAAGGGATTGGTATAGCAACCTCAAAGTTAAGCCTAATTTCAGCAGATGTTGTGTCCTACATTAACTAGTACTATCATACTATGGCTACAACCATCAAAATATGACATCTCTACTTAGTAATGCAAACCTGGAACACAGTGAAGCTAGACAGTGTAAACATTAGCTATTTACACCACTTTGGCCAAAGTTTTCTTCGTCTCATATTCACCCACCCTTCTATCTCATCTGGAAAAAAAAGACAATCTCTATATTAGGTTATCTACCTCTTCCATGGATCACATATCTCAAGGTTAACCTATTACATGCTTTACTAGGATACATATATCAAACTAATTCTATTTGGAACCTATTTTCACTATCTTTACCCCTGTAAAATTTTCCTATACAAACACCAATCAATGATTGGTTCACAATTCCATTTAGGTAAAATCCAAACCATAGACACTATCTCACATTCACAATACAAATTTGCTAACTATATATATATATATATAGACATTCACATCGAAAATTTAACATTGCAATTGCTTAAAAACAATACACCACATTATGTTTTGAAAATAGGAAAAATGTAGAGAAGGAGAAATAAATCCCATGCCTGAGAATATAGCTCCAAATGGATCAAATACTCTTCTGCTTACGACCTTCTAATACTCTAGATCGCTCCTCCAAATTAGACAATTTACAAAAGCAAAAACGACAAACTTTCAACACTAACGCAAAACTCAAATTTTAAAAGGAAAGACTCTTGATTAGATAATAGTGCAATTAAAAATGAGGGAGAGTACCCCTTTTATACTGCAACCAATTCAAAAATGTCGATATAATGTCGACATGCTTAACCAACTCAAAAAAAATGTTGACACTATGAAGACATACTTATAAATTCTAAAATTAGTTCATAAAACAAAACAACCTTCTAAAAAAAAGTGTTTGTTAAAAATTAAAAAGGAAAATAAAATATATTAATGATTCCCTGCGTTGATTGAAAAGGTTTAAGGGGCCCGCGTCTTATAAGAAATGTCTGCCCTCCTATTCAATTTTAACATATAAACTTAAAAGGCTTAAGGGGGCTCGTGCCTATAGAGTTTAAACATATCCAATAAAGCCTTAAACACCATTCGGTTAAAACATATTCTCTCTTTTATTAAAAAAAAAACATTAACCCCCTTTTTATTGAAAGCACTTTAAACCCTTTTTTTATTATACTTCTTTTATTATGAATTTAAACACCTTTAATCTTATTATTTATTTTATTATATTTATTATTATTACTTTTTATAAAACTATTCTTTTATTATTATTATTTTATATATTTATATTCTTCTATAAAACAATATTTACAAAAATCAATTTCTGCAAAATGATAAAATCATATTTCCACTATTAAAAGAAAAATAATAATAGTATTTATATTAAATACATATATAGAGAGATGATAAATATATATTTATATATTCACATATATGTAAATTTATCATCATAAAATCAAATATAACTCATAATCAAACATGCATATAAAGTCGTAAAATCTTCATAGACTTATCGTCGAAGAACACAAGAGACTAATTCTTGCATAGCCCAAATCGACATCTCCATATCTACGAGCAATATGCTCATGAATATACGTAGGTACGTCTACCTACATAAGTTCATGCTCATATTGATTCATACGTAAGATCGCATTGTGGATTTACATGAACTATAGTCTCCAAAAGTAAACTTGCCTAGACAACCAAACACTTAACAACATGCAGGTTCGAAACTACCAAAGTCAAGAATCATGACTCACAACTTAGGTCACTTACCGCTACCCACACTGACTCGACACAACCTAGGTCAAATTAGGATGTGTGTGTGTGCTGCTTAGTTTAGGCTTCTCTTGTACGTTTACCAGACCAAGTCCTTCTCCTGAGTGATACCTCCCCTCTTTTCTGGAGGGATAACCTGTTCCTACATCCACTTAGATCATCGCAAGAGTAGTTAACTGATCAAAATATAATTATTAATTAATAATAACCGCATTTAATACAAGACATTGCATTATTCTTTTTCTCATCATATTGCATTCAAGATAGATAACACACATAGATTCAAAGATTCATAATTACTTCAATTTTCACAAAATATCCAATCTATAGTAAATGGATAAAAACACATATATAGATGCAAAAATCTATAATCACTCACTTTCCAAACAAATTAACCAATCTAGGTAAATAGTAAGTAGATAGAAACACATGGGGTGTAACAATGCCTTAGACACAACAACTCAATTATGAGGGTCTCGCCTTCCACTATAGACAATGTTTTATCGTCAATCACTTGGCTTCAAATTGTTGTCAGTCTAACCGCTAGGCTTGCGTGGCTTTGTGGTGGCAGAATGCCCACATTGATCACTTGATAGTTAATGGTTCTGACTCTCAAGATGATAATTCTCTTCTGGTTGACAAGCACTCTTAAGATGTTGGGTCCTCTCCAGAGATTGGCATGACTGTCATATCCCTCGACTCTAGCTATAACTCCTAACCCAATGCAGGTTACTTCCTCTGTGGGTCCCTCTCCCCCTCATCGCATCATGATGGGATTCTTTCTCCTGACACATCAACCACTGTGTAGTTTGTCTCCCTCTTAGTGGGAGTTGTCTTAAGTGATGGCGATGGTTGAGGTCTCCCCTCCCCTCTCTCTTATTGTAAGGATTTAGCAAATGATGTATCCTGGACGATTGTCCAAAGACAGAAGAGGGGTCCTCCCAAATCTGTCTCCGCTTCCAACACTCAGATTAAGGGTGTGTGTTTGAGAGGTCAAGGTTAGATTGCGTAGGTGATTGACCCTTTGTTTTCAATTATTTGTGTGTCATTTGTGTTGTTTGTCTGTGGTCTCCTTGTGGGGACCCGTTTTGCCTCAGCCTTTTGGCTCTTGTAAGGGTAGGGTCCCTTGTAAACCCTTTTATTTAATAAAAAACAATAAGTTTGATTTTGTTCACATAGGTGACAATTAAACATTGATGTGTTTGCCTATCTCAAGAGGCATATTATTTTGCACACTTCTATTCCAATATTTTATAATAAAAAAATTTCACTTACCTCAACTATATTATTGCAAGATTTACCATGGTACCATGATGGGGAGAGCACAACAGATAACCACAGACCGATGCCCTAAATTTTTTTCACAGTCGACAGACTAACAGCTGAGCCACTGATTCAACCCCATCGACCAAGTCCCTCATCCTTCTCCAATGCCCCGATGGCATTTCCCTTGGTGAGACTCGTAATCTTTGGTCAATTCGCCAAAAACACCGTCGCACAGTTTTCCTCCTGCGAACCCTAGCACATGAAGATGCTAGGTCGTTCTTACTGCACGAAACCCTCGGTCCGAAACATCTGCACTGTCGAACAGGAAAACAAAATAGGAAACAGACGAATATGATACATTGAAGCCATTCCACTGATTTCAACAGAAATCTCACCAGTGGAATGCTTCACGGCGACATACGGCAACAATGGAAAATGTAAAATGAATGGAAATCTACAGTTACACGATTTACAGTTGTAAGAAATGGAAATCAAATGGACAAAACATAATTGCTTTATTTCTCCTGAGCACAATACAATCACATTTGATCACACTACTTCGATCTGATTACATTCGATGATCATTTGGCTAGTCCTTTGGGAATTTATCAACTCACCTTGAGTAGTACCGACTGACTCCAAGCGGCTGGGAAACACTACTGCCTATTTTTGGCATTATTGCTATTTTTAGCATTATGCGATTACAACTTGACAAATGTCCCCTAAGTCACTTGGAACTTACAAAATAGACCTAGCTACAAATTGAAATGAAAATGCATTGGTCAAATAGACCTTATTACAAACGAAAGCATGATTTTCGAGGTGCTCCTGCACCATACTCCCCAGGTGAAAGTTGTCTCAAGTCCTCTTAGAGACTAACTGCTGCAAATCACCACCTCGCTTTTTGATGTCTTCTTCTAGCATCCATGTGGCTTCTGAGTCGAGAAGTCCTTGCCATTTGACCAAGTGCTCAAAATATGTCTGATTTCTGGTCTTCTTGGCTATCCTGCTATCCAAAATGCATTCCATTGTAAATGGTTCCTTAGATGGTAATTGTTGCACCCACTCTGCATTGTCTTGAACAGAATCTGTTGTATCTTCGCCTGTATCGGGACTCCTATATAATGTCAAATCAGCAACATTGAAGATAGGTGAAATAGCAATATCATCACGGAGTTCAATTTTGTAAGCATTAGGACCATATTTTTCCAGAATCTGACAAGGTCCAATTTTTTGCATCATCAACTTGTTGTGTTTTCCTGTGGGTAGTCTGTTCTTGTTGAGATGAACCATGACCATATCGCCAATTTGGTACTGTACATCCCTTCTTCTTTGATCCATGGTAGCCTTGAGCTTCTGACTATTCCTGTGTAGAGTATCTCTGACTTGTTGATGAATCTCCTTCATAGCCTCTGCAAATGTATCAACATGCCCACTCCTTTTGTCCAACCCTTGAACATCGCGTAATTCAAAAATTCCTCTAGGGTGACTACCATAAACAACTTCAAAAGGACTTAGACCTGTACTTCTGTTTGTAGAATCATTATAGGCATACTTTGCTTGTGGGAGTACCACATCCCAACTACTGACATGTTCTCTTGTCAAACATCTCAGCAGATTGCCTAATGACCTATTGACAACTTCAGTTTGACCATCAGTCTGAGGATGATAGGCTGAACTAAAAGACAAATTTGTACCCAATCGTTTCCATAGGGTTCTCCAGAAATGTCCCACAAATTTGATGTCTCTATCAGACACAATACTCAAAGGTAACCCATGAATCCTGACAATTTCTTTAAAGAACAAACCGACAATGTAACTAGCATCATTGGTGGTCTTACAAGGAATAAAGTGCGCCATTTTGCTGAACCTATCTACCATAAAAAACACACTGTCATAGCCTGTCCTTGTCTTGGGCAATCCCATCACAAAATCCATACTCAAACTATCCCAAGGTATGTTTGGTATGGGCAAAGGTTGGTACAGTCCTGCATTGGTTGAGACTCCTTTTTCTCTCTAGCAAATCATACAACTCTCAACAAACCTTCTGATATCAGAGTGCATCCTTGGCCAAAAGTAAAACCTTCTGACAAAATCTAAGGTCTTATTGAGCCCAAAATGTCCTAAACCACCACTATGTTTTTCTTTCACTATATTATCCCTCATTGAACACTTAGGGATACATAGTTGACTACCTTTAAACAAAAGGCCATCCTGCAATGTGTAGTCTAAAAATTCGCTATGAAAAACATTGGCAAACTCACTGCATACCCTGTAAATTTCCTTAAAATCTTGGTCCTCTCCATACAATTCCTTGAGTGACTCAACACCCATACTTTGTAGCTGCACTTCTTGCACTGTCAACACCCTTCTGCTTAGAGCATCAGCAACCTTATTGGTTATCCCCTTCTTATGTTTGATGATGAAGGTGTACACTTGAAGACTTTCTACCTATTTCATGTGTCGATGACTGAGCTTTTCCTGTCCATTCAAAAAACTGAGAGCATGATTGTCAATGTATACAATAAAGTCTTTAGGAAGCAAGTAGTGCCTCCACTTTTTCAGAGCTTGTACCATAGCATACAACTCTAAATCATAAGAGGAGTACTTCCTCTTAGCTTCATTTAACTTTTCACTGAAGAAGGCTACCGGTCTGCCTTCTTGGCTCAACACTGCTCCTATGGCCAATCCACTTGCATCACATTCAATGGTGAAAACCTTATTAAAATCATGTAACACTAAAACAAGGAATTTAGCAACTTTTTGTTTCAAACTCTCAAAACTCTGATCTGCCTCTTTTGTCCACACAAACTTCATCTTACCTCCACCCTTGATGGTCTCCAACATAGGTGCAAAGATGTCACTGTAGTTCTTAATGAATTTCTTGTAAAATGTGGCCAACCCATGGAAACTTCTAACCTCTCCTGCTATCCTGGGTGTAGGCCAATTCAAAATAGCCTCTACCTTGGAAGGATCCATTTTCAAATCACCCTTAGAGATGACAAAACCTAGGTACACCAATTCTTGCTTCATGAAGTCACACTTTTCCAAGTTTATCAGTAACTTCGATCTTGCAGCCTCTTCAAGACTATCTCCAAATGTTTCAGGTGTTCTTCCTTGCTCTTACTGAATACCAAGATATCATCAAGAGAGACTACCACAAATTTGCTTATGAATCCCTGTAACACCTCATTCATCAGTCTCATAAATGTGCTAGGGGCATTTGAAAGACCAAACGGCATCATAAGCCACTCATACAACCCTTCATTGGTCTTGAAAGCTGTCTTCCACTCATCCCCTTTCCTTATCCTTATCTGATGATACCCACTCTTCAAATCTATCTTAGAGAAATAGGTAGCACCTCCCAAACAATCCATTAGATCTTCTATTCTAGGAATAGAAAACCTATATCCGATGGTTATCCTATTTATTGCCCTCGAATCAGTACACAGTCTCCATTTCCCATCCTTCTTTGAGGCTAAAACAATAGGTACTGCACATGGACTCAAACTCTTTCTTATTAACCCCTTGTCTAAAAGTTCTTGAACTTGCCTGGCTATCTTCTCATTCTGCTGAGGTGTCATCTTATATGCTGCCTTATTAGGAAGTATTGCTCCGGGTATGAGATCTATCTGATGGCTAATGTCTCTGATTGGTGGTAGGGAATTAGGCATATCCTTTGCAATCACTCCTTTGTAACTCTCAAGCAAATCTCTGACCTCTTTAGGCCCTACTTCTCCCACACTTTGCTTCTTTTCCCCCTTAGGCTTCACAATCAAAGCAAAACCTGCTGCATCACCTTCCTGTAATGTGTCCATGAATTCTTTTTCTCCTACCAGCATTACACTAGACCCTACATGCTGTGGATTCTCCCCTACCAATGACTATATCCTATAAGTCATACCATCCTTTTGAAATGAGTAAGCATTCTTTTCTCCATCATGCTAAGCCTTTCTCTCAAATTGCCATGGTCTGCCTAATAAAAGATGGCAAGCATCCATAGGAAGGATGTCACAAAAAATCTTGTCTCTATAGCCCCCAATACTGAATTCTACCCATGCTTGTTCATTGATAAGTATGTGTTGTCCCTTATTCAACCAACTAACTTCATATGGACTGCTATGGGGTATCTTTTCCATATTCAACTTATTTACTACTTCCAAAGATATGATATTATCCGTCGAACCAGAGTCAATAATAACTTTGCAAACCTTACCTTGGATCTTGCAGTTGATTCTAAATAAAGCCCTTCTTTGTGATGGTTCTATCTGCACTGGTTCCTTGAGCAGCGTCCTCTTGATCATCAGATTTTCTCCTACTTCTAATGCTAAATTCACTTCAGGAGATGTCACACTCCTTGTATCTTCTTGAGTCAAAGTGGTTCTCTTCTCACCACCATGAGAAGTTGAGGCCTTCTCTAGACACTTGTATGTCGGGTGCCCTATCTGATTGCAGTTATAACATTCATATTGGAGAATTTGGATCCTCTACCTGATCCATTTGTCCCACTTCTTCCATTAGGCCTTCTTCCTCAGTAGCCTCCCCTGCTACTTGAGTCCCCAATTTGCTCTTCTTGGCCAGACTCACCACTAGGCCTCTGGTTAGGACTTCTTCCTCCAAAACTGCCTCTACCTCTGAAATTCCTTCCACCTCTACCTCTATTGTTCTGCTCACTCTTCCTCTTTATCTTCTCTTCAACCCTTAAGGCCATCTGGAAACACTTGTTCACTGTGTCTAGTGCTAAGATGTTGATCTCATCTTGAATGTTCATCCTTAGGCCATTCAAATACTTGGCCACCTTCTCTGACTCTTCTTCTTGTCTCTTTGATCTGAGATTGAGTTTATGAAACTCTTGTGTGTATGCATTCACATCAAGGTCTCTCTGCTTGAGGTTCTGCAGCGTCTTATACATCTGCACATCATAGTCCAAGGGTAAGAACTGTGCCTTAAGTTTGGTTTCCATCCTTTCCCAAGAGGTTATCATGTTCTTCCCCTCCTTAACTCTCTCTCCTTGTACATAATTCCACCATGCAAGAGCAGATCCCTGCAACCTTGCCTTTGCCAACTTAATCCTCTTATCATCAGGGACTTCTTTGTATTCGAAGTGATTGTTCAATGCCTCAATCCAGTCAATCACCTCTTCAACTTCCATACTTCCACTATACATAGGTAACCCATCTATGGTGTCCCTATTGACTGACTTCAATGCATTTAAAAATGCCCTCTGGTCTGCTGGTATCTCCTCTGTCTTTTTACTGGTTTCCCCAATTTCTATGTTGCCTTCATCGCTATCACTTTCATCTTCCCTATCTTTGGCTTTGGACTGCTTGAACTCTCCCAACTTGGATTCAAGCATCTCCTCGATCAACTTCTTAATGGCGTCCTGCGACATACTTTTGGGAGGCATCCTCTCCACCTCTGTCTCGCTTTCCCAACTTGGATTCAAGCATCTCCTCGATCAACTTCTTAATGGCGTCCTGCGACATACTTTTGGGAGGCATCCTCTCCGCCTCTGTCTCGCTTTCTTTGTCTAACATAAACATTCATAGTCAACACCCAAACGCCAACACTTCTATAAGTCCTCAATTTGACTTGCCGCCCAAATCTTTTCATTGCTCTGATACCAATATGATGGGGAGAGCATAGCAGATAACCACAGACCGATGCCCTAAATTTTTTTCACAGTCAACAGACTAACAGCTGAGCCACTGATTCAACCCCATTGACCAAGTCCCTCATCCTTCTCCAATGCCCCGATGGCATTTGCCCTTGGTGAGACTCGTAATCTTTGGTCGATTTGCCAAAAACGTTGTCGCACAATTTTCCTCTTGCGAACCCTAGCACACGAAGATGCTAGGTCGTTCTTACTGCGCAAAACCCTCGGTCTGAAACATCTGCACTGTTGAACAGGAAAACAAAACAGGAAACAGATGGATATGATACATTGAAGCCATTCCACTGATTTCAACAGAAATCTCACCAGTGGAATGCTTCACGGCGACATACGGTAACAATGGAAAATGCAAAATGAATGGAAATCTACAATTACACGATTTACAGTTGTAAGAAATGGAAATCAAATGGACAGAACAAAATTGCTTTATTTCTCCTGAGCACAATACAATCACATTCGATCACACTATTTCGATCTGATTACATTCGATGATCATTTGGCCAGTCCTCTGGGCATTTATCAACTCGCCCTGAGTAGTACTGACTATAATGCCTATTTTTGGCATTATTGCTATTTTTGGCATTATGTGATTACAACTTGACAAATGTCCCCTAAGTCACTTGGAACTTACAAAATAGACCTAGCTACAAACTGAAATGAAAATGCATTGGTCAAATAGACCTTATTACAAACGAAAGCATGATTTTCAAGGTGCTCCTGCACCATACCATGGTGATCATGAATGATTCTTCTAACTCTAGCTTGGTCCAAGTTGTCCTCAGAAATACCATCCTAATGTATTCAACCCACTTGACATTAAGAGCCTTCCATTTATCTTGTCAAATAACCTTTTTACATACCACAATGCAATAATATCCACACTTTTTTTTTTGGATTAAAGATAGTCTAAGCATATTCCAAAAAATATGTCGTTACAACCGATGTGGCCAAGATGGCCACCTTTCCAAGATTAATGTCTTATAGCCACTAGCAATATGAAACAAAGTTATATCTTACAAAATTTGGTATCATACGCCCTGCCTTTGCTTTAAGAGATCAAAACACTAATCCATTACAAAATTTGAATTGTATTTGTTGTACTACATTTCTGTAGGGTAAGAAACCGGTTCATCACATATTATATCACATTCTATATCAACACAATCTGGGTCGGGAGCAACATGGCCCACTCCAGCACTATCCATATATATTATGTCTTCTTCAATTACACCGGGGACAGCGTGAAGTATGAAGGCTCCCTGAGACACAATCTCCTCAGATATAACATTATTACCTGCTTCGAAAAGGTGCAAATTTTTGAACTACAATAACATGTCTTCCAGCCTTGAGTTGAAGGATTGGCTAGCTCTATCAATGTCTAGTTGCATCATTTCAGAGAGAACTAGTTCAGAGTCTTGTGATGAGGAAAACCCTTTATCAGCCATCTTGGACAAATTGGCCAATCGATCCTCCACTGAAACAACTACCTGCAAATAAATATCAATATGTGTGAGTCTACAATTAGACCCAACAAGATTTCTAGGCTTGCCTTGAAAATGATCCTCATTCCTCGTTTTCCACAGTATCCACAAAACTTCAGTTGTTAGGACTAACCAAAATAATTTATGTTTAGCTTTAAGACCAGATAAATGACCAAATATAATTCCTTTTTTACATTTAGAATCAGATAAAGACCAATTAGGAAGACTACTAAAAAACATACTCCAGACCTGCAAAGCAAATGGATAGTCAAGGAAAATATGATCACAAGACTCATGGACATTGCAAAGCCTACAAAGATAACTGTTAAAACCAATTGGCAATTTCTTCAATCCTAATAGCCATCTAAAACATCCCTTTTTTCATTCCAAATACTTAGACCAAAATAACATAAAGCAAACACTAAGGTCACTAAAACTAAGATCACAGTCCCATGCCTTTGCATAATGTTCAAAGATCTCATCAGAATTCCCAAGTAACTTATAGATCCTCTTGGCAACACAGCCTATCAAAATGCCTCCATCTTTCCACTTAAGCCTATTCACCCATTCCAACACACACAAGAACCTTGGTTCGGCAAGAATGACTGAGCAAGCAGTCACCAACATAGAATAAGTTCTCTTCTGAGAGTCTTCTAGCCCAAATTCACCTTTTAACATATCCCAACTTTACATGCCATCAAGACAGAATAAATCTTTGAAAGAAGCCAAGCCCAATTTATGCCACTTAAGTCCAGAACATCCTTGAATGACAGCCAGGGGCTTCTTATAATTTAGGTTCCACCATATAGAATTATGAAAACCCCACTGCATCAAAGCTTTGTCACTATCAGGAATAGCAATTAGATGTCTACAGCATTCCCAAGCCTTCCAAATGGAGGCAAAAACAACTGAGCCAAAAGGCTTCACTTTAAAATTCCCAAATTTTTCCAGCTTGGGGCATCTTTAGGGCAGGCCAATTTAATATTATTCCTCACAAGAACTTTCCAAGGCTCCGGTTCCTCCAAAGAGTTTATAATCCATTTTGCCACTAATGCAATCCCATGCATTTTCAAGTCTTTCAATCCTAATCCACCATGATCTCTGCTAGAGCAGCAGCATTTCCAATTTACATGATGTTTTTACCATGCCCTTTGCCATCTGACCATAGGAAAAACCTGATTTCTTTCTGAATGCTTTCAATCTGCAAGTTAGAGAAAAGCCACATGGAAGCATAGTATACAGTATATGCAGAAAGAATTTTTGACATACTTGAAATCTACTAGCAAGAGAAAGGGCCTGCTTGTTCCATCTTTTAAGCTTAACCTCTATTTTTGTGAAAAGCCAACTCCACATTTGCTTAAGGGAGGGATCTAGAGCAAAAGGAATGCCAAGAAACCTGATAATCTTTTTTGGACCACGCCATTGCCAATCATCCAATCCAAGCCAAACAGGAGGGGAATCTGAACAACCAATTAGGAAGGATTTATTAAAGGAAATCTTTGCACTTGATGCTGAACAAAAGACCTTCAATCTGTGCTTTAAGTTTTCAAGATTTTCTCTTTCTAATACTGGAAACAAGGCAGTGTCATCAGCAAACTACATATTGAGCAAGGGATTACCATCTGGGAGTTTGATACCTTCAAATCTTCCTGGTATAATGTCAGTTCTCAATAGGTAGAACAATGCTTCAGATGCAATTACAAATAGGGCTGGAGCCAAAGGGCATCCTTGCCTAATGGAACTCCCCATTAAAAATGAGGAGGACAGAGTACCATTGACTTCAACCTCGGTCGAAGCATCCTTAAAAAACATTTCTACCATTTTTAAAAATTCCATTGGAAAGCCAAATGCTTTAAGAATGCAAATTATAAAAGATCACTCTACCCTGTCATAAGCTTTTTCGAAGTCTAACAGTAGGATCCCTGCATTATGCCCTGACTCATTGGCCCAATGTGTGGCTTCCCAGCTAGTAAGAAGGTTTTATAATATGTTCCTGCCTTTGATAAAGCCAATTTGGGTTGCATTGATTATTGCCGGTAGGATGTCAACTAGTCTTCTAGCCAACACTTTGGCAATTATCTTATAAGAAACATTGAGCAACGTTATAGGCCTCCAATTCCTCAAATTAGATTTATCACCCCCCTTGGGCAAAAGTTTAATTATACCTCTGTTAATATCTTTGCCCAAAAACCCTTTACTGATAGCCTCCTAATACACCTCAAACAGATCTCCAACAACCCAATCAATATTAGCTTTGTAAAATTCTATTGGTAGCCCATCAAACCCAAGTGATTTGCCATTACTCATGGACAGAATTGCACTTTTAATTTCTTCTTTGGATAAGTTTTGTTTCAGCTTCTCTGCCATCTCCACATCAATTTTTCTAGGACAGATTAAGGAGCATAACTTCTGAGCCTCTGCACAAGTAGCATTATTATCATCTGCTTTAAAGAGGCTCTCATAGAAATTTTTAAAGACATGCTTAATGTCATCAAGGCTTGAAAATGTAGTACCTTCTTCCACAATAGATTCAATGTGTTCTTGCCTAAACTTACTTTTCAAGAGATTAAAGAAATACTTAGAGCCTTTGTCCCCTCCTTGAATCCAATTCAGCCTTGCCCTATGTTTTGCACTTTTGGCTCTAAGGGTTTCAAACTTCCTGAGATTATGCTTGGTGGCATTCAAGGCAGAGTTTAACTCCTTATCAAATGGGGCTTCTTGTAACTTCATTTCATAGTTCAAAAACGTCTTCTGAAGGTCCATCTCCTCCTTCCTCCTTTCCATTGCACATTTCTTACCACAAATTTGAAAAATCTCTTGACATGCCTTAACAAGATTAGACCAATAGTTAATGGAATTGTCCTGGGCCTGGACCGACTTCATGATTGTTCTTACTGACAAAATGCCTTGCAAACAGTCATCATTTTCTAGCAACCTTATATTCAATTTAAAGGGGCTCACAATTTTAGGTTTGGAGGCTAAATTATGGTCAATAGGGAAGATATCTGCACAGATCGGGTGGTGGTCAAAAAGGGAGCTTGGTAAGTCTTTGACCACATTGTCACCTTTAGGACTTTTAAACTGAAAAAAATCTTTGTTTACATACATGCTGTCAAGCCTACAATAAATTCTTATGTTACCTGCTTCTTATGTTCCCTGCTTGGGCATTGCACCAAGTGAACCAAATTCTACAGCGTTTACTCTTGGCTCCTTCCAGAGGGTCAACCAAATTAAAAGACTTTTTAAAACTAATCCAGAAGTACTTCTCAATCCCTTTCCACCCTGCATTAATACCTCCAACCTTGTCTTCTCTATTTTCCACCATATTGAAGTCTCCTGCTACTATCCATGGAATCTTGGGGAGATGCATAGAGAGCAAATACCAAATTTCTCACCATCCTTTTCAAAGCATGCCCATGCTACCCTATTGCAGGGAGAGAATCCTGATTGGGATAGAAATTGCTCCCAACATGGATTAATAAGGATAGCAAATCCTCCTTTACCCTTATTATGCTTAGTATAAATTTTAAAGGAATCTTTCCATATGAATCTGAGCACATTATCTAATTGGAAGTTGGTGGCTTTAATTTCCTGTAACATAAGGAAATCCAAATTCCTATTCTTGTTTACTAAATCCCTAACAATGTACTTTATGTCTGGGGACTCTAGTCCCCTTACATTCCAGCTAATGAACTTCATATAAAACAGTAGGATTTAGATACAAACCAACAGCTATTGAGCCAACTCCTTGGAGACACCCATTTTGTCAAAGCCTTTGGGGAGATTCCCCCCTTTCACCCTTTTACTATCTGCCAATTTCCTTTTAACATACTTCCTCTTTTTTCTTTCCCTATTCCCTTTGATGCAGCTTTCTATCTCTTCCACTTCATTCTCTTTTAGGGGGGCCTCTGATTGGGAAGGGAGACCAATTTCCTGAACCGGGTCTTGCATTTTTTTAGCTAATAACTCTTCTCTGATTTTCAACATCACAATCTGATGTGCATTCTTTCTATTAGGGATAACCACAGGGGCTCCCCCATCACTTTTTGATAAATCTTTTTCTACAAAGCCGGGAGAAACCCCGGAGGTAACCTCTGCCAGGCTTTTAGAGATTGGGTCACCCCTCCTGCCAGAGCCGACTCCCAAACAGCGTTTTGCTCAACATTGAGGGTACAGACTGGTAATAAAGGATTTAAAGCTTCAGAGGCTCCTAGAGGGTTAGGGAGAACATGAGGAGAACTGACCGCCACTTTCTCAAAGGCCTCACTGAAAACCACATTCTGTTTAGCAGCAGAAGGAGAGGGGAAAGGAGAAGCTTCACCCACACTTGAGGAACCAAGAGTGCCACCAATAGGTGAGATTTCATCAAGGATCAGCTTCTCCATACTATTTCTAACCTCTTTCAAAGCCCTATCCAAAGATCCGGGGTCTGGCTAGGAAGGCTGAGTGCACGGAAAAGGCTCGGCCACCACATGATTAGGCTTTTCTGCCTCAGTGGTCAGGACAGATCTATGCCCACCTCCTCCCAGCCCAGAGTCATTCTTAGGAAGATCATCGGTCTCAAATCGATTGTCAATATTTTTCTTTTTTAAGATTGGGCAATCTTTCCTTTGGTGCCCGTCAAATTTACACAGGAAACATGAATTTAAGCCTCCAAGGCCTACAACTACACATTCTACAGTTTTATTCTCAAGATTCACTTGAATACAGTCTGGGATATTTATTCCTGGCTTAAGGGACACTAGCACCCTAGCCTCCATATGGGGCAGTGTCATTTTAGCATCTTCCACTTTCAAGACTTTTCCCAAGGATTCAAGCAGTTTGGGTAGAAAGGCCCACAGTTGAATAGGAACATTTTTAATCAAAAGCCATCTTGGGACAGAACAAAATTTAATATCATGCATAGAGGCCTTGGGAGACCATTGAAACACTTTAACGAGAGCATTTCCTACATTCCACATCTCTCTCAAGAACCTTTTTTTGCATAGTATGATTCTTCAAAATAATAACAAATATCCCCTTTGAAATCATTTTGCAGAACGAAACAAACACACCCATCTTTTTACCCCACACAGTGAAAAGCCAATTATCAAAAAATCTCCTCGCAAATAGTTTTTCCAAATCCAAGCAAACAAAGAACAAAGCCACATTCTTAAGCCTATTCTCTTCTGCATTTACTGCCAATTGCATACCAGGATTGGGCTGAAGAACCAATTTGCACTACAAACCAAAAATCTTACCTTCTGCTTGCCCAGCACTTTCCTGTATTTTGCCACCGCTGCTCCCACAACCACCACCTCCCTCTTGTACCTCCTCCCGTGCCTGAAAGCTTGCATCTTCGAGCGGAGGGGCGGCATGGTTGATGTCCAAGGCCTCCTTAAAGGTTTTGCTTGCAACTGAACTTCCATTTCCACCAATTTCAGAGCCATTTGATTCTAAACATTTCTCCATTACTCCCCCCGGCCGAGGAGTAAATGCCTTGGCCGGCACCGTGCTGTGAATGACACTTCTCACATGTACAAGGCCACTCAACCTCCTACCCAACCCAGGTGGGAAGACCAAGAAATTAAATTCAAAAATCTCAAATAAAACCTAGTTGGGCTATAGTAAAAAAATAAGAAAAATGGGACACAAACACACCAAGATTTCAGAAAGCAATAAGAATGACGAATCGTGAACAAATGCAGAAAGAAGAAGACAAAGAGGACCAATATTCAAGGCAGGGGCACTACAAATTGTTCATGGAGGGGAACTAGAACCCTTGAACAACTTGCAGAGCCCTTTCCACTTATTCACACATTTTTACATTCTCGTGGGCTATTATTAAAATTTGAGGAATTGATGCAAATATAACGCAGAGAAAAAGCTTTCGAAGTTGATAGTCATTTTGTAAAGCTGAAAACTTATTTTAAAGCAGGAGATCTCCTAATTGATATGTTGAAGAATCTTTTTGTCTAAAGTCAATATCTAGCCAGTACCCCATGAGCTTACATTGCACTTCATTTTGGTTCATTTTAACAACCAATTAAGCTTTAGGAGCAATCACCCAAGAGGTGGTCACTTCATGTTTTTTAATGCCTCTCTCTCCTATTATAATTTTATAGGTAATATGGGGAGTTGTGTTTGGCCCTCACCTGCCAATGGGAAGAAGGATAAATGTTTGCTTCCATGTAAGGACTCATTAGGGAATGTTGGTTTTTGAGACTCTACAAACATTTAAATTTAGCAAGATTCTTTATGTGCCCGAATATCCTTCAAGACACTGAATTTTAGGCTGATAGCATATATAGGGTTTGGGTGTTTTTTGAAATATTGCCATGATTGACATGCAGCAACCTATTTGGAAACTGAAGAATGGAATGCAAAGCTAAAGAAAGATATAATCAACAATGGAGAACCCTCAAAATGACGTACCACATCTCTGAGGAACATATTAAAGTTTCCCCAGTTAGTAATCTGGTTGCACAGAAGATAACTTAATTGAAAGCAAGAGATAACTACTTGTTGAACCTTCTTGGAGCTACACACCAAATGTTGTTCTTCCAAAACTTATTTGAGTTTTCACTATTCAATTAGTTAGTTGTTCAAGTCCAATGTTGGTTTCTTATCACCTCCTCTCCCAAAACATTGTATTTGTTGGGCCTGTTGGAAACTTAGGTCCTTTTGTCTTTGGGTCAAGGCAATCACATACAAAATCCGATATTCCTTTAGTAGTGGCACCAATTGTTTGCACCATTAAAATGGAAAACACTATTTTCAGGCATTATATTCATTCGATTTGGGACATAATGGCTTGCCTCTGTCGTGTAGATTTTATGTAATTATTTATTCTCCATTTGGTGCTTAAGTGCTTTAAGTCTTGCAGGTGCTGTTCTTGGAAGAACTTATATAACCGTACCCTTTGTAAT
The DNA here is from genome assembly GCA_027924645.1 of Cunninghamia lanceolata. Taxonomy (NCBI): domain Eukaryota; kingdom Viridiplantae; phylum Streptophyta; class Pinopsida; order Cupressales; family Cupressaceae; genus Cunninghamia; species Cunninghamia lanceolata. The sequence goes on along the minus strand of BSBN01000659.1, from coordinate 2,723,799 downwards.
AATGATAAATTTTGGCTTGCTAATTACAATAAAAAAATATAATTTCAAATATCCATAAGTAAATGTATTAATAGATGTTTAAATAACATAATGAAATTTGCAGCTCCCAATTATTATATAAAAGAATGAAGCAGCTATATTCTTGGAGGAATCACACAAAAAGCATATTGTTATGCCTGAATTATCTGCATTGACAAAATAATCTTGGTCAATAAAAGCTATGCGTTTATTGAAACTATCAATCAAAAAATAAGGATATTCAAAAAAAAACTACACCTGGGAGTAGTTCAGTAATTCACATTGGAACGATAATGTAGTTTTCCATTCATAAGTTTAACAGCAGTCATGGACATTAACAATATTATGTACAAATTACAGCTGAATTTTTTGTGCGCTAAAACTTGCAATTTGCTTTTTTCACATTTAAGACATTCCTATAAACTGATGATTTTCAACCAAAAAATACCCCTTTTGGGCACTATGCTGGAAGCAAAACTGCAGTAACGATGTATAACATCTGAACAGCAATCATCAAAACAACCTCAACTTCATTTTTCTATGATCAGTTTTAACTATATTATAAAGATCACAAATCTAACTTCTACAATGAAATAAAAATCCTATCTTATGTTCCAATACATTTTATTTCAGTACCATAGAATCTATGTTCACAAGTCATATAAGAAAAGTAAGCTTTTGCACCCAAAGTTGTTGGAAACATGATGAATTACTATTAAAAGACAGAAAACCAAGATTGGTTTCCCGTATCATTCTCCAACAGCACAATACACTACAGTGAGAAATACGCTTAAGAATTCTACCCAGCAAGGAAATCACATAACAGGGGAATAGTTCCCTACCTCAAAGATGAAGACCACAACAAGCATGTGGTAGAGTTCATTGATACCTAGTGAGGCAAGTGATGATGAACATGTATCTAATCCTAAGACTACGAAAGGATCTCTCAAACCTAAATTGGAGCATATTGCATTATAATCCCATGCACATTTGAATTTGACAAGCTCGTGTAGTTATATACCTGCAAGTGTGCCTTATTGCTTAGTTTGTGATAGTAATGGTAAATGTTGCTTTTGACTTTAAGAGTATGCCTTGTCTAATATTCCATGTGAAGCTAAGGCTGTACTCTTTGAAAAAACTTCTCAACTTTTTGTGTATTTCTTATATTTGTTTAAACTTTAGCCTAACATTTTTTCCTTTATTTCAGCTTCACCATACCAACTATAGCACGCATAGTTTGTGACTTTGCATTCAAAGCTGTTTATGTACCTTTTATTTGTGTGCAGTTGCACTCAACTCAGTACAATGCTTTTGCAGCATTTAAGTTGCTGATAAACACTGCCCAAATAGAAAGAGTGGCTGGAAACAATGAAGTATGGCGATATTGTCTAGTATCACTTCTCACATAGAAAACAAAGCTAAAGCCAGCAAACCCCTTCTAACTAGTGGTAACCAAGTTTTAACTTTTAATAGAAGATATACCAAGAATCTATTTATTTCTTGTTTATTACACACAGCTTTAAGTGACCTCCTTTTGCCAGTTCATTATCAAACAGCAAAATTTGCATTTGGTTCTACTTCTCAATGACTTACAGATACAAAGTTGCCTTTTCATGGGAAACTACATCCTATATGTTGTTTTTAGCAGAATGCAAGTCTGCTTCCTTGTGGCACTCCAGTCATGCCTGCACAGCTGATTTTGAGACAGCATATATACAAGAAATATCAATGTTATTAAATATTGGCATCATGTAAAAAAGAGATCCGAAAACAGTTGATAGACTACTCTAGATTGAATCTCATAAATAGTTCTGGAGATTTGCGAGCGGGACGAGAATCCTATGTTGTAATAAATGTGCATTGTGTTCCAGTCAAGTATTCAACTCTAAAGTTGTGTTAATGGATCTACAGTATATGCCTTGTAAACAAAAGTCATTACAAACAAAAATCATATTCCATCTTAAAAAAAAAGTATACATAGCATAAGCAGTCATTCCAACAGAATTCCATACTTTTGTCATACTATTAAAATTGGAGTCTTCACTTTTGATGGGTGTAGTTTCCAAAAGATTCCAAAACTAGTATTTTCTTAGAAAGGTTCAAATCCAAACATAAAACTCAGTGAGATGAAAAGTTCCAAAAGAACCAAGAAAACAGCTCTAGAATGCATCAGTCCTTCAACTTTCTGTAAATTAGACTTCCCACAAGGGATCCATGTCTCAAGATGCCAAAAATAGGATGGAAGTCTTCTTTTCTGGCACATGGTGGCAACTTGGTTCAGTGGTGGTATGAATGATCAAATTTAAAAATGAAATTAACAAAGCCATATGAAATTTGTTAAAAGCTATGCTCCATGGTGACAAGCCATCAACAAAATGGACCTTAATATGCCAAGAAAATTGTATGTTCTATGCATACTTTGTTTTATCAGCAGTCGTACTTTGACAAACACCAGACAATAAATTAACAATGAGTGAATCAAAACAAAATACTAATTGCTGTATATTTTACTTCATTTTGAAATCCCAGAATTCATTCTTTATTAAAAGTTAAAACATCAAACCTCGGTCTGATTTAGATAAGTATCCTAATGGACAGACAAAATACCAGGCTCACAGGCTTGCAGGGTTTGGTGAAGTTATCATATCAACAACCATAAACTTCTCCATCTGAGGCAGAATCTTCTCACCCTGTAACTTGATATGCTCTGCATTTTTATTGAGCTCGTCTAGCTCTTTGATTCCTGGGAAGAGAGACAAAAAACCCCATGTAAACCCCTTTGCTCGAGCAGGTGAAAAGTTCTCCCCAAAACTAACCTGCCCAATTGTTGGAAATATGCTCTTATATCCCCTGAGGATTTCAACGAGCTCAAACTGTTGTGGCTGTGCCAAATCTTTGGGATTAAGAATTGTAACCTTAAGGGCTCCATAAGATGGCATCATAGGCCCATCTAGATCAGCTTCCCAGTCAAAGGCAAATATGTCATCTATGATGGGCAGAACAAACTCATTCACTACACTAAGATGTTGAGGATGACCAGAATAGTCAGCCAAACCCTGTTTGTCCTTGTATCGACTATGCAATGCATGGGTAAATTTATAAGTTTCAGAAGTAACATGCAATACTGGGCCTGCTGTTAATTGTAGTACAGTGTCCAATGACTTCAGTCCTTGCAGGGCAGATACCATTGAATTGGCTTTTTCAGGAGGAGTGCCCTCTTTTACTTTGAAAAAAACAATGTGTTCTACGACCTTGTAAGGTGAAGACATATTTGCAGAAATTGTTGAAAACAATGAAGTTGGTCTCGAGATTTTTCGCTCAGGGAGCACACACCTAGAGATTTTCCCTGAGTTGCACCAGCCTAGTGGAGCCTGCAAAGATGTAAACGAGGACCTTCTCCTTGCAAATATTCCAACAGCAGCTTCTCTAAACTTTCCTGCAAAGCCAAAAAATGCAATGAATCTCCACAACACTAGAAAGGACTGAAAACAGGAAAATCCGATGTGCTATACAAATTTTGTAACGGGGCTACGGCTCCTATTCTTAGACTGCAGGTGGGCACATCTAACATGGAAATGTAAGAAAAGCGTAAATTTTGGAATCTTAAACAAAAACTAGGAGAGACTACCTTTTACAAAGGAGAATTTAAGATGCAACTAGAGGCTGAGGGCAATAAGTTTGCAAGAAATGCTAGTTTCATGACAAATGGCAATCTTCTTATGATCTTTCCTGTTGTTTTTTGCATTTCTCCTAAACGCTAACCTTTGACTTAGATGCAATAACTGAGGGATTCCTCTTCCATCAAATTCACTTGGCCATGTCTGTTGGCATTTTCCTCACCCAGAATTAGATTTGGTAATCTACCCAAATTAAACATGAATATTAACATATAATATGTCTCTGGGTTTTAAATTGAAGCCTCCACTATGAAAGCCTCAACAATTTACCACTTAAGCTCGTCCCATTCAACTACTTATAAATTATCATGAAATTGATAGTTCAAAAATGGTCTTCTGTCAATTTTGTATACATATCCTAAAAAACTATAGCCTAAAACAAATATTTTTCATAGAACTGCTTAACTGCAAACAGTTTTGAAATTTGTTCAGTCACATCAGCCGAGATAACTTTAGATTGCCCCCTCCATAAGACCACTAAGTAAACTATACCATTGCATACCAGCTGCGTGAGGTAACTACCCTCTTTAAATCACAAAGTCAAAACTTACCAACAATTCACACAAATTACACACCTGAACCAATATAAGGACATACTGGAAGGTTGAAAGACTTTGTGAGTGGATAATTTCTATACTGGTTTCTGTCACACTATGAGACTTTGCAATGACAACTTTTAAAACACCCAAATTCAAATAAAAGTAGTATCATGTACATACAGTAAAACTGATAAATGGACGTGCCCAAACGCACCTAAAGGAAAAAAAACCCGTCACTTGTAAATCCGACCACAACATAACTCAGTTACGCAGATGTCTTCATAAATAAATTAATACCTATAAAAACCTGAACATTTTATCAAACCAACATTTGCATAAATAACTACAATAACAACTTGTCTCTTCCCCTTCTAATAAAACGTGGAACAAAAATATGTAAAACGATGTAATACTGCCCATACTGGTTTTTCAAGCTACAGAAGAATTGAATCGAATCAAATACCAGCACATTGTAAATTTTTCATATACAACTTAATAGATGAAGATTCAAACCAAACAAAATCAACACAAAAATTGAGACATTATATGAAACCAACCTTTGGCAGGAAGTAAATACGATAACAAACTGTCTCCTCCCCTTCTAATAAAACCCAAAATAGATGCATACAAAAGGTAATAATCTAAGTGATATTGAATGTTAAAATAGAGAAAAAAAAAAAAAAAATACAATCCAATTGAATAACAGCAGATTGTACATGTCAAATATTTGATGAGTGGAAGGATACCTGACGATAAAGATGCGGTTGTGCTACTGCCGACCCTCATCATCATTTTCACTTAAACCTAATTTTTTCTGACCAGTCAAATTTTTGCGTGTTTTTTCATCTTCCTCGCTTTCTTTTGCATTTTTTTATCAAATTTGGTTTTTTTCTAATATTTTGGGGTTTTGATTCTATGCGGTTTTAACCCTAGTCCTTGTGTTTCCGGTGCCAGTCTCAACCAATCCATATCCCCACTACAATTTCTTTCATAAAAAGTTATTTGATGTGGGTTTTTTTTTTTTGGGGGGGGGGTGGATGGAAATCATCTATAAGATTGTTTTTGCTACCTTTAGCACGGCAAGACTTGATCCCTAGTTTGCTCATTAGAACCTTACAACTTCACCATGAGATCAGGGTTGGTTGTTTGGCCTTGTGGTCGTCATTAAAATTCATTCATTTATTCATTCATTCAAGGGCTTCTTAAAATTTTGAATAATGCATGATATTATTTATACATAAAAGAAAATATATGGTTAATTATATTTATTTTAAAAATTGGAATGGAAATAGAATGAAATAAAATGGGAGGTTTTTAACATTCATGAGGTAAAAAATAGTTTAAGGGTTTGTTAATTTTCTGCGATATTTATTTTGATAATGAATTCCCATATTTTCTTAACCTTCTCCTCTTTCAATAAATTTTGTAAAGAAATTGCTACTAAAGAATTAATATATTTGGGTCAAATGCCACTGTAAGCCTCGCAATCTAAAATAAAGTGTTTTTTTTTACTCAATGACCTTAGTGGTGAAAAAGACACATATCCTATCCTCCCATTTTTCTTTTGGCCTCTTCCATCTACCCATTTCATACGAATATGATGTGAGTTAGTTTTCAATTGGGCTATACATATCTTTGCTCTCCAAGTGGTATTTGCCCCAACATAGGTGTTTTGATGATGATCATATGTAGGGTTAAATTCATCAAAATAATGTTTCCTCTTTCTCCCTAATGCATTTTCCCATATAGACTTGCAAAATTTATTCATAACAAATGTCTTTATTTCTTTGTTATTATTTAGACATGCATTCAAGTTGGTGTTCCATTGGATGTTATGTTTCATCTAAGTCTTATTTCTCTCATTCAAAATTTCTTTGGTGACAACCTTAGACCACTTATTTACCTCCATCTATTCATTTTTTTCAAATATCCTAATACATGAACCATACTAGTAATAATCTTAATAGGGAATGTACTTGTTTTTGCTAGAAGAACCTCATAAACAACTTAAGCTTTTATTTTGAATTTGTTTGTGATTAGGCATTTTTAAATCCTCTCTATTTATCTCCATTTGCTTCTAAAGTGTTGTGTTGGCATTTCAATTCGCACATCTGGAATGCGAGTTGGAAACAGACAGCTATGCACAGATAAACTGCTCTCCTATTGGAAGGGGGAGTTCCCTTTTTGCTGATGTTCACTGAAAAGATAAATAAAACCAAATTTTGCCTATCTTCTTTTTGATTCCCAGTTGCGAGCACAAGGTTATAAAACTCTAAACGCTGCAAAAGAGGTTTTTTCCTTTTTTAAAACTTCAACTACAACTAAGCAAAGACTAATGACGCTTTAAATCTTCTGAGTAAATTCAAAGCAAAGGAAATTAAAAGTGGACAAGGAATGATTGTTTTAACAAAAACTTAAGCAATTTTTTCTCCTAGATTTACACCACAAGACTTATAATACTTTCTGTTAGAATCTGAAAAGATTAATAACCCAGAAAACTAGTGCAAAGAATAGATATTAAAACTATGAATGCAAATGATACGAAATCAAAATAGCAGCACAGAGTTAGTCTCCAAGAGAGTAATGCAAATGCTAGAAGCAAAATAGCATTAAGAGGATGCAAAAACAAAAGATACCAAATACAAGCCAGGTAGCATGCTTATATAGACTAGGAAGAGAGAGGAGGTGGCAACACCGACCAATGAGGAGCAACCATCTATCGGACTAAAGATAGCAAAGTATCTTCCCAAGATAGCTAATGGATGCTCACATGTAGGAAGGTGACACCTCGCAACCACTCACCTAATAAGACATGCTTTATTAACCTAAGCGAGATTAATTAGAAGTGTAGGAAAAACCTAGGAATATAGGAAAAATAAATAACCAATCTAGGAAATAAAAACCTACACTAACACCCCCCCATAAGCGAAGCTTAGGTGGATGTAGAAATGGGTCCCGGCAAATCAAGCCTAATGAGGTACCCATGTACATAAAATTTCCCCCCAAAGAGAGAGAAAAGAGACCCCCCAAAAGTAGAGAGAGTCAGGACTCCGAGTGAGAGGAAGAAGCCCCCCCAGAAGATGAAGCATCCCGCACCCCTAGCAAAGCTCGCAAATGAAGGAACTTGCTCTCAGTGAAGGGTTTGGTGAAGATATCAGCAACCTGCTCAGAAGTCGGACAGTAGCGAAGGTCAATGATGTGGCCATGGATGAGCTCCCGGATGTAGTGCATGTGAACCTCTATGTGTTTGGTCCACTGATGATGGACCGGATTCCATGAGATCTGAATAGCACTCTAGTTGTCACAAAATATGACTGATGGCCGTCTGATTTGGATGCCAAACTCAGTGAGAAGATTCTGAAGCCAAATGGCCTCAGTAGAGGCATTCACAGCCCCCCGATACTCGGCCTCAGTAGAAGATAGAGCAATAGCAGATTGCTTCTTGCTCGACCAACAAATAGGACCTGAACCAAGTGAGAAAGCTGTAACCTGAAGTAGACTTATGATCCTGAGAATCGCCCACCCAATCTGAATCTGTGTAGCCCACCAAGTCAAGCTCAATACCCGCTGCATAGTGAATCCCAAAACTGTGAGAACCCTGAATGTAGTGAAGGATCCGCTTGGCTACTTTCCAGTGCAGCTCATGAGGCTCCTGCATGAATCGAGAGACCATGCCTATAGCATATGAAATGTCGGGTCTCGTATGAGTCAGATAAATGAGACTCCCAACAAGTTGTCGGTATAAAGTGCCATCAACAAGTGGAGAAGAACACTGAGCGTCAAGTTTGACTCCAGAAAGAAAGGGAGTCGAAGCAGGTTACAGTCAGCCATATGAAACCTCGAGAGCAAATCTAGAGCATACTTGGACTGTGTGATGGTGATCCCGGAAGAAGACTGGTAGATCTCAATCCTGAGAAAGTAATGCAACAAGCCCAGGTCAGTCATCAAAAACCTGTCATGAAGGGCAGTTTTGACAGCCCCAATGGTGGATGAAGAACTCCCTGTGATCAATAAGTCATCAACATACAAAACCAAAAATAGGAGTGAATCAGCCTGCTGCAGAATGTAGACATTGGGATCAGAATGGCACCGAGTGAACCCAACTGATAGAAGGAAGGAGTCCATCTTGGCATACCAGGCCCGAGGAGCCTGTTTGAGGCCATAGAGAGACTTCCGAAGACGGCACACAAGTGAAGAATCCTGAAGGAACCCCTGTGGCTGCTCCATGTAGATCTCCTCCTGAAGGTCACCGTGAAGAAAAGCACTTTTCACATCCATCTGGTGTACTTCCCAATGATTAGCTGCAGCAATGGCAAGAACAAGTCAGATGGAATTCATTCGGGCAACTGGCGCAAAAGTCTCAGAGTAGTCAATCCCAGGAACCTGGGAGAATCCTTTGGCGACCAAGCGAGCCTTATGCTTGTCAACCGACCCATCTGCTGCAAATTTTGTCTGATAGATCCACTTACATCGAACAAGTTTTCTTCCCTTAGGAAGAGGGACAAGATCCCAAGTGTGGTTCCTCATCAAGGAACTATACTCCTCCTGCATAGTTGTATCCCACTCAAAAATACCAGAAGCCTCATGAAAAGATTGTGGATCTGAGGCAGTAGCAATGAAGACATGTGGAGCATCCTGGAACTGTGAATGAGTCCGCCTGGTGTCTGATGGATCCCCAACCCAATCACCTGCAGACTGCAAGGTCTGTCTAGCCCAAAGTGGACCGGAAGATGGAGAATCTAGAGGAGAATCATCAACCTCTGAATGATGACTAGGAGAGGAAGGAGGTGAGTCCTCTGAATCGCTCTCTGCATCAGAAGTGGAGGTAGAAGACTGCTCAGGTGAATCTGACTCATCAGAAGATCTGTCATGTATCCCAAGTGACTCCAATGTCAAGGTAGGAGTTAGAGAAGTGATAGAAAGTGAGCTCGAAGAGCCCTCCTCAAACTGAACACTCCTCTCAATGAACAACTCATGTGTAGTAGGGTGGAGCAACCGATAACCCTTCACACCATCAGGATAACCTACAAATATGCAAGGTCTGCTCTGCAGATCCAAGGCCTTGCGTTTCTCTGTAGGAATGTGGGCCCATGCAGGAGAACCAAAAACTTGAAAGTGCTTAACTGATGGTTTCCGACTGCTCCAAGCTTCAAAAGGAGTGACTCCCTTCAAGGCTCGGTGAGGAACACGGTTCTGGATATAACAAGCATAGTTAATGGCCTCTGCCCAATACTGTGGTGCAAGAGATCTAGAGTGAATCATGCAGTTCGCCATTTCCTTCAAGGACCTATTCTTCCGTTCTGCAACACCATTCTGCTGAGGATTGTATGGAACTGAATGCTGCAAATCAATCCCCTCTGAAGTGCAAAACCTCTCAAACCGATGGTTGACATACTCACCACCATTGTCAGTGTGCAAAACTTTGATGGCTTTCCCGGATTGCTTCTCTACAAAAGTCTTGAAGTCCTGAAAATGATCAAATACCTCTGACTTCTGTTTGAGAAAGTACACCTAAGTATTTCGAGAAAAGTCATCAATGAATGTGAGGACATATCTAGCCCTGCTGAAAGAAGGATGCTGAAATGGACCAGCCAAATCACTGTGAACTAACTCCAGTATCTGTGAAGCTCTCCATGCCTTACCTTTGTCAAACTTTTCCTTAGGATGCTTACCAAGAATACAACCTTGGCAAACACCACCTGAAAATTGAACTGAAGGCAATCCTGTGACCATGCTCTGCTGGTTGAGCTGCTGCAAGTAGCGGAAGTTAAGATGGCCAAACCGCTCATGCCATAATCTACTCACATCATTAGAATGAGTGAGCAAAACAGTCAAAGGAGGATCAGGAACAAAGTGAGAAAATAGATAGAGCCGTGACTGATGATCTGCTCTCCCAACTGCAACTGTAGAACCACTGTGCAACTCACGAATCTCCACTGAATCAGGAGTGAACTCAACCCGCTTGCCTGAACCTGTGTGAGTGATCTGGTATACCGATAGGAGATTAGTTGATAATGAGGGCACACAAAGAACATCATGGAATGTGCCATCCCCCACATCAACAGACCCTCTCCCACACACCTCAACAGGAGTGTTATCACCCATCAAAATAGAAGGCATAATACACGGCTCCAAGGATGCAAGTTCTTCCTTAGATGAAGCCATGTGGTGCGAAGCACCCGAATCAAGAACCCAAGTGGATGGTGAAGAAGCAATTGCAACAAGGGCCTTGCCCTTTCCTTTCCCCTTGTTGTTTTCTTTTGCCTTATTAGACCCCTCATTAGAACTCTGTTTGATAGACTCAGGAACACTGATATTATTCTTCTCAAGAATATGTGTCAAGTGATCAATTTGTTTCTTTAGACATTTATGTTCATCATGACCAGGTCTTTTACAATAGGCACATTGGACCCTCTCTTTCTTAGGCTTGTCGCCCTTGGAATATTGGGTCTCATTAGTTGCTTTTGAAGCAACCGTTATCTGATCCTTCTTCTCCTTGCTATTCTTTTGTTTCTTATCCTTACTATTGTTTTTACTACTTTGTCCTTTCTGTTCTTTTTTGCCTTGGTTGGCAGCCAAGGCATGTGACTTAAAGGACTTAAGAGTGCCCATCTGAATTAGCTTGTCCTGTTCCCGAGTGAGATTGACAGCAAAATCATCTAGAGATGGCATGGTGAATTGAGTACCAAGTGCACCATTAGTAGCATAGAAAGTAGAAACAAACACAGAATATTCTGAACTTAGCTTAGAGAGAATACTAAGAATCAGTTGTTCATCTTTCTTTTCAATTCCACATTGTTTTAACTGCAGCCTTAGTGATTTCAATTTAGTGAAGAAATCTTGAATTGTGTTGAAATTGCCTGGACTTAAACTAATTAGTTCATTTTCCAACATATGACCCCTCATTGAATCTTGTGTGCCAAATAATGTTTCTAGCTTTGTCTAGATTTCATTTGGTGTATTCAAAGACTCAATGTGAAAGAGCAAATCAGGAGAAATAGACAAACACAATGTTCCATATCCCTCATCACATTTGTTAAACCACTTAGGCTTATCTTCATCTTTAGCAGGTTCAGTTTCAAGTCCCATAGTTATCCTATTTAATCCAGCTTTCCTTAAGTGAATTGTCATGCATGATTTCCACTCAAAGTAATTGTATGGAGTTAGGATAGGCAGATTTGTTTGATCCATGATGAAGAAATGCAGAGAAAAAGTGCTGAAAAGAAGAGAACCCAACCAAGACAACCCCCCCTTTTCACTCAATCAAAGAACCCCACCCCCCGAGAAAATATGATTTGGCACTTTATATTAGTGCGTTTACAACTACCACTAGCAATAAATACTAAGTGGTTTTGATTTCAATGCGTTTACAAAACCCTCATGAAGAGCATATGCTGAAAATACAACTTTGGCATAATATTCAGAGAAATAAACAGCACCACTGCGATCTACTCAAAAAATCATGCACTTTCAAACAAAGAATCACCTCGATACGAGGCCGTATGTGAAAGTTATGATCCTCCGAAGTTCCCAAAACGAGAACCGTGCAATGTCACGACTGAGAATCTGCAATTTCTAAAAAATTTTGGCATCAAAATCAAAAAATGACTATACTAGTGCATAGAGCACGAAAAAATAGCCAAAATCAAAAAAAAAATCGTGGGAAAAAGAGTCTGTATGAGCAAGAACGGAGCGTTTGAAAACTGTCTTCAAAATTGCAGTTGCCAACGGAGAGGGGTCCTGCTGTAGCTTTCTACGCGCGTTTCTGTAAAATATATAGACTACGTGCAAAAATAGAAAGATACCAAGATGGTTTTTCTGTGCTGCGAACAAAACCCATAAGGCGTTTTTCTTGCAAATACACAGACGATGTTGCTCCAGTGTAAACTGAACGCCTTTAGCTACAAAAAATGACCCCAACAACCAAAAAATGACATGTAAAGGCTGAATCAGATGATGGAACCTGCAATATTGATTCAAAAGACCAAATATGCAAGCTGGTTGTCAGATTTGAGCTCGAAACCCCGGTTCCGCAACTGTGTATGACGATCTCTGATTTCGGTGAAACGAAAGCCAAATCTGACTTTCTCAAGCCTCCTAGACGCATTGGAACAGCCAGAAATGCTGCCAGTATAACCAAAAATATTGCAATCACCCAGATTTCATAAACACATGTGCAAACCCCAGAGATTAAAAAAGTTTCCGTCAAACTTTTCTGATTCTCAAGATCATCCGAAGATGCAAGAGAAGAGTATACTAGGTTCTTCGAAAAACTGTAATAAGACTTATTAGCGCCCCCCCCCCCGAATCTCTCAAATATGGAAACTAAAATCTACTCTTGCACATAGAATAGCTCGGATACCATGTTAGAATCTGAAAAGATTAATAACCCAGAAAACTAGTGCAAAGAATAGATATTAAAACTATGAATGCAAATGATACGAAATCAAAATAGCAACACAGAGTTAGTCTCCAAGAGAGTAATACAAATGCTAGAGGCAAAATAGCATTAAGAGGATGCAAAAGCAAAAGATACCAAATATAAGCCAGGTAGCATGCTTATATAGACTAGGAAGATAGAGGAGGTGGCAACACCGACCAATGAGGAGCAACCATCTATCGGACTAAAGATAGTAAAGTATCTTCCCAAGATAGCTAATGGATGCTCACATGTAGGAAGGTGACACCTCGCAACCACTCACCTAATAAGACATGCTTCATTAACCTAAGCGAGATTAATTAGAAGTGTAGGAAAAACCTAGGAATATAGGAAAAATAAATAACCCATCTAGGAAATAAAAACCTACACTAACACTTTCATGATGAAAGTTGAAATGAAAGCTGCAAAAGCCACACATCTGACGATGAAAACTTGATGAATCAAGATAGAATATTAGAGCAAATAGGCATAAGACTTCTATTCAATATCACAAATTTTGCACAACTCCAGGACAGCAATGTTGCAGCAAAAGGCAGACATACAGCAAGCGATCAAACACCGGAGGACAGATTACACAAAGTGAACAGACACTTGGAATATCAAGATTTGCAGGCTAAAATAGGCACAGCAAATTTGCTATCACAATTACCATTACATACAATGGGCAAGGATGCCCTTATTTATACTAAAATCAAAGGAGTAGGGAACCCTAAAATCTCCTTGATTAACCCTAACTTGCCAACTCGCAAGCTTTATTACTATTCTAAGACAAAGATACAATAAACAAATGCTTTAAACCAATCTGCTTTAAAGCAAAGAAGGTTCCAACTATCACAAGGTGATTTCTTTCTAAATATAGAATGGATGAGCTTAGGATGAAAGCACATGCTTTAAAACAAAAAGCATCTATTTTAAAGTTGCTTTCTTTTGAAATGCATCCTCATCAACATTCTTACTTTTTGGTGATGTTACCCGTTGATATTCTGGGAAACAATATCTTCTAAAAAGTGAGTGATCACGTCTCTGTCAGGAACATTGATACTCTCTAGAATGATATTCTGATTCTCTAACATTTCTTCGCCATTGGCAACCATCTGAAGAAATTCGTGAACTTCACCCACAACCTTGTCGAATTTCACTGTCATTGTGGCAAAACGACTCATCTTGTCGGCACTACTATCATCATTAAAATTGATGTGAATGAGAGTCTGGAACTCTGCTTGCACTTCCCTGAGATCATACAGGGTACCATCTTCTCTTTCATACGAACACGAGATCTGAGAGACAAAAGATCTGATGAACTTGAGGATGTTGACTACCTTTTCTTTCCATTCTGTCAACTCTGAAATCATACTGTCATAAGTTTTTACTATGAAAGGATATTGTGTTTTCCAAGTAGAAACTGTCTTCTTATCTTCAGCTGAATCAACAGAATCAAATGCAATCTTCAAGTCAAAGATAATGATCTCAAATATCGGTCTATTTTCTACCATGGTTTGCTGCAACCCCTGAATGCCTTGGCATAAATCATGAGCGCTGTACTTTAATTGATAAAACTCTGAAAGTACAACTCTTCCTTTGGTCACAAATTCTTCCACCCAACTATTCATGTGCCTCCCATAAAGAACCAACTGACTGAAATGTCGTTTATCAGTTGGTGATTCTAGATTCGGTGGAAGAAGTAAATCAGCCTGTTTGATTTTAGCTTTGAGAGCTGCTTTGTCCTCTCCATCTTTCAACACTCTTTCCTTCAAATTATCCGCTGCAACCTCGAAGAGATTGACATCTGTATGTCGGGTACTTCTGCCAAGGTTAGCTTTGACAACCGTGAAGTCATCAACCTCGACATCATTAGTACTTCTATTTTCTGGCGGTGTTGCAATTTCAAGGATTATTTCTCCATCCGCATTCTTCTCAATGCAAACCTGCTTCTTCAACTTCTTGTCTGGTGTGTCTTGGTAGACGCTTTTAAGCTTTGTTAAATCTAGCTGATATGAGGGCTTTCTCCTCTTCCTTCCCAGAATGTTTTCAAGCCAGGATGAGCCTTCTCTTGGAAACTCAGTTCTAACCTCATCAGCTCCTGATGAATCAATATGTACATCAGAGTTACGAACTAGAAAATCTGGTTCTGAATCTATGTGGATGGGAGAAGTGATCGGTGAAGAAGGTGGAGAGACATGATCTAGAGGTAATACTTCAACATGCGACGTTGTTTCAACATGAACTTCTGGTTCAACTGTTGGGTGTTCCTGTTGGACATGAGTTGGAGACTCATCCTTTTTCCTCTTTAACTTAGCTATTTTTGTTCCTTCTGGAAGAACACTCCTAGCTTTTACCCTTCATTTTGGCTTGGAAGTGGAAGGCTCTGATGGTTGCACAACTGGCAGCTCTACTAACGGAATATCATCCTTCTGCTTAGTCTTCAAGAATATCAAACTATTTTTAACGACTCGACTCATTCTTTCTTCAATAGAAGTGCTCTCTTTTAATGACCAATTAACTGGTGTCAACGGTTGTTGCTCAATTTGGTCTCTGAAATATGTGGAAAGTAGAACTTCACCACTCTCTATCAAACCCTCTATATCTTCTGATAGGATATCAGACATCTGCTGAAGAGTAAATCTGCTATAACTGCATTCTCGCACTTCAAACTCATCAGCACAATTAGCCCAGAAGTCTTCAACCGCAAACTTGTGCAACAATTTTGACCAAGATGTGATGCAAAAATACCACGAGGATTATATGAAGACCTCCTGTCGAAAAACTTAAGACCATATCTGGATGATTCATTACCAATCGCCTTGGCATCTGCTCCAGATCTGCATCTGTAAATACTCATCCCAAGTAGAAAATTGAAAGCTACCTTGCGTCTACTACACAAAAATGTATGAACTTCATAGGCTTGCCTCAAAAATTCCATAAATGCTATTTCATCTGTAGGATATCTCGGCAACATGGCTGGCTCTCCTGAGAAGCCATATACTCTGATGTAGGAAAAAGTGGGAAATTGGATAAACCAATCAGCCCATTCTGCCATTACTATTCTAGCATCTGTTGAAAATTGTATATGCAACTCGTTATGCATAACTTTATCCATAACTCGCACTACATGCATCAGGAATGCATCATTCACCCGCCTGTAATGTCGTTTAGCTTGAGAGATCTCCAACTGCGGGAAATGGTGATACACATATTAAGTACCCAGAGTTCCAACAACATTCAAACCTCTAAATTGACCCTAAAAAGCCATCAAATACACAAGGTATGATATCATGTGGAATTCATGAGCCCTTTGAAAATCAATTATTTGTTGGTGGAGACTATCACTGATGAGTGCCAACCAGTCATAGAATTTAGTTTCATTAACAATCTGGGACATGATGTAAAACATCCAAGGCTGGAAATTGTTAGCATCCGCTTGACCCGTGATTCGACTAAGCAAAGTAATCATTATTGCATGTTCCTCCTTGAATTCACCACGTCCAACGTTCTTTGGCATAACGTTCTGCTTTTCTTTCAACCACCTCTGACCAATCTTTTTTCAGTATTTTTCTTTATCATTGTTCCAAACCCTCTTACATTCTTCAAGTGAAATAGTTGAGTTTTCTCTCCAAACAGGTATTGTAAAATACTTCTCAATGTCGTTTGGCCTCAGGGTGTAGAGCACACATCCATCTCTTGATTGGATTTCTCTTGTGACCGAGTTGTAATGCGTCATGCAAGCAATTACAAACTCAATACTTTGCACTGTGATGGAAAAGGATGTTGCTGCAAGCAAACTAGAGTGTCCTATATTCCTAATAGCATTATTTCCTGCATCCTCCAAGGAATGTAAATTGATTACTGGAAGTACTTTATGCAAGTCCGTTTCACAAGTTCTCAGATAATCATGAACCAACGTCGTTTTGTGCCTGATTTGTGTAGGAGAGTAATGCATATTGGAAGATTTAAAAATTGATTGTGAACACGCTTATGTCAGAAAAATCTTGGACAAATGGCTGAAAATTACTTGCTAATTTTTAGAAAAAAGTAGAGTGTGAGAAAAAAAAAGCTGGCACATGGGTTTTGTAGATAATTTTGTTTTGAAGCAATCTAGATTGTTAGATTTTGAAAAAGCAGAGATTTTCTCGAAAAAGTAGGAAAAAAGCAGTTTCCCAAAAAAAAAAACTCCAATCTTCAAGAGGATGATATTCTGGATGGACCCATCTTGACAAAAACTGAAAAAACTCTGGTCAGATTTTTAAAAAATGATCCCCTTAAAACAAGGACCCTGAAAAAGTGAGCCTTTCTACTTCCTCAACCCGAAACTATGAAGAACGCTGAAAAAGCACTTTGTTTGGGTCTTCGAATCTTCGTTGAAAGAAAAATAAAAATCTTTCTTTTGGATGCAACCTGCAAAAGATAATGAAATAAAAAAGCCAAATGCTTGTCTTTATAGATCTTTAAGGGGAAAAAATAGCTTTATTTGTGTGAGAATAAAACTTCACTCTCATCCATAAAGAAAGCAACTTTTAAAGCATAAATCCAAGTGGATGTCTTCGAATAGGAAGAATCCCTATTTTGTAGCTATCTATGGCTTCATATGTAAAATGATGAAAAATATCTTCTTTTAATGATGTCATCGAACACGTGAGTTGAAAGAAGTGCTAGCCAATTGTTCTTCATTTTCGACACTTCAACACTCAGTTTGACTTAAATATGGTCTGTCTCCGACTTCAACAAGGTGGAAAAATGTCATCGTTGACTAAAAAAGTTGACTGATCCTGATATTTTGGAGACCTATCAACTGAGATTCCATTTTCGGCCTTTGACTGACGATCTAGCATCGTTTGACCAAGTTTGACCTCCTGAAAATTGCCAACGGGCGAAGATTGGGAACAAAGTTGTCAGAAAACACTGTAGACATAGGAACAAATCTATCTTTGAGCAAGTTGGGTGCCCCAAGTCACTTGGGGTGCCTAGTTTCACCAGACTTAGCCATTTTTTCAATTTTTGCAACTTCTTCAATTTCTTAATTTGCGTGCGCGTTCCGGTGGCGGAGGACCCTTGTTCGACTATTGATTTCTGTCAACTGGGATAAAACTGAGTCTGATGATCTGGAAAATAGGCATGCTTGATGAAAACTGAGCTGATTGTACCCTCTGTTCACCTCAAAAAACGTGCCAAAACTGATCAACTCTTAACCGAACCAGGCTGACAGAAGGAGATTCACGTTTTTCGAGAAAAAACTTTTAAAAAAACTCAATTTTTATACTTTTTTTGGTTTTCTGTGCCCACAGCTCCTGTTCGATCTTCAATTTCGGTCGCTCTGATGGTTGTCGAGGCGGGACTGAGGGTGATCTGAGCAGTCTGAACATATCTGTGATGAAATCCCAGCTTTGACTGACTTTTGACCATGTTTGACCAACTGGAAACAGGCTGACGGAAGCATTTTGTACGTTTCTTGAAAAACATGAAAAAAATCTAACACTTGAAAGGTTGGGCACCCCAAGTCACCTGGGGTGCCTAGATTCTCAACACTTAGTCAAATTTCTAATTTTCCAACCTTTCATTCCACCTTGGATCCATCTTGCATCATTTTGCGTGCATCATTGAGTCGATGACTGTTCGTCGGTTCTGCGTCGTTGGAACAACGTTGAAAACTTGTCGATGAGCTCTGGTAGATGAACTTCCTCTATTGATGACTTCAGAGCTCATGCTTCGCCTTCTGAAAAAGTAGAAATGACCCATTAGAGAAAACTTGACCTTTTGAAGATTTTGTCTAAACCGTGTCGATTGTGAAGCAAAATCGACCAATGAGAATCAAGTGTGACACCTGAGTCAGAGATTCTATTTTTAGAAACTTTTGCCAGCATCCATATCTTAAGAAACCTAAAAAACCTAATATGACATCTATTTTTAGAAATTTTGTTTTTTTGACTTTTTGATGAAAAAATTTCTAGACTTGTTCAGAATGCCTTAATGAAGCAAAAATTTTGGTTGGGTATAACATGTTGCTAGCCCATAATTCACACCCATAAAGCACCACCAAAATTACTAATAGCCTAAATAGAATCCAAATAGTTTTCCAATCTCATAGCTTAGCCTCTCTACTTCTATTTTGTAATGCAAAAAGTGCTCTCTAACATCCCAAAATTCTCTTACTTTTGCAAGTTTCCTAACTAAGCTTGTTGTTGACGTTTATCCTAAGAATTTTGTACTTTATTACTTCTAAAATACCCCCTTCAAAATAAAAGCTTATGATGATTTTTTTTTCTTTGGATTAGAAAAGACTATGGTCGTACTAATGCTAACTTGAATACCCAGCTCCTTGCAAAAGTGCTCTAAGACATTTAAAGGATCGTACGAAGAAAGAAGACTACAAAATCACGTCAATCTCATGGATCAAGAAAAGA
Organism: Cunninghamia lanceolata; assembly: GCA_027924645.1. NCBI lineage: Eukaryota > Viridiplantae > Streptophyta > Pinopsida > Cupressales > Cupressaceae > Cunninghamia > Cunninghamia lanceolata. The sequence continues at coordinate 2,704,730 of BSBN01000659.1, read as the reverse complement.
GTTTAAATAAACTTAAATAATTTTAATTTTAATTAAATAATTAGAATAGATCATTAAATCATATATTTACAAATCTCTTTGTAATCTTTTGTGTTTATTGAGTAACATCTATAGTATCAACCATAACATAAAAATTATTATTATATTGTGAGGTATGGCTCCTAAACCTCGAAATTGTCTACTGGTACTTCCACTTGTTGCTCATACTCCAACATTTGCTCTCCCATTTCTCATCATTCCTTGGATCTAAGGTGTCGTGGGTCATGTAGATAGAGGTTTTACTCTATCACTTTCCCTATCTAATCACACCGTTGCTCAAGTTTCTTTGTTGACTATCAATAATAGCAACTGTAAGGATTCTACTTCTGCATTGCCCCAAATCTGTTCATGCAATAACGATTGACTTATGAAAGGGCTTACATTGAAAGGAAAAATTTGTAGCAATAATAAACATTTTCACCTAACCTCAAGAGAGGAAAATATGCAAACAAGTACTTATAATCCACTATGCAAAAGAATCAACAAACATACCATTAAGATGATACAAGATATACCCTTGGAAAACCCTCCATGAGCAAAAAACCTATCCTCCAAAGGTATCCACACTTAATTTAACATTCAACAATGAAAACATTACAATACACTTACAAAGTCTCCATGAACAATTATGAAACATCAAGCTCCTACAAAGCATCCTCCATGTGTCCAAGCATAATAGGTAACCATGCACCCACAAATCTCATGCCATGCTTCACATGTGCACTTATAGGAGAGCTCAATACAGTTGACAACCAACCTCAACCACTAAATATGTGCTTGCTTTTATAGATACAAGTTCACGCAAAACCACCAAGTGGTATTAGCTAAACCATGAGAGCACAAAACCATTGACCACAAAATTAAATATTTTTCCTATGTCTCCCACACATATAATATTTAACCAATGTCCAATACAACTTTACAAGTGGACCCAAATAAATATTTAATATGGATAAACAATCTTAAAAGATGCACCACAAATAAATATTTATTTTACATAATTAAAATATTTCTTTCTTCTGCAAGGTCTACAACACAACACCTTTTCTTAACATTCTCCCACTTGTTGTACACATTGCATAAGGGTCAATCACTGAAATAAATCATCATAGCCATCAATGTAACCACATGAATCTCCAACATGCTTTCATGCTCCATCAAGATACTTGTAGTAATAACCAAAGTGACCACCATCTTAAGCAAGAACTCCTCTCATCCTCCAACATGCCACATATGGAAGAAAAGGAACAAGCCAAGGTGAAGATGCACCAATCCAAATAACACAAGCATCAAATCCAAGTGATAACAAAGGCTCCAAGTTGTTGCCAAGGAAAAAAAACCCACATGACTAGAAATAGCAACCACATCAAATGTTAATACATCCAACCATCCATACCTCCAATGTATCAAAAACATCAATAGAACTCATGCCAACAACATATCCAACCCATAAATGACAATCACAAGCTCTCGATATAAAACCTATCAATCAAGAACTCACACATCCAAGAACTTCCACTACATGAGCAATGTTAAATCTAAGAATAGATCAAGGCATACCAAGTCTACCAATCAACACTCAAACCAAGATGTGGCTAATAATCAAAACCATGTAGTAACAAAGAATAATCACAATGATTCACACATGCAACACAAACCGTTGCATAGTCCGTCACAACTTGTCTCCATAGCTCTCCCAAGTTCTCCAACAGTCAACAAAAGAAAGATATTAAAGAGCCCCATGTTGTTACTAAAAATAATGAAGTAGAATAATAACACATGACCACAAACATAGTGATCACAATGACTCCATGCAAACCTAAAATCTAATGTCATGTGAACATGAACCTCTAGGAAGAAACATAAGACCAAAGAGAGAAAACCTGCAAATCATATCATGTACAACATGTCCTTCTACCAACACCTCAAAGCACTAAGCTATGCCAAGTAAGATTTCCTTCACAACCCCAAGCAAAAATCATTAACACCCAACCGTTCAATCTCCAAGATCAAACAAAACATATGTATCCCATATAACCAGCATGGATGTAAGCATCTCTAAAACTAAAGGAAGATCAAACCCAAATATCCATTCCCAAAACCATAAATAAGCCCAATAACATGTCCTAAATTTCTCATAAATGACATCATAAATCAAAATCATATACACACGATATAGCCATGTCAAACACTCCTCAAATGAACCCTCTAGAACTAATAACCTTAGCTCAAGATTCATCTCCATGAGAAAATAAAGCATAAAATAAAATGCATCTGAAAACAAGGTGGGCAATACCTATCAAATGATTCTCTATCGAGTAGACCAAGAGTGGAGAATGAGATTGATCCTATAGGATACACCAAGTGAAAATGACTCTCCAAGAACAATCTTCTCATTAGGGCCATCGTGAACTCATGTCCATATCTAGGTGAAGGCCCGTTGGTCTTCTTGTTGAAACCTCTAAGGAGTAACCATCTCAACAAATATCTCTAAACCCAAGAGAACTCCAACCTCACCAAAGTCTCCAAGTATCCATGAGCACCTACAACTGATCAATCCATACTAAAATCCAAATTAACACTAAACTATCATGAAGCTTCCAAGAAAAAAATTAATGTACTCAATACTAAGAGACGAACTCAAATCACCCCCAAAACTCCAATATAGAATCATGAACTCCATATGATGTCATAATCTAACATATCATCCTATTATATCATATGCTCCAATAAGCATATCCTACTCCCAAGAGCACATGTATTATGCCAAAACTCTAACTAGTATCCAGAGTAAACCAAGATAGAAAACCAGACATCTTCTCAACCAAGGATCCCTTTTCAAAACTGACAAGACATAAACTAACACCTCACCAAAGACTCCAAGAGTCCTTGATGGTAAACCAAAATTTCAACATCTCCAATCACATTATGATAATCATCTCCTATCAATAGAACTTAGGATGTCAAAGAACTCTCATTGCATACAAGAATCATAATCCAAGAGCTTTTCCATGACACCAATAAGCACTATACAAGATTGTTCTTCATCAAGTGATGAATCTACATCACTGCCAAAGCTCCCATTGAATCATGATATTGAGCTATCCATGGCATCATGATAACCATTTCTTGAGTGAAGATCACCCATGGTCCACACACATTCAACTGAAATACTAGGAGCTCTAGAGAATAAAGTAGAACCAAGATATCCAACCAAAAAAGATTATCCATCAAACCATCACTGTCAAGAGCTCCCACTGAAGTGTGTAACCAAGCTATTCATGATATTGTGATAAACAACCATGCTACTAGTTCAAATAATTGACTATCTAGGCAATCTGTGCACTCTAATAATCCATCTTCTCATCCCAATGCAACATACCAATGCACAAATGACTGCAAACAAGGCCAACTAACAAAATGTGTCAACACTAAAAAGATATGTTGATATAGACAATCCACATCCAAGTCATCGCTGCAACCAATGGGTGAGGATAGCCCACTAAATTGTACAACTCGTAGATACCAAACAATGGAACATGCAAACTCATCATCACACCAACAACCTACAAACTAAGATAACAAAATAAGATAACATGTAGACCTCTCATGACTCTAACACTAGATCAACTCTAGATCTGATTTTCCATACAAATCCACAAACAAGTAACCATAGTCAAGGAACCAAACAAACATCCAAGAGATAAGAACAATCTCCTAACATCGAACCACACCATCACATGTAATCATTAATCAATTTGATACCATAACCCAATCCTATCAGCCACATACATGATCATGTTGTGTCAATTCTCAAATGTACATGAATATCCATGACACCATAATCATCACCATTGTTGTACTTGTACTCAACTCTCACTAAATTGAGACTCCTTGCATGACATACATATCAAACCATGTCCTCAAACTAAAATACAACATACATAATTGTCTCCATCAAAGTCAACACTCTAAAAATACTTGTAAACGTGTATTAGTAGCACCAAATTTTATAACTTGTTGTACCATCATATTGGTATCACAAAACATGCACTCCCACAAGTTTTTACCCAATAATTCATCTGGATGCTCACACAATCACACATTGAATCTTAGGCTCCTACAAGTGCTCAAACAAGTACAATCCTCTCTCCACTCACTTAAGTGAAAACTACCTCATCCACTGTATAGTACATTACAAATGATCTACCTTGCCTATTTGAAATCCAAACATGATTCTATATGCTCAAGATACCACCTATTAACCATTCTAGAGCAATGACAGCTTCGGGCACCAAATTCTTACACAAATAAAAAAATCTGATGACTAAACATATACCACTGTGTAGTGCTTTCTGACGCCTATAAGAAGTCAAAATTCTAATATCATGGATGAAAGTTATGGTCTCCAAAAAAAACTACTCTATTAAGGCAAATAAAAAATAGTTGTCAATGTCTCAGTGGCAAGCTGTTGGCACCACCAACTAGCCGACAATGGCAGTGGTGAATGGGTGGCTAGAGTTGGTGGTCACTATGTAGCCCCAGCTGCTGGGTGGCTCAACAACCAAGGGCTCCATGCCCTTAGCCCTAGGTGGTTGGTCTACCATGGGACTAGAGGCTAGCCCCTTTTTAAAAAAATTATGCATGCAACATAAAGTCGTGATGCCACCCTTCGTAGCCTACTTTATGATTAATTTTTTAATTTCTTTTTAAAAATAATTCTACAAACCTGCAGTATGACTAGAATATTCCTAGATTCTCTATTGATGATACTGATAGCCCTATACCAACTATCATGCATATGACCATATGGACCTGAATATTATGCCCGAGATTCCTCCATGGCCTTGAAAATGGCCAAAAATTTTCTCTCCAAACATACTCAAGTTTTATGTTGATCCATAAGTTGTTGGGCCTTCTGGACTCAATGGTGAGGTTTGTTTTTATCTAGGAGGTATCCAGTAAAAGCTTATCCCTAAAACCCCCACAAAAAGTACCCTAACAAAAGAACCCATTTGCTAAATCTCCATCAAAACCTATATTTGCAACAACCCAAGTCTGCAAACATACATGTGACCTTGAAAATGCCTTCATTCTTTTTCTGAAAGACCATGGATTCAACTATGCACAAGAGTCTACTCATACCAAGGATTACAAATACCTAAGAGATCTCTTCCCATAGCCTCGAAACCAGGCTTTGATACCACTTGAAAGAAAAAAATTGTAACAATAATAAACATTTCCACATAACCCTAAGAGAGATAAATATGCAAATAAGTACTCAGAATCCACTATGCAAAAGAATAGACAAATATACCATCAAGATGACACAAGATATACCTTGGGAAAACCCTCCATGAGGGAAAAACCTATCCTCCAAAAACATCCACACTCAATGTATTATTCAGTAATGAAAACATTACAATACACTTACAGAGTCTCCATGAACAATTCTGAAACATTGAGCATGCGTCTTTCATGTGTCCAAACATAATGGGTAACCATGCACTCACACATCCCATGCCATGCTTCACATATGCACTTACAAGAGAGCTCAATACAACTAATAGCCAACCTCAACCACTAAACATGTGCTTGTTTTTATAGATTCAAGCTCACACAAAACCACCAAGTGATATCAGCTAAACCATGAGAGTACAAAACCATTGACCCCAAAATTAAATATTTGTCCTATGTCTCCCACACATAAAACATCTAACCAATGTCCAATACAACTTTACAAGTGGAACCAAATAAATATTTAATGTGTTTAAACATATCTTAAAAGATGCACTACAAATAAATATTTATTTTACATAATTAAAAATATTTATTTCTTGTGCAAGGTGTACAAACATAACACCTTTTCCTAACATACATAGCAAGGTATGTCTCTTAACAGTCAAGGGTTCAAGATCCTTCATAAATAAATCAACAACCATCTCCTTTGATTCCAGGTTAATGCCTCCCCACTCAAATTGCCCCTTCAACATATTGGCAACAATGGTAGGGAAATTAGTAGGTCTTACGAACTGCACCATTTGGATTCTATGGTGGTGGCTTTGTCTCCATTGTATATGCATGAAGATAATGACTTTGGGGTTGATGGAAACCCCAACTTTGTTAGAATAGAGATTTCTATTCAGCTCTACATAATTAAGATAGACCCAATTGGTGGTTCTTCACCCAACCCTCCTCCTAGGGTTTTCACAAATCTAAAAATAATTAAGCATTTACTAAAATCAATGCCTATGTTTGCTAATGAGACTATTTCAAAGCACATACAAACTATAGTTTTTGGAGATGATGTGGTTTTGTAGGAAGAGCAACTCATGCAAGTTGTTTTAATTTATAAATTTCAAAACTTTTGGCCTAGTTTGGCTTAACTTTATGAATGAATGTCTCTCCATTGGAATCCATTAGGCTATGGTCCCATGGAGGGGGCTTCCTACAATAACTCAGTGGGTGTTGCCGAGAATTTTTAGGAGCTTTATAAACAGGTGGTCCCGTGGATTTTGTAATAATGGGCAAGCTTAAAATTTTAAGCTCTGAAATTTTAGGAAGCTGGGGGTCTCATGATTATTTTTAGCAACAAGAAATTTACAATTTACAATTAAATCTACAACTTTATAGCTAAATCTAAGAAATTATTGGAAGGAATTTTAAAAATTATAGATGAATGACATTTGGCAACAAAATTTTAGGAAGCCGGTGGGGGAAATTTTCAGCCCCACCCCAAAGCCACTCCCTTAAAATCTAAAATCTAAAAAGTAGGGGCTTCTATTTTCTTGCACAATATTATAATTTATCCTCTAACATGTTTTTTTTTAATCATAAGACCTCTTGCTCCACAAAAATAGTTCATGTAGCAACTCCATGGGACCCCTTGCATAGTGAATGAGGGTCTTTTTATTTGTCCATGTGCAAAAGGGTAGCCCGCAGATAGGGATACCTTGCTTAATGAAGGATCATTGTTTTGGGACAAAGCTTTCTTGGGGCTAAAATTGTGGTATCCAAAATCTAATCCTCTTACAAAATCATTCCTCTCTTCTTCTATTTGGGCAAGGCTTCCAAACCTCCTACACCAATTTTGAAATGTTGAATGTCTTTCTTCCATTAGAAACTCTATAAGAAAATTAATTTTTGTCCCAAATCTAAGCAATATGATAAATCATTTTACCTTTGCTAGAATTCGTGTGGGTTATGATTTATCCAACTGCTAGAAGAAATATGTTTAAAAGTTGATAATACGATTTGGAAGCAAAAGCTTAAATTTGAAGGCATCACCTTCAAATGCAAATCATGTTTTATTACATGCCACTTAGCTACAAAATGTCTAAAGTCTTCAAACCCTTTTCATTGACCCACATCCTCTATATATCTTCACTTGATTTTAACCATGCAACTATTAAAATGCACAAGCAATTAATTTATATTCGTGTACCTTTAAATTACTAATTATTAATTTAATTTAACCATTAAATAGTTTAATACAAAATTATTGTGTGGCTTGACAACTAACACACCACTTTGTCTGGCCAATGGCATTGTCTTCCACTTAGACAATCTTCATTTTTGCCTTTGAGCTTTGCCAATCATAGATGCAATTTGATCCAACAGTTTAGGATAAATAAAACATGTGCCTTTAGTACTATGGGCTCTTAATAAATTTATACAAGTGGACTCAAGTAGTGCATTCAAGTCTACGAGCCTATACCATGGACATATTAAAATAAAAAAGATTACGTATACGATCCCCCAATTGACATGTAAACTTTTTGACCAGTGGTACTACCTCCTTATCTTTGCATCTTCTTTTTTCCCTCAGAGCCTTATGACTTGTTAATTTGGTTTGATCCGACGGTGTCGATTAAATAAAATGTGTCTTTTGCGGTATGTGAAAAGGAGGAACTAGACATCGAGGCAAAACCATCGACATAAATTTATTTGGAAGTAAATACATCAGGAACATTACTCAACCAATAGCTCATGACCATTGATATAGTCTACATAAAAAATAAATATAGAATAGTTGCAAAAAACTATGCAAGTTTGTGCAATGATAACATTTAAATCAATATCGACACATGACAAATATGCAAGCCCACATGAGAACTACTGTTATAGAGGTTGAAATTATAATATACAATACAAAATGTGATGCAAATTGACAATTATGTCTATAACTCACTAGGAATGAAGACTGAAGTAGAGTTGCAGCCTCTGTCTATTCTCCAACTTTTGAGAAAGGACCCTCTTGTCTCATAGTTGGTAGCTCACAATAGATTGATCAAATGCCAATTTAGAGGACAAGAAATTGCAAATTCACAATGTAGGAAATGATTGAATCCAAAATTTAATGCCTAAAGAGTGAATAGAGTATTTTTTTGCTTAAGTACAAATCCACAGTCATACTACATTTTGCATGGACGATTAAACACATTAACCCTAAAATACCTATAATTTTGAGGTGATGAGCCACAATTTCCCTAAACCACCTATAATTCAATGGCGATAATAAACATTTTCTGAAAGATACCTATCATTGCATGGCAATAATACATATTTTCCCTAAATTCACTATAATTTCATTAGCGATCGCACCACCATTTTCCCTTAGTTGATTATAATTTCATTGGTGATGCCATCACTCTTTCTCATTGATTTCCTATAGTTTTATTGGTGATTGTGCCACCCTTTGCCCCTAATAGGCTATAAATTCATTGGCGATCGCACCGCCATTTGCTTGTAATTAATGTAAATAAGCAAGTGATTGAAACCTAAATTTGGAAAAATGAAAATTCACATGACAGGGAATTGGACTCAGATTGAAAGTTGCCTCTATAATATCTTAGTGATGGTGACCAAACTACATTAAATAGCACGACGATCTAATGCTATTCTAAGATATTAACAAATTAATTCATGGGTGATTTGAAGCTACATGCACAAAATAGAATCAAATTTGGGCGAAAGCATATGCTACCAAAATGAGTCATATTCACCATTTTCAACCCCTTGAAAGTCAAAAAATGCCAATTGGCAACAAATCGCCACTAAAATTTTCCCTGGATATGCTTATGTGAATAGTCCTAATCATTGGTTGATATGATGGAATTTGATTATGTCAAGGGTATTTATACACTCTTCGATTTATGGTGCTTTCAAATTGTTATATGTAAATGTGTGTATGTATGTGTTTTCTATGTATGTATGTGAATGATATAACAGGGATAACTAATACACACATTTATCTTTAGTATTCAACATACACTAAATGTTTTTATAGAATCCTCATAGAATGAATACATCAATGAACTAACAAGAATCTCTAATCAAATGTAACAACTGGACAAGATGTGTCACTAAAGCTTAAATTAGTGTGAACCATACATACTTCAAGTTGTTTTCCTTTTCCTTTTCTTTCTTCTAACTAAATTTTCATATTATCAGGTTGATAACCAATAAGACGATGTTGTTTGTTTTCTTTTAATTCTATTATGTTACGTCTACCTTGTTCATATCTTTTAAATCTTTTTCCTTTATAACCAAATTTTTGCCTAAGTTTGTATCTAGGACCATAGAGTTTTTTACATTATATGGGATAAGAGTTACTAGAAGGTGGATCATTGGAATCACTATCACACACATGGGCAAATTTATCATTCATAGTTCATCATGTGCCTCAAATCATTTTCCACAATAGGATGGATCCATGTAAAGAGGGGGGATGTTACCTGATCAACTCTATATTCTTCGACCACACCACAAGGTGTAAAATCCAAAGGTCCCCAATCATCATCAAATAAAACACTAGCATCATACATAAGGCCATTTTTATAGCTTTCTTATCAAGCAAATGGTTTTGTGCAATTATATCCTTGTAAAAATTAGTCATGATACATGAATTAAATGGTTCAACATTAACTTCTTGATTCTACATCGTTTACCATTATGCCAAAATTTAACACATTTTGTGCAGAGTAGAAATTTTAGAAAAACCAAATAGCAACCCAAAAAAATTTGGCCACCCTAAGTCAATTGGGGGAAAATGACGGTCTTTGATTGAAATCAACACACACAGAGCAGTTAAGGATGAATATAAGGCACGTTAATGAAGATTTAAGAGACTTAGTTGACAAGAGATGTCTTAGGAATCAAGATCAACTGCCATTTTTATGCCATAATTGCTTACTTGACATGCGTTTAATCACCATCGAATGCAAAACTGTTGACCCATACATTTTTGGGTACTTAAATGAACTAATCTTTGTGCTTGCAAAAGTGAATTGGTGTGTAGAATTAAACTTGGATCTACATAAGTGAATTGGATGAAATTTAATATCTAGAATTCCCACCTTGCCTTGTTGTACATGTGTTTGAAGTGGGGTGGTGGTTATAGACACCAAGACTTCTTCTCTAAGAAACCTAAGGATGTGGATGAGATCTTGGCATGCAAACAACTCACAAAATGCTAAAGGCCAAATGATATAAATAGAATGTAAGATTTGATAAAAAAAAAATAGAAAAAAATAACAAGTGGTCGGATTTGTAAGTAATCAACAAATGAAACCCTAGAGGCAAAAATAAGGAGGGGTAGGGTTGGATAAAAGCAAGATCACATTATGAAAAATAAACCCTTGAGAAGGTATCATAATGAAGCACACAAGTAAAGGGGATCCAGACTCTAATGAGATTTTAAAAGTAAAATATGCACTCAGAAAATCATATATGAAAACCCTAATAAAAGGATAAACCCTAAGGTCAAAACCTTAGGCTATGTAGGAATGTTTGGTTTACCAATTAATACAATGGAATGAATCACTCACATAAATATCTATCCTAAATAAATAAATAAAGTAATTAAATAATCAACCAACCTAGATTTGAGGATCTAGCATTCGAATAATAAATGCAAAATTAATTACAAAATTTAAATAAATTAAATGTGATATGTAGCTCAAACCCTAATGGTGGAATATGTTGCTATAAATGAAATGAATCAACTCACCAATGTGTTAACTACAATATAAACTAATTCACGCACAAGTCTAGTATATGATAGGCTCAAAGTATGTATTGGAAGAGAAACAATAGAACATACCATTAATGTTTGATATTTACCTATGTTGCCTTACATTGTTACAATAACTTGCAATGATGATAAAGAAGACTTCCAATACTCAGGGCCTTGATTAGATGACGCCTCAGAATCTATAAATTGACCATGCTCTATTCTCATTCAGATTATGCATTCAAAATTGATCTCTCGACTCACGAAAGTGAAGTAGCACACACAATTGAACCTTGACTTGCATAAGTCATATGGTCAAATTTTGATAAATGGAACTTGCTTTCCTTGCCTTGTTATACCTATGTTTGAAGTGGGGTGATGTCTACAAACACCATTTGGGAACTTACCAAGTGAGGGTCATGTTTTCCTTAGTCAAGCCCTTAGGTGGAGATTCAATGATAGTGAATCAAGATCGAAGACAACAAGCAAGCATGCATGGATGCCTAGGATGAAGTATGCCAAGGTATGCTTTGATAATGTTGCTATGGATGCATCATGGATGCTCTCCAACAATGCTTTTTCATAACTCCTAGTTATTCTTTGATCATTTCAAAATGAATGATGAATGTCCTCAAATACAACAAGATTGCACACAAATCCACACAAATGTGCGCTAGGTTGGCCCACAACGGCTAGTGGAAAAAGGCTGGCAAGATTTAAATTTGAATTTTAAAAGTTTAAGGTTCAGATTTGCACATGTGGAAGTGATCTCGGTCAATTCCACACCCACAAATCTATTCTAGGGTGGCGACTGGGAGATCAATGGATTGAGACTGATTTTTGGGGTTGAGTGATGATGGGGATATGATAGGATAATGTCATGAGCAAATTTTCACACATGAATATGCCACTTGTAAACTTGTTATTGCTTAAAAGACACTAATTAAAATGGACCGTGTGCAAATTTTACCATTGCACATATCAATTATATGAATTAAAATAATCGTTTGAAAATAAAAATCAATTAAAATTTATCTATTTAACATAAAACATTTTATAAAGACAATTTCATCACAAAATAGATTTCAACTTAAAATCATACCCTTATTTTTAATTAGAAAATTTGAAACATCCTACAATATTTTTTTTTCAACCATAAGATAAGTGCATGAATTCTTTTTCAAAATATTTTATTTTTTGTATTTTTCTTTTCTATTTTCTAACTATTTGATCTGCCATGTAAGAGAGATTTTATTTTATCCACCACGTGTAAGAGCTACCTAAAACCAGCTAATAGGCGCTACCTGCTCAATCCAGAAATGACATGGCAGGCGAACGACCGTCCGATTGAGATTACGTGCGCTCGATTTACTCCAGTGAAATTGATCGGATAAGTAGGTCATATCCCGTTCTTTCTACCACTTCTCAAAACGCAGACGTTTATTTTTCACAGGCATTCCATTTCTCTAATTTGTTTTAGTGGGGGTGCTTGTAGTTGATTACTTACGTTTACGCATCCTATTGTTTGAATTTAAAATGTCTGTTATTGACTGACTCAACGAACCATTTTGCCATCGGATTCAGTTGAGGTGGATCTTTTCATTCTCCCCAAATTCTTGTGAACCAAGGGTGAGGTCTGTGGATCTTACAGACCCATCAATTTGCACAAGGTATTTAATCCCTTTCTTTGAAGATTGTCAATTTTATTCGGATTTGACCCTGTAGTTTTTAGTCATCCTTAATTGAGTAGTCATTATATCAATGACATTTTTCATATTAATAATAATTGTACTAAACAAATTCAAAACTATCAAATTGATGTTTTTTTAACTGAAATTATATATACTCACACACTATAGTAGCGTTTTGTGTTAAGTATGATATAATTTTTCTTAGCTTCTGAGCTAAGTGACTGTCAAGTAGATTATTGTTATGGGGGAGAGGTTTTTTTGAACAGTATTATGTTAGATTTATATTGTATGAGTAGTGCTTCACAGTAGCCTATCTCTCATGATCATGAATTATCCACTTGGTACTCATTGTGTCTAGATTGACTCAAAACTATACAGTTGAATCCTGAAACATCATGATCTGAAAAGGATCGGTTTCTCTCATGGTAAGTAAAGACACTTTTTGTTGCAGGTCTCAAAACAGGTCTTATAGGACACCAAAAGTTGAATTTTGTTGCATATTTGGATTCCTCTTAAAACACTGTGTAAGTTAAAAAAAACAGCATCTCATTTTGAGTTTGAATGCAGAAGTTATGGCTTGGAAGATGAAAGACTGTTAGAAGGGGAGATTACCGCATTCGTGGGGAATACACAATCGCTGCTCTGCTGAAAGAGGCGATTTTGTGCTGTGTGCTTTTTTACGTCCCGTGACGTTCTAGTTTTTTATAACTGTTCAATTTCTTCATTGCTTTTGACTTCTAGGGGTTTCCTAAGGTCTTGAAACTACATATGTGCAATGTAAGCTCGAATCGAGCATCAAGGAGAGTCTAAAAGTGGTATTGGGGGTTGTTCTAGTGATAATTTTTCTTGTATTTTACATAGTTTAGGACTGTTGGAAAGAGCAGAGGCAGGGGATTCTTTTGGGAGAGTTGTAATTGGTCTTTGGAGAGCATTTTAGTTGTTTTGAGAGCTCTTGTGGTAGTCTCAGATTGGAGATAAGTTGAATTTGCCATTGGAGTACTTAAGTGAGTCTATACTCACATCTTTGCTGGAGTTTTTACCCATAAGGGGTGTTTCTAGGGTATATTGGTCTTATTTTCATGGTGGTTCAATTCTCTAACATTGTCTCCTATTTTCTAATTCCTTTTTTAAAGTTTTCAGTCATATTGCTCTCAATTTCTAAACAATATTTGTTGTTAATAAATCTAGCTAAGGAATATCCTTCTACTTTATAGATCAAGTGGTATTAGAGCAAATTCATTTCTTTGGGAGGTGCGTTGTGAGTGTTTTGTAGGTTCATGCCCACAACATGGTCAAGTGGAGAGAAAATTTTACCTTTACAAAGAGACATTGAATCCCGGAAGGGGAAGGAGTGGAGAAGCATGACAGAAATAGGGGTTATGTGTATGTTGAAGCAAGATTCCAAGCGATGGAGCATGCGATTGCAGCATTGTCTCAATCTTTGGAGTGTAGTTCGTATAAATTAACTTGTTATGTTTTGTTAGTATGTGCATACCAACTATGTATTAATCACTAGCTGGCTTGTGGGTAGTTGCTAGAAATTAGTTGTTAGTGATTGTCGATGGTTGTGTTTTGTTTTGCAATTGTCAAGTACTTTAAATGTGTCTTGTAGTTAGGGAAGACAATCTGATTGTATATACGATCCTCCTTGATCTACATTTGGATTGTACAAGCACTACCTGGAATAAAGCGATAAATGATCTTCATCTACAATTACTTGGTATGTGCTATTATGTTATATTTATATTGTAATTGGTAGTGTTATAGTTTGACAATACACATTGACACCATTGCCTACATGGAGTCGGGTCAGATTCATAAAGAACTAGTGTTGCTCAATACCTATTGACAAGTATATTGAAGACTGATTACAGTAATGTCATTATGCTTGAACATTAACAGGAGAAGATTAGAGTGTAGTTAGACGATTCCTCCAATTGGTGGAACGACAAGAATAGAGAAGGAGGTTGCATCAAGCAATCGACTCTAAAGATCCATTAGTCCAGAGTTGGAGCCAAAGTTCGAGTCGAAGCTATAGTCAGGAAAGAAGACATTTGAACATCCCACTGACTATGAATGACGACTTACAATGTATGGAGGAAGCATGGGTCGAGGTTGCTAGGCAACTTCCATTGCTTGAAGAAGGGTGTGTCGATCTCGCATAACAAGTCCATTTAGAGAGAAATTGATAGAGCCTCTTCTATACAAGGAAAGTCTTTGTCTTGAGACAGAGTCAGAGAACTTCATAGATGGAGAAAGGGAAGAATATGAAAGCAATCTTCATGGTATTGAAGATTGTTGATCGAAGAAGAATTAGAGCCAAAGACATCGGGGAAAAGGATTGGAGTGGAGAATAGAGAACCTAAGGGCGATATGAGTGTGCAGAACACTAAAGTCTCTAGAAGAGTGGAAGATTCTCATGTGTTTGAGAATTCCAGGAAAGCACTGAAACGTTCGAATCAGAGCTTCTTGGGTAGAAGGTTCTAGTCATTGAATTTGTGTCAAGGACAAACCAATGGTGACTCCACCAGTGAGCTTGAGTGTAGAGAGGTAGAAGTTACCTAAGTTCACAGGAGATGGATTAGAGGATCTAGTATGGCACTGTAAAACTTGTGAAACCATTTGGGCAACAAATGGGTAGAATGATAAAACTTATTCACTACGGTCATTCCCAACCACCCTCAAAGGTGTGGCAATTGACTGGCACATAGAGATTGAGCCAACAAGCCAAAATACTTGGGAAAAATTATGAAAGGCTTTCAAACAAGAATTTAGATTACTTTAGGATGACAATGAAATCATTGCAGAAATATACAACACCTGGCAAGGGAAACATGAGAACGTGAGCTTGCAATCATAGGCGCAAGGAATTATTGGTTAAATTGGAGAAAGAACTAGCTGATAGAATGAAAAAAAGATGGCTTATTAAAGGTTGCATTCCTTCATTAATAAAATGAAAGTAGTACCACGTTCATTGTATGCCAAAGTGTACACATAGCTATGGATATAGAAAGTGAGGACAAGATGTTTCCACATTCAAATAGAAAAATTGATGAAGATGGCGACTTGGATACTAGTAGTGATAGCGAACTAGGATCAATGCAAGCATTACAAAGGGATATGCTTTTTATGATGAATGAATTAAAAGAAGATAGAGAATCTAGCAAAGAGCCTAAAGATTTATGGTGCATGAATTGTAGAGTAGAGGGCCATGTCAAAACAAGTTGCCCTAAAAAGGTGTTTTATGATATTTGTTAGATAATGAGCCACTCAACTAAGGAGTATCTATATAGTTTGAAAATGAAGAGGACACGAGTACTCTTTACACAAGGAGAGTAGTCTACTCCACCCAACACACCATCAAAATTGCAAGACAACAAGAATTCATCCCTTGGGTAATAATAGATTCAATAACAATAGTTGGGAGATTGGAGTTAGATACAATATGACTCTAGAGGTCGGTCTATTATACAATGTCAAGAGTGCAGTGAATGGGGGGTCACTTTGCAAGAGACTACCCAAGAAGTCAAGGTAGTATGGAACTACTTTGCAAATTATGTGGACCCAACGACCATGATGATGTTGGATGTCCAAAGCAAAAGGTGAGCATCAATATGAGTGATGTTGAGAGAAATAATGAAGTATTGACCATTACTAGAGCCCAAGCAAAGGAGGTCAAGTACTTGGACCCACATAAAGGAAAAGAGAGACTTTTTGAAGTAAGAGACGAGGTGGACCATGCTATGGATAATGGACATCACCACTTGAGTATGCATGCAGGTATGGTAACAAATTGATTGGAATCAAGTAAATTTATTACAAGGCGAGTTCTTTAAATCATCATATTGATTGAAGTAGCGGATTTATTGCAAAGTATTTTTAAACTTAGGAATGTTATAGCTAATATTGTACTTGAGAGGGATCAAATGGTGCATGATACGACCATTTAGAATCTGCAAGTGGGAATATTGAGGACCCAATAATCAACCCTCTAGTGTTGGGAGATCAGGTGATTGATTTGGTGCTCCTTACAATGAATTTGGCAGGAAACTAACAATGGTTCATATGTAGATTCTTGGAAAGAACCTAACAAATACACTCATTGATAGTAGGTTTGGTGTGAATGTACTTCCAAAAGATAATTGGTGAAGCCTAGGTAAGCCGCCTATTTGGCCAGCAACTTTCTAGTTGGTAGGAGTCTATCAACAAGGGGTAGAAGTGCTCGGAGTTCTCATGGGGCAAAAGGCGTATGATGTATTGTTGGGTCAAAGTTGGTAGGTAGTAGCCAAAGGTGATCGCAACTAAAGAATAACGTACTCTCCATTGAAAATAAAGGCAAGAAATATATAATTGATTTGAAGAATCAGGAACGAGGAAATAGCTTCCTTGGATTCATCAAAGTCGGACTGCGAATGAAATGTTGGAATTGCATTCATGTTCTAAAGATGAAACAAGTTCCCTTAGTGGCCTGTTCCATTGGCAAATGGTGGACTATGAAGTATTTTTGCCTAATTGCAATTTTATGGAGCCACATGGATTAATGAAGATGAACAAGTATTAGCCTATTAGGAGATGACAAGAAGCAACTAAAGGAACCATTTAAAATTTAGGAAACTTGGGAGAACGATTTAGAAAATTTGAATGATTCAAGTGTGAAGGATGATGTACATGGTTCAAAGTTAATAGTTTCCCATCCAAGGCAGGAAGCTATTAATATGTTCAACTATGCGGGCCAAGTGGAATTGTTAGAAATAAACTCAATGGATGACAATATGAATAAAAATGTTGAAGTTATTAAGTTTTTGATCTTGAGCCTATTAATACACATGGTGCTAACCAATGTTATAAGGGACCTTATCCATACCGCATATGTCAACAAGTTTGGCAAATTAAAGAAGTCAAAGGTATAAGCCAACAATGAGGGGTCCCGCAGACAACATAAAGATACAAATAAATGAAAAGTGACTTTACAATGGGTAGAAAAGAAGAACATCAAATATTTTTCCATTGTACACACTTACAAATTCTCCACTGTATGACAAACTAGTAATATTTATTCTAGCATATGGTTAGAAAAGGATTTGGATGCTTTGAGTCTACCATATGACCCTTGCCCCATGTTGCTTCATAATTCCTACGCTCTGCTAAAGAATCTTTTGTTCGATCTACTGAAAGAGTTTCCACCATATGGTTTGCTAAGGAAGTTTCTATTGTACGCCCAACCTATTATTCCATAGTATAGTGTAAAACTAAAATGACTTTTGGGCACTTTGTTTTAACTCATGTCGTATGGTTTGTGTCTGCTGTACGCCTCTTCTCCCATACTACATAACCAAACTTTGCTACCGTACAATCTGTGGCCAATGACCAACTTGCTCAAGTTTTTTTAGGGTTCAATATACATTTAGATTTGGCAACTTGTTTGTATGGTCTGATGCAATTCATAAAACTGCATGGCCATTGGCAAGTACATTCCTTGTATGGTGTGCAACATTCTTAGTATGATGATCAATGTGTAATTACTAAGTTCTTACTTCTAGCTGAAGAACCCAATGCATATTTCAAATTGGGTGCACTAGACGATCAACATTTCTAGGATCTCCATCACTACATTGTGGAACATTCAGGTTTTGATTATGCTATTATGGCTGAAAGAACAAACATTCAAAAAGGAGGACCTTCCTCTTCTTTGATGCCACTGAAAATGTGGACACTTTTCCCTAATATTACATGATTTGTATTGTTTTGTTCTCTGTTTGTTGTCTAGAAATCCAACTTTTCTTTTTTTGGGGGATGATGTAGTTCGTATAAATTAACTTGTTATGTTTTGTTAGTTTGTTTGCACTAACTATGTATTAATCACTTGTCGGCCTGTGGGTAGTTGCTAGGAATTAGTTGTCAGTGGTTGTCAATGGTTGTGTTTTGTTTGGCAACTATTAGGTACTTAAAATACACTTGTTGTAGTTAGGGAAGGTAGTTTGATTGTATACATGATTCTCCTTGGTCTACATTTGGATTGTACAAGCACTGCCTAGAATAAAGTGATCAATGATCTTCATCTACAATTACTTGGTATGTTCTATTATGTTTTATTTATATTGGAATCGGTAGTGTTATAGTTTGACAATAAACATGGAGACTGTTGGGACCTAGTTTGAAAAGTGCAAAATTTTCTAAATTTGGTCTCCCCTTTTGTTACCTTAGACATTTTGCCCATCATTTATAACCATTCTAAGAAAATCCTATAATGGGCCATCCCTTGGTTAAATTATGCTTTGAAGTTGTTCCTTGCTTGCCCCCATGTTTCCATCATATGTTTGAAAAATTTCTAACTATGGGAGTGTTTTGTCATTTCTTGATCTTTTGCGGAGTTGCAGAGTTCTTGGGGACTTGTGGACTTCTTCCACTTTCCCTTCGCTTTCCTCGTTTCCTTTCATTTCCTTCGGTTCCTTCAATTTTGCCAATTTGTGGACTTTCAACGAACTATTGGATTTCAAACATTTTGCCTAAAGCCCTGTAAAGAACCCTACTAGTTCTAACTGAAAATTTTGCTCGCTGATCTGAATTTTCTGATTTAGTTTTCTCACAAATTATGCAATATTTTCAATACCCACTTCCTTCAAAGCACTTAGAATATCAAGAAGATGGAAAGGTTCGAAGCATGCATCCAAATTGCAATCAAAGTACATAGAACATCAATATTATATGATCAAATCAATGCATAAAACATGAATAGACATACCTGCCAAAGATTGCTTTGATTCCTTATTGATTTGAAAGCCAAGTACAATAAAAGAGGGCTGGAATGATCACACAGCCAAGTCTGATTTATGAATCAGTCCTTCAATTACATCAACACATGCAAATAACATGCCCAAAAGCAAGCCAAATGTATGTAGAATGAATCCCTAAGGAAGGATGATGAATTCACTAGCTGGGTATGGTTGATATACAAATCAAGTACTCTTCCCAAAGTCTGATATGACTGATGCACAACTGAAACCCTGCTGTCACAAAACCCTGATTGCTGATAATGTCAAAATAATGCATAAAAATCACTCCCAAGGCTAGCGCTAGGCCCTTGAATGATGGCGATTAGGGTTTAGAGCCTTCCAATGTAATCAAACCCTCCAAATGTTGAAGAAACTTGCTTAGATCTGCTAGGAATCCCTGCTGTACCCCGCTGTTGAAAAAATCAGAATGTGAAGAAATGCTTCAAAGTGCCAACAAATCCTCTATATGTCAAGTGATTAGCTCCAAAGCATGAAATATCAACCATGAATGAAAATGTCTTCATCTACAAGTCAAAAATCCTTCAATGCCTTAATGGAAACCTGCAAATTAATAACCATGATGAAATTCATATGATGTCATCTCACAATGTGGATGGGATCATCTCCATGCCACCAAAATCAAGGGATCATCTCTTTGACAAACTGAAAAATGCAATTTCCAGCCAAAACACATGAATATGAAAACTTACCAAATGATCAATAGTTGCAAATTGAAGGCAAGCAAGCCTATTTATCCTCCTCTTGGCCTTGGCCTCCCAATTTGCCCAATTTTGCAAGAATTTGGAATCCACCAATGAGAATGTAATTGTCAAATGACAATTTTAAATGTTTTTCATCTCTTGTGCACAATCATTTAAAAAAAAAACCAATAAAATAATAATATTTTATTGCTTTGCCTTGTCACATGGATCACCTACATTTAAAAAACTCATTTTATTTAAAATACCTCTCCTTGAGCGGCGATCCTCTTGGATAATAAAATATTATTAAAAAATATTTCTTCTTCTTCCTTGTACGGCGATCCCACGATCAAATGATATTTTATCATTTTTAAATGCTATTTCTCTTGGGCGGCAACCTCTTCTTGGGCATTTAAAAACAATATTTTATCCATTTTATTCCTTGGGCGGTGGTTGGCACATGAAACAATAAAAATAATATTTATTATTTTTATTTCCTCTATCTTTCCTTGGTGTTGGACACATCAAACTCCAAGGTGGCGTTGGCAAATATAGATAAAAATATATACTTGAAAATGCAATTAAAGATTGACATTTTCCATTTTCCACTTCTCTATCCTCCAACATTTATATTTTCCACCCTTGGCTAGAAAAACATAACATTTTGGCTATTTGAACAATATCACTAAGTAATACTTAGCCAAAAATCAAATGAAATCACTTGTTGAGCCAACATTATAGATTTTCATCCTCTAGAACCAAACTCAAACCAAAATCATGTGTATCTCAGAAATGAGGACATTACAAGTCCTCCCACCCCAAGATTGTTTGCCCCAAGCAATCGCAAGTGCCAAATTAGAACCAACCAATACCAGGATCCCAAATCCATTTAGGCTCTCCATAGATACTCACACAAACAATCTCAAATCTGCTGATGTAGAAGATCTTGGGACCGCTTCTGCTGTCGCACAATGACGCAAACACATCCATGCTCAATCTCCAATGACAAATCCATACCATAAAGCCATCAATCAACTCAAAAATGAAGATGCCAATATCAAACAATGAGCCAACATAGCTGAAAATCCCTCTAACATGGAAGTGTAGCACAAACAAAGGATGGATGTCAAACACAAGTGCCAATGAAAATGTATCCAACCCTGATACCTCGCTGTCATAAATCAGAACAGTGGTATGCAATATGAAAATATCATCCAAAATGATATAAAAAGTACTATCCAAGGTGCATGAAGATAGGAAGTCATCATTAGACCAATCCACAATAAGAATATATTGATCTCCACCATGGCAAACTATCCCAAACATTGCTGTATCAAAACTGAAATCAAACAATTCAATGCTCAACAATGAAAGAGAGTCTCCAACCAATGAAGAATGAAGTATCAAACCATCCATATGCTCCCGTATGAAAGCATCATCAAAATGATGTTGTGTCACTGTAAGATACCCCACTAGACTTAACCAAAATTTTTGCTTATTCAAACTTGCAACTTCAATCAAACATCAACATACAGTATGAACTATCAATCAAGGAAGCTGAGATATCTTATTTCAATTGTCAACTCAAATGTCTTATTACATAGAATGGATGCTTAATAGCATCATCAAGTTCAATTTATTACAATGAATACATCAAATAGGCCTGGGCGCCTAGATTGAACAATACGCCTATTCAACTACTTATATCTCCAATTCTCAAATGTCTTCAGGAAACACTTGTATCCTCAAATCTCAAGAGTCTGCAATGTAAGTAGCCTTGTGCTGTAGAACGTCTTTAATCCTGCACAATGATGATAACTGAATGTTTAACACCTCTCAATGGATAAGGGAGCATCTCCTTATCAAAGTTGAGGGAGCATCACCCCAACAAGCATGAAATACGCAGATTCCATGAAAGAGCATAAAGCTTACCAGAGAGAAATCGCAATAGCCAAAGATGTGCAAATGAGGTCGCTCTCCTCCTTTTATAGTGCCCTTTAAGAGGTAAGAGGCAATGAAGGCACGTTTTCCAATGCAAAGAGAGAACCAAGGCACGTTTTCCAAGAGCATATTCTACAGGAATATGCCATTTGATGACTCACTCTGAGTTGGCGCCTTTGTTAAATGAGCCGGAATGGATCCCAATGCCATAATTTGAGCCAATGGAAGATCAGGTACTTGCACGGTGCTTAATGAAGATGGAGCGCACACTTAGGAGAATGCATTAATCACAATTGGCGCTACTTCTATGTTAGGCGCATGTTTAGTGCTCCAGAGACAAGAGATGGCGCCTAACCTCCTTGGTGTTATTCAAGTCTTCAAAATACTTCTAAATTTTCTCTTGAAACAAATATTCATCATTACCATGATAGATACTCCACATTCCATTCTAAGGCGCACATTTGGCTCCTTCGAGAAGGCGCATGTTTGAGGTTGGAGAAGAAGGAAAATGCGCCTTACTCTAGCAATGCTTCCTTTGTCTAACATCAAACGAAAGATGATTGTTTGAACATGTTTAATCCTTTGAAGGTCATTTCAACTTAAAACAACATGTTTTAGACCTAGGCGCACATTGGAGGTTGTTCAAGGTGAGAAGTGCACCTAACACTTAGATGGAACCTTTTTGCCCTCAAATTTCATTTCTTACCAAGGTGCTCATCCAAGAGAGAATAAGCAAGATTAGCGCCTCACATTTTGAGTGCTCATTTGATGTCTTTGAAGCAAAAATCATCTTAGGTGCATTTGCAAGGTTGGATAGGCAAGATCTAGCGCCTTGCTAACATCATGCATATATTGTCTTCTTTGGTGATCCCTCAGGGAGTTGGATGTCTACTTGACTCATTCTACCCTCCAAAAATGCATTGAGGTCTTCAACTAGCCTTTCTCAACAAGGCGCATTTTCAAGAGGTTTATGCTTCATCTAGCGCCCAACTCTTTAGGCGCACATCAAGTATCTTGGCAACATAAACTAGCGCCTTAAGTAGAGAAGGCGCTCAACCTAGATCAATTGCTTCATGATGAGTGCCTTGAATCAATCCTTCATCAAATCTATCTTCCAACGTCACCTCCTTGTCAAGGCGCACTTCAAGGTTGAGTTTGAATGAGATTGGCAGCTAACTCCTTTTAGGCACACTTTGTGGTTTGACAAGACAAGGATTGGCGCCTTGCCTTGTAGCATCATAATGCCGCCTTCATACTTGACAAGTCTTCCTTGGGCGCACTTTCTAGATCCGAAGACATCAATTGGCGCCTAGAAACCCTTAGCAAATTTCTTAATCCATTCAACACTCAGGCACTCAATTCACTTGTATTTGAAGTTCTCCAATGCTAGATTGAACATCAAAGAACCAATGTATCATTACATGAAGGTTTTGACTTGCAAAACAAAACAATAGTTAGCCAAAACCAATTTCATTCCCTTATTTTACGTATTAGCCCACCGAGAATGATGAATAGGCTAATTCGGGTTCATGATTGACTCATGCAGGAAACAGGGACATGACAGTCACCTCAAGAGTAGGCTGATCTAGCTCACCAATGGGAACTAATGCATCATGCAAAACTGAATTACCTTCATCTTCATTGTCATATTCTTGCGTATCATCAATGGCTGGCCCATGATGAACAAACAAAGTTGATTGCCTCTTATCCTTGACCATTTCAAGGTGCTGTTTTGCTTGACCAGCAACCAACTTAGCTTTCTTTGCCCTTTCTAGCCAAAAGTTACACCTTTCTTATGTCTTTTCCAAATCATCAAAGGTCTGATATACAAAATCAGATTGTGTAGTGCAATGTTTTTCAACAAAATCACTATATCTAACACTCCAATCTTGTGTATTATCATTAGTAGACCTCAAATAACTATCATCCAAAGGTGTTAGCATGTCCATTTCATGAAAATGCCTATATGTAGAATTGCTGCTAAACAAATCAGATATGATGTCGTGCTATTCCATAGAATTGTCATCCATCTCAAAAATCAAATGCTTACCATCAAATGCCGGTTCAATATAATTTTCTCTAAGTGCATCATATATGTCTTCATGAGACAATTCATGACCCATAGCTATCATAGATTTGGTTGTTATTTGATGAGGCAAAGTGTACTTGAGAGCTTTCATAACAACTTGTTTCCCATCATGTTGGAAACTCAACTCCATGACTTGTAGATCTTGGATGACCCTTTGTAATGAATGTAGCCATTGCATACCAAGTACAATCTCATTGTCCTTCAAATCAAGTACATAAAAGTCATCACAAAGTGTATACTCACCAAACATAATACTAAGCTTGCTCACTTTCTTCTTGCAAAGGATAGTGAGTCCACCTGCTATAGTCACATCAAAGCCCTCAAAGACATCACAATGCAAACCTCTCTTATTCACTAAACCCTCATCAATGTAGTTATGTGTAGCTCCACTATCAAGAAGTGCCAAAACCTTGCAACTAAACAATGTGCCCTCAAAGATGAATGGATTATACATTGAACCTCCTGAAAGATAAGCAATTCTAGAACCCTTGTTACCTTCACTCTCCAAATTAAGTGTTGGCTGTCCATGTTCATTGTCCGAAGTAGAATCATCATCTACCTCATCAATTACCTCTATGTAGTGCACCTTGCCTTTGCCAAAACACCTATGACCAATCTCCCAAGGTTGTTTACAAGTGAAGCACAACTTCTTCTTACGAAGTTCATTTCTCTCCTCATAATCCATCTTAGAAGTACCTTCATCTTTCTTTGGAGTGGGCTGCTCACGAGATTTTCTGATTTGTATTCTCCTCTTTGAAATTCTTCTTTTGAGGTGTGAATGTGGGAGTGGTGTCTAAATCAAGTGCAAGCTCAATAGCCTCATCAATTGTAGCTGGTTTATGAATTTGACCAATCTCTTAATCCTGTCATTCAATCCTTCAACAAACAACATAGTAATTCTCCTATCAGTCATGTCAGGAACCATTACGGCAATCTACTGAAACTCATTGACATATGAGTCCACTCTACCAATCTGTTTCAACTGTGCAAGCTCACGGTAGTAGACCTCAACATCCTTTCGGTCAAACCTGGTAATGAGTTTATTAACAAACTCATCATATGAAGTGATCCTGTTATGATGTTGTGAAACAAGTCCATGGTGCCACCAATCATGCGCTAGTCCCTCCAAATGCATATTAGCAAAGTGTATAGCCTTTTCCTCACTCATGGGCTTGAGTGTAAGAAAAGTGTCCAACTTGTGTACCCATGCTCTAGCACTTAGTTTGCCGCTGCCATCAAAATTAGGGAGAGGAAGCTTATTCAATGCATCCTTATACTCCGTAGGCTGAGTAGGTTGTGCTCTTCTTTGTCTTTGTTGTTCAACTCTACCTTTTTGCTGTTCTCGTTTCTAGCTCATGTAATTGTTGAAGCTGATCCGATTCCTTACATGCTGAGGAAGTGAATCATACTCATCGACCAAAGATATCAAGTCTTCACCAAACGGGGTTTCCTCTTCCTCAACCTTTGGCTCCTCAACGACCTCTTCTTCTATAGGAAGAAAAGTACGCTGCATAGGCCTATCCACTGTAGGTGTGCGTGTCCTCCTTGCACGAGGTGATCCTGCTGCACTACCAACACCTGTATTATCTTGATTACCTTGATTAGCTTGATTGATGTTCGCATTATTCATCAAAGCCTGAAACATCCGTACAATATTGTCATTTGTATTACACTGTTGTTTTGTCATTTGGCGTTGATTATCAATCATTTCTCTTAACATATTCTCAACATCATCACGCTGTGGATTACCTTGCCTCCTGTCTTCCATTGTACTTGTTCTTCTATGATAATGATGTGGCAATGGATCAATGTAGTAGCTCATAACCCATAGGTTGGCAGGATCCAAGCTCTGATACCACTGTAAAGAACCCTACTAGTTCTAATTGAAATTTTTGCTCGCTGATCTGAATTTTCTGATTTAGTTTTCTCACAAATTATGCAATATTTTCAATACCCACTTCCTTCAAAGCACTTAGAATATCAAGAAGATGGAAAGGTTCGAAGCATACATCCAAATTGCAATCAAAGTACATAGAACATCAATATTATATGATCAAATCAATGCATAAAACATGAATAGACATACCTGCCAATGATTGCTTTGATTCCTTATTGATTTTGAAAGCCAAGTACAATAAAAGAGGGTTGGAATGATCACACAGCCAAGTTTGATTTATGAATCAGTCCTTCAATTACATCAACACATGCAAATAACATGCCCAAAAGCAAGCCAAATGTATGTAGAATGAAACCCTAAGGAAGGATGATGAATTCACTAGCTGGGTATGGCTGGTATACAAATCAAATACTCTTCTCAAAGTCTGATATGACTGATGCACAACTGAAACCCTGCTGTCACAAAACCCTGATTGCTGATAATGTCAAAATAATGCATAAAAATCACTCCCAAGGCTAGCGCTAGACCCTAGAATGAGGGCGATTAGGGTTTAGAGCCTTCCAAATGTTGAAGAAACTTGCTCAGATCTGCTAGGAATCCCTGCTGTACCCTGCTGTTGAAAAAATCAGAATGTGTAAAAATGCTCCAAAGTGCCAACGAATCCTCTATATGTCAAGCGATTAGCTCCAAAGCATGAAATATCAACCATGAATGAAAATGTCTTCATCTACAAGCCAAAAATCCTTCAATGCCTTAATGAAAACTTGCAAATTAATAACCATGATGAAATCCATATTATATCATCTCACAATGTGGATGGGATCATCTCCATGCCACCAAAATCAAGGGACCATCTCCTTGACAAACTGAAAAATGCAATTTCCAGCCAAAACACATGAATACGAAAACTTACCAAATGATCAATAGTTGCAAATTGAAGGCAAGCAAGCCTATTTATCCTCCTCTTGGCCTTGGCGTCCCAATTTGCCCAATTTTGCAAGAATTTGGAATCCACCAATGAGAATGTAATTGTCAAATGACAATTTTAAATGTTTTTCATCTCTTGTGCACAAGCATTTAAAAAAAAAAACCAATAAAATAATAATATTTTATTGCTTTGCCTTGTCACATGGATCGCCCACATTTAAAAAACTCATTATTTTATTTAAAATACCTCTCCTTGAGCGGCGATCCTCTTGGATAATAAAATATTATTAAAAAGTATTTCTTCTTCTTCCTTGTACGGCGATCCCAAAATCAAATGATATTTTATCATTTTTAAATGCTATTTCTCTTGGGCGGCGACCTCTTCTTGGGCATTTAAAAACAATATTTTATCCATTTTCTTCGTTGGGCGGCGGTTGGCACATGAAACAATAAAAATAATATTTATTATTTTTATTTCCTCTATCTTTCCTTGGCGTTGGGCACATGATCCAAGAAAAATCAATATTTTATTCTCCTCCAAGGTGGTGTCAAACTCCAAGGTGGTGTTGGCAAATATAGATAAAAATATATACTTGAACATGCAATTAAGGATTGACATTTTCCATTTTCCACTTCTCTATCCTCCAACATTTATATTTTCCACCCTTGGCTAGAAAAACATAACATTTTGGCTATTTGAACAATATCACTAAGTAATACTTAGCCAAAAATCAAATGAAATCACCTGTTGAGCCAACATTATAGATTTTCATCCTTTAGAACCAAGCTCAAACCAAAATCATTTGTATCTCAAAAATGGGGACATTACAAGTCCTGACCTCATTTGAATCTCCACAAACTTTCCGTTCGTTCCTTCTTCACCTCGCCTTCTTCCATTTTGCGGACTTGCAGACTTTAAGTGGACTTCTTCCACTTTCTAGATGTTCCATAAGTTTGATTCTCCTTCCCATCTCCACACTTCAACATCTTCTAGACGCTCTCAATAAGCCCACTTTTGCGGGTTTGTGGAATCCTGGCGGACTTCTTCCACTTTTCCCAAAAGTCCTGAAGTCTTGTTCTCCCTTCCACTTTCGCATTTTTGCCACATCCTAAACCTTTCATATACATCCCATTTTCCTCCATTTTGTGGAATTCCTTTGGACTTTCGGACCTCTTCTTTTCTTCCTTCCGACATCCAAATGTCCAGGTGTCTAGTCCCTTCTTGCATTTCCGCATATCATCCATTATCCCTTCCTTCCAATTTCTTCACTTCCTTTCCATTGCCTCATCTTGCATCAAAATCCCGTGAAGTTGTAAAATGTCTTCTAAACTCCTCAACAACTTCCCAAATCACCATTAATGGCTGGATTTGACCTCTACAACCGTTTACTTGAGTTTCTCCCACCTAAAATTCATTGTTTATCCCATGGGTGTGGATCCACATGCAAGTTTCAACGAAGGATGAAGAAAGTGACGATGGATGCCATGAATGCGGTGGTTGAAACCTAGTTGCTGATAGCCCTCACACATGTTCCAGATTGTCCAGTTCGATGTACTTGCATGTGTTTAATGCTACAATTTGCAAAGGATTTTGTATGTCTCGATTGGCTGCAAATGGCACAAATTTTGAATGTACAAATAGGAGGTTGAACAATGTAAAAAGGGTTGATCATTTTTATTCCTCCAAGAGTCTATAAGTGTCTAAAGTCGTCTAGGGTTTCAATTTCTGTAATTCTAGTCTGTAGTGGAACAATCACATTTTGTAAATCATAGAAGCGTTTTAATATGGCAATGGTGTATGTAATTGAATGTCTCCATGGTGGTTTGTGAATCTTCAGGGGAACTTTCAAACCTGCTTAGGGTGTCCTCTTGCCACATTTGCTGGCATGAATGCAATATGGATTTGATGAATGTGACAGCATTTTAATTCGTGACAAAGCTTTTGTAATGATCATTTCTGTATTTCATGTGGACTTTTGCAGTATGGCGATGGATTCTTAAGTATGCTCATTTATATGACACCATATCTTTGATATATGTTAATGCGTAGATCTAGTCCAATTGTGATCTGCAGGTTGTTTGTTTTGCCTTGCAAACTTGGACTCTGTTACCCATTGGAATAGGCACTAGTCTTGGAGGTGGATGGTCAATCACAATCCTAAACAGTCAAACATCTTTCACCAGTAGTGTAGGAGTAGGTTAGTAGTTTGTGTGCATTCGTGATTCAATGTTATATCTAGGGAAATATCTCAAGTGAACTATAAGTCATTATCTTGGAGAATCATGTCTTTTATACCTTCATCTTGCACGTGTGCAATGATGTCAACATCAGCTTAATAAGAGGTTTTACGCAGCTGGTTAGTCTTTGGCGTGACAAATTTTGGGGCTAGGCATACATTGGGTACGAATGCAACATTTTAGTTTTGCTTATCATCTCTTGTTATTAATCCTATTGAGGATACCTCTAGGAACCCCCCTGGGTCCAATTGAGCCGAAAATGAAGGAGAGTATACCCACTCTCAGAAATTGGCCTCTAATCACTCACATTTTGTTGAAGAGTTCTTGATCTACCTTCATGAAGACACTTCCCTGGCCTAGAAGTAGATTGATTGCTCTAGGATTGTTGAGTTGTGATTTTGGGACCCAACAAAGACCATGAAAGGCCTTGTGCAAGTACTCCTAGAGAGATTGGATGGTGACAAGCCCAATTCCAATGAAGGAGAGTCTTCGAAGGCTGATAAGAGTCTTACAAACAAGCCTCTGCTCAAGGCGGAGGCCAAGACTGAGATACTGCCTTTTCAAGGAGATGTTGATGCGGAGAAGCTTGACAATTGGATCACTCAACTTGAGGTATATTTCAGCATGCATACTCTCACTCTAGATCAAAATATTTCATTTGCTAGACTAAAGTTGACAAAACATGCTTTGACTTGGTTTGAGAGTCTCTTGTATTCCATGGCTATAGAAAAAAACTTCTATAATTTCTTGGGAGCATTTTAAGCAATTAATTAGGAAGTAATTCTATCCAATATGTCATAAGGAAGAAAAGCGTATGGAATGGCAATTTCTTAAGTAAAAAGAAGGTCAAAGTGTACAAAAATACACTAGTGAGTTATGTAGAATGACCATACAAATGGGTAAAGATGTGTTAGATGGAGAAGTAACTGTGAAATATCTAGGAGGTCTTCATAATCATCTTCGTAGGCCTGTATTGCTTTCTAAGCCGGTTGACATAGATGAAGCATGCTCACGTGCTCACTATCTTGAGATAGATAGTTGTTCATCCTCGCATCCTCTTCCAAGTCTAGCAAAGTTAAGGCCAATAAAGAGGATAAGAAGGTAAGTTCCACTAGCACGAAGAAGAAATCTGCATGTTATGATCATTGTGGAAAGGATCAACATGTAGAGTCTTCATGTTGGAAACTACATCCAGAAAAGAACCCTCACAAACAAGGTATAAGAAGGGTGAAAAGAACACTACCCCCTTTATGAATGAAGACAATGAAGTCATTAAGAAGGGTAAAGAAATTGATGGGGATTCTGATGAGGATTCTAAGTTTATTTGCACTAGTAAAAAGATTGTTAAGTTAGCAAAAGAAACATTGTTTAACATAAAAGGTTAATGCAACTGGTGTCAAGGTTGATACTTTGTTTGTTTCATGCTCTCAAGCGAACTAGGTTTCACAAAATTTGGTGGATGAGTTAGGCCTTAAAACTGTTTTAAACACCCCAAGCCTTATAGGTTGGGTTGGGTCAAAGAAGGTGCTGGTATGCTAAATAGTAAGCAATGCAATTTAAGATTTGTAGTTGGAACGAACTTTGTTGATGAAACAGTGTTTGATGTTGCTCCTCTAGATATGTGTGGTGTCATCTTGGGCAGTCCATACTTGTATGACTGCAAAGCAGTCTTCTAGGAACGTTAACAAATACCAGATTATCAAGAATAGTAAATCCTTCATGTGTTGTATGCTTACTAGGACAGAGAGCAGTCTAAGAATGTCCCAAACCTTCACGGGATAATGCTTCCTTTGGAGAGAACCAATGTTGAGCAAGTTTCACCAAGTTCAAGGAATTCACTTTCTTATCAGATAGACAGTTGGGGCCAAAGTTGTACCAAAATTTGGCTTATATTCATTTTGTGGTGCAAGACAAAGTGGCTGCTAAGTCATCAGTTGAGGGGCTCTTCCACCCTCATTCATTGTCTCTTCTAAGTTTTTAGGGACCAAATCTTCCTAACTCAGGAAGTGTGATCCAAAAAGAATTCGATTTCTCTCATGGCAAGTAAGGACATGTTGATGATTGTTTTTAGACAAGTCAACAATTAGAGTGAAATACAAAGTATCTGACTCCCTCTTGAGCAAAGCCTCTTGAATGCTGAACGGAGTGATCAAACAAGATGACTCCAAGGTTCCTTTCTGATGATTTTGTAAGAGATAGCTCAATGACTAAGTATGATTTTGCTGTTAAACACAAAGGGACTTACGCAATTGTTCAAATAAGCTGTTGATTCAATGATTATGGAAGTGAATAGTGGAGAATCTAGGTACTACAACCTATAGCGTATGATTTAGCAATGATGTTCTTGATCCTAATTCTAACTGAATGGGTAAAAAAGGACAAAAGATGCAAGGTTTAGAAACACTAATCTAATCCTAGATGCAAGGATCTTTACTGCTCAGGTGAAATCAAACCAGATCCTGCTTTGCCAAGATAGACAACTACACAAGATTGATGCAATCTTCTAGGGTGTACAAGATGTTTAAATCACTTATGCTCATGAAGGATTCAACAAACATAAAGATCAAATTGAAGTTCAGTGTTGTTCAGACTAACCATGCACTGCAATTTGCAAGCCACAAACTACAAATGGTGTGAACTTATAGATTTCACCACAAAACAATAAAGAAACCTTCCATTAATTAACATAAACTTAAAGAAAACTTAATCTAACTTAATATTCGCTTGAAAATCTAAACCATGCAACACTCAGAAACACATATAGAATCACCGAAACAATGAGTCTTTTATTATTTCAGAGAGCTTTTGCAACAATTTCAGAGTTTTTCAACCGTACAAATGAGAGCAACAAGAGCCCTTTATAGACCTCAAAATGAATGAAGGGTCAAGATCGATCGGCCAAGCCAGCGGACCAGATCAAGCCACATCACAAGTAGTTGTAACAAACTCTTCTTTATTAAATGAAAGAAGCCAGCTTTATTAAATGAAGGAGGTTATCTATATTAAATGGAGGCTACGAAGAAAGGAACAAAAGCACGCCACCCAAGAAGATAAGAATGATATATCATTATCTTATGAAGAATCCTCATGTGAATATCCATCACTAGAAGCTTGGCATTCAATGAACTTGGACACTATTTGCTTGACTTCCTCCAAAGGTACATTTGGCGCATTCTGAATGGTTCCTTTAGCTTCAAGCACGTCATCTGAATAAAGGCCAAGTGTCTTTTCCCAATCAGTTATCCTTGCTTTGTTGTCGCCAAGGTGGACAACAAGTGAATATATACTATCAAGCCTTTCATCAGATACATCATTTTCTTGAAAATAGAAAGCTTGAACTTGTTCTTTCATGTTATCAAGAGTTATCTCCCCAAATGGATTACAGATCTTCATCAAAGAGGCATGTATCCCATCTTGAATCCTTTGAAGTACACTTCTGACTCTTGACATGTCTATCTCTATCTTATCCAGCAACTGTCCTTTGATGCGAAAGCCATAATACCAGGAAGAAAAGTTATATGTTTTACCTTCTTCAATCACTTAAGCATGTAACAACTCATCAACTGATGTTTCCATCAAGCTCTTCAAGTGTGGCAGATATTGATCCTGGATGTTTTTGAACTCAACACAAACTACCATCAATGCAAGTACCCTCTCCTTAAGACTAGTAATCTTATCACTTACTTGCATAATATCTTCTAGATGTCTAAATGTAGCCTCCTTTGATCTTTTCATCCAATCCTTCATTCTGTGAGATGAAGACTTCAACTCTTCTAGGTGTTCAACTGTTTCAGGAGGAAGGAGAGATGGAGGTGTAGCAACTCTTTCTTGTTGATGAATAGGATGAACTAAATGCTGAATGTACTGCTCTAGGGCTCGACATCTTTGCTCAGCTTTGATTCTGCCTTCTGTCTCTTGTCTTATGATAGCTCGAGCATTATCAATTGAATCCTGAAGCTCTTCTTCTACTTGCATTCCAGTTAAAGGACCCAGATTGATTGTATTGATGTCATAATCATCAGGTGTTATATCCCCTATATTCTTTTCAAGCCTGGGAACTGCTACATGAACCTTCCTTACTCCTGTTTCATCTTTAGTGATCTTTGAAAGGATATTTGCTTTCTTCTTCGGTTTCTCTTTCGACATGTCCAAGAGTAACTCATCAACTGGAAAAGGAGGACACTTCTCAACTTCATAATTCTCTCTGATTCTCTCCTATAGCCACTCCGGCAGTGATGAAAGATCTTGCTGCTGTTGTAATTGTCTTCCTTGAGCAGGCAATGATTTTTCTTCAGCCTCATCCTTGTCTTCGGTATTAGCTTCATCAATGATCTTAGTGTCATGTGGGCTAGAAGGCACTTCTTCCATTGGAGCTTCTGGAACTACATTCTCAGCAGGTATCACTAAATCTTGGTTAAGTGGAATATCACTTGGCTGTCTAGAAGAAGCAGTTTCAATACTTATCCTTTTCTTCTTTTTACTGGATTCTCCTTGAACACTCTCAAGTTGTTTTCTTTTCTTTCCCTGTCTTGAATCTCTCTCACTTCCTCTGCTTCGTGAATCTTTACTAGGTGCATTGTGTTGTTCTTGCTGATCCACTTCTCCCATCTTAGTATAGGTGAGTCTCTTTCCTTCATTAAGCAAGGCTTGTACTTGTTTATTTATCTGCTCTTCAGTGATAGCAATGATAGGCCTTATCAATCCTTCATCGTCAACCTTTTCTCTATCAACCCAGTTGACTTCATAAGGCAAATTGCGGATCTTATCGTATTCATCACCAAGAAGAGCTCTTTCACCTTCTAACTGATCAGGAATCCTTAGTACCTTCATAGCTCTTATTAAGTCCCATTTCAATTTTGAACACTTTTGCATCCTGATATCATCATCATCTATAGCATTAGCCCAGTGATCCTCTAATTGTTCTTTATGCTTGTAAGAAGAATAAGACTGCTTGATGGCTCCATGTGGATCAAAGTTTTCTCTCCTCGAATCATGTGGACGCAGATGATAAGCCTGAAGCTCAACTTCTGAATGTTCAGCTGCCTGAAGTGATGGACAAGAATAATATCTACCCAGCTGAAGAGGAAACTGAACCCCTGCTTTCTTCCTTGCTTTCTGCATCTTATGAAACTCTAACAGCTGTCTTGAAACCTCTAGCAACACCATCCTGTTTGAAGGATATCTAGGCAGTCTATATGGGAATGATGTAAATCCCTGAATCCTGATATATGTGAACTTGTCATACTGGATGTAATACCTTCCATACTGGTTGATGAAGTTCCTAGCAGCACCTGTTAGTCTCCTATGTGGTTCACCTCTCAACTTTCTCACTATGAACATGGCGAAAGCATCATTGAACCTCTTGTAGTGATTTATATTCTTCAAATGGAGTTGAGGATAACACTGATGGGAGAGAATCTGTCCCGGCTTTGTACCTACTTGTCCTTTCGCTGTTAGTCCTTTGTAGACTACATTTCTTGTCAGGATATAAACAAGATATGAAGTCATGAAGAAAGACTTCGTTTCATCAAAGTTTTCAAACTGTTCATCTAGGCAGTGGCTTATAAGACCAGCCCAGTCAATCATCTTGTTCTTTGTAAACATATGATCAAAATAAGTATACATCCATCCTTCAAAAGTAGATGATTGTGGCCTACCTGTTACTCGATTCAAGAACATGATCAGGTAACTTATCTCTTGCTTGAAGTCAGCCTTGTGATACTTGGGGTCCTCAGAATTGTATATCTTCATCGATGAATCATTCATCTGTAGTCGGTCATAATTGTAGTCGGTCGTAGTCGGCCAAGTAAATAATCATAAATTAATTAGTGTTGTTATGTTAGGAGTGTTATCGGGAATTAACTCCGACGGTTGGATAGTTATAGCGTCGTTGCCAACGGTTGGTATCTCAACCAACCTTGGCCAAGTTATATATTGGCTTAATACTTTGTAGTCGCGGCGACCCCACAGCGTTGTAACATTGTAGTGTAATACTGATATATTCAATGAATGGGAACAATGCTTTATTCTGTGCAATGCTGTTATAATTTTATGCTCTGTGTTATGCACTATACTATTGAAGTTTGTTTACTTCATATTCTGTGAAACACACCATATTGCGGTAAACATTTGGCGCCGTTGCCAGTTCGAAAACGGGTTGAGGGTGACAAGTCGATGACAAGTTGAGTCGTCTGATGCCATCGGGTGACAAGTCGATGACAAGTTGAGTCGTCCGATGCCATCGGGTGACAAGTTGATGACAAGTTGAGTTGTCAGAAACTATCGGACAAGTGGCATTGTCAGAAACAAGCAAACCGCCGTTGGGTGTAACCAGGGTCGGAAAAAAAAAAAAAAAATAAAAAAAAAATGAAGATGGCGTCGTGATGGGGCAGCCGACCAAAGAGTCAGTACAAGCAAACGAGGATCGTGAAGACGCTCTCAGACGAGAGATCCCTTAGTCGGTCATCTGGGATCAATTGCACGTTGACCAAGAGGTCGACCATCTCCTCACCGAGTAGTAATTAATGCCCATACAACTTAATAAGGATAAGAACCGAGTACCAAGTGGGCATGAAACACCAGAGGAAAGAACACGAAGATCATTGAGATTAAAGGAACAAGAACAAAGGAAAACACTAAGACAAATTGTCAATGAACATCATCATGCCAACGAAGGAATTTTCAAGACACCGTTGACAAATAAAGAAAAAGGGAATGAAAATGAATTGACAGAAGAAATTGAAAATAGCATATGCCGCATCGGAGAGTTATCCATATCGGACGACGAAGGGCCGAGAGTTGGAAAATCTGAGCCTAAGACCCCAGGGCAGAGGGAGTATCAGAACGAACCCGAGGAGACTCAAGGTGTAGAGGACGCTGACAGAGGACGCGGGGAAGACTCGAACGTGGCCGAGAGTGCAAGTGACGCACCGGGACGTTGCAAGAGAACCAGTCCAGTCAGGTCCAACGCACGAGGGCATCGGGGAAGGATGGTGACTCCGCCAGCTGAGAGGCAGAAGCTGCCAAAATTTACGGGGGATGGGTTAGAAGATCCAGTACGACACTGTAAGACGTGCGAGACGATTTGGATAGCCAATGGGCAAGATGATGTGGACTATTGGCTGAAAGCATTCCCAGCGACACTGAGAGATAGTGCCATCGACTGGTACACAGAGTTGGCCCAAGCACACAGGGCATCATGGAGATTACTTAAGAAGGCATTCCAAGACGAATTCAAACTTCTGAGGGATGACAGTGAAATTGTAGCGGAGATCTACAGTACGAAGCAAGGGAAGCATGAGAACGTGCGAACCTACAACCGGAGACTGAAAGAATTGTTGGGAAAACTGGAAACTCAGCCGGCCGATGGGCTGAAGAAGCGATGGTTCATCGAAGGGTTGCATCCATTGTCGAGAAAGAAAATGAAAGTCGTGCCTCCGTCATCATACGATGAAGCGTACAATCGAGCGATGGATATAGAGAGTGAAAATAAAATATCCTTCCGAGGGAAAAGGAAGACGGACGATGAGGATAGTACGGATGACAACAGCGACAATGAGTCCAAGACCGTGCAAGCACTCAGGAAGGACATGATGAGAATGATGAAAGAACTAAAGGCCGACAAGGAGAGTACGAGGGAAGCTAGAGCACTGTGGTGTACAGATTGCAAGGGGGAAGGTCATATAAAGACAAATTGTCCGAAAAAATTGTTTTGTGATATCTGCCAAGTGATGGGACATTCCATCAAGGAATGCCCATACAATCTGAAAGCAAGGGGTACGCAAGTACTCTTCACTCACGGAGAACCGTCAACACCGCCGAACACACCACTAAAGCCCCAGTACAATAGCCACGCATCCCCTGGAGGTTACCAAAGCAATAGAAGTCCGAGAAACAGATTGCAGTACGACAGCAAAGGGCGACCTATGATACAGTGCCGGCAGTGCAACGAGTGGGGACACTTTGCAAGAGAATGCCCGAACAACAATCAGAACACAATAAATGCATTGTGCAAGTGGTGTGGGCCTGGTGACCACGAAGAAAAAGACTGTCCGAAGCAGAAAGGGGTAAACCTTATCAATCTCAAGGAAAATAATGAAATCCTTGCTATCACCCGAGCACAATGGAAAAAGGCCACTTATCCAGATCCCCGTACGGAAAAAGAAAGACTCCGTGAGGCACGAAAGGAAGTAGAAGCTGCCATGAAAACCGAACGGAGGAACTCAGACAAGAAGGTAACTGCAACCCTACGATCGGAATTAGATAAGAACATAGCAAGTCAAGTATTGCAAACTACTATACCAATCAAATTGGCAGACCTCCAGAGCTTACCTCAGTTAAAAGTAGCACTATCCAAGGTAATAGAAGGTAACTCGCATGCAGACGAAGCCAACACAACAGAAGATGTTATAGTGGAACCACCGCCAACGGGAGAACAAGTACTCGACCCAAGGTTGCTAGCGGTTGACACCGGGAAGAAACCGGCCGTAGTGCATATGGAAATACTTGGGAGAAATTTGACAAATACAATAGTCGATGGGGGATCTGGAGTAAACGTATTACCGGAAGAAACCTGGAAAAGCCTTGGGAAGCCTACTCTATGGCCACAAAACTTCCAGTTAGTGGGAGCTGACCAGCACGGGATCAAGGCGCTGGGACTACTAATGGCTCAAAAAGTAAGAATCGGTACCCAGCAATTTTTGTTAAATTTTGTAGTCATAACAGCACAGAATGCATCATACGATGCATTACTCGGCCGAGGGTGGCTAATAGCCGCCAAGGCCAACCACAATTGGAAGAAAAACACTGTCCATAGAAAATAGGCATAAGAAGTTTGTCATTGACTTGAGGACGCAAACTGTCAGTGAAGAGTTGGCCTCAGATTCTGACTCGAATGGAGGGGACTCGACAGAAAGTGGGAAAGGGCCGATGGAGCCCGATGATGAAGGGGTGCTGAAATTACAGGAATGCTTAGAAGACGAGACAAATTCATTCAGCGGGCTATTCCATTGGCAGATGGAAGACTACGAGTTTTTTCTGCCACAATGCAACATGATTTCAATAAAAGAAGTCGGCGAGAGCTCTCCGATGAACAATGCAAGTCCTCGTAGTGCAAGTCCTGGCAGTACAATTCTTGGCAAAACTCGGTCGAAGACTGAAACACTCGGCAACGGTGAAACTCTCGGCAACTCTCGGCCGACGAGTGAAAGTCTGGGCAACTCTAGGCCGACGAGTGAAACATTGTTCACGGATGAAGCACTTGATGGATCGACAAACACTCGACCACCTGGAAAGAGGGAACCAGTAATGAGTAACAAAGGGGAGGAAGGTAATAATCAGCCGGAAGTAACAGAGCAAATAGCGGACCAAGAACAGACAAGTCGACCAAGAGAGCCACAAAAAGAATATATAGAGGATAATGCTAAGATAGATGATGCACTTGCACATAAAGTTGAACCAGACAAGGTGATCAGGTATGAAGAGCCATTGGCAAGCAAGGTGAATCAGAGTAATGGAACTAATGACGGGAACCCAGTATTGGAAGCACCAGCTAGAAAGAGACCTTACAGAAAGAATAAAGACTATAGAGTATTTCCATCGACTTGCAATGTTTTGGTGATTGGTGACAATCAACAGAGAAAAAATAATGTTCAAAAGTCAGATAGTTTAATTTTTTTGAAGACAACAATTCCAGTCGGAGTTGTAGATCGAACGTGGAACCCGTCGGAGAAAAATAGACAAATCAGAGTCAGTTTGACATGGAAAAGACGAAAAAAATAAAATGTCAGAAAAATTTGAAAAAATTGGAAAAAAAAAAACGTTAAAAAAATGATGGAAAAAAATTAAGGCAGGCCGTACGACGTACGACCAGGCCGTACGGCTGGGGAAATTTTTTTTAAAAAAATCAAGTAGTACGACGTACGGCCACGCCGTACGTAGTACGACTGAGTCGTACGGTGTACGACGTACGGCCAGCAACAGAACGTACGGCCACACTGTACGTAGTACGGTTGAGTCGTATGTCGTACGGCCAGCAACAGAACGTACGGCCGCGCTGTACGACGTACGGTGGAGTCGTACGCCTTACGACGTACGGCCAACAGCAGAACGTATGGCCACGCCATACGTAGTACGGTTGAGTCGTACGCCGTACGACGTACGGCCAGCAGTAGAAAAAAGGCCGTACTTGGCCGTACTAGGCCGAACTGGGCATTCAAAGAGGAGGGCGGTACCAAGCCGTACTTGTCAGTTTTGAAGTGGCATTTTCATCCGTACTTGCATTCTCTTGGCATTCTCGAGGTCGACCATCGGGGGAAAAGAAAGCATCCGCTCAGCATCGGCACTTTGGCACTCAAAATTGGATAATGGACAAGGGCAAGAAGATTGCAGACGAGCGTTTGATTTTGTTAGAAAAATGATGTGCGCAATGAAGATCCGAATGGTTTTGAAGGTGTTATTTTGGGCTTGGCGGCGGGGGTGCTGCCCCTCAACCCCGCCCTGTATCACGACAGGGAGCGCGCCAGGGGCGCTGCCCCTCGACCCCGCTGGGGGCGCTGCCCCCAGACCTCGTTGGGGGCGCTGCCCCCAAACCCCCGCGAGGGGCGCTACCCCTCGACCTCGTTGGGTGCGTTGCCCCCAAACCCCCATCAAATTAATACTATCTTGATCCAGTGAGCAATGGGGTGCAACATTCGCAGCATTCAGTGTGCTATCAGATTGGGTCCCTTGGTTGGTTGGTCTACCGGCAGGTGTTCCAAATGTGTTGGTTCTACTTTTACACAGCTCCTACTTCAGCATTGTTGTCGGCAAAAGCGTACTTAATGTCACTTGATGGTTTTCTGTCGTCTGGAAGACGACTAATTTTGTGGGGGGGATGATGTAGTCGGTCGTAGTCGGCCAAGTAAATAATCATAAATTAATTAGTGTTGTTATGTTAGGAGTGTTATCGGAATTAACTCTGACGGTTGGATAGTTATAGAGTCGTTGCCAACGGTTGGTATCTCAACCAACCTTGGCCAAGTTATATATTGGCTTAATACTTTGTAGTCGGGGCGACCCCACAGCGTTGTAACATTGTAGTGTAATACTGATATATTCAATGAATGGGAACAATGCTTTATTCTGTGCAATGCTGTTATAATTTCATGCTCTGTGTTATGCACTATACTACTTGTTGTGACCAAATCACACATCGCCCCATTAGGAATAGGGACCCCCCTTTTTTTTTGAGCTCCGAGCTTTCAGTGAGTTTTCAATGAGTTTCTGATGATGTCCTGGGTATCTTTCTCTGCCGGCTCGGTAACAATTTCCTTGCCTATGATTTTTGGTTCACGATTAAGGGTAGATGAACTTGCAATAATAAAGAATCTTGATCAAATCCTATCTAGATATTGAGTCTTGAAGTCAATCCTTCAGAATGTTTGAGACCCTGAAAAGACTAAGCCTGGAGCCTGAAATCCTGAAAATCCTGAAAAATGGCTAAGTCTGAAATCTGGTGAATCCTCCAAATTCTATATTTTGCATCTTAAATCAGGTGGATTCGGGACCTATCTCAAACATCCTGAAAGGTATATTGAAAAATATTTAAAGTATAAGAAATTCAATCTCTAAACTTATACTTAAATATATTTTTCAATATACCTTTACTCGCGCGATCCTGAAATTGCTTGACGAAGTCAGAGGATTCAAAATCCTGATCTAATGCGACTGAACACTTAGATGGCGCAAATCTGGGCGCAAAATCACGAAGGAGAACACACTTGAGCCAGAGGATTTAAAAACTCCATCTAGTGCGCCCATCAAAACCTTGGTTCAATGCGAAAATATCAGAGGATTTCAAAACTCGATCTATTGCGCCCAAACCAAAAGTGTCATTTCGGAGGAGAAAATGAAGATTTCAATGTCTAGAACTAGTGCGAAAATGAAAAGGCAAGTCTTAGAGCAAATCTTGGAGCGAATTTTGATGATCAAAGTTAGAGGATTTTTATCCTCCAAGTGATGCGCCACCAAGGAGAGAAAGGAAGGTTTGAAGTTTTGACTTAAGAAATGTCTAGAGTTTTAAGAGGATTTCAAAATGCGAAGTAATGCGCCAAAGCCTAAGGATCTTTTCCTTTGATCTAATGCGCTTTCATCTAAACATTCGACACAAGTGTTAATCCCTTCACCATTATGAAGTCTAGAGGATTTTAAAACATGAAGTAATGCGACTT
Source organism: Cunninghamia lanceolata (assembly GCA_027924645.1). Taxonomy (NCBI): domain Eukaryota; kingdom Viridiplantae; phylum Streptophyta; class Pinopsida; order Cupressales; family Cupressaceae; genus Cunninghamia; species Cunninghamia lanceolata. The sequence goes on along the minus strand of BSBN01000659.1, from coordinate 2,663,211 downwards.
CTTGAGAGATAAGTTCAGAGGATTCTAAAACATGAAGTAATGCGCCCAAGTGATCTTAAAGGTGAAGTTTTCAAGGACCCTAACTAAAGCGCAATCCAGAGGATTTAAAAACTTTATCCAAGGCGCCAACACTCTAGCGAATTTTCCAAGGCTATCCAATGCGCCATATCATGAGGAGATTGAGACATCTAAGGTTTGGTCTTCAAGGTAAGTTTAGAGGTTTCCAACAAGGTCATCCAATGCGCCTATGACAAGATCATTCAATAAGCAACGCTAAGGTAAAGTGAGGATTCCACAGGATCTAATAAGTCCATCTAGTGCGCCCACACTCTAGAGGATTCACTATGTTGATCTAATGCTCATCATAAGGTAATAATGAGATTTGAGTCAGAGGATTTCGAAGTTTCATCTAAGCTCCACAAGAGGAAATCTAAATAGTGATCTAGTGCGCTAGGCATCTAAGGATTCTACACCTTCATCTAGTGCGCTACCTACATGGAGACAACGAAATTTCATTCCTTAAAGATCTCCAACTAGTGATCCAGTGCGTCAACATAAAGGAGGAAGGCTGAATTTTATTTTGGAAGGAACCAAATTACCTATTTAATGCGCCATGTGTGAGGAAAGAATAAGGTTTGAAGACTTCTACAAACCCAACCAATGTGCTATCTATAAGAAGAATTTAAATTACCTAAGTGATGCGCCAAAGTCCGGAGGTTCCGATCCTTCATCTAATGCGACCAAGTCTAGAGGATTTTAATCCTCTATCCAATGCGCCACTCCTTTAAGGGGTCTTGAAACATGATCTAGTGCGCCAAAATTACAAGGCTTCCAATAAGTCTATCCAATGCGCCATTCCTTGAGCAAATGAAAACGAGTTCAAACTAATGTGAAATCTAGAGGATTTTAGACCTTCAACCAATGCGAAATGTTTGAGAGGAATCCTATGTCTTGAACCAATGCGAAATCCTTGAAGATTCTCTATCCTTGATCCGGTGCAACAAGACAAGAGGATTCTAAGGAAGATCATGACATTTCAAAGAAGGAAGACTTCACTAGGCTCCATCCAATGCGAAATATGAAGAGAAACTCAAATACAAGCTCCAAAGGATATGAAGAGGAATCAACAAACTCCATCTAATGCGAAAATCTTAGAAGATTCCCTATCCTTGATCTAGTGCGAAATACAAGAAGATAACAACATGCTATTTCAATGAAGAAAACATTTACACAAAGCTGATCTAATGCGAAATATATGCCAAGAGGATTTAAATTCTTGTTCTCATGCGCTTGAGGGAGAGAAATTCCAACATACAAGGAGACCACCAAGACCTTATCTAATGCGCCAACAAGGAGAAGTTACAAACATTTAATAATTTTTGCCTTGGGAAACGTGAAAATTGCTTTTATTAAATAAAGATCAAATCTAAATTAAATGTTCGTGCACAATAGTAAAGGAGGTCGGCCTAGAGAAAAGGAAAAGTTTTAAAAGCAAATTATGTATATATACCTCATTCCCTTTTCATTTTTATCATTTTCAAGGGCAGATTTTTCTTCAAGGAGCAGCAACAAGGGTTTTCTTTTACAAGTATAAATTTGATTTTATCAAATTTAAGCAAGTGGTGGATCAAATTGCAAGGTATCCAATTCAAAACCGCCTATCAAGTAAGTCTGATCTGAATATTTTCTGATCTGATTTTCTTCTTTTTCCTTCATTAGATGAATTAAAATTGTTCAAATATTAGTAAAATTCAAGAAGGATAAGTGGATTTTCGTGGATTTTCATAGGTTCCTTGAATCTAGATAGCAATATTTCATAATTATAAAGGAAAATTTCATAATTTAATCCACTAAGGTGGCTGAAGTGAAGATTGTGTTTGCAATTACTTATTCGCGTCAAGTTTGCAGGAATGTCAATGATGCTAAAGAGTCATCAAAGAAGAAGAAGCTGGAACCACCTTCATGCTAGGAGTAAAGTCAACCAATTGTCATGTGGAGAAGACATCAAGTAGCTGCTCCACCATAAGGAATGTGTTATCATCAAGTTGGAGCATTTCATATATTCTACTTCATTCGAGATCATCTTCCAGGAAGCATCATTCTAAGAAATCTACATCACTTCAAGAGGTAGCTGCTCCAAGACGTCACAGCAAGATATATCTCAAGTCCTCTTCATCAATGACATCATGAAAGATCCTACGTCAAGTTCCTTCGAGCTTCAAGATCATCTTCAAGGAATCATTTCATCAACTATATCATGATCATCAAGAGCAAGTGTTTGAATCACTTTCACCTTGCGGAGGGAACACTACTCTAAAGGATTATACCTCAAATCTTCTACATCATCGAGTTGGAACACTTCATTGAAACTTCCAAAGGCATTCATCCATCAAACTTCAAGACTCTTCAAATTTCCAAGTCCAAGAGAGTCTCCTACTCTTCATGAAGGAATCAAGTGTCATCATCTACTCTCTAGTCTACATGAAGATACATCGAAGAAGATTCACATCAATCTATCTACAAGAAGAAGAATCATAAAGTTAGTCAAGTGAGGCGACAACTATCATACATCCAGTTAACAAGAAGAATGAACAAGGCAAGATCCACAAGATGTATTCCTAAATATACAAGTTCAAACAATCACATTGAATACATCATTACAAGTTGATACAATTTTCAAAGTATGCTGAGTTGGCACTTATGTGGCGAGTACACATCATTTAATTTTGATTAGCCGCATTATTTAATGCATGCAATGTATCATTTAATAAAAGAAGTCAAAGGGATTCCTATGTGGAGGAATATTTTAAATGCTTTTGCATTACCTTATCACATTGGAAAACGTGCCTTCATTGCCTCTCTCTTTTTTGCTAAAAATAGCAAGTTGTTGTAACTACCTCTGAGGTGGCATGATCTGAGCCCTTGGCTATTGAATTAATCTTAGCCCTTCATTGTATTCTGGACACTATATAAAGGCCTTGTTGCCTCATTTGTAAGGGATTAGAAATAGAGATTAGAGGAATAGATTAGAGAGGAGTAGATCATTAGTAGTAGTAGAGAGTAGATTTTCAGAGTAGAATAAAAGAGACTCTCAAAATTCTCTGAGAGGGCTGGAGATTGTTGTAAATATTTTCCAAGATTAATGCAAAGACATTGGGGCTACTTGTTTGGTGTTAAGTATTATCTTGTGGAGTAACATGGTTTCCTGAATCTTGATGGAATCAAGAGATGTTTCAAATAGCTTAGAAATAGAGTAGAAGTGCATTGATGTAATGAATATGCGTAAAGATATTTGATGAACTCTTCTGGTTCATACTTTTCGTGTGTTGTCGAAGGCAACCCACTTTGCAAAGTTAGACTGAACCTTCATTTTCTTTAGTTCGGTTGCGAATGCTTGTTCAAATTGCGCCAGCTGTGGGTGTTTGGATGGAGATTTACAACATGAAAATCCTTGAGTTTCCTTAGAAGATTGCACCAGCTTCGTGTAGTTGTTGGTTCTCTTGGCGAAGCGAAGTCTGGTTTCATGAGGAGTTTGTCTATCTTTACATGTTTCATTATCTCATTGTCCTTAGATTAGCCTTCTAAACCCTTACCCCCTTTTTCATTTTCTTTATCATAGAAGCTTTGTATATATGTCATCCACATCAAAGGAGGAATAAGTCGAATGAAAGGAGAAGAGTCTGCGTAAGTCCCTTTGTTGATTAACAGCAGAATCATACTTAAACCATTGAGCTGTCTCTTACTGAAATTAAAACATTATTAGAGGGAACCTTGGAGTTATCTCGTTTGATCACTTGGTTTAGCATTCGAGAGGCTTTGCTCAAGAGAGAGTCAAATACTCAGTATTTCACTCTATTGTTGACTTGTTGAAAAACAACCATCAACATATTTGGCGCTAGAAGGAGGGCATTTACTTGGATATTCTTCATTTCGAATAGGGCAACTAGATACTCCGAAGTTGTGGATTGATATTTCAGAAAATACAAAAAAAGTAGAAAAGTTCAAAAAATCCAAAAAAAGCAGAAAATCAAAAAATACAAAAAATCAGAAGATGGAGTTCTCAACCATGGATTCAGAAGTGGATATGCGGCAAGTTGTTGGATATGATCCTGCCAATTCAACTCCAATTGTTCTTCAACTATGGTGGTCATTGAGTAAGCGTCTTGGTGGCAAGAGTTTGAAAGATTTCGAGTGCAAATATGGATGTCGGATTCACAATACAAGTGATCATAGAGAAGCAGATTGTATAACATTCTTATCGAGGATGGATCTAGCAGTGCAGAAGAAAATTTCATTCTTACAAGTACATGAGCCGGTGGTATTTTCAAAGATAGATCCTGATACTCCTGTCGATGGTGTAGCATTCAAGAAGCTGAAAGAGAAAGTCAGGAAAGAATTGAAGAATGACAAGGATTTAAGCGTCGACAGTATATTGCTTTCGAGAAATTGGTGTAGGGTGCATGATATAGATCATTTGGAATACACTTGTGAGAAATGCTGGGAAGCAATTCATCAAGCCATGCAGGAAGTAGAAGCTGGTGTACTTATTGAGGAAGAAGTCTTTGCTACAACGAATCTTGATAAGTATTGTACCAATGAAAAGGAATATGAATACGAGTTTATCAATCCAGAAGAAGTAGAAGCATTTGAACAGAAGTTATCAAAAACATTAGAGGATTGTAAGCAGGGTTTGACAGAAGTTAGAGCACTTGAAGTGGCAATTGAGGAAGAAAGAAGTTCAAGCTTGAGGCAGGAACCTGAGTTTAATGAAGATAAGTTTCTTGAGGACTATACATCTACTTTGTATCAAGAGATCCTTGAGAATGAGCTACAAGAAGTACAGAGAACATTGTTAGAAGATCATGAGTTAGAAGCCTTGCAAGCGAATTTAGAAGTCATCATTCAAGAGTATGCCGAAGAAGAGCCTGGGAATAGACAAGAGCAATTCGGGTCGACGCTCGACACTTCTATCATTATACAAGAAGATATATTGCCAAAGAAGAGAATGACAGTTAAAGAACATGCTGCTGCAATGGATGCTCAGATCAAGAAGTTGTTGACACCTTTGCTGGAGATCACGAAGGAGCTGGACGATCAGATCATGCAATATGAAAAAGACGAGAAGTTCATCTACCATCAATGGCGACCTCCTGACGGATGCATTGAGTATGATCAAATGCTTGGTAGGCCATGTCTCACTAAAAACAACGAACATCAGGTTGTATCTTTCCCTTCTATTGATTGGAAGAATTTTGAATTTGAACATCATGAACTTCTAATTGATAGCACTGATAGCATTGATAATAATCTTGAACATCTTGAACATGTTGAATATGAATTTGATTATGGAGAATTGGGTAGAACAACTTGCATTTGGATAAATCATGGTCCCGATGAAAATCCTCAATTGATCATAATTCCTCTAGAAATTTTTCCTACATTTGAGGACTGTTGCCTGAAAGATGAGTTTTTCTCTGAATTCAAAGATGAATTGGCTTGGTTGAGAACCGTCACTGCTACATTGCTACTTTTGTACATACTGAATAATCATGTTAGGGCATGTATATACTCGGTGTCCTGGGTTGCATCTCTGTTGCTTGTACATAATTAGGTTAGAGTGGGTTTTTATTTCGTGTTGTTGTGTCTTAGAGTAGGTTTGCTCCTTGATGTCATTTGACTCAAGTGTTGTTTGTTTTGGTTTAGTTTTTCTTTCGTGTCACTTGTGAGTTGTTGTCATTTGCTTTCCTTAGCTTAGTTGTTGGTTTGTTGTTTGCCTTCATAGTTTAGTTGTTTGCTTTCTGTAGGTTTTTTTTTTTAGTTGTTTTGTTGTGTCGGGTTTCCAATTTGTAAGAAAGTGATGTATCTTAAACACACACTCTAGTTTCGATTTAGGATAATATGTTAGTTCATTTCTTAGACATCTATTCATGAAGGTCTTAGAGTCCGAAGATGTTTTTCTTCCAGTTTATCATCTTGTTAGACTTTGAACTTGACTTGGAAGTTAATCATATATTGTGTCTTGACACTATTGTCTTCTGATTATAATATTTTAAAATGCAAATTTAAGTTTTATGAATTCTTATGCGTTCCGTTGAGAAACTTAAGTCATGATTGATGGATTTCCCGTGGATTCCATCATTAGTATCAGATAGCGTGACTGCTTGTTCTTAGGAAACGAATCAGTTGTTCGGTATTGACTGAAATATTTTGAGGTTTCTTACACATCTTAATGATCCCGAAGTTCCTAGGAAAGCCTTTGTGAGCCTGGATCAAGTAAACATCTCAAGGTAATTCATGTTTCCGCCTCCATTCCATAATAAAGTATTTTGCATATGTCCATATCCGTCATCTCATTTACCACACCTCATACTACAATAAAATTTTCCATCCATTTCATTTCAAAGCAATAAAAACCTCCATCCACATTGCATTTTTTCACAATAATGAATTCGAGTCTGATGTCTGAATCATCTATATGGTCTTGTTGTTCGTTGCCCACTCCAGAAGGATGAATTGAAGTCCTTATGAATCATTTGGAGTTGTCTATGTCAATATCTTTTCAAATAACCTCAGCCACTGCATACAAGGTTAAGATGTTGGTATCCCCATCTATTCCACATTAATCCATCATTTTCCATTATCCACCCATTATATGTTCACCTCGCCTTTGTTACTATGCAAAGTCTCAAAGCATGTAACTATTCATACCTTCCGTCATCCATCTTACCTCCGCCTTCCTATCATATGATTATACCTTTTATCCCTTCCACCAATCTCCTAATCATGATTGATGAATGTGAGTATCGTCTAGGCAAGAAGCTTGCAATTCCTTCCATCCATTCCCCCATCTTTCCATAAAATAAATACTTGGATGCTTATACCCATCAAACAAGAACTTCCTGAAAAGATTTTAGATCTCTATGCCTCATGGTACAAATACCGAAATTCTAAGCTAGGCATGTTCAAAAGCTATACTTTCAAAGAATTGCTTGCAGAATGAAGCTCTGGGTACTTAAAGCCAAATCTAAAGAGGCTACCGCATCCAATCATCCATTCATTCCATTTCTATTCAATTCCATTCCAAATTACTTCATCCTGCAAAGTACAATCAAAATAAGAAAATTCCAAGTTCTTGTGGGATGAAGTTACTATTTCATTTATCATCCATTCCCGTCCCCATTATATTCCTTTCCAATTGCAAGCTTCGAAGTTTAGGTTGATATGAACAAACGTTGATTATGGTTTCATTCCGTCCATTTCATTATATATCATCCGTTTCCACTACCTGTCCGTTGTTCAGCACATCCCACCACTTATCTGGTTTATGTCTGAACCTACTTTCATTTGCCCACCTTATCATAATCCACTTCATAACCCGCCATCATCCAATTCCGTTCCTTTCACCCTCTCATGTTATTCTTTCCTGCCAACATTTGTAAGTATCACAACTTGACATGATTTTATGTATAGATCATCGTGTTATCTGCAGAGTCAGACTCTTGAATTCCGTCTATTCGTTACCTCGGTGAAAACCTGGTAAACAGGCGCCGTGTGTAATGGTCACCATTCAAAAAAAAAAAAAAAAAAAAAAAAAAAAAAAACAGAAAGAAAAAATAGAAAAAAAAGAGAAAAATAGTAAAGAGAAAAATTTCGTTCATTGGTGAAAATCCGGCAAACGGGCGCCATGGACAAGTATCTTGGCGAAAACCTGGCAAACAGGCGTCATGATAGAGCCACATTGTTTCATTGCATTTTCATTATCATTCCATCACCACTCCATTTGATATCATTTACTTGTCATTGCATATTATCATTCGCCCATTTCATCCGTGTATATATCCATCCATCCGCTTTCATGAATTTACCTAGCTTGAGACAGGTTAGCTTAGTCGGTCCTGGTTTCTAAGGGATGGGAATGAACCTAAGTGCTTGCACTTCAAACTTCAGATATGGATAGTCGCGCTGGCAATTGGTTTTGATTCTTTGATCGAGTAGTCGTGTTTATTTGATCTAGTGTGTGGGTGTACATGGAGATGTTGAAACTTGACATTTGTTTATCTTTGGAACACTTAAGAAACTGTTTTAATTAAAATCTATCTTTAATCACACATCAGAGATATAGTGTCTTGATCCAATTTATGATTCTTTTCCTTTTCGATTTCGTTGTCTAGCTAGCTGATAGATAGAAGAGAAGTGTCTGAAAGTTTCTGGGTCTGGATTGAGTCTTTGTCTTTGAAATGTTCAGGAACATTTATTCAGGTTGACGCTAGATGTTGTGACCAAATCACACATCGCCCCATTAGGAATAGGGACCCCCCTTTTTTTTTGAGCTCCGAGCTTTCAGTGAGTTTTCAATGAGTTTCTGATGATGTCCTGGGTATCTTTCTCTGCCGGCTCGGTAACAATTTCCTTGCCTATGATTTTTGGTTCACGATTAAGGGTAGATGAACTTGCAATAATAAAGAATCTTGATCAAATCCTATCTAGATATTGAGTCTTGAAGTCAATCCTTCAGAATGTTTGAGACCCTGAAAAGACTAAGCCTGGAGCCTGAAATCCTGAAAATCCTGAAAAATGGCTAAGTCTGAAATCTGGTGAATCCTCCAAATTCTATATTTTGCATCTTAAATCAGGTGGATTCGGGACCTATCTCAAACATCCTGAAAGGTATATTGAAAAATATTTAAAGTATAAGAAATTCAATCTCTAAACTTATACTTAAATATATTTTTCAATATACCTTTACTCGCGCGATCCTGAAATTGCTTGACGAAGTCAGAGGATTCAAAATCCTGATCTAATGCGACTGAACACTTAGATGGCGCAAATCTGGGCGCAAAATCACGAAGGAGAACACACTTGAGCCAGAGGATTTAAAAACTCCATCTAGTGCGCCCATCAAAACCTTGGTTCAATGCGAAAATATCAGAGGATTTCAAAACTCGATCTATTGCGCCCAAACCAAAAGTGTCATTTCGGAGGAGAAAATGAAGATTTCAATGTCTAGAACTAGTGCGAAAATGAAAAGGCAAGTCTTAGAGCAAATCTTGGAGCGAATTTTGATGATCAAAGTTAGAGGATTTTTATCCTCCAAGTGATGCGCCACCAAGGAGAGAAAGGAAGGTTTGAAGTTTTGACTTAAGAAATGTCTAGAGTTTTAAGAGGATTTCAAAATGCGAAGTAATGCGCCAAAGCCTAAGGATCTTTTCCTTTGATCTAATGCGCTTTCATCTAAACATTCGACACAAGTGTTAATCCCTTCACCATTATGAAGTCTAGAGGATTTTAAAACATGAAGTAATGCGACTTCTTGAGAGATAAGTTCAGAGGATTCTAAAACATGAAGTAATGCGCCCAAGTGATCTTAAAGGTGAAGTTTTCAAGGACCCTAACTAAAGCGCAATCCAGAGGATTTAAAAACTTTATCCAAGGCGCCAACACTCTAGCGAATTTTCCAAGGCTATCCAATGCGCCATATCATGAGGAGATTGAGACATCTAAGGTTTGGTCTTCAAGGTAAGTTTAGAGGTTTCCAACAAGGTCATCCAATGCGCCTATGACAAGATCATTCAATAAGCAACGCTAAGGTAAAGTGAGGATTCCACAGGATCTAATAAGTCCATCTAGTGCGCCCACACTCTAGAGGATTCACTATGTTGATCTAATGCTCATCATAAGGTAATAATGAGATTTGAGTCAGAGGATTTCGAAGTTTCATCTAAGCTCCACAAGAGGAAATCTAAATAGTGATCTAGTGCGCTAGGCATCTAAGGATTCTACACCTTCATCTAGTGCGCTACCTACATGGAGACAACGAAATTTCATTCCTTAAAGATCTCCAACTAGTGATCCAGTGCGTCAACATAAAGGAGGAAGGCTGAATTTTATTTTGGAAGGAACCAAATTACCTATTTAATGCGCCATGTGTGAGGAAAGAATAAGGTTTGAAGACTTCTACAAACCCAACCAATGTGCTATCTATAAGAAGAATTTAAATTACCTAAGTGATGCGCCAAAGTCCGGAGGTTCCGATCCTTCATCTAATGCGACCAAGTCTAGAGGATTTTAATCCTCTATCCAATGCGCCACTCCTTTAAGGGGTCTTGAAACATGATCTAGTGCGCCAAAATTACAAGGCTTCCAATAAGTCTATCCAATGCGCCATTCCTTGAGCAAATGAAAACGAGTTCAAACTAATGTGAAATCTAGAGGATTTTAGACCTTCAACCAATGCGAAATGTTTGAGAGGAATCCTATGTCTTGAACCAATGCGAAATCCTTGAAGATTCTCTATCCTTGATCCGGTGCAACAAGACAAGAGGATTCTAAGGAAGATCATGACATTTCAAAGAAGGAAGACTTCACTAGGCTCCATCCAATGCGAAATATGAAGAGAAACTCAAATACAAGCTCCAAAGGATATGAAGAGGAATCAACAAACTCCATCTAATGCGAAAATCTTAGAAGATTCCCTATCCTTGATCTAGTGCGAAATACAAGAAGATAACAACATGCTATTTCAATGAAGAAAACATTTACACAAAGCTGATCTAATGCGAAATATATGCCAAGAGGATTTAAATTCTTGTTCTCATGCGCTTGAGGGAGAGAAATTCCAACATACAAGGAGACCACCAAGACCTTATCTAATGCGCCAACAAGGAGAAGTTACAAACATTTAATAATTTTTGCCTTGGGAAACGTGAAAATTGCTTTTATTAAATAAAGATCAAATCTAAATTAAATGTTCGTGCACAATAGTAAAGGAGGTCGGCCTAGAGAAAAGGAAAAGTTTTAAAAGCAAATTATGTATATATACCTCATTCCCTTTTCATTTTTATCATTTTCAAGGGCAGATTTTTCTTCAAGGAGCAGCAACAAGGGTTTTCTTTTACAAGTATAAATTTGATTTTATCAAATTTAAGCAAGTGGTGGATCAAATTGCAAGGTATCCAATTCAAAACCGCCTATCAAGTAAGTCTGATCTGAATATTTTCTGATCTGATTTTCTTCTTTTTCCTTCATTAGATGAATTAAAATTGTTCAAATATTAGTAAAATTCAAGAAGGATAAGTGGATTTTCGTGGATTTTCATAGGTTCCTTGAATCTAGATAGCAATATTTCATAATTATAAAGGAAAATTTCATAATTTAATCCACTAAGGTGGCTGAAGTGAAGATTGTGTTTGCAATTACTTATTCGCGTCAAGTTTGCAGGAATGTCAATGATGCTAAAGAGTCATCAAAGAAGAAGAAGCTGGAACCACCTTCATGCTAGGAGTAAAGTCAACCAATTGTCATGTGGAGAAGACATCAAGTAGCTGCTCCACCATAAGGAATGTGTTATCATCAAGTTGGAGCATTTCATATATTCTACTTCATTCGAGATCATCTTCCAGGAAGCATCATTCTAAGAAATCTACATCACTTCAAGAGGTAGCTGCTCCAAGACGTCACAGCAAGATATATCTCAAGTCCTCTTCATCAATGACATCATGAAAGATCCTACGTCAAGTTCCTTCGAGCTTCAAGATCATCTTCAAGGAATCATTTCATCAACTATATCATGATCATCAAGAGCAAGTGTTTGAATCACTTTCACCTTGCGGAGGGAACACTACTCTAAAGGATTATACCTCAAATCTTCTACATCATCGAGTTGGAACACTTCATTGAAACTTCCAAAGGCATTCATCCATCAAACTTCAAGACTCTTCAAATTTCCAAGTCCAAGAGAGTCTCCTACTCTTCATGAAGGAATCAAGTGTCATCATCTACTCTCTAGTCTACATGAAGATACATCGAAGAAGATTCACATCAATCTATCTACAAGAAGAAGAATCATAAAGTTAGTCAAGTGAGGCGACAACTATCATACATCCAGTTAACAAGAAGAATGAACAAGGCAAGATCCACAAGATGTATTCCTAAATATACAAGTTCAAACAATCACATTGAATACATCATTACAAGTTGATACAATTTTCAAAGTATGCTGAGTTGGCACTTATGTGGCGAGTACACATCATTTAATTTTGATTAGCCGCATTATTTAATGCATGCAATGTATCATTTAATAAAAGAAGTCAAAGGGATTCCTATGTGGAGGAATATTTTAAATGCTTTTGCATTACCTTATCACATTGGAAAACGTGCCTTCATTGCCTCTCTCTTTTTTGCTAAAAATAGCAAGTTGTTGTAACTACCTCTGAGGTGGCATGATCTGAGCCCTTGGCTATTGAATTAATCTTAGCCCTTCATTGTATTCTGGACACTATATAAAGGCCTTGTTGCCTCATTTGTAAGGGATTAGAAATAGAGATTAGAGGAATAGATTAGAGAGGAGTAGATCATTAGTAGTAGTAGAGAGTAGATTTTCAGAGTAGAATAAAAGAGACTCTCAAAATTCTCTGAGAGGGCTGGAGATTGTTGTAAATATTTTCCAAGATTAATGCAAAGACATTGGGGCTACTTGTTTGGTGTTAAGTATTATCTTGTGGAGTAACATGGTTTCCTGAATCTTGATGGAATCAAGAGATGTTTCAAATAGCTTAGAAATAGAGTAGAAGTGCATTGATGTAATGAATATGCGTAAAGATATTTGATGAACTCTTCTGGTTCATACTTTTCGTGTGTTGTCGAAGGCAACCCACTTTGCAAAGTTAGACTGAACCTTCATTTTCTTTAGTTCGGTTGCGAATGCTTGTTCAAATTGCGCCAGCTGTGGGTGTTTGGATGGAGATTTACAACATGAAAATCCTTGAGTTTCCTTAGAAGATTGCACCAGCTTCGTGTAGTTGTTGGTTCTCTTGGCGAAGCGAAGTCTGGTTTCATGAGGAGTTTGTCTATCTTTACATGTTTCATTATCTCATTGTCCTTAGATTAGCCTTCTAAACCCTTACCCCCTTTTTCATTTTCTTTATCATAGAAGCTTTGTATATATGTCATCCACATCAAAGGAGGAATAAGTCGAATGAAAGGAGAAGAGTCTGCGTAAGTCCCTTTGTTGATTAACAGCAGAATCATACTTAAACCATTGAGCTGTCTCTTACTGAAATTAAAACATTATTAGAGGGAACCTTGGAGTTATCTCGTTTGATCACTTGGTTTAGCATTCGAGAGGCTTTGCTCAAGAGAGAGTCAAATACTCAGTATTTCACTCTATTGTTGACTTGTTGAAAAACAACCATCAACATATTTGGCGCTAGAAGGAGGGCATTTACTTGGATATTCTTCATTTCGAATAGGGCAACTAGATACTCCGAAGTTGTGGATTGATATTTCAGAAAATACAAAAAAAGTAGAAAAGTTCAAAAAATCCAAAAAAAGCAGAAAATCAAAAAATACAAAAAATCAGAAGATGGAGTTCTCAACCATGGATTCAGAAGTGGATATGCGGCAAGTTGTTGGATATGATCCTGCCAATTCAACTCCAATTGTTCTTCAACTATGGTGGTCATTGAGTAAGCGTCTTGGTGGCAAGAGTTTGAAAGATTTCGAGTGCAAATATGGATGTCGGATTCACAATACAAGTGATCATAGAGAAGCAGATTGTATAACATTCTTATCGAGGATGGATCTAGCAGTGCAGAAGAAAATTTCATTCTTACAAGTACATGAGCCGGTGGTATTTTCAAAGATAGATCCTGATACTCCTGTCGATGGTGTAGCATTCAAGAAGCTGAAAGAGAAAGTCAGGAAAGAATTGAAGAATGACAAGGATTTAAGCGTCGACAGTATATTGCTTTCGAGAAATTGGTGTAGGGTGCATGATATAGATCATTTGGAATACACTTGTGAGAAATGCTGGGAAGCAATTCATCAAGCCATGCAGGAAGTAGAAGCTGGTGTACTTATTGAGGAAGAAGTCTTTGCTACAACGAATCTTGATAAGTATTGTACCAATGAAAAGGAATATGAATACGAGTTTATCAATCCAGAAGAAGTAGAAGCATTTGAACAGAAGTTATCAAAAACATTAGAGGATTGTAAGCAGGGTTTGACAGAAGTTAGAGCACTTGAAGTGGCAATTGAGGAAGAAAGAAGTTCAAGCTTGAGGCAGGAACCTGAGTTTAATGAAGATAAGTTTCTTGAGGACTATACATCTACTTTGTATCAAGAGATCCTTGAGAATGAGCTACAAGAAGTACAGAGAACATTGTTAGAAGATCATGAGTTAGAAGCCTTGCAAGCGAATTTAGAAGTCATCATTCAAGAGTATGCCGAAGAAGAGCCTGGGAATAGACAAGAGCAATTCGGGTCGACGCTCGACACTTCTATCATTATACAAGAAGATATATTGCCAAAGAAGAGAATGACAGTTAAAGAACATGCTGCTGCAATGGATGCTCAGATCAAGAAGTTGTTGACACCTTTGCTGGAGATCACGAAGGAGCTGGACGATCAGATCATGCAATATGAAAAAGACGAGAAGTTCATCTACCATCAATGGCGACCTCCTGACGGATGCATTGAGTATGATCAAATGCTTGGTAGGCCATGTCTCACTAAAAACAACGAACATCAGGTTGTATCTTTCCCTTCTATTGATTGGAAGAATTTTGAATTTGAACATCATGAACTTCTAATTGATAGCACTGATAGCATTGATAATAATCTTGAACATCTTGAACATGTTGAATATGAATTTGATTATGGAGAATTGGGTAGAACAACTTGCATTTGGATAAATCATGGTCCCGATGAAAATCCTCAATTGATCATAATTCCTCTAGAAATTTTTCCTACATTTGAGGACTGTTGCCTGAAAGATGAGTTTTTCTCTGAATTCAAAGATGAATTGGCTTGGTTGAGAACCGTCACTGCTACATTGCTACTTTTGTACATACTGAATAATCATGTTAGGGCATGTATATACTCGGTGTCCTGGGTTGCATCTCTGTTGCTTGTACATAATTAGGTTAGAGTGGGTTTTTATTTCGTGTTGTTGTGTCTTAGAGTAGGTTTGCTCCTTGATGTCATTTGACTCAAGTGTTGTTTGTTTTGGTTTAGTTTTTCTTTCGTGTCACTTGTGAGTTGTTGTCATTTGCTTTCCTTAGCTTAGTTGTTGGTTTGTTGTTTGCCTTCATAGTTTAGTTGTTTGCTTTCTGTAGGTTTTTTTTTTTAGTTGTTTTGTTGTGTCGGGTTTCCAATTTGTAAGAAAGTGATGTATCTTAAACACACACTCTAGTTTCGATTTAGGATAATATGTTAGTTCATTTCTTAGACATCTATTCATGAAGGTCTTAGAGTCCGAAGATGTTTTTCTTCCAGTTTATCATCTTGTTAGACTTTGAACTTGACTTGGAAGTTAATCATATATTGTGTCTTGACACTATTGTCTTCTGATTATAATATTTTAAAATGCAAATTTAAGTTTTATGAATTCTTATGCGTTCCGTTGAGAAACTTAAGTCATGATTGATGGATTTCCCGTGGATTCCATCATTAGTATCAGATAGCGTGACTGCTTGTTCTTAGGAAACGAATCAGTTGTTCGGTATTGACTGAAATATTTTGAGGTTTCTTACACATCTTAATGATCCCGAAGTTCCTAGGAAAGCCTTTGTGAGCCTGGATCAAGTAAACATCTCAAGGTAATTCATGTTTCCGCCTCCATTCCATAATAAAGTATTTTGCATATGTCCATATCCGTCATCTCATTTACCACACCTCATACTACAATAAAATTTTCCATCCATTTCATTTCAAAGCAATAAAAACCTCCATCCACATTGCATTTTTTCACAATAATGAATTCGAGTCTGATGTCTGAATCATCTATATGGTCTTGTTGTTCGTTGCCCACTCCAGAAGGATGAATTGAAGTCCTTATGAATCATTTGGAGTTGTCTATGTCAATATCTTTTCAAATAACCTCAGCCACTGCATACAAGGTTAAGATGTTGGTATCCCCATCTATTCCACATTAATCCATCATTTTCCATTATCCACCCATTATATGTTCACCTCGCCTTTGTTACTATGCAAAGTCTCAAAGCATGTAACTATTCATACCTTCCGTCATCCATCTTACCTCCGCCTTCCTATCATATGATTATACCTTTTATCCCTTCCACCAATCTCCTAATCATGATTGATGAATGTGAGTATCGTCTAGGCAAGAAGCTTGCAATTCCTTCCATCCATTCCCCCATCTTTCCATAAAATAAATACTTGGATGCTTATACCCATCAAACAAGAACTTCCTGAAAAGATTTTAGATCTCTATGCCTCATGGTACAAATACCGAAATTCTAAGCTAGGCATGTTCAAAAGCTATACTTTCAAAGAATTGCTTGCAGAATGAAGCTCTGGGTACTTAAAGCCAAATCTAAAGAGGCTACCGCATCCAATCATCCATTCATTCCATTTCTATTCAATTCCATTCCAAATTACTTCATCCTGCAAAGTACAATCAAAATAAGAAAATTCCAAGTTCTTGTGGGATGAAGTTACTATTTCATTTATCATCCATTCCCGTCCCCATTATATTCCTTTCCAATTGCAAGCTTCGAAGTTTAGGTTGATATGAACAAACGTTGATTATGGTTTCATTCCGTCCATTTCATTATATATCATCCGTTTCCACTACCTGTCCGTTGTTCAGCACATCCCACCACTTATCTGGTTTATGTCTGAACCTACTTTCATTTGCCCACCTTATCATAATCCACTTCATAACCCGCCATCATCCAATTCCGTTCCTTTCACCCTCTCATGTTATTCTTTCCTGCCAACATTTGTAAGTATCACAACTTGACATGATTTTATGTATAGATCATCGTGTTATCTGCAGAGTCAGACTCTTGAATTCCGTCTATTCGTTACCTCGGTGAAAACCTGGTAAACAGGCGCCGTGTGTAATGGTCACCATTCAAAAAAAAAAAAAAAAAAAAAAAAAAAAAAAACAGAAAGAAAAAATAGAAAAAAAAGAGAAAAATAGTAAAGAGAAAAATTTCGTTCATTGGTGAAAATCCGGCAAACGGGCGCCATGGACAAGTATCTTGGCGAAAACCTGGCAAACAGGCGTCATGATAGAGCCACATTGTTTCATTGCATTTTCATTATCATTCCATCACCACTCCATTTGATATCATTTACTTGTCATTGCATATTATCATTCGCCCATTTCATCCGTGTATATATCCATCCATCCGCTTTCATGAATTTACCTAGCTTGAGACAGGTTAGCTTAGTCGGTCCTGGTTTCTAAGGGATGGGAATGAACCTAAGTGCTTGCACTTCAAACTTCAGATATGGATAGTCGCGCTGGCAATTGGTTTTGATTCTTTGATCGAGTAGTCGTGTTTATTTGATCTAGTGTGTGGGTGTACATGGAGATGTTGAAACTTGACATTTGTTTATCTTTGGAACACTTAAGAAACTGTTTTAATTAAAATCTATCTTTAATCACACATCAGAGATATAGTGTCTTGATCCAATTTATGATTCTTTTCCTTTTCGATTTCGTTGTCTAGCTAGCTGATAGATAGAAGAGAAGTGTCTGAAAGTTTCTGGGTCTGGATTGAGTCTTTGTCTTTGAAATGTTCAGGAACATTTATTCAGGTTGACGCTAGATGTTGTGACCAAATCACACATCGCCCCATTAGGAATAGGGACCCCCCTTTTTTTTTGAGCTCCGAGCTTTCAGTGAGTTTTCAATGAGTTTCTGATGATGTCCTGGGTATCTTTCTCTGCCGGCTCGGTAACAATTTCCTTGCCTATGATTTTTGGTTCACGATTAAGGGTAGATGAACTTGCAATAATAAAGAATCTTGATCAAATCCTATCTAGATATTGAGTCTTGAAGTCAATCCTTCAGAATGTTTGAGACCCTGAAAAGACTAAGCCTGGAGCCTGAAATCCTGAAAATCCTGAAAAATGGCTAAGTCTGAAATCTGGTGAATCCTCCAAATTCTATATTTTGCATCTTAAATCAGGTGGATTCGGGACCTATCTCAAACATCCTGAAAGGTATATTGAAAAATATTTAAAGTATAAGAAATTCAATCTCTAAACTTATACTTAAATATATTTTTCAATATACCTTTACTCGCGCGATCCTGAAATTGCTTGACGAAGTCAGAGGATTCAAAATCCTGATCTAATGCGACTGAACACTTAGATGGCGCAAATCTGGGCGCAAAATCACGAAGGAGAACACACTTGAGCCAGAGGATTTAAAAACTCCATCTAGTGCGCCCATCAAAACCTTGGTTCAATGCGAAAATATCAGAGGATTTCAAAACTCGATCTATTGCGCCCAAACCAAAAGTGTCATTTCGGAGGAGAAAATGAAGATTTCAATGTCTAGAACTAGTGCGAAAATGAAAAGGCAAGTCTTAGAGCAAATCTTGGAGCGAATTTTGATGATCAAAGTTAGAGGATTTTTATCCTCCAAGTGATGCGCCACCAAGGAGAGAAAGGAAGGTTTGAAGTTTTGACTTAAGAAATGTCTAGAGTTTTAAGAGGATTTCAAAATGCGAAGTAATGCGCCAAAGCCTAAGGATCTTTTCCTTTGATCTAATGCGCTTTCATCTAAACATTCGACACAAGTGTTAATCCCTTCACCATTATGAAGTCTAGAGGATTTTAAAACATGAAGTAATGCGACTTCTTGAGAGATAAGTTCAGAGGATTCTAAAACATGAAGTAATGCGCCCAAGTGATCTTAAAGGTGAAGTTTTCAAGGACCCTAACTAAAGCGCAATCCAGAGGATTTAAAAACTTTATCCAAGGCGCCAACACTCTAGCGAATTTTCCAAGGCTATCCAATGCGCCATATCATGAGGAGATTGAGACATCTAAGGTTTGGTCTTCAAGGTAAGTTTAGAGGTTTCCAACAAGGTCATCCAATGCGCCTATGACAAGATCATTCAATAAGCAACGCTAAGGTAAAGTGAGGATTCCACAGGATCTAATAAGTCCATCTAGTGCGCCCACACTCTAGAGGATTCACTATGTTGATCTAATGCTCATCATAAGGTAATAATGAGATTTGAGTCAGAGGATTTCGAAGTTTCATCTAAGCTCCACAAGAGGAAATCTAAATAGTGATCTAGTGCGCTAGGCATCTAAGGATTCTACACCTTCATCTAGTGCGCTACCTACATGGAGACAACGAAATTTCATTCCTTAAAGATCTCCAACTAGTGATCCAGTGCGTCAACATAAAGGAGGAAGGCTGAATTTTATTTTGGAAGGAACCAAATTACCTATTTAATGCGCCATGTGTGAGGAAAGAATAAGGTTTGAAGACTTCTACAAACCCAACCAATGTGCTATCTATAAGAAGAATTTAAATTACCTAAGTGATGCGCCAAAGTCCGGAGGTTCCGATCCTTCATCTAATGCGACCAAGTCTAGAGGATTTTAATCCTCTATCCAATGCGCCACTCCTTTAAGGGGTCTTGAAACATGATCTAGTGCGCCAAAATTACAAGGCTTCCAATAAGTCTATCCAATGCGCCATTCCTTGAGCAAATGAAAACGAGTTCAAACTAATGTGAAATCTAGAGGATTTTAGACCTTCAACCAATGCGAAATGTTTGAGAGGAATCCTATGTCTTGAACCAATGCGAAATCCTTGAAGATTCTCTATCCTTGATCCGGTGCAACAAGACAAGAGGATTCTAAGGAAGATCATGACATTTCAAAGAAGGAAGACTTCACTAGGCTCCATCCAATGCGAAATATGAAGAGAAACTCAAATACAAGCTCCAAAGGATATGAAGAGGAATCAACAAACTCCATCTAATGCGAAAATCTTAGAAGATTCCCTATCCTTGATCTAGTGCGAAATACAAGAAGATAACAACATGCTATTTCAATGAAGAAAACATTTACACAAAGCTGATCTAATGCGAAATATATGCCAAGAGGATTTAAATTCTTGTTCTCATGCGCTTGAGGGAGAGAAATTCCAACATACAAGGAGACCACCAAGACCTTATCTAATGCGCCAACAAGGAGAAGTTACAAACATTTAATAATTTTTGCCTTGGGAAACGTGAAAATTGCTTTTATTAAATAAAGATCAAATCTAAATTAAATGTTCGTGCACAATAGTAAAGGAGGTCGGCCTAGAGAAAAGGAAAAGTTTTAAAAGCAAATTATGTATATATACCTCATTCCCTTTTCATTTTTATCATTTTCAAGGGCAGATTTTTCTTCAAGGAGCAGCAACAAGGGTTTTCTTTTACAAGTATAAATTTGATTTTATCAAATTTAAGCAAGTGGTGGATCAAATTGCAAGGTATCCAATTCAAAACCGCCTATCAAGTAAGTCTGATCTGAATATTTTCTGATCTGATTTTCTTCTTTTTCCTTCATTAGATGAATTAAAATTGTTCAAATATTAGTAAAATTCAAGAAGGATAAGTGGATTTTCGTGGATTTTCATAGGTTCCTTGAATCTAGATAGCAATATTTCATAATTATAAAGGAAAATTTCATAATTTAATCCACTAAGGTGGCTGAAGTGAAGATTGTGTTTGCAATTACTTATTCGCGTCAAGTTTGCAGGAATGTCAATGATGCTAAAGAGTCATCAAAGAAGAAGAAGCTGGAACCACCTTCATGCTAGGAGTAAAGTCAACCAATTGGAGAAGACATCAAGTAGCTGCTCCACCATAAGGAATGTGTTATCATCAAGTTGGAGCATTTCATATATTCTACTTCATTCGAGATCATCTTCCAGGAAGCATCATTCTAAGAAATCTACATCACTTCAAGAGGTAGCTGCTCCAAGACGTCACAGCAAGATATATCTCAAGTCCTCTTCATCAATGACATCATGAAAGATCCTACGTCAAGTTCCTTCGAGCTTCAAGATCATCTTCAAGGAATCATTTCATCAACTATATCATGATCATCAAGAGCAAGTGTTTGAATCACTTTCACCTTGCGGAGGGAACACTACTCTAAAGGATTATACCTCAAATCTTCTACATCATCGAGTTGGAACACTTCATTGAAACTTCCAAAGGCATTCATCCATCAAACTTCAAGACTCTTCAAATTTCCAAGTCCAAGAGAGTCTCCTACTCTTCATGAAGGAATCAAGTGTCATCATCTACTCTCTAGTCTACATGAAGATACATCGAAGAAGATTCACATCAATCTATCTACAAGAAGAAGAATCATAAAGTTAGTCAAGTGAGGCGACAACTATCATACATCCAGTTAACAAGAAGAATGAACAAGGCAAGATCCACAAGATGTATTCCTAAATATACAAGTTCAAACAATCACATTGAATACATCATTACAAGTTGATACAATTTTCAAAGTATGCTGAGTTGGCACTTATGTGGCGAGTACACATCATTTAATTTTGATTAGCCGCATTATTTAATGCATGCAATGTATCATTTAATAAAAGAAGTCAAAGGGATTCCTATGTGGAGGAATATTTTAAATGCTTTTGCATTACCTTATCACATTGGAAAACGTGCCTTCATTGCCTCTCTCTTTTTTGCTAAAAATAGCAAGTTGTTGTAACTACCTCTGAGGTGGCATGATCTGAGCCCTTGGCTATTGAATTAATCTTAGCCCTTCATTGTATTCTGGACACTATATAAAGGCCTTGTTGCCTCATTTGTAAGGGATTAGAAATAGAGATTAGAGGAATAGATTAGAGAGGAGTAGATCATTAGTAGTAGTAGAGAGTAGATTTTCAGAGTAGAATAAAAGAGACTCTCAAAATTCTCTGAGAGGGCTGGAGATTGTTGTAAATATTTTCCAAGATTAATGCAAAGACATTGGGGCTACTTGTTTGGTGTTAAGTATTATCTTGTGGAGTAACATGGTTTCCTGAATCTTGATGGAATCAAGAGATGTTTCAAATAGCTTAGAAATAGAGTAGAAGTGCATTGATGTAATGAATATGCGTAAAGATATTTGATGAACTCTTCTGGTTCATACTTTTCGTGTGTTGTCGAAGGCAACCCACTTTGCAAAGTTAGACTGAACCTTCATTTTCTTTAGTTCGGTTGCGAATGCTTGTTCAAATTGCGCCAGCTGTGGGTGTTTGGATGGAGATTTACAACATGAAAATCCTTGAGTTTCCTTAGAAGATTGCACCAGCTTCGTGTAGTTGTTGGTTCTCTTGGCGAAGCGAAGTCTGGTTTCATGAGGAGTTTGTCTATCTTTACATGTTTCATTATCTCATTGTCCTTAGATTAGCCTTCTAAACCCTTACCCCCTTTTTCATTTTCTTTATCATAGAAGCTTTGTATATATGTCATCCACATCAAAGGAGGAATAAGTCGAATGAAAGGAGAAGAGTCTGCGTAAGTCCCTTTGTTGATTAACAGCAGAATCATACTTAAACCATTGAGCTGTCTCTTACTGAAATTAAAACATTATTAGAGGGAACCTTGGAGTTATCTCGTTTGATCACTTGGTTTAGCATTCGAGAGGCTTTGCTCAAGAGAGAGTCAAATACTCAGTATTTCACTCTATTGTTGACTTGTTGAAAAACAACCATCAACACTACTGAAGTTTGTTTACTTCATATTCTGTGAAACACACCATATAGCGGTAAACATCATCCACTTCTTCCTGATTTCTTGCATGTAAACCTTGGAATTGCCTTCAAAGGTCATTTGAGCAGTTGTAGGGCATATGAAGACTCCTTTCGCTTTCGGGAGGTTGAAGATCTCTTGAATGGCTTCCCTTTGCAGGTAGGCGAGAACGGTTCCATCCTTAGCTATAATCTGTCTTTTCTCTTTATCATAATGCTGAACACACTCCAACACTAGTTCGGTGCTTGGCAAGGCAGATGGAAAGCAAGCTGCTTGTACAATCCTGCTCTTTGCGATGGCCTTGATGTCTTCGTTCTTTGTGATGGCGAGTAAGAAGTCTTTCACCTCCTCCAGGTTGACATGTCCCATGTTGGTGTCGCCGACATCCTTCCACTGCGTTTCTAGCTTGGACTCCGGTATGTTGGACTTAGCATCCATCTTGATAAGGACTTGTCTCTCTTTGGCCGTCATTCCCATTTACCTACAAGCAAGACTCGAATAAGTAGATTGAAATAATAGATTCTACAAGTCTTCTACATCAATGATATCATGTTAGATCACTTCATCAATTTCTCAAGGACACTTCACTTATTCCATTTCAAGTTTCACTCAATTTTTCAAGTATAAGAGAGGTCTCATGAATGAAGATCAACACATACTTTAATTCATTTTACATCAAAGCATTATCTCTACATCCTAGTTTCTGAATATAAATCTGCAAATTTAAACAAATAAAAGATAATTTTATGAAGTAGAGCTGATCAAGACGTACCTTGTATCCAATTTCTGTCTTAGAAAATGCAAATTTCTGGAATTTAATGCAAAAATCAGTGTACAAATGGCAGAATTTAGAAGTAAAATCAGTCCTCTTAAACTCAAATCTGCCTAAAAATCTGCTTTCTCCTTGCAAATTCAATACTCTTCTTATAAAATTCGCTGCTTCCTCTAAACAAAATCGCTGCTCCTTGAAGATAATTCGCTGCCCCTTCTAGAGTTCGCTGCTCCTTCTAGAGTTCGTTGCTCCTTGTGCTTGTGAATGATGAAAATATAAAGTGGCGCTCTTCTTTATATAGGAGTTCTATCTTTATTTAATGTGGGCGGCTAGGTAAGGTCGGCCTACCTCCATATTTAATGTTTGCAACTTCTCAAATTTAAAAAAAAACCTTGGGCGCCAAACATCTATGCCCCATGTGGGCGCCAAAAGAGGTGATTTAAGTCTATATGGACGCCCAATAGCGGAGAGTTTAAGGTGCAAGGTGCTCAAATTTTCATATGTTAAGGCGCTCACATTGGTGAAGTGATATTTTAGGCGCATTTTAATGATTTCACAAAGACTACAAGGTACAAGATACATCGTGAAGTCCTAACTCAAGGCGCTCATTAGTAAGGCGCAAAAACACTCTAAGCTCACCTTTGGACTTTCGCAATCCTCCTCATGACTTCACAAGGCAAAGATAATAATGAACAAGAAATTAAGACGCTCAGATTGGTCACTTTCATACCCCTTCCACAAGGCGCCAAAAAAGTGAAGACATATGGCACTCATGATGACAAAATTGGTCATTCCAAGGCGCCGTTCAATGGAGTCAATTGTAAATCAACCTTCCTCTAGGCGCTCTCTCCATGATGATTTGTTTAAGACTTAGGCTTCAAGGCACTCAAACAATCCATTAAGGCGCTCTTCTCCATGATGGTCTTTAAGCTCAAGGAGTCTCTTACGTCATCCAAGGTGGGAAATCTTCATCACAGGTGTTCACACACTTCATCCTCAAGGTGCACCAAATTCATTATCTTATGACTTTACTTCACCTTTTAGGCGCATATCACCCCTTAGGCTCTCCAAGCTCTAAACATCACCTAAGGCGCTCAAACATATCCAGGGCGCTTAGTTTCATTTTGAGGCGCAAAAAACAATGTGATTTTTAAGTGATATCATTACAAAGGTGTCTTAATCTATTCCAAGGCGCACACATTCACCTCTAGGCGCTCAGTTCCTCATTACAATCCATCATCCTTCTTCAAGGTGGCAAAACATGCACTCCAAGGCGCTCTATTCCACTCTTCTAGGCACTCAGTCAAGGCTCTAAGTCCAAAGTTTTTTGAACATCCATCTTATACCAAGGCGCCAGAATAGGAAGTCTTGATTCAATCTTTTGTTAGGCGCCCTGTCAACATTCAACTTTAACAAGAGTTTCAAGCCTTTACAAATCTAGGCGCCTAAGTTTAATTGATCTCCATTTGGCAAATGGTAAAACTTACTCTCCTCTAGGCGCTAGATTCCGATCTGAGGTGCCCAAACTCCTCCTAGAATGTACCCATCTTCAATCCTGAAGTCACTTAATCTTCATCTTCCAAGTGCCAGAAGGTTCACAAAGGTATCGATATTGCGCCTAGACCTCTTGGCGCACACTTCAAGTGTAAATTTATGTGATTCTTCCATGAAGCTCCCTTAGGTTGTCTTGATAGCAAATTGGCGCTCAAACTCATGGCCTTATGCCTTAAACAATGGTGAAGGTATAAGATGGTTCAATCTCTTCCTATGAGGCAATCTTCCTTCACAAGGCACACATCTCTAAGAGGTATTGAACACTGTTCCAAGGCGCTACAACTCAAAGCGCCATCCTCATCCAAAAAGGCGCCTAAACTCCAGTCATTAAGTGATATCTCCACTTATCTGCCCTTAGGCGCCAAAACATGATAATTTCTCCCTTAGGCGCTTATCAAAGACTCATTAGCAATTCATAAAACTTCTCTTCAACCTAGGCGCCAATGTTCTAAACTCCTTGATGCTAGGCGCTTAAACTTATGGTTTGAAACTTCTCCTTACAACAAGGCGCTCATCTGGATGGACAATCTCCATCAAGGTGCTCACTCAAAGATGTAAGAACTCAAGGTTTTAACCACCAACCAATCCCAATCACTGAAGGCGCTCCAAGTCACTTCAGGGCGCAATGACTACCTTCATCAAGGCGCAGAGGTCTCCCATCATCTAGGCGCTTAAATTGACCTGCACATGGAAGGCGCTCACTCATGTTTCCTAACTCTTCACATCCTAGTTTTGACCATTTAGGCGCACATCACTCTAAGACGCAATATTTCCTTCATTTCTATGTAAGGCACTAAGTAGGGGTCATTTGTCTTAGGCGCCAGAACAACAAGGCGCTAGAATCAACACAATTCCAAACATTCAATTCAAGGCGCTTCATCACAATGACTTAGAAAGTTTAGGCGCTCCATTCCTCATGTAAGAGCTCAAAGGCAACTCAAGGCGCCAGAATGGGTTTACACTCCAAGGCGCTCTAAGTCCAAGGCGCCAGAATGGTTGTCTTAAAGAATCCTCTCCTTACACCAAGGCGCTCAACATCCTAAGGCGCAATTATTCCCCACTGAGGTGCAAAAACATCATCAAAGCATATGAAAGTGCCAATTTGATCTTTGGTCTTCTACACAGGGCGCAGGACTCTAGGGCGCTTGCAGTTGGAGGTCACTTTGGGAAGGCATTGGCGCTCAAAGTATACCACTTTCTAGGCTCTTACTCTATCAAAGGCGCTAAATCTAGTCATTAAAGCACTTATGTTTTAGTCCTAAGACCTTCCAAGTTGATCAAGGCGCTTAAATCATCAAGGCGCTAGAATAGGTTAATCAAGACGCTAGAATAGGTAGAAAGAAGGATAAGGTGTGCCAGACACCTACAATTAAATTCAAACCTTCTTACCTTCTTCCTAAGGTGCTCAGAATTATCGAGACAATCAATCCTTCCTTCCTTAGGCATTTACACTATTCAGGATGATGCATCACAACACCTAACAAGCCTCTGAGATCAAAAAGGGGGGTCCCCAGTTCAACGGGGTGATGTGTGATTTGGTCACAACAGGACACTTTTTGTTGCAGGTCCCCAAACAGGTTTTATATGGCATCAAAAGTTGAATTTGACTACATATTTGGATTCCTCTTGAAAAATTGTGCATGTTTAAAAAAAATGGCACCTCATTTTGAGTCCGTATGCAAAACTTATGGCTTCCAAAAGATGGACTGTCAAAACAGGAGATTACACAATTGCCAGTCTGTTGAAAGAAGCGATTTTGTCCTGTGTGCTTTTGATGTCCTGTGACTTTCCAGTTTTTGATCTCTCTTCAATTCTTTATTCCTTTCAACTTCTAGGGGTTTCCTAAGGTCTTGAAACTATACTTACATATTTTTTGGAGTATTTATCCACAAGGGGTTTCTCTGGGGTATGTTGGTCTCATTTCCATGGTGTTTCAATTCTCTCACATTGTTTCTTATTTTCTAATTCATTTGCTTAAGTTTTCAGTCATATTGCTCTCATATCCGTTGTTAAGAAATCTAGCTAAGGAATATTGTTCTAGTTTATGGATCACATCATATCAAATAATATGGTAGTTTTGTTTTCATTAGAAAATAATGTTTGAAATTTGTTAGTAGCAGTTGAGGGGAAAGTGTTGCCTTTGTCAAAAATGCTTAATCCTGTTTGGTGTCAGATTCATTCTGACATTTATAAAACTCCATGTTGTTCTATTTCCCCCTTACTGAAAAAGATTTTATCAGTTTGTAGAGATACAGATGTTTGCTGGAAGGTTCAGGCTCTTTGTCATCCAAGCTTTTGGCTCTGTGAAAGGACTGCAATTGGAAGGCATGCTCTTCTCCTTTGCTTACCGTGGCTCACAAAACATTTGTTACAAATGAATGTAATTTGTGCATTATGATCCTTTAACAATCCCTAGGGGCACACCAATCCAGATTACAATGCAGTTTATGTCGCATACAATATTTGGGCTAGTTATGCATATTGCTATTGAAAGATCACATGGATTGCCAGGACTCAACGATTGTCCTGATCTGCTGCAAGGAGTGCTGCACCAGTCTGCTGTAAGAACAATCCACCTTGCAAACTCCAAGTGGGACACCCTATGCTAGCCAGTATTCAAACCTTGGACCTCCAATTAGCATGTTGGGTACTCTACCACGAAGTTGACAATTCTTATGTGGCGAGGAATGTGGATTTCTTCCAACAAAAACTTCATATGACACTAAGGCTCAATTTGATGTGAGCCAAGCTGCAATATCTCACACTCACCTTGGCAGTGCTATCAGTCTGGCATAACTCAGCACAACACCTCTTAGCACAAGCATCAAGGTACCTTAGGGTTGCTCCACACAGCACCGTGTCATCTTGCATGCCCAACTCAATTGGCTTACCCTAAGTTGGCATGTCGCACAAAGGGGCTTCCGCATAGTTTAGTGTTAGTGCGACATCTTCGTGCCACATCATGTTAGACACGATCAGGCTCTCAAGTCTCACGTCACATGAGCTGGTCTACTTGTGCAACACACCCCTTGGGAGATGAACTATCATAGCAACAAGAAAGTCAACCATTACAAAATCTAAAACGTTCCATAACTATTCTCTTGTATTTTTCTTTTGTGATCGATCCGTAAGGTTGACAAGCATAGTCACTTACACATTCCTAATTGGAATATCAACTAAGAAGCATTCCCATTGTTTCCTAATCATAAAAATTCTCATTCTTAGTCTTATGGTTTTCCCTTTTGTACACATTGGAACTATACCTATTTAGTTCCATTGAATAGAGTAGCATTATGCTGCCATATATTTGTCTCATGTTGTTTTTGTTGCAAATTCATTATAACCCAGTCACTTACTAGCTAGTCATTGGGTTGTCCTTTACACCACCATTGATTTGTAAAAGGATCTGGTTTCACCGCATGGTAAAGTGAGGACTTGTGGTGCAGGTCCAAAAATAGGTCTTTGATGGCATCAAGCTCTAAACATTATTGCATATTTGGATTCCTCTCAAAAAATGATGCAATTAAAAAAACAATGACATCTTGTTTCAAGTCCGTATGCAAAAGTTATGGCTTTCAGAAGATGAAGGGAGATACCTTTCCGACAAGTTGAGGAGATATGTGTGGACAGCTGATCGAAAAGATGGTTTTGAAATTGCCCTTGTTGAAAGCAGCAGTTTTGTAATTGCCGGGGCAGTTTCAATAAAAGTGGTGGTTTTGATACTAAGGAAAGTGGCAGTTTTGGCTACACTCAGAGAAGGTGTCCTGTGGCATTCCAGTTCGCTCTCTCTTTGTTTCTCTTAGTCCTTTCGACTTCATCATGTGTTGTAAGGGTACTTAAGCCATTCTAGACCCAAAATGGATATTTCTTATGCATTGAGATCATGCAATTGGTGATTTAGAGTAGTTATGAGTGCATTTTCTGAGTTCCCAAGTGACTGTGTTGAGAAATTAGTAGGACAATGGGGTTGAGAGAGTAGAATAGGGATCTTGGAAGTTTGAATCTGAGTTGGTTCATACTTAGACCTATGTATTGCCAATTAGAGTGAGTTTTAAGGGAGTAGTAGCTCTCATTTTTGTTGGAGTTTTCACCCATATGTGGGTTTCTCTAGGGTAAATATTTGCTTCAGTTCTTTGGTGATGTTTTCTCGTGTTTACTTATAATTCCTGTTGCAATTTTGCTCAGTTCTATAAAGTCTTTGTTGTCCTCTAAGAAATCTGTAAGTTGACGACTAGTGTATGGAATATCAATCCTAGTTTATGGATCAACCATATTGGGCTCTGTAGTGTGGATCACAACGAGTCAACTCCCTGTTTTTATGTAATGTGCCCTTATCACAACTCGAAATTTCTCAACCTTGTTCACAAATTTCAACTTGCAAGAAGAGAACATTAGTACACTAAATCTTTTGATCACTAATAAACATAAGATATATTCATCATATTGCTCTATTACTCTTGTATATATATATTTCATGATTCTAAGATTCACAATCTATGTCCACTATTTACACTATCACTTTCCTTATGATCATTTCATTTCATATCTTCTACGACTAGGCATTATTTCTCATTTACTAACTTTGAACATTACATGCATCATCATAATGTACATGCTCTATTTATATTTCTCAATTCTCTATTCTCATATTCACTTTATATTTTACTTTCTCTATTATTCTCTATCACTTGCATTTCACATGCACTATCACTTGATATCTCATATCATTATAACATCTTGCACTAATTCATGGATATCATATGAGAGTAGGGAGGGAGTATCTTTGCCATTTGCCATTATGGGGCTCTATTATATCCTTGGTGTAATGATGCCTTTTGCATCCTCTTGCAGCCAAGGCCTCTAAGGTGACCTATCCTTGACACAATGATGCCTTTTGCATCAATTGTGAACAAGGCCTCTATCTCACATTTATAGGATGACCTGTCCTTGGCACAATGATGCCTTTTGCATCACTTGCACACAAGGCCTCTATGTCATAAACCTTTGCATATGGTACCTTTTGTACTCATAATGTCAAAGGGCTCTAAAGACCCATTGGTTAATGGCAAGGATCTTCTTCTACCTCCTCTCTTATGAGGTTCATGTGTTATTGCTTTAAGAAAGATATATTCATTTACACTTATTGAATTAACATATTTGCTATCTCTTCTTATGTCACTCATTAACAGCCTATGAGAGGTGAGATGAGAGTTGCCACTATCCACCATGGGGCTCTAATGTCTTCTATCCTTAGACTCACGTTCAATACTCTTAGAGTCAAGGCCTCTATGAGACTAACTACCCATGAATGGCCTCTTAGGCACTTATACCCACTCTCATATGAGGTTAATGGGTCACATAAGATCCATACAATTTACATTACTATGGTGTATGACTGTCTAAGAGATGATTGCTTACAAATCTGAACTTATCATGGGCAATGAATGTAAGAGACATTCGTACCTGATATACATATGATTGACTGATTTGGAAGTGATAAATAATAGAAACTTACTTGTTGGCTGTGGCTATTTGCTCAGAAATTTCAGAAATGATATGCTTCGTAATTAATTGCTGGTTGCTGTTCAAGATCACTTTAAATGCTGATGTCAAAGACTGTGATTCGATCTTGAGTAATCAAGTGTTATTGATTGCTTGTTCAATGATTGTGTTCTTCTTCTCTATACAGATCAGATGTTATTCCTCTTTATTCCTCTACAGGCTATTTGATGTATATATGGCAGTGTGTCGAATGATGGGATGCTGACTGATTCCTTGATTCCCCCCTTTTTCATATCACAAATGATATATTTTTATATGCATTTGAAAAGCCACGGTCTTCTTGAAGGGGTGCATCATTTTATTAAGAAATGCAATTCTTACTAATCGTATCCTTCTTTCTAATATTAATCACTGTCCATATGCAATCGCTGCTTTGTCTTATATCCCATCGCACCTTTTCATTGTTTGTCTTATTCACAAAATCGTCTTTGTATATGCTTTTACTGCTCCTTATGATATTTCAAATATTACTTGTCTTTCATTCGTAGTATGTTATGAACCATACTAATAAAAGGATCGCAGCTCTTTATGATGCTTCTTCATCGTATAGTTATTCTAAAATTTGTCTTATATGGAGCTTTAAGATTTGACTTATAAAGTCATTCTTATATATTACCTTTAATATTCATATTTATGATAATAATATCATTTAGATTATTAATATTTATTTATATATAAATATATTTATTGATATATTATATTATAATTATAATATTATTTAAACTGATAATATTTACATTTGTATTTATATTTATTATTTATAAATACAATAAATATATTATATTTTAACAATATTATTTAATATAATATTATATTATATTTGTTTATTAAATATTATTATATACATGATCATCATCAAAAGCTACTTTTCTATCTTATCATGATGTTTAAATCTTTAATTTAAACAATATCTTAATATCGGTTCATGACATTTTATGCATGTTTACTGCCTAAGTGGTCTAATTAGTTTCAGACAGAGTAACCAGAAAGGATATTTTCATTACCATAGTGCACTGAAATAAATTACATTGTACGAGAATAATAACCAGAAAGAATAACAACCAGGATTGGTACTTAAAAGATCAACTGCATATATTACTCAGAACAGTAAGTCCAAATACAATCCAAAAACTCCATGCCCATACAATGGCGTCACATGAACATATATAGTTTGGCCGACGGTTGCCAACCGTCGCCAACCATTGTACCGATCGGGAGTAACTACTCGCCGAAACTAAAACATAAACATACTTCCCGAACCCACTAACAAAACATATTTTTCCAAAAGTACTAAACTAATGTAAAGTACGCCTAACATCATCCCCCCCAAAAAAACTTGTCGTCTTCCAGACGACTACAAACAAAAAGCCCAAATGAACTAGGAAGTAGGAGGGTCAGTGGACGTCCCTGGAGGTGTGGATGCTGTCCGTACTGATCCAGGAGTCCCCTGCTGAGGTTGAACTAACCGCCGAAGTCTGTAAACCTCCTCAGTCCTTTGTTTCAGATGTGTTGAGGCCACATCAAAGCAAACCGTACGCCTAACAATGCATCTCTAAAAGATAACATAATGGAGATTGATCATATTGATATGACACTTTAGATCTTTTCTTATCCATCATAGTTGTAAAACAACTGCTAATATTTTGCCTTGGCAGTGCAATGGGTTCTGACGAGTCTCAAATATTTAGGCACAATGAGAGGAGTATATTACATCTCCTCCTAGTTCTCTAGAACACACGATACCTATACCTAACAATCCAAAGTGCAACAAGCAAAGGTTTGAGTTTTCATGTGTCAGGGGCACATAATATTAGTGTTTCTCTGAGTTTCCGAGATGAGGGGACAAGGGGATGTGGGGATGGGTTTCTAAGGACAGCAAAATTTTTCCAGTACACACACACACACAAACACGATAATATTTCAAAAAATGATATCTCATGACCATAAAATAATGTCTTTCCAAACAACCAAATGTCCTATGCACTGAGTGTTTTGTAAGCATGATTAAATTATTATTTCAATAGAATTTAGTTTGTACGAATATTAAAATTTAAAACTTAGGGGTCAAATTTCATATCTTTTATAAATTCTTTTATTGTATTGTTTTGATTTGAAGATTGCTTACACGATGATCCCAAAAATTAATAGAGGCCTAGTAGGAGAAAGTGGAAGTGGCAAGTCGATAGTATTATCCTTGCTAGAATGGTTCTACAGTCCTGACCAGGATTTAATCCTACTAGACCGATATCAAAACCCTTCAACTGAAATGGCTTCGTTAGCAGATGGGTTTAGTAGGGCAAGAGCCCTTTCTCTTTGACAAAACCATTTGAGAAAACATTTCTGACAGAAGACAAGGAGAAGATAGTGCTATCTCAAAGGAAGAAATTGTATCTGTCGCCAAAACCTTTGTTAGCATTTTAATTCACACCTTTCAGTTTGACACAAAACAGAACAAATGTGCAGTAGAACCACTCTTTGAATTAGAAAGGGAAGCTTCCTATGAACAAGAACCAACCTAAAAATCTAATTTGAACAATATGTACTTGCTTTTTACAATTTGTACAAGTGTGTTATCCGGAATAATTTAGGTATAGCAACAAAATAGAAGGTATGTCTTTAAGCATGCAATACAAACAAATGTGAAATAAAAACCTATCTTTTTGGTTCTCAAGCTAGGGCACAAGGCGATTCAACACTTCTGCTTAAGGCGAGAGGTTTTTGTGCTTTTTGACTGAAAATAAACAGCCTTAATAGGCTATTAGACGCTCACTCTTTCTAGCTAAAAGTAGAGACTAAAAAGATGTTAGTAAAACACAAGAATTGAATAGGTTTAAATAGAAGATCACAAACACTTAGGTAAATTGAATTGAGGAATTATGTAGAAAGCCACAATCTCTGTCATGTCCCCGTTCCCGGCCTGATCATCAAATGAAGAATGAATTAGCCTATTTCTCATTCCCGGAGGCTAATTCTAAATAATGAGGGAATGAACTGGTTTTTGACTAACTTAATTTGTTGTTTTGCAGGAATAAGTCAGAAACCCAAAATTTGGCTAAGTCTGGAAGCCAAATAAGTAGGAAGTTGTCTAGGCGCCCATTCCAAATCATACTTCCTGGATGAGCGCCTAGCATAGAAATATCATATTTTGAAGCACCTCAAACATATCAGCTAGGGCGCTCTGGGAGGAATGAATGTTCTGATCTCCAAACTGACTCCAACATGCGCCTAGGCATTTTTGGGTGCCAACCTTATATCATTTCATCTCAAAAATGCGCCTCATGGAGCAAATGGACTTCAAACCCTCCAAGCCATCTAGGCGCCAATAGGCATGATGTTCTGGACTTTGTAGTCGGTCATAATTGTAGTCGGTCGTAGTCAGCCAAGTAAATAATCATAAATTAATTAGTGTTGTTATGTAGGAGTGTTATCGGGAATTAACCCCGACGGTTGGATAGTTATAGAGTCGTTGCCAACGGTTGGTATTTCAACCAACCTTGGCCAAGTTATATATTGGCTTAATACTTTGTAGTCGGGGGGACCCCACGGCATTGTAACATTGTAGTGTAATACTGATATATTCAATGGATGGGAACAATGCTTTATTCTGTGCAATGCTGTTATAATTTCATGCTCTGTGTTATGCACTATACTACTTAATTCTGTTTACTTCATATTCTGTGAAACACACCATATTGCGGTAAACATTTGGCGCCGTTGCCAGTTCGAAAACGGGTCGAGGGTGACAAGTTGATGACAAGTGGAGTCGTCCAATGCCATCGGGTGACAAGGAGATGACAAGTTGAGACGTCCGATACCATCAGACAAGTGACATCGTCCGAACAAGCCGTCGGGTGTATCTAGCATCAAGAAAATGGCAGCGTAATGGGGCAACCAATTGACACCGACGAGGAAGTACAAGACAGAAAGCACGTAGAAGAAATAATACAAGAAATTCAGGAAGAGCGCGAGGGAAGCGATAGAGAAGAGAATGAACCCAGAAGTCGAGAAGATGAAGTAACTCAGGAATTAGTCAAACTGTGGTTATTATCAGTCGGACAATACGTGCGAGACGAATCTATCCGCAGAGAGGTTCCAGAGGAGGTTATTTCAGAGAACCTGCATGTCAATAGCGAAGTGGATAACCTTTTGAACCGCATTCCTCGACTTCTGGCAAGGAACCTGATAGCCTTTCAAGATCTTCGAGAAGAGAGAGACAGGGAAGTGCGACGACAACAAATTCTCAGAAGGTATGAAGAACGTCTAAAACAAGAGGAGGAACGTGACACTGATCGCCGTCGCACGCCGTACAACTGAGAAAGGCATATGCCGCATCGGAGAGTTATCCATATCGGACGACGAAGGGCCGAGAGTTGGAAGATCTAAGCCTAAGACCCCAGGGCAGAGGGAGTATCAGAACGAACCCGAGGAGACTCAAGGTGTAGAGGACGCTGACAGAGGACGCGGGGAAGACTCGAACGTGGTCGAGAGTGCAAGTGACGCACTAGGACGTTGCGAGAGAACCAGTCCAGTCAGGTCCAACGCACAGGGAGGGCATCGGGGAAGGATGGTGACTCTGCCAGCCGAGAGGCAGAAGCTGCCAAAATTTACGGGGGATGGGTCAGAAGATCCAGTACGACACTGTAAGACGTGCGAGACGATTTGGATAGCCAATGGGCAAGATGATGTGGACTACTGGCTGAAAGCATTTCCAGCGACACTGAGAGATAGTGCCATTGACTGGTACACAGAGTTGGCCCAAGCACACAGGGTATCATGGAGATTACTTAAGAAGGCATTCCAAGACGAATTCAAACTTCTGAGGGATGATAGTGAAATTGTAGCGGAGATCTACAGTACAAAGCAAGGGAAGCACGAGAACGTGCGAACCTACAACCGGAGACTGAAAGAATTGTTGGGAAAACTGGAGACTCAGCCGGCCGACGGGCTGAAGAAGCGATGGTTCATCGAAGGGTTGCGTCCATCGCTGAGAAAGAAAATGAAAGTCGTGCCTCCGTCATCATACAATGAAGCCTACAATCGAGCGATGGATATAGAGAGTGAAAATAAAATATCCTTCCGAGGGAAAAGGAAGACGGACGACGAGGAGAGTACGGATGACAACAGCGACAGTGAGTCCAAGACTGTGCAAGCACTCAGGAAGGACATGATGAGAATGATGAAAGAACTGAAGGTCGACAAGGAGAGTATGAGGGAAGCCAGAGAACTGTGGTGTACAGATTGCAAGGGGGAAGGTCATACAAAGACAAATTGTCCGAAAAAATTGTTTTGTGATATCTGCCAAGTGATGGGACATTCCATCAAGGAATGCCTATACAATCTGAAAGCAAGGGGTAAGCAAGTACTGTTCACTCAAGGAGAACCGTCAACCCCACCGAACACACCACCAAAGCCCCAGTACAATAGCCATGCATCCCCTGGAGGTTACCAAAGCAATAGAAGTCCAAGAAACAGATTGCAGTATGACAGCAAGGGGCGACCTATGATACAGTGTCGGCAATGCAATGAGTGGGGACACTTTGCAAGAGAATGCCCGAACAACAATCAGAACACAATAAATGCATTATGCAAGTGGTGCGGCCCTGGAGATCACGAAGAAAAAGATTGCCCGAAGCAAAAAGGGGTGAATATGATCAGTTTCAAGGAGAAGGATGAAGAGATCCTAGCGGTTACCCGAGCACAAGGAAAAAAAGCGATGTATCCAGATCCCCGGACCGAGAAGGAGAGACTTCGGGAGGCTAGGAAGGAAGTAGAGATGGCAATGGAAACAGAAGAAAAGAACAGAAAAACAACTACCGTACGACTAGAGTCAGAAAAGAGCATCGTGAACCAGGTGCTACAAACCACTGTATCGGTTAAGATAGCAGATCTTTTACAGAGCATGCCGCAATTAAGAATGGCAATCTCGAAGGTGATGGAAGGGGAACCAAACAGGCAAACAAAGGAGGAAGACATCATAGTGGAGCCACCACTCGAGGGAGAACAAGTCATCGACCCGAGACTGTTGGCAGTAAACAGTGGCAAGAACCCAGCCATCATACACATGGAAATCGGTGGATATCATCTAACAAACACAATAATCGACGGGGGATCGGGAGTGAATGTTCTGACAGAAGATACGTGGAAGTGCTTGGGGAAACCTACACTATGGCCACAAAATTTCCAGTTAGTGGGAGCAGACCAGCACGGAATTAAAGCGCTGGGAGTGCTAATGGCTCAGAAAGTAAGGATTGGCACCCAACTTTTTCGATTAAACTTCGTAGTCATAACAGCACAAAATGCGTCGTACGACGCATTACTCGGCCGAGGGTGGCTGATAGCCGCCAAGGCCAACCATAACTGGAAAAGAAACACATTGTCAATAGAGAACAAAGGTAAGAAGATCGTCATAGATTTGAGAACACAGGTTGTGAGTGAAGAGTTGGCATCAGATTCTGATTCAGACGGAGGGGAGTCAGTTGGCAGAGGACCAATAGAACCTGATGAGGAAGGAGTATTAAAACTGCAAGAATGTTCTGAGGATGAAACTAATTCCTTTAGTGGGCTCTTCCACTGGCAAATGGAAGACTATGAGTTCTTCAAGCCAGAGTGTAACATGATTTCAATAAGAGAAAGTGGCGAATGCTCTCGGGCGACTAGTGAACCACTTGGCAATATCGGCAATATTGGGCCCAGTGAAACATTGTTGATAAATAAAGCATTGGATGGATTGACAAACACTCGACCACTTGGTAAGAGGGAACCGGTAATGAGTGACAAAGGGGAGGAAGGTAATAATCAGTCAGAAGTAACAGAGCAACTAGTGGCAGAGACATGTCGACCAAAACAGACAAATCGACTAGGAGAGGCACAGAAAGAATATACAGAGGGTAATGCCAAGATAGATGATACACTTGCACATACATTTGAACTAGATAAGGTTATTAGGTATGAAGAGTCATTGACAAGCAAGGTGATTAGGGATGATGAAACTAACGAAGGGAAGACAACATTGAAAATATCGGCCAAAAAGAGACCATACAGAAGGAATAAGGACTATAGAGTATTTCCGGCGACTTGCAATGTTTTGGCGATCGGTGACAATCAACAAAGAAAAAATGATGTTCAAAAGTCAGATAGTTTAATTTTTTTGAAGACAACAGTTCCGGTCCCAATAAAGGCACCCGATCCTACCGACGATTACAAAATCAATAAAGGTACGAAGAATGAAGTTAAAATATTTAATTTGGAGGATATGGCTACTTGTCGTACTGGCAAATCACCCCCACAGCGAAATTCTAGAAAAGGGAAAAATATTACGCGACAAGAAAGTTCTAAAGTCGGAGTTATAGATCGAACGTGGACCCAGTCGGAGAAAAATAGAAAAATCTGGTTCAGGTTGACAGGGATGAAAAATTGGAAAAGACGGAAAAAAAAAAATGTCGGAAAAATTTTGAAAAAATTGAAAAAAAAAGAGTACGACGTACGGCCAGGCCGTACGACGTACGACCAAACCGTACGATGTACGTCGTACGACCAGGTCGTACGACCAGATCGTACGTCGTACGATTAGGCCGTATGTCGTACGACCAAGGCCGTACGGCGTACGACCAAAGCCCGTCCCCACAATTTTTTACGAAAAAGAAAAGGACATTTCAAGATTTTTTTCCATGCCTGAAGTGGATTCCGCTGTCCTAATTCCTGTTCTCAGCCGATTATATGAGTTTTTGGATTGCAGACGAGTGTTCGATTTTGTTAGAAAAATGATGTGCGCAATGAAGGTCTGAATGGTTTTGAAGGTGCTGCCCCTCGACCCCGTTGGGGGCGTTGCCCCCAAACCCCCATCAAATTAGTACTATCTTGATCCAGTGAGCAATGGGGTGCAACATTCGCAGCATTCAGTGTGCTATCAGATTGGGTCCCTTGGTTGGTTGGTCTACTGGCAGGTGTTCCAAATGTGTTGGTTCTACTTTTACACAGCTCCTACTTCAGCATTGTTGTCGGCAAAAGCTTACTTAATGTCACTTGATGGTTTTCTGTCGTCTGGAAGACGACTAATTTTGTGGGGGGGATGATGTAGTCGGTCATAATTGTAGTCGGTCGTAGTCAGCCAAGTAAATAATCATAAATTAATTAGTGTTGTTATGTAGGAGTGTTATCGGGAATTAACCCCGACGGTTGGATAGTTATAGAGTCGTTGCCAACGGTTGGTATTTCAACCAACCTTGGCCAAGTTATATATTGGCTTAATACTTTGTAGTCGGGGGGACCCCACGGCATTGTAACATTGTAGTGTAATACTGATATATTCAATGGATGGGAACAATGCTTTATTCTGTGCAATGCTGTTATAATTTCATGCTCTGTGTTATGCACTATACTACTTAATTCTGTTTACTTCATATTCTGTGAAACACACCATATTGCGGTAAACAGACTTACCTCAATGCCTCCGGAAGTGAACACTTGAATGGAAATAGGCCGTTCAAGGGAGGCCGCCAATTCACCTCTCCACAGACATCCAGATGCAATTGCAGACCAAGACAAGGTATAGATACTCTGAAGAAGGCGCTAGTTTAAAAGAGCATCAATAGGGAATGATTGCAAGTGTTTGAGAGTTTGAATAATGTGGAACATCTTCACAAAGGTGCTAGGCGCAGATACCAGTGGAAACTTCTTCAAATGTGCGCCTAAGGTGGGAGCAAGTTCTCAAAGTCATCTAGATACAAGGCGCTCCATCAGAAGGTGAGATAATGATCATTTAAAGTCAAGTTGCTCTCAAGGATCTTTGAAAGGATGATAAGTTATGATCAAGGCGCCACTTCCTGATCAAACAAGCTACAATGAGCGCCTAGCTTTCAGGATGCTTCTGGCACTCAATAATGGTCTTGTGAAGGGAGGCGCTTAACATGGTTAAACTCTTTCAATAAGGGCGCCTAGTTTAAATGATGAAGATTTGATATCTACTATGAGATTTCCACACTTAGGCACCAGCTCCACAATGCCAAGATCAAATGAGCGCCCAAGCAAGAACAGGAGTTTCTAAAGAATGAATGAATGGCGCATTGATTGGTGAAGATATTTTTAACTTCAAGAAGCTTCCTACCTCGCCAATCTAGGTTGAATTTGGCCTAGAAGACTCTAGGCGCATACTCTAACTGAAGACCCCTATTCTAGCGCCCAGCTATAGAGTGAACTAAAAGAAGAAGTGGAAGATGCCAGGGCGCACAACCAAGACTCTTCAACCTTCAATTGGTACCCACCAATGGTAAGGCGCAGTTTCATGAAAAAACTATCTCAAATGGGCGCCAAGGCATAGAAGCTACATCAAACGCTATCAGAGAACTATCAATGAGCCTTCAATTAGCGCCTAGACTCCAGAGGGATCATTTGGGCGCCTAAACTGGAATCAAGGACCAAAAGTCTTCAGTGAATAATGGATAAGTGTTAAAGACTTCATTAGATGCATCTTCATGTCTCTACACCCTCAGATTGGCGCCTAGACTCTTTGCAATCCCCAACTTAGCGCCTAACCCTAGCAAGGCGCAATATCATCTCAAGCTGATTAGGCGCTCACTTCCAGATGGAGCATTTCCACCTCCCTGAACATCAAGACTTGAAGAAACACCAAAGAAAGTCAATCTTCATGCAAGGCGCACTTCTGTGCCCATGAAACATCATTCTGGCGCCCAACATCAAGTAACACTTTGATCAATTTTCAGTGAGCGCCTTGGGCAGATTGGGTGAGTGAAGTATCATGATTCTCTTCTGGATCTCGCCAACAACAGGCGCAACCTCTTGATGGGCGCACTTTGACACTCCAGATACTTCAACCTGGCGCCCAGTCAGAAGAACACTTGAAAGTGCGCCTAAGCTGAGGTGGTTCAGGTAGTTACACAACTTGAGCTCTCATTGGTCGACAGAACATCTTCGGGATCCGTGTCGAGGTCTCTGGATAATCTCGCCAACTCAGAATGAGTCATCAGATGGCATATTCCCTTGGATATGCTTCTTGGCAAACGTGCCTTAGTTCCTCTTTGTGCATTGAAAAACGTGCCTTCATTGCCTTTGGAAGGCCTATAAAAGGAGGAGTCCTCTCATTCATTTGCGATCTATGCATTTGACAAAATTCTCTCTGCAAAGCTGTTGAGCTTGTAATCTTGAGGCCTGCGAGTTTCAAGTGTTGGGGTGATGCTCCCTCAACTGACAAGGTGATGCTCCCTTGTTGTACTGTGAGGTGTTGACATTCAGTTGACATCGTTGAGTTTGATTAAGTTGATCTAGTGTGCAAGGCATTGTAATCATCAAGGCTCCAAGGCCTGCTTTTGTAATTCCATTTGAATAAAGTGTAACTTCATGCCATTGAAAGCATTATCCATGTAATAAGACATTGTGAGTTGATTGAATCAAGTAATAAAACAAGTACCCAGCTTAAGGTTGATTCATTCAAATAGTTATCTTTGATGTATATCTTTGTGTTGTTGAAATAGTTGATGAGTTCATAGCAAGTAAAATTGTCTAAGTAAGGAAAAATTTTGGTAGAATTAGTTGGGTATCTTACAATCTCCATCTTCCAGTAAACCTGCAATACAAAGCTTGCAGGCTTGTTGAAAGCCATTTAACTTACCTTAGTACACATATACAAGATGTATACACTAACACAGTAGTTGCATTCAAAGCTACAACAACCAACTTAACACCTGCTGCAATACAAAGCTTTCAGTAAATGTCAAGCGATATTCAACTCATAAAGCACAATAACACATCTCAACAACAATTTAGAAGCAAGATAAACACTACTGAATTCTATTGAATGAATGATATTGGATTCCTCAACTAAGTGCCAAGAATAGACTACTTGCATGCAAAGCAAGCTTATTACATGATTTTGTCCACAAATACTAAATCTAACTCAGACAATTTTTAGATAGACTTCTGATAAGAATAACTATCAGCCAACAATAAGCCTTCTAGAAGGTTGTCTAAAAATAGCCGGCCTATAAATAAATGCTGAAAATAGACTTCTCAGGATATGCTCATCTCCTAAAAATTGGTGACAGCTAAAAATAGTGCACACCATAAATAACTCTGGCCAAAAATAACAAATCTTGACATGCAGCTTTGTAGATGATTCTGACAAAGTTCATCCATTCTGTTCATGGCAAATCCTCTGAGGAAATTCTGAAACTCTGATGATCCCTTCTGTTGATGCTTTGAATCTGAAAAGTCATTTGTTTAGTTGATTCTGCATCGAATCCTAACTCAAATCTGCAACCTAAATGTTTTGAGACTCTAGAGCTCATGAAAATATGCATCTTTAAACACAGCAACATGATGATGTCATGTATGCTGATATCTTGTTTTTGGTCAATACAAGTCTTGTTGAAATCATGACAAAACCCTAAAAACAACCTGAAAATGATTACCAAATGATGGATTTGTCATATACTCGAGGGTTATTCTCTCACAGGCTATTTGTATTCATACTCAGTATGTATTGTTTAGGATTTAGCCGATTTGGGTTTACTCTTTTTATGTTTGCTTCTTTTACTGCTGCGTCTTAAGTTATTTTTACTTCTCATAACGTTGGTCCCTTAATTCTAGTACTTCTCTTCTATAATTGAATGTACTTTTTGGTCCCATTGACTTATTTTTGGCCATCCGTGGACATTAATTTAATTTATTTCTTTCCATGAGCAGAAAGAGCAATGGTCTCCTTGTCTGCTTGCATGTACGGTAAGGCCATCTCTAAGAGTTTGCTCTGTTTGCTATCACACTCTTTACTGGGGTTTTGGTCCTGGTCACCAGCTCTATGGAGCTGACAAAGTACAAGGTTTCTGTTGGCCTGTTGCACAATGATCCTAATCAGACAGAATATGGCACAAACTTCACTACGGAGTGCTCAATCTGTGTCATAGAAGTCCTTTGAGAGGCTGAAACACTAGATAGGGGAGAGGGGGCTATGGGGTCTATGGGATCTGTAAAGCGATGTTGTTATGCATGTGTAATGTCCCCTTCTAGCAAGCCAAAATTTTCGCAACCTTGCAAACAATTTCAACTTGTAAAAGAGCACATTAGTATTCCATTTCTCTTTAACACTTAACCATAATCATATGTAATTGCTTCAGAATCACAACTATATGCATTTTTTCTATTTCACAAGTCCATTGTCCATATTTCATAATCTCCCTTGGGTGAGATAACCTTAGGCCTCTTGTTAATCATACCTTCCACCTTATGAGAGATGACTCATCCCTAGGATGACCATATGCCCATATCCACTTATAGAATTCCATTCCAATTATCTTGTTCATATATAAATCCTAATATCAAATTCATATCATGCCACAGTTTCATTTGCTTTACTATATCTTGCCTATTCATAAACATTATTCATTCTTCAATAGTAAACTTAATTATTTATATCATAGATTCCTTTTATATTTTTATTGCAATTTAGTGTCTATCATGATTTACATTTCACTTCTAAGAATCCATATTCTTCCTAACATTGTCTTTTTTTGTTCTTTACTCTATCATTCCAATCTTTAATTGGAATGAAAGTGATCGATTTGGAGGGGACATGACAGGCCTCCCCTCTTGAGATTGCTTGTCCTCAAGCAATCACTGATGTTTACAACATATATTCTGATCATAATCAATTAATAATAATAATAAGTGTTCTTCATTCACAGGATGGCAGGATGACTGCTCTGATACCACTGTAATGTCCCCTTGACGTTTCGCTGCTGTATAATTTCTGCTGGAATGTATATTCAAAATCGGATGTAATGATATATGATTCTGTATGTTCAATCTGCAACGCAAATATATAAATCTCGATTGATTGATGTTGATAAAGGATTGATTTGTTGTATCGTATTGATGATCTGATGTCCTCTTCGTTCCTTATTATTTGATTGAAGAATATCTGTTCTACATTGCTCAGATGAGGAGATGCCTTCACTTATTATATATCTTATGAGGGATCGCTAGTCAATTACTGCGTTCCATGAGATGATTGCTGATTCGAATAAGAAATCTGGATCGATAAGATTAAGAATGAGGAGTTGTGTATTTCTGACTTGATGATGCCCTGATTCGTAGCAGAGATATATCCATGTTTTTATTGATTCCTCTCTTATATGGTCTCCCCTATGATTTGATATTAATTGTTTATCAGGACTCTACAAAGGTTAGATCCGATTGTATTTCATCCTCCCTTCTTTATATTGAGTGATTCCATATATATATGATTGAGATGTACGTTATAATCTTTTGATGTTAAACTCATGAGATCGTTTTATGACCATTATTTCTCCTCCCTCCCATGAGAATTGAAGGCATATCCTACTTATATCTAATCTAACGGTGGTGCCTTTACACTCGCACCCTTCCACTAATTCATCCGCTGCCTTAATAATGAATCACTGGTCAATTAAATATGATTGTTGTTATGCTGTAAACCTTAGAATTGGTGTTTATCATGATCACACATACTTTTCTTATTAATCATTTCCTATTTTGATCGCTGCAAGTCATCACTCAATTTACATATCTTTTGACCATCTTCTTATAATAATCGATGATTATAATATGCCTCTTTGGATCTGAGCTGATGACCTACTCCAAATCGATGTTTTGGTAGTTAGCATTATCATATATGTATTGATATATATATATCGGCCATGTATATTATCTTGTAATCTCTGTGTTTGAAACATGATCGGTTATGAGCTGATCATTCTAAGCATTTTTCCTTGCTCGGTTCTTCCTAACATTGTCTTTTTTTGTTCTTTACTCTCATTCCAATCTTTAATTGGAATGAAAGTGAACGATTTGGAGGAGACATGACAGCATGCAATGGATAGAAGACTGTGCACAAATTGATATTGACAACCTCAAATGCTGTCATGTCCCCATTTTTGGAGTGATCACTTAGTGGAGTGGCTAGCTTATTTCCATTCTCGTAGGCTAAGCCGGAGGGCTCAGAGAATGACCTATTTGGCGAGTTTTCATACTTAGCCAATTTTGTAGGGCAAAATGAGCATGGAAGATGACTTAGCATATTTTTGTGGTATTTTTGATGAGGTCATCACTGATAAAATAAT
Organism: Cunninghamia lanceolata; assembly: GCA_027924645.1. Classification (NCBI taxonomy): domain Eukaryota; kingdom Viridiplantae; phylum Streptophyta; class Pinopsida; order Cupressales; family Cupressaceae; genus Cunninghamia; species Cunninghamia lanceolata. Next base: position 2,618,686 of record BSBN01000659.1, on the reverse strand, counting down.
TTGCCCTAATGTGGAGCGACCCAATTAGAGAATGGAAAATGAAGGAAAATATGGAGAAATGCCTTGGATGAAAATAAGAATAATTTATATGATTTTTCCTTGTGGAAGACGACTTCATGTGAGGTCAAAAATATGTTATATCCTATGCCTAAGTGGTTCGCCCTTGGAGGATGGAAAGATGGAAAAATAATATAAAAATAAAATAAGGTTATTTTTCTATGTTTGGGCACCCAAAAGGAGGACGGCCTAGGAGAAACGAAATAAAATAAAATAAAAGAGAATATATCCCTTGAGGTCGGCCAGCTTGAGGAGAAAGGGAAATCATGTATAAATATAAGTTGATTGGAGCTCATTTCATCATCATTCATTCACATTCCTTTCATTTGGAGATTTATCTCTTGGCTGCAATCATTTTGGTTCAACACCTTCCTAGGACGAAAACCCTAAGGAAGATAAGTGGATTGGATGAAAACCCAATCACACTTTGGAGGTGGACTCATACGGAGTTCATAATTGCACTTCATTGGCAAATTGTGGAGGAGAAGAGCTAGATTGCATATTCAGATTTTGGATCAGCATTGGAGAAGATTTCATTGTGGCAATTGCATTAACTTGGCACTAGGGTTTATCCCTAGACTTGTGCGCCACCTTTGGAGGATCATTCTTGTGGTATTTGTTGATAGTTTGTCATTGATGTCAAAGTTGGATGGCAAAGCAGTGCATAGAAGAGAAAGAATGAAACACTAAGTTTTTGTATTTTGCCTTAGTTGGAGATTTATCTCTTGGCTGCAATCATTTTGGTTCAACACCTTCCTAGGACGAAAACCCTAAGGAAGATAAGTGGATTGGACAAAAACCCAATCACACTTTGGAGGTGGACTCATACGGAGTTCATAATTGCACTTCATTGGCAAATTGTGGAGGAGAAGAGCTAGATTGCATATTCAGATTTTGGATCAGCATTGGAGAAGATTTCATTGTGGCAATTGCATTAATTTGGCACTAGGGTTTATCCCTAGACTTGTGCGCCACCTTTGGAGGATCATTCTTGTGGCATTTGTTGATAGTTTGTCATTGATGTCAAAGTTGGATGGCAAAGCAGTGCATAGAAGAGAAAGAATGAAACACTTAAGTTTTTGTATTTTGCCTTAGTTGGCAAAAATGGCCAAGTAAGAACTTTGAGTTTTGCCCTTAGTCGGCAAAAATAGCCAAGTAAGAACTTTGAGTTTTGCCCTTAGTTAGCAAAAATGGCCAAGTAAGAACTTTTTGAATATGGCCAAATCCGAACCTCTGTGTTTTTCCTTTGTCGGCAAAATGGCCAATTCCGAACTCTGTGTATTTTGCCTTTGTCGACAAAAATGGCCAATTCAAAACTCTTTGTATTTTACCTTTTGTCGGCAAAATAATGTTATCGGTAAAGTTCTCATTTTGAGAACTAGTTCTCAAGTTCTATTTTCGCCGATTTACCGACAATGTAAAAGGAAGCTTCTCAAAGCTTAAGTTAGGAAGGCAAAGGTAAAGACTTAGAAGAAAGTGTTAAGAAAAAGACTTTGTCGGGAGAATGACTTTGTCAGGAAAAAGTTGATTTTTTGAACTAGGTCGGAAGTTCGGCATTTCGCCGATTTGCCGACAGGGCGACAAGTGGCTCTCAAAATCAAAGGTTCAATGTTTGACCAGTTCGCCAATAGGGAGAAAGAGTTGAAGAAAAAGACTTAGTCGGGGAAGTTCATTTTTCTTGAACTAGTTTAGGAGTTCGGATATTCTCCGATTTGCCGACTAGGCGATAAAGGGCTCATAGAAGCAAAGTTTGTGGTTTGTGACTTTCGCCGATAGAATGGTTAAAGCGGACAAAGGAAAAGTTTGTGGCTTGAAGGATTTGCCGATAGAAGGCAAAAATCAAAAGCAAGGCAAAGTTCGTGGTTTAGAGAATTTGCCGATAGAAGGCAAAAAGCGATAAAGAAGGAAAATTCGTAGAAAGAACATTTTGCCGATAAAGCAGACATACACCAAGGTTCGAAGAAAGAGACTTTCGCTGATAAGGTAGAAATAGACCGAGGTTCGGGAAAGATGATTTTCGCCACCAAAGGGTTAGAAGTCAATGTTCGCAAAAGGTGACTTTCGCCGATAAAGGGCTAAGTGTCAAAAGTTCGGAGAAATGAACTTTTGCCGATAGAAGCTATGAAAGCCGAAGTTTGGAGAATGGTAAAAGGGCTGTTAGAAACGGAAGTCAATAATTTGTTTAAACGGCTAGATTATTTAAGTTTTTGTTGGGTAGCTCTGTTGTGTTTGCTTCCAGTTTTCCCAACATGTTATTGTTTTTGCAACTACCACATCTTAGAGGCGTTTCTGTTGGTGATTCTGTTTCTTCTCTGCATAGATTTGTTATGGACTCGTTATGCAGTTTCTTCTCAGCAGAATATTGTTCAGAATTTGTTGTGCAGTTTCTTCTCAGCAAAGTACTGTTAAGATTCTGTTGGAAAAGTTTCTTCTCATCAAAAGTTTGTTAAGGATTAGTTGAGCAGTTTCTTCTCATTGTAGAGTTTGTTGAAAATCTGTTAGTAGTTTCTTCTCATGCAAATATAAAATAGTGCATGTTGGGCTGCTGAAAGTGAAGGTGTCAATGTTCTCTACGCATATGCAATGTGATATTGTTAATGAGAACAGGGGAGGTAATAATGCTTTGAGTGTGTATTACAGAAGAGGGTGTTGTGTAAGAAGAGTAGTCTATGAATGATTTGAATAGGTGCATCTGAGGTTAGTAAAAGAACCAAATGTCTGCATATTTGAATTTGTAAAAGATTCAGAGGTTGGTGCCTCTGATGGACTGAGTTGGTGCTGAGATTAGGGGATTGTAGTCTCCTTAGAATTGGTGTTCTTAAATTAGGGATTTGAAGATTCCTTAGAGTTGGTGCTCTTAAATATTGTAATCGATGGTTGCATTTGTGAGGCTGGATTAGGACGGTAGTTCCTAGCAGCATTTTCTCACCATGGTTTTTCCCACACTGGGTTTTCCATGTATGTTTGGTGTTTATATGTGCATGCTTTCTGAGTGTTGATATTTCTACATTGAAAGTTAATTTGATTTGAATACTAGAGGGTTTAAGTTTATGTTTTATTGACCTACTGATTCACCCCCCCTCTCAGTAGATTGAGTGTGTTCTAACAGCATTTTGTATGCTAATTGCATTAGGGCTTGCACTAATTTGGAGCACCGCATCTAGAGAAGGGCGATTTGGCATTTGGAGGCAATTTCACCATTGATTACGGTTTCTAGCTAGATTGCATATTCAGATTTTGGATCAGCATTGGAGAAGATTTCATTGTGGCAATTGCATTCATTTGGCACTAGGGTTTAACCCTAGACTTGTGCACCACCTTTGGAGGATCATTCTTGTGGCATTTTGTATGCTAATTGCATTAGGGCTTGCCCTAACTTGGAGCGCCACATCTAGAGAAGGGTGATTTGGCATTTGGAGGCAATTTCACCATTGATTAGGGTTTCTAAACCCTAACCCTAGAAGCAGTCCAAGCGCTATCATTTTGGTGGGTTTGTGGAGCATCATTGTTCATCATTTTGGTATGTACAAACCTAATATTAGGTCTGATTTGTAATGACAGAATTCTGAGATGTATTTGGGCATGTTTGGCTTATGTATTCTGATGTAATTGCATATTCAGAAGTTCTGATTTGTAGCAGCAGACTGAATAATTCAGAAATCAGATTTGTTCCATGTATATGTTTGCATCTTGATGTCATATATTGTTGAATAAGTTCATGACATGATTGAAGACATAATCATAAGGGTTCATTATTGCTATGTTGTTTGAGCAATTTGAATGCATATATGTTCACTGTCCGTAATTATTTGAATCAGAAATATAAATCAGAATTCTAGGGTTTGATCAGAATTCCAAAAGTGCAGAAATCTAGGGCAGAAATCAGAAAAATAAAAATCAGAATTTAGGGCAGATCCCATTGGGGATATTACAAATGCAATGCTACAAGCAAGTATGATCATCTGTTTTTCAAATACAATCACATCTCATAGTTTCAATGGAGCCAAATGTACGAGAGAGAAAGCTAGCAATCTCAAACAATATTCCTGCAGAAGCTGACTATGAAATATTTTCAGTAGATCAGAGACAATTGCAAAATCTTTTCAATGTGCAAATCTACAAAGAACCAAGGATGTTTTGTTCTCTTGATCTGGTTATATCCTAGTTATTTTAGTTTTGCACAGTGAATGTAAATCTTGAAATTTAAATGGAGCTTTCATAATGGTTTGAATTCAGATTAAATTCTACTGCTTATGTGAAATGTTCAACAAACAGCTACAAGTTATACTATCACTTTTTGCTTTCAAATTTGAAGAATTTATAATACTGTGCTTGAGGGGGTTATTCTGTTCTAAATCTTTATAGTTTATGTTGTCTTTGGTATTTGTTAGCTGATAGTTTCTCTGTTGCTCAGGGTTTTTGTGTTTTTGATGAAGGCACTTCTTCTTTTAGAATTAAGGCACCAAATATCCAATTTTGGAGCATACAACAACCATGGCCTTTGCAGTGTTTGGTGCACCCTCAAATACTTTGGCAGTGAAAAGCATAAATTATGACAGCCACATTTTGCGACATACAGGCTTTTTCGGTCAGCCATCTACATTGTGTTATAAGAGGAAAAGGCAAATAATAAGAGCAGTTACTGATAATATCACATTGAGAACAGCAACAGGAAGAAGTATTGAGGAGTGCGAGGCTGCTGTTATAGCTGGAAATCCACCCGCTGCACCACCTGTTCCAGCCAAGCCCCAAGCTCCACCAGGAACTCCATGTGTGTCGCCCCTTGTATGTATCTTCAAGACACATCATTTCGTTGAGTTAAAATCAAATTCTTAGAAGTTTAAACATTGAGTTATAAATACGCATTGATATTTGAAAATAAGAGAAATGGATACAACTAATATGGTCAGTCATTACTTTAGGAGACATGGCTCTAACTTTCATGATGTCTGCATATATTAATTACACATGTTTTGCTGCTGTTGATAGCCACTAAGCAGACGCCTTCGTCGCAACCGTAAGTCAGTTACTTTGAGAACTGCCTTCCAGGAAACATCTTTATCTCCGGCAAATTTTATCCTTCCTCTTTTCATTCACGAAGGTTGGTAAACAATTTCTAACTTTTAATGTTTTGAGTTGATTGATATTTTGAAGTATAAATCCATTGATACTAAAGTCTAAATTATTTTTCTTTCTGTCATAAGCATGCAAATGCAAACACTGCTCTCTTATGTAATATTACTGTGGTTTTGCAATTGACAGGTGAAGAGGATACCCCAATAGGAGCAATGCCAGGTTGTTCCAGACTTGGTTGGAGACATGGACTAGTTGAAGAGGTTCTTACTGTTACTTTCTGAAAATGTCAAATGTTAATGGGATTTTTATGTTAGATTCTCTTTCATTTCCAGTCATGCCATCTAGTTGATCATGTTGTGATCTTATTCAGTTCCATACATCTCCCCTCGTATTTGTAATCTAATTCATTGCTGTTGTGCAGGTATATAAAGCCCGTGATGTTGGTGTTAACAGCGTTGTCCTTTTTCCCAAGATTCCTGATGCTCTAAAGGTGTTTATGTGTAGGGTTTGATGTGTTTCTGCATGTTTTTTGCTACTTTTTTAAGTTAATGTTTCTGAATTTAAAGTCTTAATCAGTCAGCCACAGGGGATGAAGCCTGCAATGAGAATGGACTTGTGCCACGTGCAATACGCCTTCTCAAGGACAAGTATCCTGATCTTGTAAGTTGGGTCTTCGCATTATTTCTTTGCTACATTAAACTTTGGCAGGATTTTTGATGTCTAGGGCAGAGACTATATACGTTTTGTTTCTTGTTTTTAGGTAATTTACACAGATGTTGCATTGGATCCATACTCATCTGATGGGCATGATGGAATTGTTAGAGAAGATGGTATGTATTGTAATTACTTTCTGTTTCTTTTTCCAATTTTGATGCATGCTTTTTTGAAGTGAGGGGCATTCCTTCCGGGATAGGAAACTAGAAATCTTCTGTTTTTCAGTGTTTTTGACTTGGAGTATTTTATTCAGGAGTGATTATGAATGATGAGACGGTCCATCAGCTATGTAGGCAGGCTGTTGCCCAGGTAAAAATTGTGCAAGTCTTTACACAATTAAACATGCAAGATAACTAGATTTTGGGATCTTTTGGTTGTTTTTTCACTTAGAATAGTCATTATTTAAATTTTAAACTACACCGCTAATTTGTGAATGCATTGTTGAGACAGGCTCGGGCAGGAGCTGATGTTGTAAGTCCAAGCGATATGATGGATGGGCGTGTTGGAGCCATTCGACTTGCATTAGATAGAGAAGGATTTCAAGATGTGTCCATCCTTTCGTATACAGCAAAGTACCTTCTTAACCCTGCATAGGGACACTGTTTTTAGCTTGTTCTTCACCTTGTAAATTTAATGGTAGAATGTGTTTTCCAATTAAAATTTGTAGAAATCAAATTCCCATTCATAACTGATCTATGTTCCTTACAGATATGCAAGTGCATTTTATGGTCCTTTCAGAGAAGCTCTTGATTCTAATCCTCGATTTGGAGACAAAAAGACGTACTTTGCCTATCCTTTTCTCTGGCAATATTTGTATGCTCTAATGGATTGATGATCATAGGACTGCATGATTTCTTGTATCTAAACACAACTTTGGAAACAGATACCAGATGAATCCAGCAAACTACCGAGAAGCACTACTTGAAACCTATACTGATGAGGAAGAAGGAGCAGATATGCTTATGGTATGCTTTCTTTTCTATGTTTTTATCAAACACAATATCATTAATAATAAACAATTTAGGTGGTTTCTCTTTGTTGCATTACTACAAATAAATAAATCTGAAGAATTGGAATGTGGATGTATTATCTTGGATGACAGGTCAAGCCAGCTATGCCATATTTGGATGTGATTAGGCTTCTTCGAGATAACTCATCATTACCCATAGCTGCATATCAGGTATCACTGTGAACCTCTTAGTGCCATTTTCTAAATTTAAAATTTCAGAGTAACTAGATTTGTCTGAAGATAGTTAAGATTTCTGATTTATGAAAGATTGTGTATGAAGGTCCATCACAAATTTAGTTTATTCTTTTCATGATAATTCATTTGGAGAGCATCTGTCAGATCTTCAGATTATAATAAGTCTAGAGGTTTTAAACAATAAACTTTAGGGGTGTTGGGAAGTAAATTAGTACTTTATTAATTATCAACAATTTTGGGATAAAAATCCCTCCTCTAAGGAAGGGTTAACTATTCACAATAGTCACAGAGACTTTACAAATGTTTATATTTGAAAAGGGTAGGGTATACAACTTGTAAAAATAAAGATCATAAAAACTTGAAAAGAGGAATGTGTATTGAGCTGAATAAACGCAGAGTTCAACTTAATAACACACAAGTGAATGTATGTTCTTTTTAATTGGTACTTTATCAATTATCAACAGTTTTGGGATACAAATCCCTCTTCTATTAGAAGGGAAGGCTCCCCTTATTGAAAACCAGAGCTCTAAGCTAACTATTCATAATAGTTACAGAGACTTTACAAATATTTATATTTGAAAAGGATAGGGTTTACAACTTGTAAAAATAAAAATAGTAAAACTTTGAAAAAGAGCAATGTGTATTAAGTTGGAATAAATGCATAATTCAACTCAATAAAATACATGTAATTTATTTTCTTTTAATGATAGTTAAGCAATCCCACAAATAATTACAATAAAAGATAGAAAGAATATAATTTACACCAAACTTAAGAATGATATAAATCTTAAGAACAATTTTTAGACACAAAGTTCAGCAATTCCATTCTCATTAGTTTTTTAAAAAATTAGAGCTCAAAGTCTTCTCTTCTCTTTCTTGTACAATTTTTGTGTAAAAATGTTAGAAGTCCTATACAATACTCAAATTGTCCCTTAAATAGGCTCAATAACTAACTTTAAAAGTTAGTTAGGGCTCAAAATTACATTTTTGAATAAAAAGGTTCTTTATATTTTCAAGTGACTTAAATATTATAATAAACAACTTTATTCAAAAAGTGACTTATTATTATAATATTAAAGTACATCTTAAATTTGACTTGTTTTGGCCTTCTGCATGTCTTTTGAGGAAGATGGCTTGTTTGATTCATCCTCTTCAATTTCAATTGATTCTTTCCCTGCATCTCTAATTCTTTGATGATACTTCTTCAATTTTGCAACACTTCACTTACAGCTTCTTGATCTGGTCCATATAATATTTTCAACGAATTGTATAGGTGATCCAAGTATCAATTACTATTGAGGGCTTCTTGTGATATTTGACCAGATTTTTCTCAAAATCACTGAATAAGTTTTGCAATTTGACAAACTTGGTGATAAATGACACATCAAAGCCTGATGCCTTGGATGATTCTCCTTTGATAAGCCCTGCCAATTGTTACTTCAAATTGCTGGCTAAATTGATTGTGCCCTGATCATTGTAATAGTCACAGGGGATTTGTTTGATAAATTCTTGAATATTTATCATTGTATCAAAGCTCAATTCTTTGGCCTCCTTGAATTTTTCCTTGCCTTTGTTGAATATTTCAATTCTCCATTTGGCAGCTTTGTGCTGTTCAATCTGAGTACCCAACTCTGTTTTACTTAAATGCCCTCTGAGACCAAAATTGAAAAATCAGCTCTTGTCATGAATTCAAAATGTGGCATGTTCCAGTCGAAAGATTTCAGTTCTTCATCAAATTTAGATTCCAGTTGGCTGGAAGAATCGAGTTCCATCTGAGTCTTGTTGTGTAGCTTGATTGCCTTATCCATCAAATTAGATCCTTGTGTTAGCAGATTTTCTGTCAATGTCTTTATGGTTTACAATGCTAACCATTTCTCTTCCAATTGGCAAAGAGTCTTTATCTGCAATTGTGATGGAAGGAGGAATTGGCATTGAGGAAGATTGAACTGGCCCAACCAAATATTGTATATATGCTGTCAACTGATCAATCTTCTCTTTCAGTTGTGCTTCAGTTTCCTTGTCATTGCCCATTCTGTTGAAAATAGAAGTCATCACTGTTTCCGTGCTTTCCTTGTCTCCTCTTGTTGATTTCCTCAATTCCACTCTAGAAATTTGGTAATCAGAAACTTCCATGTCTTTCTTAATCTTTATCACCAATTAGGGTAGCTATTTCACTGTATCCGATTCCTTGAGCATCTATAGAGATGGATGAGACTACCTTTGCTTTCTTGGTCTGTATTGGAGCAAGGAGGTATGCCATGGCTTGAATATCAGCTGCGATAGGCTTTGCCACATGCTTCCTTTTCTTCACAGTTTCACTCAGCCAAATAGATACTCTTGATACAAATGAATCGACATGTAAAACAACTCCAATTTGGGTTTGTGCCGGTGGAGAGGAGGAAGACTGAGACATTTGCTACCAAGGAAGATCTGAATGAGTGGCAGATGACAAAATTGGTGGGATTTAGGAGTTGGAATGGATTTGCAGGAGATGGAGGATGTGAATTTAGTGGATTTCCTCATGGTAAGCTTGTCTTTGCTTCTAGAAGTTTCGGAGGAGTGAACACCACCACTGCCCTCAGAAATACTTTGTAGTTGAGGAATCTTAGGTGAAGGCATAGGAGATGGAGTGGCACCGGTGTCCTTCCCTTTGGGAGATTCCTATGTTGGTACTTGCTTCTTGGAAGATTATCCTTTGCATCGTGCACTCTTTGATTCTCTTCTCAAGCCAAGACAAACTACAAGCAATGACCTCCATAGTTTTTTCCTCCAGGGAAGTAACCTCTAGTGTTGACCAATCCATCTTTGGAATAGGCTTCAAGAAAATTTGCTGATCATTATGTACTGGATCAATTAGGTCAGCAAAATCATCAATTACGTATTCTGGGACTTTCTTCAGACGAAAAGCGTGAATCTAAAAGGATGTCATCCTTGAATAGTCTTTACCATGCACATGTTCATCATCACAATCAGTCCAATTATCCTCCTGAGTTGGGATATGTTTGTAGGCAGTCCTCATTGTCTTCTTCCATGAATCCTATAGCGTCAAAAGTAGGTCTCCTCTCAAAAGTATGAACGGTCATTCTTGTCATCTCAGCATTTATCTGCTTTGCATAGATTGTTTTCTAACATTTTGATAATGTAGAAAAGGAAAGCATCATTGAAATACCTAAAATGTTTCATACTTGCTTTTAGTTCTATCTGAGGATAGAACTCATAAACTTTCTATTGGCAGGGAGCCATGACACCGATTCTCTCCAAGCCAGGAAAGATAGCTTTTTTGGCAAGGGAGTAGACAAGGCATGAAGTCATGTAGAAGCATTTAGATTGTCTTGCCTTCCAGAGGTGATTGCTGATCAATGTTTCACAATCAATATGCTGTTTGTCCTCAATGATGATCAGGATAAACTGATACATCTGTGATTGAAATTCCCAAGTTATTGGGTTCCCCAATTTTCTGTTGGACAAGGTGATCATATCCCGAACTTCTTCTACAAAATCAATTCTCACAAGGGTTTTAGGCATTCTATTTATAGCTGTCCTCAAAGTCTTCAGCCAATGTTTGTTGACTGCCCTCAAACATTTGTTAGAATGATCTTCCCAGTACTGCCTTGTAGTCTCCATTGTCAACTTTGCATATTCCTCAAGATCAAGAATCTCTAGCATGTCATCAATATACTCTGGCATCAACTGCAACACTACTTCATTTGAGGAATTCAATAGTTGCCTCTTGTTAGGGCCATACTGCTGTGTGCATGCCATAACCAATTTAGGGCATTGGGAGGTGGGGCAATTGCTTGGATAATTACATTCGCAAGAACACACTTGGCCAATGGGGTTTTGTCTTCTTTATTCATTCTTGCATGAAATTCCTTCATATCTATGTGTCCCAAGTCTGTGTCTGAGATCCAGGAAAGGTCAGAGTCTATCTTGGAAGGGGTTGTGACCCCCTAAAATTCATACTTCATTTCTGTTTCTGAATGAGAAGTAGACATCAAATGGGTTGAGGGGGACACAGTAGCTCTTACCTAGTTTGTAGAGTAAAATTGACCAAATTTAGGAGGTGATGGGTTTATGGAGTACTTGACTAATGAAAAATCCCACTGCAAAACTTTTTAGTGCACAAGTAGTTGAAAACTCTGCTTCTTCATGCCTTCGTAGAAATCCAGAACTTATGTGCATTTGGGAAAAAATTGCAAGGGTGAAGGAGAGTCCCGATTCCTCACCAAGCAGTGCTTTTTAGACTTTTGGAGGTCTTGAGCAAGTTTGCAACAATTGCAAGATGACTGAGAATCTTTGCTAAATTCAATGATTTTGAATATCCGAGGATCACAAGCAACTTTGCAAAAGTGTGATGGGGCTTGAAATGTCCGTTTCCCCGCCAATAGAACTTATCGAAAATTTAGAGCTCTAATGTAGTTTTACAAAAACCACAAAGGTTCTTGGAGGCTCTGCTTTCCCACTCTTGAAGACTTGTTGGGCCTTTTGAAGTGTCAAAGCAACTCAAAGACCCTGCAATTGCAAACAACACTGAAATCTCTGCCCAACAAAGAAACAACTTAAACTTAGCCTTTGAACGATCAAGACTTTTCAAAGGGGAAAAGGTTAGGGTATTGAGAAGCAAAATTAGCACAACAGCAAAGTGAAACTTCGTCAAGTGAGAGGAATGGGAAAAATGTTGTCAAGGCAAGGGTTTTGAGCTTTGAATGCGAGTTTTATAGGGAAGAGCTAAGCGATAGGGGAAGAATTTGATTTGTGAGCTCGAGGGAGTATGTTGGCCAAATGAAATGTGCAAATGAGTAAATAAAGCATGAAATAGGGGTTGTGAAATGTTTTTAGGGCTCCACATGTTTGGCAATAAATGCAAGGTGTATAGGTGGGTTTTGGCAGGAATGCAGGGATTTCAGGCAGGTTTGTAAAAGTTGCCAACTTGCAAGAAAAGTCCAAATCTCTGCCTCGTAAGTGCCTTCAGGGTTTCAAGGATGTTGAGCAACTTTGCAGCAATGACCAACTTGCATGGAATCTTCTCTTTACCACTTTGACTTGTTGGTGGGCTCTTGGGCTTTTGGTGTAGTTGTGCAAAACTACAAATTTGCTTAAAAAGTCCGAATCCCTGCCAATGAAGAGCATGCGACTTTTAGAGTTCTGGTGTAACTTTGCAAAAACTACACACCTGCATGGAAGGTCTTGTTTCTTGTTAGGATGGTGCAAACTGGAGTTTCAAAACCTTTGTGTAGTTTTGCACAAACTATACAACTGCATGAAAAGTCTGCTTCTCCGCCTATTGGACTTTCAGAACTTTTGTGCAATTTTGCAAAATCTGCTCAACTGCGTGAAAGTTCTGGTTTTCTCTCCTAAGTTCATTTTCAGACTTGGACTTAGGAAATTTTAGACAATTTTAGACAATCAAATTCGCGCCTAAATTACCTATGACCACAAACACTTTGATGTATGAATTTTTACCTTTTAATTGCTCAAAATTGAGACTTGACTTCAAGACTCCAAAGAAAAAAAACGATTCTAATGACCTGGGTAATACTCAACAAGGCCATTTCAAATTTTCACCAACGCATGGAGGACTCAAAACTTTCAAAGGACATACTAAAAAGTTTATTGCAACAAGGGGAGAATGTGAATACAAGGTAGTTCTTGCATCTAGTTTTATTGTTTTACCATTGTGCATGAGGGAGGGATTTCAACCAAGTCTGGACATTCTCTGTACCATTTACGGAGTTCAAAGTTCTAGTGTTTTTTGTTCATTGAAACTTTTTATTTCCAGAGCTATTTGTGTTTGGAGTAATAATTCCTGCATATTGATTTTTATAGGTTTCGGGTGAATATTCGATGATTAGAGCTGCAGCTAGTTTTGGAATGCTCGATGAGAAGAAGGCCATGTTGGAATCACTTCTTTGTATTAAACGTGCTGGAGCAGATGTAATTCTCACATATTTTGCTTTGCAGGCAGCAAGATACTTGTGTGCAGATGGGAAGTGAATGACATGCCTTACTTTTGATATATTATTGCAGGTGTTGTTGGAAGTGTAATGACCATTTTATTAGGACATGTAATTTGAGTTCCAATTTTCAGATGCTATGATTTTGTGCTTGAATTTCTTTGAAAAGTTTTCACATGAAATTTGATTTTACTTGGACTACTCAAAGAATTGAAGAAAAATATTCCTTGAAACTGATCTCACAAATTTAGGGACTTCCTAGATGCAATGTATGGTAAGAAAATATGGTGCATCACATGTCTATCACGTCTGTAATTCTCTTTGTAGGTCGAGAAGGAGATACCTGTTTAAACAAGAGGCATGCAAAACTGGGAAAATGTTCTTTACCTAACTAATCCAACTAATGGAACTTTACATAACATTGGATATTTATGCTCTACAACATAGAAAGGAAACCACATGCAAATAAACCCATGGATTGTTCTTAAAATAAAAAAATTTAAAATTTTAATTATATGATTTTATTCTGCCTAATTTCATCCTTCTTGAACCAGTTTTGGTACAATTCCTCCTTTCTAATGCTGGTTATTGTGTGCCTCATATACTTTAGTCAGAAGTCTATGGAGGAAGTTTTTCTAGGTTAGGGATGCCTCGTTCATCCAATTGATTAATGCTTTGGCATCATGATGGGGAAGTGCTTCGACCAACAACATATGGTGAATCATTAGAGGAAATGCAATGCTATAAATATAGCACAAGAAAATTCAGGTCCTGAACTACTGTGTTCAAAGTTAGTTTCTTGTATAATGTGGCACCATAATGAGGTTAACGATGTGGGAGATGCTGGAACTGTCACCAGGTGTTCTACTAACCAACCAATTTTTTTTGGGGAGCACATTAGTTACGTGTGAATATTTTTTTTGTACTGATAACAGTACATATTCATGTGTTTCTTATGCCTCTTCTCATCTCAAGTAGTGAAATTTATCCCATAGAACTCATATGTATTTCATTCCCTCTTTATGCAGAAACCATATCTAGTATTTGTTATCAGTACGGCATTGTGTCTTTTTCCACTTTTGACATGTGTCATGGCAGTTTTCAGTTAATAATAATCTGTCTTCCTTGCCCAGTACTGGATATTATTATTTATATGATGAATTTTTAGTTTTATATGCATCGTCTTTGCAAAGCTTGTAGGATTGGGGGTTGGGAATCACTCCCCACTCATGCAAGTAATATCAAATTATATATATCTACAAACTTGATTAATTCTTCATGTCGATCACATAGATGTTTACTTTTGAGATGTTTTTAGTAATGTTGTGTATGTTTGAATTCATTGTTCCAAGGTTGAGGTGATTATCTGGAGTTTGCATGATGTTTTCTTGAATACTAAGGAGTTTACTGTTCTAGCTTGTTTCATCTGTTTGCTTTTCTAAAACCTTGGTTTTGATGTTCCTAGAAGTGGGTTTGGATCAGAATGCTTTTCTTGTGTACCATTGTCAGTTATTGTACAAAAGAATCTGCAAATTTCACGAAACATGGGAAGTCCTTATCATTCCGCAGCATCACAAAAAGTCCTGATTTTGAAGGTGTTTGTTTGGTCTTCAGACAAGACCACTAGGTTTTAAGACTACCATGAATCTTTTCTTCCCAATTTTCAATGGGACTGCCCTTTTCATGATAAATGAAACAAATATTATATTAATTTCTCAAAGATTACATTTCAAATAATCCAATTGAGAAATTGTGCGATCAAATCTCCACTCCTTTTATCAATGAGTCCAGGTGACAAACATGGAATTGGCTGCTGGCGTTAATCACTGAAACTGAGGTTATCTTTCATTTCCAGATGCTTTAGGCATGGCATATTTTTTGCAATGGCAGAAGCTTCTTCTTTATCTGGAGAATTTCTTGCAAAATCAAATGGAAAATCACACCCACAACTGAGGAGAACTTTGAGAGATCTACAACACTGACAATTTTCTTTCATGTCCAGTATAGACAGCAGGGTACACTCACTAATACCAAGCCATTCATGCTCCGGAAATGTACAACTTAATGAAAGGTAGGATATAAAGTATTCAAAGAGTTTTTTAAGGAATGGCACTTGTTAGCTATATCAGCTATATCGCTAATATTCAAATTACCAAGAAGAATACCCTTTCGCTTATTTGGTTTGGGCAGATCCTTTTCCAGGGTACACAGAGGTGACAGCGTTGGGCTTTTACTGTTTGCAGGTGGTGAAATTATTTTTTGAGCAGTACCTCCCTTTCTCATTTGGTTGGCAGGATTGCATTCAGATCAGATGTGACCATTGCTGTTGCAGACACTAGGGTTGGTCAACATTGATGGTCAGAACTTCAAGGCTCCCCTAGTGGCTAGGTTTTGAACCCAGATGAATGTAATAAGTGTGTGCAAGTGTTTTGAGACTTGAGTGCCACCAGCTTAAAATTAAAATTTACAATTACTATCAGGCACTAAAACTAGACAACTAGAGAGAGCATGTTTACAGCTTAAACAAAGTCTAAACCATAGTCTGTAGTAGCTTTATAGTCTTCTTTCTTATTCTGAAACCCTGTCAACTTTGGAGAAGATCTGGGGCAGAACTATGTAAGCATTTAATTTTGCACCTTTCGGTGAGAAAGAAAAATGGACAGCGTGTATAGCAGCACTGTTCTTCAAATTCGGAGGGGAAACTCCCTCAACAAAGAAATTAAAAAGATGATACAATATAACCTATCGTTTTGGTTTTTCAGAGCACGAGCACAAGGCAATTGAAGCTCTTCTGCAAGGCTATATTCTAAAGTATTGCAGAAGAAAATAACTAACTCTATCTAAAAACACTTCCAATTCCTTTAAGTAAATCTAGAGTATAAAGAAATTGGAGAGACGACTTTGGAGATTTCAACACAAAGGAACAATGATAATCTGACAACAATTGTTCATGCACAAAGTCATGAACAATTCTTACAACCCTCGATAACAAGATAGATCTCAGAAACCATGATGCTTATTTTTATTAATCAAAGAGACAAGAATGAATAACACTGCTTGAACAATAAAATGTGAGCAAAAAATTAGTCTCAGCATTTACTATTAGAGGGTTTAAGTGTGTAGAATACATTTATTTATACATTAAAAAGTAAAGATGTAAGGAAATAAAAGGAAGAGTTAACTAAGACTCTTCACTCTAGATCTAATGCTGCATGGGAAGCATGCAAGCTTATTAGCAATTAAAAATAAAAATATCTTGTCATGCAATTCAGTTAACTGAACTTGCATGTTATTACATAATGAGTTCCAATTCAAAGAAAATTTGCATGATTTCCAAAAGCAAAATCCAAAAATAAATTTAACTCTAGACAACAAAGTCAGTTCTCAAAATAGAAACTGCATTGGAAATCTCTTCCACTGCCAAAAATAGATTCCTCCTGCAGATAGTGAAAAATGACTAAGTATGAGAATTGAGATTTCTCTTAAATTCATCAACCTTAGCCTCTTCTGGGATAGTGATAGAATCAAGATGAACTGTCCTCATCTGCAGGATAATGGTAGCATCCTCAGTGATTTCGCAAAATCTTCATACTTTTTTTCAACCTTGGCGAACTTTGATGCAATTTCTATTAGGAGATACATCTTGTCTACGTGGGGATCACCACAAAACCTTCCGCGGATCAACTGAATGAACTCCTACAAATTATGAACAAGGCATTTTACGCCTTCATCGCTGAAATACTGCAAGGAATGTTTTGGACAAATGAGCGGCTATGGAAAATGAACCGGCTTGAATGAGCCCAGAAATTTTCAAGTTCTTCGCTGCCATATTGCTTGAGCTTATCAATGGTTCCAGGTCAAAACTTTTAGGTAAAACCTGGCACAAGTATGTTTCTCTGGCCTTGGAATATTCATGTTTGAGCAAAGATTTGGCCTTAATGGTGACCGATGTATATTGCATGATGGATTTTTAGGCTTCAAGAAAGCCTTTCTTCTTCATTGTCCTGCTTCAAAAGATCAAACTAGGCCTTTGTATGCTCGTTGTTTGAGAAAAAGGTTTCCTTTTCACTGTCCAAACTTTGATTTTTTTTTTTTACAAAAAATAAAAATAAAAATTTTAGGCTTTGGAAAGTGAAAATTTGTAGCTGCAACCCCAAAAATTTGTCGGATCTGCGCTCTAAACAGTCAAGAATGGTGGAAAACGCCTTTTGCCGAGGTGGGTATGCACAAGAAATGAGAAATTTTGGACATACAGGCCTTTCAAAATCACTTTTATTTTTGCTGTAGGTGGTGATTTTGCCCATGAACAATCATAACTAGCGAATAAAAACCTTGAAAAATCATCAAAAATGGCCTCCTGGACTTGGGTGCTACCTCCTGAGTGTGCAAATGGGCCTTGGAATGATGGAGGATGAAGGAAAAAGTGCCTGGAAGTTATAAATTCGCCTCTTGGATACTTGGTTAGCCCAAAAAGTGCCTTTAAATCTGCAATAAAAAGCTTGAAACCCTCAACAATGGCCGCCAATGCAAAGTAATGGTCTTCCTGTGAACAAATATGCCTTGGAGTGTGAGAGAAAGGTATAGAATGATGCAACAATGTGTAGACTTTGCCCCATATGCGAGGATCCACTCCTTAAAGCTTTTGAATCTGCCCTATGCAAGCTTTCAATCTTCTATTAATGGCCGCCATATGTGAAATGCAGCCTTTAGACTCTTCTCTTGCCTTTGGAAAATGATAATAACAATGCTAGAGATCTCTTTTATAGTGAGTGCCACCCTTCTAGGGTTTTCAATGTGTCTTTTCTTAAAAATAAGATGTTTTTATTTTTGGCTCCATGTACAAATGAAAGAATGAGGGGTAAACTTCTATTTATAGCCTTGAGTCATCTCTCTCCAGGGCGTCCCATCTTCTCTCTCCTCAATGCCCATCTCATGCAAATTTTGGTGCTTTTAAAAGGAGTGCAAATGGTCAAATAGGAGCGCCTTTTGCATGTGTCAAAAAGCATGGGAAATGGACAAAATAGGCGCCTTTTTGGGTTGATGAAAAGGCGTGGGTTTTGGAGGTTTTAAGTGCCTTTTGGAAGGTATGAAAATAGGCGTGCAATTTGGGCTATTTAGCCGCCTTTTCCTAGGCATGAAAAAGGCGTGTGATTTGAGCAATTTAGGTGCCTTTCTTGGGTGAGCAAAAAGGAGTGCAAAACCATGAAATAGAGCGCCTTTTGGAAGTGTTTGAAAAGCGTGGGTTTCCTTCAAAATGAGCGCTTTTTCCAAGTGACAAAAAGGCATGGAAATTGGGCAAATTGAGCACCATTTTGGAGTTTGATTTTGAGTGTCTTAGATGGAAGTATATTTAAAAATATATTTAAGCTTTAAATATTTTGAAATATACTTCCAGGATGTTTGAGATAGGTCCCGGATCCATGAGATTTCACATGCAGATTCTAGATTTTTGAGTATCCACCAGATTTCAGACTTAGACAGTTTTCAAGATCTCAGAACATCAGGGTTCAGGACACCAGACTTAGTCAATTTTAGGGCTCATTCTTTATGATTCTTGACCTTAGAAAACTTTGAACTTTGCCTTGGCCATTTTGATGGAGGCTGCCTAGATCACTGCTGTTTGACTCTGCCTCTGGGGCTTACTTTTGTCGTAACTTCTTCATCTGATGACGAAATGTCTTGAAGTTTGGAAATCAGGCTCATATGATCCGAAGCTTTTATTGAAGCCTCTATCTCTATGAAGTATGCTTTAAGGTGAAGCACACTTAGCCAAAAATGCTCAAAAAATGCCTTAGAAAAATTTTCAAAATTTTTAAAATTGAATTTTGATTTCCCAGATGTATTCGCATTGCTTCCCTTGGTTCCTTTATGTCATTTTGGCCTGCAATTCATCACTTTGACCTCTTCTTTTAGGTGTTCTTTCACTGCTCCAGGCCTGATTGGCTTGTCAAAATCTCCCTCCGTTTGAGCCTTAGATCGCCATCTTTTGATATGTCTTGTACTTGTAGGGTTAGCGCAGTAATGACAAGGCTACATGGTGCTTGGGAGGTGTGTTTGGGCACATATACGAAAAATTTTGTATGGGTACAACATTAGGCTCTGTCTAGGGACCATGGTGTATACTTGCGACATAGGACCTCTGAATCTCTGGGTTTATAGTGCAAACCAGTGTCTTATCAGTTGGGCAATAGAGTCGGTACATTTTCCTAATCACCTAGAACAAGACTTTTCCTAAAATCACCTAGGACTGGACTTCTTAAAATCACCTAAGAGTGGAACTCTGGTCTACCTAACGAAACATGACGAATAAACAAAACGTGAAAAGGAAACACAAAACTACATAACAATTACATCACTGAAAGGGGAAACACCATACAACATACAATTCAACATACAAAACACTCTTTTTTCGAGTGAGGACAAGAACAAAAACTGTTACACAAAACCATCAACAGGGTCAGAAAAATAAGAACCTCTTCTCTCGAGCTGTGAAATTTGTCTTGGCAGCACATAGTCTTTCTTCCTCAGCAACACCTTCTCGAAGAGCCATGATTCAGGTGGGTAGACACGGTCAGGCCATGAGAAGTTTATGATGAATTGATTGATATGCATGAGCTCTGTTGGATCATCTTCTTCCATAGTGAAAAATCTTTGCAACAGGTGAAGGTATAGAACCTCCTTTTGAAGGTATGAAGCAAAATCCTGTGGCCAAAGTATGCTTGTGGGAATGGTAACCACTACATATAGAACTTGACGTTCCTCATCCATGTCCTCAACATACGCAACCTTGAACTCAGTCCACAAGTCATCCTTTGGAAAAGGTAGAAGCTGCTCATACAGAATGTCCATCACTGGTTCTTGACTTACCCGATTCACAACTGTTATCATCAATTTGCCTAGTGATTCAGGTACTTCTTCATCATTCTCATCGGTCATGTCTTCATCTATCCACTCCTCAGAATATGAATGAGATAAATAATCAAGATCTGAATCTCTGAGCTCCTGATCATTATCAAAGTACACTTGTTGGGTAACATCTTCACCAAGTAGCTCACTTCGCCATCCATCATTTTGAGTCTTATCAACCTCCATAGAACAATCACTTTCAACAAATGTAGCTTTGAGACCATGAATGTGGATATCAGGCAGCATCTCATCTTTGGCGACACACTCCTCCTCTTCTAACATGAAAGCAAGATCAAGGACAAATTCTTCTGAGCTTTGTGTTTCTTCTTCATCTGCTTGATTGATCTCACACATGACATATCTTACAACACAGTTGTCGAGAATTTCAAACTTCTCCAATTGATTCTCTTCGGTGACCAAGACTAAATATTCCATGAGCTCTTCTCCTGCACGAGCTTCTTCACATGTTATATGTTGCTTTGGTCTTATCATATCCGTGGTGTCTTTTTCTTGCACAGGTTCATGCATAACCCCTAAAGGTCTAGCATTATCCTTTTCGAAGTGACGTAGAAAACCATCCAAATCTGGTAAAGATCCTTCCATATGGTCTCTTGATTTGACAAGTGCTTTCAATGATGAATCACTTTCAACATGAAAATATTCCTCTTGCTCTAGCTGCAATGCTTCTTTGATATTTTGAAAGAAAATGCCAACTCCTGACGACCAGACATTGGTCTCTTCTCCTAGCATCAACTGAGATTGTTGATCATTAGTGCTTGCAGAAACTTCTATCTTTAGAGCTGAAAAGTCTTCAGAAAGAGCATCTTGGTCACCTCCTTTGATTGCATCAAGCACAAGTTCTTCAAACCATCCTTCAAAAGAAGATAAGAATAAATTGGATTCATCATTTCTCTCTATGACTTCCTTGCAACTCTAATCTTGAGAGGTTTGTCGCACTTCTTCATCCTCAGAGAAAATATGGAACACTTGCATTACATTAGGTTCCTCTCCTGTTCACAATCCTTCTTCCACCTCAAAACATGGGCACAAGATAGGCAAAACTTGAGCTTCTAATTTTTGTTCCATTTCTAGATCTTGACTATGCAGACACGTGGTCTTTTGAAAAATGATTATAAAAATCATTCCTTTGGATATTCGATTTACACTGTGTAAGTCCTCTCATAGAGCCGCCATCGGATTCGTCAAAAAGACTTTCAGGACCATCCGATAATCCTTGATCTTTACTTGAAGTTTTTGACATCTACATGAATCTTCTCATCTCAGGGCAATTTTCTCCATCATGTTGGTTTGTGGTATGGAACAAACAATAGACTTGTATCGCAGAAGGCACATTTGCCCCTTGACACACAGGTGAAGTAGGTTGATCACTGACATAGTTAATGAAAGAATCTTGCATCAAAGGAGAAGGAATTCGATGAAGTGGAGCAATGTTCAAGAGCGTCGATGGCTTGATTGAATCTCTTTGTATCTTTCCTGAAGTGATCATATGATCCTCTAATTCAACAGCATACTCTTGAGCTTCTTGCAATTCTATAGTGTGTCTTTGCTTGAGATAGAAAGATACGTCTGGAGTTTGTGCATTTGTGAAACAACTTAGTAGAATTTCTGATGAAGGATTCAGGGTGTTTGCAACTTTTCCAACTAGACGGTTGAATCTGGTCACAAACTCTCGCATCGCCTCACTTCTGTCTTTCTTGACGTTTGATAGTTGTGCAAACAAGATGTGACTGTCTTCTACAGACTTGAAACGAGCAAGAAATTTCTCACTCATGGACTCCCAACTTGTGATTGAACCAGTAGCTAGGTGATTAAACCAATCTGCTGCGGTGCCTTGCAAGCTCTCCACAAATAAGCGGACTACAACATCTTCATGTGCAACACTAAGAATCCCATAAGCAGTGGTGAAGGCAGAAATGTGCTCATCAGGATGTTGTTGGCCATCACCATGAAACTTCAGAAATTTTTTTCTTGATCCTTTAGGAAGTTCATGGTTACCGGTGAGAGCTAGAGGACCAATAGTATTTCCCCATGGCAAGGGAGGTGCACACCTTCGGTTGCCATTGTTATTGTTGCCATTGTTGCCGACTCCAGCATTGTTATCAGCCATGTCTTCTCCTATCAGATCTGGTATATCAGGATTGGTAGAAGATGAGCCTTCAGCGTCTGTAGTACCGAAACTTGAAGCAAGTGGATCAGCAAGACTCCTATTCCACCTCTGGTATACTTTGTTGGCAAGAGACACAGTGTAGCTTCATGAGTGTTGTCATTGATGGCAACAAAGTTCATCCCACCCATCCGTAGGACATGGTGTACCTATACCGGAAGTCAGATTGAAGAGTGTTGAGGTCCGGTAAGCAAGAACAGAGCATGTAGCAAGGTCCAACAGTCAGGTCCGGATCCCTCAGAGAAAGTATCTCAGTAATGTGCAGACTTGGGGAAGTCAAGAGGAGTATCTTGACTGATAGATTCCAGGGATTGAGCCTCCGGTGAAGAAAGAGTGAAGAGATATGAGCACCTAAGTATTGGGTTCCTGTTTGGCAGAGTAGACTGAGGAAGAATTGACTGGCAGAGCATCAGACCTTAATCCGGATAAGATATTGATGGTGATCAAGCTTCCTGAGGTATCATTCATAATTGGCCGACATGATTAATGACTTCTACAAGCATCTCCTTGATACGCATCGCTTGGTAAGCAAGGATTCAGCGGACAGACCAGAGTTTGAGAAAATAGTGAAGTATTCCAGATGCCAACTAGAAAGTTGTTGAAATCCTTTGTGCGGATATATATACCAGATGGATCTCGATGAGAAGGTGTGTGGTATTGTTAAGTGCGAAGAAAAGCAGAGAACAGAGTGGAAGCAGTAATATAGGTCCGATATGTGACAGGATAGTAGCACCTAAGAAGAGGAAGAATGAAGTGCAGTAGATCAGTGTACTGAGCTTAACCGGAACTGAACTTCAACATGTGTGGATGCTTCTTATCAGTTCAAGTATCTTGTTACTCTCTTATGACTTGTAGACAGTGAGTCTCTTGTAGGCAGTGAGCCCTAATTGGCAAGTGCCATTTTGTACTACCTTATTCTTTTAACAGAGAATACAATCTTGGGTTAATCACCCCGTGGTTTTTCCCTTAACAGGGTTTTCCACGTCAAAATCATTGTGTTATGTGTATTGAGTTTATTTCTGTTTTCATGGTTATGCATGCTTACTTAATTTGATGCTGCACTAATTGTTAAGGAAGAACATAAAGTTAAAATAATCTAGATAATTGATTCACCCCCCCTCTCAGTTATCAACATACTTGGTACGCCAGATTGCTTAATTCCACGTAGGTGGGGGTAACACCGGTCTTCTTGCTGCAAGATCTGCCTTTCTTTCTTCTTCGTCAAGGATCGTGGCAGTAGCTCTCCAATGTGCAGGATTCTTTCTTTCAACGAACACAAATCTCCTCAAGCTGTCAACAATATCTTCTTGCTCCTGTTGAACTAGAGTCACGTGCGGCTACAAAATAGGTGCAATAGGTCTCTAGATGATCATGTATGCAAAGAGATAGAGCGTTAGCTTCCAAGTAAAAAACTCGTGCTCCACGGTGGGTGTCAAAAACTGTTAGCGTTTAATTTCGCACCTTTCGGTGAGAGAAAAATAGACGACGTGTACAATAGCACTGTTCTTCAAATTCAGAGGGGAAGCTCCCTCAACAAAGAAATTAAAAAGACGATACAATATAACCTATCTTTTTGGTTTCTTAGACCACGAGCACAAGGCAATTGAAGCTCTTCTGCAAGGCTATAAGATTTTTTTAAAGTATTGCAGAAGAAAATAACTAACTCTATCTAAAAACACTTCCAATTCCTTTAAGTAAATCTAGAGTATAAAGAAATTGGAGAGACAACTTTGGAGATTTCAACACAAAGGAACAATGATAATCTGACAACAATCGTTCATGCACAAAATCATGAACAATTCTCACAACCCTCGATAACAAGATAGATCTCAGAAACCATGATGCATATTCTCATTAATCAAAGAGACAAGAATGAATAACACTGCTTGAACTATAAAATGCGAGCAAAAAATTAGTCTCAACATTTACCATTAGAGAGTTTAAGTGTGTAGAATACACTTATTTATACCCTAAAAAGTAAAGATGCAAGGAAATAAAAGGAAGAGTTAACTAACACTCTTCACTCTAGATCTAATGCTACATGGGAAGCATGCAAGCTTATTAGCAATTAAAAATTGTTGTACCCAAACAAAATTTTTGCTTCATTAAGGCATTTTGAACAAGTGTAGAAAATTTTTCGTCAAAAAGTCAAAAAAATAAAATTTCTAAAAATAGAAATTTCTATTTTTAGAAAGTTTCTAAAAATAGACATCGAATTAGGTTTTCTGGGTTTCTTGAGATATGGATGCTGGCAAAACTTTCTAAAAATAGAATCTCTGACTTAGGTGTCGCGCTTGTTTCTCATTGGTCGATTTTGCTTCACGATCAGCGTGGTACAAACGGAATCTGCAAATGGTCAAGTTTTCTCTACTGGGTCATTTCTGCTTTTTCAGAAGACGAAGCATGAGCTCTAAAATCGTCAACAGAGGAAGTTCATCTGCCAGAGCTCGTTTTCAGGTTTTCAACGTTGTTCCAACGACGCAGAACTGACGAACAGTCGTCGACTTGACGAAGCACGCAAAACGAAGCAAAATAGATTCGAGGCGAGGAGAAAATATGGAAATCATGAAATTTGGCTAAGTCTGAAGATCTCAGGCACCCCAGGAGGCTTGGGGCACCCAGTCCCATCAGTGTTAGAAATTTTTCACGTTTTTCAAGAAAATGTGAGAACTATGTCCGTCGATCAGTTCCGATGGGCATAAAAGCAGTCATTTTGATCATCAGATCCTGAAAAGATGGAAAATTTGTCAGATGCACCTAGGCTATCTAGTTCATTCACCATCCGATGATAGTTAACCGATGAATTGTCGAAATCGACATCGTGAAACAGCTGTCAACATGCAAAACGGAGTAGGTTGCAAAAGAAGGTTGGAAACCAGGAAAATGGGCAAGTCTGGAGAAACCAAGCGCCCTAGGTGACTTGGGGCGCCCAACCTCTCCAGTGTTAGATTTTTTTCACATTTTTCGAGAAACGTAAAAAATGCCTTCGTCAGCGCTTTCCCGGTTGGTCAAACTTGGTCAATCTCAGTCAAACGTCAGTCAAAGTTGGGATTCCATCATAGATATGTTCAGGCTGCTCAGATCATCGTCCATTCTGCCTCGACAGTCATCTGGACGACCGAAAGCGAAGATCAAACAGGGCCGTTGGCATGGAAAACCAAGTGACCCAGGTGACTTGGGATGCCCAAACTCACCATACTTAGAATATTTCTTGAGTTTTTCTTGAAAAATGTGAATCTCCCTCTGTTAGTCCACTCTGGTTCAGAGCAGATCAGTTTGGCACATTTCTCGAGGTAGATAGAGAGTACAGTCAGCTCAGTTTTCATTAGGTTTGCCTATCTGCCATATCATCAGACCCAGTTTTGTCCCAGCAGACAAAAATTGATAGCCAAACAGGCGTCCACAACCACCGGAACGCACACGCAAATCGATAAATTGAAAAAGTTGCAAATTTCAGAAAAATGGCTAAGGCATGAGAAGTCAGGCGCCCTAGGTGACTTGGGGTGCCCAACTTCACCAGAGATAGATTATTTTCGTGTTTGAAAGTGTTTTCCGACGGTCGTTTCCAAATCTTCGCCCGGTGACAGTTTTGAGAAGTCAGATTTGCAGTCAAATGATCCAGATCGTCATTTGGAGGCTAGGGATGGAATCTCAGTTGATAGGTCTCCAAAATGTCAGGATTAGTCAGCTTTTTTAGTCAATGATGACATTTTG
Organism: Cunninghamia lanceolata; assembly: GCA_027924645.1. NCBI lineage: Eukaryota > Viridiplantae > Streptophyta > Pinopsida > Cupressales > Cupressaceae > Cunninghamia > Cunninghamia lanceolata. Next base: position 2,592,876 of record BSBN01000659.1, on the reverse strand, counting down.
CCATCATGTTGAAGTCGGAAACATGCCATACTTGAGTTAAAATGAGTGCAGAAGTGTTGAAAATGAAGAAAAATTGGCTAACACTTCTGTCAACTCGCATGTTCGATGACATCATCAAAAGAAGATATTTTTTGTTATCTTACACATGGAGCCATAGGCAACTACAAAATAGGGATTCTTCCTATTTGAAGACATCCACTTAGATTTGTACTTTAAAAGTTGCTTTCTTCATGGATGAGATCCAAGTTTTATTCTTTTTCAAAGAAAGCTATTTTTTCGCACTAAAGATCTATAAAGACAAGCATTTGGCTTCTTTATTTTATTATTCTTTGCAGGTTGCATCCAGAGGAAGGATTTTTATTTTTCTTTCAACGAAGATTCAAAGACCCAAACGAAGTGCTTTTTTAGCGTTCTTCATAGTTTCGGGTTGAGGAAGTAGGGAGGCTCGCTTTTTCAGGGTCCTTTTTTTTAGGGGATCGTTTTTCAGAAATTCGACCGAAGTTTTTTCAGTTTTTATCGAGATGGGTCTATCCAGAAATTCATCCTCTTGAAGATTGGGAGTTTTGCTTTTTTCGAGAATCTACTTTTTTGTTGCTTTTTCGGGAAAGTCTACGCTTTTTCAAAATCTAATGATCTGGGTTGCTTCAAAACAGAATTGCCTACAAAACCCATGTGCCAGCTTTTTTTGCTTACACTCTGCTTTTTTCTAAAAATCAAAGAGTAATTTTTAGCCATTTCTCCAAGGTTTTTCCGACATAGACGTGTTTACAGTCAATTTTCAAATCTTTCAGTATGCAGTACTCTCCAACACAAATCAGGCCCAAAACGACGTTGGTTCACGATTACCTGAGAACTTGTGAGACAGACTTGCATAAAGTACTTCCAGTGATCAATTTACACTCTTTGGAGGATGCAGGAAATAATGCTATCAGGAATCTATGACACTTTGGTTTGCTTGCAACAACATCCTTTCCCATCACAGTGCAAAGTATCGAATTTGTAATTGTATGCATGACGCATTACAATTCGGTCACAAGAGAAATTCAATCAAGAGATGGACGTGTGCTCTGTAGCCTGAGGCCGAATGACATTGAGAAGTGTTTTACAATACCTATGTGGAGAGAAAACTTAACTGTTTCAATTGAAGAATGCAAGAGGGTTTGGAACAATGATAAAGAAAAATACCAGAAAAAGATTGGTCAGAGGTGGTTAAAAGAAAAGCAGAATGTTATGCCAAAGAATGTTGGATGTGGAGAATTCAAGGAGGAACATGCAATAATGATTACTCTGTTGAGTCAAATCACGGGTCAAGTAGATGCTAACAAGTTCCAGCCTTGGATGTTTTACATCATGTCCCAGATTGTTGATGAAACCGAATTCTATGACTGGTCGGCACTCATCAGTGATAGTCTCCACCAACAAATACTTGATTTTCAAAGGGCTCATGAATTCCACATGATGTCATACCTTGTGTATTTGATGGCTTTTCAGAGTCAATTCAAAGGTTTGAATGTTGTTGGAACTTTGGGTATTCAGCATGTTTATCATCATTTCCCGCAATTAGAAATTTCTCAAGCTGAACATTACAGGTGAGTGAATGATGCATTCCTGATGCATGCAGTGCGAGATATGGATAATGAGTTGCATATACGGTTTTCAGTAGATGCTAGAATAGCAATGGCAGAATGGGCTGATTGGTTTATCCAATTTCCCACTTTTTCCTACATCAGAGTATATGGCTTCTCAAGAGAGGCAGCCATGTTGCCGAGATATCCTACAGATGAAATAGCATTCATGGAATTTTTGAGGCAAGCCTATGAAGTTCATACATTTTTGCGTAGCAGACGCAAGACAGCTTTCAATTTTCCAATTGGGATGAGTATTTACAGATGCAGATCTGGAGCAGATGCCAAGGTAATTGGTAATGAATTATCCAAGTATGGTCTCAAGTTTTTCGACAGAAGGTCTTCATATGATCCTCGTGGTGTTTTTGCATCACATCTTGGTCAAAATTGTGTGCATACGCATGCAGTTGAAGACTTCTAGGCTAATTGTGCTGAAGAGTTTGAAGTGCGAGAATGCAGTTACAACAGGTTTACTCTTCAGCAGATGTCTAATATCCTATTAGAAGATGTGGAGGTTTTGACAGAGAATGGTGAAGTTCTACTTCCCACGTATTTCAGGGATCAAGTTGAGCAACAACTGTTGCCACTAGTTAATTGGCCAATAAAAGAGAACACTTCCATTGAAGAAAGAATGAGTCGAGTTGTTAAAAATAGTTTGATATTCTTGAAGAATAAGCGGAAGGATGATATTCCGGTAGCAGAGCCACCAGTTGTACAACCATCAGAGTCTTCCACTTCCAAACCAAAATGAAGGGTTAAAGCTATGAGTGTTCTTCTAGAAGGAACAAAAATAGCTAAGTTAAAGTGGAAAAAGGATGAGTCTCCATCTTATGTCCAGCAGGAACAACCAGCAGTTGAATCAAAAGTTCTTGTTGAACCAACGCCGCATGTTGAAGCATTACCTTCATATCATGTCTCTTGTCCTTCTTCACCGAGCACTTCTTCTATCCACATAGATTCAGAGCTAGATTTGCTAGTTCGTAACTTTGATGCACACATTGGTTCATTAGGAGCTGATGAGGTTAGAACCGAATTTCTAAGAGAGGATGGCTCATCTTGGCTTGAAAACATTTTGGGAAGGAAGAGGAGAAAGCCCTCATATCAACTAGATTTAACAGAGCTTAAAACCGTCTACCAAGACACACCAGACAAGAAGTTGAAGAAGCAGGTTCGCATTGAAAAGAATGCAGATGGAGAAATAATCCTTGAAATTGCAACACCGCCTGAAGATAGAAGTGCTGATGATGTTGAGGTTGATGACTTCAAGGTTGTCAAAGCTAACCTTGGTAGAAGTACCCGCCATACAGATGTAAATCTCTTCAAGGTTGCAGCAGATAATTTGAAGGAAAGGGTGTTGAAAGATGGAGAAGATAAAGCAGCTCTTGAGGCTAAAGTTAGGCAGCTACGGCAGTACATTTCCAACCTTTACCATGGCACATCACAAGCTGATTTATTGCTTCCACCGAATCTTGAATCACTAGCCAATCAGCGGCAATTCAGTCAGTTGGTCCTCTATGGGAGGCACATGAATGTTTGGGTGGAAGAATTTGTGACTAAAGAGAAAATTGTACTTTTAGAGTTTTATCAATTAAAGTACAACGCTCATGATTTACGCCAAGGCATCCAGGGGTTATAGCAGACCATGGTAGAAAATAGACCGGTGTTTGAGATCATTATCTCTGACTTGAAGATTGCACTTGATTTTGTTGATTCAGCCGAAGATAAGAAGATAGTTTCTACTTGGAAAGCGCAATATCTTTTCACAGTAAAAACTTATGACAATATAATTTCAAAGTTGACAGAATGGAAAGAAAAGGTGGTCAATGTCCTCAAGTTCGTCAGATCTTTTGTTTCTCAAATCCTGTGTTCATATGAAAAAAAAGATGGTACCCTGTATGATCTCAGGGAAGTGCAAGCAGAGTTCCAGACTTTCGTCCACAACAATTTTAATGATGATATAAGTGCCGACAAAATGGGTCATTTTGCCGCAATGACAATGAAGTTTGACAAGGCTATGGGCGAAGTTCATGAATTTCTTCAGATGGTTGCAAATGGTGAAAAAATGTTAGAGAATCAAAATATCATTCTAGAGAGTATCAGTGTTCCTGGCAAAGATGCAGTCACTTGCTTTTTAGAATATATTGTTTCCCAGAATATTAATGGATGACATCACCAAAAAGTAAGAATATTAATGAGGATGCATTTCAAAAGAAAGCAACTTTAAATCAGATACTTTTGTTTTAAAGCATTTGCTTTTATCCTAAGCTCATCCATTCTTTATTTAGAAAAGAAATCACTTTGTGTTAGTTGGAGTTTTCTTTGCTTTAAAGCGTTTGTTAGTTGTAATCTTTGTCTTAGAATAGAAATAAATCTTGCGAGTTGGCAAGTTAGGGTTAATCAAGGAGATTTTAGGGTTCCCTACTCCTTTGATTTTAGTATAAATAAGGGCAGCCTTGCCCATTGTAAGGGATCGACTTTTGTGATAACAAATTTGCTGTACTTATTCTAGCCTGCAAACCTTGTTATTCCAAGTGTTTGTTCACTCTGTGTTCATTGTAAGGAAACAGTGTTGAAGATAACATATTTTGCTGTGCCTATTCTAGCTTGCATAATTGTTATTGAAAGTGCTTGTTCTCTCTGTGTAACCTGTTCTCCGGTGTTTGATCGCTTGATGTATGCTTGCCTTTTGCTACAGTATTGCTGTCCTGGAGTTGTATCAACTTTGTGATATTGAATAGAAGTCTCATGCCTATTTTTTTCTGATATTCTATCTTGAATCATTAAGTTTCGTTGTCAGATGTGTAGCTTTTGTAACTTTTATTTCAGCTTTCATCATTAAAGTAATATGAGTCTTGTGATGTAAATCTGGGAGAAAATTGCTTAAGTTTTTGTGTTAAAACAATCATTTCTCATCCACTTTTAATCCCCTTCGCTCTGAATTTACTTAGGAGATTAAAAGCGTCATTAGTCTATGCTTAGTTGTAGTAGAAGTTTTAAAAAAGGAAAAAACCTTTTCTGCAACGTTTAGAGTTTTATAACCTTGTGCTCGCAGCTGAGAATCAAAAAGAAGATGGGTGAAATTGGTTTTAATTTATCTTTTCGGTGAACATCAACAAAAAGGGAACTCCCCCTTCCAATAAGAGAGCAGTTTATTTGTGCATAGCTATCCATTTTCAACTCGCATTCCAGAGGTGCGAATTGAAATGCCAACAGTTTTCTGGCGCCAACCGTGGGGCACGAGGCATAAAACTTCAAGCAAGCTTAGGCTTATGTCACGGGAATGACTCTCTGGTGTGCTTCTACTCCAGTTCAACAACCAAATCTTACACCACCTGCTATTCAACCAAATCTTGTACGAATGGAAGAAGAGCAAACAGACATTATTAGTAGCCTAAGGAGTTTCATATTTGTGCAAAAGGAAAGTCCTAATCAGTGGAGAAACACGGCTACTATTCTTGATGAAGAAGAATACAAAGCGGATCTTGCAGCAGGAAGACCAGTATTACCACCTCCCGCGTGGTAGTAGATAATCCTGGCTCACAGGGTTTATTCAAGAAGGGAAAAGGCGGTGTTATGGATCCTTTCTTCCAAGATCTTGATCCTACAAAAGTTGGAGAAGCATCCAACATAGTTCCTGAAGTTCACACAGTCCTTGAAGTCAAGCAGGAAGAGCCTCAAGAAGAACCAGTAATCCAGCCTAGAGCAATGGGTGATGCAAATAATAACAATCATAATGATGTAAATCAAAGGTGACCACCCTCATTGCCTTGGGGTAATAAAATTGGACCTTTGGCTCTACAAGCACATCATGAGTTACCAAAGGGGTCAAGGAAGCACTTTCCCCGGTTCCATGGCAATGGAACTCAACATCCCGATGAACACATCTCTGCATTCACAATAGTGTGCGCCGTTTTGCATGTATCACATGAAGATGTTGTTGTGCGTCTCTTCGTTGAGACTCTCATGGGAAATGCTGCCGACTAGTTCAATCATCTCGAACCAGGTATCATTACAAGTTGGGCAACTATGAGCGAGAAATTCTTGGCAAGGTTCAAGCCTGTCGAAGACGGTCATAGATTGTTCGCCCAACTCTCAAATTCAAAGATGGAAAACAATGAACCAATGAGGGAGTTTCTGGCAAGGTTTAATGACCTGGTAACACATCTTTCTCATACACTTAATCCATCTCGGCAAATTCTGTTGAGCAGTTTTATTAACGCTCTTCCTTCTTAGATAGCCTTCTTTTTGAGATCGGCTAATGAAACAAAATTATCCAATGCACAAGAAAATGCCATCAAGTTAGAAGATGACATGATTACCTCTGGCAAGATGAAGATGGATTCAATTAGGCTTTTTGTTCAGAGTTCTGCGGATCCACTGCTACATAAGGTAGCAAATGAAGTGACTCTCATGAAGAGATAGTTGCCTACTCAGGGGCAACCTGCACAACAACCATATCAGTCACCACAACAACAATACCAACCACAACAACAATATCAACCACAGCAACCATATCGGCCTAAGAGGAACAATTTTTAGCCTTTCAATAACTATAGGCCCAGGTTGCCAACACCGCCACCAAGACAAGCAGTTGATGCTGCTCAAAATGCAGTGTTTTGTTCCTTTCATGAGACTGATGCACATACTGGAGCCACATGTCCTGAAAATTTAAGAATGAATCAAATCATGGGATATACTGATGCTGCACCCATTTCAAGCATTGTCCCTTCCCCAAGTGCGAATGTTGTCTTACCACAGACAGACAACTTTGATGGCGACTCTACTACGGGATACTTCCAGAATGAACCTGTTATAATAAAGGAAGAACAAGAGGATCTTCGTCAATATTCTCTTGCGGTGAATCATGAAAATCTTTCGACACCTGCGTTTACACGTGCTCAACATTTCAAAGCACAGAAAAAAGAGGAGGATAAGCAAAGATCAAAAGAAAAAGGGAAGGAAGCGGCTTCCACTTCCAATGTTAAGCCATCACATGAAAATGCCAAGGCTGCTCAAGATTCATCTTTGGTGAATTTTGATATAATGGATTCCATGATGAGACAGAGGTGCAGATTTCTCAGCTGGAGTATCTTCAGGATCATCCAGATCAGCTGGATAGAATTGTTAAATATGTCAAGAAAGAGACTGTTGTACAACCAACATTGCTTGAATCTTCCGTTCCAGCAGGAGAGAAGCCCAAGCCTTTCTATATCTCTCTGTATATAGGAGGCTATAAATTGAGCAATTGTATTATTGATTTAGGAGCCTCGGACAATGTCATGCCTTTGCAGGTGATGAAGCTTTGGGACTCTCGTGCACCAAAACGCATGACAAGAGTTATTTGCTTGAGTCTAAGTCAGTGCCATTGGTTGGACGATTGAAGGATGCTCAAGTACGATTGGTGGCTTGCCCAAAGAAGAAAATAATGATGACTATCTTGGTAGTTGACATTCCAGCCAGTTACGGGATGCTGCTAAGTAGAAGTTTCTGCAAAGATCTCGGAGGAGAGATACAATTGGATTGGTCTTCTGCGACCATTCTTTTAAAGAAAGGTAGTTTCAAATTGGAACCAGAAACCAAGTCACGGTTCACGGTGGTGAAATCTTAGGATCCTCAAGCGCAAGTACTATATCAAGAGACGGGTCCTGGTACATATGTTGTGCTGTCAGAAATACTGAAGAAAATCAAGAAGTTGTCTGTACGGTTGACGAATCAGAGGAAGAATATGAAGAAATGTACAACTTACAAACTTTCTTTGAGGAAGAAGAAGTGCGACAATCTTCTCAAGAACAAAATAATGATGAATCATATTTGTTCTTCTCATCTTTTGAAGGTTGGTTTAAAGAACCTGTGTCAGATACATTCAAAGGAGAAGAGGTCATAGAAGCATTGCAATTGTAGAAGGAACAAGATCTTCATTTTGAAGATGATTCATCATTGGAGGAATTTCTCAAAAATGGAGATCATATGGAAGATTCATCATTGGATCTCGACAGTTTTCTACATTGCTTGAAGAGTGATTCTTCAGTAGAGTATACTATAAATTTTCTTTTGCAATTTAGCTCGTCTTCATCTTTGTCTCAAGAAGCTTTCATACATACTAGTGAAGAGGATGATGTTGAATCCATTTATGAACCAATACAAGAAAAAGACTTCACTGATACTATGCAACCAGTGCGAAATGCAACAAATGAAGAGGTTGATAGAGAAGAAGATTTCATAGAATATTCAGTTTTGGTCACTAAAGAGGATGATATTGAAAAGTCAGAAATTCTTGACAAATGCTTTGTGAGATATGCCGTATGTGAGATCGATCAAGAAGATGAAGAAGAAGCATATAGCTCAGATGAATCTGTATTTGATTTCGCTTACTTACCAGAAGAAGAAAGATACATGAACGCTGAAGATGAAACGATGCTGGATATCTGCATTGAAGAAGATTACTCTACAGAGGATGACGAGATTTAAGGTAATGAATGGGAAAGTGAGCTGTAAGGTGAAGATGTTATCGATAATGATCAAGAGTTTGATCATTCAGACCTGGATGATCTATCAGACTCTGAAGATTAGATGGATGAAAACACAACCAATGAAGAAAAAGAAGCTCCTGAAGCACTAAAAAAATGGGCAATGACAGTTGTGGATCCTCTAAACTAGGAATCAGTAATGAGAGTCGTGTATGACCAGCTTGCACCTTTTCCAGAAGATGATGCATTCACTGAGTACAAAGTTGCATGTGTACAAGATATAAATGAAACTCATATTCAATATGTAGTGATAACCATTCCCATAGATATACTTTGGCCACAAGACTTTCCTACATATCTTTAGAAGGAGGTTTTGTACCTTCACCTGTTGTAGAGGTTGCTTGCTTTAGAAGAAGATGCTTCACCTGATCTCTGGTGTATGAATTAGTTCCTCATGAACTTTTCGTGGCCTGAACGTGAATACCCTCCTGAACCATGGCTCTTTGAGGAGATGTTACAAAGAAAGAAAAATTTTGTGCTACCAAGACAATCTTCACAGCTAAGGAGGGATGGTTCTTACTTTTTTGAGTCGGTTGATGGTTTTATGTGACAGTCTTAATTTCATCTCATCCTTGCTCAAGAAAAAGAGTGCGTGAAACACTTTTTGTTCTCGTAATGTGTTTCCCCTTTCAGTGATGTGATCGTTATGTCGTAATGTTTTTCCCCTTTTCGTAATGTGATAGTTGTGTTCTTTGTGTTCTGGGAAGTTCCAACTCTTAGGTGATTTTAGGTCCGGTTTTAGGTAGTGTAGGGAAAAGTCTTGTTCTAGGTGATTAGGAAAGTGACCTGACTCTATTGCCCAACTGATAAGGCATTGGTCCAAGCTTAAAAAGTCCAGAGATTCTCGGTTCTCCTATGCCATAAGTATCCGACATGGTCCCCAGGCAGAGCCAATTGTTGTACCCAAACAAAATTTTTGCTTCATTAAGGCATTTTGAACAAGTCTAGAAAATTTTTCGTCAAAAAGTCAAAAAGCAAAATTTCTAAAAATAGAAATTTCTATTTTTAGAAAGTTTCTAAAAATAAACGTCAAATTAGGTTTTCTAGGTTTCTTGAGATATGGATGCTGGCAAAAATTTCTAAAAATAGAAAGTTTCTAAAAATAGAATCTTTGACTCAGGTGTCGCGCTTGTTTCTCATTGGTCGATTTTGCTTCACGATTAGCGTGGTCCAGACGAAATCTGCAAACGGTCAAGTTTTCTCTACTGGGTCATTTCTACTTTTTCGGAAGGTGAAGCATGAGCTCTGAAATCATCAATAGAGGAAGTTCATCTTCTGGAGCTCATTTTCAGGTTTTCAACGCTGTTCCAACGACGCAGAACTGACGAACAGTAGTCAACTTGACGAAGCACGCAAAACGGAGCAGAATGTATTCGAGGTGAGAAAATCTAGAAATCATGAAATTTGGCTAAGTCTGAAGATCTTAGGTGCCCCAGGAGGCTTGGGGCGCCCAGTCCCACCAGTGTTAGATTTTTTTTGCGTTTTTCAAGAAAATGCGAGAACTGTGTCCGTCGATCAGTTCCGGTGGGCATAAAAGTAGTCATTTTGATCATCAGATCTTGAAAAACTAGAAAATTCATCAGATGCACCCAGGCTATCCAGTTCATTCACCATTCGGTGACAGTTGACCAACGAATCATCGAAATTAACATCGGGAAACAGCTGTCGGCACACAAAACGGAGCAGGTTGCAAAAGAAGGTTGGAAATAAGGAAAATGGTTAAGTTTGGAGAAACCAAGCGCCCCAGGTGACTTGGGGTGCCCAACCTCTCCAGTGTTAGATTTTTTTCATGTTTTTTAAGAAACGTCAAAAATGCCTCCGTCAACTCTTTCCCGATTAGTCAAACTCAGTCAAACATCAGTCAAAGCTGGGATTCCATCAAAGATATGTTCACGCTGCTTAGATCACCCTTCGTTCTGCCTCGACAGTCGTCTGGACGACCGAAAGCGAAGATCAAATAGGGGTCGTTGGCATGGAAAATGAGAAATGGTATAAAATTTGAAATTTTTAGATATTTTTCTAAGGCACGAAAAACAAAGCATCCCAGGGGACATGGGGCACCCAAACTCACCATACTTAGAATATTTTCTGAGTTTTTTAGAAAGACGTGAATCTCCCTCCATCAGCCTGGTCCGGTTCAGAGAAGATCAGTTTGGCATGTTTCTCGAGGCAGATAGAGAGTACAGTCAGCTCAATTTTCATCAGGCCTGCCTATTTGCCAGATCATCAGACTCAATTTTGTCCCAACAGACAGAAATCGATAGCCAAACAGGGGTCCACAACCACTGGAACGCGCACGTAAATCGAAAAATTGAAAAAGTTACAAATTTCAGAAAAATGGCTGAGGCATGAGAAGTCAGGTGCCCCAGGTGAGTTGGGGCACCCAACTTCACCAGAAATAGATTATATTCATGTTTGATAGTGTTTTCTGATAGTTGTTTCCAGATCTTCACCCGGTGACAGTTTCAATAGGTCAGATTTGTAGTCAAACGATGCCAGATCGTCAGTTGGAGGCTAGGGATGGAATCTCAGTTGATAGGTCTCCAAAATGTCAGGATCAATCAGCTTTTTTAGTCAACAATGACATTTTGCCATCTTGTTGAAGTCAGAAACAGGTCATACTTGAGTCAAAATGAGTGCAGAAGTGTCGAAAACGAAGAAAAATTGGCTAACACTTCTGTCAACTCGCGTGTTCAATGACATCATCAAAAGAAGATATTTTTCATCATCTTACACATGAAGCCATAGGCAGCTACAAAATACGGATTCTTCCTATTCAAAGACATCCACTTGGATTTGTGCTTTAAAAGTTGCTTTCTTCATGGATGAGATCCAAGTTTTATTTTTTCTCAAAGAAAGCTACGTTTTCGCCCTAACGATCTATAAAGACAAGCATTTGGCTTCTTTATTTCATTATCTTTTGCAGGTTGCATCCAGAGGAAGGATTTTTATTTTTCTTTCAATGAAGATTCGAAGACCCAAACGAAATGCTTTTTCAGCGTTCTTCATAGTTTCGGGTTGAGGAAGTAGGGAGGCTTGCTTTTTCGGGGTCCTTTTTTCTAGGGGATCATTTTTCAAAAATTTGACCGAAGCTTTTTCAGTTTTTATCGAGATGGGTCTATCCAAAATTTCATCCTCTTGAAGATTGGGAGTTTTGCTTTTTTTCAGGAATCTACTTTTTTGCTGCTTCTTCAGGAAAGTCTCCGCTTTTTCAAAATCTGACGATCTGGGTTGCTTCAAAACAGAATTGCCTACAAAACCCATGTGCCAACTTTTTTTGCTCACACTCTGCTTTTTTCTAAAAATCAGCAAGTAATTTTCAGCCATTTGTCCAAGATTTTTCTGACATAGGTGTGTTCATAGTCAATTTTCAAATCTTTTAGTATGCAGTACTCTCCAACACAAATCAGGCCCAAAACGACATTGGTTCACGATTGCCTGAGAACTTGTGAGACAAATTTGCATAAAGTACTTCCAGTGATCAATTTACACTCTTTGGAGGATGCAGGAAATAATGCTATCAGGAATCTAGGACACTCCGGTTTGCTTGTAGCAGCATCCTTTCCCATCACAGTGAAAAGTATCAACTTTGTAATTGTATGCATGACGCATTACAATTCGGTCACAAGAGAAATTCAATCAAGAGATGGACGTGTGCTCTGTAACCTGAGGCTGAACGACATTGAGAAGTGTTTTACAATACCTATCTGGAGAGAAAACTTAACTGTTTCAATTGAAGAATGCAAGAGGGTTTGGAACAATGATAAAGAAAAATACTGGAAAAAGATTGGTCAGAGGTGGTTAAAAGAAAAGTAGAATGTCATGCCAAAGAATGTTGGACATGGAGAATTCAAGGAGGAACATGCAATAATGATTACTCTGTTGAGTCGAATCACGGGTCAAGTAGATGCTAACAAGTTCCAACCTTCGATGTTTTACATCATGTCCCAGATTGTTGATGGAACCGAATTCTATGACTGGTCGACACTCATCAGTGATAGTCTCCACCAACAAATACTTGATTTTCAAAGGGCTCATGAATTCCACATGATGTCATACCTTGTGTATTTGATGGCTTTTCAAGGTCAATTCAGAGGTTTGAATGTTGTTGGAACTCTGGGTATTCAGCATGTTTATCATCATTTCTCGCAATTAGAAATTTCTCAAGCTGAATGACATTACAGGTGGGTGAATGATGCATTCCTAATGCATTTAGTGCGAGATATGGATAATGAGTTGCATATACGGTTTTCAGCAGATGCTAGAATAGCAATGGCAGAATGGGCTGATTGGTTTATCCAATTTCCCACTTTTTCCTACATCAGAGTATATGGCTTCTTAAGAGAGGCAACCATGTTACTGAGATATCCTATAGATGAAATAGTATTCATGGAATTTTTGAGGCAAGCCTATGAAGTTCATACATTTTTGCGTAGCAGACGCAAGGCAACATTGAATTTTCCAATTGGGATGAGTATTTACAGATGCAGATCTGGAGTAGATGCCAAGGTAATTGGTAATGAATCATCCAAGTATGGTCTCAAGTTTTTTGATAGGAGGTCTTCATATGATCCTCATGGTGTTTTTGCATCACATATTGGTCAAAATTGTGTGCATACGCATGCAGTTGAAGACTTCTGGGCTAATTGTGCTGATGAGTTTGAAGTGCGAGAACGCAGTTATAGCAGGTTTACTCTTCAGTAGATGTCTGATATCCTATCAAAAGATGTGGAGGGTTTGACAGAGAATGGTGAAGTTCTACTTCTGACGTATTTCAAGGATCAAGTTGAGCAACAACCGTTGCCACCAGTTAATTGGTCAATAAAAGAGAACACTTCCATTGAAGGAAGAACAAGTTGAGTTGTTAAAAACAGTTTGATATTCTTGAAGAATAAGCGGAAGGATGATATTCCAGTAGTAGAGCCGCCAGTTGTACAACCATCAGAGCCTTCCACTTCCAAACCAAAATGAAGGGTTAAAGCTATGAGTGTTCTTCCAGAAGGAACAAAAATGGCTAAGTTAAAGAGGAAAAAGGATGAGTCTCCATCTCATGTCAAGAAGGAACAACCAGCAGTTGAATCTGAAGTTCCTGTTGAACCAATGCCGTATGTTGAAGCATTACCTTCAGATCATGTCTCTCCTCCTTCACCGAGCACTTCTCCTATCCACATAGATTCAGAGCTAGATTCACCGGTTCATAACTCTGATGCACACATTGGTTCATCAGGAGCTGATGAGGTTAGAACCGAATTTCCAAGAGAGGATGGCTCATCTTGGCTTGAAAACATTCTGGAAAGGAAGAGGAGAATGCTCTCATATCAACTAGATTTAACAGAGCTTAAAAGCGTCTACCAAGACACACCAGACATGAAGCTGAAGAAGCAGGTTCGCATTGAAAAGAATGCAGATGGAGAAATAATCCTTGAAACTGCAACACTGCCTGAAGATAGAAGTGCTGATGATGTCGAGGTTGATGACTTCAAGGTTGTCAAAGCTAACCTTGGTAGAAGTATCTGCCATACAGATGTAAATCTCTTCGAGGTTGCAACAGATAATTTGAAGGAAAGGGTGTTGAAAGATAGAGAAGATAAAGCAACTCTTAAGGCTGAAGTTAGGCAGCTGCAGCAGTACATTTCCAACCTTTTCCATGGCACATCACAGGCTGATTTATTGCTTCCACCGGATCTTGAATCACCAGCTGATCAGTGGCAATTCAGTCAGTTGGTCCTCTATGGGAGGCACATGAATGTTTGGGTGGAAGAATTTGTGACTAAAGGGAGAATTGTACTTTCAGAGTTTTATCAATTAAAGTACAACGCTCATGATTTACGCCAAGGCATCCAGGGGTTGCAGCAGACCATGGCAGAAAATAGACCGATGTTTGAGATCATTATCTCTAACTTGAAGATTGCACTTGATTCTATTGATTCAGCCAAAGATAAGAAGACAGTTTCTACTTGGAAAGCGTAATATCTTTTCACAGTAAAAAATTATGACAATATAATTTCAGAGTTGACAGAATGGAAAGAAAAGGTGGTCAATGTCCTCAAGTTCGTCAGATCTTTTGTTTCTCAAATCCCTTGTTAGTATGAAAAAGAAGATGGTACCCTGTATGATCTCAGGGAAGTGCAAGCAGAGTTCCAGACTCTCGTCCGCAGTACTTTTAATGATGATATTAGTGCCGACAAGATGGGTCATTTTGCCGCAATGACAGTGAAGTTTGACAAGGCTGTGGGCAAAGTTCATGAATTTCTTCAGATGGTTGCAAATGGTGAAGAAATGTTAGAGAATCAGAATATCATTCTAGAGAGTATCAGTGTTCCTAGCAAAGATGCAGTCACTCGCTTTTTAGAAGATATTGTTTTCTAGTATATCAATGGATGACATCACCAAAAAACAAAAACATTGATGAGGATGCATTTCAAAAGAAAGAAGCTTTAAATCAAATGCTTTTGTTTTAAAGCATTTCCTTTCATCCTAAGCTCATCCATTCTTTATTTAGAAAAGAAATCACTTTGTGTTAGTTGGAGTTTTCTTTGCTTAAAGCAAATCGCTTTAAAGCGTTTGTTAGTTGTAATCTTTGTTTTAGAATAGAAATAAAGCTTGCGAGTTGGCAAGGTAGGGTTAATCAAGGAGATTTTAGGGTTCCCTACTCCTTTGATTTTAGTATAAATAAGGGCAGCCTTGCCCATTGTAAGGGATCGACTTTTGTGATAACAAATTTGCTATGCCTATTCTAGCCTGCAAACCTTGTTATTCCAAGTGTTTGTTCACTCTATGTTCATTGTAAGGAAACGGTGTTGAAGATAACATATTTTACTGTGCCTATTCTAGCCTGCATAATTGTTATTGAAAGTGCTTGTTCTCTTTGTGTAACCTGTTCTCCAATGTTTTATCGCTTGCTGTATGCTTGCCTTTTGCTATAGTATTGCTATCCTGGAGTTGTATCAACTTTGTGATATTGAATAGAAGTCTCATGCCTATTTTTCTCTGATATTCTATCTTGAATCATCAAGTTTCGTCATCAGATGTGTAGCTTTTGTAACTTTTATTTCAACTTTCATCATTAAAGTACTATGAGTCTTGTGATGTAAATCTAGGAGAAAATTGCTTAAGTTTTTGTGTTAAAACAATCATTTCTCGTCCACTTTTATCCCCTTAGCTTTAAATTTACTTAGGAGATTAAAAGCGTCATTAGTCTATGCTTAGTTGTAATAGAAGTTTTAAAAAAGGAAAAAAACCTCTTCTGCAGTGTTTAGAGTTTTATAACCTTGTGCTCGCAGCTGAGAATCAAAAAGAAGATAGGTGAAATTGGTTTTAATTTATCTTTTCAACGAACATCAGCAAAAAGGGAACTCCCCCTTCCAATAGGAGAGCAGTTTATCTGTGCATAGCTGTCCGTTTCCAACTCGCATTCTAGAGGTACGAATTGAAACGCCAACAAAAATAAAAATATCTTGTCATGCAATTTAGTTAACTGAATTTACATGTTATTACACAATGAGTTCCAACTCAAAGAAAATTTGCATGATTTCCAAAAGCAAAATCCAAAAATGAATTTTACTCTAGATAGCAAAGTCAGTTCTCAAAATAGAAACTGCCTTGGAAATCTCTCCCATTGCCAAAAATAGATTCTTCTTGCAGATAGTGAAAAATGACTAAGTATGAGAATTGAGATTTCTCTCAAATTCATCAACCTTAGCCTTTTCTGGGATAATGATAGAATCAAGATGAACTGTCCTCATCTGCAGGTCAATGGCAACATCCTCAGTGATTTTCACAAAATCTTCAAACTTTTTTTTCAACCTTGGCGAACTTTGATGCAATTTCTACCAGGAGATACATCTTGTCTACATGGGGATCACCACAAAACCTTCCGTGGATCAGCTAAATGAACTCCTCCCGCAAATTATGAACAAGTCATTTTACACCTTCATTGCTGAAATACCTACAAGGAATGTTTTGGACAAATGAGCGGCTATGGAAAATGAACCGGCTTGGATGAGCCTAGAATTCTTCAAGTTCTTTGTTACCATATTGCTTGAGCTTATCAATGGTTCTAGGTCAAAACCTTCAGGTGAAACCTGGCATAAGTATGTTTCTCTGACCTTGGAATATTCATGTTTGAGCAAAGATTTGGCCTTAATGGTGACCGATGTATATTGCATGATGGATTTTTAGGCTTCAAGAAAGCCTTTCTTCTTCACTGTCCTGCTTCAAAAGATCAAATTAGGCCTTTGTATGCTCGTTGTTTGAGAAAAAGGTTTCCTTCTCACTGTCCAAACTTTGATTTTTTTTTTGTGATATATATATAGGCTTGTGAAAGTGAAAATTTGTAGCTGTAACTCCAAAAATTTGTCAGATCTGAGCTCTAGACAATCAAGAATGGTGGAAAACACCTTTTGCCAAGGTGGGTATGCGCTAGAAATGATAAATTTTGGACATATAGGCCTTAAAAATCACTTTTATTTTGGCTGTAGGTGGTGATTTTGCCCATGAATAGTCATAACCAGCGAAGACAAACCTTGAAAAATCATAAAAAATGGCCTCCTGGACTTGGGCGCTGCCTCTTGAGTGTGCAAATGGGCCTTGGAATGATGGAGGATGAAGGAAAAAGTGCCTGGAAGTTATAAATTCGCCTCTTGGATACTTGGCTGGCCCAAAAAGTGCCTTTAAACCTGCAATAAAAAGCTTGAAACCCTCAACAATGGCCGCCAATGCAAAGTAATGGTCTTCCTGTGAACAAATATGCCTTGGAGTGTGAGAGAAAGGTATAAAATGATGCAACAATATGTAGACTTTGCCCCATATGCGAGGATCCACTCCTTATAGCTTTTGAATCTGCCCTATGCAAGCTTTCAATATTTCATTAATAGCCGCCATATGTGAAATGTAGCCTTTAGACCCTTCTCTTGTCTTTGGAAAATGATAATAGCAATGCTAGAGATCTCCTTTATAGTGAACGCCACCCTTCTAGGGTTTTCAATGTGTCTATTCCTAAAAATCAGATGCTCTTATTTTTGACTCCATGTACAAATGAAAGAATGAGGAGTAAATTTCTATTTATAGCCTTGGGTCATCTCTCTCCAAGGCATCCCATCTTCTCTCTCCTCAACGCCCATCTCATGCAAATTTTGGTGCTTTTAAAAGGACTGCAAATGGTCAAATAGGAGCGCCTTTTGCATGTGTCAAAAAGGCATGGGAAATGGACAAAATAGGTGCCTTTTTGGGGTGATGAAAAGGCATGGGTTTTGGAGGTTTTAAGTGCCTTTTGGAAGGTATGAAAATAGGCATGCAATTTGGGCTATTTAGGCGCCTTTTCCTAGGCATGAAAAAGGCGTGTAATTTGAGCAATTTAGGTGCCTTTCTTGGGTGAGCAAAAAGGAGTGCAAAACCATGAAATAGAGTGCCTTTTGGAAGTGTTTGAGAATCATGGGTTTCCTTCAAAATGAGCGCTTTTTCCAAGTGACAAAAAGGCGTGGAAATTGGGCAAATTGAGCGCCATTTTGGAGTTTGATTTTGAGTGTCCTAGATGGAAGTATATTTAAAAATATATTTAAGTATAGGAAATTGAGATATTGAATTTCCTATACTTTAAATATTTTGAAATATACTTCCAGGATGTTTGAGATAGGTCCCAGATCCATGGGATTTAACATGCAGATTCTAGATTTTTGAGGATCCACCAGCTTTTAGACTTAGACAGTTTTCAGGATCTCAGAACATCAGGCTTCAGGACACCATACTTAGCCAATTTCAGGGCTCATTCTTTATGATTCTTGACCTTGGAAAACTTTGAACTTTGCCTTTGAGGCTGCCTGGATCACTGCCATTTGCCTCTGCCTCTAGAGCTTACTTTTGCGGTAACTTCTTCATTTGATGACGGAATGTCTTGAAGTTTGGAAACCAGGCTCATATGATCCGAAGCTCTCATTGAAGCCTCTATCTCTATGAAGTATGCTCCAAGGTGAAGCATCCTTAGCCAAAAATGCTCAAAAAATGCCTTAGAAAATTTTTCAAAATTTTTCAAAATTTCAAAATTTTCAAAATTGAATTTTGATTTGCCAGATGTATTCGCATTGCTTCCCTTGGTTCCTTTGTCATTTTGGCTTGTAATTCATCACTTTGACCTCCTCTTTTAGGTGTTCTTTCACTGCTTCAGGCTTGATTGGCTTGTCAAAATCTCCCTCCATCCTTGAATCGCCATCTTTTGATATGTCTTGTACCTGCAGGGTTAGCGCAGTAATGACAAGGCTACATGGTGCTTGGGAGGT
Organism: Cunninghamia lanceolata; assembly: GCA_027924645.1. Classification (NCBI taxonomy): domain Eukaryota; kingdom Viridiplantae; phylum Streptophyta; class Pinopsida; order Cupressales; family Cupressaceae; genus Cunninghamia; species Cunninghamia lanceolata. Next base: position 2,574,450 of record BSBN01000659.1, on the reverse strand, counting down.
GTGCTTGGATACATATACGAAAAATTTCGTATGGGTACAACAAACTATAATCCTTTGAGTGCTGCATTTTGTTTCAGAAATATATTCCAGCGGAATGTCTCGGAAGGGCTTGCATCAGATATAAAATTGTTTCTTAGGTAGGGAGTAATGCCAACAAAAATAAGAGCTTCAATAGTCCATTTATCTCTTTTCCATGACCACCAAATCAACAGTGTTGCATAGATAATACTGTTTTTGGATTTCCAGCTTTAATAAAGTATTATACTATTGTTGTGCCATCCTTGGCAAAATATCTGTACAGGAGAAAAATTCTTATTTTAGGTGGGATGAAACTTTTGGTTGGATCACCTTGTCTTAATAATTCTGATGCCTGGAAACCGATATGAGCATCGTCCCAAAAGAGAAATGCCCATGTAGATTCCTCCAATTCCAACGAGGTAAAGGAATGAGATCATAATTGTATCTACCAATATAATAGAAAACTCTATACTATATTGAGATGAAGACAAGAAGAAGCAAAACTGTTAACCCTTTAAAGCACGAGTGCTCAAGTGATCTATATCTTAAGTTCTCAATTACATTATCTTTTCCATGTTCAACGTCTTCAATAATTTCCTCTATGCCAGTAGGGTGATGAACAACCACATCCGTTGCCAAAAAATTAAGTTTAAAAAAAACCCCGAATGGTTATCTGCAAGCTAGTTTAGTTGGAGAAATTGAAGATTGCAATTATAATCTTGCCACCACCTCAAACCAATAATGTGCCTGAAGATTTGACAATTTCAAGCTCACCACCACCTAAAACCAATTAGATGGTCAAGTTGCATGAGTTATCTACATGTTAGTTCCCAAGCATATGATACACCATGCTATTTTAAAATGTTTCTCTGTGGAATTCATCTTGTTTAGAGGCAAATCATCTACCCATTCAAGAACTGTGGTTGAGTTTCATGCCAAAATATAGATGAGAATGGTCCAGCAGTTTACTTCAATTCTAGAGTTTCTACCTCAGAGTCTTGGACACTCTTTTCTGCATGATGAGCAAAGAGTACCCATTAACTCTACAAACTTCTGCCTTAGTATCCTAAATCTCAGGTGTGTTAGAAATCTTAAACAAGATATGAAAACCAAGAACTTTATGAGAGAGATTCTGATGCAGGAGCATCCCTGGTTCAAGAGCAATCTTGCATCAACCAAAAACATTTGCATTTCAGTTTGTTTCATTTTCAGTCAGTTCAGTCAGTAGTAGTTTATGTATTTTGGTCCGTATTCTACCGCAGTTGCATTTCAGATCTTATGGAGCTGGACTTAGCATCTAGACACATTAATACACATCATATCTAAAATTCAGGACATTTTGATCAGGTACCGGTAAGATATCGCTATCAGAAGATCGATTGTTTTCTCAGAACAGAGCATCCTGACAGTCCTAGACAATCAGCTAAAGGAGAAGGCTTGCGGAGCATTTCATGACTTGTGGAGCTAAATGACACATCATTCAATGTTGTTTGGTTCATGGCCGACCTTCCCCAAGATCCGCTCATCATTCCATTCATTTGTGGAGGAGTTCTATTCATTTAGGCCCGACCTATCTATGTACACATGTTACAGCTCTTCATTGGAGTTTGTGATCTTCCTTGGCCGACGCAGAGGAATCTTATGTTCCAGAGATGATATAAATTGATGTAATAGATGCCTAGGAAAGTAGTGATCGATAGGGAATTACATCGAGATAGTTGATAGTTTGAATTCTTTGCGAAGGAGCTTCAAAGCTATATCTTGTGCATATTTTGATATTCTGTAATCAGGCCTGTGAGCCCTAATTGTAAGCCCGCATGTTGCCAACTAACTTATATTTGAATTCTATGATATAGTGAATGATTGAATCTACATTTATTTCATATCTTTGAGTTGTTTCCGTTGTGTTTACTCTAGCTGTATGGTCTAGATAGTTCACTTTGTGGACCCTCCTAACCGTGACTACAGAAAATTCTAAGCTACATTAACTAGAAAATGCAAAACAAAAGCAAACCAGCGATCCCGAGAGATCTACAAATGTCGATGTGAAAGAATTGCATCAAAAGCTCAAAGCTACAAAGAAAGAATGACAGAGTAACTAGACAATGCATTCAAGATGTAAAATACAAGCTAGGTAGTGAGTTTATATAGACCAGAGAGAGGGGAGAGGTGGCAAAATTGACCAATAGGGAGAGGCCACCATACAGGCTAAATATAGCAAGAGCATCTTTCCAAGATAGCAAATGCCACTTTCCTAGTAGGATGCCAACACCTCAAATCATCCACTCACTAATTAAACTCACTTTATTTAACCTAAGCAAGCTTAATAAAAGTGTAGGAAAAACCTAGGAAATATGGAAAATAACTAACCCACTAGGAAAATAAAAACCTACACTAACACCCTCCCTTAAGCGTAGCTTAGGTCAGTGAAAGGATGGGTCCTGGCAAATCAAGCATGATGAGGTACTTGTTGATGATTGTTTTTCGACAAGTCAACAATAGAGTAAAACACTAGAGTATCCCACTCTCTCTTGAATAAATCTCTTCAAAGGCTGAACTATGTGATCTAGTGAAGTAACTCCAAGGTTCCTTTTATGATTCATGATGGGTTAACTCAGTGATTACATGTGATCTTGCTGATAATCACAAAGGGACTTACGCAGACTTCTTCATATTTCATTTAGCTTATTCCTCCTTCAGTGTGGATGATATATGCATAAATTCTTAATGATAAAGAAATATAAAAGGATAAGGGTTTAGGAAACTAATCTAAGGTCAATGAAGCAATGATGAGGTATTAAACATACAAACTCCTTGATAAACCTAACTCCACTTCGCCAAGGATGCCTACAACTACATGGAGTTGGTGCAATCTCCTAAGGTTACGTGAATGGTTTTCAAATCATGAAGGCTTAAATAAGCACCCATCGAATGGCGCAGCTCAAACAAGCATCCACAATCGAACTTATGCAAATTAAGCTCATACTAGCTTTACACAACACTTCACTAGTGATGAATATTAAAAGCATGAGCTAGGAGTTGATCAAATATTCAATACAACATACATCACATCAAAGAACTTCTAATCTATTTCTAATCTAAGTTGAAACATCTTTCCATTTCATCAAAGTACAAGAAACCATGTGATTCCACAAGACAACACTCAAACACCAAGTGAACTCCAATGTCCTTTGCATTAATCTTGAAAAATATATACAACAACTTCAAGTCCTCTCAGGAAATTTCGAGAGTCCCTTCTACTCTACTCCTACTTGCCTACTCTCTACCACTAGCTACCCCCTTACAAATGAGGCAACAAGGCCTTTATATAGTGCTTAGAATACAATGAATGGCTAAGATCATTTCATGTAGCCAAGGGCTCAGATCATGCCAACTCACAGGTAGTTACAATAACTTGCTATTTTTAGCACAAAAGAGAGAGGCAATGAAGGCACATTTTCCAATGTGATAAGGTAAGGCGAAAACATTTAAAACATCCCCCACATAGGAATCCCTTTGACTTCTTTTATTAAATGATACATTTAATGCATTTAAAATGATGTGTACTCGCCACATAGGTGCCATTTCAGCATATCTTGTGGATTTCAACTGTTAATTCAATATGCTTTGTTCATTCTTCTTGTAAACTGGATGAGTATGATACATGCTGCTTCACTTGATTAACTTCATGATTCTTTCTTGTAGGTAAGTTGATGATCTTCCTTGATGCATCATCATGAAGAGTAGATGATGATGACATGAAGTAGAGATCTCTCTTGGACTTGAAGGTTGAATGGAGCTTGAAGTTGAATGGATGAATGTCCTTCCATCATGAGGCAACTTGAAGATGAAGTAATCCTTCATGATGACCTTTGAAGTGGCCCTCTTGGAGTGTAAATGATAACACTTTTTGATATAGATGACCTCTCAAAGAGACTTTGAAGCTTGAAAAACCTTGAAGCTTGAAGTATGATGAATGTCTTTGAATGTTGAAGTTGATGAAGTAATCCTTGAACTTGATGTGATCTAACATGATATCCTTGATGTAGAAGACTTGAAGTGCAATCCTTCTGCAACTTGTAGGTGAATTAAGTACTTGCTCTTGATGATCAGCTACATGATGATGACTCCTTAAAGGTGACTCCAAGCGCTAGCTCCTCAAATGAGTATCCCTACAAGACAAAATAAACAATATTAATCACTTTATAACACAAGAAATAACTTTAAACATACAAATAAACCTTTTTCAAACCTAGGCACATATCTAGGTGTCTGGAGGAGCAAAGGGTGCCTAATACAATTTAGTCCCACATTCATCACTTAAAGTAATTTCAAACAATTACAAGGGTTTAAAAGAAGTTAATCCCCTATAAGGTTCACCTAAAAGAGGTTTTATAATGTAATTCCTTCCAAAGCGCTCAAATGGCTTTGCTTTCACTTTTCTACCCTTAGGCACACAATCCACTGCAAAATGCCAATGAATGGAAATCTACTTGAAGGGCGCCAAAATGGTGCCTTTTGTTCCTTAAGCGCCCCTTAGTGATGCTCAACTCCATGCGCCAATGAATAATTTACAAAGATGAAAGAGCGTCTAGCTCTTTATGAAGCTTCATACTTGTCATTTTTATGTTTTAAAGGATTGTGAAGATCTCAGAAGGACTTTCCCCTTTAGGCGCTTAAATGGATGTCCTTGGATTCAATCTTAGTCTAGGTGCAGATATGGGGAAAAGGTGCTTATTATACTTATGTAGTATCCTTATCAAGGCGCCAATTCTCAAAATTTCCAACACTTCACTTCAGGGCGCTCACTTGACTTTAATGATATACGCTCCTAACCCTCTCACAAGATACAAGGCGCTAATGAAGAGTTTCCACATGCAAGGCGCAAAAATGGTGTTATTGAATGGAATCCTTCTCTGGGCGCCAAAAATGCTATGAACTATAAGGAGTGGCGCCTAAGTACAATGGTAAGTTTTAATCATTTAGATGTCCTTAAAGCTAGGCACCTAACACTTGTGACTTCAAATTTGTCATTTTTATGATTTCCAACACCATTTTACACCCTTCTGAAAGTACTTTACCCTTAGGCGCTGATCATTATGGACTTAGACTTCATTTCATATCAAGGTGCCAAAGCTTGTCATAAAGGGAAAGAATGTGCCTTACTTCGCCTTGATGGAGACTTACTTCATTTTTATGTTCTCAAATACTTGCTTTAGACCAAAACTTCCTCAAGTTACTTGATGAATACATTTAGGCGCTCAAAATGGAGAAAATAGCAAAAAACAAATGGCGCCCAAGCTTACTAAGGATTTTGTGAACTTCAATCAACCACAAGAACTTCAAAGAAGATCATTCTTCTTTAGGCGCAATCTATCCTTGATTAAAAGATTCCTTTCATGTTTAGGCACAATTTGAGGTTTGAAGATTAGAAGGCGCCTAAGCTTACTAGGATCACTTTCTTATCGAATTTTCAATGTTTAAGGCCTTCTAACTCCCATTCCAATCAAGGCGTCTTAGTGTTAACTTCTCCTTGCTCAAGGCGCTCACATATGATTGATCTGGAGTATATCCCTCTTTAGGCGCTGATTTGGTGCTATTTTGGTTCTCTTACCCTCAAGGCGCTCGTCCAGGTGACAGGAGTGATAAGGGGCGCCTAACTCACTTCAAGGTGCTCAATTGACAAAAACTACAAAAGATGGCACCAAAATGATGTTAACGCACTTCCAATGACTTCACTAAGTGAGAGGTGACAATGAACAAGAATTTACGCCTTGCCTTGATTAAGGCGCCAATCTGATATTTTTTTGTTCCTTAGGCGCCAAAAGTCATGAACCTAGACTTCAACTCTCATCAAGGCGCCAAAGGTGACTTGCGATATAATCTTCACCATAATTAAGCACATTCTGGTGAGAATTCCCTCATATACCGGTGCCTAATTTTCTTTTGACTTAGTGCTTGGTATTTCAATAAGTTCAAGCACCTTTGCTAAGTCAAATTCGATGACTTTTCACAACCTGAATTCCTAGGCGCTTACTCAATGATTATTCAAACAAGGGTGCCAAATCATATCATGAATCCAAATGTGGGCACCAAGATGGATAGTAGGAAGCATACAATGCGCCTTGCTCCAATTGGGCTTTATTTGTGACTTTACAGTTCCAAAAGATCAAATACATCTTGAGGTAACCTTTCCTCTCAAGGCGCCTGACACAAGTTAGTAAATTTTCATGATTCCAAGCCTTCTTTTCCAAGGCACCCTTATGATATTGTAAAAAGGGATAAGTGCGCCTAAGTTCATTCCAATTCCTTGTTATTTTAAGCTTTAAACAATAGTAAAGGTCTTCGGAAGACTCCCTTCCTTTAGGCGCCCACCTAGCTTCCTCAGTGAAGTTGATCCCATTTTAGGTGCAAAATAGACCTCTGAATGTTTGTCATGTCCTCCATTAAGCTAGGCGCATTTTGGGTGATTCTACTATTTTGCTTGCAAAACTTTCTAAGTTCAAGTCATTAAAAAGGTCAAAGCATTCATTCCTAGCAGGGGGCCATTTGAACACCACTAACTTCATCATGCAATAGCTCTAAGACATCATCAAAACTTCATGCAAAGCATCAGAGCTCAAAAAAAGGGGGGTCCCCATTTGTAATGGGGCGATGTGTGATTTGGTCACAATAGTACCCATGTACAATAGTACCCATGTACAATGAATTCCCCCCCAAGAGAAGAAGCCCCCCCTCCAAACAAGTAGAGAGAACACCCCATAATAGAGAGAGAAAAGAGGACTAAAAGACCCCCTTGAAATGGACACCAGTTGTACCCCCAACAAAGCTCGCAAATGAAGGAACTTTCTTTCAGTGAAGGGTTTGGTGAAGATGTCTGCGATATGCTCTAATGTTGCATAGTACTTGAGATCAATGATCTGCTCATGAATCAACTCCCAAATGTAGTGCATGTGGATCTCAATGTGTTTGATCCTTTGATGATGGACTAGATTGCGAGAGATCTATATCGCACTTTGGTCATCACAAAAGATGATTCTAGGCTTCCTGAAGGGAATACTGGTGTCCCAAATGGCCTTAGTAGTAGCATTAACTGCTCCTCGATAGTCAACCTATGTAGATGAAAGAGCAATTACAGACTACTTCTTGCTCGACCAAGACACTGGACCAGAACCAAATGAGAAGCAATACATTGAAGTAGACTTGCGATCCTGAGAATCATTGTAAGAACCTTGTCTAGATCTGAACTAAATTTTTGCTTGCTGGCCTGAAATTTCTGATTTGTTTTATGGATGTTTCACTTGGGTTTTTAAAGTTTTGTTTTCACATACGAGTTTGATATGATGTGAAGATTGAAAGGTTGCAATATGACATTCATATAATATCAAATGAAGACTGCAATGAATTAAACCAATTCACACACACATCCAAAAATCAATATATAACACAATAGAACATGCTCAGTTGAAATCTTGGCCACTTTATTGAAAATATGTTGGCTGATTACAAATAGTGATGGTCTAATTTTTGTTCTAGACTTACATATGCATGCAAATATCATCAAAACATGATCCAAATCATCAAACAATGATGCTACAATGATCCAATGATGTCTACCCTTGTTGGCCGCCTTAGAAATGATCAACCCTTGTGAAGAAATGAAGATAAACCCAACATAAAAGGATTGATTTGAAATCTGTAGGTGCTAATATGAAATCTAAAGCACAAACCCTAGCCAAAACAAGCTAGAAACTCCTCCAAACCCTACCCCAATGATACCAAATTGAAACACTAACCTCCTATGATGAAAAGATGACAAACCCACTTCAAAACAAGGCTAGAAATGCTCTGATTTGAGGTTTAATATGAAGTTACAATAGTCTGATATGAATTTTAGATTGCAAGATATGTGATTCCACCTCCAATGAAGCCACTAAAACTTGAAGTATCATCAATACAACATAGCCATGTAACCAAATAGTGAAATCATCCTTAAATTGCCTTCAAATCTGAATGTAAAAGCCTTCAATATGCTTGATGTCTTCAAACCCTAGCTGAACCAATAAACTCCATTGAAACCCTAGCTGATTTGAAGCCTTTATCTTCTCAAAAACTTGCAATATGTTCAATTATGGATCCTAGGTGAATCCATCTCTCATAGTGGGATGGGTTTTCATCTGAACCACTCAAATCCAAGGGTTTTTGTCCTTAGATAATGTTGAAACTCTGTTACAACCAAGAGAACCTCTCCAAATAGTGAAAGAGCCAAAAGATTCAATGATATGAAAATGCTCCAAATGACCCCCTTTTGACCTTTTCACCTTGGGCGCCCAATTGCAACAAAATATAATATTTTTTCAAGTCCATAGCTGACATAAAAAAAACTTCAAATATTTATTTATTATTTTATTTTCTTTTTCTCCAAGAGGGCGGTGACGAGGAGAGAGAAAATAATAATAAAATATTATTATTTTATATTTTTTGCCTTTTTTTTTTTCATGAGCACCAATTTTGTGGGAATTATTATAATATTTTAATAATAAAATATTATAATTTAAACTTTATCTCCAATATTTCATTTTTTCCACCTTTTTTTTCATTTTCCACCTCTTGGCATAATATTTAATTAATTTTCATTTTCCACCTTGGCTAAATATTTAATTAATTTTGATTTTTCCATAAATATTATTAAAATATAAAAATCATGTCCAAACTTTATTTTGGCCAGGAAAAATCATTTTTGCCATTAAAAACTCACTTTCCATTCTCCAAGCTTTAAGTTATTTGCCAACTTTCCTTTTTCCATGCTTGAAGTCACTTTAGCTCAAAAAGGGGACATTACAAGTCCTCCCATCTCGAGATTGCTTGCCCTCAAGCAATCACATGTTACCAATCTCTATTAGAACCAACCAATACCTGGATCCCAAATCCATCTAGGCTCACCATACATACTCAATGTGAAATGAGGAACATCTCTCATCATAACATCCATAATACTCACACATACTTCCTCAAAGTTGTTGGTGCAAAAGATGACAACAATGGAAAAACTAAAAATCTGATTAAAACTCATCTTGGGACCGCTTCTGTTGTCATAAACTGATGCAAACTCAAAACCAAGTATCTTAATGACATCTTCATACTAAACCCAAACAAGTGACTCCATGACACTTGTCACAAATCCATGAAGTAGGGCAGCCTCATACTCCACCAAAGAGTCATCAACATGATGGGACTCATCACAAGCAAACTCCTCAAGTACTCCATGAATGACCAAAGGCCCAACCAAATTTGCATTACTCATACCTCCATCTACATATGTAGTCATAACATGAGTGGTTGATCCACAAAGTGTATGCTCTATAATGCCATCCAAATCTATGATGTGAACCTTCCTCACCTCTTCTGTGTTATGGTGAATCAAATTAGTCATCTTGTGTCTTGAACATACAGCAAAAATTTCATGCTTGACTCCCAAATGAGTGCCAACAATAGAAGGAGTCTTCCCATTTTTATTCTTATGTGTCGGGGTTGCCATCTTATGACTATGCAAAAGAAAAAGACTATTGTTCCAAATCAAAAAATTAGAACAGCTATCATACCTTTCCATAGTGTCTTCATTTACCTCAAACATCTTCTTCCTCTTTGTTGCATCAAGTACCGATCTAACATGAGTCTCCCAAGTGAAATCATAAGCCTCGGGGCTAATCCTTTTCGTTGTTATATCATGATGATATGAAGATAAAAGACTACTGTCATATATCAGAAAACCAGTCCTTACCTCATGTTCTAGTGTGATGTCTTCCTCAATCTCAATCATATCTCCTTCTATGAGTGGATGGATATCAACAAGTGTTGGTCCATGAGGCATTTCTAGGTGAAAATCAAGTGTACCATGTGTCACAAATTCTGTCCCATGGTTGCAAGTTGACTCATCATGTATATGTCTCTTCTATCTTGTAGTCATTTTGAAGTAAGACAATTTCTTTTTCCCTTTTTGCATGGTCCTCATCAAATGTTGATCCAATAGATGCTGATTTACCATTCTCTCAATCATTACCCTTGTCAAACTCATCATAGAGATTTCTGGATATTTCATTTGTAGATGTGGATGAGTTGCTATAGTGCCTTGATTGTCTTGATAGGGAGTCTTCATCCCGCCGCAAGCTATGAGCTAGACTCCGTTGTGACTGCACAAGATCTCACCTTATTTGGGTAAAATTACTCATGATGTCTTCAACTCTTGGGCTCTCATGGTGCTTCTTAGGTCTTCGTTCTTGTTTTTGCTTCTTTCTGTCCGACCAACATTCCAAGTAGCAACTGAAGGAGAGATCATTTCTCACTTCTTGTGGAAGTGTAGGTACTCTTCATAAGCAATCAATATTTCCTTAGCAAATTCAAAAGCCATGATTCACAACCCAAACAAGCTCGCAAGATCCAAGCTTCGATACCACTGTAAGAACCATGTCTAGATCTGAATTGAATTTTTGCTTTCTGGCCTGAAATTTCTGATTTGTTTTCTGGACGTTTCACTTGGGTTTTTGAAGTTTTGTTTTCACATACAAGTTTGATATGATATCAAGATTGAAAGGTTGCAATATGACATTCATATAATATCAAATGAAGACTGAAATCAATTAAACGAACTCACACAGATCTAAAAACCAATATATAACACAATAGAACATACCTGAATGAAAGCTTGGCCACTTTATTAAAAAGATGTTGGCTGATTACAAACAGTGATGGTCTGATTTTTGTTTCAAACTTACATATGCATGCAAATATCATCAAAACATGATCCAAATCATCAAACAATGATGCTACAATGATCCAATGATGTCTACCCTTGCTGGCCGCCTTAGAAATGGTCAACCCTTGTGAAGAAATGAAGATAAACCCAACATAAAAGGATTGATCTTAAATATGTAGGTGTTGATATGAAATCTGAAGCACAAAACCTAGCCAAAACAAGCTAGAAACTCTTCCAAACCCTAGCCCAATGATGTCAAATTGAAGCGCTAACATCCTATGATGAAAAGATGACAAACCCACTTCAAAATACGGCTGGAAATGCTCCGATCTGAGGTTTGATATGAAGTTACAATGGGCTGATATGAATTTTAGATTGCAAGATATGTGATTCCACCTCCAATGAAGCCACTAAAACATGAAGTATCATCAATACAACATAGCCATGAAACCAAATAGTGAAATCATCCTCAAATTGCCTTCAAATCTGAATGTAAAAGCCTCTAATATACTTGATGTCTTCAAACCCTAATTGAACCAATAAACTCCATTGAAATCCTAGTTGATTTGAATTCAACCTTTGTCTCCTCAAAAACCCGCAATATTCTCAATAATGGATCCTAGGTGAATCCATCTCTCATAGTGGGATGGGTTTTTGTCCAAACCACTCAAATCCAAGGGTTTTTATCCAAACCACACAAATGCAAGGGTTTTCATCCTTAGATAATACTGAATCTCTATTAAAACCAAGAGAAACTCTCCAAATAGTGAAAAAACCAAAAGATTCAATGATATGAAAATGCTCCAAATGACCTCCTTTTAACCTTTTCACCTTGGGTGCCCAATTGCAACAAAATATAATATTTTTTCAAGTCCATAGCCGACATCAAAACAACCTCAAATATTTATTTATTATTTTATTTTCTTTTTCTCCAAGAGGGTGGTGGCTAGGAGACAGAAAATAATAATAAAATATTATTATTTTATATTTTTTTGCCTTTTTCCTCATGAGCGCCAATTTTATGAGAATTATTATAATATTTTAATAACAAAATATTATAATTTAAACTTTATCTCCAATATTTCATTTTTTCCACCTTTTTTCATTTTTTTTTCCATTTTCCACCTCTTGGCATAATATTTAATTAATTTTCATTTTTCTCCTTGGCTAAATATTTAATTAATTTTGATTTTTCCATAAATATTATTAAAATATAAAAAATCATCTCCAAACTTTATTTTGCCAAGGAAAAATTATTTTTGCCACTAAAAACCTACTTTCCATTCTCCAAGCTTTAAGTTATTTGTCGACTTTCATTTTTCCAAGCTTGAAGTCACTTTAGCTCAAAAAGGGGACATTACAAGTCTTCCCATCCTGAGATTGCTTTCCCTCAAGCAATCACATGTGACAAATCTACATTAGAACCAACCAATACCCGGATCCCAAATCCATCTAGGCTCACCATACATACTCAATGTGAAATGAGGAACATCTCTCATCATAACATCCATAATACTCACATACTTCCTCAAAGTTGCTGGTGCAAAAGATGACAACAATGGAAAAACTAAAAATTTGATTAAAACTCATCCCGAGACCGCTTGTTGGTGTGAACAAGGTTATTACCTAACCAGTTTAGCCTTGTGTGGATAATTCATATTATTTAACTATTTATTAGTTAAATAATATTCACACATCACACATTATTCACACGTTAAGTTGACTTAGTGAGTCTTCTAGATGTCTCTAGTTGTTGCTAGTTGTAGTGAGTTGTCTGATCCTACACATGTGCACTAGTTGGCATCCTATCCTCTAGTTGTCACATGTGATAGGAATGTGACACTTGTCACATGACTACAACTCTTTGGTTGTCATCATTGCCTTTATAAACAAGGCTATTTCATTGTATTTCATGACAGTTGTATAGAATACTTGCTCTATTGTTTTAGCATCTTCTTTGTTATCTTTGTGTTGAAGGTTGTCTTGATTGTAGGAATCCTGACTTGCTGAGTCACATTGACTCTTACACCACTTCTGCTATCATAAACGGATGCAAACTCAAAACCAAGTATCTCAATGACATCTTCATACCTTGGTTCATACCAAACCCAAACAAGTGACTCTATGACACTTGTCACAAATCCATGAAGTAGGGAAGCCTCATACTCCACCAAAGAGTCATCAACATGATGGGACTCATCACAAGCAAACTCCTCAAGTACTCCATGAATGACCAAAGGACCAATCAAATCTACATTATTCATACCTCCATCTACATATGTAGTCATAACATGAGTGGATGATCCACAAAGTTTATGCTCCATAATGCCATCCAAATCTATGATGTGAACCTTCCTCACCTCTTCCATGTTATGGTGAATCAAATTAGTCATCTTATGTCTTGAACATACAAAAAAAATTTCATGCTTGACTCCCAAATAAGTGCCAACAATAGAAGGAGTCTTCCCATTATTATTCTCATGTGTCAGGGCTGCCGTCTTATGACTATGCAAAAGAAAAAGACTATTGTTCCAAATCAGAAAATCAGAACAACTATCATACCTTTTCATAGTGTCTTCATTTACCTCAAACATCTTCTTCCTCATTGCATCAAGTGCCGATCTAACGTGAGTCTCCCAAGTGAAATCATAAGCCTCAAGGGTGATCCTTTTGGCTGTTATATCATGATGATATGAAGATAAGGGACTGCTTTCATATATCAGAAAATCAATCCTTACCTCATGTTCTAGTGTGATGTCTTCCTCAATCTCAATCATATCTCCTTCCATGAGTGGATAGATATCAACAAGTTCTGGCCCATGAGATGTTTCCAGGTGAAAATCAAGTATACCATGTGTCACAAATTCTGTCCCATGATTGCAAGCTAACTCATCATGCATATGTCTCTTCTATCTTGTAGTCATTTTGAAGTAAGACATTTTCTTTTTCCCTTTTTGCATGGTCCTCATCAAATGTTGATCCAATAGATGTTGATTTACCATTCTCCCAATCATTACCCTTGTCAAACTCATCATAAAGATTTCTGGATATTTCATTTGTAGATGTGGATGAGTTGCTATAGTGCCTTGATTTTCTTGATAGGGAGTCTTCATACCATTGCAAGCTATTAGCTAGACTCCATTGCGACTGCACAAGATCTCACCTTATTTGGGTAAAATTACTCATGATGTCTTCAACTCTTGGGCTCTCATGATGCTTCTTAGGTCTTCATTTTTGTTTTTGTTTCTTTCTATTCGACCAACATTCCAAGTAGCAATTGAAGGAGATATCATTTCTAACTTCTTGTGGAAGTGTAGGTACTCTTCATAAGCAACCAATATATCATTAGCAAATTTTGAAGTCATGATTTACAACCCAAATAGGCTAGCAAGATCCAGGCTCTGATACCACTGTAAGAACCCTATCTAGATTTGGACTGAATTTTGCTTGCTAGCCTGAAATTTCTGATTTGTTTTCTGGATGTTTCATTTGGGTTTTTGAAGTTTTGTTTTCACATACAAGTTTGATATGATATGAAGATTGAAAGGTTGCAATATGACATTCATATAATATCAAATGAAGACTGAAATGAATTAAACCAACTCACACACACATCCAAAAATCAATATATAACACAATAGAACATACCCGGATGAAAGCTTGACCACTTTATTGAAAAGATGTTGGTTGATTACAAATAGTGATGGTTTGATTTTTGTTTCAGACTTACATATGCATGCAAATATCATTAAAACATGATCCTGTATACACCTTAAAATGACACGACTCTGTCTAAACAAATAATCTTAATATTTATTTAGTTTGATTCCTCTATCAATAAATAAATAAATCAATTTATTTATTTGGTTCGTATTCCTACCATTAATTAAATAAAATTACTTATTTAATTAGTTTCATCAAATTCTTCCAAATCCTCTTATCTACAATTAAATAATTCTTAATTATTTAATTAAATCAAATTATTCCTCCAAATTTAAATAAATCAATCAAATTTATTTAAATTCTCTCAATCTCTAAAAATAAAATATTTTATTTATTCTTCTATCTTGCACAAACAATTAAATAAATTTATTTGTTTAATTTACTTTCTTATCTTCTAAATTCTTCAAAAATCTTCTAAAAATAAATCTTGCTCATCATGCACATAAAATTAAATAATTTATTATTTAATTTCTCTCAAATCATGCAAAAAACATATCTCAAGTTGAGTTAATTGATTCAATCAATCTTGTTTTTATCAACAATTCTTAAATTAGAAAAAAACATTCTAATTTATGAAATCAAATCATATCTTTATAAAAGAAAGCAGTTAACTCAAACAAAACAACTTTTTGTGTGACACTTGCCTTCTTTCTATTCACGCACATCCTCTCAAGTCTTCTATACCGTTGATCTTCTTATTCCTTCTACACCGTTGATCTTCTCTCTCACGAGTCTATAAATACAACCCTATTCCTCCATTTCTATCATCTAAGCTTTCAGTGAACTTACTCAGCAGAATTAACAGCGCATCTTTGGCACCCAAATCCATCCATAGCTTGCGATCACCCCTTTTATTGTATTGAAGCTCATCTTCATTACAAGAAGTATCATAGCCATCTCTCCATCGTCATCTTGAAGAACAAAGGCAAGGAAGTGCACTTTCTGAGGGCTTCATTCATCATACAAAGATCGATTGAGATTAAGAGAACAATGGAAGCCGCGAGGTAACAAGGTTTGCAAGGTTTGTTCTTTGTTATTGAATCTTTGTTATTTGCAATTTCTATTGAGATTATTAGTTTATTGATAGTTTAATACTTTGACAATATTTCTGGTAACATTTCTGGCGCCCACTGTGGGGCCTTGCCCTAATCTGACCCCAAAACTAAGTTTTTGTGCGAATAGGTTCTGTACATAGGAGGATTCTGTGCATTTGATCAATTCTAACATGCATCTACTATCTGTTTTGGCGCATATATCTCCTATTTTTGTGCTTTTGAGCTCTATTTCTGTGCATTTGTAATTCTGTGCATCTGTGTCCTTTTTCTGCGCATAGGATCTCTGTAGTTGTGCATCTATTCTGGCAGTGACTTTTGAGTTTTTCTTATGATTTTGCTAACACCTAACATTTCTCGCAAGAAAATTCTTGGATCTACTTGCAGGTTAGGGGCTGGTTTAGTCATATAGCTGCATTTGTCAACTCATTTCTAGATATAATTAGCAAGGAAAGTAACTGAATCGTTCATGCAAATCTCATTTAGCTCTAACTAGGAGGATTGTAATTTAATCTTGTTGCATCAACAACTTGAATGTAGTCCCAATGCTAGGAGGACAAAATTGAACCATTGCTATCTTGCTTTCAAAATTAACAATTGTGTGTGTGCCCAAATAGCTTAACTCATTTAGTCTTTTTCATTTTAACTAGGGGAGAAAGAACCATTATCTTTCATGTTTTCAGAATGACAGTAGGCCTATGCTCTCCCCTTTCTTGGGTGACCAGAATGCCAAACCTATCATTTTACATGTTTAACCTTTAGAGAGGCCTGTGATAGGGAGGACTCTAGGCTGCCTGCTCTACATCCTGTAGGTGTACAAGACTGTTTGACAACACTAGCCTTCCTACCAATTCAAAGTGCTAAAAGACATACTCTTTGCAGAGATGGAAAACTCCACTTTTCTGCTTGGTGTGGGACACATACCTTGTCCTCACTGTTTCCAAGATACTGCCTCAATGGCACATAACTTTCTGAGCCCATTGCCCACCCTTCTCACTCTGTTCAAGGGTCTGGACTGCTTGGTGCTCACTTTCTTTCCCTCTACTTTTCCACCCCTGCAAATCTATATTTCCTACTTGTTTATCTAGCTGGACTCCTCACTGAACTCGCCTAGAACAAGCATGAATTGCCTCTACCCGGTGATCTGACCACCCCACAAAAGGAAAACAAACAAAAATCATGGCTCTGCTTGATGACCTCCATACTGTACAGTGGAACTTGAGGAGTCATCAAAACAGAGTCATGGTTTGCAAAAGAAAACAAAATTACAGAAACAGAAAGACTAATCTACTTCAGAATGGTAAACTGAAAACAGAAAAGAAAATACACAGATGATCGAACTGCTGTACTTTATTTTTATTCAAAAATTTTGATTACATCAAAATGCTTCACACACCAAAATTCACTTCTTCGATTCTTCTTCTGCTCAACTCCTCTACAGAAAGAATGCTACATTTTATATCTCTGCTCATGTTCGTTACAGGACGGTTCAACTACCAGACGGTTCATATTCTAACTGCCAGTTCAGTTCTGTGCTATCGGCAAAATAATATTGATGTCTTACTGAAACAGACATCTGCGTTCCCATCGGCAAGACCCCACCCTGTCGGCGAGTCTTTATCTTCATTGGCCGATAGTATTAGTTTGGCCGATATCCCTTTTCACTCTGTTTGACGACCATCGATGAAGCAAAGTATTATCGGCCACATATTATTCCCTTCTTCCAATATATCATCTCACCTCGATGACCTTTGTATCCCGTAGACTCCCATCGGCAAGAGCTACCAACGTCGGCAAAATTTTCTTTCCACTCACCGATCTTAATTCTTACACCGATGCACACTTTGATCTGTTGACCATCGGTGAGACTTAGTCTATCGGCCGACGCTCTTCAAGTCATTCTGACACTTTACCATATGCCGATGTGCTTCCTCCATTCCTCTCTGTCGGTGTGACAATACATCATCGACGCAAGAAATGAAACTTGTGCCGATGCCTTTTATCACCGCGATACATACTCCTTCGCTGAACCATTGAACCTCAATAGCGGTTCAATCGCAAGGTTCAACAGTGAGGTTCAACCTCCATATAACCATCGGCCAGACCTGTGTCTTCGGCCTAACCGAAATATCTCCTCCGGATATGTATCTCACCCCGATCAATATTCCATTCGTTGAACCATTGAACCTCAACAGCGGGGTTCAATCTCAAGGTTCAACCGCGGGGTTCAACTAACAGGTTCAACGACGCGGTTCAACCACAAGGTTCAACCGTTGAACAAATATCAAACACCTTCAACTTGAACTTGCACTTGGCTCAAAAACCGATTAGAAACAAAATGCTTCTCCTGCCACTGCATTTTCAGAAAACTCGAAAAACAAAACTACATGCTGCAAACTCAAAATTGAAAAATCAAAAACTATGTATGGCTGCATTGAGCCTTGGTGCTCCTGCACCAGCCTGCCCTTGGATATCCTTTTGTCCAAGTGGGAATGACCTTAAGTGGTAACAAGCTAAAGCCAAGCTCTGCCTAGCCACTATAAATAAATTGTGCTTGGATCGAAAGCTTCATGCAACAAGTGCTGATTAGTTATACCGACAGCCAACCTCCCCCAAAACCCTTCAAGGCGTAACCCTTGAAGGCTGGGAGACTCCATAACAGAGAGTAGCACTGCCGCAAGTATAACCACTCAAACAGTTGCCCTTACTACTTACCCATTGTTTTAGTAGCCTAAAATCCCTCTATTTGTTGGTGCAAAAGGTGGGACCTTTGAAGCTGCCCCGAGTCTCGTGGTTCTTAGTAGAGATAACAGGGACAATCCTAAGGTTCAGTGGGGATACGAGCCTTGGGAAACCTGGATCTTGGTATGCATGAGAAGTGAGTGCCATGGAGGGGAGTCGGTGCTACCAAGATCCTGAAGCTATCCACTTTGAATATGCACGGCTAGGGGATCCAACAAATATTATTGTTGCCATCTTAGGATTTGTATTTGTTTTTTTTTTAGTCAAAAAGTAAAAAAAAGTTAAAAAAATCTTAAAAAGATAAAAAACCATGAAAATATTCTGTGTTTGCTGTGTCTTACTTGTCATAAATTGATAAAATCAAATAAAAAAAGACCAACTTTTAGCCAAGAAACCAAAAATATCAAAAAACGTGCCAAAAACAGTCAAAAAACCCAGAGCTGTGCATTTACTTAGACCTGCTGCGCATTTACTGCGACCTGTTGCGCATTTACTGTCTGTTACTGCGATTTTAAACTTCACCAAACTTGCGCATATACTTTAACCTGTGGTGCATATACCTTCTGTTTTAGCACATTTATTGTTGCACATATATCACAGTGAGCATTTCCTGGTCTTTTGAGAGAAAAATTTCAACATTACTGAGTACCCATTTCAGCCTTGTTCTAGTTTCTGAGATCAGATTTACCGTGCAGTCACCTCTTTCATCCGTTTCCATAGCGTACCCTCTTTTCCGTTTGACATCTTACCAAAACACTTCACAAAAATTCCAAAAATCAAACTGAGTATCAAAACTAGGTTAGTGCAAAGCAATTCTAGATCATATCAACCTCAAACAAACCTAGTGAGTCTCCACTGTCAAGGATCTATCATCCTTTGGAACTTCACTAGTGGCTTGTGCAAAACTAGTCTATATCAAGTAATCAGATTCCAAACATCCTTATTTTTGGCTACCATTTTGTATCTACCACCTTGTTTGACACCATTGGTCTAAGGAAACCCTTGTTCAAACCTCACCACCACAAGTATCCCTTTCACCACAACCTTCTAGCACACCTTGTCAAACCTTCCAATTTCACACCATCCCATCCAAATTCACATTGCATGGTCCTAACAAGATCCCAAAAACAAAAACAACTTGAAATGGTGGGCACATCTGACAAAGTTGTCCCATCCACTCACGACTGTGATGAGGAGATTTCTCATGAAGACATTGTACAAGCTCAACAAGACTGAAAGTTCCAACGCCTGATGGACAAAGTGCTAAATCAAGACCCTAGCAAATTCTTCCTTTACCTAGCAAACCAAGGAGTTAAGCTCCCCAACGACTTTGACGTCAACACATTAAAGGAAATTGAAGAAGAAAGAATCCCCGAGGAAAGCACATGAGAGGAGAGAACCATAGACAAAGGCAAAATGACCATTGACTCTCCAAATCCTCTAGGCTTATTGATGCAACAAATTCAAGCCTTGCAGCAACAGCTCGCAGACATTCAAACAGGAGCATCAACCAAACACTATTCTCTAGAGGATATTTCACCGTATCCTTTTGACAAAACCTTGATCATGATACCTTTCCCCTCCAAGTTTGAGGTACCGAAATTTGACAAATATCGAGGAAAGGGTGATCCAAGGGATCACATCAAAGAATTTAGTGTAGCTTGCCTTGAAGTCGCCCACAATGACACCTATCTCATGCGACTATTCCCAAGGAGCTTGGGAGGACAAGCTATGGAGTGGTTCTCTAGACTACCTCCTGGCATTAGAACCTTCAACAAACTAGTGGACAAGTTTGTCATACACTTCTCATACAACATTGAGCATGACATATCACTTTTAGATCTTTGTAATACTAAACAAAAGGGCGGAGAATCCTTCACCTCTTTCTTACAAAGATGGAGACAATTGGCAAGCGAATGTCCACATCAAATACCTGAAAAACAAATGTTGGAAATGTTCGTCCATAACCTACATGCTGACCTCAGCTATTAAATCCAAATACAATGCTCTGATTCTTTTAGCAATGTCATTGAGATGGGTTTACTCATTGAAAAGGCATTGGTAGTGAAAGGTCAAGTCAAACTTTACAAGGACACTCCTAGTGCAAATGTCAACACAGATAAACCACAATTTTGGACAAAGAATAAAAACATTGTAAATGATGGGGTGGTTGATGCCAAAAATGTGGCGCCCAAACAACCAATTTTCACTTTAACAAGCCCACAAAGCAACCCCCCACAAAACAAACCATGAAACACTGAATCAGAGTTTACAAACTATCAACCTAGGATAAAATTCAAATCTCTAGGAGAATCATTGGAAACCAACCCACATAAACTACTAGCAAATAAACTCATAACACTTCCAGCAGCGCGGGATTATGAACCAAAGGTCAAACTTCCTTGGTGGTGTTGGGATAGGAAAATTTAAAAATTTTCATGTATTCTTACTCATCCATACCTGACCAAATCATAAAAAATTATGCCCAAAATCATACTAATAAGAGGATTCAAATCCCCTAATATCGGCAAGACTTCATTATTGTTACATCGATCCATGAGAAACTAGCTAGAAAGGCTATCGGCATGAGAATAAGGATTGGGGAAAATGTTTTAGATAACACCGATGGGGAAAGTGGCATCAATGACCTATCATCGAAGAGAAAGTTACTAGTCATTCCGATTGGCATGAGAAAGGACTATCGGAGAACAATCCAAAAAACCCTCCCGATGGTATAGATCTTAACGATGGAGTATTTCGGCAAAACTCTCATTGATCACCCAATAGAGCGGAGATTTGAAGCGAAAAACAAAGGAATCAAGATCCTTAAAAATAAAGTGCATGTTGGTCAGAATGCATGTATACCAGATACAAAGGTGAACGGTCGAAGGTGTTGTATATTTATTTGTATGTATGCAAGATACAAATAGTGAGAAGATACAAATGCATAAAGCATTCGAAATACAAAACTGGCAAATGCATGTACAAATGCATTTGTATAAAACATACAAGGGGATATACAATGGTAATATACATCGCGGAGCCAAAAGGGATATGAAATATGATTTTATTGTTGTATGTTTCGGATACATACATTGCGGTGTACATATAATGCATAACTGAAATGTTTATAAAATAAAGAGTAATTGTTGTATGTTTCATGCCTTGTATGTATGTTTCGGGTTATACATTGCGGTACACATGCAAGGTGGAACTCAGGAGAGATTTAAATCTGGTTAAAGGGATGCATCGGGACTTAATGTATATCGGAGGATGCATTTCACGGTATATACAAGTCGGAGTCAAAAATAAATGAACTATGGTTTATAAAAGCAAGAAGTCCAGAAAGGAGATACAATTGAGTTTGTATGTATCGAGCATTGTATATGAAGGTTGGATATAAGTAGTGTTGTAACATGGAATACGAGTGAGGAATAAGGTGGGTCCCACCACTTGCATATCAGATTTGCATAATCACAATGTATGTCTTCAAGATACAAGCCGATGTACAAGCGAAGATATAAGCTGGATGTCAAAAGAAGTTCAATATAGAAAAGTCTTTGTATGTTTAAATGCTTGAATGTATACAAGATACAAAAACAAATGCATATGAGATACAAAGGAAATGTATATGCATGAAACTCCACGTGGGGCCCATCGCCAATGGATATACAAGTTTATATAAGCCCGGATTTGAATGACATATTAAATATTGTGAATTTTAGCTAGGGTCCGCTATTGTATATAAAGCACATGCATTCGATATACATAGAGATGATACAAATACGGATTCGAAGGAGATTTCAAATTCATTTCATAAATCTGGTTGGGCATGCCCTTGTATATGGAAGAAAATGTATGCGATATACAAAAGATTTGTATATATAGAGTCACAAATCCGGTGATTCCTCAGGTGTATGTTGCAAATACATAAGATATATGGATACACTACAATACAAAGGTGAAGGGCATCCATCTGCAACGACCAAAGCATTTTAACAGTAAGAAGGTCAAGATTAAAATTTTGTTATTGAAGGAGATTAAAATAACAAAAGGTTGCACCGGATGTATGAAGAGTCATAACCCTACAAATGCAAAACATATATAAGGGGAACCAAGTCCGGAAATAAAAAAGATCAATGAGCAGTAGAATATAATACATACAGTTTACAATGTTTCCAAAAGACCATGTTGCAAGTATATTATTGAAGTAAATTGGAGTTCTCTGATCTTGTGGTTTTATTTTGGCATCAATTGTTTGTTAAAGTTACTCAATTGTGTGGTTGTCTCCAGTTCTGTATTTCCTTGTTATTCAAATTAATATATCAAGTATATAGTTAATTTGTCAATGCACATTTGCTGTATCTGTGTGATTGAACAAATTGGTTTCTATTAGAGGAATTAAAATCCTTCTAATCAGTCATAGTAACCTGGAAGTGTTAGTTTGGATTACTAAGAAGAACCATATAATTAGGATTTCCATTCTGTCTCCAAGTTAATATTATCTGTTATTCTTGCATATTTCATTCAATTGATTCCTTCAAGAAAGGATTAAATTACCTTCTGGTGAATTACAAGATATCTGATTATATTGGTTGGATCATTAAGAAGAGTTTGTCAGTCATCTCCCTACACATTTATACAAGTTATAAACTAAATATTGTGCCAAATAGTTAGAATTATTACCCGCTATAAGCCACTAGTCTTAGTCCTTCATTTGACTCTGTTTACCCAACAAGGCACTGGTCTTATTTCAATTCACCATTAAAATCCTTTTATTCAATTTGATATTGCTTATACAATTTATACCAACCATACATTAGGTATTAGGATTATTCAACAAGCCTTCATCTAGTCTACACCATTTGCCACTGTAGTTAGATCCATTTACTTAGTTAAAATAATTGCATTCAATCTGCTTTAATTTCCAAGGTTTACCCACCTAGGTGTAGCAGTACCTAAAGTGTAGGAAATCATCAAACCCAAAAGGTTGATTTCATCAAGTTAGTTCAAAAACGTTTCCAATCTGAGCATAGAGCCTGGCATCCTCTTAGGATTAGCAACCTGCATTTTTGAGACCTAACAAATTGGTGACTCTGCTAGGGACTTAGATAAAAGACCTTAGTAATAAACCTTTCCTTTCATAGAGTCATTTCAGAAATTTTAATTTGGTAACTCTGATGGCAAAAAGAATCCAGAAAGATAAATTACAAACTTTTCCTATTTACAAAATAGGTGGCAACTCTAGTGACTGTTATAATAGAAAATTGATACCAAATGGATGGTAGGAGATCCAAGATGGAGGGCAATAAATTGCAATCATCTCCACCAATTAGAAACATCTCCAAAAGAAATAGAGCTTCAAATTATTCTCACCAGGATAATAACCAGGAGACTCAAGAGGATAATGTAGAGCAAACTATTGAAATTCACAATAAATTTACACCACTGCATGAATCAAATGAAAATATCAATAGAGTAATTGATGACATATTGGCTAAATACAGACCTGATCCTCAAGAACAGCTTGAGTGTGAAGCACGAGCCATGAGGGAAATCGACCAAAGACAAGCTGAATATGATTTTAAAATGTCATTACAGCAAGGAGAAGGGGTAAAACATGGATTCTCAACTCAAGAAGTAAATGACAGCCCAAAGACTTCAGGAGGTATGAGTCAAGCACAACAAGATCTGCTTAGGCTCCAAGAAAAATTGAAATGATTAAAATAGAGGAAACTAAGAGGTTGTTGCAACAAGAGATTCAACAGATAGAAAGTAGAGCTAAAATATCTCCCCCAAAATATGTACCTCCACATAGGGGAAACATTTCAAGGAATCCACAGCAAAATCTACATCAAAATACAGGTGGTGCTTCAAATTCACAAGCATCCATAATTCATCAGAATACTATTCCTAAAGTTCCTAGACCACCTCCCATGCACAATACCTCTCAACATATGGTTAATCCTTACCCATCCCCTGGCCAACAATATTATAGACCAACAAATATTTATATAAATCCCCACATAAACCCACAGCAGCAATATGCCTATCATCAGCCTCCAGGTGGATATAATTACTATCCTAATCCACCACCCATGAATTTCCCATCTCAAAACCTCGCAAACATATGTAGCCAATTTGATTTGACTGGGTATCAGTTGTATCCATATCCTATGGATAGTAATTGGAGAAATATGGTTCCCAAGTTTACTGGGAATAGTGCAATATCAGCTGAAGATCACATCAAAAGCTTCAATGCTTTCGTACAAGATATTGGTATGGACTGGGAAGATATTAGAATGAGGTTTTTCATGATGTCCCTGACTGAAGATGCAAGAGACTGGTTCAACAGTTTACCTAATGCCTCAATCAGTTCAATAACTGATTTCCATAATCAATTTAAGGAGCAGTATGGTAATCAGTATGCCCTTGAATTTGCATTACATGAATTGATAAGTATCCAGAAATACCAAAATGAATCAGTGTATGACTTCAATTTGAAATTTTCCAAATTACACAACAAAGTACCACACGGATCCAAACTGTCCGATCCAATAGCATTGAGTATTTATATGAAAGCATTTGATCCCAAGATAGGGTATGAACTTAGAAACCGGTGCCTTGCTACCCTGGCTGAAGCACAGAAAGTGGCATTAACTATTGAGAACAATAGGAAAGTTGTAGGTATGGTTAGCAGGAGAGATAACCCTAGAAATGCTCAGAACCCAAACGTTCAACAGACTAAACAAGAAGGTCAGCATAGGCATGAAAGGCCCAGGTTGCATGATATGCCGTACAATACAAATTGGAAAGATGAGAGACCCATTGATAACATCAGAAAGCAACATTATGGCAAGGATACCCCTGACCCTCTAAAGAGAAGTATGGCACATATGGTAGAAGATAGACCTTGGTGTCTGGTGTGTAATTTACCACATTCACCTGAGTATTGTGAAGTGGCTAAAACAGTACAACAAGAAGAAATGTTATACAATTATAACAAAGACAATCACACTATAAACATGATGCAAGATACACCATATTTGCTGACTGAAGACTATTCTTCTATAGAGGAAGAGGGATATGAATATGAAGTGGGAAATCAGAGACATCATATCAATATGGGAGAACAAGAAGTGTTCTCAGACTAGGAGGATGGTTATGAGGAACCTACTTATTATAACAATCAGCCATATAATCAATGGAGAAAGCCCACTAAAAACGAAAGAGAGGCTCTTA
Organism: Cunninghamia lanceolata; assembly: GCA_027924645.1. NCBI lineage: Eukaryota > Viridiplantae > Streptophyta > Pinopsida > Cupressales > Cupressaceae > Cunninghamia > Cunninghamia lanceolata. Next base: position 2,548,920 of record BSBN01000659.1, on the reverse strand, counting down.
CAATAGCTGCAATAGCTCAAGCTAAAAATGCCTATAACTTAGGGAATCAGATAGTGAATGTTGAACAAGGAACACTTGGGAGTGTATTCATAAAAGATTTGAATTACAAAAAGAATAATGCAAAGTCATCATTCAAAGAATGAGAAAAGGGTGGTAAGAATAAAACAAAAGAAAAATCACAAAATCAAGAAAAAGAGAATATAAAGACAGAAAAGAATGATCAAACTATGGCCCATTCTTTCGACATTGCTCATGCAATATCTCAGGTAAAGATATCAGTTCCACTTTTAGAAATGATGAAAATAGATAAATACAGAAATACAGTAGTCAAACTGATTTTAGATATACTAAATCAGAAACATAAAGGATCTGAAAATAGAACAAACAATGTTCATCAAGAAACATTCCAAATGCCTGAGGTATACCTGGGTGATACATTGACAAAGAATCCCTCACAAGTGGACCCTTTCTACACTACATTGTTGATCAAAAATAGGATAGTAAGGAAATGTATGATTGATTCAGGTGCTGCCATGAACATCATTCCAATAGCAGTTATGAAAGAACTGGGAATGTGGGTTGACACTACATTTGGTAGGTGTTATGCAATGGATAACAAATCCATCCCAGTCGTTGGTATACTGAGGGATGTGGAGATAAAACTTGCCTCATACCCTGAAGCAACTTATAACATGGATATTACTGTGGTTGACATCCCACCATATTATGGAATGCTTCTATCGAGACAATGGGCTGCCATGGTAGGAGGGAATGTCCAATTGGACTTATCATATGCCACAATACCAGTGGGAGGTAAAGAAATCAAGCTATGTAGGGAGCCAAGGTATGAAAATATTATAGAACGCTTGGATCAACATCAAATAAATTTCTTTTGTGATACAGATTTGGGAGCCTTCAAGGTTGAGAAAAGTCAACCAGAATTGCAGAATACTGATCCAATACATATTGAATCTAAGAAAGAAGAAAATGATGTATGGAAGATGTATTTTGATGGTGCATGCAACAAAATAGGAAATGGGGCCGGAGTAGTATTTATTTCACCAGGACGTAAAACTTTCAAATACTCTTTTCTATTAACATTTGAATGCACAAACAATGTAGCAGAATACGAAGCTTTGCTCATTGGTTTGAACATAGCCACTGTAGTTAGGGTAAAATTGCAAATCAGGGCAAATGAATAAACAGCAATGATAAAAACCCTAGCAATGCACAATGAAGCACAAGACAACATGAAAATCAAAATAATAAATATAAATGCAAACCGATCTCCACGTTATGCTTGATTTATCTCCATTGCTCTTCTCCACCTCGCATGAGCATGCAAGATTTTGAAGGATTATTGTTGGAAGAATGTTGGGTGCTCACTTTTGCAGCATAACATTAAGATGAAGATGATATGAGGATGATAGTTGAAGGATGCAAAGGCTCCAATGATATTTCGACAGTATGTGGATACTTGAGGATCAATGCATTTTAGAAAATTTGGCAGAATAATGGTACTTGAGGCTCAATGCATGCTAATGGCTTGTGAGGGGTTTGATTTATAGGAAAGGCTTGATTCAAATAGATGGTTGAGATTAAAAAGCTAAATGATTGATGTGGATGGCTAGGATTGATTCGGTTATCCCACTCTTCAAGGGAGTTGTAGTCATTTGACAAGTGTCAAGGAGGATAGGGCTCATGTGTGCTTGTGTACATAAAAAGTACTACATATGAAAGATATTAAATAAAAGGCTGTAGTACCACTTATCTTTTTTAAATGAAAGAGGCACATATGTCGGCTAAATGATAAGATAAATTAATTAAATAAATAAAATTTATTTAATTAATTGGAAAGTCGGCTTATGATGATAACTTAATTCAAATAAAATATTTGAATTAGTTGGGATATGAGTTGGATATTAATTAAATAAATAAAATTTATTTAATTAATTGGATAGTGGGGAACTTAATTCAAATAAAATATTTGAATTAGTTGGGATATGATGTGGAAATTAATTAAATAAATAAAATTTATTTAATTAATTGGCTAAGTAGGATAAGGATGGGATTGAATGGGATTTTAATTAAATAAATAAAATTTATTTAATTAATTGGTTAATCGATAAATGGGATTGAGAGTGGGATTTTGGACAAAATGCTACATGATGTCTAGGATAATGTTTTAACAAGGTGTTGCAAGACATACACAAATTTGGGACAATTTTGGGTGTCTACAGCGACCAAGCATAAAATAAAAAAGTTAGCTGTATATGGTGATTCTGAATTGGTTACTTCCCAAGTGAGAAAGAAATACCTATCAAAAAACAAGAGGTTGAGACAATACAGAAATGCAATATGGGATAATATTGAATTATTTGATGCCTTTTCAATCAACTGGATTGATAGGTCTAAAAATATTATGGTAGATTTTCTAGCGAATATCGCATTGAAAAAAGATGATGTCACATTGGGAGGTATTACAGAAGTTGAGTTCAAAACCAGACCCACTATCCCAGATAATGTACATAATTGGCAAGTATTTGACAATGATGCTGATAGAATCAACTTCCTGCATTGTGCTGACTATTATGAAAATCAAGAGATTGATTTCAATGCATTTGTAGAAGAACATGATGGGAAGGAAACCATTTTTGGTCAAGAGATAGTTCAGTTGAAAACAAATAAAATACCTAAGGGACTCATAGCACTGGAAAAGGCATTTGATGGACATGATATATTTAAAATGAAAGACACACCAGTGGTGCAAAATGACCTTGAAGAGATTAATTTGGGGACAAAGGCAGCCCCAAAGAATGTGTATATTAGAAAAAATCTTAACCCAAAAATCAGGAGCAGAATCATCAACTTACTTAGGAAGTATAGACATGTGTTTGCCTGGTCATATGATGATTTAAAAGCATATAGAGAGAATCTGTTTCAGCATGAAATACCACTAAAACCAGATGCTAAACCATTCAGGCAAAAACAGAGGCCTATCAATCCTACATTAGCTCCTAAGATGCTAGAGGAACTTACAAAATTAAGGGATGGAGCTATCATTAAACCCATCAGACATTCCTCTTGGGTTTCTAATTTGGTACCTATCAGGAAAAAGAACAGTGATATTAGACTATGTGTGGATTTCAGGAATTTAAACAAGTCTTCTCTTAAGGACAACTATCCTCTCCCCAACATGGAAGCAATATTACAAAAGGTTACTGGATGTGAACTGTTGTCAATGATGGATGGCTTCTCAGGTTACAATCAGGTGAAAGTTAAAGAATCAGAGCAATTTAAGACTGCATTCACCACTCCATGGGGAACATATGTATATTTAAGGATGCCATTCGGACTCACTAATGTTGGAGCAACATTCCAAAGAGCAATGGATGTGGCCTTTGCTGAATTGATTAATAAAATCATGATAGTATATCAAGATGACTTGACAGCATATTCAAAAAGGGCTGAGGATCATTGTGCACATTTAGAGAAAGTATTTATTAAAGCCCTAGAATATGGGATTTCATTGAATCCTAAGAAGTACCATTTCGCAGTGACAGAGGGGAAGTTGCTTGGTCACATAGTTTCAAAGGATGGAGTGAGAATAGATCCTGAGAGAGTAAAAGCAATTGACCAAGTCCCTATCCCTAAAAATGTGAAAGCTATACAGTCATTTTTTGGCCAAATTAACTTTGTCAGGAGGTTTATATCAAATTTTGCAAAAATTGTTGCCCCCATATCAAGGATGTTGAAGAACTCATAAGTGAAATGGACAACAAAAATAATATAAGCATTTGCAACTATTAAAAAGGCAATCAAAGAAGCCCCTGTTCTGATATCGCCTGATTTTAGTAAGCCATTCCAACTATTCTCATTTGCCTCTTATCATACAGTTGCAGCAGTGCTATTACAGAAAAATAATGATGGATATGAACAGCCTATCTCATTTTTCAGCAAATCCCTTCAGAATGCAGAGTTGAAATATGACATTGTTGAGAAACAAGCATATGCATTAGTAAAAGTAGTTAAAACTTTTAGGCCATACTTGGTGGGAGCTGAAATCATAGCCTATGTGCCTAATGCTGTAGTAAAGGATGTATTGGTCCAAACTGAAGTCATAGGTAGAAGATGCAGATGGATCAATAGAATTCATGAGTTCAATATTGAAATCTAGATTACTAAACTAGTGAGGGGACAAGGTCTAGCTAGGTTGATGGCTGAAAGTAATCTTGAAGCTTCTCAGATATGTAGTGCTAGTGATGTTGATAATACAAGTTCTAGCATTGAGCACACTCTGTGGTATACCGACATCATATATTATCTAAAGCACATGAAATGTTCTGAAGGGTATGATGATAATAAAAGGACACTTAAATTACAGGCCTCAAAATATGTTTTTATTGATGGAGATCTTTACTGGAAGAATAGGGATGGTATCCTATTATTATGCCTAGATGAGCATCAATCAAAACATATCATGAAAGAGCTACATGAAGGCATGTGTGGAGGTCATTTCTTAGCTAAGACTACAGCCCACAATATCTTGAGGGCTAGATCTATTGGCCTAAAGTTTTTAATGATTCATATCATTACACTAGGAAATGTGAAGCATGTCAAAAGTTTTCAGGAAAGTTGAAATATCAGGGAGCATTGCCCTTGAAACCTATGCAGGTGGAGGCTCCATTCTATCAGTGGGGTATTGAATTCATAGGAGAAATTACATAGAAGTCAAGTGGTGGACACAAATAGATTTTAGTGGCGACAGATTACTTCACAAAGTGGATGGAAGCAATGCCAACCAAACAAGCAACAAGCAGGGTGGTGATTAATTTCCTGATGGAAAATATTATATTCAGATTTGGCACTCCAGTAAGGTTAATCACACAGACAATGGGATGTGTTTCAGGTCTGATGAATTCAAAAATTTTTGTAGTACACATGGCATCACTGTGTCCTATGCTGCCCCTTATCATCCACAAGCAAATGGGTAGGCAGAATCCAGCAACAAAAGCCTTCTGAAAATCATAAAAAGGATGTTGGAGGGAAACAAGAAAGCATGGGATTCAAAGCTAAGAATGGCCATATGGGCTGATAGGATTACTGTAAAAAGAGCAATTGGGAGATCTCCTTTTGAACTAGTCTATGGAACACAAGTGAGAATACCATTAAAAAACCTCATGCTAGTTACAAATTTATTCTTCAGGAAGATTTAAACATTCCTGAACCAATGGAGGAAAGATTAGAACATCTTGTAGAACTTGATGAAATAAGGAGACTGGCCCAAAGGCAAAATATTAAGTTGCAATCACAAGTGAAATACCTCTTTGACAAAAAGGCCAAAGATAGGAAGTTTGAAATAAATGATTTAGTACTGATGTGGAATGCTAGGTGCCAGGAGAAAGGAAAGCATGGAAAATTTGAAGCTTTGTGGTTAGGTCCTTTTGTTATAAGTAGCAAAGGAGGTGAGGATTCTTACTATTTGCAAAACATGTCCGGAGAAGAGCAAGAATTGCCTGTGCATGGGCAATATCTGAAAACTTTCTTTTCATAGAATATCATGCACAAAGAGAATTAAGTGTTGCTAGTGCATGGACAACCCTTCAAATTCTCAAAATAATCTCATTCCATGCACAATAGTTTAGGGAAACCAAAAGAGATTAGGATCTGCCAGTACATGGACAATCCTATCAATCTCTATATATAAAAAATATATATATATATAATCTTTTCCATGTACAGTAGTATAGGATCATTCCCATTCCCCATCATTATCACCCCCATTCCCCATACAATTCTCATAAAACCGTCATTCCAAATGAATAAAACATATGGTCTACTCCCCCAAGAGATCTGAATTCTTGTTATACTCACAAGGAGTATACATCCCAGATAGAGCCACTATTGGGATAGGAAAATTTAAAAATTTTCATGTATTCTTACTCATCCATACCCGACCAAATCATAAAAAATTATGCCCAAAATCATACTAATAAGAGGATTCAAATCCCTTAATATCGGCAAGACTTCATTATTGTTACACCGATCCATGAGAAACTAGCTAGAAAGGCTATCGGCATGAGAATAAGGATCGGGGAAAATGTTTTAAATAACACCGATGGAGAAAGTGGCACCGATGACCTGCCATCAGAGAGAAAGTTACCAGTCATTCTGATCGGCATAAGAAAGGACTATCGGAGAACAATCCAAAAAACCCTCCCGACGGTATAGATCTTACCGATGGAGTATTTCGGCAAAACTCTCATCGATCACCCAATAGAGCGGAGATTTGAAGCGAAAAACAGAGGAATCGAGATCCTTAGAAACAAAGTGCATGTTGGTCAGAATGCATGTATACCAGATACAAAGGTGAATGGTTGAAGGTGTTGTATATTTATTTGTATGTATGCAAGATACAAATAGTGAGAAGATACAAATGCATAAAGCATTTGAAATACAAAACTGGCAAATGCATGTACAAATGCATTTGTATAAAACATACAAGGGGATATACAACGGTAATATACATCGCGGAACCAAAAGGGATATGAAATATAGTTTTATTGTTGTATGTTTTAGATACATACATTGCGGTGTACATACAACGCGGAACCGAAATGTTTATAAAATAAAGAGTAATTGTTGTATGTTTCGAGCCTTGTATGTATGTTTCAGGTTATACATTGCAGTACACATGCAAGGCGGAACTTAGGAGAGATATAAATTTGGTTAAAAGGATGCATCGGGACTTAATGTATATCAGAGGATGCATTTCATGGTATATACAAGTCGGAGTTGAAAATAAATGAACTATGGTTTATAAAAGCAAGAAGTCCGGAAAGGAGATACAATTGAGTTTGTATGTATCGAGCATTGCATATGAAGGTTGGATACAAGTAGTGTTGTAACATGGAATATGAGTGAGGAATAAGGTGGGTCCCACCGCTTGCATATCAGATTTGCATAATCACAACGTATGTCTTCAAGATACAAGCCGATGTACAAGCGAAGATACAAGCCAGATGTCAAAAGAAGTTCAATATAGAAAAGTCTTTGTATGTTTAAATGCTTGTATGTATACAAGATACAAAGACAAATGCATATGAGATATAAAGGAAATGTATATGCATGAAACACCACGTGGGCCCCATCGCCAATGGATATACAAGTTTATATAAGCCCGGATTTGAATGACAGATTAAATATTGTGAATTTTAGCTAGGGTCCACTATTGTATATAAAGCACATGCATTCGATATACAAAGAGATGATACAAATACGGATTTGAAGGAGATTTTAAATTCATTTCATAAATCTGGTTGGGCCCGCCCTTGTATATGGAAGAAAATGTATGCGATATACAAAAGATTTGTATATATAGAGTCACAAATCTGGTGATTCCTTAGGTGTATGTTGCAAATACATAAGATATATGGATACACTACAATACAAAGGCGAAGGGTATCCACCTACAACGACCAAAGCATTTTAACAGTAAGAAGGTCAAGATTAAAACTTTGTTATTGAAGGAGATTAAAATAACAAAAGGTTGCACCAGATGTATGAAGAGTCATAACCCTACAAATGCAAAACATATATAAGGGGAAACAAGTCCAGAAATAAAAAGGATAAATGAGCAATAGAATATAATACATATAGTTTACAATGTTTCCAAAAGACCATGTTGCAAGTATATTATTGAAGAAGTAAATTGGAGTTCTCTGATCTTGTGGTTTTATTTTGGCATCAATTGTTTGTTAAAGTTACTCAATTGTCTGGTTGTCTCCAGTTCTATATTTCCTTGTTATTCAAATTAATATATCAAGTATATAGTTAATTTGTCAATGCACATTTGCTGTATCTGTGTGATTGAATAAATTGGTTTCCATTAGAGGAATTAAAATCCTTCTGATTAGTCACAGTAACCTGGAAGTGTTAGTTTGGATTACTAAGAAGAACCATATAATTAGGATTGCCATTCTGTCTCCAAGTTAATATTATTTGTATTCTTGCATATTTCATTCAATTGGTTCCTTCAAGAAAGGATTAAATTACCTTATGGTGAATTACAAGATATCTGATTATATTGGTTGGATCATTAAGAAGAGTTTGTCAGTCATCTCCCTGCATGTTTATACAAGTTATAAACTAAATATTGTGCCAAATAGTTAGAATTATTACCCACTATAAGCCACTAGTCTTAGTCCTTCATTTGACTCTATTTACCCAACAAGGCACTGGTCTTATTTCAATTCACCATTAAAATCCTTTTATTCAATTTGATATTGCTTATACAATTTATACCAACCATACATTAGGTATTAGGATTATTCAACAAGCCTTCATCTAGTCTACACCATTTGTCACTATAGTTAGATCCATTTACTTAGTTAAAATAGTTGCATTTAATCTGCTTTAATTTCCAAGGTTTACCCACCTAGGTGTAGCAGGACCTAAATTGTAGGAAATCATCAAACCCAAAAGGTTGATTTCATCAAGTTAGTTAAAAAATGTTGCCAATTTGAGCATAGAGCCTGACATCCTCTTAGGATTAGCAACCTGCATTTTTGAGACCTAACAAGTGGAATGACAATGACTTCTGCGAGTTTCACCGAAACAAGGGACACAAAACCAATGACTGTATATCACTCAAACACACCATTCAAAACTTGTTGGATTGGAAAAAAGTATCACTTGATGGACATACCTCTAATGATGATCACTTAGCATTCAAGGATCCACTTCCCAATTATGAGCATGGAGGGGCTTCCAAACAAAACAATAGTGGAACTAACAATGCCAATTATACGAACATAGCATTTGACTATGTGGTTAACCACATTTCAGAGAGTGATTCACACATCAATACCATAAATAACACTCCTGATTGTAATGTGACCACTCGTGGTGGAAAGGTTACTCTTAAGGGAGTCCCGTCCAAGCCATCCTCTCCGTCCAAATAGTACATTATCCTGGACTAACTTCACAAGACACCTGTACACATCTCCATCTTGGAACTTTTGCATTTGTCCCCGTCTCATAGAGCCATACTGGACCAAGCTCTTTCTAAAGCCACTGTCCCAACAAACCTCACCAAAGAGCAATTTCAGACCATGGTAGGTCATATTACCACACCACATTTCCTATCATTCACTGAAAAGGATGATATGTCCCTCACCCAACCTCATAATTCCTCTCTTCACATTGAATCCTTCATCCACAAGCACAAAATAAAAAGGGTTCTAATCGATGGAGGAGCCGGTTTAAATATTTGCACCTTAAAGCTAATCCTTGAATTGGGGTTTTCAAAGAATGCTATCGATCCTAAGAGGAAAATCACCATCAAAGCTTATGATGAAGAGGAAAGAACTTCAAAGGGAGTTGTTGTTTTGCCTATCAGAGTGGGAACTATAGTAAAGGATGTAGTGTGCCAAGTCCTTGATATAGATCTTGCATATAACATTCTTCTTGGGAGACCTTGGATACATGCTATGAAAGCAGTACCATCAACCTATCACCAATGTATCAAGCTCCCCTTTGAAGGCCAAGAAATCACCATCCAAGGTGATTCTAATCCATTTTAGTACTATAACACCGTGCAATCTAAACCTAAAGTTGTGATTCCCCATAACCATGCCTCTACTTCATCTTCATCCTATGTTGACCCAACTTCACTCCCTTCCACATCGAAGGCACCCCGAGTTAACTTCAAGGTCAAAGACAAGGGCCTCGGTGAGTACACAATTGCACAATCCTTTTGCTTATCATAGCTCCCTATCTCCCCCAAATCCTATGGAAAGCCTTCCATGAGCAAACCCAAAGAAATAGCCAATACTAAAGGCCCGTTTGTCAAATGGGGAAGCCTTGAAGATGAGAGTGATGAAAAAGACATCTTACAACGGTTATATAAAGACGAAGACAATCTATCCCAATAGCAAGACCATCACTCCACTGTGTAAACTGAACAGTATGGTCAAGGATTCTCAATATTACAAAGAATGGGGTATGAAGGTCAGGGGCCCATCGGATTGAGAAAGGAAGGTATCACCGAACCTATCCAACCTCATACATTAACAGCCTGAGACACTACAGGGCTAGGCTACACCGACAAAACAAAGACCAAGGGACCATATAAGCATAAACGCCAATAACCAGAAACATCTGCTACTAACCTAGTAGATCAAATTCACTGACTACAAGGATGGAGTGAGACTAACTCAAATGAATATGAATGGGATAGTCTCTCTGAACTATCTTGTGATGAAAAAGATATTGATGTGGTCCATGAGTATGTCCCTACCCATGCAACTAATGAGGGACAAAGTCCAAGGGCTAGACCTCTAGAGTTTGACCCGCATAATAACGATAGTGCAATTCGTGAGGAAAGACTGATACCACACTTGACAGAACAACTAGTGGAGAGTACCATCATAGGCATTGTCAATGCTTATAATAACCACCTTAACTCCTCCATCTTGACCATTAACATCCTCGAACTAGACCAACCCAATGATCCTCTACCACTAGTGCATCTAGAACTCATTGATTGGGACTTATAAGACACTACCCCCAAGCTAGATACCTTCCAAAATGATGAAGCCATCATAGACTTTCTAGAGCTTAGGGAACATATACCCACAGGCGATCACAGGGCTGACTATGCCATAGAACTCAATGACAAGGCTTATTTTGGAGAGAGTGCTAAGCCTTTCAGTCTCAAAAATGTAAAAATGAAAAATAGATCTAACTGTGAAAACCGCTCTACAGTAGTGTTAGATCAGGAAAATAGTAAAAATATGAAAGACGTATCCAACAGTGAAAACCCCTCTGGGGCGCCAAAAGATGAAAGGCTTGACCCTCTCCCCAATCTAACACATTAGGAGAGATCTTCAATCTTGATAGAACCAGCATAATAGATCAACGTCAGTACAGGTAACAATCCAAGGATGATCCATATGGCACAATCTTTAACTACATAGGAAAAACTAGAGTTCACTGAATTCTCCAAAAGGAAACAAATCAACTTTGCTTGGTCATAAGCGGATATGCAGGGGCTAGATTCGAATCTCATAATGCATCACTCGTCCTTAGCTCCAGAAGCTAAACCAATTAAGCAGAAACTCAGGAAGATGCACCCGTAGGTTGCCCTCATGGTAAAAGAAGAACTGAAGAAGCTACTAGACATTAGGTTCATCAGACCAATAGACTATCCTGAGTGGATTTCCAATATTTTGCCTATCGCCAAACCAAATGGAAGAGTTTGACTGTGTAATGACTTCAGGGACTTGAATAAAGCATGTCCAAAGGATGATTTCCCTTTGCCAAACATTGACATTATTGTAGACCTCACGGTAGGGCACACTATGTTGTCACTGATGGATGGTTTCTCGGGATACAACCAGATCAAAATTGCACCTGAAGACCAACACAAGACTGCATTCACATGTCCATGGGGCACCTATTGTTGGTGTGTCATGCCATTTGGATTGAAAAATATAGGGACAACATATCAGAGATCTATGACCACAATCTTCCATGACATGATGCACACCATAATGGAAGACTATGTAGATGACATCTTGGCAAAATCACTCACAAGAGAAGGACACCTGGCAGTATTAGACAAAATCTTCACAAGATTGGAGCAGTTCAATGTGCACCTCAATCCAAAGAAGTGCGTATTCAGAGTCACATCTGGCAAGCTTCTAGGATACTTCATGTCTGCAAAGAGAATCAAAGTAGACCTAGCTAAGGTGAAGGCTATCATGGAAATGCCACCTCCCAAAAATATCAGTCAACTAAGATCTCTACAAGGTAAACTGTAATCTATCAGAAGGTTCATTTCCCAATTGGTAGACAAGTGCCACCCATTCACGCACCTCCTACATAAGAACATTCCTTTCAAATGGAATGATTCGTGTGAACATGCATTTCAACAGTTGAAAGAGTATCTCATGAAACCACCTGTATTGATGCCACCTATCCAGGGTAAGCCTCTGCTACTTTATATCTCTGCCACACCAACAGCTCTGGGAGCTCTCCTTGCACAGCAAAATCATGAAGGGAAAGAACAAGCAATTTATTACATCAAAAGAACACTGGTTGGTTATGAGCTACAATACATGCTAATTGAAAGAGCATGCCTCGCTGTAGTCTTCACGTCACAAAAATGGAGACATTACATGCTATCGCATTCCATCAAGCTAGTAGCAAAAATTGATCCATTAAAGTATTTTCTCAACAAAGCTGCCCTTACAGGTAGATTGTCCAAATGGGTCATGCTTCTCAGTGAGTTTGACATCGAGTATATAGACAGGCATGCAATAAATGGTCAAGTACTTGTAGATCATCTGGTAGAGGTGCCTTTAACAGATGATAACCCTTTAAGCTTCAAATTTCCAGACGACTCCATCTTTCACATAACAACAACAACTTGGAAACTTTACTTTGATGGCTCCTATACTTAGCATGGGTCTGGGGAAGGTATCTTGTTGATCACACCTCATGGTGACACCATTCCAAAATCATACAGACTACTCTTTCCTTGTACTAACAATGTGGTGGAGTATGAAGCCTTAGTCATTGGCATCAAGCTGGCAGTTGAATGGAACAACACAGAACTTCGGGTGTATGGTGACTCACAACTAGTTATCAACCAAGTGAATGACGACTACCAAACAAAGGATGAGAAGTTAATACCATACAAATGAATGGTAGATGACTTCAAAGAATAGTTTGTTGAGATCTCTTTTGAGCAGATACTAAGGATAGAGAACAAAGTAGCAGCTGCCATGGTAACGATCGCATCTCTCCTTGACATCCTTGACAACCAATCATGTTATGAGATCTTGGCAGAGCCAGTCTCCCATCCTACATACAACTCTCCCGAATCCTATATCATTTGCCACATTGAAGGATCCGACTCTGCCCTATATGAAAAAGTATTTGCCTATTGTAAAGAGAATACCCTACCACCTGATCTCTCAAGTAACCAAAAATGAACCTTCATTCACCAAGCATCATGTTATGCTATTATTGCCAATACCCTATGTCGACGCGGTCTCGATGGTACTTTCCTTAGGTGTCTCGATAGTGAGGAATATCAAATTACCCTGAGCGAAGTGCACGACGGTATATGTGGGACCCACTCTAGTGGTCCTACCCTAGCCAAGAAAATCATACGCATGGGATACTACTAGCCCACTATGGAAAAAGATTCCTATCATTTTGTAAAGAAGTGCAAGAAGTGCCAAATCCATGGGAACCTGATACATGCACCAACACGGGAGCTGCAGCCTTTAACGACTCCTTGGCCTTTCTGTCAATGGGGACTCGACTTAGTGGGCAAGATACACCCTCCATCATCTAGCGGCCATAAATTCATAATCACCGCCACCAAGTACTTTACGAAGTGGATTGAAGCTGTACCCCTCGCCAATGTCATAGGCAAACAGATTGCCTCTTTTATCCTGAACTACATCATTTGCCGCTATGGTATCCCTTTATCCATTATCACCACTAATGGATGACCATTCAAAAATTAGGATGTCAAGGAACTATATGATAAATTCCATATCCAACACCGCTTTTCCACCCCATATTACTCCCAAGGAAATGACCAGGCGGAGGCATCAAATAAAACCATCTTAAAAATCCTTAAAAAGACTGTCAATGATGTCGGTCATGATTGGCACGTCCAATTAAATCCTACGCTGTGGGCCTACCACACAAGTATTCGCACACCCATAGGTGCAACACCATATTCCTTGGTCTACGGATCTGAAGCCATCTTGCCCATTGAAGTCAAGATCCCATCCTTGTGAGTATCGTTAAAAGGCCTCATAACAGATGAAGAGTACCGAGTATCCAAACTTCAAGAGCTAGAGTTGCTGGAGGAGAGAAGGCAACAAGCCTTTAACCATCTCAAAGCTTATCAACAAAGGATGTCCCGAAGTTATAACCACAGAGTCCGTCCCAACGTATTCAATGTTGGTGATCTAGTGCTTAAGGAAAATCCCCAGAACCAGGTAGGACAGAGAAAAGAAAGGTAAGTTTGAACCCAACTGGCTTGGTCCTTATGTCATCATTGCTACCTATGGATCAGTTGCTTATCAATTGGCTACATCAAAAGGTGAACTATTTGTTGATCCCATCAACAACATGCATCTTCACAAGTTCTACACTTAAACCCCAATGCAAGGGAGTAAAGAAAAATGAAAAAATAACAAAAAAATCGTCCTTTGGTGAAAACTTGGCAAACAAACACCTTGGATAGGTACCATGATGAAAACCTAGCAAATAGGCATCATGTGTACTTTTAGCTTTCGTGCAAATAAAAGCAAGTGGTGAAAACTTGGTAAATAGGTGTTACTTGCGATAAACTACCTTCTCCATCTTTTCCAAACTTTGTTTCTCCTTTGCACCTCCTAACAACATCCACCTGATCACATGAGTATACCTACCATGGCTTGTTGTTCACTCGTCCTTATCGCTTTCTGTCATTAGACTGCCAATCCAGACTTGCATCCATCATGTCATTCCATCTTGAGTCAATCCATTGAATTGTTGTCGAACTACGTCGCCTCTGAGCTATCAGGTAGGCAAGGCCATCTTGTATCGATGCACCCTCGAGGCTGCCCATCTGCTCCTTTTTGTACCCCTTTCCATCCATCCGTTGGTCCATCTGTGTCCGCAGCATTTCCCATCGCCTAGGTCTTAGGTCCACAAAGTTCACCTTGAACTACGTTGCCTCTGCATCATCACGTAGGGAAGGCCATTTAGCAATGCACCCTCGAGGCACTAGGTCAGTCCCTTAGGGCCCGTTTCACCAATAAGGACTGTGATATCTTTCACTAGGCATGCATGCACAACAGAGCTCACTTTCAAACAAAAGTTTTTGATGCAAGACATCAACCTATCCAAAGCAAAGCAAACAAGTACCTAAACACTCAAAATGATTCTATCTAAATTATGGCAAGAAAACACATCTAATGCAAGAATGTTTTGTGTTAGTGATCAGGTTAGGTTACAATGTCTTCACTTTTTGTTATCATGTCTCCTATGCTACTCAAGGATGCCAAATGCTAGAGATGCTATGATGGGGGCACAATTCTTTTGTTTGTTTGCTGCTTGTGGGTTTATCTTTAGGAATGTGAAGCCTTGTCTAAAGACATGATCAACACAATGATCATCGAGGACTTCAGAGGTCTAAACATGAAATAGGTATAATCCTTGTTTGTTGATACGCAAGAAATACTTAGGTCATCTCGGTTCAATTATACTCAGATGCTTGTATTAACTTGCTAAATCAAAATCCATGTAAGCAATACTCAAGTCATCATGGTTTAATTATACCTAGATGCTTGTATTTTCTTACAACATTTTAAAATCCCAATGATGAAATAAGCACTTCAAACTACTTGCAATATCAAGATGGCAAAACCATTCACATCCAGAAAGCATCCACAAAGCATCCATATCCCATGCAATAAAAATTCTATGCAGAGTATCAAGGTTTACAAATAAAAGTTTGTGATCCTTTCATTCGACTTTCTTCTATCAGTCTACTTTCTATCTATCATCGTGTCTTTCATTGAGTCAATTTGAGCAATGATCCAAATGCAAGTCCATCCTTTATCCATACCAATCAAGTTAATCAATCTTGTCAAATTATCCAATCGCAATTAGTGGTCTTGATCCTAATCTTGTCGTAAACCAACTCAATCAATCATAATTATCAGTGGGATATATCTTTCCCACACCTATCGTGTTGGTCTAGGGATATATCGTTCCCTGCAATGGAAAACACTATCGTCAATCATTATCGATTTATCATTTGGTTTACAGGTGGACAGGGGCAATACCTTGTTTGTTCTTGTATCATTTGTGTATACTTGCTTACTTGCTTGTGTGTGTTATCATTTTATCTTGCATAGCATATCATTTCCTCCTATTCTTCCACCTTCTCATCGTGAGATTGTCCATCTCATGCCCTCTAACCTTTTTCCCATCCAATCTCCCGAGGGGGCATCCTACCATCGTTAAACTTGTACCAGGGGCAAACTAGGGCATGTATCATTATCAAAAAATCTTATTCTTTGAAACAACGTGATAAAAACACATTGCATCAAAGAGGGGCAAAATGTGTACACCTAAAAATGATACGACTCTGTCTAAATAAATATTCTTGATGTTTATTCAGTTTAATTCCTCTATCAATAAATAAATAAATCAATTTATTTATTTGGTTCGTATTCCTACCATTAATTAAATAAAATCACTTATTTAATTAGTTTCATCAAATTCTTCCATATCCTCTTATCTACAATTAAATAATTCTTAATTATTTAATTAAATCAAATTATTCCTCCAAATTTAAATAAATAAATCAAATTTATTTAAATTCTCTCAATCTCTTAAAATAAAATATAATCAAATATTTTATTTATTCTTCTATCTTGCATAAACAATTAAATAAGTTTATTTATTTAATTTGCTTTCTTATATTCTAAATTCTTCGAAAACTTCTAAAAATAAATTTTGCTCATTATGCACACAAAATTAAATAATTTATTATTTAATTTCTCTCAAATCATGCAAAAAGCAAATATCAAGTTGAGTTAATTGATTCAATCAATCTTGTTTTTATCAACAACTCTTAAATTAGAAAAAAAATATTCTAATTTATGAAATCAAATCTTATCTTTATAAAAGAAAGCAGTTAACTCAAACATAACAAAGCTTTTTGTGTGACACTTGTCTTCTTTCTATTCGTGCACATCCTCTCAAGTCTTCTATACCTTTGATCTTCTTATTCTTTCTACACCGTTGATCTTCTCTCTCACGAGTCTATAAATACAACCCTATTCCTCCATTTCTATCATCCAAGCTTTCAGTAAACTTACTCTGCAGAATTAATAGCGCGCCTTTGGCACCCAAATCCATCCATAGCTTGCGATCACCCCTTTTATTGTATTGAAGCTCATCTTCATTACAAGAAGTATCATAGCCATCTCTCCATCGTCATCTTGGAGAACAAAGGCAAGGAAGTGCGCTTTCTGAGGGCTTCATTCATCGTACAAAGATCGATTGAGATTAGGCGAACAATGGAAGTCGCGAGGTAACAAGGTTTGTTCTTTGTTATTGAATCTTTGTTATTTGCAATTTCTATTGAGATTATTGGTTTATTCATAGTTTAATACTTTGAGAATATTTCTGGTAACAGATCCAAATAATCAAACAATGATGCTACAATGTTCCAATGATGTCTACCCTTGCTGGTCGCCTTAGAAATGATCAACCCTTGTGAAGAAATGAAGATAGACCCAACATAAAAGGACTGATCTGAAATTTGTAGGTGTTGATATGAAATCTGAAGTACAAACCCTAGCCAAAACAAGCTAGAAACTCCTCCAAACCCTAGCCTAATGATGCCAAATTGAAGCGCTAACCTCCTATGATGAAAAGATGACAAACCCACTTCAAATCAAGGCTAGAAATGCTCCGATTTGAGGTCTGATATGAATTTTAGATTGCAAGATATGTGATTCCACCTCCAATGAAGCCACTAAAACATGAAGTATTATTAGTACAGCATAGCCATGAAACTAAATAGTGAAATCATCCTCAAATTGCCTTCAAATCTGAATGTAAAAGCCTCCAATATACTTGATGTCTTCAAACCCTAGCTGAACCAATAAACTCCATTGAAACCCTAGTTGATTTGAAGCCTTTGTCTCCTCAAAAACTTGCAATATGCTCAATAATGGATCCTAGGTGAATCCATCTGTCATAGTGGGATGAGTTTTCGTTCAAACCACTCAAATCCAAGGGTTTTCGTCCTTAGATAACGTTGAAACTCTATTACAACCAAGAGAAACTCTCCAAATAGTGAAAAAGTCAAAAGATTCAATGATATGAAAATGCTCCAAATGACCTCCTTTTAACCTTTTCACCTTGGGCGCCCAATTGCAACAAAATATAATATTTTTTCAAGTCCATAGCCGACATCAAAACAACCTCAAATATTTATTTATTATTTTATTTTCTTTTTCTCCAAGAAGGCGGCGGCTAGGAGAGAGAAATAATAATAAAATATTATTATTTTATATTTTTTCCTTTTTCCTCATGAGCGCCAATTTTATGGGAATTATTATAATATTTTAATAACAAAATATTATAATTTAAACTTTATTTCCAATATTTCATTTTTTCCACCTTTTTTCCTTTTTTTCCGTTTTCCACCTCTTGGCATAATATTTAATTAATTTTTGTTTTTCTCCTTGGCTAAATATTTAATTAATTTTGATTTTTTCATAAATATTATTAAAATATAAAAAATCATCTCCAAACTTAATTTTGCCAAGGAAAAATCATTTTTGCCACTAAAAACCCACTTTCCATTCTCCAAGCTTTAAGTTATTTGCCGACTTTCCTTTTTCCAAGCTTGAAGTCACTTTAGCTCAAAAAGGGGACATTACAATCGCCTGCCCAATTTGAATCTGTGTGTCCCACCAAGTCAATATCCACACCCACTACATAATGAATCCCATAACTGTTAGTGCCCTGTACATAGTGAAGAATCCGCTTAGCTACTTTTCAGTGCAACTCATGTGGCTCCTCCATGAACCTGGAGACCATGCCCACAACATATGAAAGATCAGGTCTCATGTGAGTCAAGTATATGAGACTCCCAACTAATTTGTGTTACAAAGTAGAATCCACCAATGGTGAAGAATAGTGAGCCTCAAATTTGACCCCGGACAGAAATGGAGTTGGTGTAAGCTTACAGTCAGCCATGTGAAAGTGGGAGAGCATATCAAGTGCGTACTTGGGCTGTGCCATGAAGATACCGGATGAAGATTGAGTGATCTCAATCCCCAAGAAGTAGTGTAGAAGGCCCAAGTCTGACATTAGGAAATGATCATGAAGGGCGGTTTTCACTGCCTTGATGGTGGATGAGGAACTCCCTGTAATCAACAAGTCATCAACATAGAGAACAAGGAATGTGAGAGTATCATCCTACTGTAGAATACATACATTCTAATCATAATGGCATGAGTGAACCCAACTGATAGAAGGAAGGAGTCCATCTTGGCATACCAAGCATGAGGGGCCTGTTTGAGGCCATAGAGAGACTTCCGAAGATGACAAACAAGTGAGGGATCATGTATGAACCCATGTGGTTTCTCTATGTATATTTCCTCCTGAAGGTCACTGTGAAGAAAAGTACTCTTTATCTCCATCTGATGAACTTCCCAACGATGGGTTGCAACAATAGCAAGGACAAGTCAGATGGAGTTCATTTTGGCAACCGGCACAAAAGTCTCAGAGTAGTCAATCCTAGGCACCTGAGAGAATCTTTTCACGACCAAGCGAGCCTTATGCTTATCAACTGACCCATCTACAACAAATTTTGTCTGATAGATCCACTTGCATCAAACAAGTTTCTTTCCCTTAGGAAGGAGGACTAAATCCTAAGTATGGTTCCTCTCCAAGGAACTAATCTCTTCCTACATAGTAGCATCCCACTTAGGGACACTAGAAGCTTCCTGAAAGGACTGTGGATCAGAAACTGAGGAAATGAAGAGATGTGGAGCCTGCTCAAATTATGACCTTGTTCTTCTAGCATTTGAAGGATCACCAACCCAATCACCTGCTGACTCCAATGTTTGATGAGCCCAAAGAGGCCCAATAAGAGAATCTAGAGGAGAATCATCACCCTTAGAATGAAGACTAGGAGCGGAGGAAGATGAATCCTCATCATCATCGTCACCATCTAAAGTGGAGGAAGAAGACTTTTCATCAAGAGCAGGAGGATTAAGATCCTCGGAAGAATTGTCATCACATCGTAATGTCTCCAAATTGATGGTAGATGGAGAAGTGATAGGAGAAGAACTAGAAATATCCTCCTCAAAACAAACACTCCTCTTGATGAACAACTCATGAGTGGTGGGGTGGAGAAGCCTATAGCCTTTGACACCATTTGAGCACCCAAAAAAATGCAAGGCTTTCTTTGCAGACCCATAACCTTGTGTTTCTCTGTTGGAATGTGGGCCTATGCAAAAGAACCAAACACTTGAAAGTGCTTTGCTGTGGGTTTCTGACTGGTCCAAGATTGAAAATGAGTTACCCCCTTCACATCTCGGTGAGGAACCCGATTCTGGATGTAACATGCATAGTTGATGGCCTCTACCCAATACTGAGGTGCCATAGAGTGAATCATACAATTGGCCATCTCTTTCAAGGACCTATTCTTTCACTTTCCAACACCATTTTGCTACGGACTCTAGGGAATTGTGTGCTGAAGATCAATGCCCTTTGAAACTCAAAACTATTCAAAACTTCGGTTGACATACTCCCCCCCATTGTCTGTACGCAGAATTTTGATGGACTTCCTGAACTGTTTCTCTGCAAAATCTTTGAAGTCCTGAAAAGACTCAAAGACCTCAGACTTCTGTTTGAGAAAATAAACCCATGTGAGAACATATCGAGCCCTACTAAAAGAAGGATGTGGAAATGGTCCTGCCAAGTCACTATGTACCAACTCTAGAAGATGTGTGGCCCTCCATGCTTTGCCTTTATCAAAATTCTCTTTAGGATGCTTACTAAGAATGCATCCTTGGCAAACACCATCAGAAAACCAAATAGAAGACAATCTTGAAACCATGTCCTGTTGACTGAGCTGCTGCAAGTACCAGTAGTTCAAGTGGCCAAACCGCTGATGCCATAAACAACTCACCTCATCTAAGTGAGTGAGAAAATAAAGTGAAGGAGAATCATGAACAAAGTGAGAAAACTGATATAGTCTAGACTGATGATCAACTTTTCCCACAACAACTGTAGACCCATTGTGTAACTTACTGATTACCACTTTGTCTGGAGTGAACACAACCCGCTTGCCAAAGCTAGTGTGAGTGATCTGATAGACAAATAGGAGATTAGTTGACAAAGATGGAACACAAAGAACATCATGAAATGTTCCTTCGCCCACATCAATATCCCATACACTTCAACAGGAGTGTCATTACCCGAGTATAGATAGCATAGAACATGGCTCCAAAGAGGCAAAACCATCTTGTGATGAAGCCATGTGGTGCGAAGCACCCGAGTTAATGATCTAGGTATCAGGCTATGAAGCAATAACAACTAGGGCCTTGCCCTTTCCTTTCCCCTTACTTTTATCCATCCTTTGAAGATTCCCTAGATGAACTTTGTTTGACATAATCAAGCATCTTGATATTGTTCTTTTCTAGAAGATGATTCAGGTGATCAATTTGCTTTTTTAGACATTTATGTTCATCATGACTATCACATCTTGACTTTTTGATTCATTTATAATTCAAACTATTGGATATTACATTTGATTGTTTTATTGTTGAGTAAATTGTGCGTGCATAAAAGGGAAATTGTCATGATTTTATGAATGCATAAATTTGATCATAGTTATAATGATGGATTAAAATGTTTATGACTATGGATTTATGTTTTCTTGCTTCGACTATGATTATTGGGACTAACCTATTGATGCGGATTTGAGTGCGACTAAGTGTAGGAACACATTGAAGACAAGAACATGGTTGAGGTAGACGTGCCCTAGTTTCCGAAAAGAGATAGCATGATGGAACCCTGATGCATGCACACACTCATGTAGTTCATATTGCATTTTGTTGACTTGCATTCCTGATTGGCCTTTTACGCATTGTTGTGTGGTTGCGTAGTCTTGTCTGATTTCTTGACCTTTGATTTATGGTGGTAATTGATGTTAATATGAATTATTTAGGCAATCTTGTTTCTAAATACATTCCTTTAAATTATAGTAGTTCACCATGTAATTGTGTGTTTGTGCAACTTTTGGATTAAAGTGAAACTATATGGTTTTAGGTTAAAAGGATGGATTTATTTATTTTATCGTATCCATATATATATATATATATATATATATATATATATATAAAGAAAGAAAGAAAGTAGGATATATATGTGTGTATATAAATATATATAGATATATGCAACTAAGTATAAATATTGAATGCATGCAAAAATAAAAATATCCTCATGTATTAATGGACGACAGAAGTAAAAGAAATTTAAAATTAGAATCAAGAAGAGTTATTGGGGGTGCCACACTCATGCAAGAAGGAAGTGGACTGTAGTTAAATAAAGGAGCAATCTAAATATATAGGGCACCATTTTGAGAAAAGGGAGAGGGAATTAAAAAGAAAAAAAGGTAGAAGAAAGGGAAGAGGCAGTTTTCTTGTGGAACGATAGAGAGCAGTAAAAGAGAAAGAGGAAATACGGGAAGAAAAGGGGAAAATAGACAAGAGCTTTAGCAATATAAGAGTATTTTTCTCTAGTAATCAATTTGGTTAAGATATTTTGAGGGATATCTATGTGTCACTAGATTTGGCTGCAAGCTTTCTGTTTAAATGTTTACTATGTTTGAACTTAGGCCTGATCTTTAAACCTTAAATCAACCTTTGGATGATATGCATCGGCCTGGTATTGACACCAGCAACCTGTTTCAGTATGTACTTTGTTTTGACCTTACTTTCAGCTTGCATACTTTGGTATTGACCTAGTTTATCAGCCTCTCTATTCATTTAAATCAACCTCTGTATGTATTGTTTTGACTTGCTTCATTTAAGACGGCCTCTATGTTTGGTATTACTTCGGCCCTTATTTATGTTTATCTCGGCCTGCTACTTGATAAATATACATATATATTGGCATGTTGATTTATTGTTAGCATCGGCCTTTAAAAGTGTTGAGCAGCCTGCAATCTCTTTCCATGACCTGTGGCTAGTTTATCAGTGGTTTTCTTTAAGATCTACATCTTACTAATGCATCTAATCGGCCATTAGGCATTCTTTTGTCTAGATGTTATCTTACTAGCCTCGGAGTAATTTACTCGGCCTTACATTCTTTATAGACCGGCCTTGGCTATATAATTAAACCCTTGAGTTTTAAATTGACAGACTTGTTAATGTTATTACAGCCTGAGGGTAAGTATTGTCAGCCTTTCTTGGATTTATTTTCTTTTGTCATTGGTCTGTGTAAATTCTTATCTTTCTGATTGTTTGGTGAATAGACGTGCCTTAAAAATTGGCCTATCTATGCATACTAAAAACAACCAGTTCACTATGTTCATGACCTAACTTTTGGACTATGTTGGCCTTCTTTTTTTTCTTTATTATGACCTGATCTCAAAGTCTGTCAGCCTTCTTTATTTGCTGCCATCCTTCTTTATTTATTGTTGGCTTGTTTCCTTCTAACTACCTGCTTAAAATCTTTTGTATTGACATATGATGACTTTCTTTCTACTTTAGATCTAATGTTATTAGCAGCCTTTTATTGTAATGATTTTGGTGTATAGTATCGACCTTCTGTGGTTATGTTTAAATAGATCTCTATTATTATTAAATCAACTTGCGTTTATACTTTAAAACGGCCTCAAGTTTGATTTAAATGGCCTGTCTGTTATATTACGGCCTGCTATGCATATTACTATGGCCTATTGTTTTCTTATCTCAATGGTCTATTTTGTTAATCGACCTTCTGATGCTCATTTGACTTGTATAACTATTTTGTCAGCATTTATCTCTGCACCATTGTCGACCTGTCTTATATATATATATATATATATATATATATATATATATATATATATATGCAAACTGAGGTTTAAACTTTCTTTGTTGAATGTATCTTATTAGAGAGGAATATGATTTTGAGCTAGTCTTATTATGAAAATTGTGAGTGAGTTTTGATCACTGTGTACCCAATATATATACATATATATATTACTGATATATATATATATATGTTTTTGGAATCTATACAAGTTCTAATATGGATGGAAATGATAATTTTCTTCGTATGCTAGTTTCTCTTTTTCCTAAATTGCATAAATAAAAAAGGGTTAGAATATCAAGCGTAAAGATAGTGTTGTATTCGTCATGCATGAAGCTCATTGATATGCTATAGACTTTATATTTCCTAAACGGTGTATTCACATGAGTTTGCATTAAATAAATCATTATTTGATATCATGAAACTGAAGGTATTTTTCCTTGAATTATATTCTGCATAGAAATTGTTTATTTCTTCCATGAGTATGTTGGGTTACTTCTGGGATAGGGTGCCAAATGTGGGTTAACAGAGAAGGCTGATCCTCTTTTCAAGATTTGACCATTACTTATAAGTGCTTTGGCCAAAGCCATGTCTTCATTGAAATAGATGAATGTATGCATCTAGCCGAATTATATTAATATGTTTCTCTGCCACATCTTGTTTGTGAGATATTGCACATTCTAGTAGAAAGATATGCATTTAGACATCAGGTTGCACCGGGTTGTTCCCTCCTACCAGTTGTTTCCAGGTTGCTAGGCATTTCATGCAGGGTTAATTATCCTTTATGTCATGAAGGATTCTGAAGAAGCGTAATTGCTTCGAGGTTGGGCAGAAAAGTACTTGGGCCATGTTCCCATCTTTGGCTTGCTGATGACCATGTGGTTAGTGGCGGCCAACGACAATGACTTATTCATTATTTATTACTTGTATTTGTACTTGATTATTGCACCTTATTATTCTTTTGAGATGACCTTATGGCATGAGAGCTTGAGATGTAAAATTGTATATTATTTTATTGTGCTAACACCTGGATATAGCATGTGGATTTGTAAGATGTACTATGACATATTTGCTTAAGGTATAGAAGATTTACCTTTCCTTTTTAAAGTTAATGTGAATGAGATGATTATTTACTTCTGTGATTTTAGTTTTTGGATTGCGTACTTTTCAATGACCAAGTTTCTGACAATAGGAACACTTAGTTTTCTCCTTGTTAGGATTGTCACCTTTTGAAGAAGAGGGATCATTAGCTGCTTTTGGGGAAATTTGTTTATGTTCTTGCTTCTTTTCTCCTTGGTTCTTTTGCTTCTTATCTTGCTTACCATACCCTTTTTGATCTATAGTGCCCTGATTTGCAGTGAAGGCATGAGATTTAGAGGGTTTAATTATGCCCATTTGAACCAACTTATCCTATTCTTTTGTGAGTTCATTTGCAAAATCATCAAGAGAAGGCATTTTAAAAGTGGTTCCTAATGCACTTTTAGTAGAATAGAATGTAGGAACAAAAACTGAGTAGTTTGGACCAAGTTTGGAAAGAATACTAAGAATCAATTGTGAATCTTTCTTATCTATCCCACACTGCTTCAACTACAATCTTATGGCCTTTAATTTTGTGAAGAAATACTGAATTGTATCAAAATTACATGGATATAATCATATGAGCTCATTCTCCAGTAAATGTCCTATTATTTCATCTTATTTGCCAAAGAGATTTTCCAAAGTGGTCCATACTTCATTTGGTGTAGTAAAGGACTCAATGTGAAAAAGCAAATCCATAGATACAGACATGCACAAGGTTCCAATAGCTTCATACAGTTTGTTGTGAAATTCAGGCCTTTCTACAATTAATGTTGGTTCAATTTCAAGACCCATAGTTACTCTATACAACCCTAGCTTCTTAAGATAGATTTTCATCTTGGACTTCCACTCATAGTAGTTGTAGGGTGTGAGTATAGGTATTATTACTTGATCCATTTTAATTGCAGAAAAGATTGTTGTTGTTGTGCAGAAATGAAAGAAGAATGTATAATATTCAAAGAGAGCACACAAGACACCAAGACACTCCCCTTTTTCATTAGTATCAAAAATTCACCACCCTGAAATTATAATGTTGGCACTTTATATTTTAGTGCGGTTACAAATCCTTTTACTAGATTACAATAGTCACATGTCTCAAAATGGCTAAAACCAAACATTTGATCTAGAATGGACCTGTTACAAAATTTGAAAAAAAATGCTTATGTAGCTTTGTAGTTCTCTTCAATACCTTTCCATGCCTATTTGTTTTTGAAAAATGGAGATCTGAGGCACAAGATATCATGGACTGTGAAAGAAAAATGACTACTAGCTTCAACCTGTAATTTTGGGCTAAAAAACAGACAAAAAACTGAGCAGAAGTTATGAATTTTTAAATCTAGGCCTGAGTGTTGAAAAAGTTGAACGCCCCTTTATAAATTTTTTTTGGTCAGAGGCTCTGGTTTCCTAATATGGATAAATTTTATATGGAAATGGGGGTTTTTGGGCCTTCCAGACATAATGGAAAGGTCTGTTTGGTCTCAAAATGCCCCAAATTTGAGCAGTATTTCAGAACCACTCTCCAAACCCCATTTGTAGTTGCGATTCCTGATCTCTAATTTTGGCAAAATGAAATCCAAATCTGGCTTTTTCAAACCTTTTGGATGCTATGGAATAGTTTAAAATGCTTCCAAAATAACCAAAATGCTGCAACCAACCAGATCTTACAAAAAACCGCATGCAAAATAAAGAGGTTAACGAGTCTTGTTAAATTTTTTCTGATTCTCCAGATCATTAAAAAATGCAAGAGAAGAGCATATGAGATTGACAAGATCTAAATTAGAACTCAATCTCTCAATTAGGAATCAAATAAACTCAAAACTATCAAAACTAAATCTCTGATACCATGTTACAAATCTTGAACAAGATATAAAAACTAAGAACTTTATGAGAGATTCTAAGCTACATTAACTAGGAAATGCAAAACAAAAGCAAACCAATGATTTTGAGAGATATGCAAATGCCGATGTGATATAGTTGCATTAAGAGCTCAAAGACACAAAGAATGAATGACAGAGTAACTAGACAATATATTCAAGATGCAAAATACAAGCTAGGTAATGAGTTTATATAGACCAGAGAGAGGGGAGAGGTGGCAAAACCAACCAATAGGGAGAGGCCACCATACGGACTAAAGATAGCAAGAGCATCTTCTTAAGATAGCAAATGCCACCTCCCTTGTAGTATGTTGACACCTCAAATCACCCATTCACTAATTAAACTCACTTTATTTAACCTAAGCAAGCTTAATAAAAGTGTAGGAGAAACTTAGGAAATAGGGAAAATAACTAACCCACTAGGAAAATAAAAACCTACACTAACAAGGTGTAGTCCATCTATGTTAATAAATAGCTCAAATATCTTTGATATATCTATCTTGAGAGATATCATTCATAAGACAATTATTTTTAGATTTATTACATTTGTATGATGGGCCCCTCGAGATTAAAGTTTAATGTCTCTTGATGTTTTTCAGATAAATAAATATCAGAGCTAGTTATAGTTATATTCATTAATAATAATATTAATTAATTAATTATAATCATATTTATCATGATAATACCACATAATGATTTGTATCTCGTTGTATTTTGATACATTATCTCGTAGTTTTTTAATGAAATAGTCATACATGAATCATAGGAAGTAAACACAACCTATCCTCAAAAACTATGGACAAAATGGAATCATGTCCTATAGTCACATGAACCATGTTAATTCGGGAATCAAAGTATCACGCGGCCTCAAAAATTAAATAACTACCACCACAAAACACAACCCCAAAAAATGAAACAATCATTCATAGGATCACAAAATCACATAACAATCAAAGATGATAAAAAACCAAGAAACCAAAGCTATAAAAATAGAGATGGGAGGAGGGTCCCAATCATTCTAGGTTATCCCACCCTTTGTCAGTCAATTTTTTTCCATCATCAATAGGCTCCTAACTAGTGAGAAGATTGTCTTCATGAGGTTGCGAATGCATAACTTCACAGTGAGGTGAAGTCTAAGAAACATTCCTTTGTGGTGAAATGGCAAGAGCTAGGAGTGGGAATTTGTTATGCCCTTTGGGAGGGGTCCATATGTGTTGTTGAGTAGGCGGTGACCAACCTATTTGCTACTCAATAGATGATCAACCAGAAGACTTCCTAACTGGTAGTGACCAACTAGAAGGCTTCCTAGCTAGCAATGAGGAAGATCACTTGCGGCAGCTCTACGAGTGGCATCGAGCATAGTTAGTGATGGTAGAGGATTACACATTCAGACCCCAAAACCTATTTACAGGAGATAAAATCAAAGCAATATGTAGGAATAATGACAGTAAGAGTGAAATGATCAGTTTCAGAGAAGTATTGAAATCATAGAGCTAATATGAGAACCATGACTTCACTCAGAGTTTCTATTCAATTCCCAAAACAAGAATTACATTTGACTGTGGCCTGCTAGGATCAGTCTTCACATACAAAGAAATACATAAACTCCTAAGACTACTCTATTATTCTCGTCTATCGACATTCCTCCAGCTATTCGGCCATCAAACTTCTCACTCATCACTATAGAACTCTGTAACACCATCGACCTTGCTTAATCATTCTTAGTCTCTTCCATTCAAACTCCTCTTGCCTTCATCAACTGTCCTTTGCCATTCTTATATCTTTATCGGACCTCTACTTCACATTCCTATGATCCTTCAGCATTATCGAACTCCCTCCTCCTCTATCTCTGCTGAGGGCGCAGAGATAAATAAGTCGCTCCTCCATGTAACGTCGCACCATAAACATTATGGAACTGCCAATAATGATGCCTCCATAAACATGACTGTCTACCATGATGTTAGAAGACAATAACTATCGTTGCTAGAGAAGGACGACTCAGGAAATGGAAACTGTCACTCCCATAATAGAGTTGCCACTACTCGCTACATCAGGCATGATGACCACGATCTCCAGACTGGGGTTTGCAGAAATAAAACAACTGACGCAGCCAAAAGAATATCACGATGTCCATCATCTCCCCAAAGATGTTAAAATGATTGATTGCTATTTCTAATTTTAGTCAATTTCATAATCAAATTAGCCAGCTGGGTTTATGCTTTGTATTACATGATTTTAGGCCTTTTGTGGGATGCCACTGTATTAGACTCCCTAGGCAGAAAAATTCATGAGCTCCTGCTCATGAGGCTTGTGAGGAAAAATTCATTTCTACTTTCCTTTACCTCATCTTCTAGTTTCTTAAATCTTCACTTCCACACTTGCATTGTTGTCTTCGAAGTTTCGATGTCTGCCTTTGTCAGCTTCTTGCTCTCTGTGCATACTTCCACCTTTGACTCTCCTTATCAACTCCAATTTTCCACCATTCTAACTCATCATCACAATCATCTATTGGCATCATCTTAAATGAAAACAAAACCTCATCCTTACTTTGTGTAAAAGAGATTACCTCTGGAATCTTCATTTCTACAATGTTATCTGGTAACAGTAAGTCTTTTGCCTTTGGTTCTTTCATTGAACTTTCTGTACTTCCTTTCTCTACTGCATCTGCCTTCACTACATCTGTACTCTCTTCCTCCAAATACTCTTCCAAGATGAATATTTCTTCTACTCCCAGATTCTCCTTTACAACCACAAATTTCTCATCCTCACTACATTTGCCATCGTTAGAAATGAAAACAGGAACAAAATCTTTTCCATCATCAGGCTGAGCACCATCTTTTCCCAGATTATCAAAACAATCAAAATATGAACTTACTAGATTCAGAGAATAAATATTTGCACTAGTTTCTGTCACTATATAATCTTCTTCCTTACCACATTGTTCGCAGTCCTCATCAACATCCTCCGCTTTCTTGCCGTTAACTTCTTCTACCCTTGATGCCATTTTTCTGTCACAAAGGTTAATACAAACCACTCCTCTTTGTTGCACATCAACAATTGATTTCTTTTGCCAAGATGGGATTATATATCCATGATCTACTAATTTACCCTTTTCCTTTTGAACTTGCACATCTACATTCCCATTACCACTTGCACAATCAAAACGAACTTTTACCTTGTCATTCGTCTGCTGCCCCAATTTGCAAATATTCTTGGTTGCATGTCTTGCCAACTCCCTTTCTTCATAGGCTTTCTTCTTTTATTGATCAGCCCTCTTTCCACCTTCAGGTACTGCTGCTACAAATTGTCTTTTATTATCTATTGCTGCAATCTAGCTTTTTTTGCTCTTATCTCTGGCTCCCTTGATGGGCTCTCTTCTTGCCCTTTCTTTCTTTGCCTCCAAAGGCTTGTCCTTAGTCTTCTTCACACATGTATTCACAACTTCAAACAAATCATTAGAAAATAAATCAATAGACCATGATGTCTCCTCAGGTGCCTCCATCTTGGACACTTTCTATTCTTCTTTTTCTAGTGCTCCTTGCTACACCTTCTCTTTCCTTCTTTTCTTACTTTTATCCAAGTCCTCTGTAATGAGAACTTTCTTCTTCTCTCCTTATTTGCTTTTTGCAGTCACAACCTTATCAGGAAAATAAATCTTTTCTAAGATTTCCAATCCCTCTCAGTACCTTCTGCTTTCTACTTCATCCCAATATCTATCCCAATATGGGATTATCACAGGTCTTCTTACACAAAACTCATTTCTCTTACTGCTGCAATCCACAGTCTCTATTCAATCTCAAGTGCAAACTGCCTCTCCTTCGGCGATCTGTTCACACACAACAACACACCTCTGCACCTCACCTAGGGCTTCTCTCTTTCCTCTCTACCCAATCTTTTGGTGCTTCTCCTTTCTATTACTATGTTAATCAACAACTCTCATATACTCTCCTTCAACAAATTCTAATAGGATTTATTTGAGACACAACCACCTAACACTTTTCCATACCCACCGGTCCTAGCATAGGTTGCCTCACTCTCGGTGCTCTACCCATGCACTTAGAACCACCATGCTCTAATACCATTTGATGGCAGAGGATTACACATTCAGACCCAAAAACTTGTTTACAGGAGATAAAATCAAAGCAATATGCAGGAATAATGACAGTAAGAGTGAAATGATCAGTTTCAGAGAAGTATTGAAATCATAGAGCTACTATGAGAACCATGACTTTACTTAGAGTTTAACAGGAATTACATTTGACTGTGACCCGCTAGGATTGGCCTTCAGATACAAAGAAATACATAAACTCCTAAGACTACTCTATTATTCTCATCAATCAACATTCCACCAGCTATTTAGCCATCAAACTTCTCACTCCACACTATAGAACTTCGTAACACCATCGACCTTGCTTAATCATTCTTACTCTCTTCCATTCAAACTCCTCCTACCTTCATCAGCCGTCCTTCACCATTCTTATATCTTTATCAGCCCTCTACTTCACATTCCTATGATCCTTCAACATTAGTGAATTCTCTCCTCGTCTATCTCTGCTGAGGGCGCAGAGATAAATAAGTTGCTCCTCCATGTAACGTCGCAGCATAAACATTATGAAACTGCCAATAATGATGCCTCCATAAACATGACTGTCTACCATGATGTCAGAAGACAATTACTATCATTGCCAAAGAAGAAGGATGACTCATGAAATGGAAATCATCGCTCCCATAATAGAGTCGCCACTACTCGCTATAGTAGGCATGATGACCACGATCTCCAGACTAGGGTTTGCAGAAATAAAACAACTGACGTAGCTAGAAGAATATCACAATGTCCATCATCTCCCCAAAGGATTTAAAATGATTGATTGCTGTTTCTAATTTTAGTCAATTTCAGAATCAAATCGGCTAGCTGGGTTTATGCTTTGTATTGCACAATTTTAGGCCTTTTGTGGGATGCCACTGCATCAGTTAGAGAGGCCATGTTGTTGGCCTTGATAGGATATTTAGCATGAGGAGGCGAGGAGGGCAGGAACCCTAGCCATAGTGCAAGGGGCATTCCTCTAATGATCAAGAAGAGTTTGGAGGTGCATCATCTCTAAGGTCATTTGTTGGCTTAAACTTGAAACTTCAAGAGAACATTAGACACCACTAGTGACTTCATGTGAGTAGCAAAATTGGAATCAACATAAACATGAGCAAACAAAGCAACATTTCTATCTTTCTAAATGCTAAAAAGAATCTCTCATATGAAAACATGCAAAGGCTATGTGGATTTAGTTAGAAATTTGACCCCATCACTCAATAGAACCTTATGCTAAATGAAGGGATTTAGTCTAAAAGGTTTGAACCTTATGCTAATGAAGGGCTTTAGTCTAAAAGGTTTGAAAAAATTATGAATTGACAACCAAGCTGACTATGCATGGTGTAGAACTAAAGAAAATGTTTGGTAGTTTCAAATTGTTAATAAAGCAGACACTTAAGGTTAGACACACCTAAATGTGTCAACTGTTTTCCAATAAGAAGACCTTGGTAAGTAATCACCAAGCAAAATGAACAATTTTGGGCTCCACAATAGCTTTCTAGATTCCCTGAAAGTATTTATCCCAATAAAAGATGGAGATTGAAGAGACCATCTTGTATTCAACTTCTGAACCATAGACAAATGTGGGGAAAGCTTCATGTATCATTTGTTGACCCAGTATGTAGTTATGAAAAGAGATATCAACATACTACTTCCAATCTTTCCACCATAGCTTAATAGATTTCACAGA
The DNA here is from genome assembly GCA_027924645.1 of Cunninghamia lanceolata. Taxonomy (NCBI): domain Eukaryota; kingdom Viridiplantae; phylum Streptophyta; class Pinopsida; order Cupressales; family Cupressaceae; genus Cunninghamia; species Cunninghamia lanceolata. The sequence goes on along the minus strand of BSBN01000659.1, from coordinate 2,516,564 downwards.
ACTTTGTGCTAGTGCTAAAGAAGTATAAAAAAAATATGTTCATAAATAAAAACAAAACCAACAACATTTCATTTATTCATTCCTCTAATTTAAAAATAATCAATATACAATAGAATATACAATAAGTACATATATCATATGAGCTGGTTTAACCATCCTCATAGCTACTATCTAAGAAAATATTACATTCCAAGGTAAATGTGAACATATCCTCTTGATATAAAATATATTACATTATTTGTGCAGGATGGATGGTTACACTGAAGGTTATACGCCTGTGATAGATATGTTAACTATATCAATTACTTTGCCTTTTTTTTATTGTAGAAATCAATCTTTCAGCTCAAATTATGTGATTTGAGTGCAGTTTTCTTCATCATTTGGCATCAGAGCTGTAGGTTGAGAGGTTTCAAGCAGAAGAGCTTGGCGGTGCAAGTTTCAAGTGGTGCCATTACTGTATGATAGAACGTCATCCATCTCATGATCTGCTCGATTGCCCCTGCCAAGGTCTGAATTGTTAGTCAGAATAGATGTGGCATAGTGAGTTCTAAGCCGCTTTTCCATCAAAAGATGCAAATTGTAACTATTGTGGCACAACATCTATGCAGACAACAAGCACAACATCTACACAAGTAGTAGGAACAACATCTCACATTGCGATCTCTTCCATTCCCAGCACACAAGATAAAGGTCTGAAAATTGCCAGGTGCATATTGATGTTGCCTGAAAATTCCATTTTACCAAACGAAAAATCTTTTGCCACATTAAGTTGTAAGTTTTTGAAGGGTTCATTTTTGAAGTCAAGAATGAGGTATGAACAAATTAAAATAAAGTTGCTTTGGAAAAAAGGTAACAGTTGAAAGCATTGTGAATGGGTTAATGAATGAATGGATGATTTTTAATGACATCCACGAGACCAACCAGTCTAAGGGACCAAGAGCCGCAACTCTAAGACATTTTCAAGCTCCTTTCGATGTCCTCTTTTCTACTATGAATCTTGACCAAGAAACAGACCGTGTTGTGAAGCCTCATTTCCTAAAATAGCTCGCTAAGATTGCCCATGTTCAAGTTGTTTTGATACTACATATGTATATCCTTGTACACATTAGATTCCATGATGAAGTGCCATTCAATTTCAACCACTCTTTTGCTATAGAAAATGCAAGTCCTATCTTCTCAAATTTCCTTGGGAACCATCCATCTACTGGTTTCACACCTAAGATGATGTGAACAGGTCCTCAATTATGCAAGTAAAAGCGGTAGCTTTACCCTTAAGATCAGCACACAAGTAGGCTTTTCCACCATGCTCCTAAGTGGGGTTGAACTCTTTGATATAATGCAGACGACACAAAGGGAGAATATATTGGTTTTCAAACTAATCTATACATTATCCCACATTGAAAAGGAGGTGAACACCTTTTTTTTTGGGGTTATTTTAAATAGTATGGTCCACTTTATTTTGAAAGGAAGCAAGGTATGCAGAACACACTTCCTACACCAATCTAATGAGGGGAATGGAGTGCAAATTCATTTTAAATCCTTACAATTGCAGCAACATTAAACTAATAACATAAAGATTTCAGCAGCAACACAACATAGAAAGAAGGTGACACAAGATATACCATGGGGAAAACCTTTTCAGGTAAAAAACCCCACTCTAAAAATTGCACAATGTATTATCAAAACAACAGTTTACAATACACTTGCAATGCAAGTCTTCCAAGAGTTCACGAATGTCGATTCTGGAGTTATTCCGGCAGCATAACAATAACTGTAAAAACACTATGCAACTACAACTCCAAACTATGAATTTTATAGAGATTACAAGGCATATCTTGAGAGCATCTTGGGATAGGCATCCATCTTGGTCAAATGACCATTTCCAGCATCAAAGGACACTTGTCCTTTCTATCCTTACATCCCTTACATCTGTCATATATGGCAGATTTGACTTTCCCAATGTAGAGAGCTCCAGGCTAAAAATAGACTATGACAGATTCTCTTATGCGACTTACAACCGTCATAAAATCTGCCCACAATAGCAATCTTGAAAGTTGTAACAAAATTTGTCATACAATGCTAAATATAGCATATTCTACTTACAACATGTCATAGCCCAACTTGGGCTCCCAAAGATGCCTTTCTCTCATGCAAAGATGCCAACCGACACTTGTCGTTACTTGTAATAGGAATCTCCAAACTTGGCCCTTATGTGTCATAGATTCTGTCATATGGAATATTGCCTTCCACATACCAAAGATGTTGACACATGGAAAATTAATGCCACCTCAATATGGGATGCCCAAATCCATGTAGGATTGACTTGACCATCTAAATCACATTCCAAGTAAGCTGACATGTCACCATGCCACGTCACTATGTGACCAAACTGAATGTGCAAGTAAAATACAATATTAGGCAATAATTAAATATACAATTAAAATTACTAATGTTAGGAAATTGAAAAGGTTGAGACACCTTAATTACCAACATTCTCCCACTTGTTGAACACCTTTCAAGAGCCAAAAGAACTGACAAGATTTAACTGCTATAGGATGAGAGGCCCATAGACTTTGAACACCATCTAAACTTCTCTATGCCCATTGGCTTCGTCAATACATCTGCAACATTTTTCAAAGTATCTACCTTCTCCAAATTTACCTTCCCATCCTCTACCATGTCTCGCACGAACTAAAACTGTACATCAATATGCTTTGTTCTGGCATGGAAAGTTGGATTCTTCACAAGGCAAATTACACTCTGACAGTCACAACTGATCATAATCTGACCTGCATCAACACCAATATTTGAACACAATCTTTTAAGACAAATGGCTTCCTTACAAGCATGAGTTGCTTCCATATACTCAGCTTCTATCATGGACAAAGCAACCACAGGTTGTCGCTTACTCATCCAACTAATAGCACCACCAAACAGTGTAAACACATAAGCACTGGTGGATCTCCTGCTATCAATGTCACTCGTCCAATCTAAATCCACAAATCCACGAATATCAACAGAATGCAGAGGTCCTGTAACATTACCATGATAGCATATGGAATACTCAGAAGTACCCCTCAAATATATGAACACTCGCTTAATTGCATCCCAATGTACCTGTCCAGGATTAGCCATAAATCGACTAAGGACTCCCATTGCTTGGGCAATATCTGGTCTTGTACAGACCATGGCATACATCAAACTGCCAACAACACTAGCATAAGGTACTCTGCTCATGTCCTCCACCTCACTAGGAGATTTTGGACAATCCTCAATAGACAACTTTGTCCCCAAAGAAACAGGAACACACAATGGTCTACAATTTGCCATGCTGAACCTATCCAGCACGGTCTTCACATACTTACTTTGGCTTAACCAAAGTTTTCTGTTAGTTCTGTCTCTTTTGATTTCCATTCCAAGAATGTACTAGGCTGCCCCTAAATCTTTCATTTCAAACTATGCTGCCAACTAAGACTTAAAATCAGAAATCATATTTTTACCCTTCCTAATGAGCAACATATCATCAACATATAATGCAACAATGAGAATACGATCACCATCATACTTATAATACACACAGTGATCCAATTTTGATCTCACAAATCTAATTGACAACACAAAGGCATCAAAATTCAAGTACCACATCCTAGGAGATTGTTTCAATCCATACAAAGACTTCTTTAACTTGCAAACCAAATTTTCTTTACCTTTCACCATGTAATGCTCTGGCTATGACATGTAAATCTCTTTCCCCAAATCACCATGAAGGAAAGTTGTCTTCACATCCATCTGTTCTACCTCTAAGTCATAAGCAGCTACAAGAGATAACAAAAAATGTATGGATGTCAGCTTTGCAATGGGAGAGAAAATTTCACCATAATCAATTCCCTCCACTTGTGAATACCTCTTCGCAACCAATCTGGCTTTATACTTCTCAACACTACCATCTGCACCAAATTTTTTCTTGAACACCCATTTGCATCCAATCGGTTTCCATCCAGGAGGCAAAGGCACCAAGTCCCAAGTTTGATTCTTTTCCAAAGAAGCCATCTCATCCTCCATGGCCTCATTCCAGGAACCTACATCTTTCATATCCATAGCCTCTGATACAGTTCTAGGTTCATCGCTGTTAGTAAGCAAAGCAAAAGCACAACTAGAATCAAGCAATGTATAACCAAACCTCTTAGGTTGCTTCCTGATTCGTGTGGACCTCCTCAAGGGCTGAGGTGGAGGTTCTACTTCATCTTCTAAACTTTCAGAGCTGCTAGAGCTCTCCTCATTTTCAGGTCCAACATTGTCTTTTTGTTCAGTCTTCTCAGGGGTAGAAGGAAACTGAACAACATCCTCTTTCTTTTCTTTTTCTTCTGGATGTAAAACAGTGGAAGAAGGTGTTAGCTCTCTAAAGATGACACTTCTGCTACACAACACTTTTTCAGCCATAGGATCCCAAATCTTGTATCCTTTCACACCGACACCATAGCTAATGAAGATACACTTAATAGCCTTGTTCTCCAATTTTGACCGCTTCTCCCTAGGCACATGTGCATATGCCTCACAACCAAAAATATGAAGATGCCTTATTGAAGGCTTTCTAACAGACCACACCTCCATGGGTGTCTTTCCAACAAGAGCTGATGTAGGAGATCTATTTACCAGATAGCAAGCATTAGCAACAGCTTCAGCCTAAAACTTTTGTTCTAGGCTAGCTCCACTAAGCATACTCCTAGCCTTCTCCATCAGTGTCCTGTTCATCCTCTCTGCAACTCCATTTTGCTGTGGGGTATATGGAGTTGTCTTATGTCTTTCAATCCCAAGTTCCTTGTAATATTTATCATTCTGTAGAACAGAACTCATCACTGTTGTCAGTTCTCAAACATTTTATCTTTTTACTAGTCTAATTTTCAGCAAAGGCTTTAAACTCCTTAAACTTACTATAGACTTCAGATTTGCTTCTGAGAAAATAAATCCATGTCCTTCTACTATAGTCACTATGAAAGATGCAAAATATACAGATTTTGATAACAAAGGAACATTAACAAGACCAAATACATCAGAATGAACAAGGTCCAACACACCAGAAGACTTGTGAGAACTCAAATAAAATTAAACACGATTTTGTTTTCCATATATGCAATGTTTGCAAAAGTCAAACTCAAGATTACAATCATCTAACCCCTCAACAATGTTTTTATTTTTCAGGGTACGCAGACCCTTCTCACCAATGTGGCCAAATCTCTTATGCCATAACATTGTCTTTTCAGTAGGAAGCTTAACTTCCAAGGCATGAATACAACCATCAAGACTAGATACAACAAATTTCTTCACTACTGATTCAGATGGTGGGGATGAAGTGACTGCTGCCCTCTTCCTTGAGCTAGAAGAACTATTGCATTGTGAAATACATGCCTCCAGCTGAAACAGAGTACCTCTCCTAGTACCCTTAGCAAGCACCATAACTCCTCTAGTCATCTTGCATCCTTCTTTCGAAAAGACAACCTGTACACCTGCATCATTCAACATACTTACAGAAAGTAGGTTCCTTGCTAAGCCTAGGATGTGCATAACCCCAGAGATCCCCTTCACTCATCCATCAGGGAATCAGATAGAGACTCTTCCATGACCAACAATCTTCAGATGAGAGTCGTCACCCAGGTACACCTTTCCACCATCAAACTCCTCATACTTAGTAAACCAGTCTCGATGCGAGGTCATGTGAAATGATGCACCAGAATCAATCAGCCACACATCATCAGATGCATGGGTTGCTAGGGTTGTGATGAAAGCATCACCATCATCTTGTGACTTGTCAGAATCTGAATCTGGGTTCTTCTTCTTCTTTTTCTTTTCCTCTTTGCATTCCTTTTGGAAATGCCCAGATTTACCACAGTTCCAACAGAGAGCCTTGGACTTTCCAGGAGATTTAGATCTACCCTTCTTAGCTTTCTTGTCCTTTTTCCCTTTCTCCTTGGGTCTTCCACAAACTGCAAGAGCCTCTTTAGCTACCTCAGAAGACTTTCTCTGCATCTCTTCGGATAATAGTGAAGATACCACTTCATCCATTTTGAATGTGGATGTGGTGCTTCCAATAGCCATGAAAAGATGATCCCATGAGTCCGGCAAATAACAAAGCAAGGTCATACAACGATCCTCCTCCTCCATCTTCACACCAATGGATGTCAATTGTGCAACCAACATGTTGAAAGGATTCATATGTTTTGCAACAGATCCTCCATCCTCCATTTGAAGAGAGTACAACTTCTTTCTCAAAAAAAAGTTTGTTAACCAATGATTTGGCTTGATACACATCTCCCAACTTCTTCCAAAGCAAGTTTGTAGTAGCCTCCTCATGGACATTTAACAGGACAAAATCATCAAGACTAAGTCTTATGAGACCCTTAGCCTTCCGATCTTTGAGATCCCAATCAGCTTGTGTTATTGTAGCTAGTTTTGTGCTAGAGATGGTTTCCCATAAATCTCTATCAACAAGCATGTCTTCCATCTTGAGCTTCCACAGTTTGAGATTAGTGCCATTGAATTTCTCCACCTCTATTCTTCTGGATGTACTTGCCATCTTCTCGTTGCAGCAAGATCACAAAATACTCTACATAGACTCCCACTTGATCGAAGATTAGCTCAAAAAACTTCTACCCAACAACTAGGATCACAGGTGGTGAAGCTCTGATACCAACTGAAAGGAAGCAAGGTATGTGGAACACACTTCTTACACCAATCTAATGAGGGGAATGGAGTGCAAATTCATTTTAAATCCTTACAATTGCAGCAACATTAAACTAATAACATAAATATTTCAGCAGCAACACAACACAGAAAGAAGGTGACACAAGATATACCGCGGGGAAAACCTTTTCAGGTAAAAATCCCCACACTATAAAACCTACACAATGTATTATCAAAACAACAATAGTTTACAATACACTTGCAATGCAAGTCTTCCAAGAGTTCACGAATGTCAATTCTAGAGTTATTCTGGCAGCATAACAGTACCTGTAAAAACACTATGCAACTACAACTCCAAACTATGAATTTTATAGAGATTACAAGGCATATCTTAAGAGTATCTTGGGATAGGCATCCACCTTGGTCAAATGACTATTTCCAGCATCAAAGGACACTTGTCCTTGCTGTCCTCACATCCCTTACATCTGTCATATATGGAAGATTTGATTTTCCCAATGTAGAGAGCTCCAGGCTAAAAATAGACTATGACAGATTCTCTTACATGACTTACAACCGTCATAAAATCTACCCACAATAGCAATCTTGAAAGTTGTAAGAGAATCCATCATACAATGCTAAATATAGTATATTCTACTTACAACATGTCATAGCCCAACTTGGGCACCTAAAGATGCCTTTCTCTCATGCAAATATGCCAACCGTCACTTGTCATTACTTGTCATAAGAATCTCCAAACTTGGCCCTTATGTGTCATAGATTCTGTCATATGGAATATTGCCTTCCACATACCAAAGATGCTGACACATGGAAAATTAATGCCACCTCAATATGGGATGCCCAAATCCATGTAGGATTGACTTGACCATCCAAATCACATTGCAAGTAAGTTGACATGTCACCATGCCAAGTCACTATGTGACCAAACTGAATGTGCACGTAAAATACAATATTAGGCAATAATTAAATATACAATTAAAATTACTAATGCTAGGAAATTGCAAAGGTTGAGACACCTTAATTCCCAACATATTTTACTTGAAAATTTTGGAGCACTTCTATATTAGAGTATTGTATAATATTAAGTCATATAATTTTAATTTTTTTAATATATTTTTAAAAATTTTATTTTGTTTTAATAATATTGAGAAACTATTAATGGGTTCTAGCTCAAAGCCAAGAGTCTATAAAAGTTTATAAAGATGGAAACCCTTAAAATTTGTGTGAACAATCTTTTCAAATAATAGTAGGTGAAAACCAAACACTATTAGAAAAGTAAGCAAAAAACAAAAGAACACATAATCCAAATAGATAAAACAAAGCTAAATTGGGGATTTCGTAACCCCCCAATGAACCACATCTAGAGTATCTAGAGTTGTGTGCGGTTATACACTCCATTTCTTGAGATAACCATCGAGTAGATTTTGACCCCATCACCAACTTTTGGCAACTTTAAACCATTAAGCCGAAGACCCTTAATAAGCTTCACCCTTAGTGCATACCATATGAGCTTACCATATTCCAATCGTGGCAATGTTTAACCACTAGAAACTTTAGCCAAACCTTTGTGGTGAGAGACCACCAAGTGTTTCAAACCAAACTCGAGGTCCCTGTTTGAGGCCATAGAGAGACTTCTGAAATTGATAAACTAATGAAGGATCTTGGATGAATTCCTGTGGTTGCTCCATGTAGATTTCTGCTTAAAGGTCATCGTTAAGAAAAACACTCTTCACATCCATCTGATGAACTTCCCAATGATAGGTTGGAACTATAACAAGGACAAGTAAGATGGAATTCATTTTGACAATTGATGTAAAAGTCTTAGAGTAGTCAATCCCAGGAACCTAGGAGAATCCTTTGGCGACCAAACGAGCCTTATGCTCGTCAAATGACCCATCTGCTGCAAATTTTGTTTGACAAATCCACTTGCATCAAACAATTTTTCTTCCCTTAGGAAGGGGGACTAAAACCCCATGTATGGTTCCTCTCCAAGGAACTGAACTCTTCTGCATAGTAGCATCCCACATGGGGATACTAGAAGCTTCTCGAAAGAACCGTGGATCGGAAGCTGAAGCAACGAAGAGATGTGGAGCTTGCTAAAATTGTAACCTTGTTCTTCTAGTATGTGAAGGATCACCAACCCAATCACCTATTGATTGTAATGTTTGACAAGCCTAAAGAGGCCTAGTGGTTGGAGAGTTTGGAGGAGAATCATTAACCTCTGAATGATTAGGAGAGGAAGGTGAATCCTCATCATAACCGTCACCCTTTGAAGTGGAGGAAGAAGACTCCTCATCATGATTAGGAGGATTACAATCCTCTGAAGAATTGTCATCATGCCGCAGTGTCTCCAATGTGAGAGTAGATGGAGAAGTGGTAGGAGAAGAACTAGAAGAGTCCTCAAAATGAACACTCATCTTGATGAACAACTCATGAGTGGTAGGGTGAAGAATTTTGTAGCCTTTGACACCATTGGGTACCCAACAAATATGCAAGGCTTGTTTTGCAAATCCATAGCCTTACATTTCTCTACTGGAACGTGGGCTCATATAGGAGAACCAAACAATTAGAAGTGCTTTACTATGGGTTTCTGATTGGTCCAATCTTGAAAAAGAGTTACCCCTTTCATAGCTCAATGAGGAACTCGATTCTGGATGTAACACACACAATTGATGGCCTCTATCCAATACTGAGGTGCCAATGATTTGGAATGAATCACACAATTAGCCATCTCTTTCAAGGACCTATTCTTGCATTTTGAAACACCATTCTATTGAGGACTGTATGGAGATGTGTGCTACAAGTCAATACCCTCTGAAGCACAAAATTATTCAAACCAAGGGTTAACATAATCACCCCCATTGTCTGTGCACATAATATTAATGGCCTTCCCTGATTGTTTCTCTACAAAATATTTGAAGTCTTGAAAAGACTCAAAGACCTCAGACTTTTGTCTGAGAAAATAAACCCATGTATATGGAAAGATCATCAATAAATGTCAAGACATATCTAGCCTTGCTAAAAGATGGATGTGGAAATGGCTCTGCCAAGTCATTGTGTACTAACTCCAGAAGCTGCGTGGCCCTCCATACTTTTCCTTTGTCATAGTTCTCCTTAGGATGCTTACCAAGAATGCATTCTTGGAAAACTCCATTAGAAAATTGAATAGAAGGAAACCCCTAAACTATGTCATTTTGACTGAGCTACTGCAAGTAGCGGTAATTCAAGTGGCCAAACCGTTGATGTCACAAATGACTCACCTCATCCAAGCGAGTGAATAATACTGTCGAAGGAGAGTAAAAAAAAAAGAGAAAAGTGATACAATCTAGATTGATGATCTATTTTCCCCATAGCAACAGTAGACCCATCGTGCATTTCACTGATTACCATTGTTTGGTGTGAACTCAACCCACTTGCTAGAGCCTATGTGAATAATCTAATAAATAGCTAGGAGATTAGTTGACAAAGATGGAACACATAAAATATCCCAAAATGTTCCTTTGCGCACGCCAACAGACCCTCTCCCATACACTTCAACATGAGTGTCATCGCCCATTAATATGGCAGACATAGAACATGGCTCTAAGGAGGCCAAACCATCTAGTGACGAAGCCATGTGGTGTGAAGCAAACTTGAGTCAATGATCCAGGTATCAAATTGTGAAGCAATTGCAACTAGGGCCTTGCCCTTTTCCTTTCCCCTTACTCTTGTCTGTGTCCTTTTAAGACCCTTGTGATACAGAGTCAGGCACCTTGATGTTGTTCTTTTCAAGAAGATGTGTTAGGTGATCAATTTGTTTCTTTAAACACTCGTGTTCATCATGGCCATGCCTTTTACAGTAGGAACATTTGACATCTCCTTCTTAGGTTGTTCACCTTTTGAAGATGAGGTCTGATTAGCTACATTTGAGGTAATATGTTTATGATCATTCTTCTTCTCTCCTTGTTTTTTTGTTTCTTTTCCTATTTTCTAGACCCTTTCTGTTCTTTTGTGCCTTGATTTGCAGCCAAGACATGTGACTTAGAGGGTTTGATTGTACCCATGTGAACCAATTTATCTTGCTCCTTAGCGAGTTTTGTAGCAAACTCATCTAGAGAAGGCATTTTATAGTTGGAACCTAGAGCACATTTTGTGGCATGAAAAGTAGAAACAAATACAAAATAGTTTAGACCAAGATTAGAAATAATACTCAAGATTAGTTGTGTGTCTTTCTTTTCTATTCCACACTACTTTAACTACAATCTGATGGATTTAAGATATCCTATGTGATGTCAAAATTTCTAGGACTTAACCCTATGAGTTCATTCTCCAATTGATGACCCCTTATTTCATCCTACTTACCAAAGAGGCTTTCCAATTTGGTCCAGACATCATTTGGTGTAGTGGTAGATTCACTGTGAAAAAGTAAGTTAGGAGATACTGACATACATAGAGTACCAAATGCTTCATCACATTTATTAAACCACTGTGACTTTTCTACATCCTGTGTGGGTTTTGTTTCAAGTCCCATTATAACCCTATGCAATCCTTGATTTTTGAGATAGATTGACATTTTAAATTTTCATTCAAAATAGTTATATGGTGTTAGGACATGAGCTATTAATGGATCCATTAGTGCATGAAAAGTAGATTGTTATGTAGAAAGAGAAGTGTGAAAAATAAGACACACAAGACACCTCCCTTTTCACTAGTTTCTAAAATGACCCCACCAAAAATTACAATTTTTGGCACTTTATAATTAGTGTGATTTACAATGCAAGTATCAGATTTTTAGACTCTTACAAGGCCCAAAATGGCCAAAACATTGAAACTACAACTCAAGTATAATATGAGATCAATTTAAGAGAACTAGTGTGGAGTACACAGAAAAATATGAACTCGAGAAAAAATGGCACCCAAAAGGGAGTCTATTTGCACAAGTTATGCCTCTTGGAAAGTCTTCAAATGAGAACAATGCAAAAAATTCTAGAAGAATATTCAATTTCTAAAAAAATGGAGCATCAAATCAAAAAACCAATCTCACCACACGTAGAGCATGAAATTCTACCCCAAATAAAAAAATGCACCAAAAAACGCTTTCGTATGGTTGAGAATGGGCCTCTTGAAGTTGGTCTTTCAAACATAAAAGCTCAATGGAGAGGGGTAGGAGTGGGTGAGCCAGAGGGTGACGTCGGAACCAGAATATACCTAAATTCACTAGAATATTCCTAGCTAGTACCAGATTTCATAAAAATGCCTTTGTTTTCTTAAAAATCGCCTTCGTTAGCAGAAAATCGCTCAGTTTAAACAGAAAATCATCATTTTTAAGGCATGAAATAACATGTGGAATGTAGGTTGTTTTAACAAGGAATATTCTTTGGAATATTCCCTTGGAACAATGGGCGTGGGCTTGGTGGCTCCACTTGGTGGCACTATCTTGAAGGTAATGGAGGAGTTGAGGCCACCTGTGGGTGGCGTGGTTAGCGGGACGCCACCTTGGTGGCACCACTCGAAGGAGGTGAAGGAGTTGAGGCTGCTTGCGGGCGACGTGGTTAGCGGGCGTCGTTGCCTATGCAATTATATATATATAAATTCATATGGTACGATTGTCGTACAACCCGGGGGCAAAACATTTGCCTTAGAGGCCAAATTCTCCAAAATCTATGATTTGATAGTTGATCTTTAGGTTTTAGGGCCTTCTAAGCGTGATGGCAAGATCTTTTTGGGCTGAAAATGTTTCGAAATGATAACTACCTTTTGGAACCACGTTTGAAACCCCTGTTTGCAATTGGGTCCTCCAATCTCTGATTTTAGTGAAACGAAAGTCAATCTTGACTTTCTCAAGCCTTTTGGACACTATGGAAGAATTGAAAATGCTGCTAGGATTACCAAAAAACTAAAATCACCCAAATTTCACAACGACACAAATACAAAGCTAGAGTATACTACATGCTTATTTTCTTTCTAAATTGTTCTGATTCTCGAGATCATATGAGGATGTAAGAGAAGAACATACTGAGTTTTTGAGAAAAATATTAGAAATGGTTGGTCTCAAAATCTCTCAAATAATAGGATGATAAAATGAACTATACTAGAAAACTAGGCTCTGATACCATGTTAGATTATATGAGAAGCGAGAATTTGAACCAAGATCTATTGTTGATCATAGATCATATGCACTCCAATGATAGATGATCGAAGATCAAAATAGCGGAATGGATATATTATCCTAAAAGAGATAATTCTAAAGACAAGTCTGCAAAAGAATTTAGACAATGCTCATATTACTCTCATTGACTAGAAAATGTGAGAGGTGGGTGTTGTATATATAGAAAAATATGGGCATATACATCCAAGAGGAGTAATAACTCCAACTACCCAAAATAGACGGGAGTTTTAACTACTTGGTAAATGCCAAAATAGATGGTTGAACCTACTTAGATAAAGACAAATAAATAGTTATGAGAGATGGCATCTAAATCTAAAAGAGAGTGTGAGACTCAACTACCAAAAAATGGGTGAGAGTGACACATGTAACTGATGGATTATGACATGTGATCTCATAATAACCATGCCTAAATAACCTAAGCAAGCTTAATAATATGTGTAGGAAAAAGAAATATCCCTAACATACAGAAAATAAAAAAAAACTACACTAACAATATGGACGTCTCGACATAATATAATGAGAGTTTCTAAGTTCACCATTACCTCCTACATTTCATTTTGCATGACCTTCCACTACAAGGTGTTTAGATTGAACAAGACTTGTGGTTGTGGGGCCACTCTCATCATCTTGCATGAACAATCCTTACAAGTAGTAGTAGGTGAAGAGCAAACACTATTAGCAAAGTAAGAAAAAAACAAAGGAACACATAATCCAAACAAAAAAAATAAACCTAAACTAGGGGATTTCATAACACCCCAATGAGCCACCCTAGGAGTATCCAGAGTCATGTGCTAGTTGTCGTATGACCATCTATACACTCCATTCCTTGAGACAACCATCAAGCAAATTTTGACCCCATCACCACCCTCTGGCACCTCTAGACCATTAAACTAAAGGCCCTTGATAAGCTCCACCCTTGGTGAATTCCATATGAGCTTACCCTATTCCAATTGTGGCAATGTATAACCACTAGACACATCAACTAAACCATTATGGTGAGAGACCACCAAATGTTTCATCACCATATGAAGGTCTCAACATAATGCAATGAGAGTTTCTAAGTTCATTGTTACTTCCTACATTTCATCCTACATGGCCTTTCACTATAGGGTGTTCGTATTGAACAAGGCCTATAATTTTGGGGCCACTAGAGACTTGGGAGCCACATCATCCTCATCTGTCACCTCCTTTAGAATGAACAAATTTTCCAAACTCTCTCGAACCTTGGCTAAGGAGACATTTTTATAAATATTTGAATTAAACTCCAACCAAATCATTGCCCTATTCCTAAATGGTTCACTATGACCAAACCTTTCTTCTCCTTTAATGCTTTTCACTAGATGCAATAGGGTAGGGGATTGACATAGACATATTTTTTGCAATCTATGATTTGACACTTTACCTTTGCAAAGAGGGTCACATGACCCACTTAACGCTATGTGAGCCATAAGAAACTTGCCAAACACAACCCATAACAACCCTACAAAACCAAAAACATAGAACACCCTCTGGAGAACTAATGCTCAAAGCAACCACTAAAATTAAGCCACATATTTTGCACCTCCTCAAGATATGAGGAGAAGCACCCAATTATCCATACCATAACACATCATCAACCTAAATCTTTTAAGAGCAATTATCACTATCATTAAAAGAAGTCGTCAATCAAAGGCATGCTAAGGGGAGCAGTTATTATCAAGGATATTGATGAGACCCAACCAAACATTTTTACTTGAGCTTTCCATAGAAGAGAATGGTGTTAAATCCACTCCAAAGTTGGCCATTAAGTTAGCCACTTTATTTGATTCCTACAACAATGGTTGGAGGATACCATTGGAGTTTTATTGCACAACACTAAAGCCTCTTCTAATAAAGTTGTAAGCTTCCAATTCAAACATTTTTCTCTCTTAAGTCCATTTATAACAACCATATAATCCCCTTCAACAATCAGATTTGACATCCTTTTGCAACCCCCATGCGAATGCCAACAATAACTACTTCCCATTTTGTCTCATTATTGGTCTTATGACCCAAATTGATGGACGTACCTTTAATGAAAGACCTGGAAGAATCCCAAATCACATATCCAACCCTTGTTGGGCTTGGATCCCCATGCACCACATCATCAAGATTCAATTTCAAGCAATTTCTCTTTGGAGGAGACCATTGCACTAAATAACTATCAAGTTTCTTTTGGCTACTATTCATTAATGGGGGCCAAAGTTTGGAAGTCCCAAAGATGCAAAATATGATGTTCAAGGTTGGAAATGGAAGACAAGACCTTCTCAATACTATCCTTAGCATATTCCATGATTATTCATTTAGTAAGCAACCAAAAATAGTCCATTGGTAATGTTGTACCCCTAAAGATGTGATGATTCCTTTCAAGCTAGAGTCCCCAAAGAACACACAAACAAGATGTCTTCCATAAAAAAACATAAACACAATGCACCTTTAGGCCAACCACAAATGTGTTAACTAATCATTGTTCGGAATACCCAACTTATCTTTAATTTTGCAACAAGGTGGTTCCATAAATTCATGGCGTAGGGACAATGCAAAAGTAGATGGTCCATTGTTTCATTAGCATTCTCACATAACATGCATTTGGAAGGAACATGGATTGATCTTTTCATCAAATTATCATATGTTAAGATCTTATCAAGTGCAACCAACCAGGCAAAAGAGTTGCATTTTTGGGGGTAGAAGGACATCAAATCAATTCAATCAACTAGTCTACTATTAGGGGAGATGTGGCTTCTTTTCAATATAGTAGCCAAATTTAACTTTGTAAATCCTTAAAGGGTTCCCCAACCAACAAAGATAATCTTGGTGCATGGATCTAACACTTTCCCTTTCCTCACAATCTTTCCAAAATCACAAAATTCATCCCAATAATCCTTCACTTTCATACCCCATGACCCCAAGAGAAGCTCCCTAGCCTCATCGAGGCCTTCCACATTGACCAAAGGTAGATTACTTGACTAAGAGTCCAACCAAAAGTTTGTCAATTCACCATTTCCCACATTCCATGAAAGCCTAGCTAAAATTAAATCTTTAGTAGAAGCCATGGATTTCCATACTATTGAACCTCTAGGTGGTTATTCATTAGAGAAGGAATTTGATGGCTGATCCCTAAGGTATTTTAGTCTCAACATGTTACACCACAATAAGTTTGATTGTTTAAGAAATTTTCAAGCTATCTTAACTTGGAATATAAGATTTTGCGCTAGATCTTTGACCCCCACACCACCTTGTTTTAAACAATTGATTTGCATGCAATTAATCCTTTTTTTCCTCTCCCAATCCTTGCTAAAGAGACTTTCTACAAATAGAGATGGTCTCATTATTCACCCTCTTAGGAATAAAAAGCATCAAAAGGAGATAGATGGGAATGACATGAAAGATTGCCTTGATCTTTAACAATCTTCTAGCCAAACTTAACCATTTGCCACTCTAACCTACTATAGTTGCCACTTTCTCTCCATAGTTGTGGAGAATCACAAGTCAAACTTTCTATGTCTATCTATATAGATTTGGTTGCCACTTCCTTTCTCTCTATAGTTGTGGACAACCATGAGTCTACCCTTTTGTATAGATCATTGTTGCATGAACTCATTACAGCTCCCCACTAGTGTTTGAAATTTGATAGGCTCTTCCCTCCTTGAAAAATTGAGCCTTTGTAACATTATAGACTCCACTGAACTGGCCAGATTCTATGAATCAATAGAAAAAAAAAAAGCTAGTACATTTAATTATTGGTAATGTATTTATACATGAATCACCTAGCAACAAAACATACTAGTACATGTGGTTCATCTTGTCAACTGGTTCTCATGATTCCTGGTGATAGAGTTAGCTAGAACTTGAATCATGATTTTCTTTTGTATCAACTATCTTCCTTTCTCCTCGTTCACATTTGTTTGTTCTATGTAAATCAATTATTCCACTCATTACATTCTTCTTGCCTATAAGATTTCCCCTCTAATAGTTTCATTATGTACATTGTCTGTTTCTTCCATATACATGTTTGTGATGTTCTAACACAGTTGTGTTGTAGGTCATGTTTTCTGACACTTCTATGGTTTAGGTTTTATTTTTCTTAACATGTTTTGCAAATCTTAGCCTAGAAACATGGGTTCCTCATTTGAGCACTACTGCGTATCCTTTTTTATGTATCCTCCAAATATTATTTTTGACATTTTCTTTCTTACTTTAGCATAGCTAATATCACCTAGCAACATCAACTAGTGATAACTTTAAGGAGATCCCCCTAAAAAATCCTATAAATTCCTGGCGAATCCTAGTTAAGTGCCATAATTTTCCTGGCGAATCTTTCCATTTTTTTTGAAAAAAATATTAATTTTCCTGGTGAATCTATGCACATTATTAAAAACTTTGTAAAATCTTGGCGAATCCTAATAAATAATTGGTAAAAAAAATTACAATGGTGAATCCTAGTGAATAATTACTAAACAAATTAATTACAGTGGCAAATCATTCCTTTAAAAATTTTCATAGTTGGTTAGTGCAATCCCCCAATATATATTTTTTAATTTTTGTAATGTTGAAGTAGGGGTTCGGGGGTGGCAGCCACTGGCAGGGTCGAGGGGGTAGCGCCCCCTCGCAGGGTCCAGGGACAACGGCCCCATTGTGCTCCCAAATTCACTATCTAAAAAGCATTGGAGCACACACAGATTCAATATTTTTAAAATATCTCACTTTAAAATAAAGACTAAAAAAGTGAATTTTTTGTCATCGAAATCACCTTTTTAATCCAATGGTTGTGGTTCAATTCTACGGCACTCTATGCATGTACCTTTGAGAAGGCTTGTTGAGGCCCGAAATTTGTTTTAGGCCACACGATTAGATTCTCAACAATCCTTTTCAAAGGCATATGCATAGAGTCCCCCAGAAATTAAACCACAACCATTCAATTAAAAAGGTAATCGATGGCAACAAATAAAACCCCTTTTTGAAGCGAAAATATCCTTAAAATTAAGTGGGAATTCATTATTAATGGCGATATTGACCCGTTAATGGCGAATATAATAAAGATTTGTAATTACGTTATAAACTACTGGCAAATCAGCTCTAATGCCACATAATTTACCTGGTGAATCAACTTGATTTATTAGTTTAAAAAAATAATGCATTGGCGAATTAACCAAGACAAAATAATTTTTTGTAAAAATCAGGCGATTTAGTCTCCTATAGAGCTCATACTATTCACCAATTGGTGAAGATTCGCCACTAAAAAAATCCTTGACATCAACCCACTAAAGTGGGGCAAAATGTAAGGTAAAAAATTGCATACCCTATAATTTTGACACTACAAATTATCCTCATTTTAATGTCTACCCCACTTAAGATGTTTTTAGGATTCATTTAAGCCCAACCTTGACCTTTACATTATTTTTAGTTCCAACTTGGTTTTGTGTTCTTGTGTGTCTAAGTCTTTCCTATGTGATGTTCTATATCCTTTTTGAGAACTTTTTGGCAACACTATACTTGAATGTTAGTGTGAACACATAGACATCTATGCGGGTCTGTTGTCATCCTACAATAGTATAGTTGTAAATCATCCATTTTTTGTTAGATCAGTAACCTCCCAATTTTTAGAAATTATGGTGTAATCATTGTACAACTTGTTGGATAGAATCTCAATAGTCACATTGGCCTTTGAATGTCTTTTGAGCTTCCCTCCTTTGGATCTCTATCACTCTTTCTTGCAAAAATTTACATTCTCATGCAACCAACAACACTCTCCTTGGCTCCTTGAGTATAATTTTGTGCACAACACCCTTGTGATCTTGGTAATAGAATTCTACATAAATCTTACTACTTTGCAAGTGCAACTTCATTCACTTGCAAGTAAGGCACTCATTTTATAGCCTTTTTGGGTGAAATAAATTAATATTTACTTTCTTTTAAATCTTCTTGCATATTTCAATCTCTTGGTATAATTATCTTTGTTATTAGTGTCATTCTCACTCCCTCTCCTTCTTGAGAGAGACTTACAAGTATTTATTTCATTACTAATTTAAATACTTTGTTCTTAGTTCGCACTTTGGGACTTCATATCACATTTTCCTTCCATACACACACTAGGATGTTGCGAATCTTTCTAGACCTAAGATTATAACACTTATAGATTATTTTATTTTTATATTTTTATCCTAGATATACTTAGAGGATTAAGATCGCACACAAAAATCATATTTCTTCATTCCATTTGATTGCTTGTGTAGGTTGAAAGACCAAAATAAGGGCTTGACCACTTTGGCAAGCTCCCAAGCAGTCGCCAACATTTTCTTTGTCCTAGAAATAGGTACTTGAAAGGTTTAAACTGCATGGACTTTTGCACCCCTTTTCTCTTCATTGTCATTTTATCATTGTTAGAAATTTGAAACATAGATTCATAACCGAAGAGCTTTTTAAGATAAATACTAAGCTACAAAAGTTGTAAATGCATAAACAAAATAGACCAGCGATTTTGAGAGATATGAAAATGTTAGAATAATAAAATTGCATTACGAGATGAAAGAAGAAGCTACTAAAAGTATTGGCAAAAGATTACCAAATACAAGCGAGGTAATGAGTTAATATAGACTAGGGAGAGGGGTGGAGGTGGAAAAACTAGACAATAGGGAGAGACCACCAAACAATCTAAATATAGAAAATGTAACTCCCATGTAGGATGGTGACACCTCAAAAATACTCACTCACCTAATTAAACTCACTTTATTAACCTAAGCAAGCTTAACAAAAGTGTAGGAAAAACCTTAGTAAAAAGGAAATAAAAACCTACACAAACACCCCCCTTAAGCATAGCTTAGGTGGGTGAAAAGATGGGTCCCGACAAATGAAGCCTGATGAGGTACCCATGTACAAAGAAATCCCCCCAAAGAGAAGAAGCCATCCCCTCAACAAGAAATATAAGCCCCCCAAAGAGAGAGAACACCTCCTAGAATAGAGAGAGAAGAAAAGAGGACTAAAAAGCCCCCTGAAGTGGACACCTGTCATACCCCAACAAAGCTTGCAAATGAAGGAACTTGCTCTTAGTGAAGGGTTTAGTGAATACATCTACAATCTGTTTTGATGTCAGACAATACCTAAGATCAATGATCTGCTCATGAATCAACTCCTAAATGTAGTGCCTGTGGATCTCAATGTGTTTGGTCTGTTAGTGATGGACTGGATTACAAGAGATCTCTATCACACTTTAGTTGTCACAAACGATGACTGTAGGCTTCCAGAAGGCAATACCAAACCTAGTGAGAATGTTTTGAAGCCAAATGACCTTAGTAGTAGTATTAATTTCTCCTTGATACTTGGCCTTTGTAGATGAAAGAGCATTTATAGGCTGCTTCTTTCTCGACCAAGAAACTAGACCAGAACCAAGTGAGATGCAATATCCTAAAGTAGAATTGTGATCCTCAGAATCATCTACCCAATTTGAATCTATATGTCCCACCAAGTAATTATCCATACCCATTGCATACTGAACCCCATAACTATGAGTGTCGTGTACATATTGAAGAATCTGCTTAGTTGCTTTCCAATGTAGCTCATGTGGCTCCTACATGAACTAGAGATTAGGCCCACAACATATCAAAGATTAGGCCTCGTGTGAGTCAAGTATATGAGACTCCCAACTAATTGTGTTGAACACACTCAGATACTGAGAGGGGGGGTGAATTAATATCCAAGCAAACTTCAAATCCTCCGCAGTAGATTAAAACTTAAACATTACAACATTAACATGAACATGAAATATCAACACAATGCACGTCAACACATAACACCAGATATACATGGAAAACCCCAAAAGGGGACAAACCATGGTGAGGATTAACTCACAATATATGAAACTCAAAAATTTCAACTTTGTTTTAGGGCTACAACCCAAGGAAGCTACTAATCCCTGAAGACTTTGTTTTAGGGTCACTCCTAAGGAAGCTACAACTCCCTACTGACTTTGTTTTAGGGCTTCAACCCAAGAAAGCAACTACTTCCTGAACTGAGAACAACCTTAGAAATGATTACAATATGATAGTCCTTCTACTACTTAAAACTGACAATGAAGCTCACACCTTTGATGATTGCAATTCTACCTCTTCACTCTTTTTCTAATGATTTGATCAATTAGGCACACTCTTCACTTCCCTCCTATAGCAAAAATGTCTTCAAGATGAATTAGGACAACCCTTATTGCTTCCACTCTTTCTCCTTCAGTTGCACACCATAATCCATATCATATTCATATTTTGCTCTTCACACACTCATGTATTCATCTTCACAATCATGCCTCACCTAGACCAACTAGGTTTACAATATATAAATGACATTACATTGATTTCATTACAAGTCGGCCAATACAACAAGAATATTAAATTTTACAAGTCGGCCAGAGATCACACAACATAAAACATGCATAGGGAAAGCCCTAACATGAACTACACGCCACTCCAAAAGGAAACACATGCCTTGCGAATCCAAACACATGCTTAGCTCAGTCCTAAACATTCTTCACAGCATCATTCTTCAAGGAATAACATCCGAATGTTACGCTCATTTGAAATAGGTCACCTTTAAGCAAGAAAAGATGAAGCATGTAGCACATTGGTCTTCACAATTTTGGCGGTACTCATGAATGATTAAACATGGCTTGTTCTTCTTCTAGATGAGCCGGTAGGACCTACAAAACATCTCCAAACACTCCTTGAACTCTGCACAATAAGAACTTTGTGGTGCACATCATCAACATACTCTAGTCGGCCTCAACAACAATAACCCTTAACATACTAACTTGAAAACTTTGCACAGTACTGGAAACTTGAAAGATCTACATGCCCTTAAAACCTGAAACACTATGAGACATGTAGAATGTCCACACAAAATTACATAATTGATATGTACATTCTCCAACTGGCACAAGTACTCAATCATATATCCTAAAGACAACTAGGCATCTGGAACCATCAGTACCACTTCTGTCATTTGAAAACTGAATTTGTGGACATCTAAAAAAAATCTAAAACTCATATGGATGCACTCATACACTTCTTTGAACATATCCTCAAAACCACATGAGCAAATATTCACTTGTGAAGGAATGAAGAGCATTCTAATAAGGCTTCATCATCACATTATATTGCCAGAGCATAGACCGAAACTCCGTCTCTCATAACTTTCATTGCAGAGGAGCAAATGATCTAAAAATTTGGATTTAGCACCTTTACAACATCCTTATCTTAACTTCTGAACCGCATGACCATATCTTCAAGTGCGGAGGAATGCAGAGGATTTTATTGAGAAGTCTTTCAAGCAACTCCCTGCAGCAGAGACCTTCACCAACTTTCGAATGCCAGAATCTTCTTATATCAACACATACTTCCTTAGGAACAATAGGAAGGGTCATACAACATGCTACAGGTCATCAACAATATCTTCTCATCCTCAGCATAGCTTCTGATTCCCATCTTAATATGTCATCATTCATCTTAATGCTTATAATTCCCATTTTAATATTTCAACATGAAATCATCTTTGCTAACTACAAACAAGATCAATACAACATTACTTGATATTAATCAAGGCATGAAATCCAAACATGAACATCAGCAACCAATCATGGACATCAACAACCAATCATGAACATCATCAACATAGTATATCATTATCATAAGCATCATGCATAGTGTTGACATCAAAGACAACCACACAACCACATTAGTGGAATGCTCATTAGTGTTGACATCAATGACAACACATATTGCCAACAATCTCTGCCTTTGTCATTGATGGAAACACACACGCACTTGCTCATTCTCCCCATTAGGTGCACATATCTTTCTCTCCCCCTTTGACATCAAGGACAAAGGGCAACAACTTCTCCTCAAGGAACAAACTCTCCTTTTCAATCTTCTCCTCTGTCAGCAACAACCACTACCTGCTCCCCTTGAGAGGTAGCCACCATCAGTCCAAGAAAAAGATATATCTAGCAAATTCACCACTATGCATCTAGCAAGAAAGAGGGCCAATTACCCCTAACCTCTACCAGAGATACTCAAAAGTGTCCTTTGCAAGAGCCATTATGAAAATATCTGCAATCTGTTCCTTTGTTGGAACATATTCCAACTTCACTTCATTCTTTGCAACCTTCTCCCTCAAAAAGTGATACCTGATTGATGTATGCTTGGTTCTAGAATGCATCACTAGATTCTTGGAAATATTGATAGCACTAGTATTGTCACACAAGGTAGGAATAGGCTCATCATACAGTACCGTGATATCCTTCAATGCTTGCTTCATCCACAACACATGTGTATAACAGGATGCTGCTGCAATATACTCTGCCTCTGCAGTTGATAGAGATACTGAATCTTGTTTCTTGCTCTGCCATGAAACCAATTTGCTTCCTAAGAAGAATGCACTACTACTTGTACTTCTTCTATCATCAACACAACCAACCCAATCAACATCAATGTAATTAGCACTTAGATCAAAGTCATTACCTCTAGGATACCATAATCCATAATTCAGAGTTCCCTTCAAGTATCTGAATATTCTTTTCACTGCCTTCTCATGTGTTTTCTTAGGATTAGCTTGATATTTGGAAACCATACATACTACATGCATAATATCAAGTCTAGAAGTAGTAAAGTACAACAATCCTCCAATCATAGATCTATAAAGAGTCTGATCCACCTCCGGAGACTCATCATTCTTGCTCAAGTGCCAACTAGTAACCATAGGAGTACTTACTTGTTTGGAGTCCTCCATACCAAACTTATTCAACATCTCTCTAACATACTTAGCCTAAGAAATAAAGATACCATCGTCTAGCTGAGCAAATTGAAGCCCAAGGAAGAAATACATCTCACCAATCATAGACATCTCAAAATCTTTTTGTAAATCTTCTGCAAACCACTTACACATACTATCATCTCCACCAAAGATGATATCATCAACATATATTGGAACTATCAGAATCATGTCTTCCTCTTAATGCAAATATTACTATCTGTGGTACCTTTCTTGAAGCCTTGCTAAAGTAAGTACTTATCCAATCTAGTATACCAAGCTCTAGGTGCTTGCTTGAGACCATATAAAGCCTTTTTGAGTCTGCACACCATGTCCGGATCTTATGACAATTGAAACCCATTCGATTGCTCAATTTAGACCTCTTCCTCTAGATCACCATTCAAGAATGCTGACTTGACATCCATTTGATAAACCTTGAAGTTCTTGTGAGCAACAAGGGTAAGAAACAACATCCTGATTGCCCCCATCCTGGCTACCAGAGCATAAGTCTCCTCAAAACCAATGCCTTCAACTTGTGAGTATCCCTTGCACACCAATCTTGCTTTGTTATAACACAACTTCACCATATTCATTTAGTTTGTTCTGGAACACCCACTTTGTTCCTATAACATTCTTATTGGTTGGTCTGGGAACTAATTCAAATGTCTAATTCTTCTCTATTTGATTTAGTTCTTCTTCCATTGCCTTCAACCATCCATCATCTTTGCTAGCATCAACAAAGGTTTTGGGCTCTACCTTTGATAATAAACATGAATTTACTTGTTCACTTGTCTTTGCAAACCTTCTCCTAGTTTGTACACCTTCATTCTTATCTCCAATGATCTGATCTACTAAATGGTTCCTTTGAACATACTTTGCTAGAGTCTTAGGTCTCTGCTCTAGTTCTTGTTCCTTCTCTTCTTTCTCTTCTTCTTCTTCAATGCAGGGAAATATATCAGATATGTAGTCCTCTGGTTCTTGTGAGATTTGATACAAGTCTTCATCCACCTTGACATTTGTGCTTTCAATCATCTTTCCCAATCTCTTGTTGTAGCATCTATAGGCCTTGCTTCTGGTTGAGTAACCAAGAAAGATCCCTTCATCACTTCTTGAATCAAACTTTCCTATGTCTTCTTCATCTCTTCTGATGTAGCATTTGCTACCAAAGATCCTAAAGTATCTGACAGTGGGAGGTCTTCCATACCATAGATCATAAGGGGTCTTAGTGCTATTGACCCTCAAGTGTGGTCTGTTGATCAGATAGACAACAGTGTGGACTACTTCCTTCCAATACATATCAAGCAAATTTGCATCTTTCAACATTGTCCTAGTCATCTCTTGTACAGTCCTATTCTTCCTTTTCACTCCTCTATTTTGCTGAGGGGTCCTAGGAGATGACAGATGTCTCCTAATACCATGATCTTCACAAAATTTTTCAAATTCATTTGAAGTAAACTTACCTCCTCTATCAGACCTTAAACATTTGATCTTATCATCCATTTCATTCTCAACCATTTCTTTGAAAACTTTAAACTTATCAAAGGCATCTGATCTTTCTCTTAAGAAAGTAACCCAAGTCATTCTAGAATAATCATCAATAAGTAACATGAAATACCTTTCACCTTGTTGACTCTTCATTCTTGTAGGGCCACATAGGTCAGTGTGAATCAAATCCACTGGCATTGAAGAAGAATACTCCTTGCTCTTAAAATTTGTCTTTGTCTGCTTTCCCATCTGACATTCCTTGCATAATGTGTTTGTAGGCTTGGTGATCTTAGGCATATCTCTCACCGCATGAATAGAGCTGATCTTTACCATATTGTCAAAGTTGATGTGTCCCATTCACTTGTGCCACAACCAACACTCACTGGATTGAGCCAATAAGCATGCTCTTCCATTTACCTCCTTCAGATGATAGATATCTCCATATGACTTGATACCTTCTGCAACTAGTTTTCCAGACCCTACTTTCCTGATTTCACAACCTTTGCCATGAAAGGTAAGATTGTATCCTTTACTTCACATCTGATTGACACTGAGAATATTGTGCTTTAGCCCTTTGACATAAATGACATCCTCAGTCCTGTTCATCCCATTAATAGTTATAGCACCCTTTCCATAGATTTGTGCTGACTCATCACCACCAAACTTAATAGCTCCACCATTCCACTTCTTAAGGTTGATAAACTTCTCCTTGTCACCAATCATGTGGTTAGAGAAATCACTGTCAATTACCCAAGTCTTGGCTTCTTCTTTTGCATGAAAGGCAATCCATACAACCATTGATTTATCATTGTTTTGGTCAACTTGCAAGGTATCAGACTTTTCACATTTTCCAATATCATCCTTTTTGTCACCAACATTCAAGGCCATGAAAAGTGTTTCATCATTTGAATCATCATGATCCTCATCTTCAGAAGAACAACTGTTCTCCATGGAATACAGACTTCTTTTGGGCTTCTCTCTTTTGTTACTACCTTTTGATTCTTTAAAAGGACATTTAGAAGCAAAATGACCAATATTTCCACAATTAAAACATTTGAAAGGTAACTTACCTTTGTATTTGCCTATGCCCTTCTTCAATGTTCTTACAAAGTTTACCTCTACCTCATCAAGGTCATTATCTTGATCAACTACTTCATCTTCTGTCTTCTTACTTGCTTTGAATGTTGCTTCCTTCTTTGGAGTAACTTTGTCAATTTCTCTCATTTTAAAGGCTATGAGAGAGACAAATAGTTGATCTACTGTATTTTATTCAAATCCTGAGATTCCTCAATAGCAGAAACCTTATGACTATAGGATTTAGGGAGAGATCTTAGAACCTTCTTCACAATCTCATCTTCTTTCACTTCTCCACCAAGGCCTTTGATGTCATTAACTATTTCATCTACTCAGAGCATATAATTGACAATGTATTCTTCTTTTGACATTCTTAGAGTATCAAATTTGCTCTTGAATATTTGCATCTTGGCCTGCTTCACTTTATTATCTCATTCATAAATGCTGCTAAGTTTATTCCAGACATCCTGAGAATATGTACAACCCATTACCTTCACAAGTTCTAAATCAGCTAGCCCACTCATGATATCATTCTTTGCCTTGGCATTGTTATCATACAACTTAATCTCATCTGTATTTGTAGGATCACTAGTAGGAGCAATGTAACCCTTCTTGATAGATTGCCAAATACCATACCCTAGAGAAGATAGATAGTTTTCCATCCTTAGCTTCCAGAAGGAATAATATGTTCCATAAAACATAGGTGCCTTGTGAGATCCATTATGAGCCATCTCGGACCTTCCTCAAGAGATTAATCTTCTTCTGAGTAACTTGGCTCTGATACCAATTGTTGAACACACCAGGATACTGAGAGGGGGGGTGAATCAGTATCCAAGAAAACTTTAAATCCTCTGAATTAGATTAAAACTTAAACATTATAGTATTAACATGAACATGAAAGATCAACACAATGCACATCAACACATAACACCAGATATACGTGGAAAACCCCAAAAGGGGAAAAACCACGGCGAGGATTAATTCACAATATATGAAGCTCAAAAATTACAACTTTGTTTTAGGACTACAACCCAAGGAAGCCACTACTCCCTGCTGACTTTGTTTTAGGGCTATAACCCAAGGAAGCCACTAATCCCTGAAGACTTTGTTTTAGGTTCACTCCAAAGGAAGCTACAATTCCCTGCTGACTTTGTTTTAAGGCTTCAACCTAAGGAAGCAACTACTCCCTGAACTGAGAACAACCTCAGAAATTATTACAGTATGACAATCCTTCTACTACCTGAAATTGACAATGAAGCTCACACCTTTGATGATTGAAATTCTACCTCTTCACTCTTCTTCTGACAATTTGATCAATTAGGCACACTCTTCACTTCCCTCCTATCACAAAAATGTCTTCAAGATGAATTAGGACAACCCTTATTGCTTCTGCTCTTTCTCCTTCAATCGCACATCATAATGCATATCATATTCATATTCTACTCTTCACACACTCATGTATTCATCTTCAAAATCATGCCTCACCTAGACCAACTAGGTTTACAATATATAAATGACATTATATTGATTTCATTACAAGTCAGCCAATACAACAAGAATATTACATTTTACAAGTCGGCCAGGGATCACACAACATAAAACATGCATAGGGCAAGCCCTAACATGAACTACACGCCACCTTAGAAGGAAACACACACCTTGTAGGTCCCAACACATGCTTATCTTGGTCCTAAACATTCTTCACAGCATCATTCTTCAAGGAATAACATCTGAATGTTATGCTCATTTGAAATAGGTCACCTTTAAGCAAGCAAACATGAAGCATGTAGCACATCGGTCTTCACAATCTTGGCGGTACTCATTAATGATTAAACATGGCTTGTTCTTCTTCTGAATCAAGACCTACACAACATCTCCAAACACTCCTTGAACTCTGCACAATAAGAACTTTGTGGTGCACATCATCAACATACTTCAGTCAACCTCAACAACAATAACTCTTAACATACTGACTTGAAAAATTTGTGCGGTACTGGAAACTTGAAAGATCTACATGCCCTTCAAACAAGAAACAATATGAGACATGTAAAATGTAGACACAAACTTACATAACTAATATGTACATTCTCCAACTGGCGCAAGTACTCAATCATATATCCTGAAGACAATTAGGCATCTCGAACCATCAGTACCACTTCTGTCATTTGAAAACTGAGCTTGCGGACCTCCAAAACATCTGAAACTCATATGGATGCACTCATACACTTCTCTGAACATATCCTCAGAACCACATGAGAAAATCCTCACTTGTAGAGGAATGCGGAGCATTCCAATCAGCCTTCATCATCACATTATATTGCCAGAGCACAGACCAAAACTCTGTCTCTCATAACTTTCACTGCGGAAGAGAAAATGATCTGAAAATTTGAATTTAACACTTTTAAATCATCCTTAGCTTAACTTATAAAATGCATGACCAAATCTTCAAATGCAGAGGAATGCAAAGCATTTTACTGAGTAGTCTTTCAGGTAGCTCCCTGCAACAGAGACTTTCACCAACTTCCAGATGCTAGAATCTTCTTATATCAACACATACTTCCTTAGGAACAACAGGAAGGATCATACAACATGCTACATGTCATCAACAACATCTTCTCATCCTCAACATAGCTTCTAATTCCCATCTTAATATGCCGTCATTCATCTTAATGCTTCTAATTCCCATCTTAATATTTCATCATGAAACCATCTCTATTGACCACAAACAAGCTCAATACAACATTACTTGATATTAATCAAGGCATGACATCTAACCAGGAACATCAGCAACCAATCATGAACATTAGCAACCAATCATGAACATCATCAACATAGTATATCATTAGCATAAGCATCAAGCATAGTGTTGACATCAAAGACAACCACACAACCACATCAATGCAATGCTCATTAGTGTTGACATCAATGACAACAAATATTTCAAACAAATTGGTGATACAAAGTAGCATCCAGCAATGGTGATGAATAATGAGCCTCAAGTTTGACCCCTAATAGAAATGGGGTCAGTGTAGGCCTATAGTCAACCATGCGAAATGTAGAGAGCATATCAAGAGCATACTTGGGCGGCACAATGAAGATACCAGAATAAGACCGAGTGATATCAATCACCAAGAAGTAGTGCAAAAGGCCCAAGTCTGACATTAGGAAATGATCATGAAGGGTAGTCTTCACTACCTTGATGGTGGATGAGTGACTCCCTATGAGCAACAAGTCATCAATATAGAGAACAAGGAAGGTGAGAGTATCATCCTACTATAAAATATAAACATTCATATTAGAATGGCATCAAGTGAACCCAATTGATAGAAGGAAGGAGTCCATCTTGGCATACTAGGCATGAGGGGCCTGCTTGAGGCCATAGAGAGACTTCCAAAGATGACAAACAAGTGAAGGATCATGTATAAACCCATGTGGCTGCTCTATGTATATCTCCTCCTAAATTTGATTGTGAAGAAAAGTAGTCTTCACATCCATCTAATGAACTTCCCAACAATGGGTTGTAGCAATATCAAGGACAAGTCAGATGGAGTTCATTCTAGAAACTGACATAAAATTCTCAAAGTAGTCAATCCTAGGAACTTGGGAGAATCCTTTAGTGATTAGGTGAGCCTTATACTTATCAACCAACCCATCTACAATAAATTTTATGTGATAGATCCACTTGCATTGAACAACTTTTTGTCCCTTAGGAAGTGGGACTAAATCCCACGTATGGTTCCTTTCTAGGAACTAAACTCTTCCTACATAGAAGGATCCCATTTAGGGACACTAGAAGCTTCCCGAAAGGACTATGGATCAAAAGATGAAGCAATGAAGAGATGTGGAGCCTACTAAAACTATGACCTTATTCTTCTAGTATCTAAAGGATCACCAACCCAATCATTTACTGACTCCAATGTTTGACGAGCCCAAAGAGGTCCAATAACTAAAGAATCAAGAGAGTCTGGAGGAGAATCATCACCCTCTAAATGATGACTAGGAGAGGAGGAAGATGAATCCTCATCATCATCATTGCCATCTGAAGTGGAGGAAGAAGACTCCTCATCAAGATCAGGAGGATTAAGATCCTTGAAAGAACTATCATCATGTCATAGTGTCTCCAAAGTGATGGTAGTTGGAGAAGAACTGGAAACATCCTCCTTGAAATGAACACTCCTCTCGATGAATATCTTGTGAGTGGTGGGGTGAAGAAGCATGTAGCCTTTGAAACAATTTGGGTACCCAAAAAATATGCAAGGCTTGCTCTACGGATCCATAGCGTTGCGTTTCTCTACTGGAATGTGGGCCCATGTAAGAGAACCAAACACTCGAAAGTGTTTTATTGTGGGTTTCTGACTGGTCCAAGATTGAAAAGGAGTTACCTCCTTCATAGATTAATGAGGAACTTTGTTCTAGATGTAACACACAGTTGATGGCCTTTTCCCAATATTGAGGTGCCACTAACCTTGAGTGAATCATATAGTTGGCCATCTCTTTAAAGGACCTGTTCTTGCATTCTACGACACCATTCTACTATGGACTATAGGAAACTATGTTGAAGATAAATGCTCTCTAAAGCACAAAAATACTCAAACCCATGGTTCACATATGCCCCCATTATATGTGCATATAATCTTGATGGCCTTCCCTAATTGTTTCTCTACAAAAGATTTGAAGTCCTAAAAAGTCTCAAAGACTTCAGACTTTTGTTTAAGAAAATATATCCAAGTGTATTTGGAAAGATCATTAATGAAAGTTAAAACATATCTAGCCCTACTCAAATTGTTGGGAATTAAGGTGTCTCAACCTTGGTAATTCCTTGCATTTATTATTGTAATGGAATTTATTTACTTAGCCTATGTTGTAATTTTGTTGCACATCCTGTTTTGTCATCTAGTGTGATGTAACACGATGAGTTGTCACTCCACTTGTAAGGTGACTAGGATGGTCAACTCACTCCATGTGGAGATAGGCGTCCCTTTTGTGTGGTATAGGTTTTCTGCCATGTGTCAGCATCGTGACTAGTGTGTAAGTGAATTTTGATCAAAATGGTTATGACAGATTCCTATGAAAGAATCTATGACATGTAAGAGTCAAAAATAGAAGGTTCTATGACAGGTGAAGACATGTGTCACAAGGCATCTTGGAAGAAGGCATCTTTAGGCACCCCAAGGAGGGTTATGACATGTAAGGGAATATACTATTTATAGCCTATTTATGATAGATTCTCTTACAGATGTAAGATATGACAGCTATGACGGATTCTATGACAGTCGGTTGGTGCGTAAGAGCATCTTTCATTGCCTAACTTGGGAATAGGCGGCCATTTTGAGATGGGGTGATATGACAAGTGTCATGACCATGCTGTTGTGTTGGACAAGTGTCCCTAGGCATGGGTTTTAGGCCATGAGGCCAAGTTGGACACCCATTCCAAGATATGTTCATTTTTTTCCTTAAAAACTTCATTATAAGCAGGTGCTTGGAGAGGAGATTGAGAGGGTGATTAGTAGGTATTGTTATGTTGCCAGTTTGTCTCCAGATACAAGTGTCAAAGACTCCTGAGAGCTTGCATTGCAAGTGTATTGTAAACCATTACAGTTTTGATAATACATTGTGAAGGTTTTGGAGTGTGGGGTTTTTCACCCGATAAGGGTTTTCCCCACGTATATCTTGTGTCTCTATTCTTCTATCTTACATTCTTATGTTGTTTGCTGCTAAAATATCTCTGTTGTTGTGTCAAACATTTTGTAATTGTAAAGGTTAAAATGAATTTGCACTATTCTCTTCTCATTAGATTAGTGTAGGAAGCGATTTCCACACACCTAGCTTCCTTTCAATTGGTATCAGAGCCAAGTTCTCTTTGGTCCTAGTTGTTGGATAAGGGTTTTGTGTGCTAATCTTAGGTTGAGTGGGAGTCTGTGCAGAGTATTCTAAAATCTTGTTGCAAGAATGAGATGGCAAGAACATCCAGAAGAGTAGAGATGGAGGTGTTTAACAACACAAATTTTGAGTTATGGAAACTTAAGATGGAGTGTTATGGAGTTGATCATGTGGTTACATTTAGTATGATATTGATCTGGAGATCCTGTTTGACAGTATGTAATAACCCTCATGCATGGTGGTTATGTTCTATCATTCTATGGTCATTTGAAGCAAAGTATTCATGTTGGGTGTTTGTTCTTGGCTCCCTGATCACATGGAGAAACTTGGGTTGTCATGGCTATGGTTTGATGTGCATATGTTGGGTGCTTGGTTTTAGTCCCTAGCATTGGAAGACATTGTTTTGTTAACCTTGAATGCATGTAGGCTGTGGAGTTAATCATTGGATGGTTTGAAAACTTCTGGAACAACCTAGCTTCTCCATATGCTTGTACATGGTGATGGTTGTGGAGTTGGCCTACAAGTGGGCCTAAAGTTCTTGGACCTCTATTTCATTTGGTTGACTGTACTTGCATGTCTTAGTTTCATAATGTTTTGATCTGAGGGTTTTGTAGATATTCTGTTCAAAAATCTATAGTTATGCTTATCTATGTTATTCCATTATTCTAGTTTAACTATATTGGTGATATTTAGACTTGTGGGTCTTCCAGATGATAAGTGGATATGGATTTGCATATATGTCAGTGACATGGTGGTTTTGCAGGTTTTACATGGTTAATCAAAACTTGTGATTTTGTAAATCTGCAGACAAACTATTTTTCAGATTATGATTCCTTGGGAGTGTTTCTGGATGTAAGATAGTTACAGGTTTGCATGTATGCTTATGCTTGATTAGTTCCTTGACTATGATCACTCATTTGTGGACTTGTTGGCAAATTGAATCTTGAATTGATTTGATGTTTGAGTCTTGAAGTGTACAGATGTCTTCTTTGGTATCTCAGTTTGCAGGTTACTAATGTAATGATGAGTTTGAATGTTACATTTTTTTTGGATCTTTGAGTTATGTAGTTTGTGGATTAACTACCCATTAGCTGCAGTGAGATGACTCGAATGTGGACTATCTTTATCCACGAGATTGATTCAGTGTTTATGCAGACTTTGTTAGTTGGCCTTGTCTGTGATCATTTGTGTATTGGTATGTTGCATTGGGATAAGAGGATGGATAATTAGAGTGCATGGATAGTTAGTTATTAGGACTTATAGCATGCTTATCACAATGTCATGGATAGCTTGGCTACATAGTTTAGTGTAAGATTTTGACAGTGATGGTTTTATCTTCTTGACTTGGAGATCTTGGTTCTATTTTATTCTTTTGTGTTGCTGATATTGCACAGGACAATTGTTAGATTGTGTTAGAGCCAGGGATGATCTTAATTTGAGAGGATGGTTATCATAATGCCTTGATAAGATCAGTATCATAGTTTTAGTGGGAGCTTTGGCAGTGATGTTGGATTCATCATATGTGATGGATGATCTTCTGCAGTGGATGTTGGTATCATGGAGGAGCTCTTGGTTTTGAGAGTTCTTTGACTTTTTCAGTTGAATTGTTAGGAGATGGTTATCTTCATATGTTTAAAGATGTTGACATCTTGATTGAGGTGTCAGTTTTATGATTTGTTAGTTCGACATGTTTATCCTTTGTTTAGAGATGTTATTATGTCATGGTTTACTCTTGATGCTAGCTTAAAGTTTTGGCATGATACAGGTTCTCTTGAGATAGGATGTATGCAATATTGTACGCTTTGTTGTATGTGATCTTCTTATGAGGAGATGGTAAGATCATGATGTCATAATGGGCTTCTTGATCATGCAGATGTGCAGTGGGAGTTTTGATAGTGACCTTGTTTGTTCTCTTTGGTTTTGAGTATTAATCATTTGCTTGAAGCTTCATGATTTTTCAGGATGCATTAGAAGTTGGCATGTATTGGTTGATGGATGCTCATGGATACTAGAGAGACTTGAGGTGAGGCTTGAGATCTCTTGTTGTAGGGATCATGTGTTGGAATGGTTAAATTTCAGCAAAAAGACCGAGGAGCCTTCACTTGTTATGGACATGAGTTTATGTTTGAACTTGAGAGGAGATTGTTCTTGGAGAGAGTATATCAGACTCGGTGTATCTCAGTGGATCATTCTCATTCCCCACTCTCAATTCACTCAGCAGAAAATGATCTGATAGGTATTGCCCATGTTATTTTAGATTCATTTTGTTTTATGCTCTTATTTCTCATGGATATGGATCTTGAGCTATAGTTTCTAGTTCTGGAGGGTTCATTTGAGGATTACTTGGCATGGTTATCTCCTTAGGTATATGGTTTGATTTATGAGAAGTCTTGGAGATGTTAGTGGGTTGTATTCCTATTTTTGGAATGGATTTTTCTTTGAGTTTGATCTTCTTTGGTTAGAAGCTTACGTCCATTCTGGTTATATGAGATATATATGTTTTGTTTGATCTAATGAGATTGAACAGTTGGGTGTTGTTAAGGCTTTTCAGTTGGGGTTTTGTAAAGGAGATCATACTTGGCACAACTTAGCACTTGGTGGTGTTGGCATAAAGACATGATATGGTTTGCAATTTCTCTTTATGGTCTCATTTTCCTTCCTAGAGGTTCTTAATCATCTAGTATGATCATTGGGTTTGTGTTCATTTACTATTGTTGTACTTTATTATTTTTTAGCAACAATATGTGTTCTTTTTAATGTATATCATTTGAGATGTGGAGGACTTGGGAGAAGTGGAGGAGATTAGAGGTGAGAGAGTGAGTAGAAAACTGTTTGTGGAAGTATGCTATGTTTTGCAGCAGTTGGTTGTAGTTTGCAGATCATTGTGATTGTTCTTTGTATTATATGTTGTATTATAAGCCACACTTTTATGTAACTGTTGATCGGTAGACTTTGAGTTTCCTTTCCAGTTGGCATTGCTCATGCAGTTTGATTCCTAAGATGTATGTATATTTTTGGTAGATTGGTTTTTCATTGGACTGCAGTATCAAAGGTCTTCAGATTTTTTGTACATCAATGGTTTTGGTGTGTTTGTTATCATGGGAGATAGTAAATTTGAGCAAGACAGTGGATTATACAGGGATGAGAGTTGTAGTATGGGCTAAAAATGTCATGTGTAAAAGTTCTATCAATGGTGGTTTTTTAGTTGGATGTAAACAATCAGTTGTGGTTGTTGTTCTAACTATTTTGGAGCATACGTGCTCGATCTTGTTTTGAAGATGTTTGGACTTCAAAGTTATGTTCTATTAACAGGTTTGAAGTTGGATACATTGGAGTGTTTATGTGACATTTAGTGTTTCATCATATTTTTGGCATTCTAATCTTTTGTCATGTTGGTGATCACCTGGAAGATGTTACAGGTGCTTCTGTAAAGCTCGTGAGCATAGTGGAGTTCAGTTGGGATGAGTAAGAGAAAACCTATGATCATATTGTCCATGACCTAAGCTGAGTATTTGGTGGCTACTCATGCTTGCAAGGAATCCATTTGGCTTAAGAGATTTTGTTCAGATATTGGTGTTGATGTAGGATAGATTACTATCTATTGTGATAGTCAGAATGCAATGTTGCAGATGCATTAACAAACCAGTGGGCACAGATAAGTTCAGATGGTATTCAGAGTCTATGGGCCTCTCGGCCTATAGCAGTTAAATCCTATTATTTCTGTTGGCACTTACAAGGTATTTGACAAGTGGGAGAATGTTGGGAATTAAGGTGTCTCAACCTTGGTAATTCCTTGCATTTATTATTGTAATGTAATTTATTTACTTAGCCTATGTTGTAATTTTGTTGCACATCCTGTTTTGTCATCTAGTGTGATGTGGCATGATGAGTTGTCACTCCACTTGTAAGGTGACTAGGATGGTCAACTCACTCCATGTGGATATAAGGGTCCTTTTTGTGTGGTAGAGGTTTTTTGCCATGTGTCAGCATCTTGACTAGTGTGTAAGTGAATCTTGACTGAAACGGTTATGATAGATTCCTATGACAGAATCTATGACATGTAAGAGTCGAAAATAGAAGGTTTTATGACAGGTGAAGACATGTGTCACAAGGCATCTTGGAAGAAGGCATATTTGGGTGCCCCAAGGAGGGTTATGACATGTTGTAAGGGAATATGCTATTTATAGCCTATTTATGATAGATTCTCTTACAGCTGTAAGATATGATAGCTATGACGGATTCTATGACAGTTGGTTGGTGTGTAAGAGCATCTGTCATTGCCTAACTTGGGAATAGGTGACCATTTTGGGATGGGGTGATATGACAAGTGTAATGACCATGCTGTTGTGTTGGACAAGTGTCCCTAGGCGTGGGTTTTGGGCCATGAGGCCAAGTTGGATGCCCATTCCAAGATGTGTTCATTTTTTGCCTTGAAAACTTCATTATAAGTAGGTGCTTGGAGAGAAGATTGAGAGGGTGATTAACAGGTATTGTTATGCTGCCAGTTTGTCTCCAGATACAAGTATCAAAGATGAAGAGACCTAATGTCTCAAGTTATTGCTTGGAACCTCATTCATTCATTGGTTTTGTTCATAGCAAGTACATGTTCATCATTCATTAGCAAGGTTTGAACTGTTGGTGAACTCTTGACTTGTTCTACTGATGGATAGTGTCTCTCCGATGAAGGCTTGAACTTCGCTCGTCAGGTTCAATGGTTCAATAGGTTCAACCGATATGTGATATGTTCTGCTATACTGATGGATAGTGTCTCTTCGATGAAGGCTTGAACTTCGCTCGTCAGGTTCAATGGTTCAACAGGTTCAACCGATATGTGATATGTTTTGCTACACTGATGGTAGTGAGCTATCGGGTAGACTTTCTGTATCAGCGGGAGTGAGGAGTCTTTGGGCAATCTATAAGGTTTCACTGACGAAGGGCTAGCTATCAGGTTGACATGCTCTATCGGTTTGGATTGGTGTTGCTTCTCTGATCGATATGTGTCATACCGATGTGATATGTCTATTGGCATAAGGTTGGCCATCGGCTGAGCCTGTTGTAGGTACTCCGATGGTCCTCTGTTACTCTGATGAAGGATGAAGGCTTGGGCATCGGTGGGACAAGGAACCATCAGTGTGGATAGTGGAGTGGTCTCTAATGGCTTGGGCTATTCCGATGAGACTTAGACTGGCATTGTTGGCAACAAAATTGCTGACGATAGTCTTACTGAGTGTTCGTGTATGTAAACTGGGATATCAAACTCAAACTGGTGAATGTGGGACTAAAGGTCTCACATGAATATGAACAGTTATGCAATGGTTGGAAGATAGTGATGCTGGGTCAGTTGGAACGAATAGTTAGGGCAGAAGTTCAAAACAGTTTTGCTCTTGAAGACTGTGATATATATAGATTTGGTGAGGTCGTCTGGGATTGATGATGAGATTCAATCAAATTGTTCATTCTATAGATGTATAGAGGAAGTGAATTGTGTGTATGATTTGAGAATCGATACCTGAATGAGAAGACTGGGATCTTTATTGTAACCTTTTCTAAGCTTACTGTAAATAAAGATTGTCTCTCTTGTGGTGGTGGGTTTTTTATCCGAAAGGGTTTTCCCACGTACATCTGGTGTTGTTCTCTATTATCTTGTATGTTTATTCTTTATTTTCTGGTGTGTTCATCTTTGTATTTGAATTAAACGTTACCTGTCTGCATTATCCCCTTTGAATTGACATTAGGGAAGCTGTATTCCGTACCTGTGCTTTCGTTACAAGTGGTATCAGAGCATTGGCCAGTTGTGTTACCCTTGTTGGTAGGTTGGGTTTTTTGTGTTAGTTCTGTGAGTGGGAGTTATGTAGAGGTCTATTTTGTTAAATAAGATGGCAAGTGCATCAGTAAAAGTAGACATTGAAAAGTTCAATGGCACAAACTTTGATTTTTCTGGTCGACAAAGATCTTTGGGTTGCTGTGTCTGGGACTAAACCTTCAGGCATGAAGCAAGAAGACTGGGACCTAGTAGATAGGAAAGCTAGAGGACTGATAAGATTAAGTTTAGCGGATTTTGTTCTATTGAACATCCATGAGGAGAAGACTGCAAACACTTTGTGGAAGAAGTTGGGAGATATTTATCAGGGCAAGTCCTTGGTGAATAAACTTTTCATTAGAAAGAAGTTGTACTCTCTGAAGATGGATGAAGGAGCATTTGTAGCAGACCATCTAAACTCATTTAATATGATTGTTGCACAGTTGAATTCTATAGGTGTAAAAATAGAAGAGGAGGACCACTGTATACTTCTATTGTGTTCCTTACCTAACTCATGGGATCATCTTGTGATGGCTATTGGAAGTACAACAACCACGTTTAAAACTAAAGAAGTTGCCTCACTATTATCTGAAGAGATGCGGAGGAAATCTTCTGAGATGGCCAAAGAGGCCCTATTCGTTCGAGGTAGATCAAAGGAAAGAGGCAAGAAGAAAGACAAGAAGTCTAAGTCCAAATCAGAGGGGAGATCAAAATCTCCTGGCAAAAAGTCTAAGGTGAAGTGCTGGAAATGTGGACAGAAAGGACACATCAGAAAAGATTGCAAAGAGGAGAAAAAGAAGAAGAAGAAGAACTTCTCTGACACCAATTCTTCTTAGAGTGATGCTGATGCCTTCATTGCTGCCTTGGCAACACCTGCATCTGAAGATGTATGGCTGGTGGATTCAGAAGCATCTTTTCATATGACATCTCACAGAGAATGGTTCACTAAGTATGAACCGTATGCTGGTGGGAAGGTGTTCCTAGCAAGTGATTCAACACTAGAAATTGTTGGCCAAGGAAGAGTCAGAATCTAGTTCCCGAATGGCAGAGTAAAGGGAATGAATGGAGTATTACACATACCAGGTCTGACTCAAAATTTACTTTCTGTTAGTAAGCTTAATGGTGTTGGAGTGCAAGTTACTTTTGTGAATGGTGGTTGTAAGATGACTAGAGGTTCTATTGTACTAGCAAAGGGTGAACGCATTGGAACTTTGTATAGGTTAGATGCTAAACTAGTGTGCTATAATAATGTCTCTGTAAAATCTAAAAAAACTACTATTGTAACACATGATGCAAACTCTATGGAAGTTAAACTTCCTGCAGAGAAAACAATGCTCTGGCATCATAGACTTGGTCACATAGGTGAAAAAGGTTTAAAAACCTTGAAAAATAAAAACCTGGTAGATGGGCTGATTGATTGTAATCTAGAGTTCAATTTCTATGAACATTGCATATATGGAAAATAGAACCGTGTTTCTTTTTACTCTAGTTCTCATAAATCTTCTGGTGTTCTGGACTATGTACATTCTGATGTTTTTGGTCCAGTTGATGTTCCTTCTCTATCTAAATCAAGATACTACGTATCGTTTATTGATGATTATTCAAGGAGGGCATTTGTATATTTTTTGAAAAATAAATTAGAAGTGTTCAGTTAGTTTAAAGAATTTAAAAATCTTATGGAAAATCAGACTGGTAGAAAAAAAATGTTTGAGAACAGATAACGGTGATGAATATTGCAATGTAGATTTTGATAAATATTGTATTGATCATGGAATACAAAGGCATAAGACTACACCTTATACTCCACAGCAAAATGGAGTTGCTGAAAGGTTGAATTGATCATTGATGGAGAAAGCAAGAAGTATGTTAAGTTATGCTGGTCTTGAACAAAGGTTCTGGGCTGAGGCAGTTGCTACAACTTGTTACTTGTTGAATCATTGTCCTACTTTGGAATTGGTTGATAAGACACCTATGGAAGCATGGTCTGGAAAGAAGCCCTCTCTAAGATATCTTCATGTCTTTGGCTATGAGGCATATGGTCATATTCCTGAGGTAAAAAGATCTAAGCTGGATTACAAGGTAGTCAAATGTATCTTTATTGGCTATGGAGTCGGTGTTAAAGGGTACGATCTTTGGAATCCTGAAACTGAAAAAGTAATTTACAGTAGGAATGTAATTTTTAGAGAGCTGAAACCTTTGGTTATTGATCCTCAGCCGGAGAAGATAGAAGAGAAGAAAGAAAAGAGTGTTGTTAATATTCCTCTAACCCCTGTAAAAGAGGAACAAAAAGCACCAAGTGTAGATGATTCAGAAGTGAGTTCGAGTAGCTCTGAAGATTCAGATCTAGAGAAAGAACCTAAACCTGTACCTCAGCCATTGAGGAGGTCTACACGTGAAAGAAGACAACTAGATAGGTATGGATTTTTAGTACTTGATTCAAGTTGTACCTATGCTTTGCTTACTGATACTGATGAACCTAGGACTGTGAAAGAAGCTATTAGTTTACCTGATTCAGATTCTTGGTTGGAAGCCATGGATAATGAAATGTCATCATTGGAGAAAAATGGAACCTGGGATCTGGTGCCCTTGCAAGAAGGTAGAAAACATGTGGGCTGTAAGTGGGTATTTAAAAAGAAATATAGTCCAGATGGTAGTATTGAAAAGTACAAGGCAAGACTGGTTGCTAAGGGGTATTCTCAAAAGGAAGGTATAGATTATGGATAAATCTTTTCTCCTGTAGCTAAGCTGACATCCATTAGATTTCTGTTGTCACTTGCAGCAGCGTATGACTTTGAAATTGAGCAGATGAATGTGACGACAGGATTTCTTCATGGGGACCTTGAAGAAGAAATTTATATGTCCCAGCTAGAACATTTTGTGGTAAAAGGTAAAGAACATCTGGTATGTAAACTTAAAAAGTCTCTTTATGGCTTGAAGCAATCTCCCAGAATGTGGTATCAGAAATTTGATACGTATGTTTTATCTTTGGGATTTGTGAGATCTAAATCTAATCATTGTGTCTATTATAAAAATGATGGTGATCGGATTCTTATAATTGCACTGTATGTGGATGACATGTTATTCATTGGCAATGGTAAGGGGATGATCTCATATTTAAAATCTTAGTTGTCCTTAAAATTTGAAATGAAGAATCTGGGGGCAGCGAAGTACATTCTAGGAATGGAAATCAAAAGGGACAGATCTAGTAGAAAGCTTTGGCTCAGCCAGAGCAAGTATATTACCAATGTTCTTAATAAATTTAATATGTTTGATTGCAAACAGTTAGTTGTTCTAGTTTTGCAGGGAACGAAACTATCTCTTGAAGATTGTCCAGAATCTTCGAATGAAATTGACAACATGAAAAAAGTGCCTTATGCAAGTGCTGTTGGCAGTTTAATGTATGAAATGGTCTATACCAGACTAGACATTGTCCAGGTAGTGGGAGTTATGAGCTAATTTATGGCAAATCTAGGCAGATCACATTGGGATGCTGTGAAGAGAGTTATGAGGTATTTGAAGGGAACTTCTGACTATGCTATTTGCTATCATGGAAACTCAGTTGGATCTCAGAAATCTATCAACATTCAGGGATATGTTGATTCTGATTGGGCAGGGGACATTGATAGTAGAAGATCCACCAGTGGATATGTATTCATGATAAATGGTGGTGCTATCAGTTGGATGAGCAAGCAGCAGGTTGTAGTTGCTTTGTCCACAACAGAGGAAGAGTACATGAGAGCTACTCGTGCATGCCAAGAAGTTGTTTGGTTGAAGAGGTTATGTTTTGATGTCAGTTTTGATGTAGGGCATATACAAATTCATTGTGACAATCAAAGTGCTATTTGTTTGGCGAAAAATCCTACTTTTCATGCTAGGACAAAACATATTGATGTCCAATATCACTTTGTTCATGATATGGTGGAAGACAAAAAGGTAAAGCTGGAAAAGGTTGATACTTTGGATAATGTTGCAGATGCCTTGACTAAAGTAGTGAGCATGGCCAAGTTCAAATGGTGTTCAGATGCAATGGGTCTTCAGGCCCATAATTCTCAGTAATCGTATGAGGATTAAGAGGTAGCATTAATCTCCTCGACAAGTGGGAGATTTAAGAGACCTAATGTCTCAAGTTATTGCTTGGAACCTCATTCATTCATTGGTTTTGTTCATAGCAAGTACATGTTCATCGTTCATCGTTCATCGGCAAGGTTTGAACCGTCGACGAACTCTTGACTTGTTCTACCGATGGATAGTGTCTCTTCGATGAAGGCTTGAACTTCGCTCGTCAGGTTCAATGGTTCAACAGGTTAAACCAATATGTGACATGTTCTGCTATACTGATGGATAGTGTCTCTCCAATGAAGGCTTGAACTTCACTCGATAGGTTCAATGGTTCAACAGGTTCAATCGACATGTGATATGTTCTGCTACACCGATGGTAGTGAGCTATCGGGTAGAATTTCTGTATCGGCAGGAGTGAGGAGTCTTTGACGATTGTTGATGGTGGTTTTAGCACACAACAAAGCAGGTGTGATTGCTGGTTTCACACCTCTCTTGTAAAGTATCCTACCCTAGGTAAGACTACTCCAAGGATAATACAGCTAGGTCTTAGCTTGCTTGGAATCTCTCAATTGGTATGTTCTAGTTGTGCCTACAAGGGATCTTACATGCAATTTGCAAATCTTCAGGTTTGGGGGAGCAAATACACATAAACCCTTTATGGTTTTTAGCTGATAAAACAATATAAGATGCTACTGGAATTCCTAATCTAACAACTAACAAGGGTTTTGAAGAAAATGCAAAAGGTTAGTGGTGCAGGAGCACCTACCTGACAGCTGGCCTCCATGAGGCAGTTAGTTTGTTTTGAGTCTTGTTAATGTTTCCAAGAAGGTCTGATAAGACCAATGCATGTAAAAAGGTCATGTTGACCATGCTTTGCTATTTTTAGCTAGTTTGTTAGACAGCTGTTATGCTGTAGGTCTGGTTGGATCTCCCAGCCGCCTGGAGAGATCTCCCAGCCGCTTGGAGTCGGGTCAGTAGTACTCGCAAGAGATCCTATTTATACATGAGGATCGGTTGGTTTTAGATATAGTATAGTATTGCATTGAGCAGAGGAGTTAGATTGCAGAGAGAGACTGAATATTGTATTTGCATCTTTTGAAATCAATAACGAGATCCTGTTGTGTCAATTCTCTGTTTGGATTCCTTGGTGTGATCGATTTGCTGTTTTGGTGGTTTCATGGATTCGCTGATCCATTCCACCGGTTGATTCGTCGAATCGGTGGAATGGCCATGTACAGTAGGGTAGGATTTAGTTTGCATTTTGTGTTTGTTCATGTGCATGTTTGCAGGATCACGATCGAGAGGTGTTGAGAACCCTAGCATGGGTATGTGCTAGGTCGTGCTGGTTGTTAGAGTTTGGAAGATCACCCTGAACGTAGATCGGGTCATCCCAGGAGGTTCGGCGGATCAAAATTCGCTAAGGTTGGAAGTTCGTCAAAACAGCATCATCAGGATATTTCTACGTATATCCTGCAGTTACTTCGGGCGTCATCCGGATAAGTGGAGATGAGCATGATGCAGTCGGTTGCATAAAGTGAAAGTGCATTAGGGTGATCATCATCAGGTGTTGCCGAGGAGGAGCGTATCGGCATAAGGTAGAAGATCGGGTTGATCGCGGGCCGAAAATGTTAAGTTTGGTCGACAACAGGATATTGAAGGAACTGCATGTGACGTCATCGTCATCAGGATAAACGTCATCAGGATATCGGGGCAGCAGGATATTGAAGGAGCTGCATGTGACATCATCGTCATCAGGATAATCGTCATCAGGATATCGGGGTGATGTAAGCATCGAAGGAAAGGTGCATGAGGTTGTCATCATCAGGATATATGGGAGGAACCGGATATTCTATATCCTGCTGATGAACATGATGTTGAACATCATGATGCTAAAGAAAGAGGTTGGCGGTAAGATGAACAGTGATCGTCAGGAGGATGATCGCGCTTGCCGAATGTGATGATGCTGCCAATAGTCGGATATGATGATGCTGCTGACAGGCGAAAGGTTGAAGGTTTGTCTGCAGGAGGATATCGGTCGGCAGAGAGAATATGATGATGCTGACAGTGTTAAGGGAAATATGATGATGATGATGAAGGGTTA
Organism: Cunninghamia lanceolata; assembly: GCA_027924645.1. Taxonomy (NCBI): domain Eukaryota; kingdom Viridiplantae; phylum Streptophyta; class Pinopsida; order Cupressales; family Cupressaceae; genus Cunninghamia; species Cunninghamia lanceolata. Next base: position 2,472,512 of record BSBN01000659.1, on the reverse strand, counting down.
CGGACATCCATGCTGTATGTCAAGGTTATAGTGTGGATGCCTCTGCATCATAGTGGTATCAGAGCTCAGCAAAAGGTCTGGGCTGTTGTGTGTTGATTCTGTCACCGAAAGGGCAGAGGTAGAGTTGATTTTGTCACCGAAAGGGTAGAGGTAGAGTTGATTCTGTCACCGAAAGGACAGAGGTAGAGGAGTGAGAGGTTGACAAAATACCTCCGAAAGGTAGTGGTACTGCAAGGGAATTGCAGGAGATGAAGGAAAAACATGCCAGAGAGATGAGGAAGATGAAGGAGCTTGCTGAAGCACTTCAAGCCAGGCTTGTAGCCCTGGAAAAGAACAAAAAGAGGGAAGTGGAAGACAGTGAGTCTGAAGAAGATGAAGATACTGTTGAAGAGTATGAAGAGGTAGCTGAAGATCTGGATGCTGAAGACCAGAAATTTGCAAAACTGTTAAAGGCAGTGCAGAGTGATAAACCTAAGGTAAAGGTTGATGTTTCCAAGTATAATGGAAGTTTGAATGAAGATGAGTTGCTGGATTGGATTGCTGCACTTGATAATCACTTTGAATGTGAAGATGTTGCTGAGGATCAGAAGGTAAAGATTGCAAAGACCAAGTTAGGAGGTCATGCTTTGGTATGGTGGGATTATGTACAATCCGAGAGAAGGAAACAAGGGAAGTCAAAGATCACTTCATGGGATAAAATGGTAGCAAGGATCAAAGGTAAATTCTTGCCTAGGGATTATGAAATTCAGATGTTTAAGAAGCTGCAATTTTTAAGGCAGAAGGAAATGGATGTGAAGGCATATACTGAGGAGTTTTATAAGTTGAGTATGAGATCTGGTCATCATGAGAATGAGATAGAAAAGGTGGCTAGGTACTTGGCTGGTTTGAGATTGAACATATAGGATGAGTTAGTTTTAGCTAACCCTAAGAGTGTGGAGGATTGTTACCAAATGGCAATCAGGATTGAAGAAAAGATGAATAGAGGACAAGATAAGTCCATGAGAGGAAGAGGTAGCAATATGAGGGGAAGAGGATCAGCCCCTACAACAAGGCAAACCAATGAGGGCCAAGAAGACACTGGTAAAGGATAGGGACGATCTGATTTCAGAGGTGGATGGAAAGTTAATAAAGGCAGCTTTGGAAGTGGTAGAGGTTCTACTACATTTTCAGGAAAGTGTTACACCTGTGGTGAGTTTGGACATCCATTTTTCAAATGTCCAGAAAGCAAAGGTTCATCATCCAAAAATGATAGAACAAATGACAAGAGAGTACAACTTGTGCAAGAAGAGAAAGTAGAGCAAAGTGTGCAAAGTTCAAACACTTATCAAGGAGATAGAGTTCCTGACAATTATGCATATCCTGAGGATGGAGAAGCATTGATGCTTAGGAGAATTAGTTTGCAGGCATCAAAGGATATGATGCAAAGAAGAGCCCTTTTCAATACCACATGCAAGAGCAAAGGTAAAGTATGTAAGGTTGTCATTGATACTGGTTCAACAGACAACATGGTATCTCAGGAAATGGTGGATAAACTGAATTTGGAAAGGATTCCACACCAACACCCTTACAAGGCATCTTGGGTGAGTGATAGTCAATCACTTTTTGTCTATGAACAGGCATATGTGGATTTTCAGATTGGAGCATATCATGATAGAGTTTTGTGTGACATTTTGCCCATGGAATGTTGTCACCTATTGTTGGGTAGACCAGGGCAATTTGATAGGAGGGTACTGTATGATGGGTATGCTAATACCTACACCATCAAGAAAGATGGGAAGACTATTATGTTGATGCCATTACAGGAAGCAGCTGCAGCACAGGGGGCAGCCAAAATCATTTTAGTGGGAAAGAAGGAGTTTGTGCAGATGCCTAGAGGAGCAGGCATAAAGGCAGTTGAGGACACTGCAGGGAAAGAAGTTGTCAAGGACAACAGGTTGAACAAAGTTACAGTTTTGACTGACAGAGGTCAGCAGCAGGTTCAGAAACAGGTTTGCAAACAGCAACCAGTTGAGAGGAATGACAAGGATGTTGTCATAGTTGGGACTATTGTTTGTCCTATAAAGGTTGAAAGAAAGACAGAGTTGAACATTGCAGAAGTTCAAGAGGTAGTTCAGACAGAGGTTCTGGTCAGACAACCTGACAAACACAAGGTATGTGTGAGAAAGGCCTACATTGACAGGCATGAGGATTTACTTGCAAGAAGGCAAGTTACAGTTCAGAAGTCTTGGAGCAGCCAAGAGCCAGCAGAGGACAAAGCTGGAACAGGTCAGAACACTGACATGACAAAGTGTAAAGGTGGAGGACTTCCACAACCCAAACTCATGGGACATGAGTTCTTTTCTATTGGGGAGTATGGTGCAGGAGCACCTACCTGACAGCTGGCCTCCATGAGGCAGTTAGTTTGTTTTGAGTCTTGTTAATGTTTCCAAGAAGGTCTGATAAGACCAATGCATGTAATAAGGTCATGTTGACCATGCTTTGCTATTTTTAGCTAGTTTGTTAGACAGCTGTTATGCTGTAGGTCCGGTTGGATCTCCCAGCCGCCTGGAGAGATCTCCCAGCCACTTGGAGTTGGGTCAGTAGTACTCGCAAGAGATCCTATTTATACATGAGGATCAGTTGGTTTTAGATATAGTATAGTATTGCATTGAGCAGAGGAGTTAGATTGCAGAGAGAGACTGAATATTGTATTTGCATCTTTTGAAATCAATAAAGAGATCCTGTTATGTCAATTCTCTGTTTGGATTCCTTGGTGTGATCGATTTGCTGTTTTGGTGGTTTCATGGATTCACTGATCCATTCCACCGGTTGATTCGTCAAATCGGTGGAATGGCCATGTACAGTAGGGTAGGATTTAGTTTGCATTTTGTGTTTGTTCATGTGCATGTTTGCAGGATCACGATCGAGAGGTGTTGAGAACCCTAGCATGGGTATGTGCTAGGTCGTGCTAGTTGTTAGAGTTTGGAAGATCACCCTGAATGTAGATCGGGTCATCCCAGGAGGTTCGGCGGATCAAAATTCGCTAAGGTTGGAAGTTCGTCAAAATGGCATCATCAAGATATTTCTGCGTATATCCTGCAGTTACTTCGGGCGTCATCCGGATAAGTGGAGATGAGCATGATGCAGTCGGTTGCATAAAGTGAAAGTGCATTAGGGTGATCATCATCAGGTGTTGCCGAGGAGGAGCGTATCGGCATAAGGTAAAAGATCGGGTTGATCGCGGGCCGAAAATGTTAAGTTTGGCCGACAGCAGGATATTGAAGGAACTGCATGTGACGTCATCGTCATCAGGATAAACGTCATCAGGATATCGGGGCAGCAGGATATTGAAGGAGCTGCATGTGACGTCATCGTCATCAGGATAATCGTCATCAGGATATCGGGGTGACGTAAGCATCGAAGGAAAGGTGCATGAGGTTGTCATCATCAGGATATATGGGAGGAACCGGATGTTCTATATCCTGCTGATGAACATGATGTTGAACATCATGATGCTGAAGAAAGAGGTTAGCGGTAAGATGAACAGTGATCGTCAGGAGGATGATCGCGCTTGCCGAATGTGATGATGCTGCCGATAGTCGGATATGATGATGCTGCTGACAGGCAAAAGGTCGAAGGTTTGTCTGCAGGAGGATATCGGTCGGCAGAGAGAATATGATGATGCTGACAGTGTTAAGGGAAATATGATGATGATGATGAAGGGTTGCGGACATCCATGCTGTATGTCAAGGTTATAGTGTGGATGCCTCTACATCAGTTAGGGTTTTAGAAGAATCCTAAGTGACATTCAAAATGCATAGGTTATCTTTAGTAGACAAATACTCCAAAAACTTTAAACCAGCTTTCTGAGTTACCAAACTGAAATGGGTGTTACAGTGCTGCAGAAAATGGTGCTATCTTCAATGGAAGTCAAAAATATTTTTAGATCACATTCATTTGCTAAATACCCAATAAACAGTGAAACTTAACTCATGAAATGCAATTGCACTTAAGCACAAAAATCAGCCCAGGCTAACTTTACACAGCTATTTACCATCAGCAAACAACTAAAAGTATGGACTGAGTATTCATCAAATACTTCAGCAAACCATGAACATTACAAAAGCACAACTAATCTAACAATGGGAGAGCAAGAAGTGAACCATGAAAACTAGATTGAGTCAACACAAGACACAAATTCTCATAAGTACTGCAAAAACTTGCTTTGTATTACTTCAAATCGCAGAGTCAACAATTTGGTATCAAAATCTCTCTTACAAATAATGGAAATGGTAGCCCTTTATATAGAATGCAGCATACCGAGCCTCAAAATGAATGGTGGAGATTAACTCAACACCGACGGTCCAGATTACATCAATAAATACAATTAAAACAGCTCACATCAATTCTCGGATTACATTTTGTCCTTTATGAAAAAGATGAAAAATAGCCCCCAGATACATTGAATCTAGTCAATTTGACTAGCCAACTCAGTATATTAGTAGAAAAGAACATTTTTAGAAGTAAGAAAAGACAAAATAGAGACACATGCTACCCTGAATACAACAATTTACAATTGTGATGGGATTGCATCATTAGAATATTCAAAATAGTATCAAGATTCGCTATCTAAGTTGATCTTGTCTTCACTGGCCAGCTTGTTGCGATAAGTTAACCAGGAATCAAGTGTAGGATTAATGTCAGATGAGTCTGGATCCTTCAAATGATTTATCCGATAATCAAACACTTCTAGCTCTTGACTGAATTTGCTATGTATTCTTTCTATCTCTGCCCCTAGCTTCTGAAATGCCTTGAATTCATCTCTGAGGTCGCTTGCTTTGTCCAACCTCTCCTCCATACTGAGCATGTCATCCTCAAAAATTACTTTATGCAACTTATCCTTATATTTTTTGACATTAAACGGGGCATAATCATCATAGGATGCTTCCCTACAATCCCTTAAAGAGTCATTGATGTCATATATGACTGATCTCAATTCTTCATCAGCTGGTTTATATGCTTCTTTTATGTGCTTGAAGGTTTCTTTTCTTAAAAGCAGCTGTTGATACCATTCAATAGCCTTTGGCAGTGGATTCCCAGTCAAAATATTCTCCAAAACTAGAGTTTGAGCGGGCAACTCTTTGATACCTTTTATCCAGGGATACATATGTGAATAATACTCATCAAAAGAATCGCATTCTTCACTCAAGTCTTTCCATCTGTTATGTAATTCTACCAGTCTTTTATGTGCTTGAGCAGAGGCACTTATAGCTTCACATCCCATCTCAAAAACTTTAAGTAACCAATTCTCTGTACCTTGGGACTTTGATATAACCTCGCCCAATTTAGTCATTTCATCAGTAGACAGGTGTTGGTGTTTCAATTCGCACCTCTGGTATGTGATTTGGAAATGGACAGCTATGCACAGATAAACTGCTCTCCTATTGGAAGGGGGAGTTCCCTTTCTTGCTGATGTTCGCTGAAAAGATAACTTGAATGAAACTTTGCCTATCTTCTTTTTGATTCTCAGCTGCAGAGCACAAGGTTATAAAACTCTAAACGTTGCAAAAGAGGTTTTTTCCTTTTTAAAACTTCTACTACAACTAGCATAGACTAATGACGCTTTCAACCTCCTGAGTAAATTCAGAGCAAAGGAAGTTGAAAGTGAACGGGGAATGATTGTTAACACAAAAACTCAAGTAGTTTTCCTCCAGATTTACACCACAAGACTAAGAGTACTTTAATGATGAAAGATGAAAATGAAAACCACAGAAGCTACACATCTGACGACGAAAACTTGATGAATCGATATAGAATATCAGAGCAAAGTAGGCATGAGATTTCTATTCAATATCAGAAAGTTTAATACAACTCCAGGACAACAATACTGCAGCAAAAGGTAGGCATACAGTAAGCGATCAAACACCGGAGAACACTGAACACAAAGTGAACAAACACCTAGAATAATAATGTTTGCAGGATAGAATAGGCACAACAAATTTGCTATCACAAAAGTCATTCCTTACAATGAACACAGATTGAACAGACACTTGGAATAACAATGTTTGCAGGCTAGAATAGGCACAACAAATTTGCTATCACAACTACCCTTACCAACAATGGGCAAGGATGCCCTTATTTATACTAAAATCAAAGGAGTAGGGAACCCTAAAATCTCCTTGATTAACCCTAACTTGCCAACTCGCAAGCTTTATTACTATTCTAAGACAAACATACAATAAACAAATGCTTTAAAGCAATCTGCTTTAAAGCAAAAAGATTCCAACTATCACAAGGTGCTTTCTTTCTAAATATAGAATGGATGAGCTTAGGATGAAAGCACATGCTTTAAAACAAAAAGCATATATTTTAAAGCTGCTTTATTTTGGAATGCATCCTCATCAACATTCTAGCTTTTTGGTGATGTCATCCGTCGATATTCTGGGAAATAATATCTTCTAAAAAGCGAGTGACCGCATCTCTGCCAGGAACATTGATACTCTCTAGAACAATATTCTGATTCTCTAACATTTCTTCACCATTGGCAACCATCTGAAGAAATTTGTGAACTTCACCCGCAGCCTTGTCAAATTTCACTGACATTGCGGCAAAACAACTCATCTTGCCGGCATTGATATCATCATTAAAGTTGTTGCGGATGAGAGTCTGGAACTCTGCTTGCACTTCCCCAAGGTCATACAGGGTACCATCTTCTTTCTTATATGAACACGAGATCTGAGAGACAAAGGATCTGACGAACTTGAGGATGTCGATTACCTTTTCTTTCCATTCTGTCAACTCTGAAATCATACTGTCATAAGTTTTTACTATGAAAAGATATTGTGCTTTCCAAGTAGAAACTGTCTTCTTATCTTCAGCTGAATCAATAGTATCAAGTGCAATCTTCAAGTCAGAGATAATGATCTCAAACACCGGTCTATTTTCTGCCATGATCTGCTGTGACCCCTGTATGCCTTGGCTTAAATCATGAGCGTTGTACTTCAATTGATAAAGCTCTGCAAGTACAACTCTCCCTTTGGTCACAAATTCTTCTACCCAACTGTCCATGTGCCTCCCATAGAGGACCAACTTACTGAAATGCCGCTGATCGGCTGGTGATCCAAGACTCGGTGGAAGAAGCAAATCAACCTGTGAAGTGCCATGGAAAAGGTTGGAAATATATTGCCGCAACTGTCAAACTTCAGCTTTGAGAGCTGCCTTGTCTTCTCCATCTCTCAACACCCTTTCCTTCAAGCTATCCGCTGCAACCTCAAAGAGATTGACATCTGTATGGCGAGTACTTCTGCCAAGGTTAGCTTTGACAACTATGAAGTCATTAACCTCGACATCATTAGCACTTCTATTTTCTGGAGGTGTTGCAGTCTCAAGAATGATTTCTCCATCCGCATTCTTCTCAATGCGAATCTGCTTCTTCAGCTGCTTATCTGGTGTGTCTTGATAGACACTTTTTAGCTCTATTAAGTCCAGCTGATATGAGGGCTTTCTTCTCTTCCTTCCTAGAATGTTTTAAAGCCAGGATGAGCCATCCTCTCTTGGAAACTCGGTTCTCACCTCATCAGCTCCTGATGAATCAATGCTTGCATCAAAGTTGTGAACCGGTGAATCTGGCTCTGAATCTATGTGAATAGGAGAAGGGATTGGTGAAGAAGGTGGAGATACATGATCTGAAGGTAACACTTCAACATGCAGCGTTGTTTCAACAAGAGCTTCTGGTTCAACTGGTGGATGTTTCTGTTAGACATGAGCTGGAGACTTGTCTTTCTTCCTCTTTAACTTTGCCATTTTTGTTCCCTCTGGGAGAACACTCATAGCCTTAACTCTTTGTTTTGGCTTGGAAGTGGAAGGTTCTGATGGTTGCACAACTGGTGGCTTTGCTACTGGAATATCATCCTTCCGCTTAGTCTTCAAGAATATCAAACTATTTTTAACCACTCGACTTGTTCTCTCCTCAATGGAAGTACTCTCTTTTACTGACCAATTAACTGGCAGCAACAGTTGTTGCTTAATTTGGTCCCTGAAATACGTGGGAAGTAGAACTTCACCACTCTCTGTCAAACCCTCTATGTCTTCTGATAGGATATCAGACATTTGCTGAAGAGTGAACCTGCTGTAACTGCGTCTTCGCACTTCATACTCATCAGCACAATTAGCCCAGAAGTCTTCAACTGCAAACTTGTGTGTACAATTCTGACCAAGATGTGATGCATAAACACCACGGGGATCATATGAAGATCTCCTGTCGAAAAACTTAAGACCATATCTGGATGATTCATTACCGATTGCCTTGGCATCTGCTCTAGATCTACATCTGTAAATACTCATCCCAAGTGGAAAATTGAAGGCAGTCTTGCGTCTGCTACGCAAAAATGTATGCACTTGATAAGCTTGCCTCAAAAATTCCATAAATGCTATTTCATCTGTAGGATATTGCGGCAACATGGCTGGCTCTCCTGAGAAGCCATATACTCTGATGTAGGAAAAAGTAGGAAATTGGATAAACCAATCAGCCCATTCTGCCATTGCTATTCTAGCCTCTACAGAAAACTATATATGCAACTCCTTGTCCATGTCTCGCACTGCATGCATCAAGAATGCATCATTCACCCGCCTGTAATGTCGTTCAGCTTGAGAGATCTCTAACTGCGGGAAATGATGATACACATGTTGAGTACCCTGAGTTCCAACAACATTCAAACCTCTGAATTGACCCTGAAAAGCCATCAAATACACAAGGTATGATATCATATGGAATTCATGAGCCCTTTGAAAATCAATTATTTGTTGGTGGAGACAATCATTGATTAGTGCCGACTAATCATAGAATTCGGTTTCGTCAATCTGGGACATGATGTAAAACATCCAAGGCTGAAATTTGTTTGCATCTACTTGACCCATGATACAACTTAGCAGAGTAATCATTATTGCATGCTCCTCCTTGAATTCTCCACGTCCAACGTTCTTTGGCATAATATTCTGCTTTTGTTTCAACCACCTCTGACCAATCTTTTTCTGTATTTTTCCTTATCATTATTCCAAACCCTCTTGCATTCTTCAAGTGAAACAGTTAAGTTCTCTCTCCAAATAGGTATTGTAAAGCACTTTTCAATGTCATTTGGCCTCAAGCTGCAGAGCACACGTCCATCACCTGACTGAATTTCTCTTGTGACTGAGTTGTAATGCATCACACAAGCAATCACAAACTCGATACTTTGCACGGTGATAGGAAAGGATGCCGCTACAAGCAAACCGGAGTGTCCAAGATTCCTGATGGCATTATTTCCTGCATCCTCCAAGGAGTGTAAATTAATTACTGGAAGTAGTTTATGCAAGTCTGTTTCACAAGTTTTCAGGTAATCATGAACCAATGCTGTTTTGTGCCTGAATTGTGTCGGAGAGTACTGCATATTGGAAGATTTGAAAATCAACTGTGAACACGCCTATGTTGGAAAAAGTATTGAATAGATGGCTGAAAATTGTTTGCTGATTTTTAGAAAAAGCAGAGTGTGAGCTAAAAAAGTTGGCACATGGGTTTTGTAGATAATTCCGTTTCTAAGCAACCCAGATTGTCAGATTTTGAAAAAGGGGAGATTTTCTTGAAAAAGCAGGAAAAAAGTAGTTTCCTGAAAAAAGCACAACTCCTAATCTTCAAGAGAATGATAATCTGGATGGACCCATCTCGACAAAAACTGAAAAAGCTCTGGTTGGATTTCTGAAAAATGATCTCCTTGAAACAAGGACCCTGAAAAAGCAAGCCTCTTCTTCCTCAACCCGAATCTATGAAGAAAACTGAAAAAGCACCTAGTTTGGGTCTTCGAATCTTCGTTGAAAGAAAAATAAAATCTTTCCTTTGGATGCAACCTGCAAAAGATAATGAAATAAAGAAGCCCAAAGCTTGTCTTTATAAATCTTTGGTCGAAAAAGCAGCTTTACTTGTGTGAGAAGAAAACTTCATCCTCATCCAAGAAGAAAGCATCTTTTAAAACATAAATCCAAGTGGATGTCTTTAAATAGGAAGAATCCTTATTTTGTAGGAGCCTATGGCTTCATGTGCAAGATGACAAAAAATATCTTCTTTGATGATGTCATCGAATGCGCGAGTTGGAAGAAGTGTTAACAAAATTTTCTTCATTTTCGACACTTCAACACTCGTTTTGACTCAAATATGGCCTGTCTCTGACTTTGACAAGGTGGGAAAATGTCAATCATGAACTGAAAAAGCTAACTGATCCTGACATTTTGGAGATTGATCAGCTGAGATTCCATCCCTTGTCTCCATTCGACGATCTGACATCGTTTGACCAAGTTTGACCTCCCAGAAACTGCCAACGGGCGAAGATTGGTAACAAGGCATGTCAGAAAACACTGAAAACACAAAAATATTCTAACACTGCTCAAGATGGGCACCCCAAGCCTCCTGGGACACCCAGTTTCCCAACACTTGGCCATTTTTTCAATTTTTTCAACTTTTTCAATTTCTTGGTTTGCGTGCGCATTCTGGAGGCACAGGACCCCTGTTTGGTTGTCGATTTCTAACAATTGGGATGAAAATGAGTCTGATGATCTGGTGAATATGCAAGCCTGATGAAAACTGAGCTGATTGTACCTTCCGTTTGCCTCAAAAAATGTGCCAAACTGATCAACACTGAACCGGAGTGGGCTGACGGAAGGAGATTTGCGTTTTTTGAGAAAAACATGAAAAATAAACTAACACTGGTGAGGATGGGTGCCCCAAGCCTCCAGGGGCGCCTAGTTTGTCAACACTTAGCCATTTTTTCAAAAATTGTCAATTTTGTACCTTTTCTCGATTTCCATGCCGATTGCTCATGTTCGATCTTCGATTTCAGTCGTTCTGACGACTGTCGAGGTAGGACAGAGGGTGATCTAAGTAGTCTGAACATATCTGTGATGAAATCCTGGCTTTGGCTGACTTTTGACCAAGTTTGACCAAGTTTGACCAACCAGAAAGGAGTTGATGGAAGCATTTTTGACGTTTCTCAAAAAACGTGAAAAAAAAACTAACAAAGGAGAGGATGGGTGCCCCAAGCCTCCTGGGGCACCCAGTTTCACCAGACTTAGCCATTTTTATGATTTTCCAACTTTTCCATTCACCTTGGATCCATCTTGCATCGTTTTGCGTGCATCGTCGAGTCGACGACCATTTATCAGTTTTGCGTCGTTGAAACAGCGTTGGAAACTCATCGAAGAGATTTGGCAGGTGAACTTTTCTATGGTTATGACTTTCAAGCTCATGCTTCACCTTGTGAAAAAGCAAAAATGACCCAGTAGAGAAAACTTGGTCGTTTGAAGATTCCGTCTGAACCGTGCCGATCGTGAAGGAAAATCAACTAATGAGAATCGAGCGCGACACCTGATTTGGAGATTCTATTTTTAGAAACTTTCTATTTTTAGAAAGTTTTGCCAACATCCATATCTTAAGAAACCTAGAAAACCTAACTCGACGTCTATTTTTAGAAATTTTGCTTTTTTGACTTTTTGACGAAAAATTTTCTAGACTTATTTCAAAATGCCTTGATGAAGCAAAAAATTTGGTTGGGTACAACAACAGGAAAGTAGGTATTGTCCTTATATCTCCATCTACTGGCTTTATCAAAAATTGAACACATGCTCAAAGTTCTTCATTTTGCTGTTTCAGATCTTTCTTGGACATTTCATCTCTGTCTAATTGCTCCAAAATTGATGTGACTGAGCCCTTGAAATCATCCACTCTTTGAGCACGAGTCGCTGGACCTAGATCAATGGTGGATATGATATAATCCTCCACCTTGACTTGTTCTCTTGCTGTATCAGCTGGCGGGACCGCTATTTCTGCTATCCTCGATCCTGATTCATTCTTATAGATTCTTGATTGAATCTTAGCCTTTTTCTGCTTCTTAGGCTTCTGAGCCTGTGACATGATAGTGCTTAGGTCAAGCTGCATTACTTCCACCTGTGGCTTAGGATATGCCATTCTGCCTTGCAACCATTCAGGAATAGAAGATTTGTTCAATTTAGAAGCTCCATCGTTATTGATTACAGCCTGTTCTTTGGGTGGTTCCTGCTCTGGCTCTTCATTCTTCTCTGGACTTCTCTCTTCTTCGTGAGCCAAATTCTCCAGATTTGCCATTACATTCTCTTGTGCAGTCTTGAAAACTTCTTTCGTTTGATCTTTGTCCAGAGGACTATCAGATATGTCAATAACTTCTACATTGGCTAAAGGTTTCTGAGAGTCATCATTATCTACTTCAGTCAATGCCTCCTTTCCTCCTCAATTGCTATTTCAAGCTGCTGTAACCCCAACTCTGTACACACTTTCTCAATCCCGGGCAACAGTGGTACTGCCAATGAATCCGCAAGCATTTGTGAAATAGGGATAGCAGAAGAGATGGCTAAGGAAGGCATACTGACCTGTATCAGGTTAGTCAAGATTGGTGATAAGGAGGAAGAAATGACAAGAGGTGAAGGAAAGGATAGTGAAGGTAGAGGAAGAGGTGGTGAAAGGATGGTGGATATGGGAGGCAATGGTAAAGAAGAAGAAGATGTAGGTGCAGTGGTAGTGGAAGGGTATGAGATGGTAAAAGTTGAGGAAATAGGGCTGCTAAATGCACTAGAAGAAATTGTAAGAGAGGTGGCAGGAGATGTTTCTTGAGTTATGGAAGTTGAGGTTATGGCTGAAGTGGATGCAACAGAGGAAGGAGGAATGGAAGGAGAAGTGGCAGTAGAAATAGCAGGGCTTGAGATAGCAGTGTCAACACTTTGTGTAGGAGGTTGGGCAGGTGGAGGATTGGAATCATTCTTAGTTGTGGCATCCTCCTTGTTAGCTTCTTTTACTTTCACCCTTTTGGCCTTCGAGCTCTCTCCAGAACCACTTGGCATATCTCTTTTCTTGGAAGCTCTAGTCCTAGTTGAGGGAGGTTGATCCTTCTTATGAGGAGACTTTACAGATGGCTTCTTTATCTTTGCTTTTTCTGCAAGAGGTGTATGTTCTTCACTATCTGATTTCAGTTTTTTAGCTGGCTCTGCCTCATTTGTGACCTGAATGGGTTCATCCTCTTCTCCCTCGGAGTCCTTATCTGATTCCACTGCTATGTAGGTGAGCTAAACTCCTTTCCATCTAGAGCAGCCACTTGAGCTCTGACCCAGGCCTTACTCAATCTGATTGGCTCCCTCATAACAACATCTAGGGAGCTCTCCTCTGCATTTTTTGAATTTGGCAATGGGATAGGCTGATGATACTGTGCTTCCCATGGTCCTCTGACCAGAACATTCTCATCATCTTGCAACTGATCTAGTACTGCCATTATGTGAAACCTCTTAATGAAATCCAGAGGTAGCCTTGCATGTGCTTTCTTCATAACCTCATAATCATCAAGGCAATTGGCCCAAAAATCTTCAATATGCACTTTGTGGAAGAGCTTCTTACTTACTAATCTTTCCATCACTCTATTTGGATCAAAATGACCCTTTACATTGTAGTAGTGCAAATTCAAGAGCTGAAGCTCTTTGTCTGAATGTTCTGTAGATGCCAGAGAGCATAAAGTCCCTTGCTAAACTTGATAGGAAATTGAACATTAGTTCTATGCAAGTGCTTGAGCTTCTCAGCACAAGTTATCAGTTGCCTAGACAGCTCCAGAAGCACTGTCTTATCATCAGGATATCGAGGGAGTTTGTAGGCCATTCCAGTGAAGCCTTGTACCCTTATGTATGTAAATTTCTGAAACTGGATATACCACCTGCCATATCTGGTTATTTCATTCATGGCCTCGGTGGAAATCCTCAAGGCTGTGTTAACTTGCAACTTTCTGGCTATATACGTTGTGAATGCATCATTTACCCTTTTGAAATGTATTAATGATTGAGATGAAGTCAGTTGTGGGTAGCATTCATATACTTTTATCTGAGTTCGTTCGTCATTTCCAACTTCACCAACTTTAGATAATCCATCATAGTGGTTCCTTCTTGCCAATGCATAGATGATATAGGATGTCCATCTAAAGTATTTGTTTTCTCTGAAATTGCTAAAGGCTTCATGGATGTTGTCATTGAGGATCTGAGCCTAGTGGAACTTAGTTCCCTTCAATATCTCAGTGATAATGACAAACATCCAGTCCTCAAAGGTAGAGGCTGTTGGCAGTCTGTATATTCTGCTTAGGAAGGTTACCAGGTCTCCTATCTCATCATGGAAGTCACTTCTGTATAGTACTCTAGGGAGCTTAATGAGAGCAGACTTTCTACTTTTAACCCAATGGTCATTTATATACTTTCTGTATCCTTCTACATCTTTATTGTATGTTGCCTGTGATCCCTTTTTGTCTGGCATAGTCATAACCTTGTGCCAGGGGATATCAAAGGTTTGAGCCAAAGAAGGTGGGGTCAGATCAGCCAAGATATCCCCATTTGCTATCTGAATTATTTTTGTCATTATATCATATCTATCTACACAGGTGGCCACTAATTCTACACATTGTACCGGGGTAGGGAAGGCAGCTGCTTGTGCAATACCACTATCTCTGAGTACTCTGGTTCTGGGAGTTGGATTTGGACCAAAGACTCTTAATCTGAAGTCATCTAGGTCTATGTGACCTAGGTCTGTGTCCCCTACATTACTCCATCTAGAGTGAATCTTATTCTCTGGAGGGACTCCTTTGAACTTGTACTTCATTGCTTGGGCCCGAGCAGTCATTTAGTCTGGAGGACCAAACCTTATAAGCTTGATACCTTGAAGCAACTCCTAACATACTCTTAAGTTTTAGATGAATCAATGCAAATCTACTATTTACTGCTAACATGCCTTTTAAAGGAAATTTAAATCTAAAATTTATGTCAACCATTAATGCATGCAAGAAAAAATCTAATGCTATAAGAAAATTCAAGAAAATCATCATTAACAACGCATTACAACATTAATCTCATCATTTTAAACCACTTTCCTTTTGAAAATTTCAGAAAATTTGATCATGTGCATGGTTTTGCGCTAATTTGAGGGTTGTCCGACCCTTAGATAGAAAAGCACTAAATTTAAGATCATTCGACCTTAGCGGGGAAATTGGATAGGTCCAACCAAAGGTTTGCTTCCCTTCATTCTTTTGAGTGCTTTGCGCAGGTTTTGACAGTGTCTGACTTATGCGGGATTTAGAGGTCACTGACCTCTATTGGTTGTCAAGTCAGTTGGTTGAGATTCCAACGCGAAGTCTATTGATGCTCTTGTGTTGATTTTTTGCGACTTTCAGCAGTGTCCGACTAAGTAGGTGGGAGGGTATTATAGCGCAAGTCGGATGGGGTCATTTTTAGGGCAAAGTTGAGGCTTTGTTTCTGGCAGAACTTCAGGAGGCTATCGACTTTGCGGAGGAATTTGGGGCGTCTGACCAAGTCAGAGACATGATTATTTAGCGCACAGTCGGAGTGAGGGCTTTTCACTGCAAATGACAACTTTATGGTTTGCGGGGTTTTCTGGACCTTCTGACCAAGTCTAAGAAAGGTGTTTTGGGCGCGTAGGTCAGACGAGGCCATTTTCAGTGCCGGATTGATTTGGATGTTTGGCATGGGTTTGGGAGGTCTCTGACCGACCAAATGTTGGTTCATTTTGCAGGTTAGTCAGACCTTGTTTTAGCGCCAAGAAGATCTGAGGGTTTTTACTAGAAAATTTGCCTAAATTTTGGTTTTTTTAACTTATGGTGACTCGTTCACTTTCACACTGAGTCTAAACTAGGGTTTTTCGAATAAAAATTCATAGTTTGTATGGAAACCCTAGCCCAAAATACTAACTTAACGTCCATTTTCTTACAAAAACTTAACATCTAGCTTAAAGCTTAACCACTTGTAAATTGAAACTTGAATATCAGGGTTAAAACCTGGCCTGGTAGAAGCGGCGGCGTGTTTTGTCTGAACAGGTAGGTCGCGGGTTCTAACTCAGGGCAAGTCGGCAGAAGGTGAATGGAGCTCCAAAATCTCCAGCTTGAACACGATCGAATAACTTGAAACACATGATTAATTCCCTTTTAACTTCTACCAAAACTGCCATTAATGCAAAGGCGTACGACCTGCCAGTTTAGGGTTTGCGCAAATTTTCCGCAGCTTAGACTTGGTGGGAAATTTGGGTGCGTCGGACTTGGTCGGACAGGACCACACTCAGCGCTAAGTTCGGTTGGCATAATTTGTGGGTGTTTCGGGTTCATTTGACTTGTGGGCTTTTTTGCTCGTCTGACTAAGTCGGTGATCACTTGATCCAGCGCAAAGTCAGATAGGATCACTTTTAGCACAGAAGTCTGACACAAGGGAAATTCACGCTGAAGTCGGTAACAACAGTTTTTAACGCCAGGTCAGAAAGACAGGAATTTATCGCAAGATCGGAGCAATGGGAATTTAGTGCTAAGGTCAGACAAGTGAGATTTTAGCGCAAAGGTCAGTTGAAGGGCAATCTAGCGCAAAAGGTCATTCCAAGGCCTTCAAAAGGAAAATAAGGATTCAACCTAGCAGATTTTTGAAGTGATTTTCAAGATAATTTTTCAATAAAAGTCAAAATACACTTTGACCATTCAATGACTTATGAGATGAAGAGATCCAATGACTCTCAAGCCAAATCAAAAGAGGGGGGCTCTCCATTTAGAATGGGGCATGTGTGCAAGGCACAACAAATGGTGACTCTACTGGGAAATGCTCCTGAGCATTCCGATGATAAATGTTTAGTTTGAACCTAGAATCTCTGTGTCTCCCACATATTAAATGAAAAAGCAAGGTACCTTATCAAAGAATCTAAGATCACTAACCAGTGCAACCATCCACATCCTAAAAACCTGAGTGTGTGCAGTTGTATTCATTCCCGTCCCTCAGCAACTAAGTTCACCCAAGATCCCCTGAGACAAGCTAGAAAGCTGAGATCATTCTTCCACCAGGAAATGCCCAAATTTTGAAATATTGCTGAGCTTTGAAATGACCAATAAAGTTTCCTAGTATGATGATATTTGATGTTAATCATTTCTAGATAGTACCCTTTTGTAAGAATTTGTAATTTAGTGGTATCTTTTATTTGCACTGTAATGGGTCTGGTGTTGAAAAACACCTTTTATTTTTACCCAATATAGGCTAGCAACACTTAGTGTCACCTACCTTCTTTTGATTGATAGTGCATGTGGTAGGAGAGGAAATTAGCCTTTTTCACTTGACGCAAGATCACCTAGACTCACCTAACTACTTCAGGATTATTTAAAGTGTAAAAGATATATGGTTAGAAAATACTTCAGGTGCACCAACTAATAACTTATTTCCAATGAACATGTACCACACTCCTTGGCATAACAATGGAATCCATCGCAAAGACTAAGTGGAAACCTTGGCTTCTCAAAGGAAAACTCACGATTATTCACCCTACAAAGAAGCACTTGCAGGTTTGCATAACTGCCACCACACTAAAACAAAGACCTCGTGGAAAAGCAAGCGCAGCGAGCAAAAAAAATAGAAGGACAACTAATCTAAGCAAAGCACCTAACAACTAAGGAGAGAGAACTAAACTAAAGACAACCTAAACTAATCAAAGCAAACAAACCTCTAACTATGTACACTAAAACGAGGCATGACTGCCTCTCAGGCTTGGAAGTAGTGCTTTAGGAACTGGCCATTGATAGGCAGTGGCAGCTCCTCACCAGTAAGGCTCTTGAGTCGATATGTATTGTCTCCAAGGATCTCATAGAGCTGATAGGGACCCAACCAAAGTTTATCAAACTTACCATGTTCTCCTTTCTTCTCATGCGCTTTATCCCAATATAAGATTAGATCAGAGATGCAGAAGGCTTTGAACCTGGCTCTTTTGTCGAACCATCATTTACGACTCCCTGATGTTTAGCAAAGTTTTCTATAGGGGCGTCGCATTTTTCTTCGAGGTGCAGTAATTGGGCCAACCTAGAGGACAATTGATCATCAACTTCAAGGTAATCTTGCATAAATTGAAGTACCGAGATTCTCAAATGGATGGGAAAGATGGGTTCAATCCCATAGACTAGGTGATAAGGAGATGTGTTCAGGGCTGCTTTATGTTGTATCCTATCAGCCCATAGAGTGAACCTAAGCTGAGTATGCCAGTCTCTGGGGTTTTTGTCTAATAGTCTCTTAATAACTTCAAGCAAATTTTTATTTGTTGATTCAACTACCCCATTTCCTTGTGGATAGTAATTAGATGAGAACTTGAGAGTAATACCATAATCAAATGCCCAGTTAGAAAAATGTAATGATGAAAAGGTAGAGCCATTATCACAAACTAAAGCGAATGGACAACCAAATCTAGTGATAATATGCTTTTCAACAAACTCAATGACTACCTCTGTGGTGCATTGCTTACAAGTTATTACTTCAGACCATAGAGTGCAGTAGTCAGTAGCAGTCAGAATATACCTGTGGCCTGCAGAGGAAGGCAGATTGATCATATCGATAAAGTCGAGGCCCCATTGAGCAAATGGTCATACTTCCACTACTGGTTGCAGAGGCATGGCTACATGTCATTCTCTGTGTGCAGTGGTCTAGCATATGTGACAGGTTCTTACATGCGAATATGCATCTTTGAACAAAGTTGGCCAATAATACCCGGCACGAAGAACCTGAGTAGCTGTTGAGTGTGCTGACCCATGACCTGTCCCGAATCTCTCGTGAAAACTGGTTAGCACCTGGTCGACCTCCGATTTGTCCAAACACCTTAGATAGATACCTTCGTGATTTTTCTTGTAAAGGACTGATCCTTTTATCATGTAACTGCTGCTTTTTAGTTTAAGTGCTCTCCTTTGCACTGAATTTAGCTGCGGTGGACAGCATTGATTGAGTAAATAAAATATGTTATCTCCATACCACTCATCTTTTGAAACATCTTCTAGTAAGTACTATTGAGAGACTAGGTTTGGTCCCACTTCAGCCATGGTTCTAGTCAGGGCTTGACCTCTTACCAATTTCATAGGTTGAATATCTATGTCAAAATCCTGCAGTATGGTGACCCACTTCCCTCTTCGTTCTCCTAATTCACTTTACATCAGTAATGCTTTAACTGCTGCATCTGGGACTATGACAATTACTTGAGTTTGTAGGATATAATGACGAAATTTCTTAACTGCCTTTACCAGAGCGTACGCTTGTTTTTCCACATTTGGATACCTTAGCTCTGCGTCTTTTAGTGGAGTGCTCATGAAAGCAATGGGCCTTTCATCATCAACTGACCTCTTCTGTGTCAACATTGCAGCACAAGTATGCTCTGAAGCAAATGAGTATATATGAAATGGCAAAGTGTAATCGGGACTCACCAAGATAGGTGCATTGGATATAGCTTGTTTAATTTCTGTGAAGGTAGCCTTGGCTTTTGGAGTCCAGTCCATTTTATCATCTTTCTTCAACATGGCGTTGAGAGGTTGAACAATCTCAGCAAACCCCATAATGAATTTACGTACAAAGTTGATCTTACCAAAATATGACTTAAGTTCTTTCTTACTGGGTGGGAGAGGTATTTTGAGTATTGCCTGGATCCGGTCTGGGTCGATAGATATTCCTTGTTCAGATATTACATGTCCCGGCAACTTTCCCTCAGTTACTCCAAAAATGCACTTCTTGGGGTTGAGTGATATGCCATAATCCTTGCATCGCTACAACACCTTTCTCAGATCTGCTACATGATCCTCTCACCTTTTTGAGAATACTATGAGGTCATCCATGTAGATGATAATACATTTTCCAACCAACCCCTTAAAGGCAACATCCATTGCACGCTGAAAAGTTGCACCAGCATTTATTAAACCAAATGGCATGCGGCGATAGGCATAGATGCCCCATTTACATGTGAAGGACGTCTTCAATCTGTCTTCATATTCTACCATCACCTGGTTATAACCAGAATATCCATCTAGGAATGACATCATCTAGGACCCATTAATAATCTGTAACACTTCATCCAAAGAAGGCAGTGGGTAATTATCCTTTTTAGATGCTCTGTTTAAGTTATGGAAATCAACACAAAGTCTGATTTCTCCATTTTTCTTTCAGATCGGGACTAAATTTGCTACCCATGCAGAATGTCTGACTGGAGATATTATCCTTGTTGACAACAGTTTCTGAACTTTTTTGAAAATTAAAGGTTCCAGCAGAGCATTTACTGGCCTCTATCTTTGTCTGAAAGGCTTTGCCCCTGCCTTCAGCGGGATGGTGTACGTGATGATCGAGGTATCATATGTATTTAGATCTTCATAAATCCATGCTATAACCTCATGGTAATCTCTTAATGCATGTATGATTCCAGTCTTTTCTTCTTCGGTACTGGCTTTCCCAATGAACACATTCTTAACATTTTCTTCTGTTCCCAAGTTAAACGGTTCACACTTTCCTCCTGGAGACTCTCCCTCTTTTCTTCGAGTTCCTAAATTATCTACATCAAATAACCTTTCCAATTCTACCATTCCTCATGGGATCGTGTTGGTTTTCAGGTTTAGTACTCCTAAATCTATTTCAGCAGGTTCTGTCTCTTCTTCATCTATTATTTGAGCAGTGAACACATCTAATGAAGTAAGGAAATTAATTATGTGCTGATCATCTTCAAAAACTTGGAAATTGGTAACATTATCAGGTACTGACGGAGTAGCCACAAACTCCACAGAGAACTTCTTTACTCCTACCATGGATGTTGGCTCTAAAGTACTTGCCGTCTAAGCTAAAGCATTTGCAACATGGTTCTGCCTCCTTGGGATCACTTGGACGTTAAAACCATCAAAACAGTCTATCAAGTTTCAAACTCTGTTCCTGTACCTATTCAATCTCTTATCATTGCATGAGTACTATTTTCTTACTTGTTTTACCACTAACTCAGAATCACCAAATACCTAGATAATTCAGACCTTCTTCTGCAGTGCTAGCAGCAACCCCTGCACTAATGCTTTGTATTCAGTGACTTTGTTTGTGCACAGGAACTGTAGTCTTTGTGATGTCAAATATGAACTCCCAGTGGGGCTGATCAATTCAACCCCTGCCTACATCTTGAACCATCAAATCTTAGGGTCCATAAGTGAAAGTCCTTGCTGTTATCATTCTATTTTATAGACTTCTTCCCATCAAGCAGAGGTTCAGGCTCTTCCTTCTTTTCAACAGTTGGTTCCTTCTTTGGAATTATGGGGATCTTTAGTTGTCTTTGTACTTGTTGGACTGCCTCTTGACACAGTTGACAAGTGAATTCAGAATGAGATGCATCATGTATACGACACCAGTTGGGCAATAGTAATTCTTCCATTTGAACCTGCTTTCCCACAACAGTTTGATCTTGTGCAAATCTGGCCACGAAATCACAAAATCCTTCAAATACCCCAGGTTCCTCTTCTTCTGAAGAGTCTTCTTCTTTTGATTGAATATATGCTTATGTACTTTCCGGTCTTTCTACAAGTGGTTTAGAGGGTCTTAAGCAACTCAGCATGAGGACTTCTTCTGACTGACTAATATGTGGACGATAGACTCCCAAATCAACTTCTGAGAAAATAATTTTGTTGTGTTGATTGTACTCTATAATCATATGCTTCATTTTGGGTTCTCTTTCTATACATATCTGATTGGCCAACCCTTTCCATGGCAGCTACATGTGAGAAAAATCAGTTGCCATATAACTGTTCAAAGTCCTAGACCAATCTCTGCTCAAAAGCATGCCATACTGATCTAGAATGTCTACTACTTGAATATCTATATACTGTTGCACCCTAGGATCAGAGGCCAATTGCATGTGTATCCTATTTAACTCACCCACTACATTCACTTTAGTCTTATCTAATTGTGTTACCTTCCTAGAGGACTTGGTTGGAGTGGGCCCCAGTGCCTTGCAGACTAATAATGGCATTACATTTGTAGAAGCACTAGAATCCTCTAAGCAGTTATGAAGGTTCCTATTGAATATCCTGAGTGTTAAGAGAAAAGGAGGACTTTCTCTCTTGTCTTTATATAGTGTCATCTTTTGTTCTATATCAGTCACATGTATTCTTTCTTTCCCTTTATCCATATTGTCCTTAGCGGTATTCTCCTTTGGTATATAATCAGTCTTATTTCTAACACCTATGTCTTGAAAGAAAGATGTCCTAACCTCAGGTATCTTAAGTAACTCATACATAGAAAGATTGACCTTCATTTTCTTAAGTTCTTCAGCTACATACTACCCCATCTTTACTACATCAGATCATTGGGAATTTTTTGTAGCAGTACCCTGGTATATTGATTGATGGGGAACTTTTGGTGGTTCAAGATTATTGGTAGCTTTCAGGTCAGGTGGAATTTGATAGCTATTTGGAGGGATGAAAGTGGTGAAAGGACCTTTAGGATTGCTACTTCTTAGGTTGTAAGGAGTTTTGTTGTACTGCTGATATGTATTAACTTCTTCAAACTCTTCTTCCTCAGGTTGATTATCATCTTGGAATGGAAATGTGTAACTATCAAGAACTAGGGCAGTATCATACCTTTGAGAAAGAACAATTTCATATCCTGTCGGCGGAGTCTCTTGATTTTCAACATTTTGAATCTCCATCTGGAAGATGCTGGATGCAATCTGGAATTCTAGACAGTCTAGTTTAGAATGAGCATTCGTGTTGTGCAGTCTGCACCAAGTGGATAAAGCAGCTTCAACCAACATCACACGACCCGGGGGCCTGGTATCATTATTCTAATTTTCCAAGGGCGAAGGTACTCCTCCATTGTTTGGTCTGGTATTCCAGGATCGATTTGACTGCTACTGGAAGTTCTGATTTTGGTACTGATTCTGATTTGGGAACTGGTTCTAATTTTGGTTCTGGGAGTACTGCTGATTCTGGAAATGTTGTTGATTCTCTCCCCTTTGCTGCAGATAAGCATTCTAGTTCTTGAGGTGGGTAACCTTAGCAGTAAGCTTCTTCATTTGCTCAACCAGCTCTTTGATGTCATCTTTGTCTTCTTTGGCTTTGGCTATTTCTGAGGACTATAGGAAAGGCATTTATGCTGGAGGTATTTTAGCTATTGGATTACCTGGGTGGATCACCAAGGCTTGTGTTGCAGCTGGGTTCAGAATTGGGTTCATGACAGGAGTATGATTAGCCAATGCTTGATTTAATATAGGTATTTGATTGGGCATTGCAACAGGCCCCATATGGTTTAATGGACTAGAAGCTGTTTGCCCTAGCTAGGTACTCACAGTGACAGCAGCAGAATATGCTTGAGCTAAAGAAGTAGGTATTGGGTTAGCTCTCCTTGCAAACATGGAGGTAAGTTTATCTAGGGCAGCATAGTAGATGGGTAGGGCAGCAGCCTGATCTACAGTGTAAGGAGCCTGCAAACGGCTGTAAGCCTTTTGGAATCTATTGTTAAAGGAAGTTATCATCTCCCCCTCCTCTCAACGAATCTCCACAAAAGATCGATAAAGATCCGTAGGGGTGGTAGGCATACAAAACCTATCCAGAAAAGTAGTCTTCAGGTTCTGCCATGTATTTATGGATGCTACAGGGAGGTTAGCGAACCATTAATAAGCTTCATCCTACAGGGAATAAGGGAACAACCTACAAATCACATCCTCATATTGTACTTGCAACATGAACATGTTAGATTCAAAGATTTTGATGTGCTCATCTACAGTCCTATCTGGATCATTCACTCTGAATTTTGAACAGAACTTGTTTGGGTTCTTGGGCATATCATGGTAATCATTGAACAGAAAAGGAGACTGGTTATTTCCTACAAAGAAGGCCATGTTGGGAGGATTAATGGGAGTTGCAATAGTGTTCCTAGGGGCTGACTGAGCTCGAGGGGCTCTGGGTATTCCTTGATCCCTTCTTGTTCGTCTGAATTCTGCTAGGGACAACAACTCTTCTCTAGCTGAGCTCGATCTAGTGTGCCTCTTTCTATTCCCCAGACTTGCTAATTTTTTAGCAGAGGGAAATGGGGGGCCCTCCTTCTAGCACCAATTCTATTGATGGTGGTTTTAGCACACAACAACGCAGGTGTGATTGCTGGTTTCACACCTCTCATGAAAAGTATCCTACCCTGGGTAAGACTACTCCAAGGATAATACAGCTAGGTCTTAGCTTGCTTGGAATCTCTCAATTGGTATGTTCTAGCTGTGCCTACAAGGGGTCTTACATGCAATCTACAAATCTTCAGGTTTGGGGGAGCAAATACACATAAACCCTTTATGGTTTTCAGCTGATAAAACAATATAAGATGCTACTGGAATTCCTAATCTAACAACTAACAAGGGTTTTGAAGAAAATGCAAAAGGTTAGGGTTTTAGAAGAATCCTAAGTGACATTCACAATGCATAGGTTATCTTTAGTAGACAAATACTCCAAAAACTTTAAACCATCTTTTTGAGTTACCAAACTGAAATGGGTGTTACAGTGCTACAAAAAATGGTGCTATCTTTAATGGAAGTCAAAAATATTTTCAGATCACATTCATTTGCTAAATACCCAATAAATGACGCAACTTAACTCATGAAATGCAATTGACCTTAAACACAACAATCAGCCCAGGCTAACTTTACATAGCTATTTACCATCAACAAACAACCTAAAGTATGGACTTAGAGTATTCATCAAATACTTCAGCAAACTATGAACATTACAAAAGCACAACTATTCTAACGATGGGAGAGCAAGAAGCGAACCATGAAAACTAGATTGAGTCAACACAAGACACAAATTCTCATAAGTACTGTAAAAACTTGCTTTGTATTACTTCAAATGGCATAGAGTCAACAATTTGGTATCAAAATCTCACTTACAAATAATGGAAATGGCAGCCCTTTATATAGAAAGTAGCATACCGAGCCTCAAAATGAACGGTGGAGATTAACTCAACACCAACGGTCCAGATTACATCAATAAATACAACTAAAACAGCTCACATCAATTCTCGGATTACATTTTGTCCTTTATGAAAAAGACAAAAAATAGCCCCCAGATACATTGAATCTAGTCAATTTGACTAGCCAACTCAGTATATTAGTAGAAAAGAACATTTTTCAAAGCAAGAAAAGATAAAATAGAGACACATGCTGCCCCGAATACAACAATTTACAATTGTTATGGGATTGCATCATTAGAATATTGAAAATAGTATCAAGATTCACTGTCTAAGTCGATCTTGTCTTCATTGCCTAGGTTGTTGCGATAAGTTAACCAGGCATCAAGTGCAGGATTAATGTCAGACGGGTCTAGATCCTTCAAATGATTTATCCGATAATCAAACACTTCTAGCTCTCGACTGGATTTGCTATGTATTCTTTCTATCTCCACCCCTGCCTTCTGAAATGCCTTGAATTTAGCTCTGAGGTCACTTGCTTTGTCCAACCTCTCCTCCATACTGAGTGTGTCATCCTCAAAAATTACTTTATGCAACTTATCCTTACATTTTTGACATAAAACGAGGCATAATCATCATAGGATGCTTCCCTACAATCCCTTAAAGTGTCATTGATGTCGTATATGACTGATCTCAATTCTTCATCAGCTAGTTTATATGCTTCTTTTATGTGCTCGAAGGTTTCTTTTCTTAAAAGCAGTTGTTGATACCATTCAATAGCCTTTGGTAGCTGATTCCCAGTCAAAATATTCTCCACAACTAGAGTTTGAGCGGACAACTCTCTGATACCTTTTATCCAGGGATACATATGTGAATAATACTCATCAAAAGAATCGCATTCTTCATGCAAGTCTTTCCATTTGTTATGTAATTCTACCAGTCTTTTATGTACTTGAGCAGAGGCACTTATGGCTTCACATCCCATCTCAAAAACTTTAAGTAACCAATTCTCTGTACCTTGGGACTTTGATCTAACCTTGCCCAATTTAGTCACTTCATCAGTAGACAGGAAAGTAGGTATTATCCTTATATCTCCTCCTCAATCTACTGGCTTTATCAAAAATTGAAGACATGCTCAAAGTTCTTCATTTTGCTGTTTCGGATCTTTCTTGGACATTTCATCTCTGTCTAATTGCTCCAAAATTGATGTGACTGAGCCCTTGAAATCATCCACTCTTTGAGCATGAGTGGCTGGACCTAGATCAATGGTGGATATGATATAATCCTCTACCCTGACTTGTTCTCTTGCTGTATCAGCTGGCGGGACTGCTATTTCTGCTATCCTCGATCCTGATTCATTCTTATAGATTCTTGATTGAATCTTAGCCTTTTTTGGCTTCTTAGGCTTCTAAGCCTGTGACATGATAGTGCTCAGGGCAAGTTGCATTACTTCCACCTATGGCTCAGGATATGCTATTCTACCTTGCAGCCATTCAGAAATAGAAGATTTGTTCAATTCAGAAGCTCCATCCTTATTGATTACAACCAGTTCTTTGGGTGGTTCCTGCTCTGGCTCTTCATTCTTCTCTGGACTTCTCTCTTCTTCGTGAGCCAAATTCTCCAGATTTACCATTACATTCTCTTGTGCAATCTTGAAAACTTCTTTCGTTTGATCTTTGTCCAGAGGACTATCAGATATGTCAATAATTTCTACATTGGCTAAAGGTTCCTGAGAGTCATCATTATCTACTTCAGTCAATGCCGCCTTTTCCTCCTCAATTGTTGTTTTAGGCTCCTCTAACCCCAACTCTGTACACACTTTCTCAATCTCGGGCAGTAGTGGTACTGCCAATGAATCCGCAGGCATTTGTGAAATAGGGATGGCAGAAGAGATGGCTAAGGAAGGCGTACTGACCTATGTTAGGTTAGTCAAGATTAGTGATAAGGAGGAAGAAATGACAAGAGGTGAAGGTAGAGGAAGAGGTGGTGAAAGGATGGTGGATATGGGAGGCAATGGTAAAGAAGAAGAAGATGTAGGTGTAGTGGTAGTGGAAGGGTATGAGATGGTAAGAGTGGAGGAAATAGGGCTGCTAAAGGCACTAGAAGAAATTGTAAGAGAGGTGGCAGGAGATGTTTCTTGAGTTATGGAAGTTTAGTGAAGTGGATGCAACAGAGGAAGGAGGAATGGAAGGAGAAGTGGTAGCAGAAATAGCAGGGGTTGAGACAACAGTGTCAACACTTTGTGTAGGAGGTTGGGCAAGTGGAGGATTGGAATCATTCTTAGTTGTGGCATCCTCCTTGTTAGCTTCTTTTACTTTCACCCTTTTGGCCTTTGAGCTCTCTCCAGAACCATTTGGTATATCTCTTTTCTTGGAAGCTCTGGTCCTGGTTGAGGGAGGTTGATCCTTCTTCTGAGGAGACTTTACAGATGGCTTCTTTATCTTTGCTTTTTCTGCAAGAGGTGTATGTTCTTCACTATCTGATTTCAGTTTTTTAGCTGGCTCTGCCTCATTTGTGACCTGAATGGGTTCATCCTCTTCTCCCTCGGAGTCCTTATCTGATTCCACTGCTATGTAGGTGAGCTAAACTCCCTTTCCATCCAGAGCAGCCACTTGAGCTCTGACCCAGGCCTTACTCAATCTGATTGGTTCTCTCATAACAACATCTAGGGAGCTCTCCTCTGCATTTGCCTAATTTAGCAATGGGATAGGCTGATGGTACTGTGCCTCCCATGGTCCTCTGACCATAACATTCTCATCATCTTGCAACTAATCTAGTACTGCCATTATGTGAAACCTCTTAATGAAATCTAGAGGTAGCCTTGCATGTGCTTTCTTCATAACCTCGTAATCATCAGGGCAATTGGCCCAAAAATCTTCAATATGCACTTTGTGGAAGAGCTTCTTACTTACAAATCTTTCCATCACTCTATTTGGATCAAAATGACCCCTTAGATTGTAGTAGTACAAATTCAGGAGCTGAAGCTCTTTGTCTGAATGTTCTGCTGATGCCAGAGAAGGGAATGCATCGAGTCCCTTGCCAAACTTGATAGGAAATTGAACATTAGTTCTATGCAAGTGCTTGAGCTTCTCAGCACAAGGTATCAGTTGCCTAGATAGCTCCATAAGCACTATCTTATCATCAGGATATCGAGGGAGTCTGTAGGCCATTCCAATGAAGCCTTGTACCCTTATGTATGTAAATTTTTGAAACTGGATATACCACCTGCCATATCTGGTTATTTCATTCATGGCCTCGGTGGAAATCCTCAAGGCTGTGTTACCCTACAACTTTCTGGCTATATACATTGTGAATGCATGATTTACACTTTTGAAATGTATTAATGATTGAGATGAGGTCAGTTGTGGGTAGCATTCATATACTTTTATCTGAGTTTGTTCGTCATTTCCAACTTCACCAACTTTGGATAATCCATCATAGTGGTTCCTTCTTGCCAATGCATAGATGATATAGGATGTCCATCTGAAGTATTTGTTTTCTCTGAAATTGCTAAAGGCTTCATGGATGTTGTCACTGAGGATCTGAGCCTAGTGGAACTTAGTTCCATTCAATATCTCAGTGATAATGACAAACATCCAGTCCTCAAAGGTAGAGGTTGTTGGCAATCCATATATTCTTCTTAAGAAGGTTACCAGGTCTCCTATCTCATCATGGAAGTCAGTTCTGTATAGTACTCTAGGGAGCTTAATCAGAGCAAACTTTCTACTTTTAACCCAATGGTCATTTATATACTTTCTGCATCCTTCTACATCTTTATTGTATGTTGCCTGTGATCCCTTTTTGTCTGGCATAGTCATAACATTGTACCAGGGGATATCAAAGCTTTCAGCCAGAGAAGGTGGGGTCAGATCAACCAAGATATCCCCATTTGCTGTCTGAATTGTTCTTGTCATTATATCATATCTATCTACACAGGTGGCCACTAGTTCTGCACATTGCACCGAGGTAGGGAAGGTAGCTGCCTGTGCAATACCACTATCTCTGAGTACTCTAGCTCTGGGAGTTAGATTTGGACCAAAGACTCTTAATCTGAAGTCATCTAGGTCTATGTGACCTAGGTCTGTGTCCCCTACATTACTCCATCTGGAGTGAATCTTAGTCTTTGGAGGGACTCCTTTGAACTCGTACTTCATTGCTTGGGCCTGAGTAGTCATTTAGTCTGTAGGACCAGACCTTATAAGCTTGATACCTTGAAGCAACTCCTAACATACTCTTAAGTTTTAGATGAATCAATGCAAATCTACTATTTACTACTAACATGCCTTTTGAAGGAAATTTAAATCTAACATTTATCTCAACCATTAATGCATGCAAGCAAAAATCTAATGCTGTAAGAAAATTCAAGGAAATCATCATTAACAACGCATTACAACATTAATCTCATCATTTTAAACCACTTTCCTTTTGACAATTTTAGAAAATTCAATCATGTGCATGGTTTTGCGCTAATTTGAGGGTTGTCCGACCCTTAGATAGAAAAGCGCTGAATTTAAGATCATCTGACCTCAGCAGGGAAATTGGATAGGTCTGACCAAAGGTTTGCTTCCCTTCATGTGTTTGAGGACTTTGCACAAGTTTTGACAGTGCCTAACTTTCGCTAGATTTAGAGGTCACCGACCTTTATTGGTTGTCAAGTCGGTTGGTTGAGATTCTAGCGCAAAGTCTATTGATGCTCTTGTGTTGATTTGTGTGACTTTCGGCAGTGTCTGACTAAGTTAGTTGGAGAGTATTACAGCGCAGGTCGAATGGGGTCATTTTTAGCGCAAAGTTGAGGCTTTGTTTCTGGCAGGACTTCAGGAGGCTACCAACTTTGCAGAGGAATTTGGGGCATCCGACCAAGTTAGAGACATGATCATTTAGCGCATAGTCGGAGTGAGGGCTTTTCAGTGCAAAGGACAACTTTATGGTTTGCGGGGTTTTCCAGACCTTCCGACCAAGTCGGATAAAGGTGTTTTGGGCACGTGGGTCGGACGAGGCCATTTTCAGTGCCGGATTGATCTTGATGTTCGGCGCAGGTTTGGGAGGTCTCTGACCGACCAAATGTTGGTTCATTTTGCAGGTTGGTCGGACCTCGTTTTAGCGCCAAGAAGATCTGAGGGTTTTTACGAGAAAATTTGCCTAAATTTTGGTTTTTTAAACTTATGGTGACTTATTCACTTTCATAGTGAGTCTAAATTAGGGTTTTTTGAATAAAAATTTACAGTTTGTATGGAAACCCTAGCCCAAAATGCTGACTTAACATCCATTTTCTTACAAAAACTTAACATCTAGCTTAAAGCCTAACCACTTGTAAATGGAAACTTGAATATCAGGGCTAAAACCCTGCCTGGTAGAAGCGGTGGCGTGTTTGGTCTACACAGGTAGGTCGCGGGTTCGAACTCAGGGAAAGTCGGCAGAAGGTGAATGGAGCTCTGAACTCTCTAGCTTGAACGTGATCAAATAACTTGAAACACATGATTAATTCCCTTTTAACCTCTGCCAAAACTGCCATTAATGCGCAGGCGTACGACCTGCCAGTTTAGGGTTTGCACAAATTTTCCTCAGCTTGGACTCAGCGGGAAATTTAGGTGCGTTGGACTTGGTCAGACAGGACCACACTCAGTGCTAAGTTCGGTTGGCATAATTTGCGAGTGTTTTGGGTTCATCCGATTTACGGACTTTTTTGCTCGTATGACTAAGTCAGTGATCACTTGATCTAGCACAAAGTCAGATAGGATCACTTTTAGTGCAGAAGTCCGACACAAGGGAAATTCGCGTTGAAGTTGGTAATAATAGTTTTTAACGCCAGGTCAGACAGACAAGAATTTAGTGCAAGATCAAAGCAATGGGAATTTAGCGCTAAGGTCAGACAAGTGATATTTTAGCGCAAAGGTCAGTTGAAGGGCAATCTAGCGCAAAAGGTCATTCCAAGGCCTTCAAAAGGAAAATAAGGATTCAACCTAGCAGATTTTTGAAGTGATTTTTAAGATCATCTTTCAATAAAGGTTAAAATGCACTTTGACCATTCAATCACTTACGAGATGAAGAGATCCAATGACTCTCAAGCCAAATCAAAAGAGGGGGGGTCTCCATTTTGAATGGGGCACGTGTGCAAGGCACAACAATGATCTGCAAGGTTTCACCGATGAAGGGCTAGCTATCGGGTTGACATGCTCTATCGGTTTGGATTGGTGTTACTTCTCTGATCGATATGTGTCATACTGATGTGATATGTCTATCGGCATAAGGTTGGCCATTGACTGAGCCTATGGTAGGTACTCTAACGGTCTTTTGTTACTCTGATGAAGGATGAACGCTTGGGCATCGATGGGACAAGAAACCATCAGTGTGGATGGTGGAGTGGTCTTCGATGGCTTGGGCTATTCCGATGAGACTTAGACTGGCATCGTCGGCAACAAAATTGTCGAGGATAGTCTTACTGAGTGTTCGTGTATGTAAACTAGGATATCAAACTTGAACTGGTGAATGTGGGACTAAAGGTCTCACATGAGTACGAACAGTTATGCGATGGTTGGAAGATAGCGATGTTGGGTCAGTTGGAACGAACAGTTAGGGTAGAAGTTCAAAATGGTTTTGCTCTTGAAGACTGTGATATCTACAAATTTGGTGAGGTCGTCTAGGGTTGATGATGAGATTTGATCAAATTGTTCATTCTGTAGATGTACAGAGGAAGTGAACTGTGTGTATGATTTGAGAATCGATACTTGAGCGAGAAGGCTGGGATCTTTATTGTAACCTTTTCTAAGATTACTGTAAATAAAGATTGTTTCTCTTGTGATGGTGGGTTTTTTATCCGAAAGGGTTTTCCCACGTACATCTGGTGTTGTTCTTTGTTATCTTGTATGTTTATTCTATATTTTCTAGTGTGTTCATCTTTGTATTTGAATTAAACGTTACCTATCTATATTATCCCCTTTGAATTAACATTAGGGAAGATGTATTCCGCACCTATGCTTTCCTTACAAAAGACTCCTGAGAACTTGCATTGCAAGTATATTGTAAACCATTACAGTTTTGATAATACTTTGTGCAAGTTTTGGAGTGTGGAGTTTTTCACCCGATATGGTTTTTCCCCACGTATATCTTGTGTCTCTTTTCTTCTGTCTTACATTATTATGTTGTTTGCTGCTACAATATCTCTGTTGTTGTGTTAAACATTCTATAATTGTAAAAGTTAAAATGAATTTGCACTCTTCTCTCCTCATTAGATTAGTGTAGGAAGCAATTTCCGCACACCTAGCTTCCTTTCACAAATATGGATGTGGAAATGACCCTACCAAGTTCCTATGTACTAACTTTAGAAGCTGTGTGGCCCTCCATGCTTTTCCTTTATCATATTTCTCTTCAAGATGCTTACCAAGAATGCACCCCTAGCAAACTCCTTCAAAAAGTGAATTAAAGGAAACCCTAAAACCATGTCATGTTGACTAAGCTACTGCAAGTAGTATTTCAAGTGTCCAAACTTTTGATGCCACAAATAACTCACATCATTTGAATGAGTAAGCAAAGAAAGTGAAGTTTAACTCAGAAACAAAGTGAGAAAAGTGATATAGTCTGGACTGGTGATCAACTTTCCCCATGACAACTATAGACCCACTGTATAGTTCACTAATGATAACTATATTTGGTGTAAATTCAACTCACTTGTTAGAACCTATATGGGTGATCTATTATATAGATAGGAGATTAGTTGACAAAGAAGGCACACATAAAACATCATGAAATGTTCCATCACCAACGTCAATAGACCCTCTCCCAAAAACTTGTTTTGGTGTATCATTACCCATAAGAATGTCAAGTACAGAACATGGCTGCAAGGATGGGAAACTTTTCTGTGAATTGGACATATGGTGAGAAGCACCTGAGTCAATTACCCAAGTATTGAGTTGTCAAGCTACTGTAACAAGGGCCTTAGCCTTTCCTTTCCTCTTACTGGTTGATGCGTCCTTTGAAAATTCTTTTGATGAATTCTGTTTAGTTGAATCTAGCACTTTGATGTTGCTCTTTTCAAGAAGATGAGTGAGATGAGCTATTTGCTTTTTCAGGCATTTATGCTCATCATGACTAGATTTCTTGCAAAATGCACACTTTACCTTCTTCTTAGGCATGTCACCTTTGGAAGAAGAGGCCCCAATAGCCACATTAGAGGCAGCCTATTTTTGATCTTATTTCTTCTCTCCTTGGTTCTTTTGTTTCTTATTTTTCTTCCCAGGCCCTTTATGATCTTTAGTGCCCTAATTTACAACTAAGGCATGAGACTTAGAAGGTTTTATAGTGCCCATTCGAACTAACTTATCCTGTTCCCTTGTGAGTTCAGTGACAAACTCATCTAGAGAAGGAATTTTGAATGTGGTCCCTAAGGTACTTTTAGTGGCATGAAATGTGGAAAAAACTATTGAATAATTTGGACCAAGTTTAGAAAGAATACTTAAGATTAGTTGAGAATATTTCTTCTCAATTCCACATTGTTTTAACTGCAATCTTATGAATTTTACTTTAGTGAAGAAGTCTTGAATAGTATCAAAACTGGAAGGACTTAACCCTATGAGCTCATTCTCTAGTTGGAGTCCCCTTATTTCATCCTACATACCAAAGAGATTTCCTAAAGTGGTTCATACATCATTTGGTGTAGAAATGAATTCAATATGAAAAAGAAAACCTGGAGATACAAACATGCACAAGGTACCAAATGCTTCATCACACTTATTAAACCATTTTGGCCCTTTTGCAATTAGAGTGGGTTCTATTTCAAGCTCCATTGTTACCCTATACAACCCTTCCTTCTTGAGATAGATTGTCATTTTTGATTTCCAATCAAAATAGTTATATGGAGTTAAAATAGGAATTGTTTTTTGACCCATCTTATGTAGAAAAGAAGATTGTAGTTTGTAGTTGCTGTGTGGAGAAAAGAATGCAGAAACTCAAAGAAAGCACACAAGACACACCCCTTTTCACTCAGTCAAATAACACCCCTAAAAAAATATGATTTGGAAATTTATATTTAGTGTGATTACAATTTCCACTAGCAAGGAACACTGAGTGAATTTGATTTCAATACTTTACAAATTCTTAAAAAATGAGTATATGTTGAAAGTAAAATACTAGAAGAAAGCAAAGTGAAACAAATAGCAATGCTATGAAGTACACAAAAAAACATGCACTTTCAAAAAAAGAATCACCTTGATTCGAGATCGTATGTGAAAGTTATGATGCGTTGAAGTTCCCAAAATGAAAACTACGCAGTGTCACCTCTAAGAATTTGCAAATTCTGGAAAAATTGTGCATCAAAATTTGTAATTGTTTGCACCAACATGTAGAGTGTGAAAAGTTAGCCCAAATACAAAATAAAGTTCAGAAAATAGAGGTTCTAAGCCCAAGATATGAGCCTTCAAAGTTTGTCTCCAAAAATCAACTTGCTAATGGAGAGGGGCCCTAAGTTTGAAAAAGTCCACCTTTGCCAAATTTGGCAGAACTACCACAACTTTGGTGGTTTGCCAATAATAGAAATCCTTGAGATAGTTTTAGAACCCTGCTAAAGATAGTGAGGCCCCAAATAAAATAAGTGTAATGCCAAAACTAGTAAAACTGCTAGAATCATTGCCAAATATAGTTGTCCTACCAAATTTGGCACAAGGGCTAAAGAACCAGGCATAGAGGCTAAGGAAGGATAGGGCGATTTGAAAATTTTATATAAAAAGGTTTTAGAAGGCCTAAGAGGTTGAACCAAGGGTTGGGGAGCCACGTAGGATGCACCCCAAACCGAAAGATGGGACCGTGACCCAAGCAATGGGCGTGGGGTCCTAAAAAAGTCCACAGGGCCTTGGGGTACCCTTGCAGGTAATTGTATGGGCCTGCACTGTTGGTGTAATTAAATATTTAATTACACTTTAATAAGTTTACTTAGGGCTTATTTTTAGTCTTAGGTTATTATTAAGTCATATTAGGGTTTTATTTAACTTGCAAATATAAAAGCAAGTTGTCACATGTAATTCTGAATCCATTTCATTAATTCATCCAATATTGTGCAAATTAATTTCTCTTTGCTTTTTTCTCTCTTAGGTTTTGCAGGTTATCTTGGTGTTATGAGTTAATTATCAACTCCAACATGGTATTAGAGCAGATCTGCAAGCCCCTTCTCAAATTTGGAGAAAAATTTGAGCAAGAGCCGTTTGCTGGGTGTATTTTTGTGTAAAATGGAGTATTCCATTAGATTCAGAGCAGTTGGAAAAGGTAGATTTGTCTTTTTTTTTTGTTGAATTTGGTCTGGGGAAGCTAGATCTGTGAAGGTTTCAAGAATACTTTTTTTTAGGGATCCAACCTGAGAGCTTTTGGAGTTGTTTCACGAAATCAGGTATAACTTTCTCATCCAAAAACTATTTTTCAAAAACAAGATATTTCTGGAAAGAGGACTCAAAAAACCTATCTAGGTATCTCTTAGTTTTTACATAAATAGCACAGATTTTGATAAAAATAGATCGCAATCCGTGTCTCTATTTTTAGCACTACTTGCTTTTTTTTGG
The DNA here is from genome assembly GCA_027924645.1 of Cunninghamia lanceolata. Taxonomy (NCBI): domain Eukaryota; kingdom Viridiplantae; phylum Streptophyta; class Pinopsida; order Cupressales; family Cupressaceae; genus Cunninghamia; species Cunninghamia lanceolata. The sequence continues at coordinate 2,437,215 of BSBN01000659.1, read as the reverse complement.
GAGCAATTTCGCAAAATCAGGCATAACTTTCTCATACGAGCTCCGTTTTTTGAAAACAAGATATTTCTGAAAAGAGGACTTAGAAACCCTATCTGAGTATCTCTTAGTTTTTGTAGAAATGGTATGGATTTTGAAAACAATAGATTGCAATCCACGCCTCTATTTTTAGCCTATGCTTGCTTTGTTTTGCCCTTCAAACCCTAAAGGAGTAGTTTTGGTAAATCGGGCATATCTTGAGCATGCGTAGTCGGATTTTCGAAAACAAATAGGCGTTGGAAAGATGGTTTTGAGTACAATCCATTGGTGTAGGTATTTTTTTTTCCAGATGTTGTTGTTAGTGATAGTTATTTCTGTTTTAAGTCAAGGAATCTTTTTTGGCTTTTGAGCTCCGTTCTTGCACCCAAAATCTCCATTTTTTGAAAACGAATAGGTGTTGGAAAGGTTTTAGCGAGCTCTACAAATCCACCTCTATAAGTTTTTTAGATTCAGCCCCAAATATATTTTAATCAGTTTGTCAATTTGATGGCTTTTGTTGGATATCTTGGACATGCTGCCTCCTAGAAAGGCTTTGTTTGCTTTGATAGGTTTCTGTTATCAGCATAAATCTATTTACATTTTTGATCTATAATCATATAAGGAGATGGGATTCTACAATTAACATAAATCTGATTGCAGATATTGTGGAAGTAATCAACATGAGAAAGAAATGTGTCCTCATTTCTCACATCATCTTTTTGAAATGCTTGCTTCTATCGCTTCTCCTCCTGATGAGATCATTGCTCCACCATCACCTACTACTACTTAAGAGTTCAGTGTTGCATCATCATTGGCTTCTCATGATTCTATGCAACAGGTCAATATTAGTCTTCCTGATCTACCTCATTGGGATTCCTATCTTGCAGACATATCATCTTTGTTTGTGGAGTCTCACATTGCTGATTTGGAGGACACATTTGAGGGTTTATCACTCTTGTTTGATGCTATCTCAGGTGGCTTTGCATCACCACCTTCATCTTTTGTATTTCTAGATGCAGTTCATATCATATCCTCTCCTGGTTCTTCTTCTCTGATTGGGCAGACAATTTTTGTTTTGGAGAAGACATATTTTCTCAGTATGAGGTCACTTGAGTTGTATTCAGAGGTACACATTTCAATATGGATTCCCTATTCATCCAATATGTGGGAATGGCTTCTACATTCACCAGTGGATCTATTTCTTCTAAAAGGGAGAAATGTTGTTTGTAGGCAGTGGATTGGATTTTGTCTTCAAGATCTCTCCATTGGTTCTAGAGCTTCTTCTTGGAGGGGATTCATATTCTCTATCTTTCCCTCTTATGGGGGGGATCATGATTGTATTCTTGTGATGGATTCAGTTCTTGGGGGGTCTTAGTTGTAGCCCTTCTTCCATCACTTGTACATATTTATTTGCATGTTTTTTGCATGTATTTTCTCTCTTTTGGAGATGAGTTTTCTTCCACTAGGTTTTTCTCCTTTCTCTCCACTTTATGAGAGATTCTTGTTGTTCATGGGTACTTAACATGACCTTGTAGCCATGACCCATTCTTGCATTAGTTGCATGCTTTTCATTTCTCCCTATGTTGCACTTATGGGGGGGTGTTGGTGTAATTAAATATTTAATTACACTTTAATAAGTTTACTTAGGGCTTATTTTTAGTCTTAGGTTATTATTAAGTCATATTAGGGTTTTATTTAACTTGCAAATATAAAAGCAAATTGTCACATGTAATTCTCAATCCATTTCATTAATTCATCCAATTTTGTGCAAATTAATTTCTCTTTACTTTTTTCTCTTGTGGAAGGTAAATATTAAGTTTTGTAGGTGATCTTGGTGTTATGAATTAATTATCAACTCCAACATGCACAAGTGTCAAATCCCATTTAAAAAATTATTTTTGATTTTCAAATCTTTCAATGGATTTTAAAGCATAAAAATCTACAATTTATATATATTTTGAAAAAAAATCATAGAATTTTTTTTGAAAAAATTTCACCTTGTACTACGTGTTGGGGAGGCTATACGACCTTCTTGGAATTTTTTTTTTGCCTTGAATGCTCCCAGCACCAAAAGTAGGTGAATTTTATATCAGAAAAGGGGGTTTTGGGCCTTTTGGATGCAATGGTAAGGTCCTTTTGGGCTGAAAATGCCCCAAATGAAAGTTTTCCGCTAAATCTAAGATTCAAACCCCCGTTTACAACTATGTCAAATGATCTGCAAATAGAATGAAATGAAAGCCAATCTTGACTTTATTGAGCCTCTTGGACGCATTAGAATAGTAAAAAATACTACTAGTATAACTAGAATAGCTACAATCACCTAGATCTCACAAAACACATACACAAATTAAAGAGGTTAATGGGTCTTGATAAATCCTTTCTGATTCTCCATATCATTAAAAATAAAAGAGAAAAGCATACGAGAATTTACAAGATCTCACAAAGAACTCAATCTCTCAATCACGAATCCAAGAACTCAAAACTCTCAAAATAAAAGCTCTGATACCATATTAGAAATCTAAAACACATATGCATAACCCAAGAACTTTTTAAGAGAGATTCTAAGCTACAAAAGTTGTAAATGCATAAACAAAAATAGACTAGTGACTCTGAGAGATATGCAAATGTTAAAATGATAGAATTGCATTACTGTTAGTGTAGGTTTTTTCCCTTTTCCTAAGGTTTTTATTACACATATTATTAAGCTTTCTTAGGTTAATAAAGTGAGTTTAATTAGGTGAGTGTGTGTTGAGGTGTCACCATCTTACAAGGGAGGTGCATTTGCTATCTTGGGAAGATTCTCTTGCTATCTTTAGGCCTCTTGGTGGCCTCTCCCTATTGGTTGGCTTTGCCACCTCCACACTCTCCCTGAGTCTATATAAACTCACTACTTAACTTGTATTTTTCATTACTGTGAGAAATTGATTCAGTATTATTCTAATATGATCTCTTTTGTCTTCTTTATGTGTTTGATTTTAGCTTTCTAGATTTTGGGTTGCTATTTTCCATTACAAAATCTAACATGGTAGGTGAATGCCTAGGGCTAGTCATTCAAAAGATCTAGGATTGGAGATCATGGTTGCTCTTGAAAGTTGAGTATGCTCTTCTCTTGCATTAGATGATGAGTTGGATAATTAACAAAACTTAATAGAAATACCAATTTTTGAGGAGGGTTTGTTAGTGGCTTTGTGTTGCACGTAGCTTCAGGAGTTTCTTGGAGCAAATTTGAGCTCACCATTAAGTTCAAAGCTACTGAAAAAGTTAAAATAGCCCTTTATTTCATCCAAATTAGAAATTGTAGGCCAAATCTACAAGGGTTTGAAGCGGGAGGTTTCTTTCTAGATCCAACTTGGAGCTATCATTTCAGAACATTTTGGGTCAAATCTGACCCTGCCAAGAAGGCTCAAAAAACCCTAAGATCGACTGTCAAATCATTAATTTTTGACAATTTTTTTTGAAGAGGCAATTTTTTTTGTCTAGGGAGCCGTACAGCTCCTTGAACAATGCCAGTTTGCACAAATTTCAAAAAAATAAACTTCTATATTTTCTATGATAATTTTTTTTTAAAAAAATATTATTGCATTTTTCATTGTAAATTTTTTGAAAAGTATCAAATATATATATAAGGGGTATTGTGCAGGCACTACGCAGTCTAGGACATTGGGCTTCACCCCCTTTCAAAGGGAGGCAACTCCTTTAAAGAGGTTGTAGCCTCTTTTAAGAGGTTTGTAGACCTCTTTTGGCCACAACCCCACTTTAGATGTGGGGTGTGGGGAGTGGCTTCATGATGTAGGAGCATCTAGGGTGTAAGAGCAATCTTGCATTACCCAAAAATATTGTTTCTTTTTTCAATAAGGGCTAAAATTGGTAGGGTTACTATTTTTAGTAAGTTGGCATTTGTGCACATATCGACACGGAATCCTACATGAACCTCTAGAATGGTGAATTGAAGCCAATGGTGAAGAAATCACTTCAATATCTTTTGTCATTTGTGGGATATTAATATTTTCATTTTTAAAAATCTTGATAAAAATACTCGAAGTCAAATTTGAGGCACTTAGAGGCTCTAGATGGGCCTGAAAATTGGCCGAAAATCAAAATGTACCCTAAAGTACCATTTTGTGGCCAAGTATCTTTTCAAGAGCTTTCCAATGATATATAATAATTGAAAATCCAATGGTCAGATCAAAAGTTATGATCCCGGGAAGTACTACCAAAATTAGAAAAAAAATTGAAAATATTTTCTTGGCGGGAGTTACATTTTCCAAAATCTTCTGGGTAGTTAAGCATTCCAAATAAAGGAGGCAAATGGGGGGTTATAGGGGCAGTTCAATGGTGTAGATAGTGGCTCTGGCTTACATATTTTTGTAATCAGAAAGCTCATGTGGTTGTAGCTTGTAATTTATCCTAATTATTGTAATTTCACTGTATTGAGATAATAGAAAGCATGTGTTTCTTTCTTGCATTCATTGTTTTGTTTTCTGTTATTGTTGCATGTTTCAGTTGGTAAGGGAGGTGTCACTTCATCACTTCAGCCCCCAACTCAAATTTAACCTTTTTCTTGCCTTGTTTAGTTCAGTCTTATGGCCCCTTAAACTACGCATGTACCTCTTTGCCTTAGCCTTTGTGCCATACATTTGGCACTACATTTTGTGGTGATTCTGGCAGTCCCATCAGTTTTGATAGTGCCTATATTTGGCTGGAGATTCTTTTTTATTGGTGAAGATTAATTTATTTGGAGGTCTCTATAGTTGGTGGTTTCACTAAAGTTGGTGGTAGTTATACCAAATTTGGTGGCAGTAGATTTTTCAAACCAACCCCCCTCTCAATTGGTGTTTCTATTTTTGCAGGCCAACTTTGAAGACTCATAAGTTGGGCTCACAACCTCCTTTTTTTGAGTAAGTTTTTTTATTTGGGTTAATTTTTCATGCTCTACACGTTGATGTAGACGATTTCTAATTTTGGTGCACGAATTTTCTAGAATTTATAGATTCTCATAGGTGACACTACATAGTTCTTGTTTTGAGAACTTCAAAGGCTGATAACTTTCACATACGACCTTGGATCGAGGCAATTATTTTTTTGAAAGTACATGTTTTTTGTTTACTTCATAGTGGTGTTGTTTATTTCATTTGGTATTGCTCCAAAATTGTACTTTCAAAATATACTCATTTTTGAGGATCTGTAAAAGCATTGAAGTCAAGTCCACTTGGCACTTCTTGCTAGTGGCAATTGTAATCACACTAAATATAAAGTTCCAAATCATATTTTCTTGGGAGGTTCTTTGATTGAGTGATTCAGGGGGGTCTCTTGGTGTTATTTTCTTGATCTATTTGCTTGTGCTCTTCTTTTCATTCACATATGGATCATTCAAAAGTTCCATTGCTAACACCTTATAATTATGCAACTTGGCATCAACATGCATGGATTGCCTTAATGTAACTTGGGTATATGCCATATGTTGAACAAAAGGTATCTGAACCCACAGATGATAAGGAAAAAATAAAATAGATGCTTGAACATACAAAAGATCTTGGATGTCTTTGTAGCTTTGTTTCCCTATATCTTATGTTTTAGATTCAATCATGTTCAAATTCACATGATGCTTGGGAAAAATTAAAAACATTGTATGGTACAACAAATGAAGTTAGAGGCTATCATATTGACAATGATTTGACAAGCCTTGATCCAAATAACTTTAGCAACATCTCAGATTATATATCTAAGGTTAATGATCTGAGGGCACAATGTAAAGCATGTGGTATTGAGAAAAAGGAGATTCAGTTAATCTATAATGTATTGAATAAACTTGGTCCTAAATTTGTAGCTTTTGTTTCTAGCTTTCACACTCACAGGCTAACTATGGGATCTACGTACACTATGCCTTCATTTGCATCTTTTTTTGAGATGTTAATGCATGAACAATAGAAGCTTCTTTCTATGGGTCTCATTAAGGCATCATAGACTTGAGATTTGTTGGTTGGTCAGACTAAGCAATAGAAAGAGTTAGGACATTCTAACAAGAAACAAAAGAAATCAAAGAAAAATCCACATACAGATCAAGCACAAAATAAATCATCTTCAAAAGAGGACTCATTTAAGAAGGAGAAGCCTACTTGTGCATACTACAAGAGGGCTAAACATGAAGAACATTCATTTTATAAGAAGGATATTAATGAAATGAAACATCTTCTTAAGAAGAACAACATTGATCTCCCTTCTAGAATGTCTGAGTCAACTTCTTCTTCTTCCCATTCAAAATAGTCAGGATTTGGTAAGGAAAAAGGCCATGCAGGTTTTGCTTCTGAGTCACATAAAAACAAAGGAAAATCTCTTTGTGCTTCTATAGGTCTTGGATCAAGGAGATGACTTCTTGATTCTAGAGCTTCTCACCATATGGCTTCTTCACAGTCTATGTTCTCTTCTTTTGAGCCTTGTGTTATGCCAATTATTTTATGGGCAACAATACTTTTTTTTTCTTTTTTTTTTCCTATTTTGATGGGAAAAAATACTGATATGAATGTAATTGGGAGGGGATCTATTGATATTGGGGATGACACTTTCAATGATGTTTTGTGTGTACCTCATTTGTCAAAAAATCTTCTTTCCATTTATCAGATCACCCATGGTGTATCATGGAAGATAATGGAATTTACACTTGATTCAGCTATCATTCGAGACTTGAAGAGTAGAGAGATAATTTCTACTGGGATGGTTGATCACGCATCTCAGTTGTACTCCTTTTTAGAATTTTCACCTGATGATGTCTTTGATCCTTTGGCTGTTGATCACACTCCTAGTGTGACCTTTGATTTTGAGGAGAATTTTGGTTACTTGAACCTGGGTATTCTCTCATCTGATCCATTTCTTGAGCCTTGTATTTCTTCTCCTCCTCCTCTTGCTTGTTCCATGCTTAGCATTACAGTGATGCAGGAGGTTCACATTGGTCTTCCTAATTCAGTTGCTTGGGATATATTCCTACCAAACATCTCATCTTTGTTTGTAGAGTCCCACATTTCAGATTTGGGAGACACTATTGATTGCATTCATCTTCTCTTTGACGGAGTTGATTCTTCTTTAGATGATATGAGAGCACATTTAGACCCTCATGTTCTTTCTTTGCCTACACATGCTTCTATAGTGATAGTTTTTGTAGATATTCATGAGTCCACATATCCGAATTAGTCATCATTCATTTGACATTCTCTATAGAAGTACCTGATTCTCATTAGCCTAGTTGTCTTGCCTATGGTGAGAACCATACATCCATAGTTATTGTACCTAAATATTTTATGGTACCTGATCCATTATATCAACATTTGTCACAATTTAGCATTGGCTTAGAGATCCTTGAGTAGCATTTGTAGAATGCATATTTGTCTTTAGTGGAGATATCTTCATCTTTGGATCATGTTCTATTTCAATTTCCACTTGGTTTTGCATTTTCACTTTCATCAATTAGGTCTAGGACTCCTGATTTGGTTGTGGCATCTTTCGGCATCAACATGGAGACACATGAGTAGTTTTTAGAGATTTCATACATCTTGAGCTTTCTTCCCTCATATTCCTTTCAGGAATGGGAAGACATTCTACATACACCCTTGGTTTTGTTTCTTCATAGGGAGGAACATTGTTTGACGATCATGGACCATCTTCTCCATCTAGTTTCAAGCATCAACCATTTGTAGAGTTGCGTACTTTCAGGGGGGCTTCTTAGTCCTTGTCTTTTCTCTCTATTTGTGGGGGGGGCTTCTATTCCTTTGTTTTGGGGGATTCTTCTCTTTGGGGAGAAATCTTTGTACATGGGTACCTCATCAGCTTCATTTTCTAGGACCCATTTTTTCACCCACCTAAACTACGCTTAAGGTGGGATGTTAGTGTAGGTTTTTCCCCTTTTCCTAAGGTTTTTCCTACACATATTATTAAGCTTTCTTAGGTTAATAAAGTGAGTTTAATTAGGTGATGTGTGTTGGATGTTGCCATCCTACAAGGGAGGTGCATTTACTATCTTGAGAAGATGCTCTTGCTATATTTAGACCTCTTGGTGGCGTCTCCCTATTGGTTGGCTTTGCCACCTCCATTCTCTCCCTAAGTTTATATAAACTCACTACCTAGCTTATATTTTGCATTACTATGAGCAATTGATTCATTATTATTCTGATATGATCTCTTTTGCATCCTTCATTGTGATCTTCTTTATGTGCTTGCTTTTACCTTTCCAGATTTTGGGTTACTTTTTCCATAACAAAATCTAACAATTACGAGCTCAAAGAAGAAGCTACTAAAATTGTTACATCCCCAAACTTTGACTATGCTTTACTTTTACTTTAATATGATTAAGTGGGTAATTAATCATAGATTAATGATTTGACATTTAGGAAAAATGTTAGGATAAATCACTGATTTTATGAATTATGATTAATGCTTAGAATTAGAAATGAGATTACATGTTATTGTGATTATTTAATCATGATGTATAATGATTTATTGATGATACATTGATCATAAGTTTGTATGATTTTGAGTGTAACCAGGAAAATATTTCTACCTTCAAGAATGGAAGGAGAGCATCACCAGAGAGAGGGGAATGGATGTTTTGGAAAAGTAAAGTTTGCCATTTGAGACCTATGTGGTATATTTCATGAACCTTCTTGAGACATGGTATGTTTTAGTTATCTCTCCTTATTCAATCAATCTCAATTCGACCTTTGTCGTTTTGGTGTTAGGAAAATGTCCCGACGTCTAACTTCGTTGGACTCAATCGAGAATGCTTGGGGGACATTATTGTTGTGTTGAGTTTATTTTCCTTCTTTGTCAGAAATTCCTGAAATAGTTATATACATATATATTTGTATACACTATTTTCCCTTGAGTATCGTTTTAACTAGTTTTTGTTGTGTAAGGTTGCAATGGGGGAGCAAATCTCAACCCCATGCCTTCTTTTGATCATATGATCATTCCTTATTGTCACCATAATTGTGGTATTCTTATCTTCATATTATTAGAAATTATAATGGTTTATTATTATGTATTCTTATTTATATTTATATTAAGCCTGAGATCTTATCACAGATGTAAGAGTCGGTTGTTTGCATTATATATATCCCAATCCTAACATGGGAAAAGACCCCATACTCCACGATAAGTGAGGAGAATGGAGAGTGGCTATTAAGGCCGAAGTGGCTCAGTGTAGAGGAGCCTGATTCTCCTTGCATGCTGAGGAGAGGAGTCTTTTTAGGAGGAAATTAGTTACTGCCGCAAGGTGGCAGGTTTGAGTAGAGGAACCTCTCATTCAAGAAAGGGGGTTGGAAGTAAAAAAAGGCATGGGAGATAGTAGGAGGCACTGTGAAGGAAGCAAGGTCTTTACATAATCAAACCACCATAGCAGCGTATGAGCTCAATAATAAGAACACAAAAGAGCTCATACAAGTATCAATAATGATATGATACATATCTTTATATATTCTTATGATGATGTTATGATTTGGGTTAGTCAAGCCATGCGACCATTATTGTTTCTCTGTTTGCGATGAGCCATGTTGTTCATTTAAATTATCTTGGACAGTAGCCCAAAGTTTATATTATCTATTATCATGTTTATGTATATGCTGTTGTATACAATGTGGCGACGTCCACATATATTATCCTATTGTTAAACTATTGCATACAGTGTGGTGACGTCCACAAAGATTATATATACTGTTTCATACAGTGTGGTGATGCCCACTAAGATTTTCTTATTCATACATATGTTGTATACCATGTGGCGATGCCACAGAAACATCATGCAATGTCTTATTCTTGCACAAGTGCTCTGGTATCTTAAAAACCTATACATAGACTTGTTTTCTTGAGAATGGTTAGTGAACAACTGGCTATGGGGAATAAAATGTTTTCTTGTTGCTTATTGAAATACTTTTTAGGAAATGGATGAGGCTATTTAAACCATAGTAGTGGTCTAGCCGTGCCTGAAAACTTGAACTAAACTTAAGAATGTGTGCATGGCTAGAATAGAGCCACAAAATGTTTAATCCCAACCTTTTTGTCTAAGTGTTGATATATTCAAACTTATACTTCTTAACTATCAAAGGGTTTCATTTGTCTATGGGCAAAGTTAATAGGTCGAGATTGAACTCTCAAGCCCAATATCTAGAATGAAAGGATCCTGATACCCATTATGAATTGGTGAGTTCTTTAAACTCTTGGTTGTATATTAATCTCTTATTTTGAAAGAAAGATGTTTATTGTTTGAGGAATGAATTATTGTAATTTATAACAACTTGTGTGTACTTTTATGGTACCAAAATGACCATATTTGTGATAGTCTAGAGAAAGACTATGGTCAATAAAACTATGTCATGCAATGACACCTACAAGAATGTGATCAACTTAAATAGGCATTTTAATGTTGATAAATATGAAATGAAAATCTTTGAACCAAGATTAATATCTTGGACAGTTTTATGAAATCATAGACAAAATTATGTCAGGATGAGACAATAAACTTTACATACATATATATTCAATTAAACTTTTGAAGCAAATGAATAGAGTGACAAGGTGTCATATATTCCGCGTTGCAGATGCAACAAGTGAAATCTTTGTAAGATCAAGACTTCAATGTCAAGCCATTTTGGCACGGTACTCCAGGATTTAGAGTAAATAATCTAAGTTGGGGAGACTATGGGTGAGATCTAATGAAGATACCCTATGACTAGAATTGGTCAAATAAATTCATTACAGGATGAGATAGTCTTCAAGTCAAGTTAGAGGTGTGTGAACAATTGACTACGTTCATTGCAAAATGTCTATATATATTAAATCTTTGGCCAAAGTAATACATCCATCTCTGCATGCATTAGTTAGTTCACTGTGTACCATATGGCATAACCATCCAGTAGTGTCATACATAGTTAGAGGGAATCTATAGTTGTATGACTGTGATGAGTTATGTAGGGCACAACACTAGAAACTCAGATGGAAAACCTTTTTGGTTCTTTATACCTATTCCCTTTGTGAAGGGTAGGGCCACTTCTAGGAAGGAAGGTTTGCAGGGGACTGTCGTTCTGTGGTTAGAGGAAAAGCACTTAGGTGATGCTCTCCTTCCCAAGCAGATGACAAGCCAAGACTTATGAGGACATATATCAAAACTCCAGATGCAATTTATTCTGTTTATATGACTTAAAAATCAAATTTTATGTAAATTTATCTTTATTGCCATGAGAAAAACATTATGATTGTAAAGTGAAGGATTTTACTAACATGCTATCTTGGAATATGTTATAAAATTTCAGTTCAAAAATAAAAAAAAGGTATGCTTTTTATGAAATGATTAAGCAAATGATTATTGTTTATTAAAACAAATGTTTATAATGATCATGATTATTTACTTGATAGTAAATTGGGAATGTAAATCCGGGTAATATGAGATGACATGTTACATATGGTATCTGAGCTACCAGGTTCAATAAATGGACCTATGAGCTCACTGCATGAAATCTTCCTCAAACATTAACAGTTGCTAATGTTTGGATGTTCTTTTACCATAATGGTAAGAATAAGAATGACCCCAAGGAAGAAGGTAATGGGAAATGGACGTCACTCAAAGGCTATGAGGGAGCGTGCCTCAAGAATGAAAATCCTAGGCCAAATTGGTCACTTGGAAGACACATGGTTAACTGATACTGAAACCTTCGCTGATGTTATTAAATGTATCAAGCAGGAGAAGGAAAAGAAGGACAAAGCAGTTGAGGCTATTTTTCCTACCTCTAAAAATGAATTAGTTAAACCCTCTATGCCTAAGGACTTACCATTTGGAAGTGGTCCTAATGCTCCTCTTATCACTAGGGAGGTCAAGGATGAGTATCTGCGAGTCCATTCACCTCCCAAGCCTGATTTGGTAAACCTCAAGGATGAGGATAAATGTGGGAAGATATCCCTTTCTAAAAGTGACTTGCAGTCACAAGATGTAAATATTTGTAATAAATGATGGATATTATGTGATCCATGGTTTTACTATAATGCAATTTTGAAAATTTGGCAAAGATTTCCTTTCTTGTTTAAGATTGCATAAATGAGAATGGATTTATGTCTATGAATGGATTCAATAGTATGAAAAACTAATTGAATGCGTAACCTACAAACTTTAGGAGAAGTAGATTGCAACATGGTTTGGATAGGAACTAGCACTGGGGTAGCCAAGAGGAAGGGCAACCTTCTAGCCACTTCAATTCAAAACTTGACCAGATCCTTGCTATACTCCATGAAACGAGGGCAAGAATTGGAAATTTAGAGAAAGAGGTTAGGGGTCAGAATGGACCCAGGTAGGAAGCCTTCCATGAGAGTGAAGATGAGGAGTGTCATGGAAACACCACCTAGAGTGGGTGTTACATCCCCAACTTTAACTATATTTAACTTTTACTTTTTATTAGATTAACTAGACTAGTAATCATATATTAATGATTTGACATTTGTGGAAAATGTCAGGATAAATCATTGGTTATATGTATTATGATTAATGTTGTTAAATTAGACATGAGATTACATCTAATTGAGATTATTTTAGTATGATGCATAATGATTTGATGATGATACACTGATCATGGTTTTGAATGATTGTGAGTGTAACTAGGAAAAGAGAATTCCAATTCTGAGAAGGGAAGGAGAGTATCATCTGGGAGAAGGAAATAGATGCCATGGAAAAAGGTAGTTTTCCATCTAAAGTTTTAAAGTTATTCTTTATGTGAACCATTACGAGACGAGGTATGTTCTGGCCAATCTCTCTTGTTGAGTCATTTTTGATCTGACTAATTGTCGTCATGACAAGTTAAGGTTTCTCGACGTCTTTTACGTTGAAATAAATGTTCTCTAAACATTATTGTTAGTCGTAGTTAACCTCTGTCTTTGTTAGGCTCTATTATATGTTTATTTATTATGTCTGAGTATATTGATTTATTCACTCGAGAAATTTTTCTAAGATTGCGAAATGGGGAAAGTGAGGTTCGACCCCTTGTTTGCATTTTGGTGCTTACTCAATGTTTGCAATGTTGTTAGTAAATTTATTTTGGTAATGGTATAGATTACCATATTAGATATTATAGTGTATTCTATGATGCATATATACGTGTATTATTATATGGTTATCATTATTTGTTTCACCACCTTTTGCTATGATATTTATCTAGTGATGTATTATCACTGCATGCTCATAGCTGATGTAGCCCATATCCCTCAAAATAGGGAGGAGTGGGAGAAGTACTTTGGAAGCCCAAACTGACCCTTGTTTGTTGCTTGATTGAGCACTGCATGCTCTCGATGGGAGAGCTTCTAGGAGGATGATGGAGCTATTCCTGCAGGAGTGGGAAAGAGAGTAAAAAATCTCAAAACCTCAACAGAGGAACAAATCTTTTATTTTTTGGAAAAGTGAGTATTGAATTCAAGATAGGAAAAAGAGAAATGAAGCTCTGGGGAAAAGCAGTGAGCAGTTGAAGCTCAAGAGAGATTGTAACTTCGATTACTACTACCTCGACTTCTCATAGTCACAGGTATTTCATTAACTATGTAGCACGTAATGTGATACAATATTATGTTCTTAAGTTGATACTTATGGCTTTAAAGGCTGAATTCTACAATAAACTTTGTTATGGTTGTTGAATCTCGTCGAGGCCATGAGGCCAAGGGAAATAAACTTTGTTATGATTGTTAAATCCTATTGAGGCCATGAGGCTGAGGGCAATAAACTTTGTTATGACTGTTGGAGCCCATCGAGGCCATAAGGCCGAGGGCATTGGAACTATGTTTATATTATTTAAAAACTTGACTGTGCCTTTATGGCCGAAGCATATGATGTCTTTAACAGAGCTGTGGAGGCCAATATGGACACAACATACCTCACTACCGAAGTAATATATATGAATAATTACACAGCCATGGTATTGGCCCATTTTTATACAAACTATATTCAATATTGTAAAGTATTTAATCTTTATATGAGGCTGAATTGAAAGCTTATCTTTGGCCATGCTTTCAAAGATAAGGGAAGATGGGGAATAACTCTGTTACTGGGTAGTTGGCCGAGAGCCATTCCACACATCCTGTGTGCTATATCTTTATGGATATAATGATGTACAGACTAAAATCTTAAGGTTCTTGGCATATGATTTATATTATAAAGATTTTTTCTTATAAGATTTTTGTATGTGCCTTCGGTTGTCTCATGATAGAAAGAGAGCAGTAGGCTCTTCTTGATCATTAAGATGACTGAGTTGGTAATGATAACATTATCACACTATGTATATAAATATTATGAACCTTGGTTATGATATAAGATGCATGGAAATAATCTTGCATTATCTTGAAAAGAAATCAATAGAGCAGGATAGCTAAATGATTGTGCTATCTTTTTGAACACTATTTACAAAGATGGAAGGTATTATTGTTACCTATCATGTCCCTAGTAGACTATGAATATTTCTTTGGCAAAAGTTGATATATTTATTGTTATCTTGAGATATCTAATGATTTTATATTGACGTCAGGATTGGAGATGATAGCTCTGTAAGTACACCTGACATTTATGATAAAATATGAAACTTGTTTTACATTGGTATTGTTGATTTGAATGAACCATGTTTCAGTTGACAAGGATCAGATGGAGATTCATTAACCTAAACATTTATTCAAACTCATCTCATAGAGATGTTATCCACAACTGATTTTGTGGTAGGAAACCAAGAACTTATGTATTTAAGAAAGGAATAGAGTGACGAGGAGTCACAGATTCCATGTTGTAGATGCAACGAGAAAACCAATGAAATTTACTCTAGGAACAGAGTTGGAATTCCAAGAGGATGGACTAAATTTGTGACCAAGAAGGGTCAACCAAAAACACTGTAGGATAAGATAACTTATAAGTCAAGTTAGAGGTGTGTGAACATTCGACTACATTAATTGCAAAATGTTTATTTATATTAAAACTTTGGCCAAAGTAATGCATCCGTCTCTGCATGCATTAGTTGGTTCACTATGGTCTAGATGGCATAACCAGCCAGTAGTGTCATACATGGTTAGAGTGGATCTATAGTTGTATGACCGTGATGAGTTATGAAGGACACAACACCATAACTCAGATGGCAAACCTTATGGTTCCTTATATATACTTCCTTCATGAAGGGTAGGGCCACTTCTAGGTAGGAAGTTGTGCGAGGGACCGCCGGTCTGTGGTTGGAGGAAAAACACTCAGGTGATGCTCTCCTTCCTAAGCAGATGACAAGACGAGACTTATGAAGACAAATATCAATATTCTAGATGTAGTATATTCTATTAAATGACTTGACAGTCAAGAATTTTATGTAAAACTTATCATTATTTCCATGAGCAAAACATTATGATTGTAAAGTGAAGGAATTCACTATTATGTTATCTTTGAATATGTTGCAAATTTTAGTTTTGAAATTATTCAGAAAAGATATGCATTTAATTATTGATTATGAATTTGATACTTTTTAAATAGAAAAATGATTATGTTGATCATGACTATTTGCTTAATTGTAAATTGAGTTGTTAATCAGGGTAATATGAGTTGACATGTTACATATGGTATCAGAGCTACTAGGTTCAATACATGGACCTATGAGCTCACTACATGAAATCTTCCTTAGACATTAACAGTTGCTAATGTTTGGATATTCTTTTTCAAAAGTGGTAAGAAACAAGAATGACACCAAGGAAGAAGGTAACATGAAATAGATGTTACCTAAAGGTTATGAGGGAGCGAGCCTCAATAATGAAAATCCTTGGCCAAATTGGTTACTTGAAAGGCACATGGTTATCTGATGATGAAACTTTTACTGATGCTATTAAACACATCAAGCAGGAGAAGGACAAAGTAGTTAGGGCTACTACTCCTATCTCTGAAAATGAATTAGTGAAACCCTCTGCACCTAAGGAATTATCATTGGGGAGTGATCCTAATGTTCCTATTACTACTAGGGAGCTCAAGGATAAGTACCTGGGAGTACATCCACCTCCTAAGTCTGAATTGATGAACCTCAAGGATGAGGATAAAGTTGGGAAGATATCCCAATCTGAAAATGACTTGCTGTTGCAAGATGAGAAAAATTGTAATAAATGATGGATTTTATGTAGTCCATGGAAACTATAATGCAATTTTGAAATTTTGGCAAATCTTTCCTTTCTTGTGAAGATTGCATAAATGAGAATGGATTTATGTTTATGAATGGATTCAATAATATGAAAAACTAATTGAATGATTAACCTGTAAACTTCAAGAGAAGTAGATTGCAACATGGTTCAGACATGAACCAACATTAGGGATAGCCAAGAAGAAGGGCAACCTTCAAGCCACTCTGATTCAAAACTTGACTAGATCCTTGCTATGCTCCATGAGACGAGGGCAATAATTAGAACTCTAGAGTAGGAGATCAGGGGTCAGAATGGACCCAGGGAAGAAGCCTTCCATGAGGGTGAGGACGAGGAACATCATGAAATCACCACCCAAAGTGGACGCAGAGAGAATAACTTCGAAATAAGACATGATGAGGATAAAAGAAGCCACTTGGCTCTAGAATTATCCAGAGTTATGAAAAAGGTTACACCTCCCAAGTTTGATGGGATTGTAATCAGGGATGCCACAGAGGTATTGCTTACAGAAATGGAAAAATACTTTGAAATATGAAACTATTCTGAAATCACCAAAGCGGTATGGGGAGCATACCAATTGGTAGGTGAAGCATCCACCTGGTGGATGAACAAGAAAATGGAGTTAAAATTGAACTCCATGAGTCTAACGTGGGAAAGGTTTGTGGAACTTTTTAGACAAAGATGGTTGCCTCAGTTGTATTTTGACTAGAAGCTTATAGATTTCCAAAATCTGAGATAGGGTGACTCATCTGTGAATGAGTACTAGGAAAAGTTCACTCGTCTCCTCAAATATGTTCCCCAATATGAATAGGATGAGAGGTTTCACATATGAAAGTTCATCATGAGGTTGAATACCCAAATTAGAGGTGAAGTTGATGTGCATGGTCCTACTACAATGGACCAAGTTTATGAGAAAGCTATTAAGCAGGAACAAAAATTGAAATCCATGTCTACATACCAGGAAAGGAACCGAAAAAAGTTTCAATGGTCCCAATCCTCCAATCATTTAAGAAAAAGGGAAAAAAGAAAGATTTCACTAAGAAAGGTGACAAAGGATTCAAGGATAAATAGAATGAATCCAATGGTGAAAAGAAATGCAATAACAACTCCAAGAAAAATGGAGACAATTCTAGAAAGCCTTATGAAAGGTGGGGACCCGTGGGAGGGTGTTATTCATGTGGCGGTGATCATTATGCCAATCAATGTCCCAATAAGATACAAGGAACCCAGCCATGAGGAAATCCTTGACCCTCACAATAGGCAACTTTCTAGCAACGAATACATGCAACCTTGGATAATAAGCAAGCTGAATATCAAATTACTCAAATTGAAACCACAGGTATTTTATCTGGTTTTCCATTTTCAGTTTTGATAGATATTGGTGCTACATAATGTTTTATTTCTCCAAAAGTTTTAAGTAAAATTTCTAGAAAAGTTGGTTACATGGCAAATACCTGGTCAATTGAATATGCAAATCAGACTAGAGCTTAGGTAGAGCAATGTTTGTTTGAGGCTAAGGTTGAACTTCTATACTTCTTCACTTGAGTGAACCTTTATGTAGCCCCATTAGGCTCATATGATGTCATCCTTGGAATAAATTGGTTATGGAAACATTGGGCCAAGGTGGATTATTTTTCCAAAACAATAGAATTCATAGATGACCTTGGGAATAAAGTATTTTTGCAAGGCAACCCTAGAGAGGTTAAATTGAGACAAATATATGCCCTACAGATGAAAAGAGCCCAGAGAAAAGGATGCCAACTTTTTGCCATTAAAATGGAGAAAATAAATAATCCCAAGGAATCTATTTTTCAAGATGATTTGATATTTTATGAATCTCAGAAACTCCAAGGAGTTGAGAAGAGGTAATCCATAGATCAGGAGAGATCAGATATGGATAGATACCCCTTTCTTCAAGATTTTGACAATGTATTTCTAGATGAACTACCGGGATTACCTCCTAAAAGAGATTTTGATTTTTCAATAGATATAATTCCAGGATCAGAACCTATATCTAAAGCTCCTTATAGAATGACCACCATAAAGTTAATGGAGCTAAAGGCTCAGCTACAGGAATTGCTTGATAAAGGGTTGATACAACCCAATGTTTCACCTTGGGGAGCACCTGTAATTTTTGTTAAAAAGGATGGTACTTTGCGACTATGCATAGATTATCATATGCTAAATAAGGTAACAATAAAGAACAAGTATCCATTTCCCCGCATTAATGATCTCTTTGATCAAATGCGAGGGGCAACTGTATTTTCAAAGATCGATCTTTGATCATGATACCATCAATTGCAGTTAAAAGATGGGGATATTCATAAGACTACTTCTAAAATAAGGTATGGACATTATGAGTTCACTTTCCTACCTTTGGGTTAAAAAATGCACCTACAACATTTATGAACTTAATGAATAGTGTGTTCAGAGACTACTTGGACAAGTTTGTCCTTGTTTTCCTTGATGATATTTTGATTTACTCTAAGAATGAGGAGGAACACCTTCAACATTTAAGGATTGTTCTTTAGAGACTAAGAGGGCATAAATTGTATGGAAATCTCTCAAAGTGTACCTTCTTTCAAAAGGAGGTGCAATATTTGGGTCATATAATTTCAGCTAAGGGAATAGCTGTGGACCCAACAAAGATTAAAGCCATTTTGGAATGGCCAGCACCAAGAAATGTGCATGAGGTCCAAAGTTTTATGGGCTTAGTAGGTTATTACAAAAAATCTATGGCTAATTTTTCAAAGACTGCTTATCCTATTACTTCTTTGCAAAGAAAGGGCAAAAGATTTGATTGGTCAGAAAAATGGCAGGAGACATTTGACCAACTAAAAGAAAGATTGACTATGTCACCTATCTTGAAGGTACCTAACCCGAATGGTCATTTTGTAGTCATTACCAATGCCTCAGGGGAAGGTTTAGGTGGTGTACTTGTCTAGGATAGGCAAATTATTGCTTATGAGTCCAGAAAATTGAAAACTTATGAACAAAATTATGCTCCTCATGATCTAGAATTGGCAACAATAGTTCATGCACTACAAATGTGGAGACACTATTTACTTGGGAAGCCTTTTGAACTAAAAACATACCACCAAGGGCTTAAATAGCTATTTACTCAGCCACATCTGAATGCTCACCAAAGAAGATAGTTAGAGCTAATAAATGATTATGATTTTGAGATTAAATATATCCAAGGCAAGGAAAACCGAGTGGCGAATGCCTTAATTAGGAGAAGATATATCTCCTCAATGATCTCCATACATTTTGATTTTAGGAATCATGTATTGCAAAAGTCCAAAGGAGATGAGTATTATGAGCAGGTAAAACAAGCTCTTGTGGATAATCCTCAGGATCCTAGATATGGTGGGTTTTATGTTCAACCAGATGGACTATTAAGGTATAGAGGAAGGATGTATGTTTCAAACTCTGAGGAGTTACCGAATATCATGTGGAGGGAGGTTCATTCCACACCTTATTCAAGACATCATGGAGTGATGAAATTGCTACCTAATGTGAAGCCTTTATATTTCTGGAAGGGAATGAGGAAGGATGCTGCAAGATTTGTAGCAGGATGTCTAGAATGCCAGAAGGTGAAGGCAGAGCACCATCACTCGGTAGGAAGTTTGTATACCGTCTTGAGATTTCAAAATGGAAATGGAAAATCATTAGCATGGATTTTGTGTAAGGACTTCCTATGGCTAGGAATAGACATAATGCTATTTTGGTTGTGGAGGATAGATGGTGCAGGAGCACCTAGTTGATTCCATGCCTCTATGAGACAATTTTGTCATTTTTGGCTTTAGTTTTGTGTCTTTGATGTAATAAGGTCATTTTTTACCATGTTTCATGTGTTTGAGTCCTTGTTAGGTTGCTAGGTATTTTGTGGGACCTAATTGTTCGATTTTGCAAATGTTGTCTTTATTGCAAAAATGCAAAATCAAGGAATGTGAAGAGTCATAGGTTGAAAATGAGAAGTTGAATGGTTGGAAAACTAAAAAGGTAGTTAGAAACACTTGTTTTGGGTTATAAATAGTTTGAATAAGCCTTGGGAAGTCAAGCCAAGGGTTGGGGGTTTAAGTTTTACACAAAAATTAATAAAGAAGCTTTGTTTTCTACATTTTCTGAACATTAAATTGCTGTTTCAGAGCTTGGTATGGATCAATATAGCATTTGTACAACCTGCATGTGGTATGGTTGGGAAGATAATTAAATTTAATTTCTACTACTTTTTATTGTACTCAATTTCATTGTGTTTTGAGTAAGTTATGTCCATTTTACTAAAACAGGTCTGAAACCCTAGTAGGCCTAATCTGAGGGAAAATAGTTCAAATTTGAGGTTTACCGTACAAAATAACCTACCTTAATTTTGAGATATGTTAAATAAGGGCCAAATGGGTATTTGAATCAAGTTTTCTTTCTTGGAGATCAGTTCTGGTTTGAAAAGTATTGTTGAAAAACCCTATTTGTTGCACCACCTTAAGCCTAGTCAAGAGTAGGACAGTCAAGATTTGACCTCTATGTTCCAAAACAACCCCACCTAAAAATTAGATATGTTGTCAAAGAGAATAAAGGGTATCTAAAACTACCCTTCTCTTTTTGTTTAAAGATCTTCTTGGAAAGTTATGGTGGAAAAACCCTATTTCAAGTACTACTAGGGGAATATGAAGATTGTGAGAGAAACTTTCCAAGTTAGTGTTCTAAGTTTGTAAAGTTTGGTTTGTTGAATTAGTTTTAAGTTGATTTGAGATCATCCACACTTTCTCTGCATCAAATTGGTATCAGAGCCTGAAGATCTGGGCAAGATAAGTTTTGGAGTTTGTGTATTATCTTTTTGCACGTTGAAGGAAGACCCTGGATGCCAAAAGACTAGGTAGTGAGGGAAAAGAAGGAAACCTAGGTGAGGTATCATGAAGACAAGAAGAAGCAAGGTGAAAGAGACTTGTTTGAGAAAAAAAGAATGGACATGTTAAGGAAAATAGTTCGTGGAGACTTGCAGAGTCAGGAGGTACCAAGCAAGAAATAAGAGAAAAGAAAACAAAAAAGTGAGATAAAGAAGAAAAATGAGAAGGAAGAATAGATGAATGTCTAGCAAGAGATAATAGAGTTGAGATATTCCTTGGAAGAAATATAAAAAAGAATGGAGGCATGCCTTGAGATGCAATAGTTGCTTGAGAGAGCAAACCAAGAACAAGGTTGGCATGTACCAATAAAGAAGAAGGTAATGTGGCTCATCAAGAAGATCATTCAGAAGAGAAGAAGGCAAGAGAGGACATCAAAACTAGACCTTGGAGAGTCTTTGTTGATGATGGAAGAGCCTAAGCCATCGAAGGAGGAGGAGAAAGTAGATTTTGACACAATAATTAGACCTAGGACAGTCATAACAACAGTACACATCGATGAGTTTCCTTGGGACAAACAAGACATGTTGAAGGGTAGTATAGACATTGTTGTTGATGAACCTCCTAATTCATTACCTCCAATGAGAAGGATCAGTTATCATTTAAAGATGTTAGAGGACAAGGTTGAAGTGGAGTGTATGGTGTAATGAGACAAGGAGGAGACCTCAAGGTTTCAATATTTTATTTCTAATTTTTCATTGGACTATGTATGTGCAGACAAGGAGATCAAACTCATTGAGAAGCAGGCTCTTGAAAGAGATCAGATTTAGAGGAGGATACCAAAACAAGAATACCTTACAAGGATGGAAGAAGACAAGGAGCTGTGAAGACAACCAAGTACAAACAAGTTGAAGACATAAAGACAAAGTCTAGAAGACATCAAGGCAATAGTATAGATGAATTAGAAGACCAGGAAGAAATAACAGACTTGCACTCAAGTGGACTTGAGTTTTTCTTTCCCTTGGGAGTATGGTGCAAGAGCACCTAGTTGATTTCATGCCTCTATGAGACAATTTTGTCATTTTTGGTTTTAGTTTTGTGTCTTTGATGTAATAAGGTCATTTTTTACCATGTTTCATGTGTTTGAGTCCTTGTTAGGTTGCTAGATAGTTTGTGAGACCTAATTGTTCAATTTTGCAAATGTTGTCTTTATTGCAAAAATGCAAAATCAAAGAATGTGAAGAGTCATAGTTTGAAAATAAGAAGTTGAATGGTTGGAAAACTAAAAAGGTAGTTAGAAATGCTTGTTTTAGGTTATAAACAGTTTGAATAAGCCTTGGGAAGTCGAGCCAAGGGTTGGGGGTTAAAGTTTTACACAAAAATCAATAAAGAAGCTTTGTTTTCTGCATTTTCTGAATATTAAATTGTTGTTTCAGAGCTTGGTATGGATCAATATGAAATTTGTACAACCTTTATGTGGTATGGTTGGAAAGATAATTGAATCTACTTTCTACTACTTTTTGTTGCGCTCAATTTCATTGTGTTTTGAGTAAGTTATGTCCGTTTTACTAAAATAGGTCTGAAATCCTAGTAGGCCTAATTTGAGGGTTTCCGTACAAAATAACCTACCCTGATTTTGAGATATGTTAAATAAGGGCCAAATGGACATTTGAATCAAGTTTTATTTCTTGGAGATTAGTTCTAGTTTAAAAATTATGGCCGAAAAACCCTATTTACTGAACTACCTTAAGCCTAGTCAAGAGTAGGACAATCAAGATTTGACTTCTGTGTTCCAAAACAACCCCACTTGAAAATTGGATATGTTGTCAAAGGGAATAAAGGGTATCTAAAACTACCCTTCTTTTTTTGTTTAAAAATCTTCTTGGAAATTTATGGTGGAAAAACCCTGTTTCAAGTACTACTAGGGGAATATGAAGATTGTGAGAGAAACCTTCCGAGTTAGGGTTCTAAGTTTGTAAAGTTTGGTTTGTTGAATCAATTTTAAGTTGATTTAAGATCATACACCCCTACTCTACATCAATAGACTTGCCAAGGTGGCACATTTTATACCTGGGAATTTGATAGATGGGGCACCAGTCATAGCCCGCAAATCTGTGCAAGAAGTTTTTAGATTGTACAATATTCCTAAGAAGATTATCTCAGATAGGGATACCCGTATGACATCATAGTTTTGGAAAACCTTATTCTACTCACTTGGAACTCAGTTAAACATAAGCTCTGCTTATCATCTCGAGACAGATGGCCAAACTGAAAGAGTAAACCAAGTGTTGGAAGACCTACTGAGAATGTATTGCATGGATCAACAATACAAATGGGAGGATTATCTTCCTCTTGTGGAATTTGCTTATAACAATTCCTATCATTATGCTATTAAGATGGCTCCATTTGAAGCATTATATGGAAGAAAGTTCTAAACTCCTATAAGATGGGATAAGCTAGAAGATAGGATTAACCTTGGTCTAGAAATACTGTTAGAAATGGAAGAGCAAGTCCATCTGATTAAGAAAAGGCTAGTGGAAGCGAATGATAGGTAAAAAAGTTATGCGGGTGCTAAACGCATCACAAGACATTTCTTGTGGGAGAAAAAGTCCTTTTAAGGGTTAAACCACAAAAGAGTTTTATTAAGTTTGGAAAGACATCCAAAGTAGCTCCTAGGTATGTGGGTCCCTTCAAAGTTCTCGAAGAGGTCAACCCAGTTCTACAGCTAGCTCTTGCCATGATGGATAATGTTTTCCATGTTTCTTATTTGAAAAAGTATATTGCAGGAGATAATCATGTTCCTATTCTTGATTGGAATGCCATACAGGTGAAGGACCCAGGGGTGGTAATGATCAAGCCCATCAAGTTGCTCGAAATACGTAAGGTATGCTTGCGTAATAAAGAGATTACTCAATGCAAGGTCTAGTGGGACCAATTTGTAGAAGAGAATGTCACCTGGGAGAATTATGATGATATTTTTTAAATATTTCCTCATTTTAAACTTTTATATGTGATGAACAAAACTCTTTTTAAGTTATAAACTTTGGATATGTTAAATCATTGGGGACGATGATTCATATGGGGGGAGATATGTTACATCCCCAACTTTAACTATATTTAACTTTTACTTTTTATGAGATTAACTAGATCAGTAATCATAGATTAATGATTTGACATTTGTGGAAATGTTAGGATAAATCATTGGTTATATGGATTATGATTAATGTTGTTAAATTGGACATGAGATCACATGTAATTGAGATTATTTTAGTATGATGCATAATGATTTAATGATGATACTATAAAGAAGAGTAAAGGATCAACAATCTACTAATCAAACATGCAAAGTAAATAAATCAATGATAAGAGAAAGATACCA
This sequence comes from Cunninghamia lanceolata, assembly GCA_027924645.1. Taxonomy (NCBI): domain Eukaryota; kingdom Viridiplantae; phylum Streptophyta; class Pinopsida; order Cupressales; family Cupressaceae; genus Cunninghamia; species Cunninghamia lanceolata. The sequence goes on along the minus strand of BSBN01000659.1, from coordinate 2,412,816 downwards.
CAATGCACCAATGGAGACCAAGATTGTGAAGGGGGAAAAACAAAGAAAAACCCCCTGCGTTATGCAAATGGCATGAAGCCTGAAAAAGATTATAGAGAGAGTGAGAAGCTTCTCAATGAGTGAAATGAGAAGAAAAGAAGAGTGAGGAAGAAGATATCCTTGATGAGGAATACATCAAAGAGAGGAGGAGACATCTCTTAAATAGAGGTGAGTAATGGAGTTAGCCGTAACTCCCATATGCCATCTTGCATAAGGTGTGTGCCACATGTTTCCTCTTAAGGAGGAATCTACAGAAATAGATTATTCCTGTAGGAGGAATAAAAGAGGTGAATTATCCGACATGTGTGGGGATAATACACCAAATAATAAATTACAAATAAATTATAATCTTCACTAAGTAAAGATTAATTTCTAACACCCCCCCTTAAGCTTTACTTGGGGAGATTTACAATAAATCCATCAAAGGATGATTACAACATGTTACATGAATGGCATAAAAGCCTTTACTATGAATAAGAATATAGAATTTGAGAAAGAAGCTTGAAGAAGACTAAAGAATCTGTTTTGAGATAGAGGTGAGTCTTCAAGTAGTCTTGAGAATAATTGTATAGATGCCTTTGTGAACCAACGTGCTTGTATAGATGCCTTTGACCAATCTGAATAGAGAGCTCCTTTAGAGCCAAGAGAAGTGGACTGATGGTTCTTGTGCTTCCAAGGTAGATGTTGAACTTGTTTCATCAAAGAAACCATAACCACAAATAGATTTCCCATCATTGGGATCATCTCCTAAATTGGAATTAGTATATTCATATGAAGAGATAGAAATTTTGCAGATTGCATAATAAAATTATGGATCAAATGAATCCAAATTTAAGTCATAAAGCCAATAAGGCAAAAGTTAGCATAGCTAATTCAATGTAGATAAAATAACCTTAAGTCTTGAGTAAGAGTGTTAGGAAAAGATGTAGCACAAATTATGGCTTATAGACCAGATTATAAAATGTCAATATATAGACATAGCAATAATAGTTCTAGGTTTCTTCTCACTACATTTGTTGAATTGTAAGGGGAACTTATATCAAGTTGAATAATAATGGACTTTTGAAAATTAGTCCTAAAGATCATAGTGCCTTCATTTTAAGTTTCAATATCAAGGACTTTGAAAAACGGTCCTATAGAAGGTTTTACAAACCATAATGCCTCCATAAAAAAAATTAATATCAAAGGACTTTGAAAATAGTCCGAAAAATGGTATAAAAACCATATTGCCTTCAATAAAATTTTAAGAACTTGATCCCCAACGATTAGTTCATCATAAAAATGTAAGTGCATACCATCAAAGTGGATGGAAATATTTTCCATGGGGCCCATAAAAAACTCCAATGAGACTTGATAAAATATATAATTCATTATAGATAAGGCTCCCTATGCAACATTACTGCAAATGCGTCTAGCGCATAAAATATATAAAGGCTCCATTGAGACTTGATAAAGCGTTTAATTTGCAAAATATATAGATGGAATAAATCCATCAAGAAGGCAAATGCTCTAATGAGCTTATAATTTTTCAAAAATATAAATGGATTAAATCCATAAGAAGGCAAATTTACCAATATGACACAATATCAGATTAATGAGGCACAAGAAAATATCAAACAACATAATCAGAGTTGAGAAGGAAACTCTAGATTTGTTTTAAATATTGTGATAAATCAAGACTTAGGTAGTAAAATTAGAATGATAATTTGATAAATCAGAATGATGATGTCTCACAAGCTTTGATAGAAGTTGTCATTGACATGCAAATCGCATTCTATGAAGTGACGGATTATCAAGTACAATAATTGGAAGATGATATTCATGCATTCTGGACTACATGAATATCCCCTTTTAAATACAATACTTATATAAGACATGTACAAGGTTATTGGGTTGATCAAGTCCAATAACAAAGTACGTGTGTAAAAAATTACATAGGGATTTTTTTTGAAAAATGAAACATATTTAGGTCTCCATTGAGCATTTCAAATATTGTGACTAAGAATTAATTGATAAAAAATTATGATGACATAAGGATTCTCAAATTTCATCTATTTATTTAAAGAGATTAATGCATAGCAATATTATTAAGTATTTAAAATATATTATGTATTTAAACATTGCCTAATTAGATAAATAAAAGGCATTTTTTTAAAAATTAGCTTATTATACCAAAAATAATAGAGACATTAATAAAAGGCAAAAAACAAAAAAAGTTGTTATTAAGAAATGTCTAATTACATAGACAAAAGGCAAATTTTTGAAAAAGATTGCCTAATTAAAAGGCAATTTTTTTTAAAAAATTGCTATAAAAATTTTATAGACAAGAATTTATTTTTAAAAAAACTATAATTAATGCATATGAAAGAAATTTTAATTAAAAGGAGTAAAGTAAAAAAAACTATAGTAAAAAAGTATATATATATTAGAAAGGCACAATTTATTTATAAGGCACATATAATATTTAAAAAGTAAAAAATGATTAAGAAACAATTATTAAATTTTTTTAATAAATTAAAAAAATATTATTGATTCTTAAACAACCTTTTTGTTTTAAAAAAGAAACCTCTCAATAAAACTTTCTTATTAAAACAAATTACTAATAATAATTAAAAAAAAACACTTTAAAAAGGCATGAGGGTTTTAAAAAAAATGCATTGATGTTGTTTTTTTTGCAGGGAGAGTGAAGATTAATGGAGGGCGATGAAAGAAATGGCAGCAAAGAAATTTGAGGCAAATTCTTCTAGTTTCTATGCTCTGATCGATGGTTATTGCAAGAAAAAAAAAATTTAACAAGCATTTCAGTTATATGAGAAAGTGGTCAAGAAAGGGTTCACACCCATTGCCACCATTTTCAAAGCACTCATCACAGGGCTTTGTGAGGATGGGGATTTGCAGGAAGGAGTCAAAACACAGGAAGAAATGGTGAGAAGGAGGCCAACGATGGTGGGGATGGCTGCTGAGTGGCTAAGGTGGAGTAGAGGGTGCCAAACACCAGCGGACTCAAATGGCCGAGAGCCCTCTAAGGGTCTGCAGAGAGCAGCACGGGCTTCACAACCCTAAAAATTTTAAATTTTAAATAAATTTTATTTTAGTGTTTTTTAAATTGATTATTATAATAGATTTTGTTATTAGAACTTTGAAAAAAACTTTTGAAGTAGGAATTTTTTAAAACAATTGTATATATATTGAGTAAGGAGGGTTAAAACCCTAAAAAATAATTTAAAAAAATTGATTTATCTAATAGATAAAACAAGGTAGATATTTGTTTTTGTTAGAAATCTATTAATTTTTGTTTCAACACAGAAAAAACTTTAAACAGAAATGGAAATTTTTAATTGGGCTTTAAAAAATTAATTTTTTTTAAAAAACAAATTTAGAAGTAAAATGAATTTTTTAAAGAATAGATTGCAATATTTTTTAAACAAGACACAGATCTGAAATTTATATTTTTTAAAAACTTTGTAAATTTTATAGAAAAAAAACTATAGATTTTTTTTTTTAAACTAATTAAATCTTGACAAAAAAAATATAGGGGTTAGTATAAAATAAAATAGGGTTTAGAACCCCTTTTTCTGCATAGGAGAACAACCTTGGATTTTTTGAAAAAAACAAATATATTGTGAACTGTCCAAGATGAATAATGCACACAGAAACTTCATGGAAAGATTAGTAGTGCATGGCTCTGATACCATGTAAAGAAGAGTAAATGATCAACAATCTACTAATCAAACATGCAAAGTAAATAAATCAATGATAAGAGAAATATACCACAATGCACCAATGGAGACCAAGATTGTGAAGGGGGAAAAACAAAGAAAAACCCCCTGTGTTATGCAAATGGCATGAAGCCTGAAAAAGATTATAGAGAGAGTGAGAAGCTTCTCAATGAGTGAAATGAGAAGAAAAGAAGAGTGAGGAAGAAGATATCCGTGATGAGGAATACATCAAAGAGAGGAGGAGACACCTCTTAAATAGAGGTGAGTAATAGAGTTATCTGTAACTCCCATATGCCATCTTACATAAGGTATGTGCCACATGTTTCCTCTTAAGGAGGAATCTACACAAATAGATTATTCCTAAGGAGGAATAAAAGAGCTGAATTATCCGACATGTGTGGGGATAATACACCAAATAATAAATTACAAATAAATTATAATCTTCACTAAGTAAAGATTAATTTCTAACAGATACACTAATCCTAGTTTTGAATGATTGTGAGTGTAACCAGGAAAAGAGAATTCCAATTCTGAGAAGGGAAGGAGAGTATCACCTGGGAGAAGGAAATAGATGTTATGGAAAAAAATAGTTTTCCATTTGAAGTTTTAAAGTTATTCTTTATGTGAACCATTACGAGACGGGGTATGTTTTGGCCAATCTCTCTTGCTAAGTCATTTTTGCTCCAACTAATTGTCATCATGGCAAGTTAAGGTTTCTCGACGTCTTTTACGTCGATTTGACTAAATAAATGTTCTCAGAACATTATTGTTAGTCGTAGTTAACCTCTGTCTTTGTCGGGCTCTCCTATATGTTTATTTATTACATCTGAGTATATCGATTTATTCACTCGAGAAATTTTTCTAAGATTATGAAATGGGGAAAGTGAACTTCGACCCCTCGTCTGCATTTTGGTGCTTACTCAATGTTTGCCATGTTGTTAGTAATGTTATTTTGGTAATGGTATAGATTACCATATTATATATTATAGTATATTTTATGATGCATATATACGTGTATTATTATATGGTTATCATTATTTGTTTCACCACCTTTTGCTATGATATTTATCTAGTGATGTATTATCACTGCATGCTCATAGCTGATGCAACCCATATCCCTCAAAATAGGGAGGAGTGGGAGAAGTGATTTGGAAGCCCAAATTGACCCTTGTTTGTTTCTTGATCGAGCGTTGCATGCTCTCGATGGGAGAGCTTCGAGGAGGATGGTGGAGCTATTCTTGCGAGAATGGGAAAGAGAGTAAAAACTCTTGAAACCTCAATAGAGGAACAAATCTTTTCTTTTTTGGAAAAGTGAGTACTGAATTCAAGAAACAAAAAAGAGAAACAGAGCTTTGGGGAAAAGCAGTGTGAAAGATGTGAGCAGTTGAAGCTCAAGAGAGGCTGTAACTTCAATTACTACTACCTTGACCTCTCATAGTCACAGGTATTCTATTAACTGTGTAGCATGTAATGTGATACAATATTATGTTCTTAAGCTGATACTTATAGCCTTAAAGGCCAAATTCTACAATAAACTTTGTTATGATTATTGAAGCCCATTGAGGCCATGAGGCCAAGGGCAATAAACTTTGTTATGATTGTTGAAGCCTGTCGAGGCTATGAGATCGAGGGAAATAAACTTTTTTATGATTGTTGGAGCCCATTGAGGCCATGAGGCCGAGGGCAATAAACTTTGTTATGACTGTTGGAGCCCATCAAGGCCATAAGGCCAAGGGCATTGGAACTATGTTTATATTAGTTAAAAACTTGACTGTGCCTTTATGGCTGAAGCATATGATGTCTTTAACAAAGTTGTGGAGGCCAATAAGGCCGACAACATACCTCACTGCTAAAGTAGTATATATGAATATTTACACAGCCATGGTATTGGCCCATTTTTATACAAACTATATTCAAGACTGTAAAGTCTTTAATATTTATATGAGGTTGAATTGAAAGCCTATCTTTGGCCATGCTTTCGAAGATAAGGGAATATGGGGGATAACTCTGTTACCTAGTAGTTGTCCAAGAGCCATTCCACACATCTTGTGTGCTATATCTTTATGGATATAATACTGTAGACTAAAATCTTAAGGTTCTTGGAATATGATTTATATTATAAAGATTTCTTCTTATAAGCTTTCTGTATGTGCCTTCGGTTGTCTCATGATAGAAAGAGAGTAGTAGGTTCTTTTTGATCATTAAGATGACTGAGTTGGTAATGATAACATTATCACACTATGTATATATATTATGAACCTTGGTTATGAGATAAGATGCATGGAAATAATCTTGCATTATCTTGAAAAGAAATCAATAGAATATGATAGCTAAATGATTGTGTTATCTTTTTTAACACTATTTACAAAGATGGAAGGTATTATTGTTACCTATCATGTCCCTAGTAGACTATGATTATTTCTTTGGAAAAAGTTGATATATTTATTGTTATCTTGAGATAACTAAAGATTTTATAATGACATCAGGATTGGAGATGATAGCTCTCTAAGTACACCCAATATTTATGATAAAATATGAAACTTGTTTTACATTGGTATTGTCGATTTGAATGAACCATGTTTTAGTTGACAAGGATCAGATGGAGATCCATTAACCTAAACATTTATTCAAACTCATCTCATAGAGATGTTATCCACAACTAATTTTGTGGTAAGAAACCAAGAACTAATGTATTTAAGAAAGGAATAGAGTGATGAGGAGTCATAGATTCCATTTTGTAGATGCAACGAGAAAACCAATGAAATTTACTCCAGGAACAGAGTTGGAAGTCCAAGAGGATGGACTAAATTTGTGACTAGGAAGGGTCAACCAAAAACACTGTAGGATGAGATAACTTCTAAGTCAAGTTAGAGGTGTGTGAAATTTCAAATACGTTCATTGAGAAACATTTATTTATATTAAAACTTTGGCCAAAGTAATGCATCTATCTCTGCATGCATTAGTCGGTTCACTGTACTCCATATTGAATAACCATCCAATAGTGTCATACATAGTTAGAGTGGATCTATAGTTGTATGACCGTGATGAGTTATGAAGGACACAACACCAGAACTCAGATGGCAAACCTTATGTTTCCTTATATCTACTTCCTTCGTGAAGGGTAGGGCCACTTCTAGGTAGGAAGTTGTGCAGGGGATTGTCAGTCTATGGTTGGAGGAAAAGCACTCGAATGATGCTCTCCTTCTCAAGCAGATGACAAGCTGAGACTTATGAATACATATATCAATGTTCCAGATACAATATATTATATTATATGACTTGACAGTCAAGAATTTTATGTAAAACTTATCATTATTGCCATGAGAAAAACATTATGATTGTAAAGTGAAGGAATTCAATATTATGTTATCTTTGAATATGTTGCGAATTTTAGTTTTGAAATTATTCAGAAAAGATATGTATTTAGTTTTTGTTTATGAATTTGATTATTTTTAAACAAAAAATTATCATGTTGATCATGGCTATTTACTTAATGGTAAATTGAGTTGTTAATTAGGGTAATATGAGTTGACATGTTACAGTGGGCATGGAGAGAATAACTTAGAAATGAGACAAGATGAGGATGAAAGGAGCCACTTGGCCCTAGAATTATCTAGTGATATGAAAAAGGTTACACCTCCCAAATTTGATAGGACTATGAGCGGGGATGCCGCGGAGGCATGACTTATAGAAGTGGAGAAATAATTTTAAATAAGAAACTATTCTTAAATAACCTAAGCGGTATGGGGAGCATACCAATTGGTAGGTGAAGCATCCACCTGGTGGATGAACAAGAAGATGGAGCTAAGATAGAGCTCCTTGACTCTAACCTGGGAAAGGTTTGTGGAACTCTTTAGGCAAAGATCGTTGCTATAGTTATATTTTGATCAAAACCTCATAGACTTCCAAAACTTGAGACAAGGTGACTCATCTGTGAATGAGTACTGGGAGAAATTCACTCATCTTCTTAAATACGTTCCCCAATATCAACACGATGAGAGGTTTCGCATCTGAAAGTTCATCATGGGCTTGAATGCCCACATTGGAGGCAAAGTAGATGTGCATGGTCCTATTACTAAATTTTGTTTACACCAAATTTAGTTGGACCTAATTTGTAGTTGTTTCAAAAGGAGTAAAAAAAAATTAAGTTATTGCAATCAATGAATATTTGATGTCTTGACAAGCGGAAAAAATGATCAGTTGTCATGATAATCCAACAGTCCAATCAGGACTATCAAATCATCATGACAAGTGAATGTCAATGTTAAGAAATCAAACAGTCAATGATAGACAGTTGATCTAACTAGTTTTATATTTCAAGTTATAAGACAATTTGACTATTCAAGTAATCATATTTCAGTGTGAAAGAAAGGTATTCATTTGAACTGTCATTTCATATCATTTTTTCAACATACATTTAGTTTCATTTATTCTATCCTATGCATGGATTGAAAAAGAAACATACATAAATCAATTCCATAAGGTAAATTAACTGATCATGTTTAAAAGAAGTGTTTAAATATGTCCCACACAAGCCATGGGAGTGACTAAACTAAGAAATGCAGACATATGCAAGCTATAGATCTGATGATAAAAGGAAATGGAAAAGAACACATGAGAATATTAGATATCCATTATTGCCTTTTGTTTGAAGGTTGATGCCTTGTTGGTGACTGATCTTCACATCTTCATCTTTAGCTCCAGTCATGTCAGTGAACCTGCAAAAATTTAGGGAAGATCCTGTTAGAGCTCTGGATATTTAAGACTATCATATGCTTTTATCAAATAGACAGATCAACTTGCAAACATCATGCATTTCATATGAAGGAATCAAATCAGACATGTGAAATAAATTAGATCATCATGAGAAAGATCAATCAACTTTATAAGGTATGTTTTTATGCTAATTTGTTTGTTCACTGTGCAGGTATAGGAAAAGTAATGTTGCTGATTTGAAGACATTAAAACATGTGGAGAAAATGTGGCTCCCACAAGGGTTGAGCCCAACATGTTTCCCTTTTTTAGTCATTTGAAAGGATATCAGATTGAAATACAGGATGCAATATTCAAGATAATATCATGCATCTTAAAGTCAACTTGCAAAAGAGTCAAGTCATCATGATAAAGATGAAAAGGAGAAGTTGCTCCTATAAACTATGCCCACTTAACAAATAGATTGATTGATTTAGATTAGATATATTTAAAGTGCCTCATTATAGATTACAAAGGGATCAGTGTTTTTGAATCAAATGGCCAATATGCAGATCACAGAGATACAGTTATGATAAGGTACTTTTCTTTATTTTTATCATCATTGGAATGCCTTACTGCTGTTCATAGGTGTATCATATGTATGATAGTCACTTAAATAGGTCAAACATCATAAAATCAGACCTTAAGATGTAGTGGCATACAAATGTAATAGAGGACCAGACTATCATCAAAATGATCAAATAATGAAGTGTAGTGAGAATGGGCTACAAGAGCCATTGTGAAATGACAAACTATCATGTATATTTCAGCATGCAAAAGGTATAGTGTTCTTGTTCTAGAAAGGTACAAATGATGAAGCATGCTATGTTACAGTCAAATCAGAATTCATCTTTATCCTTTGTATAAATTGTGATTCACAACAGCTATAGGAGATCAAAGTGTTAAGCTACAGGTGGAGGTAAGAGAAAAGAGTATACAAGTAACATAATCCATCTAATGCAGAGAAAGAGACATGTTGTCATGTTCACTTCATAAAATAAAGTACAACCATGTTTTAGAGTAGAGCATCATGATATCATTATATTCTTATGCCATATTGATCAATTTCTGAATGTATATGACACTACAGAAAAAACTATGAAGATTCAATACATTCTGAGTATTCATGATGTCTTCAAATAGTTACAGTCACAGAAGGTAGAAAGAATGATCAAGACAAACTGTTTGATAGGAGCATTTGGCAGTGATAAATTACAGAAAGAAATGACAAGTCATGGCTAGAAATTAGACAAAAAAGCTACAGAATGCAGAATAGTGCAGGTCGTGGTTGAAGTAAGGGTTTTATGCCTCAAAAATTTTGAAACCCTCATTCATCTTTTATAGTCAATATCAAAATGCTACAAGAAGGTAAAAGAAAGTATACAGAGAAGAGGAAATGTCATGGCCAAGACTGGAGAACATTGTATGCAAAGAATAATGAAAACCCTCTTCACATCTTTTGAACCCCTAGTGACATTTTTCTGCAGAATCAAGAAATGCATAGGAAAGAGAGAATGGAGCATGGTCGTGACCAAGAAGCTATGTTGCAAGCAAAAGATGTTAAAAACCCTTTTAGTATTTTGAACCCCTTGTTTCAAAATTTGAAAAATCTTACATTTTTGTATCTATAGGAATACACAGCTATGGCCGTAACAGAAGAAAGCACTTTTTTGCAAAGAAAAGTGAAACTCATCTCAGATTCTTCAAACCTTTATATTTTGCCATATACAGTGTCGAAGATAAGAGTTACAGAAGTAAGAAATGGAGTAGCCATGACCAATAAGGGTTTCTGTGCTTTAAAATGATAAAACCCTTGTGATAAAATTAGCAAACCTTTATTATTTTTGCATCTACAGTCAAAAGAAGGTAAGAATAATGTATACACAGGCATGGCTACAAAGGAGAGTTCATTTTTTTCAAGAAAATACAATACCCATATCACTTTTTCAGAAGAAGCTTATCATTCTTTTTCAGTCACAGTGAAATGGAGGTAATGTCAAATACAGAAAGGCCAAACCAAGAGACTTACTTCATTAATGGATGCAGAGCTATGATAAGCCATGACCTTCTCTTTTTATTTTGAATTCTCAGAGAACAAAGGTAAAAGACCAGAGAAAGGAGACACAAAAATAGGAGAAGATCATTAGAAGTGGTAATGTATGTAGACATCATGGCCGCGGCCATACAAAAGAAGAGCCACAGAAGTAGCATAAAATGCCAGTCAAACCTTAAGTGTATACTCACCATCTTTTCTGCATTCAAAATGCCGAAGATTCGACCAAGAGAAGACCATATGAGGTGATGCAGAGGCATCCACACTAAAACCTTGACATACAGCATGGATGTCCGCAACCCTTCATCATCATATTTCCCTTAACACTGTCAGCATCATCATATTCTCTCTACCGACCGATATCCTCCTGCAGACAAACCTTCGACCCTTCGCCTGTCAGCAGCATCATCATATCTGACTATCGGCAGCATCATCACATTCGGCAAGCGCAAACATCCTCCTGATGTTCACTGTTCATCTTACCGCCAACCTCTTTCTTCATCATCATGATGTTCAACATCATGTTCATCAGCAGGATATAAAACATCCAGTTCCTCCCATATATCCTGATGATGACAACCTCCTGCACCCTTCCTTCGATGCTTACGTCACCCCGATATCCTGATGACGATTATCCTGATGACGATGACGTCACATGCATCTCCTTCAATATCCTGCTGCCCGATATCCTGATGATGAATATCCTGATGACGATGACGTCACAAACAGTTCCTTCAATATCCTGCTGTCGGCCAAACTTAACATTATCCGCCCGCGAAGGAATTGTCAACCCGACCTTCTACCTTATGCCGATACGCTCCTCCTCGGCAACACCTGATGATGATCACCCCAATGCACATTCACTTTATGCAATCGACTGCATCATGCTCATCTCCACTTACTCGGATGACGCCCGAAGTACCTGCAGGATATACACAGAAATATCTTGATGATGCCGTTGCGACGAATTTCCAACCTTAGCGAATTTCGATCCGCCGAACCTCCTGGGATAACCCGATCTACTTTCAGGGTGATCTTCCAAACTCTAACAACCAGTACGACCTAGCACATACCCATGCTAGGGTTCTCAACACCTCTCGACAGCGATCCTGCGCACCTGCATGCAAACAAACAGAAAATGCAAACTAAACCCTAACCTACTGTACAATGCCATTCCACCGATTCGACGAATCAACCGGTGGAATGGATCAGCGAATCCATGAAACCACCAAAACAGCAAATCGATCACACAATGGAGATCAAACAGAAAATGAACACAAACAGGATCTTTATTGATTTCAAAGGATGCAAATACAATATTCAGTCTCTCTCTGCAATCTAACTCCTCTGCTCAATGCAATACTATACTATATCTAAAACCAACCGATCCTCATGTATAAATAGGATCTCCTGCGAGTACTACCACTCGACTCCAAGCGGCTGGGAAATCTCTCCAGGCGGCTGGGAGATCCAACCGGACCTACAGCATAATAGCTGTCTTAACAAACTAGCTAAAAATAGTAAAGTATGGTCAACATGACCTTATTACATGCATTGGTCTTATCAGACCTTCTTGGAAACATTAACAAGACTCAAAACAAACTAACTACCTCATGGAGGCCAGCTGTCAGGTAGGTGCTCCTGCACCATACTCCCCAACAGAAAGGAACTCATGTCCCATGAGTTAGGGTGTGGAAGTCCTCCACCTTTACACTTTGCCATGTCAGTGTTCTGACCTGTTCCATCTTTGTCCTCTGCTGTCTCTTGACTGCTCCAAGACTTCTGAACTGTAACTTGCTTTGTTGCAAGTAAATCCTCATGCCTGTCAATGTAGGCCCTTCTCTCACATACCTTGTGTTTGACCAGAACCTCTGTCTGAACTGCCTCTTGAACTTCTGCAATGTTCAACTCTGTCTTTCTTTCAACCTTTATAGGACAAACAATAGTCCCAACTATGACAACATCCTTGTCATTCCTCCCAACTGGTTGCTGTGTGCAAACCTGTTTCTGCACCTACTGCTGACCTCTGTCAGTCAAAACTGAAACTTTCTTCAACCTGTTGTCCTTAACAATTCCTTTCCCTGCAGTGTCTTCAACTGCCTTTGTGCCTGCTCCTATAGGCATCTGCACAAATTCCTTCTTTCCCACTAAAATGATTTTGGCTGCCCCCTGTGCTGCAGCTGCTTCCTGTAATGGCATCAACATAATAGTCTTCCCATCTTTCTTGATGGTGTAGGTATTAGCATACCCATC